>CM038679.1:33514787-34965733 GCA_021605205.1 Aegilops longissima | reverse complement strand
TCCATATCTCGTAGTAAACGCTGTCTTGGGTATGTCTTGCTCCCGAATCTTCAATCGATGGTACCACGATCGCAAGTCGATCTTAGAAAACACTTTGGCTCCTTGCAAGCGATCAAACAGATCATTTATCATCGGTAGTGGGTACTTGTTCTTGATTGTTACTTCATTCAATCCACGGTAATCAACAACCATTCTCAAAGATCCATCCTTCTTTTCCACCAACAAAACGGGTGATCCCCAAGGTGAAGAACTTGGGCGAATAAAACCTTTATCCAATAGTTCCTTAATCTGCTTCTTGATTTCCGCCAAATCCTTTGCGGGCATCCTCAGCGGTCGGCTTCGATATCGGGCCTGTTCTCGCAACAGCTCGATCAAAAACTCAATGTCTCTATCCGGCGGCATTCCCGCAACTCTTCCGAAATACATCAGATAATCCTTTACCACTGGTACTTCTTCCCGCACCACTCCTCGATAAGCAATTAACTTGTGCTCTCCTCGGCTCGTGCCGTGATAATGCATTTAATCCTCCTTCCTTCGGTGTGGTGAGCAAAATTGACCTTGTGGTACAATCTATGTTTCCTCCATACCTTGATAACCAATCCATACCTAATATCGCATCCAATCCTTGGGATTCCAAAACTATTAGGTCTGAGGGGAAAACATAGTGTCCAGTCCTTAGTGGCAGTCGATCACACCATTTACTAGCCATGTACTCTGCTCCGGGTGAGGTTACTAGCATGGGTGACCTAAGGGCTTGGGTCGGTAACTTGTACTTATCCACAAATCCCTTGATATGTATGAATGCGATGCACCAAGATCGAAAAGAACAACTGCAGAAATGACTTAACCAAAACTTACCGACATCTTGATCGGCTGATCTTCAACCTCCTCCACATCAATGTGGTTCACCCGTCCCCTGTTGAAAGGGTTGGGCTTCTTTCGAGCTTCCATTGCCATTTCCATTCGGCCTTCGGACAGTCATTTGCATAGTGCCCAGTCTTGCGGCACTTAAAGCAAGTAATGTGACTCAGGTCTACCTTGGATGGTGTAGACGGGTTGGTGTGATTCTGTCCGTTGCTTCCTCCATTCCCGCTCCCATTCTTGGTGCCATTATGGTTATGCGAATTACCTCCTCCATGGGTATGCTGAAACTGAATTCTGATTTAGGGGTATAACGAGGCTTCGCTGGGATCCGAGTTATACTTCCCTTGTCCATACTTCCGCTATGGTTCTCAATTTGTCTGCTTCCTTCAATCATGAGAGCTCGGTCTACTAACTCCCGGTAGTTGTTGAAACTTGCTACCATCAACGGCATGCTGAACTCATCATTCAGTCCTTCTAGAAACTTCTCCTGTTTAGCTGCATCCGTAGTAACGCTATCCGGGGCATAACGTGCTAATTTGCTAAAATCATCCACGATCGCCAATCCTTCCTCCTTGGCGTAAGTTGCGAAACTCACGCTTCTTCATGGCCATGGCTCTCGCTGAAACATGGGCAAGGCGAAAAGCTTGTCAAACTGGTCCCATGTGACGGTGTTCACGGGTAAGTGGTCGTGAAATTCTCCCACCATGCTGCGGGTCCTTCAAGCTGATGTGCTGCAAACTTCACTCTTTCACCATCATGCATCCCGCAGCGGTCAGCTCCTTCCTATCTTGCGGAGCCAATCATCTGCTACAATCGGCTCGGTGCTATTGGAATACACCGCGGTTCGATCTAAGGAAACGAGTCGATGATCCGCAGTGGTGGTGGTGGCGTTGGGTTGTTGTTCTTGTTGTTCTCGCACCAATGTTTGAATCAGGTATTCTGCTGCTGGATCAATTGGGTGATCTCTGGCGGAAAACGAATCCGGGTCGCGTCTCGAGGCATCGATGGGTTTAGAAAAGGAGAGAAATGTAGAATAGAATGAGGTCTAAGGAATCACTACCCAAATGCACATGAGCAAATGCACACAAAATCACTTCATTCAATCAAACAAGGGCTTACAACGATCTAACTATCGCAAAAGTGCGGTACTATACTGTTTACATGGAGGAAATACTACTAATATGTGGGGACTTCTACTAATTTGAACCGTGGAAGACTCCATGATGTCTGCTCAACCGTCTTCAAAGTCGGGTTCACTTGGATCCGAATCGGTGTCGTCGATGTTAATGTAGTCGCTTGGGTATTCGACATACTGGTCTTCATTCCTGGCGCCAACTTCTTCTTGAGTTCTTCGATCTCGTACTTAAGATCGTTATTGTGTCTTGCCGAGCTACGATCTCGCCCATGTAGTCCTTGCGTGTAGTCTTTAGTTCTTCTTCCATTCGATGATCCTTCCTTTGTCTTCGTAACTCCAACATATCATTGCACATTTGGTTCTCCGGCGCCGAATGTGCTGATTTAACTCTGGATGAAAGCTGCAATAGATCTATCCTTCTTGGTGTTGACGACGTCCCGCTTGTCATCTCGGCGTCCGCAAATCTGGTAGATGGTGTCCTTGAGGTCTTCTTGATAAACTTCTCCAATGCGTCCCATGGTGATGTGAGCTGCCATGCTCTTTCCTGCACTCCAAGTTGGTGCAATCAAAACACTATCTATAGGCTTGGTGATTGGGGCGAATGTCCTTCCCGAACGTGAGCATGAATCTTCCAAATAGCTCCTCTTGAGCGAGTGGCGTTGAAAGTCCCGGTGAAGCTTGGTAATCCAATGTTCGGTACTTAGTAACTTCCTTCAAGTGAAATACAAAAGGTGTGCCTTCATCCGGTTGGGTGTACTTGATCTTCGGCGTCAATCATCCTAAAGAGAGTGGAAAAGATGAGGAGTTAGAAAATGGGAAGAGAGTAGTGATCTATGGCTTTATCTTAGTGGTCGTGTCCTACAGTCAGCGTGTGCTCGATACCATTCTCTCAGAGCGACTGGACCGAATGGATCGATCTCGTGCTCGATGTCATCCTGGATCAAGAATGCCGACACCACACAAGATGCTTGAAGGATTTATAGCAGAGTAGCAATCACACACTTATTACATCGTTGTCCACAAGGGAACTTATTACAATAATATGGCTTAAGGCCATCTAATAATAACAATGAAGGCTTGGAAGATAAGCGAGTCCATCAACTCCAACGGCATCATCGAGTATAGAACCACGACCTAACACCTTACTGTCGTTCGAAAAGTCATAACGTGAAAGTTGCAGCCAAAAACGGGTCAAGACATGGAATATGCCGGCAATGTAACACATAAGAGCAATGAATGAATAAGCCTATACTACATGCATATATGGCTGGTGGTAAGGCTCTCTGATTACATTTGCATAAAGCTGATTTTTCCCTACATCAAAGGAATAGTTTTATTTAACTATCATGGTGGTTGTTAAACATTGAGAATGGTTGACATCCTCAATCCCAATTAAAAAGTACTCATCAAAACCCAATAACTTTTATTTAGAAGTAACATGTTGAGATTCACATGATATTCAATTACAGGATACTCAAATTTGTCCATAACCGGGACACGGCTAATCATGATTAGTTTATACACTCTGCAGAGGTTTATGACTTTTCCCCACAAGACTCGATCGCCTCCGCTTGATTCTCGCACTACATGGTGTTTGAGAAACGGATGACCGAGACATAGTCTTCGTAAGCGCTAGCACCTTACATGTGGGTAGACCGTACCAACCTCGCCCCCTACATCAGCTAGCCTACCCGTAAGAGTTCATACGACTTAGTCAACTACGCCAGAGCCCATAATTGGCTTGTGGCTGCGCATGGAAGTTTCAGTTTGAATAATCTTATGATCCCTTAGAGCACGGGTGGCGGTCCAAGAAATACAGCAAGTCCCGATGGAAACCAGTGCCTCAATCCACCCAGATGTGTGTTTAGGTTGCCACCTTAGATAAACCATTAATTAACAATCTCACATCTGTCATGGATATTCACTCACCCAATCCACGTCTACTAGCATAGCATGGCATGAACAAGCAAACGTAGAAGTAACTCCCAAGGTTTCATAAGTAAAACAAGTAATAGGTACTACCTCAGTCTACTTCCCAAACCCACAATTTAATTTGATCCTAAACATGCAAGTGTTTGAGGATTGATCTAATGCATAAAAACTGGGTATGAGAAAAGGTATGATCAAGTGTTACTTGCCTTGCTGATGATCCGCGAGACCTAGAGATTCGAAGTAACAAGCGGCGCACTCCGGGTGATCTAACACAGACAAACAACAAGCATACAATAAGTACTCATCTAATGCACGGGGAAATCTCGAATAAAAGACCTAACCAGAAAGTTCAACTTAAGAACCCTGGTTGCAAAAGAATCGAATCAAAATAAACTCCGAAAGTCGAAACTCGAGAGAGAACGACTCGGTTTAACAATCTGAAATTAGGTCAAAATTTCACAGTAGCAAAACTCTGTGAAAGTAGGGTAGTCGGATCGGCGGTTTCGTTACGAAACTCCAGGCGCTTGAATCACCCGATTCCGATAAACGAGCAAGAAATAAAACAGTTTTGAAAATCAGATCGGAAATCGAATCAGAAAATTAACGGATTAAATCCGATTAAAAGAAAACGACGAACGGTTTAAATAACGGACGTTCGTTAACAGAACAAATCCAACGAACACGTTTATTGAAACGAACGGTTCGGTGAACGTCATAATTAAGAAACCGAAAAAAATAAAACCAATCTAGGTTTTTAAAAACCGAACATCTTTTTAAAAAAACGGATCGGTTTATTAGGGAAAACCGGATCGGGCGGGCTACCTCGGTGATCTCGCCAGCGAGCTCCGGGGCTCGGGGCGAGGGGCGAGGGGCGGCGGGGTCGGGAGGGCGGTGAGGGCGGCGGGCTCCCGCCGGCGAACGGCAAGGGCGGCGGAGTTCGGCGGCAAGCGGGCTCGGGCAAGGCGCGGTGGCGGCGGGGTGAGGAGAGAGGGGGGGGGCGGTATTTATGGAAGAGGGGGGGGGTCCGGGTGGCTTGGGAGGGGCAGCGGGTCCGGGTCGGAGCCGGACTCCGGGAGGCGTGCGGCGGCGGGGCACCTTGCCGGCGACAGCCAGGCGAGGGAGAGAGGAGGTGGGCTGGGCGCTGGTCAGGGCGGCTGGGCCTCGGCCGGGGCGTAATTTTTTAAATAAAATTAAACCAAAACGAATTAAAAAATACCAAATGAACTCCAAATTAAATAAAACAAATTTTCCCGACTCCTAAAAATGAGTCTAACAAAATGAACTTTAAAAACGTCAAACATGCATAAAATTTTTAAAATGCTCATTTTTGCCTAAGCAAAATAAATCTTCCAAAACCAAATTTGATTTATTTATAAAACCTTCATTTCTTCCTAAATGTTGGGAAAGTCATATTATTCCCTCTCAAATATTTTTATAGGAAAAACTTTATGAAGATAATTTAAATAAATCCAAATGATCCTATTTCCAAAATTTGAGAAATCCCAAATATGAAATAATGAAACTTCCAACTCTCTCCGAGGGTCCTTGAGTTGCGTGAAATTTCTAGGATCGGAAAATGCGAGAAAAATATGATATGCATGATGACCTAATGTATAACATTCCAAATTGAAAATTTGGGATGTTACACTAGCCTATGGTATGATTGTTATTCGTCCTACGGACTAAAACCCTCCGGTTTATATAGACACCGGATAGGGTTAGGGTTACACAGAGTCGGTTACAATGGTAGGAGATCTACATATCCGTATCGCCAAGCTTGCCTTCCACGCCAAGGAAAGTCCCATCCGGACATGGGACGAAGTCTTCAATCTTGTATCTTCATAGTTTAGGAGTCCGGCCAAAGATGATAGTTCGGCTATCAGGACACCCCCTAGTCCAGGAGTCCCTCACAAGGGTAAGAAGAACTTCAAGAAGGACAGCAAGGGAGTTGCCGCGTCCGGTAAGCCAATTGCCGGGAAGAAACCAAAGCATGGACCCAAGCCTGAGACTGAGTGCTTTTATTGCAAGGGAAACGGTCACTGGAAGCGGAACTGCCCCAAGTATTTAGCGGATAAGAAGGCCGGCAATACCAAAGGTATATGTGATATACATGTTATTGATGTGTACCTAACCAGCGCTCGTAGTAGCTCCTGGTATTTGATACCGTGCCGTTGCTCATACTTGTAACTCAAAACAGAGCTGCGAATAAGCGGAGATCTGGCGAAGGGCGAGGTGACGATGCATCGCCGGAATGGTTCCAACGTCGATGTGATCGCCGTCGGCACGCTACCTCTACATTTACCTACGGGATTAGTTTTAAACCTCAATAATTGTTATTTAGTACCAGCTTTGAGCATGAACATTGTATCTGGATCTCGTTTAATGCGAGATGGCTACTCATTTAAATCTGAGAATAATAGTTGTTCTATTTATATGAGAGACATGTTTTATGGTCATGCCCCGCTGGTCAATGGTTTATTCTTACTGAATCTCGAACATGATGTTACACATATTCATAGTGTGAATGCCAAAAGATGTAAGGTTGATAATGATAGTCCCACATACTTGTGGCACTGCCGCCTTGGTCACATTGGTGTCAAACGCATGAAGAAACTCCATGCAGATGGACTTTTGGAGTCTCTTGTGTTGTCGCCGCTTCCTCGCAGCGCCGCTTCTTCTTCTACCTCCCTTGTCTCTCACAACTCTCTCTTCTCTCAAGAGAACAAGAACGCACACATGAAAGGAACACACACACACACACACCTCACCATGGAGGTGAAGCAAATATGCCCTAGAGGCAATAATAAAGTTATTATTTATTTCCTTATATCATGATAAATGTTTATTATTCATGCTAGAATTGTATTAACCGGAAACATAATACATGTGTGAATACATAAACAAACAGTGTGTCACTAGTATGCCTCTACTTGACTAGCTCGTTAATCAAGATGGTTATGTTTCCTAACCATAGACATGAGTTGTCATTTGATTAACTAGATCACATCATTAGGAGAATGATGTGATTGACTTGACCCATTCCGTTAGCTTAGCACTTGATCGCTTAGTATGTTGCTTTTGCTTTCTTCATGACTTATACAAAGTTCCTGCAACTATGAGATTATGCAACTCCGCTTACGGAGGAACACTTTGTGTGCTACCAAACGTCACAACGTAACCGGGTGATTATAAAGGTACTCTACAGGTGTCTCCAAAAGTATATGTTGAGTTGGCATAATTCGAGATTAGGTTTTGTCACTCCGATTGTCGGAGAGGTATCTCTGGGCCTTCTCGGTAATACTCATCACCTAAGCCTTGCAAGCATTGTAACTAATGAGTTAGTTATGAAATGATGTATTACGGAACGAGTAAAGAGACTTGCGATAACGAGATTAAACTAGGTATTGGATACCGACGATCGAATCTCGGGCAAGTAACATACCGATGACAAAGGGAACAACATATGTTGTTATGCGGTTTGACCGATAAAGATCTTCGTAGAATATGTAGGAGCCAATATGAACATCCAGGTTCCGCTATTGGTTATTGACCAAGAATAGTTCTAGGTCATGTCTACATAGTTCTCGAACCCGTAGGGTCCGCACGCTTAAGGTTTCGATGATGCTTATATTATGAGTTTATGAGTTTTGATGTACCGAAGGAGTTCGGAGTCCCGGATGAGATCGGGACATGACGAGGAGTCTCGAAATGGTCGAGACGTAAAGATCGATATATTGTACGACTATATTCGGACTTCGGAAAGGTTCCGAGTGATTCGGTATTTTCGAGTACCGAGAGTTACGGAATTCGCCGGGAGAAATATTGGGCCTTATTGGGCCATACGGGAAAGAGAGAGGGCTGCCTAGGGCAGGCCGCGCTTCCCAAGGCCTAGTCCGAATTGACTAGGGGAGGGGCTGCCCCCTCCTTCCTTCCCTTCTCCTTTCCCTCCTTCTCTCCTACTCCTACTAGGAAAGGAGGAGTCCTACTCCCGTGGGAGTAGGACTCCCCATGGTGCGCCTCCTAGGCCGCCACCTCCTCCTTGCTCCTTTATATATGAGGGCAGGGGGCACCCCATGAGACACAAGTTGATCTACGGATCGCTCCTTAGCCGTGTGCGGTGCCCCCTCCACCATATTCCACTTCGTCATATCGTCATGAGCTTAGGCGAAGCCCTGCGCCGTAGAGTCATATCGTCATGAGCTTAGGCGAAGCCCTCGCCGGTGGAGCATCATCATCGCCACCACGCCGTCGTCTTGACGGAACTCATCCCCAACGCTTTGCTGGATCGGAGCCCGGGATCGCCATCGAGCTGAACGTGTGCTGAACTCGGAGGTGCCGTATGCTCGGTACTTGGATCGGTCGGATCGTGAAGACATACGACTACATCAACCGCATTGTTATAACGCTTCCGCTTACGGTCTCACGAGGGTACGGACATACACTCTCCCTCTCGCTGCTATGCCATCACCATGATCTTGCGTGTGCGAGGAATTTTTTGAAATTACTACGCTCCCCAACAAAGGGCATCCGAGCCTGGTTTTATGCGTTGATGCCATATGCACGAGTAGAACACAAGTGAGTTGTGGGCGATATAAGTCATACTGCTTACCAGCATGTCATACTTTGGTTCAGCGGTATTGTGAGATGAAGCGCCCGGACCGACATTACGCCAGACGCTTACGCGAGACTGGTTTCACCGCTTGAGCACTCGTTGCTTAAAGGTGACCGGCGGTGTCTGCTCTCTCACTTTAGTTGAACCAAGTGTGGCTACGCCCGTCCTTGCGAAGGTTAAAACAACACCAACTTGACAAACTATCGTTGTGGTTTTGATGTGTAGGTAAGAACGGTTCTTGCTCAGCCCGTAGCAGCCACGTAAAACTTGCAACAACAAAATAGAGGACGACTAACTTGTTTTTGCAGGGGCATGTTGTGATGTGATATGGTCAAGACGTGATGCTATATTTTATTGTATGAGATGATCATGTTTTGTGACCGAGTTATCGGCAACTGGCAGGAGCCATATGGTTGTCGCTTTATTGTATGAAATGCAAACGCCATGTAATTGCTTTACTTTATCACTAAGCGGTAGTGATAGTCGTAGAAGCAATAGTTGGCGAGACGACAACGATGCTACGATGGAGATCAAGGTGTCGCGCTGGTGACAATGGTGGTCATGGCCGTGCTTCGGAGATGGAGATCACAAGCACAAGATGATGATGGCCATATCATATCACTTATATTGATTGCATGTGATGTTTATCCTTTATGCATCTTATCTTGCTTTGATTGACGGTAGCATTATAAGATGATCTCTCACTAAAATAAATTATCAAGAAGTGTTCTCCCTGAGTATGCACTGCTGCTAAAAGTTCAGAGTGCCCGCACACCACGTGATGATCGGGTGTGATAAGCTCTACGTCCATCTACAACGGGTGCAAGCCAGTTTTGCACACGCAGAATACTCAGGTTAAACTTGACGAGCCTAGCATATGCAGATATGGCCTCGAACACGGAGACCGAAAGGTCGAGCGTGAATCATATAGTAGATATGATCAACATAGTGATGTTCACCATTGAAAACTACTCCATCTCACGTGATGATCGGTTATGGTTTAGTTGATTTGATCACGTGATCACTTAGATGACTAGAGATGTCTATCTAAGTGGGAGTTCTTAAGTAATATGATTAATTGAACTTAAATTTATCATGAACGTAGTCCCGTAGTATTTTGCAAATTATGTTGTAGATCAATAGCTCGTGTTGTTGCTTCCCTATGCTTTTATATGTTTGTTTTGATATGTTCCTAGAGAAAATTATGTTGAAAAATGTTAAGTAGCAATGATGCGGATTGGATCCGTGATCCGAGGTTTATCCTCATTGCTGCACGTAAGAATTATGTCCTTAATGCACCGCTAGGTGACAAACCTATTGCAGGAGCGTATGCGACGTTATGAACGTTTGGCTAGCTCAATATGATGACTACTTGATAGTTTAGTGCACCATGCTTAAAGGCTTAGAATCGACTTCAAAGGACGTTTTGAACGTCATGGACCATATGAGATGTTCCAGAATTGAAGTTAATATTTCAAGCAAATACCCGAGTTGAGAGATATGAAGTCTCCAACAAGTTCTATAGCTAAAAGATGGAGGAGAATCGCTCAACTAGTGAGCATGTGCTCAGATTGTCCAGGTACTTCAATCGCTTGAATCAAGTGGGAGTTAATCTTCCGGATAAGATAGTGATTGACAGAATTCTCTAGTCACCATCACTAAGTTACTAGAACTTCGTGATGAACTATAGTATGCAAGGGATGACGAAAACGATTCCCGAGCTCTTCGTGATGTTGAAATCGACGAAGGTAGAAATCAAGAAAGAGCACCAAGTGTTGATGATTGACAAGACCACTAGTTTCAAGAAAAGGGCAAAGGGAAAGAAAGGGGAACTTCAAGTAGAATGACAAGCAAGTTGTCACTCCCACGAAGAAACCCAAAGCTGAACCAAAGCCTGAAACTGAGTGCTTACACTGCATAGGAAATGGTCACTGGAAACGGAAATACCCCAAATATTTGGTGGATAAGAAGGATGGCAAAGTAAACAAGGGTATATTTGATATACAGGTTATTGATGTGTGCTTTACTAGTGTTTATAGTAGCCCCTGAGTATTTGATACTTGTTCGGTTGCTAAGATTAGTAACTCAAACAGAGTTCAGAATAAACAGAGACTAGTTGGAAGGGAAGTGACGATGAATGTTGGAAGTAGTTCCAAGATTGATATGATCATCATCGCACACTCCCTATACCTTCGGGATTAGTGTTTATAGTAGCCCCTAAGTATTTGATACTTGTTCGGTTGCTAAGATTAGTGACTCGAAACAGGAGTTACAGAATAAACAGAGACTAGTTGGAAGGGAAGTGACGATGAATGTTGGAAGTAGTTCCAAGATTGATATGATCATCATCGCACACTCCCTATACCTTCGGGATTAGTGTTAAACCTAAATAAATGTTATTTGGCGTTTGCGTTGAACATGAATATGATTTGATCATGTTTATTGCGATGCGGTTATTCATTTAAAGTCAAAGAATAATTGTTGTTCTGTTTTCATGAATAAAACCTTCGATGGTCATACACCCAATAAAATAGTTTGTTGGATCTCGATCGTAGTGATACACATATTCAAAATATTGATGCCAAAAGATGCAAAGTTAATAATGATAGTGCAATTTATTTGTGGCACCGCCGCTTGGGTCATATCGGTGTAAAGCGATGAAGAAACTCCATAAAGATGGATTTTCGGAATCACTTGGTTATGAATCATTTGATGCTTGCGAACCGTGCCTTTTGGGCAAGATGACTAAAACTCCGTTCTTCGGAACAATGGAACTAGCTACTGACTTATTGGAAATAATACATACCGATGTATGCGATCCAATGAGTGTTGATGCTCGTGGCAAGTATCGTTATTTTCTGACCTTCACAAGATGATTTGAGCAGATATGGGTATATCTACTTGATGAAACATAAGTCTGAAATAATTGAAAGGTTCAAAGAATTTCCGAGTGAAGTGGAAAAATCATCGTAACAAGAAAATAAAGTTTCTGTAATCTGATCACGGAGACGAATATTTGAGTTACGAGTTTGGTCTTCAGTTAAAACAATGTGAAATAGTTTCACTACTCACGCCACCTGGAACACCACAGTGTAATGGTGTGTCCAAACGTCATAACCGTACTTTATTAGATATGGTGCGATCAATGATGTCTCTTACCGATTTACCACTCTCGCTTTGGGGTTATGCATTAGAGACAGCTGCATTCACGCTTTAATAGGGCACCATCTAAACCGCTGAGACAACACCGTATGAACTATGGTTTAACAGTAAACCTAAGCTGTCGTTTCTTAAAGTTTGGAGTTGTGATGCTTATGTGAAAAAGTTTTCACCTGATAAGCTTGAACCCAAATCGGAGAAATGTGTCTTCATAGGATACCCAAAGGAGACAATTGGGTATACCTTCTATCACAGATCCGAAGGCAAGACATTCGTTGCTAAGATGGATCCTTTCTAGAGAAGAAGTTTCTCTCGAAAGAAGTGAGTGGGAGGAAAGTAGAACTTGATGAGGTAATTGTACCTTCTCCCTTATTGGAAAGTAGTTCATCACAGAAATCAGTTCCAGTGATTCCTACACCAATTAGTGAGGAAGTTAATGATGATGATCATGAAACTTCAGATCAAGTTACTACCGAACCTCGTAGGTCAACCAGAGTAAGATCCGCACCAGAGTGGTACGGTAATCCTATTCTAGAAGTCATGTTACTAGACCATGATAAACCTACGAACTATGAGGAAGCGATGATGAGCCCAGATTCCGCGAAATGGCTTGAGGCCATAAAATCTGAGATATGATCCATGTATGAGAACAAAGTATGGACTTTGATTGACTTGCTCGATGATCAGCAAGCCATGTTAAATAAATGGATCTTCAAGAGGAAGACAGATGCTGATAGTAGTGTTACTATCTACAAAGCTAGACTTGTCGAAAAAGGTTTTTGACAAAGTTCAAGATGTTGAATACAATGAGATTTTCTCACTCATATCGATGCTTAAAAGTCTGTCCGAATCATGTTAGCAATTGCCACATTTTATGAAATCGGCAAATGGATGTCAAAACTGCATTCCTTAATGGTTTTCTTAAAGAAGAGTTGTATATGATGCAACCGAAGATTTTGTCAATCCTAAAGGTGCTAACAAAATGTGCAAGCTCCAATGATCCATCAATGGACTGGTGCAAGCATCTCGAGTTGGAATATACGCTTTGATGTGTTGATCAAAGCATATGGTTTTATACAGACTTTTGGAAAGGCCTGTATTTACAAGAAAGTGAGTGGGAGCACTACAGCCTTTCTGATAAGTATATGTGAATGACATATTGTTGATCGGAAATAATGTAGAATTATTCTGCAAAGCATAAAGGAGTGTTTGAAAGGAGTTTTTTCAAAGAAAGACCTCAGTGAAGCTGCTTACATATTGAGCATCAAGATCTATAGAGATAAATCAAGACGCTTGATAAGTTTTTCAATGAATACATACCTTGACAAGATTTTGAAGTAGTTCAAAATGGAACAGTCAAAGAAAGAGTTCTTGCCTGTGTTACAAGGTGTGAGATTGAGTAAGACTCAAAACCCGACCACGGCAGAAGATAGAAAGAGAATGAAAGTCATTCCTTATGCATCAGCCATAGGTTCTCTAAAGTATGTCATGCTGTGTACCAGATCTATTGCATACCCTACCACTAAGTTTGGCAAGGGAGTGCAATGGTGATCTAGGAGTAGATCAATGGACAGCGGTCAAAATTATCCATAGTGGAATAAGGATATGTTTCTCGATTATGGAAGTGAAAAAGGTTAAATAAGTAAAGGGTTACGCCGATGCAAGTATTAACACTGATCTAGATGACTCGAGTCTCAATCTGGATACATATTGAAAGTGGGAGCAATTAGCTAGAGTAGCTCCGCAGAGCATTGTAGACATAGAAATTTGCAAAATACTTACGGCTCTGAATGTGACAGAATCTGCTGACTAAAATTATCTCACAAGCAAAACATGATCACACCTTAGTACTCTTTGGGTGTTAATCACATAGCGATGTGAACTAGATTATCTGACTCTAGTAAACCCTTTGGGTGTTGGTCACATGTCGATGTGAACTATGGGTGTTAACCACATAAAGATGTGAACTATTGATGTTAAATCACATGGCGATGTGAACTAGATTATTGACTCTAGTGCAAGTGGGAGACTGAAGGAAATATGCCCTAGAGGCAATAATAAAGTTATTATTTATTTCCTTATATCATGATAAATGTTTATTATTCATGCTAGAATTGTATTAACCGGAAACATAATACATGTGTGAATACATAAACAAACAGATGTCACTAGTATGCCTCTACTTGACTAGCTCGTTAATCAAGATGGTTATGTTTCCTAACCATAGACACGAGTTGTCATTTGATTAACGAGATCACATCATTAGGAGAATGATGTGATTGACTTGACCTATTCCGTTAGCTTAGCACTTGATCGTTTAGTATGTTGCTTTTGCTTTCTTCATGACTTATACAAAGTTCCTGCAACTATGAGATTATGCAACTCCTGCTTACGGAGGAACACTTTGTGTGCTACCAAACGTCACAACGTAACTGGGTGATTATAAAGGTACTCTACAGGTGTCTCCAAAAGTATATGTTGAGTTGGCATAATTCGAGATTAGGTTTTGTCACTCCAATTGTCGGAGAGGTATCTCTGGGCCTTCTCGGTAATAATCATCACCTAAGCCTTGCAAGCATTGTAACTAATGAGTTAGTTATGAAATGATGTATTACGAAACGAGTAAAGAGACTTGCCGGTAACGAGATTAAACTAGGTATTGGATACCGACGATCGAATCTCGGGCAAGTAACATACCGATGACAAAGGGAACAACGTATGTTGTTATGCGGTTTGACCGATAAAGATCTTCGTAGAATATGTAGGAGCCAATATGAACATCCAGGTTCCGCTATTGGTTATTGACCAAGAATAGTTCTAGGTCATGTCTACATAGTTCTCGAACCCGTAGGGTCCGCACGCTAAGGTTTCGATGATGCTTATATTATGAGTTTATGAGTTTTGATGTACCGAAGGAGTTCGGAGTCCCGGATGAGATCGGGACATGACGAGGAGTCTCGAAATGGTCGAGACGTAAAGATCGATATATTGGACGACTATATTCGGACTTCGAAAGGTTCCGAGTGATTCGGTATTTTTCGAGTACCGAGAGTTACGGAATTCGCCGGAGAAATATTGGGCCTTATTGGGCCATACGGGAAAGAGAGAGGGCTGCCTAGGGCAGGCCGCGCGCCCAAGGCCTAGTCCGAATTGGACTAGGGGAGGCTCGCCCCTCCTTCCTTCCCTTCTCCTTTCCCTCCTTCTCTCCTACTCCTACTAGGAAAGGAGGAGTCCTACTCCCGTGGGAGTAGGACTCCCTTGGTGCGCCCTCCTAGGCCGCCACCTCCTCCTTGCTCCTTTATATATGAGGGCAGGGGGCACCCCATGAGACACAAGTTGATCTACGGATCGCTCCTTAGCCGCAGGCGGTGCCCCCTCCACCATATTCCACTTCGGTCATATCGTCATGAGCTTAGGCGAAGCCCCGCGCCGTAGAGTCATATCGTCATGAGCTTAGGCGAAGCCCTGCGCCGGTGGAGCATCATCATCGCCACCACGCCGTCAGGCTTGACGGAACTCATCCCCAACGCTTTGCTGGATCGGAGCCCGGGGATCGTCATCGAGCTGAACGTGTGCTGAACTCGGAGGTGCCGTGCGTTCGGTACTTGGATCGGTCGGATCGTGAAGACGTACGACTACATCAACCGCATTGTTATAACGCTTCCGCTTACGGTCTACGAGGGTACGTGGACATACACTCTCCCCTCTCGTTGCTATGCCATCACCATGATCTTGCGTGTGCGTAGGAATTTTTTTGAAATTACTACGTTCCCCAACAGGAGGAACCAGCTTTGCTTTTGCTCTCCTGGTGAGACACACATATGCTACATCTTTTCTCCTCATCCCTCTCGGCCTTGACTTTCATTAACTCAAAGTGCAACATATATACACCGGGGTTGAGCACCCATGCCACCCAACTCACGCTACAACATCGGTCCACTAACTAACTAAGGACCATGCACTAACTAATCACTAGCTAGATGCATGCCCACGTCCTCCACTTACGCAGCCTATCCTATCCATAGGACTCAGCCATAATCACACGCATGCAGCTAACAAACTCACAAGCTACTACTTGGACCAAACAGACTACACTCATGCATTAACGAACTCACCCAATTCTCTTGGTCATCCAGCCGGTGGTCTCCAGCTCCTGGTGCGCCTCGCCGCATCACACGACAATGCCGTATCACACAGCACGACAGCCTCTCGCCGCCATCGGCATCCCACCTTGCTTGCCGCATCGCACGGCAGCCCGACATCTCGCCTTCTCCGTGCACTCAACTAAAGTCTTGATGACTAGCTACTCCCTAGATCACCTAAGTTACATGCATGATGAAAAACCAAATTAAAATGCTGATACAATAATATCAAGATTAGTCCTAACATCTTGATTATGAATCATTTGACACGTGCGAACCATGCCTCATGGGCAAAATGACCAAGACTCCATTCTCCGGAACAATGGAGTGAGCAACCAACTTATTGGAAATCATACATACTGATGTGTGCGGTCCAATGAGCGTTGAGGATCGCGGTGGTTATCGTTATGTTCTCACCCTCACTGATGACTTAAGTAGATATGGGTATGTCTACTTGATGAAACACAAGTCTGAGACCTTTGAAAAGTTCAAGGAATTTCAGAATGAGGTAGAGAATCAACGTGACATAAAAATAAAGTTCTTACGATCAGATCGTGGGGGAGAATATTTGAGTCACGAATTTGGTACGCACTTAAGGAAATGTGGAATTGTTTCACAACTCACGCCGCCTGGAACACCTCAGCGTAACGGTGTGTCCGAACATCGTAATCGCACTCTATTGGATATGGTGCGGTCTATGATGTCACTCACCGATTTACCGCTATCATTTTGGGGATACGCTCTAGAGACAACTACATTCACTTTAAATAGGGCACCGTCTAAATCCGTTGAGACGACACCGTATGAATTATGGTTTGGGAAGAAACCTAAGCTGTTGTTTCTAAAAGTTTGGGGATGCGATGCTTATGTCAAGAAACTTCAACCTGAAAAGCTCGAACCCAAGTCGGAAAAATGCGTCTTCATAGGATACCCTAAGGAAACCATTGGGTATACCTTCTACCTCAGATCCTAAGGCAAGATCTTTGTTGCTAAGAACGGGTCCTTTCTGGAGAAAGAGTTTCTCTCGAGAGAAGTAAGTGGGAGGAAAGTAGAACTTGATGAAGTACTGCCTCTTGAACCGGAAAGTAGCGCAGATCAGGAAAATGTTTCTGTGGTGCCTGCACCGAATAGAGAGGAAGTTAATGATGATGATCAAGGTACTTCGGATCAAGTTGCTACTGAACTTTGTAGGTCCACAAGGACACGTTCCATACCAGAATGGTATGGCAACCCTGTCCTGGAAATCATGTTGTTAGACAACGGTGAACCTTCGAACTATGAAGAAGCGATGGCGGGCCCAGATTCCAACAAATGGCTTGAGGCCATGCAATCCAAGATAGGATCCATGTATGAAAACAAAGTATGGACTTTGACAGACTTGCCCGATGATCGGCGAGTGATAGAAAATAAATGGATCTTTAAGAAGAAGGCAGACGCAGATGGTAATGTTACCATCTATAAAGCTTGATTTGTTGCTAAGGGTTATCGACAAGTTCAAGGGGTTGACTACGATGAGACCTTCTCACCCGTAGCAAAGCTGAAGTCTGTCCAAATCATGTTAGCAATTGCCGCATTCTACGATTATGAAATATGGCAAATGGACGTCAAAACAGCATTCCTTAATGGCTTTCTTAAGGAAGAATTTTATATGATGCAGCCGGAAGGTTTTGTCGATCCTAAGAATGCTAACAAGGTATGCAAGCTCCAGCTCCATCTATGGGCTGGTGCAAGCATCTCGGAGTTGGAACATTCGCTTTGATGAAATGATCAAAGCATTTGGGTTTATGCAAACTTATGGAGAAGCCTGCGTTTACAAGAAAGTGAGTGGGATCTCTGTAGCATTTCTCATATTATATGTAGATGACATACTATTGATGGGAAATGATATAGAACTCTTGGAGATCATAAGGGCCTACTTGAATAAGTGTTTTTCAATGAAGGACCTTGGAGAAGCTGCTTACATATTAGGCATCAAGATCTATTGAGATAGATCGAGACGCCTCATAGTTCTTTCACAAAGCACATACCTTGATAAGATATTGAAGAAGTTCAATATGGATCAGTCCAAGAAAGGGTTATTGCCTGTATTGCAAGGTGTGAAATTGAGCTCAGCTCAATGCCCGACCACGATAGAAAATAGAGAAAAGATGAGTGTCATCCCCTATACCTCAGCCATAGGGTCTATTATGTATGCCATGCTGTGTACCAGACCTGATGTAAGTTTGGTAGGAAGATACCAAAGTAATCCCGGCATGGAACACTAGACAGCGGTCAAGAATATCCTGAAGTACCTGAAAAGGACTAAGGATATGTCTCTCGTTTATGGAGGTGACGAAGAGCTCGTCGTAAAGGGTTACGTCCATGCTAGCTTCGACACAGATCTGGATGACTCCAAGTCACAAACCGGATATGTGTATATTTTGAATGGTGGCGCAGTAAGCTGGTGCAGTTGCAAGCAAAGCGTCGTGGCGGGATCTACATGTGAAGCAAAGTACATGGCAGCCTCGGAGGCAGCACATGAAGCAATCTGGATGAACGAGTTCATTACCGACCTAGGAGTTATTCCCAATGCGTCGGGCCCGATGACTCTCTTTTGTGACAACACTGGAGCTATTGCCCTTGCCAAGGAGCCCAGGTTTCACAAGAAGACCGGACACATCAAGCGTCGCTTCAACTCCATTCGTGAAAATGTTCAAGATGGAGACATAGATATTTGTAAAGTGCATACGGATCTGAATGTCGCAGATCCGTTGACTAAACCTCTTCCGCGAGCAAAGCATGATCAACACCAGAACTCTATGGGTGTTTGATTCATCACAATGTAACTAGGTTATTGACTCTAGTGCAAGTGGGAGACTGTTGGAAATATGCCCTAGAGGCAATAATAAAAAGGTTATTATTATATTTCTTTGTTTATGATAATTGACTATTGTTCATGCTATAATTGTATTATCCGGAAATCGTAATACATGTGTGAATACATAGAGCACAACATCTCCCTAGTGAGCCTCTAGTTGACTAGCTCATTGATCAATAGATGGTTACGGTTTCCTAACCATGGACATAGGATGTCATTGATAACGGGATCACATCATTAGGATAATGATGTGATGGACAAGACCCAATCCTAAGCATAGCACAAGATCGTGTAGTTCGTCTGCTAAAGCTTTTCTAATGTCAAGTATCCTTTCCTTAGACCATGAGATTGTGCAACTCCCGGATATCGTAAGGGTACTTTGGGTGTGCCAAACGTCACAATGTAACTGGGTGGCTATAAAGGTACACTACGGGTATCCCCGAAAGTATCTGTTGGGTTGGCACGAATCGAGACTGGGATTTGTCACTCCGTATGACGGAGAGGTATCTCTGGGCCCACTCGGTAGGACATCATCATAATGAGCTCAATGTGATCAAGGAGTTGTTCACGGGATGATGTGTTACGGGAACGAGGAAAGAGACTTGTCGTAACGAGATTGAACAAGGTATCGGTATACCGACGATCAAATCTCGGGCAAGTATCGTCCCGATAGACAAAGGGAATTGTATACGGGGTTGATTGAATCCTCGACATCGTGGTTCATCCGATGAGATTATCATGGAGCATGTGGGAGCCAACAAGGGTATCCAGATCCCGTTGTTGGTTATTGACCGGAGAGTTGTCTCGGTCATGTCTACGTGTCTCCCGAACCCGTAGGGTCTACACACTTAAGGTTCGGTGACGCTAGAGTTGTAGAGATAATAGTACGCGGTTAACCGAAAGTTGTTCGGAGTCCCGGATGAGATCCTGGACGTCACAAGGAGCTCCGGAATGGTCCGGAGGTAAAGATTTATATATAGGAAGTCCAGTTTCGGCCACCGGGAGAGTTTCGGGGGTCACCGGTATTGTACCGGGACCACCGGATGGGTCCCGGGGGTCCACCGGGTGGGGCCACCTATCCCGGAGGGCTCCATGGGCTGAAGTGGTGTGGGAACCAGCCCCTGGTGGGCTGGTGCGCCCCACCCAAGGGCCCAAGGCGCCTAGGGTTGGAAACCCTAGGAAACCCTAGGGGGTCGTTGCCCCCCGAGGGGGCATGCGCCCCCCTGGTTGGAAACCCTAAGGGGGCCGTTGCCCCCCGAGGGGCCGCCACCCCCCCTCTAGATGGGATCTCCAAGGAGGCATGCACCCCCTAGACCCTATATATAGTGGAGGGGAGGAAGGGCAGCCCCACCCTAAGCCCTGGCACCTCCCTCTCCCTCCCGTGACACCTCTTCCTCCTCCAGTAACGCTTGGCGAAGCCCTGCTGGAATCCCGCTGCTTCCACCATCACGCCATCGTGCTGCTGGATCTCCATCAACTTCTCCTCCCCCCTTGCTGGATCAAGAAGGAGGAGACGTCTCCGCTCCGTACGTGTGTTGAACGCGGAGGTGCCGTCCGTTCGGCACTAGGATCATCGGTGATTTGGATCGCGACGAGTACGACTCCATCAACCCCGTTCTCTTGAACGGTTCCGCTCGCGATCTACAAGGGTATGTAGATGCACTCCTCTCTCTCTCTCTCGTTGCTAGATGAATCCATAGATTGATCTTGGTGATGCGTAGAAAATTTTAAATTTCTGCTACGATCCCCAACACTTAGTAACTGACTATGTGATCCTCCTGATGTCCTGGTATTGCCTAAGCATTTCATCCACCTTAATCTGAATGTCAAGCAGTTTAAAACAATCTAATCCTATTCCACCACAGCTCATGTAATATAGGTAGTCTGAAAAACTATACCCATTGTCAAGCAACACATACATAAGATTGTAATATCTTATGTCTTTCTTAAAGAACTTTGTCCTGATGTATTTAATCCTTTCAAAATCAATATGCACGTCCCACTGCTCATAGCTCGACCTACAATACCAATTAAAATGTACAACTTACTATAACATAAATTTGAAGAACACATAGTACTACTGGAATGTAATCCTGACAGTGTAATTACCTAAATTTGTACAACACAAGTACACTGCAATCCTAACAAAGTAAATATGCACAAAATTTATAGAACAAAATAGTTGTAGGTTCTAATCTGTACTCAAACCCTAATCATGACTAAATTCAGAGGCAATACAAAACCCTAGATCGACCTAAACCTCAAGAACGAAAATTAAATCATAAAACGAAAGCAGATGGGCTTGAGATAGAGGCCGTGCGTGTCGTCGCCGGCGTTAGTAGGGATGACTGCTGCAACAGACGACGACCGCACCGCAGCGGAAGCCTTGCCTGCACGGCAAAAGATGGCGGCTCTTCCTCATCGGGTTGGTCTCCCGCGACTTCAGCTTGAATGGATCTGGATCCAAATGGAGCAGCGGGCGGCGCCGCCGCCCCCACAGCCGCCGCACCCGCCCTCTGCCCGCGCCATGGCGATAGCGGGCTGTCCTCTGAGGAGGACGACTCATAGTCGACCCCAAGCAGGTCCCGCCCGCAACTCCGTCCGGATCTGGAGCCGCCGTCGTCACCACCCATCGACATCGCCGGAGGGAGTAGTTGCCATGGTTGCGCGCGCAACAGAGAAGAGAGGGAGGGGAATGAGAGCACCAGGGCCGGCACGCTGGGCTTAACTAGCGGGGTCCTAACGGCCGTTTCCGCTATGTCGTTTGCCCTTTGCCACATGGCTCCGACAGGTGGGCCCGATAGGTCAGATTCTCAGTTAGACGCGGGTCACAGCACATTTAGTGCTTTTTGTTACTCACTTGCCGAGGAAGTGCTGGTTTTTTGAAATTTTTGGGAAAAGTGGTGGTTTTGCAGTATCTGTGCCACAAATATGGTGGCTTTCAGCAATTTACTCAGACTCAAACGACCCACGACCTAGCTACAAAATGATGCACAAAATGGTCCTTGGTGTAATGCACCAATAAATTTCCGTTTTATGTCACCTGGCCTCGGCCGAGCTGAACTGGTCCTCAACAGGATTGAAGTTTTTCTGGCGCGAAACCTCAACTGTTTCTGGTCCGAGTCCTGGTGCTCCATCCAGACTAGATATGTATACAGGCTCGTCTCCATGATTCACCAACCTACCGTCATCACCTCTCAAGGAGACATGCCTTGTGCGTTGCATGCGCCGTTGCCACGTCGCTCCGTAATTTGACATTACTGCTAGTGGTACTATGAGGCCGATTTTGGTGTTTTGACCCTTGTGCGTTGCGAACGCATGAAGCTGCATGAAGATCCGCGCTAAAACTCAGCCACCTGTCGCCAGACAGCGCAGCTTCGACTTTGATAGAGAACTCTGAAGAACAAAATCAGACACGATCAGCGTCACGGAAGATTGCCAAACGGGCCACCTGCAGCCAGTCATCGTATACCACAGAGCCCGCCGCCGTAGCTTCGACTCCACAGCAACGAACAAACCAAAATCAAATATATTTTCACATTATATAGATTTATTATTATAAATGTTCATATTGTTTTATATAAACTTGACCAAACTTTATAAAATTTGACTTCGGTCAAAACTAAGCTAATACGGGGAGTGAATAAAAATGAAGGGAAAAAAATGCTTAGAACCATATGACATGGGATTAACATAGGCCAGTTTGTCTACTTTCTTTGAGTTATTAGTTTCATGCATACAAGATTATTAGCTTTTTTTGAACGAATTCAGACGATTGATTAGAGAGAGTCCCAATCTGAAGCAGATATGGCGCCCTATCTCCCGAAAGACGACTTGGTCAAACGGCCCACGACCTAGCTACCAAATGAGAAATGATGAATAAAATGGTCCTTGGTGCAATGCAAATAAATTACCGTTTTATGTCACCTGGCCTCGGCCGAGCTGAACTGGTCCTCAACAGGATTGAAGTTTTTCTGGCGCGAAACCCTCAACTGTTTCTGGTCAAAGTCCTGGCGCTCGATCCAGTCCAGATATATAGAGGCTCGTCTCCATGATTCACCAACCTACCTTCATCACCACTCAAAGGAGACACGCCTTGTGCGTTGCATGCGCCGTTGCCACGTCGCTCCGTAATTTGAATTTTTCGCTTCAGCCGCGACCACTCCTGCTACTGCTAGTGGTACTACGACGACAATGACGTCCATCTTGATGAGCATCGGGAGGACGACATCTCCTGGAAGCATTCCAATGATGGGATGTACTCGACAGCCAGTGCCTATACAGCTCAATTCCTTGTGTTAACCTTGTCACCAATGGATCGTATGGTCTGGAAAGTTTGGGCTCCTCCGAAGATCAAATTCTTTGCCTGGTTGGCTATCCAAGATAGGATCTGGACTGCGGATCGCCTGGAGAGGCGCGGGTGGGCCAACTGCGGTCTGTGCCCTCTTTGTTCTAGGGAGCAGGAAACAGGTGCTCATCTTCTCTTCAAGTGCCGCTTCACTATTCGGCTTTCGAGGTCTCTCGCGGCCAAGCTCGGTCTTCATCACATTGAGACCTCCAGGTGGCATCTTCATGGCTCCGTCCTAGACTGGTGGGAGGATGGTACTGGGAGCCACGTCCCCAACAGGAGTGCCTTGGCCTCCCTAACCCTCCTTGTCTCCTGGACCATCTGGAATGAACGTAATGCTAGGGTGTTCCGACACAAAAGTGCTCCGCCGCCTATTCTTCTTAACACAATCCTGGAGGAGGCCAAGCTTTGGGTTACAGCTGGAGCAAAGAAACTAGGGCTTATTGTATATCGAGAGTAGTCCGCATGCCGTGCTTAAGGTGGTTGTTGTAACACTCTTATCTACTCTCTCTTATTTAGTCGATGAGGCAAATCTTTTGCCTCCGTTTCAAAAAAAAAAAAAAATAGGGACTGCAGTGTCGCCGGCGCCATCAATGGGTCGCCTGCGGCTCGTCGACGTTGTACGGCGGAATGATTGCGTATTGAAGCTGCGCGTAAACCGTCCGTCCACGGGACAAGACAAGGACATCAACGTCTTCTTCAAGTGCCTCGCTGCCCCAGGTCAAACCGTAAGTAGTGGTACGTGCATGTGGCAGCTGGTTCCACCGTCCTGCATCTCGGTCGGAAGGACGCAACACTCTCCGATCGATCGATCGAAATTCTTCCTCCATTAAGTTACACCTCAATCGTTTCTGGACGCTCCATGGACCACAGTGTCTTTATTTCTCGTGGCAGCTCGCGTGCACTCCACTAGCAGCAGCGGCATGAGCACACACCACTCGCCGTTTTTCCCTTTCGGGAACCAACGTTTTACTCGCCAAAAGTTCCATTTCTGTCGTAAAATGATGCCGTGGAGTGGTCAAGTTGGATCAGTGGAGAGCTGAGAGCTCGCCTGATGAATGAATTCCTCGTACTGCAGTCGATCGACAAGTTTGACGTAATGACGTGCGAGAAGCTTGATCGCGGTTTAACAACTGTTAATCACAGTTTATGGTAGTACTGCTGCTGGTGCTCTCCGGCATCGGGATTGATAACTAAATATGGTCTTATCCAAATGACGGCGAATAAACCTGCCAGCTTCACGTGATCGAGGCTAGTACAGGCACTGTTTGGTTTCAATAAGTCACCCGATTTATAAGTCAGGTGACTTAAAACCAGTGACTTATAAGTCACGCCTGTTTGGTTGTCACCTGACTTATAAGTCACCTGACACATCTTTCCACATTAATCAACATCATGCAGGTGGTGGGACCCACGTAAAAGGGGGTGACTTATAAGTTTTAAGTTGGGGTGGAGCAACTTATGACTTATAAGTTGGGGTGACTTATAAGTCAGGTCTGTTTGGCAAAATAAGTCATTTTTTTCACTTTTCGACTTATAAGTTGGTGACTTATTTGGAACCAAACAGGCCCTTAGACTTTAGGCTAGTCATATTGGGAAGTAATAACATAGCGCACTTCAAGAAATTTTTGCTTATATGACATATAGTTAATGAAAAGAGAGGTGTTTAGAGTAACATAATATGTTACTGTAACATAACGCTTCCCGAGAAATGATGAGTCTACAAGCTAATAAATGAAGTCATCTATGACACTAGTACTATGTTACTTTACACTATGGAGGTAGTAATTTAGAATAGTGCCATATGCATGAAGCTAGTATAAGTTACTCCCCACTATGACCAACCTTAGACAGCTACTCTCTCTTTCTCTCTCTCTAATCGAGGCTTGTTTAGACGGCTACTCTCTCTCTCTCTCTCTCTCTCTCTCTCTCTCTCTCTATATATATATATATATATATATATATATATATATATATATATATATATCTTTTCTAAACAGTGATCTTTATTTATTCAGGACACATTAGACTAGTCACAATGGGTAGTAACTTAGACTAGTAGCATGCATATGTTACTAGTCTATGTTACTACCTCTATAGTGGGGAGTAATATATGTGTGGTGTCATGCAACATTTCATTTATTAGGTTGTAAACTCATCTTGTCTTGGTATGTGTGATGTTACAGTAACTAGCTATGTTACCACATGCTCCTATTTCCTTATTAATTACTCGCCACATTATCTGTTTTGCCTAGAAATGTGTGATGTTGCCACCTATGTTACTCCCTTACAGCTTGAAGTTTAAAACTTAGATTTTGAAGAGGTGGTCTAATTGTACACGTGGAAAGGTTGCTTTCTACATCTGGACAATGTATTTGGTTCCAAGTGATAAAACTACATAGATGATGATTTTCCGACTTAATTAATGTTGATTTTCTTGTTGTGCTATATGTGTCATCCAAATGGAAATACAAATATAAATAATCATGATCCTTGGACCATGTAGAACCTTTAGATATTAGTTTATCCATGGTCCAAAGTTTGAGTTGGTATTTTCAAAGTTCTTTTTTTTGCGGGCAACGTGCCTCAAGATAAATTATATGCACAATGCTCTATGCCCGAGAGGAAACTATAGTATTTTTTATGAAATTAGAAATACTACCACATAGTGTGTTTTCTTGTGGGTACCCACAGAGTGGTTGCAAGCAAATATTTCAAAAGTCCACAACTACCGAAAAGGAGTAATTAAAAATTATAGGGTGGGCTATCATAATTAGAAAAATCTTCTCTATTTCCATGGATGCATTTTCTTGCATATTTTCTTACCTTCAATTTTATACTGCTGAAGTGGACAAAGCATGTACTTTTGTGTGCCTTTTATGCCCGTACATATTGATACGTCTCCAACGTATTTATAATTTTTGATTGCTCCATGCTACTTTATCTACTGTTTTGGACTATATTGAGTTGTATTTTCCACTTTTATATTATTTTAGGGACTAACATATTAACTGGAGGCCCAACCCAGAATTGCTGTTTTTTGCCTATTTCAGTGTTTCGAAAAAACGGAATATCAAACCGAGTCCAAACGGAATGAAACCTTCGGGAACGTGATTTTCTCACCGAACGTGATCCAGGAGACTTGGACCCTACTCCAAGGAACAAAAGAGGCGGTCACGAGGGTGGGGGGCGCGCCCCCCCTACCTCGTGGGCCCCCTGTTGCTCCACCGACGTACTCCTTCCTCCTATAAATACCTACGTACCCCCGGCAGATCAAATATGGAGCCAACAACCTAATTCCACCGCCGAAACTTTCTGTATCCACGAGATCCCATCTTGGGGCCTGTTCCGGAGCTCCGCCGGAGAGGGCCGTCATCACGGAGGGCTTCTACATCATCATCATAGCCTCTCCGATGAAGTGTGAGTAGTTTACCTCAGAACTTCGGGTCCATAGTTAGTAGCTAGATGGCTTCTTTCTCTTTTTGGATTTCAATACAATGTTCTCCCCCTCTCTCGTGGAGATCTATTCGATGTAATCTTCTTTTTGCAGTGTGTTTGTTGAGACCGATGAATTGTGGGTTTATGATCCAGCTTATCTATGAATAATATTTGAATCTTCTCTGAATTCTTTTATGTATGATTGAGTTATCTTTTCAAGTCTCTTCGAATTATCTGTTTGGTTTGGCCAACTAGATTGGTATTTCTTGCAATGGGAGAAGTGCTTAGCTTTGGGTTCAATCTTGCGGTGTCCTTAGCCAGTGACAGAAAGGGTTGCAAGGCATGTATTGTATTGTTGCCATCGAGGATAACAAGATGGGGTTTTTATCATATTGCATGAATTTATCCCTCTACATCATGTCATCTTGCTTAAGGCGTTACTCTGTTTTTAACTTAATACTCTAGATGCATGCTGGATAGCGGTCGATGAGTGGAGTAATAGTAGTAGATGTAGAATCGTTTCGGTTTACTTGTCTTGGACGTGATGCCTATATACATGATCATACCTAGATATACTCATAACTATGCTCAATTATGTCAATTGCTCAATAGTAATTTGTTCACCCACTGTAGAATACTTATGCTCTTGAGAGAAGCCACTAGTGAAACCTATGGCCCCCGGGTCTATTTTCATCATATCAATCTCCATCACTTTAATACTTGCTTTGTTTTTTACTTTGCCTTTTACTTTTCACTTTGCATCTCTATATCAAAAATACCAAAAATATTATTTATCATCTCTATCAGATCTCACTCTCGTAAGTGACGGTGAAGGGATTGACAACCCCTAATCGCGTTGGTTGCGAGTAGCTATCGTTTTGTGCAGGTACGAGGGACTTGTGCGTGGCCTCCTACTAGATTGATACCTTGGTTCTCAAAATCTGAGGGAAATACTTAAGCTACTTTGCTGCATCATCCTCTCCTCTTCGGGGAAATCCAACGCAGTGCTCAAGAGGTAGCAAGAAGAATTTCTGCGCCGCTGTGTGAGTCTCATGCAAAAGTCAACCAGACCAAGTACCCATCACAATCGCTATCTCTCGCATTACATTATTTGCCATTTGCCTTTCGTTTTCCTCTCCCCCACTTCACCCTTGCCTTTTTATTCGCCCTCTCTTTCCCAATCTCCTCCTCTTTTTCCAGTTCGCCTTTTTCTCGCTTGCCTTGTGTTAGCTCGTCTGCCTTGTCATTATGTCTAATTCCTTATCCGCTCCTATGTCTCCCGAGTTTGAAGTTGTTCACTTCAAGCAAAGGCAAGGAGAAAACTTAAAAGATGCTTGGTATAGGATGATGGAATCTTATCGCAAGTGCATCCTGGAGGTGAACTTTAGAATTCTTCTTCGTAATTTTTATGTTTGGTTAAATATGACGCATAGACAACTCTTGGATTGCATTGCCAAGGGAAATTTCATTGAGATTGATCCCAATATTGCGCATGAAATTATAGAGGGAATAGTGGGAACACTGCCCCAAAAGGGAGGATCTCATCCTACCCAAGAAGAAACCCAAGTGTTTGGAAAGATTTGCGAAGTAACAATTTTTTTACAAAAGTCTCTTGAGCCTCTTAAAAGTGTTAGCAGAAATCTTCACCGCATGAATATGTTCATTACTCTTTGTAATAATAGGTTGGATTCTTTAGATCTAAAAATTTCCGAGTATGAAGGGAAGCGGAAAGAACCTCCCGTATTCGAGCATGATTCCGCTAAAAAACTGAAAATTAAAGATGGCTATACTTAAATCTATCCTTGCTTTTTTGCCTAGCTAGGGGCGTTAAACGATAGCGCTTGTTGGGAGGCAACCCAATTTTATTTTTAGTTTTTTTTTGCTTTTTGCTTCTGTTTAGGAATAAATAATCCATCTAGCCTCTGGTTAGATGTGGTTTTATGTTTTAATTAGTGTTTGTGCCAAGTTAGACCTATTGGATCTTCTTGGATGATAGTTATTTGATCTTTTTTTCCACACTTGTGCTTCAAAGTAGCACCTTGTTCTACATGTAGTAAATCTCATATATTGTGCTTCAATGTAGCACCTTGTTCTTCATGTATTGAGTCTCATAATTTGGGCTTCAAAGTAGCACCATGTTTTTCATATAGCGAGTCTCATAAGTTGTCTTTTTCATACTAGTGGGAATTTTTCGTTATAGAACTTGGCTTGTATATTCCTATGATGGGCTTCCTCAAATTCCCTAGGTCTTCGTGAGCAAGCAAGTTGGATGCACACCCACTAGTTTTATTTTGTTGAGCATTTATTTATAGCTCTACTGCATCCGTTGCATGGCAATCCCTACTCCTCATGTTGACATCAATTGATGGGCATCTCCATAGCCCGTTGATTATCCTCGTCAATGTGAGACTTTCTCCTTTTTTGTCTTCTCCACACAATCCCCATCATCATATTCTATTCCACCCATAGTGCTATATCCATGGCTCACGCTCATGTATTGCGTGAAGATTGAAAAAGTTTGAGATTATTTAAGTATGAAACAATCGCTTGGCTTGTCACAGGGGTATAGAAGTTGGGAACATCTTTGTGTAACGAAAATGAAGCATAGCCTAACTATATGATTTTGTAGGGATGAACTTTCTTTTGCCATGCTATTTTGAGAAGACATAATTGCTTAGTTAGTATGCTTGAAGTATTATTATTTTTATGTCAATATGGACTTTTGTCTTGAATCTTTCGGATCTAAATATTCATACCACAATTAAGAAGGTTTACATTGAAATTATGCCAAAGTATCACTCCGCATAAAAATTCCCTTTTATCATTTACCTACTCGAGGACGAAAGCAGGAATTAAGCTTGGGATGCCTCGATACGTCTCCAACGTATCTATAATTCTTGATTGCTCCATGCTACTTTATCTACTGTTTTGGACTATATTGGGCTTTATTTTCCACTTTTATATTATTTTTGGGACTAACCTATTAACCGGAGGCCCAGCCCAGAATTGCTGTTTTTTGCCTATTTCAGTGTTTCGAAGAAATGGAATATCAAACGGAGTCCAAACGGAATGAAACCTTCGGGAACATGATTTTCTCACCGAACATGATCCAGGAGACTTGGACCCTACTCCAAGGAACAAAAGAGGCGGTCACGAGGGTGGGGGACGCCCCCTGGGCGCGCCCCTATAACATCTCAAATATTCAATTTGGCATGTTATACATAGGTCATCCATGCATATCATATTTTATTGCCTTTTTTTTGCAATCCTCGAAATCCTAAGCAACTCAAGGACCCTCGGAGAGAGTTGGGGATTTTTTGATTTTCATATTTGATTTTATCAAGTAGTGAAGACGAGGATTTTTGGTTTTAATTCTTTTTCTCTCCGGAAAATATTTCATTTTTAAATAATAAATGAGGGGAGATAATATGACTTCTCCAAAAAAATTGAAATATCGGAGGGAAAATGTTAAAATCATTATTTGGATTTTTATTTGATTTTAGTTGGAATTTTATTTGCCCTAGAAAAATTTGCATGTTTCTAAAAATTGCATTTTAGGAGCCAAGAAAAGTTCATCTTGTTCTAAATATTTTATTTAGACGAAGAAAACTTGTTTTGGTATTTTTTTAGATTTATATTTATTTTTTTAGGATTTTTTTCCGGCGAAACGTTAAAAAAAAAGAGGACCCGCTCCCGACTGGGTCAAGGGCCTAGCCGAGCAGGCCGGCCCAGCCGCCCGAGCGCCGCCGCCTTCCCCGCGTCGCCGCCGCCTTACCCCTCCCCCAAGTCGGAGCCCCCCCAACCTATATAGCCGCCCCTCTAACCACCACCACCGCCGCCGCCTCGCCTCGCCTTGCGCCGAGCCGAGCCCCCGCCGCTTGCCGCGCCTGCCCGAGCCGCCGTGAGGTCGCCGCCGCCGCCTCCCCCGCCAGCTGCTCGTCGAGCCCGCCGCCTTCGCCCCGCCCAGTCGCCCGCCACGGACGACCTTGCCGGAGGTAGCCGCTCGCCGCCGGTTTTTTTTACAAAAACCCCTTCGGTTTTAAAAAAAAACCCTAGTTTGTTTTTTATATAGATAGGTTTTATTCTCCGGTTTATTTGTTTAGCGAGCGTTCGCTCGTTCGTTCGTTCTAACGAACGTGTTCGTCGTTTAGTTTCTGCTAATGAGCGTTCGTTCGTTTAGCCGTTCGTCATTTTCTTTTTTCGGATTTATTCCGCGATTTTTCCGATCGTGATTTCTGATCCGATGTTTGAACTTGTATAACTTTTCGCTCGTTTATCGGAATCAGGCGATTCAAGCGCCTGGAGTTTCATCTCGAAACCCTCTTTCCGAATAGCCAACTCAAACAAGTTTTTGCCTCTGAAAAATTTGACCCTAGTTCAGATTAGTAAACGGATCTTGTTTCTTTCGCCGTTTGAGTTTCGCTGTTCGCTTGGTTTGATTCTTCTTGTGAACCGGAGTTCTTAAGTTGAACTCTCCGGTCAACCTCTTTCAGTTGAAGTTTTGTTTGTGCGTCTTTGCTTGTTGCTTATGTATGCTGTTGTTTGTTTGCGATAGAATTCCCGGAGTGCGAAGCGTGTTACTACGAGTCTCTAGGATTCCCGGATCGTCAGCAAGGCAAGTAACACTTTGATCATACTCTTTTCATACCCAGTTTTTATGCATTAGTTTCAACCCTCAAACATTGCATGGTTAGGATGTCATTAATTTGTGGGTTGGGAAGTAGATGATGAGGTAGGAACCTATTGCCTAGTCATCGTCAAACCCTTGGGAGTTACTTCTACGTATTGCTTATATTGCTATGCTATGCTCGTAGACATGGATTGGGTTTGAGTGTATTCCATGACAGATGTGAGATTGTTAATTAATGGTTAACTTAAGGTGGCAACTTTAATACACATCTGGTGGATTGAGGCACCAGGGAACCCAAAGTGTTGTCTGCTTTGTTTTGGAAATCCGGTACCGTGTGATCTTCCTATGGACCGCCACCCAGTGCTCAAAGGGAACTGAGTTTATTCATGCTAGAAACTTCCGTGTGCAGCCACAAGCTATTATGGGCTCTAGCATAGTTGAGTAAGTTACGTGAAGCTCTTGAAGAGGTAGATCAGCAGGTAGTGGGTTTTGTAGGTTTGGTATGGTCTACCCTGAGTAGAGAGTTAATGTTTCTGAAAGACTGTGTCTCGGTCATCCGCTTCTCAAACACCATGCAGTGCAAGAAATCAACGAAGGCGATCGAGTCTTGTGGGGAAAAGTGCGCAAACCTCTGCAGAGTGTACAATCTAATCATGATTAGCTGTGTCCCCGGTTATGGACAATTCTGAGTATCTAGTACTTGAGTATTCACATGTATCTCATCACTCTAAATTAATATTGCTGGGATGTTAACTATTTTAATTGGGATTGAGTTGGGGTTATACCTTCTCAATGATGTTTCAACCACCATGATAGTTAAATTAAAATTTATTCCTTTTTTGTAGGGAAAAACTGGCTTTCCGCAAAACTATAACCGTAGAGCTTTCCACCAGCCAAATATGCATGTAGTGGTAGCATTATTCTGTTATTGCTCTATTGTGTTACATTGCCAGCATATTCCATGTGCTGACCCGTTCTCGGGCTGCAACGAATTATGTTGCAGACTTTTTAGACGAGGAGTAAGGTTCGATAGGTCGTTGCGGTGCAGCTCAGCTATGCCGTTGGAGTTGATGGACTCACTTTATCTTCCAAGCCTTCCGCTGTTATCGTATTAGATGGCCTTAAGCCATATTATTGTAATAAGTTCTCTTTTGAGACATTCGATGTAATAAGTGTGTGATTGCTACTCTGTTATAAATCCTTCGAGTAATCGTGTGTCAAGATTACCGATCCGAGGATGACACGGAAGCACGAGACTTGACCATCTGAGGTCGGGTCGCTAAAAGATGGTATCAGAGCACACGCTGAGTGTAGGACACGACCACTAAGATAAAACCATAGATCACTCTTCTCTACTCATTTCTGACTCCTCTCCATTTTTCCACTCTTTAGGATGACGGAGATGATGAACAAGTTTGCACAACCGGATGAAGACACACCTTTTGGACGCCACTTGAAGGAAGTTACTAGGTATATGAATATTTGAATACCAAGCTTCACCGGGACGTACAACGCCACTTTACCAGAAGAAGAGCGCTGGATGATTCAAGTACAAGTTCCAGGAAGGACGTTCTCGCCAACTTCCAAGCCCATAGAGTTTTCTTTTGAAGCACCCACCTGGAGCCTTGGCAAGAGTATGGCAGCTCACATTACCATGTGACGCATTGGAGAAGTCTACAACCGGGGGCTTAAAGACACCATATATCAAATATGTGGGCGCCGAGACGAGCAATGGGAAGTAATCAGCATCAAGAAGGAAAGATCCATTGCAGCTTACATCCAGGAGCTAAACCAGCACATTCGACGTCAGGAGAACCAGATGTGCGCAGACATGATGGAGATGAAGAAGGTGAAAACTAGGATCATCGAGCTGGAGGAAGAACTCAAGTTTACACGCGGATATGAGGAAGAAATCATGACCCTACTGGAGAAGAATGACGACCTAGTCAAGAAGATCGGAGTCTTCATGGGAGGACCAACACCGGAAGAAGAGGAAGAAGATCCCACTTGTCCGGACAACTACATCATCATCGATTTACACCGACTCGATCCAAGTGATGATGACTACGAAGACGGTTGGAGCAGACATCATGGAGTCTTCCACCGATCAAAATTTCTAGATGACCACCATATAATAGTAGTATTCCCCATGTAATTAGTAGTAGTTGAGCACTTATGCGATAGTCCTAGACCGTTTTGTATGCCCTTGCTTGATTGATTGAATGAATGTGTGTGTTTGCCTCATATGCATATGGGTAGTGTTTCTCCCCAGATCTTTTCTATTCTAATCTCTTCCATCTAAAATCCTCGGATGCCTCCGAGACGTGACCCGGTTTTGTTTTCCCACCGAGCTCACCCATTTGATCCAAGAGCGAATGCCTTGATGCAATTGCTAGTTCGAACCAGGCAACAATAACAACAACAATGCCAACAACAACCCGCCGCCAAAGGACAATTTAACCTGCTTCTGAGGCTACAACCGCGGTGTTTTCCAAAGAGCACCGAGCCAATAGTTGTTGATGATTGGCTACGCCAGATTGAAAGGAGTTAGCCACCGCAGGATGCACGGATGCTGAAAGGGTGCGCTTTGCCGCACATCAATTGGATGGACCAGCAGCCGCATGGTGGGAGAATTACACGGCTACTTTTCCTATAGCCAATGTCACTTGGGACCAGTTCCAACAAGCTTTTCGCACGGCCCATGTCTCAATTGGAGCCATGCAGATAAAGAAGCGTGAGTTTCGCAACTTACGCCAGGGGAACCGTACTGTGGCCCAGTACGTGGATGAGTTTAGCAAGTTATCACACTATGCCCCTGATGATGTGGCCACAGATGCCGCGAAGCAGGAGAAGTTTATGGAAGGGCCGAATGATGAGATGAGTATGCAGTTGATGGTGGCAACTTTCAACAACTACCAGGAGTTGGTAGATAAGGCCCTAATGATTGAAGGAAAGCAACAACAGATTGAGAGCCGTAAGAGGAAGTATGGCCAAGGGAACTATAACTCAGGAGCTCACCAGAAGCCTCGCTTAACCCCGAACTCGGGAGGACTTGTTCATAACCATGGAGGTCATAACCATACTAGAGGAGGATCGCATAATCAAAATGGTGAGAAGAACGGGAATGGGAATGGAGTCAACAATAATCAGAATCGCTCTAACCCAGCTACACCCGCCAAGAGGGACTTAAGCCAAGTTATTTGCTTTAAGTGCGGGAAGACAGGCACTATGCCAATGACTGCCTCAAGGAAAGAATGGAAACAGAAATGGGAGCGCTGGGAAGAAGCCCAATCCATTCAACAAAGGACAAGTGAACCACGTTAACGTGGAGGAAGTTGAAGAGCAGCCAGACGCGGTAATAGGTAAGTTTTCGGTTCAGTCATGTACCGCTCTTGTTCTTTTCGATACTGGTGCATCGCGTTCATACATATCAAGGGGATTTGTGGAAAAGTTGAAGTTACCAACCCAAACCCTTAGGACCCCTCTTCTAGTGAGCTCGCCTGGAGCAGAGTACATGGCTAGCAGATGGTGCACCCAGATACCCCTAATCATTGGCACGCATGTTTTTCCGTCTGACCTAATTATCTTGGAGTCGCAAGGATTGGATGTGATATTAGGTATGGAATGGATGTCAAAGTATGGAGGAAGTATTGACTGTGCTAGCAAGTCAATTTATCTTACCACCCCAGAGGGAAAAAGGATTATATGTATCTAGGCATGTGCCTAGGAGGAGCTAAGTGAATGCCCTCACGGAGTTGTACAGAGGAAGTACCAGTAGTAAAGGATTATCCGGATGTTTTCCCGGAGGAGTTACCAGCATGCCACCGGATCGAGACATCGAAGTTTCGATAGAGCTATTGCAGTGCAGGGGCCAATATCCAAGAGACCCTATCGGATGCCCGCAAATGATCCGGAGGAAATTAAGAAGCGATCAAGGAGCTATTGGAGAAAGGTTACATTCAGAGAACTTCATCACCTTGGGGAGCCCCAACTTTTGGTGGAGAAGAAGGATAAATCCACGAGGATGGTTGTTGATTATCGAGCTCAATGAAGTAACGATAAAGAACAAGTATCCCTTACCGATGATTAATGATCTGTTTGATCAGTTGCAAGGAGCTAAGGTGTTTTCGAAGATTGATCTACGATCAGGATACCATCCGCTGAAGATCCGAGAGAAGGATATACCAAAGACAGCATTTACCACACGGTATGGATTATATGAGTATACGGTCATGTCATTTGACCGACTAACGCCCTGCCTATTTCATGAGTATGATGAACAAGGTGTTCATGGAGTATTTGGACAAGTTTGTTGTGGTGTTTATTGATGATATTATGGTATACTCAAGAACGAAGAGGAGCACGCGAACACTTGCGCTTGGTTCTCGAGAAACTCAGGAACACAAGTTATACGCCAAATTCAGCAAGTGCGAGTTTTGGTTGAAGGAAGTTGGATTTCTTGGGCATGTTATATCGGAGAGGGTATAGCAAGAGATCCCAATGAAGGTTCGGGCCATCCATCGAATGGTTGGCACCCACTTCAGTTGGCGAGATCCGCAGTTTCCTTGGACTGGCAGGATATTATCGGAGATTCATTGAGAATTTTTCCAAGATTGCTAAGCCAATGACTGAATTGCTAAAGAGGGATACTATGTTCAAATGGACAGAGGACTGCGAGACAAGCTTTCAGGAGTTGAAGAAACGGTTGACTACAGCTCCAGTGCTGACATTGCCAGATATACATAAGGAGTTTCAAGTGTATTGTGACGCCTATCGCTTGGGACTTGGATGTGTTCTTATGCAGGACGGAAAAGTTGTTTCGTATGCCTCACGACAACTGAAGCCACATGAGTTGAACTATGCCACGCATGATTTGGAGTTAGCAGCTGTAGTACATGCGTTGAAGACCTGGAGACATTATCTCATTGGAAACCGTTGTGATGTGTACACGGATCATAAGAGTTTGAAGTACATTTTCACACGTATGAGTTAAACCTCGCATGAGGAGATGGCTGGAACTTATAAAGGATTACGATATGAAGCAACACTATCATCCAGAAAGGCCAACGTCAGAAGCGTACACTTTGAGCCGGAAGAGTTATGCTAATATCCTTGAAAGCAAAGGATTGCCAAAGGAGTTAGCTGCGGAGATCATGGAACTTCGATTGGAGGTTGTTCCAAGAGGTTTTCTTGCAACAATGGAGGTTCAGTCGACGTTGTTGAACAAGATTCGAGAAGCTCAGAAGGAGGACAAAGAGATTGCTGAGATAAGAGAGAAGATGGGAGAAGGAAAAGCCAAAGGTTTTCGCGAGGATGAGCACGATACCTTGTGGTTTGAGGACCGGATTTATGTGCCCAACAATTGGAGATCGAAAGTTAATACTTCAGAGGCCCATGACTCACCATACTCGATTCACCCCAGAAACACCAAGATGTATTTGGACTTGAAGGAACGTTTCTGGTGGACTGGTATGAAGAAGGATATTGCCGAGTATGTAGCCTTATGTGATGTATGTCAGAGAGTGAAGGCAGAGCATCAGAAGCCAGCAGGACTGTTACAGCCTATGCCAATACCCGAATGGAAGTGGGACAAACTTGGCATGGACTTTATTACCAGATTACCCAGAACCAAGGCAGGATATGATTCAATATCGGTAGTTGTGGATTGTTTGACCAAAGTAGCCCATTTCATCCCAGTGAAAACAACCTATACAAGTGCAAAGTTGGCCAAGATATATATGACCAGGATTGTATGTTTGCATGGAGTTCCGAGGAGCATCGTATCAGATAGAGGAACACAGATTACTTCAAAGTTTTGGCATCAGCTACACCAGACTTTGGGTACCAGATTGGAGTTCAGTACCGCGTTCCACCCGCAGACGGATGGACAGACAGAGAGAGTCAATCAGATTCTGGAGGACATGTTGAGAGCCTGTGCGCTAGATTATGGATCTAGTTGGGATGACAATTTGCCGACGCAGAGTTCTCATACAACAACAGCTACCGTGCCGCTTTGAAGATGGCACCGCTCAAGCTCAGATGGACGCAGATGTAGGACACCATTGATGTGGGATGAGGTTGGAGACCGTCGCTTGTTTGGCTAGATTTGATCAAGGAATTAGAGGAGAAGGTTAAACTGATCGAGACAAACTAAAGATTGCTCGGTCTAGATGTAAGAGTTACGCAGATTCAAAACGCAAGGAAGTAACCTATGAAATTGGAGACAGAGCGATTCATGAGTATCACCCTTGAGGGGAGTGAAACGCTTTGGAGTAAAGGAAAGTTAGCCCCAAGATTTGTAGGACCGTGATCGTCTTTTGGAACGGATGGGAGAAGTTGCCTACAAGCTGGAGTTACTCAAGGATTGTCGAGTTCACGATGTGTTTCACGATCACAATGAAGAAGTGCCATGCTTTGAGATGGCCGATATACCGTTAAATGATACAAAGGCCCTTGGAGGCGATTCAACTGGATAGTAATCAACCTATGAGGAGAAGCCAATAAAGATTCTTGATTTCGACAATGAGTCACTCAGCAAGGTTATCAAGTTTTGCAAAGTTCAAGTGGAGCCACCATACCGAGGAGGAAGCCACCGGGAGCGAGAAGAGGATATTCGCAAGGACCATCCGCACCTATTTTCTAGTTAACCCGAATCTCGAGGGCTAGATTCATCTTAAGGGTAGGTTTGTAACATCCCAAATTTTCAATTTGGCATGTTATACATAGGTCATCCATGCATATCATATTTTATTGCCTTTTGTTTGCAATCCTCGAAATCCTAAGCAACTCAAGGACCCTCGGAGCGAGTTGGGATTTTTCAATTTTCATATTTGATTTTATCAAGTAGTGAAGACGAGGATTTTTGGTTTTAATTATTTTTCTCTCCCGAAAATATTTCATTTTTAAATAATAAATGAGGGGAGATAATATGACTTCTCCAAAATAATTGAAATATCGGAGGAAAAATGTTAAAATCATTATTTGGATTTTTATTTGATTTTAGTTGGAATTTTATTTGCCCTAGAAAAATTTGCATGTTTTTAAAAATTGCATTTTAGGAGCCAAGAAAAGTTCATCTTGTTCTAAATATTTTATTTAGACCGAGAAAACTTGTTTTGGTATTTTTTTAGATTTTTATTTATTTTTCTAGGATTTTTCTAAGTTTCGACGGAGTATTTTTTTTAAAAAAGAGGACCCATACCGACCGGGCCAAGGGCCCACCGAGCAGGCCGGCCCACCGCCCGAGCGCCGCCCGCCAGGTCCGACCCGGCACCACCGCCGCCGCCTTGCCCCTCCCCAAGTCGGAGCCCCAACCTATATAAGCCGCCCCCCTCTAACCACCACCACCGCCGCCCTCGCCTCGCCACGAGCCGATCCGAGCCTCCCGCGCCTCGCCGAGCCGCCGCCGTGGTCGCCGCCCGCCTCCGCCCGCCCAGCGCCCTCGCCGAGCCCGCCGCCCTCGCCCGCCCGCGGAGTCGCCCGCGGCCGGACGACCTCGCCGGAGGTAGCCGCCCGCCGCGGTTTTTAGAAAACCTTCGGTTTTATTTTAAAAAATCCTAGTTCGTTTTTATATAAATCGGTTTTATTCTCCGGTTTATTTGTTTAGCGAAGTCATTGTTCGTTCGCTCTAACGAACGTGTTCGTTTTTAGTTTCTGCTAACGAACGCTCGCTCGCTTAGCCGTTCGTCGTTTTCTTTTTCGGATTTATTCCGCGATTTTTCCGATCGCGATTTCGATCCGATGTTCGAACTAGTATAACTTTTCGCTCGTTTATCGGAATCAGCGATTCAAGCGCTGGAGTTTCATCTCAAACCCTCTTTCCGAATAGCCAACTCAAACAAGTTTTTGCCTCTGAGAAATTTGACCCTAGTTCAGATTAGTAAACGGATCTTGTTTCTTTCGCCGCTTGAGTTTTGTTGTTCGCTTGGTTTGATTCTTCTTGTGAACCGGAGTTCTTAAGTTGAACTCTCCGTCAACCTCTTTCAGTTGAAGTTTTGTTTGTGCATCTTTGCTTGTTACTTATGTATGCTGTTGTTTGTTTGCGATAGAATTCCCGGAGTGCGAAGCGTGTTACTACGAGTCTCTAGGATTCCCGGGTCGTCAGCAAGGTAAGTAACACTTTGATCATACTCTTTTCATACCCAGTTTTTATGCATTAGTTTCAACCCTCAAACATTGCATGGTTAGGATGTCATTAATTTGTGGGTTGGGAAGTAGATGATGAGGTAGGAACCTATTGCTCATTCTCGTCAAACCCTTGGGAGTTACTTCTACGTATTGCTTATATTGCTATGCTATGCTCGTAGACGTGGATTGGGTTTGAGTGTATTCCATGATAGATGTGAGATTGTTAATTAATGGTTAACTTAAGGTGGCAACTTTAATAAACATCTGGGTGGATTGAGGCACCTGGGGAACCCAGTGTTGTCTGTTTTGTTTTGGAAATCCCGGGGTACCCGTGTGATCTTCCTATGGACCGCCACCCAAGCTCAAAGGGAACTGAGCTTATTCTTGCTAGAAACTTCCGTGTGCAGCCACAAGCTATTATGGGCTCTAGCATAGTTGAGTAAGTTACGTGAAGCTTTTGAAGAGGTAGATCAGCAGGTAGTGGGTTTTGTAGGTTTGGTATGGTCTACCCTGAGTAGAGAGTTAATGTTTCTTAAAGACTGTGTCTCGGTCATCCGCTTCTCAAACACCATGCAGTGCGAGAAATTAACGGAGGCGATCGAGTCTTGTGGGGAAAAGTGCGCAAACCTCTGCAGAGTGTACAATCTAATCATGGTTAGCCGTGTCCCCGGTTATGGATAATTTTGAGTATGTAGTACTTGAGTATTCACATGTATCTCATCACTCTAAATTAATATTGCTGGGATGTTAACTATTTTAATTGGGATTGAGTTGGGGTTATACCTTCTCAATGATTTTTCAACCACCATGATAGTTAAATTAAAATTTATTCCTTTGTTGTAGGGAAAAACTGGCTTTCCGCAAAACTGTAACCGTAGAGCTTTCCACCAGCCAAATATGCATGTAGTGGTAGCATTATTCTGTTATTGCTCTATTGTGTTACATTGCCAGCATATTCCATGTGCCGACCCGTTCTCGAGCTGCAACGTATTATGTTGCAGACTTTTCAGATGAGGAGTAAGGTTCGATAGGTCGTTGCCGTGCAGGTCAGCTATGCCGTTGGAGTTGATGGACTCACTTTATCTTCCAAGCCTTCCGCTGTTATCGTATTAGATGGCCTTAAGCCATATTATTGTAATAAGTTCTCTTTTGAGACATTCGATGTAATAAGTGTGTGATTGCTACTCTATTATAAATCCTTCGAGTACTGTGTGTGTCAGCATTACCGATCCAGGATGACACGGAAGCACGAGACTTGACCATCTGAGGTCGGGTCGCTACGGCCCCCTACCTCGTGGGCCCCCTGTTGCTCCACCGACGTACTCCTTCCTCCTATATATACCTACGTACTCCAGACAGATCAAATACGGAGCCAAAAGCTAATTCCATCGCCGCAACTTTCTCAGATCCATGAGATCCCATCTTGGGGCCTGTTCAAGCTTCACGGAGAGGGCCGTCATCACGGAGGGCTTCTACATCATCATCATAGCCTCTCCGATGAAGTGTGAGTAGTTTACCTCAGACCTTCGGGTCCATAGTTAGTAGCTAGATGGCTTCTTTTCTCTTTTTGGATTTCAATACAATGTTCTCCCCCTCTCTTGTGGAGATCTATTCGATGTAATCTTCTTTTTGCGGTGTGTTTGTTGAGATCGATGAATTGTGGGTTTATGATCCATCTTATCTATGAATAATATTTGAATCTTCTCTGAATTCTTTTATGTATGATTGAGTTATCTTTGCAAGTCTCTTTGAATTATCCGTTTGGTTTGGCCAACTAGATTGGTATTTCTTGCAATGGGAGAAGTGCTTAGCTTTGGGTTCAATCTTGCGTTGTCCTTACCAAAGGATGTAAAGGGTTGCAAGGAACGATTGTATTGTTGCCATCAAGGATAACAAGATGGGGTTTTATCATATTGCATGAATTTATCCCTCTACATCATGTCATCTTGCTTAAGGCGTTACTCTGTTTTTAACTTAATACTCTAGATGCATGCTGGATAGCGGTCGATGAGTGGAGTAATAGTAGTAGATGCAGAATCGTTTTGGTTTACTTGTCTTGGACGTGATGCCTATATACATGATCATACCTAGATATACTCATAACTATACTCAGTTCTGTCAATTGCTCAACAGTAATTTGTTCACCCACCGTAGAATACTTATGCTCTTGAGAGAAGCCACTAGTGAACCTATGGCCCCGGGTCTATTTTCATCATATCAATCTCCATCACTTTAATACTTGCTTTGTTTTTACTTTTCCTTTTACTTTTCACTTTGCATCTCTATATCAAAAATACGAAAAATATTATTTATCATCTCTATCAGATCTCACTCTCGTAAGTGACGGTGAAGGGATTGACAACCCCTAATCGCGTTGGTTGCGAGTAGCTATCGTTTTGTGCATGTACGAGGGACTTGTGTGTGGCCTCCTACTGGATTGATACCTTGGTTCTCAAAAACTGAGGGAAATACTTACGCTACTTTGCTGCATCATCCTCTCCTCTTCGGGGAAATCCAACGCAGTGCTCAAGAGGTAGCACATATCATATCATCAAATTTCATGTTTAATTGGAAACAATGTTCGGAAAATTTTATATAACGTGAACATCTTTAGAAGAAAGGCACCAAACCTTGATACTAATAAGCAATAAAAATCCGCTAGCAGAAAAACAATGCATGCATAAAAGATGAAACTAAAGAGTGATTAGAGGTACTTCATTGGATGGAGTATTAAAGTTTAAAAGAACATGTAATATATGTGAAAACCAACTAATGTATTTAAATTGGCATACAACAAAATGTGACATCACCAGAATTTCTGATGAAAATTTTCTCATGACTCACCCATTTTGTACAGAATTACTGACAGTCACAAAAATTATTATCAAAACTGAATATTGGAGATTGATTCCTTATCTAAAATATCATGTCTTTTGGATCTTGTGAATAGTTCTCCCGTTTCTCCGCGAAACCAACACTTGTTCTGATAATGTTTGACTGACGACTTGAACATTTTGTCTACTCTGTTATTTAGAAACATAATTTTAGCCATGTTGACTTTGGCAAGCTACAAAGCAACGCAAATATAACCATTTCAATTGTTTTTACCATTCAATGGGTTGAGTTTCTAATAGTGATTATTTACCATAGATTGATAGCTAATAAAAAACAATTGTATTTTCAAAGGTTTGAGTTGGTATTTTCAAAGCTTATGGGCTAACCACCATGAGATAAATTTTATGCATGATGCACTAGGACTGAGAGAAAGCTATACTATTTTTATGAAATTTAAAATACTCCCACAGAGTGAGTTTTTGTGCAGGTGCCCACAAAGTGGTTACACGCAAGAATTTCAACATCAAAAGTCCACAACTGCCGAAAACTAGTATATACAAATTACAGAGAAAATGTCGGGCTGTCATAGTTAAAAAAAATCTTCTGTATTTCCATGGATGTATTTACTTGCATATTTTCTTACCTTCAATTTTATACTGCTGATGCGGGCAAGGCATGTAACTTAGCCTGCCTTCTATGCTCATACATGTTCTATCATATTTCATGTTGAATTGGAAACAATGTTCGGAAATTTTAATTAAACATGGATATCTTCAGAGGAAAGGCACCAAACCTTTGTACTAATAAACAATAAAAATCCTCTAGTAGAAAAACACCTCATGCATAACAAATGAAACTTAAAGTAATTAGAGGTACTCCATTGGATGGACTATGAAAGATTTAAAAAATAGGTAATAAATGTAACAACCAACTAATGTATTTAAATCGGCATATAAGAGGCGGCATTCTGTAAGGTACTAGCAATACTCTCCCCCAAAAGCGTCAGTCAAACTAACACTATGTAAAATGTTAATCAAATTTGCTTAGACAATATTATGCCTTTTGGATCTTGTGAATAGTTTTTCCATTTCTCCCCTAAACTAATACTTGTTTTGCTAATGATTGGCTGGTAACTTGAACATTTCTCTTCCCTGTTATTTAGAAAAATAATTTGAGCCATGTTGCCTTTCAAAACCTACAAAGCAACAAAAATATAACCATTTCAATTGATGTTACCATTTGTTGTGTTGAGTTTCTAATAGTGATTGTTGATCGATAGGTTGATAACTAATAAAAGAACACCTGTGTTTTCAATGGTTTGAGTTGGTGTTTTCAAAGCTTAGGGTCCAACAACCTCGAGATAAGTTTTATGGACGATGCACTAGGACCGACAGGAAACTATACTATTTTTGATGAAACTAGAAATACTCCCACAGAGTGGGTTTTTTGCGGGTAGACAGAGAGTGGTTACAAGAAAGGACGTCAACATTAAAAGTCCACAACTGCCCAAAACAAGTATATATAAATTATAAAATGTTAGGCTATTATAATTAAAAAAATCTTCTCTATTTTAATGGATGTATTTTCTTGCGTCTTTTCTTACCTTCAGTTTAATACTGCTGATTTGGACAAAGCATGTAATTTTGCACGCCTTCTATGCCCGTACATATTATATCATCAGATTTCATGTTCAATTGGAAACAATGTTCAAAAGAATTAATATAACATGAACATCTTTAGAGGAAAGGCACCAAACCTTTGCACTAATAAGCAATACAAATCCGCTTGCACAAAAACAACACATGCATAAAACATGAAACTAAAAATGATTAGAGGTACTCCATTGGATGGAGTATTAAAGATTCAAAAATAGGTAATAAATATGGTAACCAACTATTGTATTTAAATTGGCATATAATAGGTGGCATTCTGCAAGGTACTAGCAATACTCTCCCTAAAAAGCAACAGTCAAACAAATAATATGTAAAATGTTCATATAATTTGGTTAGACAAAATGTGACACCATCAGAATTTTTTATGAATTTTTCTCATGACTCACCCATTTTGCACAAAATTACGAACAGTCATAAAAAATGATTATGAAAGTTGAATACTGGAGATTGTGTCCATATCTAAAATATCTTGTCTTTTGGATCTTGTGAATAGTTCTCCTGTTTCTCCACAAAACCAATACTTGTTCTGGTACTGATTGGCTGGTGACTTGAACATTTCTCTACTATGTTATGTAGAAACAAAATTGGAGCCATGTTGACTTTGACAAGCTACAAAGCAATGAAAATATAACCATTTCAATTGTTGTTACCATTCAATGGGTTGAGTTTCTAATACTGATGTTGACCAATAGGTTGGTAGTTACTAAAAGAACACATGCATTTTCAAAGGTTAGGAACCAACCACCTGGAGATAAATTTTATACACGATGTGCTGGGACCGGGAGGAAAGTATCCTATTTTTATGAAGTTGAAAATACTTCCATATAGTGGTTATTGATAACCCAGAAGTATAGGGTATCACAATAGTTTTCGAGGTAGAGTATTCAACCCAAATTTATTGGTTCGACACAACGAGAGCCAAAGAATAATTGTAAGTATTAGCAGTTGAGTTGTCAATTAAACTGCACATGGAGATTAATTATCTGCAGCAAAGTGATCAGTAGCAAAGTAGTATGATAGTTTTGATAGTAGCAATAGCAGTAGTAACTTAACAGGAACAATATGAGAGAAATTCGTAGGCATTGGATCGGAATTCGTTGGATGATATTCATCATATAACAGTCATAACCTAGGGCGATACGGCACTAGCTCCATTTCATAAATGTAATGTAGGCATGTATTCCGTAAATAGTCATACGTGCTTACGGAAAGAACTTGCATGACATCTTTTGTCCTACCCTCCCGTGGCAGAGGGGTCCTATTGGAAACTAAGGGATATTAAGGCCTCCTTTTAATACAGAACCGGAACAAAGCATTAACACACAGTGAATACATGAACTCTTCGAACTACGATCATACTGGGAAGTGTCCCGATTTCTGTCACTCTGGGGTTGCCGGATCATAACACATAGTAGCTGACTATAACTTGCAAGATCGGATCTAGAACATAGATATAATGGTGATAGCATAAAGGTCCAGATCAGAAATCATGGCACTTGGGCCAAAAGTGATAAGCATTAAGCATGGCAGAGTCATAGCAACATCAATCTAAGAACATAATGGATACTAGGGATCAAGCCCTAACAAAACTAACTCGATTCCATGATGAATCTCATCCAACTCCTCACCGATCAACGAGCCTATGAAGGAATTACTCACTCCCGGTAGGGAGCATCATGAAATTGGCGATGGAGAAAGGTTGGTGATGATGAAGATCGAAGATCCCCCTCTCCGGAGCCCCAAACGGACTCCAAATCCGGCCTCCCGATGAAGAACAGGAGGTGGGGGCGGCTCTGTCTCGTGAAACGCGATAATTCTTCCTCCCTGGTTTTTTCTGGAAAAATAGGTATTTATGGAGTTGGACTCAGGGTCTGCGGGGCCACCAGGTAGGGAAAACCCACCCAGGCGCGCCAGGAGGGGGGAGGCGCGCCCTGGTGGGTTGTGCCCACCCAAGTGCCCCCCCTCCGATGGTTCTTGTCTCCAGTAATTCTCTTTTATTGTATAAAAATCCTCGCAAAGTTTCGTTCCAATCCGAGAACTTTTATTTCTTCACAAAAACGACACCATGGTAGTTCTGCTGAAAACAACATCAGTCTGGGTTAGTTTCATTCAAATTATGCAAATTAGAGTCCAGAACAAGAGGAAAAGCGTTAGGAAAATTAGATACGACGAAGACATATCAACTCCCCGAAGCTTAAACCTTTGCTTGTCCTCAAGCAATTCAGTTGATAAACTAAAAGTGAAAAAGAAAAACTTTTACGAACTCTTTTGCTCTTGTTTACATAAATAAGCTTAAGTAGCACCCAAGTTTTCAGCCAAGATCATGACTAACCATGTCAACAAGAACTCTTAGAAATTATATTAACTCATATCAATGTCATAATCAACTAGCGAGCAATAATAAGATATCTCAAAAGGCAACACTTTGTCAAAACAACCATGATATAATATGACAATAGTGGTATCTCGCTAGGCCTTTCTGGTACCATAAAACATAAATGCAGAGCACCTCCAAAGTTTAAGCAACGACTAAACATTGTAATTCATGGTAGAAAAGATCCAGTCATGATGCACCCAACATTAGCTACACACAATGCATGAGGATGACAATAGTGCTCTCAGGATCTGGCGCTTATTTGAGAAGGTGATGACACAACATAAAAGTAAACAGATAGTCCCTTCGCAGAGGGAAGCAATGATTTGCAGCGGTGCCAGAGCTCAAATTTTTAAAGTAGATGTAAATGAAATTTTCGAGAATTGCACCCTTCTTGTTTACTTCTTGACCATTATTTATCGGTATCTTCCATGCTAAACACATTAGTGGCGGTTCTCAAGCAATAAAATTAAATGTTTACTCCCCCTCCACCAACAAACACACTCCACAGCTGGTCCGAATCCACGGGTACCGTCCGTACCAACTGTTATGTTTAATTATTTGCAATTTGAGTGCGGGACTGGGAATCCCTATTACCACCCATCTCGTGCAAGGACGAGTGAATAAACACTCATCATGAGAATAACCCGCTTAGCATGGAAGATACTGAATACCTCCTGTCACTCTATGAACAATCCAGGCACACGAAAAGGATATTTATTTGAAGTTTTTAGAGGTGGCACATGCAAATTTACTTAGGACGGCAGGGTAAGACCGCATATGGGTAGGTTGGTGGCCTCATCTGGAATAACTTGTGTTTCAGGATTTTGATGCACAAGCAGTATTCCCGCTTAGTGCAGGTGAAGGCTAGCAAATAGATTGGGAAGCGGCCAACTAGAGAGCAAAAACGGTCATGAACATGCATTATGCATAAGTAACATTGGATACTAGCATGAGTAGGATATGAACACCATGAACATAAATATCATAGAGGCTATGTTGGTTTTGATTCAACTACATGCATGAACATGTGCCAAGTCAAGCCACTCGAACATTCGAAGGAGGATACCATATTATCATACTACATCACAATCATTTTAGCGCAATGTTGACATCCAAGATAAATTATTATCCACTCCTAGCTACTTAAGAATGGCATGAGAAAGTATAATCTCTAATTGCCATTGCAAACATGTTTGATCATAATAGGCTGAATCATGGATACTAGGTTAAACATATTTACAAAAACAAAACAAGTTGAGTTCATACCCGTTTCTCCCTGCCATAGCCAGTTCATCAAATATCGTCATTATTGCCTTTCACTTGCACGACCGGATGATATGAAAATGATAATAGTGTAAGAGTGCCGTGGACTAAGCTGGAATCTGCAAACATTTTATTCAAAAAGGAGAAGACAAGGTAATATAGGCTCTTTGTTAGATCAACAATAGTGCATATGAGAGCCACTCGACATTTTCATTGTGGTCCTCTCCTCGGTACGACTCAATAAACAGAAAAGTAATTCAGAGAAACACACTGAAATATTTTTGGAGTTTTTGCTTTTCAGGAACAAAACAAACAAAAAATAAAAGAAAATTGAGAAAAACTATTTACACGGGAAAGCTCCCAACAAGCAAAAGAATAACAAGGAAATATTTTTGGGTTTTCTTTTCAAATGCTACAGCTAACTACGCTAGAAAGAAAAACGGAAAAGAAGCAAACACCATTTTTTTAGATTTTCTCAAACTTTTTCAAACACACAAGAAGAAGGCAAGAAAATAAATCTAACATGGATAATACAATGAAAAAAAATGTGGAGATCGACAACTAGAATGAAAGGTGTAAACATGAATGTAATGTCGGTGAAAAAACGTACCCCCCAAGCTTAGGCTTTTGGCCTAACTTGGTAATCACCACTCGAAAAAGCCGTCAGGTCCCATGTTGAAGTGTTGGGGAGTGGGCACCTGAGCGTCCCACTCCTGAGGCTCCTTCTCTGCTGCCGCCTGGTTGTTCCGGTAGGCAATGATATCCTTTGGCATAATCCTGTATCCGCCCCTGGCAATAGAATCAAACAAAGCAGGTGCAGGAACAGAATAATATCATGAGTGTTCTCACTAAAAACCAGGTTGTAAGGAACAGGAATGTCAGTGTTCTCGCTATCAATAAACTGATGATCAGCCATGGCCCGACGATCTAAGTAAACCTTGGGCATGCGATAGTCATGTTGGCGAATCTGAACGTTAATGTGACTCGCCAAGCGAGTAGCATAAATACCACCATGAATTTTACCCTTGGATTTGTTAAGGTGCAAGCGACATGCAATGATAGCCCCTAGGATGTAGGTGTTGTCACCGTATAGTGCACGATGTAATACGGCGAAGTCCGGAACACAAAGTGCACCGACCTTCTACCTAGCAATTAAGCACTTAGCAATGAACAGAGCAAAATAATGAACAAAAGGAAACTGCAAGCTAGTGGCGGTGACACTCGACACCCCTCTCTCATCTCCCACGGACAGAGTATGATAAAAGCCCTCGAACTCTGCAGGCCTAGGCTCCCTTAAATCCCCGTCAGAAGGGACCAAGCATATGTCACAAAATTCAGCAAGTGGTACCTGATGGGTTTCAACATATAAATTAAACTGCACCTCAGGAGGATTATTCCTACTCAAGAAATGAAAACTTTGCACAAATTAATTCGTGAGGAGATGATATTGTTCACACTCAGCTGCAATGAAGTCGGTGAGACCGGCATTAGCAGCAAATTGTGCAAACTCTTGGCGGATTCCGGCTCCATCCATGAATGGGTTGTGCAGCTATTCGCAGGATCGTACTTCCGCCATTCTCCGGATGTGGAGGTCATTGTCCGATGACTCCCCAATAACTCCCTTGGAGTTCTTCTTGGAAGCAAACTAGCTAGAGTAGCTCCGTGCAGAGCATTGTAGACATAGAATATTTGCAAAATACATACGGCTCAAATGTGATGAGACCGCTGACTAAGCTTCTCTCACGAGCAAAACATGATCATACCTTAGTACTCTTTGGGTGTTAATCACATAGCGATGTGAACTAGATTATTGACTCTAGTAAACCCTTTGGGTGTTGGTCACATGACGATGTGAACTATGGGCGTTAATCACATATAGATGTGAATATTAGTGTTGAATCACATGATGATGTGAACTAGATTATTGACTCTAGTGCAAGTGGGAGACTGAAGGAAATATGCCCTAGAGGCAATAATAAAGTTATTATTTATTTCCTTATTTCATGATAAATGTTTATTATTCATGCTAGAATTGTATTAACCGGAAACATGATACATGTGTGAATACATAGACAAACATATAGTCACTAGTATGCCTCTACTTGACTAGCTCATTAATCAAAGATGGTTATGTTTCCTAACCATAGACATGTGTTGTTATTTGATTAAATGGGATCACATCATTAGGAGAATGATGTGATTGACATGACCCATTCCGTTAGCTTAGCACTTGATCGTTTAGTATATTGCTATTGCTTTCTTCATGACCTATACATGTTCCTGTAACTATGAGATTATGCAACTCCCGTTTACCGGAGGAACACTTTGGGTACTACCAAACGTCACAACGTAATCGGGTGATTCTAAAGGAGTACTACAGGTGTCTCCAAAGGTACATGTTGGGTTGGCGTATTTGAGATTAGGTTTTGTCACTCCGATTGTGGGAGAGGTATCTCTAGGCCTTCTCGGTAATACACATCACATAAGCCTTGCAAGCATTGCAACTAATAAGTTAGTTGTGAGATGATGTATTACTGAACGAGTAAAGAGACTTGCGTAACGAGATTGAACTAGGTATTGGATACCGACGATCAAATCTCGGGCAAGTAACATACCGATGACAAAGGGAACAACGATGTTGTTATGCGGTTTGACCGATAAAGATCTTCATAGAATATGTAGGAACCAATATGGGCATCCAGGTTCCGCTATTGGTTATTGACCGAGAATAGTTCTAGGTCATGTCTACATAGTTCTCGAACTCGTAGGGTCCGTGACGCTTAACGTTACGATGACGCTTTATTATGAGTTTATAAGTTTTGATGTACGAAGTTTGTTCGAGTCCCGGATGTGATCACGGACATGACGAGGAGTCTCGAAATGGTCGAGACATAAAGATTGATATATTGGAAGCCTATGTTTGGACTTCGGAATAGTTCCGGGTGAAATCGGGATTTTACCGGAACACCGGGGGTTTACCGGAACCCTCCTGGGGGGTCAATGGGCCTTGATGGACCATAAGGGAGAAGAGGAGGGCCGGCCAGGGCAGGTCGCGCGCCCCCTCCCCCTCTAGTCCGAATAGGACAAGGAGTGGGGGGGCGGCGCTGTTGGGAAACGTAGTAATTTCAAAAATTTTCCTACGATCACGCAAGACCATGGTGATGGCATAGCAACGAGAGGGGAGAGTGTCTGTCCACGTACCCTCGTAGACCGAAAGCGAAGCGTTATATCAACGCTGTTGATGTAGTCGTGCGTCTTCACGATCCGACCGATCCAAGCACCGTTACTCGGCACCTCCGAGTTCTTAGCACACGTTCAGCTCGATGGCGATCCCCGAGCTCCGATCCAGCAAAGCGTCGGGAAGGAGTTCCACAAGACGACGACGGCGTGGTGACGATCTTGATGTTCTACCGTCGCGAGGCTTCGCCAAGCACCGCTACAATATGACCGAGGTGGAATATGGTGGAGGGGGCACCGCACACGGCTAAGGAACGATCCGTAGATCAACTTGTGTGTTCTAGGGTGCCCCCTGCCCCAGATATAAAGGAGCAAGGGGAGGGCGGCCAGCCCTTGGGCGCGCCAAGGGGGGGGAGTCCTCCTCCTAGTAGGAGTAGGACTCCCTTTCCTAGTCCTACTAGGAAGAGGGAAGGGAAGGAAAGAGAGGAGAGGAGAGGGAAGGGGGCTGCGCCCCCTCCTAGTCAATTCGGACTCCCCATGGAGGGGGGGCGCACCACCTCCCGGTGCAGCCCTCTCTCCCCTCTTGGCCCAATAAGGCCCATAACTTCCCGGGGTTCCGTAACCCTCCGGCACTCCGGTTTTCTCCGAAACTTCCGGAACCTTTCCGTGTCCGAATATAACCATCCAATATATCAATCTTTATGTCTCGACCATTTCGAGACTCCTCGTCATGTCCGTGATCACATCCGGGACTCAACTCCTTCGGTACATCAAAATACATAAACTCATAATAACCGCCATTGAAACCTTAAGCATGGGACCCTACGGTTCGAGAACTATGTAGACATGACCTAGAACTATTCTCGGTCAATAACCAATAGCGGAACCTCGATGCTCATATTGGTTCCTACATATTCTACTAAGATCTTTATCGGTCAAACCGCATAACAACATACGTTGTTCCTTTGTCATCGGTATGTTACTTTCCGAGATTCGATCGTCGGTATCCAATACCTAGTTTAATCTCGCATCGGAAAGTCTCTTTACTCGCTCCGTAATACATCATCTCACAACTAACTCTTTAGTTGTAATGCTTGCAAGGCTTATGTGATGTGTATTACCGAGAAGGCCTAGAGATACCTCTCCCACAATCGGAGTGACAAAACCTAATCTCAAATACGCCAACCCAACAAGTACCTTTGGAGACACCTGTAGTACTCCTTTATAATCACCCAGCTATTGCCAGGACGCTTGGTAGTACCCAAAGTGTTCCTCCGTAAACGGAGTTGCATAATCTCATAGTTACAGGAACATGTATGGGTCATGAAGAAAGCATTAACATACTAAACGATCAAGTGTTAAGCTAACGGAATGGGTCATGTCAATCAGATCATTCAACTAATGATGTGACCTTGTTAATCAAATAACAACTCCTTGTTCATGGTTAGGAAACATAACCATCTTTGATTAACAAGCTAGTCAAGTAGAGGCATACTAGTGACATACTGCTTGTCTATATATTCACACATGTATTATGTTTCCGTTAATACAATTCTAGCATGAATAATAAACATTTATCATGATATAAGGAAATAAATAATAACTTTATTATTGCCTCTAGGGCATATTTCCTTCAGCCTCCCACTTGCACTAGAGTCAATAATCTAGATTACAAAGTAATGATCTTTACACCCATGGAGTCTTGGTGCTGATCATGTTTTGCTCGTGGAAGAGGCTTAGTCAACGGTCTGCAACATTCAGATCCGTATGTATTTTGCAAATCTCTATGTCTCCCACTTGGACTTGGTCCCGAATGGAATTGAAGCGCCTCTTGATGTGCTTGGTCCTCTTGTGAAATCTGGATTCCTTTGCCAAGGCAATTGCACCAAGATTGTCACGTAAGATCTTCATCGGTCCCGATGCACTAGGTATGACACCTAGATCGGAAATGAACTCTTTCATCCGACTCCTTCATTTGCTGCTTCGAAGCAGCTATGTACTCCGCTTCACATGTAGATCCCGCCACGACGCTTTGTTTAGAACTGCACCAACCGACAGCTCCACCGCTTAATAAAAACACGATCCGGTTTGCGATTTAGAATCGTCCGGATCGGTGTCAAAGCTTGCATCGACGTAACCATTTACGACTAGCTCTTTGTCACCTCCATATACGAGAAACATATCCTTAGTCCTTTTCGTATTTCAGATGTTCTTGACCGCTGTCCAGATGATCCACTCGGATTACTTTGGTACCTTCCTGCCAAGCTTACAGCTAAGCATACGTCAGTCTGGTACACAGCATTGCATACATGATAGAGCCTATGGCTGAAGCATAGGAACATCTTTCATTTTCTCTATCTTCTGCTGTGGTCGGGCATTGAGTCCGACTCAATCTTACACCTTGTAACACAGTAAAAACCTTTCTTTGCTCGATCCATTTTGAACTTTTTCAAAACTTTATCAAGGTATGTGCTTTGTGAAAGTCCAATCAAGCGCCTTGATCTATCTCTATAGATCTTGATGCCCAATATGTAAGCAGCTTCACCGAGGTCTTTCATTGAAAAACTTTTATTCAAGTATCCTTTATGCTATCCAGAAATTCTATATCATTTCCAATCAATAATATGTCGTCCACATATAATATTAGAAATGCTACTGAGCTCCCACTCACTTTCTTGTAAATACAGGCTTCTCCAAAAGTCTGTATAAACCCATATGCTTTGATCACACTATCAAAGCGCTTATTCCAACTCCGAGAGGCTTGCACCGCACCATAAATTGATCGTTGAGCTTGCACACTTTGTTAGCACCTTTTGGATCGACAAAACCTTCTGGTTGCATCATATACAACTCTTCTTCTAGAAATCCATTCAAGAATGCAGTTTTACATCCATTTGCCAAATTTCATAATCATAAAATGCGCAATTGCTAACATGATTCGGACGGACTTAAGCATCGCTTCACGGGTGAGAAAGTCTCATCGTAGTCAACCCCTTGAACTTGTCGAAAACCTTTTGCAACAAGTCGAGCTTTGTAGACAGCTACATTACCATCAGCGTCGGTCTTCTTCTTAAAATCCATTTATTCTCAATAGCTTGCCGATCATCGGGCAAGTCTACCAAAGTCCATACTTTGTTCTCATACATGGATCCCATCTCAGATTTCATGGCTTCAAGCCATTTTATGAATCTGGGCTCACCATCGCTTCTTCATAGTTCGTAGGTTCATCATGATCTAGTAGCATGACTTCCGAATAGGATTACCGCACCACTCTGTGCGGATTTTGTTCTGGTTGATCTACGGTTCAGTGACAACTTGATCTGAAGTTTCATGATCTTTATCATTATCTTCCTCACTAATCGGTGTAGGTGTTACGTAAACTGATTTACGTGACGAACTACTTTCCAATAAGGGAGTTGGTACTATTACCTCATCAAGTTCCACTTTCCTCCCACTCACTTCTTTCGAGAGAAACTCCTTCTCTAGAAAGGATCCATTTTAGCAACGAATGTCTTGCCTTCGGATCTGTGATAGAAGGTGTACCCAATTGTCTCCTTTGGGTATCCTATGAAGACACATTTCTCGATTTGGGTTCAAGCTTATCAGGTTGAAGTTTCTTCACATAAGCATCGCAACCCCAAACTTTCGAAAGCGACAACTTTGGTTTCTTGCTAAACCATAGTTCATAAGGCGTCGTCTCAACGGATTTTGACGGTGTCCTATTTAACGTGAATGCGCCGCCTCAAGAGCATAACCCCAAAATGATAGCGGTAAATCTGTAAGAGACATCATAGATCGCACCATATCCAATAAAGTGCGATTCTGACGCTCGACACACCATTGCGCTTGTGGTGTTCGGGTGGCGTGAGTTGCTAAACTATTCCGCTTTGTTTCAAATGTAGACCAAACTCGAACTCAAATATTCGCCTCCACGATCAGATCGTAGAAACTTTATTTTCTTATTACGATGATTTTCAACTTCACTCTGAAATTCTTTGAACTTTTCAAATGTTTCAGACTTATGTTTCATTAAGTAGATATACCCATACCTGCTCAAATCATCTGTGAAGGTGAGAAAATAACGATATCCGCCACGAGCTTCAACATTCATTGGACCACACACATCCGTATGTATGATTTCCAATAAATCTGTTGCTCTCTCCATAGTACCGAGAACGGAGTTTTAGTCATCTTGCCCATGAGGCACGGTTCGCAAGTGCCAAGTGATTCATAATCAAGTGACTCCAAAAGTCCATCGACATGGAGTTTCTTCATGCGTTTTACACCGATATGACCTAAACGGCGATGCCACAAATAAGTTGCACTATCATTATCAACTCTGCATCTTTTGGTTTCAACATTATGAATATGTGTATCACTACTATCGAGATTCATTAAAATAGACCACTCTTCAAGGGTGCATGACCATAAAAGATATTATTCATATAAATAGAACAACCATTATTCTCTGATTTAAATGAATAACCGCCTCGCATCAAACAAGATCCAGATATAATGTTCATGCTCAACGCGGCACCAAATAACAATTATTCAGGTCTAAAACTAATCCGAAGGTAGATGTAGAGGTAGCGTGCGATCGCGATCACATCGACTTTGGAACCATTTCCACGCGCATCGTCACCTCGCCCTTTGCCGTTGTTCGCAATCCGTAGTTCTGCTTCGAGTTGCAAATATTAGCAATGAACCAGTATCAAATACCTGTACTATCTGCGAGCTCTAGTAAGGTACACATCAATAACAAGTATATCACATATACCTTTGTTCACTTTGCCATCCTTCTTATCCGCCAAATACTTGGGGCAGTTCCGCTTCCGAAGGACCAGTCGCTTGCGAGAAGCACTCGATTTCAGGCTTAGGTCCGACTTGGGTTTCTTCTCCGATCGACAACTTGTTTGCTGTTCTTCTTGAAGTTCCTTCTTCTTCCCTTTGCCTTTCTTCTTGAAACTAGTGGTCTTATTGACCATCAACACTTGATGCTCCTTTTGATTTCTACCTCCGCAGCTTTTAGCATTGCGAAGAGCTCGAGCATAGTCTTTACTAACCCTTGCATATTATAGTTCATCACGAAGCCTTTGTAGCTTGGTGGCGTGATTGAAGAATTACATCAATGACACAATCATCCGGAAGATTAACTCCCAGTTGATTCAAGTGATTGTAATACCCGGACATTTTGAGTATGTGCTCACCGACGAACTATTCTCCTCCATCTTGCAGCTATAGAACTTATTGGAGACTTCATATCTCTCAATCCGGGCATTCTGTTGAAATATCAACTTCAACTCCTCGGAACATCTCATATGCTCCATGACGCTCAAAACGTCGTTGAAGACCCGGTTCTAAGCCGTAAAGCATGGCACACTGAACTATAGAGTAGTCATCAGCTACGCTTTGCGAGACGTTCACAACTTCGGCTCAAGATCTGCAGCGAGCTGTCACCCAGCGGTGCTTCCAGACGTAACTTTTCGTGCAGCAATGAGGATTATCCTCGAGTTACGGACCCAGTCCGTAATTGCTACCATCATCTTTCAACTTTGCTTTCTCAAGGAACGCATTAAAATTCAACGGAACAACAGACGAGCCATCTATCTACAGTAAACATAGACAAGCAAAATACTATCGTACTAAGTTCATGATAAATTTAAGTTCAATTAATCATATTACTAAAGAACTCCCACTTAGACAGACATCTCTCTAGTTATCTAAGTGATCACGTGATCCAAATCAACTAAACCATAACCGATCATCACGTGAGATGGAGTAGTTTTCAATGGTGAACATCTTATGTTGATCATATCTGCTATATGATTCACGTTCGACCTTTCGGTCTCCGTGTTCCGAGGCCATATCTGTATATGCTAGGCTCGTCAAGTATAACCTGAGTATTCTGCGTGTGCAAAACTGGCTTGCACCCGTTGTAGATGGACGTGAGCTTATCACACCCGATCATCACGTGGTGTCTCGACACGACGAACTTTGGCAATGGTGCATACTCGGGAGAACACTACTTGATAATTTTAGTGAGAGATCATCTTATAATGCTACCGTCAATCAAAGCAAGATAAGATGCATAAAGGATAAACATCACATGCAATCAATATAAGTGATATGATATGGCCATCATCATCTTGTGCTTGTGATCTCCATCTCCAAAGCACCGCCATGATCACCATCGCCACCGGTAGCGACACCTTGATCTCCATCGTAGCATCGTTGTCGCCTCGCCAACTATTGCTTCTACGACTATCGCTACCGCTTAGTGATAAAGTAAAGCAATTACATGGCGCTTGCATTTCATACAATAAAGCGACAACCATATGGCTCCTGCCGATTGCCGATAACTCGGTTACAAAACATGATCATCTCATACAATAAAATATAGCATCACGCCTTGACCATATCACATCACAACATGCCCTGCAAAAACAAGTTAGACGTCCTCTACTTTGTTGTTGCAAGTTTTACGTGGCTGCTACGGGCTGAGCAAGAACCGTTCTTACCTACGCATCAAAACCACAACGATACTTCGTCAAATAGACTCCGTTTAACCTTCTCAAGGACCGGGCGTAGCCACACTCGTTCAACTAAAGTGAGAGAGACAGACACCCGCCAGTCACCTTTAAGCAACGAGTGCTCACAGCGGTGAAACCAGTCTCGCGTAAGCGTCTGCGTAATGTCGGTCCGGCCGCTTCATCTCACAATACCGCTGAACCAAAGTATGACATGCTGGTAGGTAGTATGACTTGTATCGCCCACAACTCACTTGTGTTCTACTCGTGCATATGACATCAACGCATAAAACCAGGCTCGGATGCCACTTGTTGGGAAACGTAGTAATTTCAAAAATTTTCCTCACGATCACGCAAGACCATGGTGATGGCATAGCAACGAGAGGGGAGAGTGTCCGTCCACGCACCCTCGACCGAAAGCGAAGCGTTATATCAACGCTGTTGATGTAGTCGTGCGCCTTCACGATCCGACCGATCCAAGCACCGTTACTCCGCACCTCCGAGTTCTTAGCACACGCTCAGCTCGATGACGATCCCCGAGCTCCGATCCAGCAAAGCGTCGGGAAGGAGTTCCACAAGACGACGGCGTGGTGGCGATCTTGATGTTCTACCGTCGCAGGCTTCGCCAAGCACCGCTACAATATGACCGAGGTGGAATATGGTGGAGGGGGCACCGACACGGCTAAGGAACGATCCGTAGATCAACTTGTGTGTTCTAGGGTGCCCCCTGCCCCGTATATAAAGGAGCAAGGGGAGGGCGGCCAGCCCTTGGGGCGCGCCAGGGGGGAGTCCTCCTCCTAGTAGGAGTAGGACTCCTTTCCTAGTCCTACTAGGAAGAGGAAGGGGAAGGAAAGAGAGGAGAGGAGAGGAAGGGGGCTGCGCCCCTCCTAGTCCATCGGACTCCCCATGGAGGGGCACCACCTCCTGGTGCAGCCCTCTCTCCCTCTTGGCCCAATAAGGCCCATAACTTCCCGGGGGTTCGGTAACCCTCCCAAGCACTCGGTTTTCTCCGAAACTTCCGGAACCTTTCCGTGTCCGAATATAACCATCCAATATATCAATCTTTATGTCTCGACCATTTCGAGACTCCTCGTCATGTCCGTGATCACATCCGGGACTCGAACTCCTTGGTACATCAAAATACATATACTCATAATAACCGCCATTGAAACCTTAAGCGTGCGGACCCTACGGTTCGAGAACTATGTAGACATGACCTAGAACTATTCTCGGTCAATAACCAATAGCGGAACCTGGATGCTCATATTGGTTCCTACATATTCTACGAAGATCTTTATCGGTCAAACCGCATAACAACATACGTTGTTCCCTTTGTCATCGGTATGTTACTTTCCCGAGATTCGATCGTCGGTATCCAATACCTAGTTTAATCTCGTTACTGGAAAGTCTCTTTACTCGTTCCGTAATACATCATCTCACAACTAACTCTTTAGTTGTAATGCTTGCAAGGCTTATGTGATGTGTATTACCGAGAAGGCCTAGAGATACCTCTCCGACAATCGGAGTGACAAAACCTAATCTCAAATACGCCAACCCAACAAGTACCTTTGGAGACACCTGTAGTACTCCTTTATAATCACCCGATTCGTTGTGACGTTTGGTAGTACCAAAGTGTTCCTCCGTAAACGGAGTTGCATAATCTCATAGTTACAGGAACATGTATGGGTCATGAAGAAAGCATTAACATACTAAACGATCAAGTGTTAAGCTAACGGAATGGGTCATGTCAATCAGATCATTCAACTAATGATGTGACCTTGTTAATCAAATAACAACTCCTTGTTCATGGTTAGGAAACATAACCATCTTTGATTAACAAGCTAGTCAAGTAGAGGCATACTAGTGACATACTGCTGTCTATATATTCACACATGTATTATGTTTCCGTTAATACAATTCTAGCATGAATAATAAACATTTATCATGATATAAGGAAATAAATAACAACTTTATTATTGCCTCTAGGGCATATTTCCTTCAGCGCCTCCCTCCTCTTCCCCTTCCCCAAGTCCTAGTCCAACTAGGAAGGGGGGAGTCCTACTCCCTGGGGGAGTAGGACTCCTCCAGCGCCTCCCTAGGGCCGGCCGCACCCCCCTTGCTCCTTTATATCGGGGCAGGGGGCACCCCATGACACACAAGTTGATCTACGGATCGTTCCTTAGCCGTGTGCGGTGCCCCCTCCACCATATTCCACTTGGTCATATCGTCATGGAGCTTAGGCGAAGCCCTGCGCCGACAGAGTCATATCTTCGCGGAGCTTAAGCGAAGCCCTGCGCCGGTGGAGCATCATCATCGTCCCACGCCGTCGTCTTGTGGAACTCATCCCCGACGCTTTCTTTGGATCGGAGCCCGGGATCGTCATCGAGCTGAGCGTGTGCTGAACTCGGAGGTGCCGTGTGTTCGGTACTTGGATCGGTCGGATCATGAAGACGTACGACTACATCAACCGCGTTGTTATAATGCTTCCGCTTACGGTCTACGAGGGTACGTGGACATACACTCTCCCCTCTCGTTGCTATGCCATCACCATGATCTTGTGTGTGCGTAGGAAAATTTTGAAATTACTACGTTCCCCAACAGTGGCATCCGAGCCTGGTTTTATGTGTTGATGTCATATGCACGAGTAGAACACAAGTGAGTTGTGGGCGATATAAGTCATACTGCTTACCAGCATGTCATACTTTGGTTCAGCGGTATTGTGAGATGAAGCGGCCGGACCGACATTACGCGTACGCTTACGCGAGACTGGTTTCACCGCTTCGAGCACTTGTTGCTTAAAGGTGACCGGCGGGTGTCTGTTTCTCTCACTTTAGTTGAACCGAGTGTGGCTACGCCCGGTCCTTGCGAAGGTTAAAACAGCACCAACTTGACAAACTATCGTTGTGGTTTTGATGCGTAGGTAAGAACGGTTCTTGCTCAGCCCGTAGCAGCCACGTAAAACTTGCAACAACAAAGTAGAGGACGTCTAACTTGTATTTGCAGGGCATGTTGTGATGTGATATGGTCAATACGTGATGCTATATTTATTGTATGAGATGATCATGTTTTGTAACCGGTTATCGGCAATGGCAGGAGCCATATGGTTGTCGCTTTATTGTATGAAATGCAAAAGCCATGTAATTGCTTTACTTTATCACTAAGCGAGTAGCGATAGTCGTAGAAGCAATAGTTGGCGAAACGACAACAATGCTACGATGGAGATCAAGGTGTCGCGCGGTGACAATGGTGATCATGACGGTGCTTGGAGATGGAGATCACAAGCACAAGATGATGATGGCCATATCATATCACTTATATTGATTGCATGTGATGTTTATCCTTTATGCATCTTATCTTGCTTTGATTGACGGTAGCATTATAAGATGATCTCTCACTAAAATTATCAAGAAGTGTTCTCCACAGTATGCACCATTGTGAAAGTTCTTCGTCTTTGAGACACCACGTGATGATCGGGTGTGATAGGCTCTACGTTCAAATACAACGGGTGCAAAACAGTTGCATGCGCGAATACTCAGGTTAAACTTGACGAGCCTAGCATATAACAGATATGGCCTCGGAACACGGAGACCGAAAGGTCGGCGTGAATCATATAGTAGATATGATCAACATATTGATGTTCACCATTGAAACTACTCCATCTCACGTGACGATCGGACATGGTGTAGTTAATTTGGATCACGTAATCACTTAGATGACTAGAGAGATGTCTATCTAAGTGGGAGTTCTTAAGTAATATGATTAATTGAACTTTAATTTATCATGAACTTAGTCCTGGTAGAATTTTGCAAATTATGTTGTAGATCAATAGCTCGCGTTGTTGCTTCCCTATGTTTGTTGCTTTCATATGTTTATTTTAATATGTTCCTAGAGAAAATTGTATTGAAAAATGTTAGTAGCAATGATGCGGATTGGATCCGTGATCTGAGGTTTATCCTCATTGCTGCACGAAAGAATTATGTCCTTAATGCACCGCTAGGTGATGACCTATTGCAGGAGCAAATGCGGGCGTTATGAGCGTTTGGCTGGCTCAATATGATGACTACTTGATAGTTTAGTGCATCATACTTAACGGCTTAGAATCGGGACTTCAAAGGCGTTTTGAGCGTCATGGACCATATGAGATGTTCCAGGAGTTGAAGTTAATATTTCAAGCAAATACCGAGTTGAGAGATATGAAGTCTCCAACAAGTTCTATAGCTAAAAGATGGAGAGAATCGCTCAACTAGTGAGCATGTGCTCAGATTATGCAGGTACTTCAATCGCTTGAATCAAGTGGGAGTTAATCTTCGGATAAGATAGTGATTGACAGAATTCTCTAGTCACCATCACTAAGTTACTAGAACTTCGTGATGAACTATAGTATGCAAGGGATGACGAAAACGATTCCCGAGCTCTTCGTGATGTTGAAATCGACGAAGGTAGAAATCAAGAAAGAGCATCAAGTGTTGATGATTGACAAGACCACTAGTTTCAAGAAAAGGGCAAAGGGAAAGAAAGGGAACTTCAAGTAGAATGACAAGCAAGTTGTCACTCCCACGAACAAACCCAAAGCTGAACCAAAGCCTGAAACTGAGTGCTTACTCTGCATAGGAAATGGTCCTTTGAAGCGGAAATACCCCAAATATTTGGTGGATAAGAAGGATGGCAAAGTGAACAAGGGTATATTTGATATACAGGTTATTGATGTGTGCTTTACTAGTGTTTATAGTAGCCCCGAGTATTTGATACTTGTTCGGTTGCTAAGATTAGTAACTCAAAGCAGGAGTTCTGAGAATAAACAGAGACTAGTTGAAGGGGAAGTGACGATGAGTGTTGGAAGTAGTTCCAAGATTGATATGATCATCATCACACACTCCCTATATTTTCGAGATTAGTGTTAAAAGCCAAATAAATGTTATTTAGCGTTTGCGTTGAGCATGAATATGATTTGATCATGTTTATTGCAAAACGGTTATTCATTTAAAGTTAAAGAATAATTGTTATTCTGTTTACATGAATAAAACCTTCGATGGTTATACACCCAATGAAAATAGTTTGTTGGATCTAGAACGTAGTGATACACATATTCATAAATTGATGCCAAAAGATGCAAAGTTAATAATGATAGTGCAACTTATTTGTGGCACTGTCGTTTGGGTCATATCGGTGTAAAACGCATGAAGAAACTCCATAAAGATGGATTTTCGGAATCACTTGGTTATGAATCATTTGATGCTTGTGAACCGTGCTTTTTGGGCAAGATGACTAAAACTCCGTTCTCCGGAACAATGGAACAAGCTACTGACTTATTGGAAATAATACATACCGATGTATGCGATCCAATGAGTGTTGATGCTCGTGGCAAGTATCGTTATTTTCTGACCTTCACAAGATGATTTGAGCAGATATGGGTATATCTACTTGATGAAACATAAGTCTGAAATAATTGAAAAGTTCAAAGAATTTCAGAGTGAAGTGGAAAATCATCGTAACAAGAAAATAAAGTTTCTGCGATCTGATCGTGGAGATGAATATTTAAGTTACGAGTTTGGTCTTCATTTGAAACAATGTGAAATAGTTTCGCAACTCACGCCATATGGAACACCACAGCATAATGGTGTGTCCGAACGTTGTAATCGTACTTTACTAGATATGGTGCGATCTATGATGTCTCTTACCGATTTACCGCTATCATTTTGGGGTTATGCTTTAGAGACGGCCGCATTCACGTTAAATAGGGCACCATCAAAATCCGTTGAGATGACACCTCATGAACTGTGGTTTGGCAAGAAACCAAAGTTGTCGTTTCTTAAAGTTTGGAGTTGTGATGCTTATGTGAAAAAGTTTTCACCTGATAAGCTCGAACCCAAATCGGAGAAGTGCGTCTTCATAGAATACCCAAAGGTAACTATTGGGTACACCTTCTATCACAGATCCGAAAGCAAGATATTTGTTGCTAAGATGGATCCTTTCTAGAGAAGAAGTTTCTCTCGAAAGAAGTGAGTGGGAGGAAAGTAGAACTTGATGAGGTAATTGTACCTTCTCCCTTATTGGAAAGTTGTTCATCACAGAATCAGTTCGGTGATTCCTACACCAATTAGTGAGGAAGTTAATGATGATGATCATGAAACTTCAGATCAAGTTGCTACCAAACCTCGTAGGTCTTCCAGAGTAAGATCCGCACCAGAGTGGTACGGTAATCCTATTCTAGAAGTCATGTTACTAGACCATGATGAACCTACGAACTATGAGGAAGCGATGATGAGCCCAGATTCATGAAATGGTTTGAGACCATGAAATCTGAGATGGGATCCATGTATGAGAACAAAGTGTGGACTTTGATTGATTTGCCCGATGATCGGCAAGTCATAGAGAATAAATGGATCTTCAAGAGGAAGACGGACGTTGATAGTAGTGTTACTATCTACAAAGCCCTACTTGTTGCAAAAGGTTTTCGACAAGTTCAAGGTGTTGAATACGATGAGATTTTCTCACTCGTAGCGATGCTTAAGTCTGTCCGAATCATGTTAGCAATTGCCACATTTTATGAAATCTGGCAAATGGATGTCAAAACTACATTCTTTAATGGATTTATTAAAGAAGAGTTGTATATGATGCAACCAGAAGGTTTTGTCAATCCTAAAAGAGCTAACAAAATGGGCAAGCTCCAGCGATCCATCTATGGACTGGTGCAAGCATCTCGGAGTTGGAATAAACGCTTTGATAGTGTGATCAAAGAATATGGTTTTATACAGACTTTTGGAGAAGCCTGTATTTACAAGAAAGTGAGTGGGAGCACTACAGCATTTCTGATAAGTATATGTGAATGACATATTGTTGATCGGAAATAATGTAGAATTATTCTGCAAAACATAAAGGAGTATTTGAAAGGAGTTTTTCAAAGAAAGACCTCGGTGAAGCTGCTTACATATTGAGCATCAAGATCTATTGAGATAGATCAAGACACTTGATAAGTTTTTTCAATAAGCACATACCTTGTCAAGATTTTGAAGTAGTTCAAAATGGAACAGTCAAAGAAAAGTTCTTGCCTGTGTTGCAAAGGTGTGAAATTGAGTAAGACTCAAATCCCGACCACGGCAGAAAATAGAAAAGAGAATGAAAGTCATTCCCTATGCCTCAGTAATAGGTTCTATAAAGTATGCTATGCTATGTACCAGACCTATTGTATACCTTGCTCTGAATTTGGCAAGGGAGTACAATAGTGATCTAGGAGTAGATCACTGGACATTGGTCAAGAACATCCTTAGTAAGGACTAAGGAAATATTTCTGGATTATGGAGGTGATAAAAGAGCCCGTCGTAAAGAGTTATATCGATGCAAGCTTTTTACACTGATCCAGATGACTCTAAGTCTCAATCTGGATACATATTGAAAGTGGGAGCAATTAGCTAGAGTAGCTCCGCAAGCGAGCATTGTAGACATAGAATATTTGCAAAATACATACGGCTCAATGTGACAGACCCGTTGACTAAGCTTCTCTCACGAGCAAAACATGATCATACCTTAGTACTCTTTGGGTGTTAATCACATAGCGATGTGAACTAGATTATTGACTCTAGTAAACCCTTTGGGTGTTGGTCACATGACGATGTGAACTATGGGTGTTAATCACATATAGATGTGAATATTAGTGTTGAATCACATGATGATGTGAACTAGATTATTGACTCTAGTGCAAGTGGGAGACTGAAGGAAATATGCCCTAGAGGCAATAATAAAGTTATTATTTATTTCCTTATTTCATGATAAATGTTTATTATTCATGCTAGAATTGTATTAACCGGAAACATGATACATGTGTGAATACATAGACAAACATATAGTCACTAGTATGCCTCTACTTGACTAGCTCATTAATCAAAGATGGTTATGTTTCCTAACCATAGACATGTGTTGTTATTTGATTAATGGGATCACATCATTAGGAGAATGATGTGATTGACATGACCCATTCCGTTAGCTTAGCACTTGATCGTTTAGTATATTGCTATTGCTTTCTTCATGACCTATACATGTTCCTGTAACTATGAGATTATGCAACTCCGTTTACGGAGGAACACTTTGGTACTACCAAACGTCACAACGTAATCGGGTGATTATAAAGGAGTACTACAGGTGTCTCCAAAGGTACATGTTGGGTTGGCGTATTTGAGATTAGGTTTTGTCACTCCGATTGTCGGAGAGGTATCTCTAGGCCTTCTCGGTAATACACATCACATAAGCCTTGCAAGCATTGCAACTAATAAGTTAGTTGTGAGATGATGTATTACGAAGCGAGTAAAGAGACTTGCGATAACGAGATTGAACTAGGTATTGGATACCGACGATCAAATCTCGGGCAAGTAACATACCGATGACAAAGGAACAACGTATGTTGTTATGCGGTTTGACCGATAAAGATCTTCGTAGAATATGTAGGAACCAATATGGGCATCCAGGTTCCGCTATTGGTTATTGACCGAGAATAGTTCTAGGTCATGTCTACATAGTTCTCGAACTCGTAGGGTCCGCACGCTTAACGTTACGATGACGGTTTATTATGAGTTTATAAGTTTTGATGTACGAAGTTTGTTGAGTCCGGATGTGATCACGGACATGACGAGGAGTCTCGAAATGGTCGAGACATAAAGATTGATATATTGGAAGCCTATGTTTGGACTTGAATAGTTCCGGTGAAATCGGGATTTTTAGGAACACCGGGTTACTGGTACCCTCCGGGGTCAATGGGCCTTGATGGGCCATAAGGGAGAAGAGGAGGGCCGGCCAGGGGCAGGTCGCGCGCCTCCCCTCTAGTCCGAATAGGACAAGGAGAGGGGGCGGCGCCCCTCCCTCTTCCCCTTCCCCAAGTCCTAGTCCAACTAGGAAGGGGGGAGTCCTACTCCGGTGGGAGTAGGACTCCTCGGCAGCGCCTCCCCTAGGGCCGGCCGCACCCCCTTGCTCCTTTATATCACGGGGCAGGGGGCACCCCATGACACACAAGTTGATCTACGGATCGTTCCTTAGCCGTGTCGGTGCCCCCTCCACCATATTCCACTTGGTCATATCGTCGCGGAGCTTAGGCGAAGCCCTGCGCCGTAGAGTCATATTGTCGCGGAGCTTAAGCGAAGCCCTGCGCGATGGAGCATCATCATCGTCCCACGCCGTCGTCTTGTGGAACTCATCCCGACGCTTTCTTGGATCGGGCCGGGGATCGTCATCGAGCTGAGCGTGTGCTGAACTTCGGAGGTGCCGTGTGTTCGGTACTTGGATCGGTCGGATCGTGAAGGCGTCGACTACATCAACAGCGTTGTTATAGCGCTTCCTCTTCACGGTCTCACGAGTGCGTGGACATACACTCTCCCCTCTCGTTGCTATGCCATCACCATGATCTTGTGTGTGCGTAGGAAAATTTTGAAATTACTACGTTCCCCAACACATCACTATAAGCCTTGCAAGCAATGTGACAAATGAGTTAGTTGCGGGATGATGCATTACAGAATGAGTAAAGAGACTTGCCAGTAACGAGATTGAACTAGGTATGATGATACCGACGATCGAATCTCGGGCAAGTAACATACCAATGACAAAGGGAATAACGTATGATGTTAATGCGGTTTGACCGATAAAGATCTTCGTAGAATATGTAGGAACCAATATGAGCATCCAGGTTCCGCTATTGGTTATTGACCGGAGATGTGTCTCAATCATGCCTACATAGTTCTCGAACCCGTAGGGTCCGCACGCTTAACGATTTGTATTATGAGTTGTGTTTTTGGTGACCGAAGTTTGTTCGGAGTCCCGGATGAGATCACGGACATGACGAGGAGTCTCGAAATGGTCGAGAGGTAAATATTCATATATTGGATGGTAGTATTCGGACATCGAAATGGTTTCAGTGGTTGAATATTTTATCGAGTACCGAGGGTTACGGAACCCCGGGGAAGTATTGGGCCTACATGGGCCCTAAGGGAGAGAGAGGGAAGCCCGTGGGGGTGGCGCGCGCCCCCTCCTAGGGAGTCCGAATAGGACAAGGAGGAGGGGCGCAGCCCTCCTTTCTGAAGGAAATATGCCCTAAAGACAATAATAAAGTTATTGTTTATTTCCTCATATCATGATAAATGTTTATTATTCATGCTAGAATTGTATTAACCGGGAAACATAATACATGTGTGAATACATAGACAAACATAATGTCACTAGTATGCCTCTACTTGACTAGCTCGTTAATCAAAGATGGTTGAGTTTCCTAAACCATAGAGATGAGTTGTCATCTGTTAACGGGATAATATCATTACGAGAATGATGTGATTGACTTGACCCATTCTGTTAGCTTAGCACATGATCGTTTAGTTTACTACTATTGCTTTCTTCATGACTGATACATGTTCCTATGACTATGAGATTATGCAACTCCCAATTACCGGAGGAACACTTTGTGTGCTACCAAATGTTACAATGTAACTGTGTGATTATAAAGGTGCTCTAGAGGTGTCTCCGATGGTACTTGTTGAGTTGGCATAGATCAAGATTAGGATTTGTCACTCCAATTGTTGGAGAGGTATCTCTGGGCCCTCTCGGTAATGCACATCACAATAAGCCTTGCAAGCAATGTGACTAATGAGTTAGTTACGGGATGATGCATTATGTAACGAGTAAAGAGACTTGCCAGTAATGAGATTGAGCTAGGTATTGAGACACCGACGATCGAATCTCGGGCAAGTAACATACCGATGACAAAGGGAAAACCGTATGTTTTTATGTGGTTTGACAGATAAAGATCTTAGTAGAATATGTGGGAGCCAATATGAGCATCCAGGTTCCGCTATTGGTTATTGGCCCGAGACGTGTCTCGGTCATGTCTACATAGTTCTCGAACCCGTAGGGTCTGCACGCTTAAAGTTCGATGACGATCGGTATTATGAGTTTTTTGCGTTTTGATGTACTAAAGGTAGTTCGGAGTCCCGGATATGATCACAGACATGACGAGGAGTCTCTAAATGGTCGAGATGTAAAGATCGATATATTGGACGACTATATTCGGACACCAGAAGTGTTCTGGATGGTTTTGGAGAAAACCGGAGTGCCGGAGGGTTACCGGAACCCCCCGAGAGAAATAGTGGGCCTTATGGGACTTAGTGTAGAGAGAGAGGGCTGGCCTAGGGCAGGCCGCGCGCTCCTCCCCCTCTGGTCCGAATTGGACTAGGAGAGGGGGGGGGGGGCGGTGCCCCCCTATCCTTCTCCCTCTCCCCCTCCTAGTAGGAGTAGGAAAGAGGGGAGTCCTACTCCTACTAGAAGGAGGACTCCTCCTGGCGCGCCCTACAGTGACCAGCCGGCCTCCCCCCTTGCTCCTTTATATACAGGGGCAGGGGGGCACCTCTAGACACACAAGTTGATCTGTTGATCTCTCCCAGCCATGTGCAGTGCCCCCCTCCACCATAATCCACCTCGATCATATCGTAGTAGTGCTTAGGCGAAGCCCTGCGTCGGTAGCATCATAATCTCCGTCATCACGCCGTCGTGCTAACGAAACTCTCCGGCGAAGCTTTGCTGGCTCGGAGCTCTCGGGACGTCATCGAGCTGAACGTGTGCTGAACTCGGAGGTGCCGTGCGTTCGGTACTTGGATCGGTCGGATCGTGAAAACTTATGACTATATCAACCGCGTTGTGCTAACGCTTCCGCTTTCTCTCTACGAGGGTACGTGGACACGGTCTCCCCTCTCGTTGCTATGCATCACCATGATCTTGCGTGTGCATAGGAATTTTTTTTTAAATTACTACGTTCCCCAACAGTGGCATCTGAGCCAGGCTTATGCGTAGATGTGTAACATCTCAAATTTCCTATTTGGAATGTTTTACAATTATAGCTAAGCATCTATGCATTCTGTTTGAATTTGAGTGCCATTTGAAGTTTCATAAGATTTTGAGTTTTGAATTTGAATTCAAACTTTGGCAAGTGGGAATCATTTCAAAAACTATGCCTGATAAATACTTGAGCAAAAGTATGAGAGGAGTAAACATGACACTCCAAAAATATCAGAGGAAACAATGCCAAAAGTTTTGAATTCAAATTTGAGTTTTATTTGAATATTGGAAAAAATGAATTTTTATAAACTTTTGATTTTGCCCCTGGAAAAATGTTCAAATGATGGGGAATATTCCCCTGATCATTTTGGTATATATATATGTCCTATATAAAATATTTATAGTTTATATTTTATCTCTGTTTTGTTTTCAAAAAATAAAATTTGAAAAAAGAAAAATGCCCAGCACCACCAGCCGATTGGCCCAGCCAAGACTGGGCCGCTCACCTCACCGCGCCAGCTAGGCAGCCCACCAGCACCAGCCCACCAGCGCCAGCGAGCCAGCCCATCTCCCCCCCTCGCCCGAATCGTTTCGGCTCGGTCGCCCGACCGCCGCACCCCCTCTCTCCCCCTTGCCAGGTGGGCCCCACCTCCTTCAACCCCCGCCCATGCCACCTCACCGCTGCCGCCTCATGGATCCCGGGATCCGGGATTCGATCCGCCCGATTCACCCCCGCCCAAGGTGAGGCCCCGCCTATAAGTACCCTCCCCACCCCCATTCCCCCTCGTCCCCTCATGAACCTCTCCTCCCTCCTCACTTCCTTGGACTTGCCGAACGCCACCGCCGCCATTCGCCTCGCCGCCGTCGCCCTAGACCTCCCGAGCTCCACCGACTCCACCAGAACCCCCCCTCGTCGCCCCACCTTGAAAGCCTCCTCCGGCGCCCCGACCACCGGAGGCGTCGACACACTCGCCGCCCGAGCCTCCTTGTGGTCAAGCCTGATAAGTCGCGGGCGTCCCTCCCCGTCCGATTAGTTATGTGCGGCTAAGATTAGAACCCCAGAAGAATCTGCTTTTAAATAAAACCGGGTTTTACCCGGTTAAATTCTGATTTAATTTTTGTTAGGTTTTATTATTTAGCCCGCCCGATTCGTTTAACCCTAGGCCCATTTTAGTTATATTCTGTGCATCGTTAGTTAGGCCCATTTAGCCTTTTTTTCTTTATTTTCGTTTTTTGTTTTAGCGAGAATAGTTCCGATTTGAAAAATTCATATCTTTTATTCTACTCAATATTTTTGAGTGATTCTTTTTTGTTGGTTTGCAAATTTTCTATAGTTTCTGTAGAAAATATATTTAGCTATGTTAAAATTATTTATAATTGCTTTATTTTAGTTTTAGCCAGAATAGTAAATCTGTCATAAAATGAGCTAGGAAAATTATTTTCAATGATTCTTTTGTCCCAAATTTGTTTTAACATTGCCTAACCGTAGGAATTAATTTGGGAATTTTAGGATTAATAAAAATAGTTTTAATCAGAATCTTGTTATTCTTAATTAATTAACTAGCTACTGTTTTCCTATTAATTTAATTGGCAAATAAATTTATTTTTCACATGTGATTGATTATTCTAGGTTAGTTTCTGTCACCTTAGAGGATGAACTTTTATTTATAATAAATAAAACTTTTATTTTATTTTTCTTAATAGAAATTGAATTATGCCTAATAGGAGTTTTATAATAGCTTTTAAGTTAATTCTTTTTGCTCCTAGTTGCTTAATGCATTCTTTTACATTAAGTTAACAAAACCCATGATTAGGTTATGTTGAGAAATTTTTATGTAAAACTATTTTAGTTGTTGCTTGAAGTAGGAAAACTTTGAGTTGGATTTCTTTGAAATTTCCTTTGGGTTTTGATTGTTTGTTTTGGTGTGTTATGTTGATATGCTATTGAGTTAAGTGATGATATGCTATATGCTAATTGTGATTATTGTTTGTCTCGGTAGAGTTTCCGAGTCTTGAAGCTTGCTACTCTGAGTCTTTAGCTTACGAGGATCGCCTCGCAAGGCAAGTCTTGATCATGTTATTTTCAATACCTATGATTTTGTGCATTAGAAATTATACCACCCCACCATGCATGCAGTAGTTGAAATTTTGAAGTTATGTTCTTGAGTAGTATCATGTGGTAGGTTGAACCAACCCCCTTGTTACCATGACCCCGGGACGAAGTAGTTTATTTTGCTATGCTCGTAGACGGGTTTGGTTGAGTGAAATTCATAAGCAAGATGTGAGAGTCAATGATGATGACAACCCCATGAACTACAAGATCAAGACAGACTTGAATTCACTCTTGGGTGGAGGATTTGCTGACGGGCACCTGGAGAACCCGGTGGTTGGCGGGATGCATGGAGAAGTGCCATGACATCTTGCGAAAGCTTCACCCAGCCATGAAGAGACGGATGGATGCCCCATTGACCGGAAGCTTACTGTGCAGCCGCAAGCCATTATGGGCTCTGGCTGGGTCAACCCTAGTAGTGACGCTGGCTGGGCGGTACTCGAGATGTAGAAGAACGGTAGGATTGGATGGGTACGGCAGAGCGAAGAACTCTTTGGAAGACCTGTTTCATTCATCCGTCTTCAAACACCATGAAGTGCGAAGACTTAAAAGGAGGAATGATTCTTGCGGGTAAAGTCAAAACCTCTGCGAGTTTAAAGATCTAATCGATTAGCCGTGTCCCGATTCACGGACAATTTGAGCCTCTGGAACTTGGAAGTATTCGGAAATCTCAACACTAAAACTAATAAATTAGTTATGACTTAATAATTTGGGAATGAGACATTGGTTGGCGGAACCATCTCAATAACTACCAACAATTTGTAGTAATTTGCAAGTAAGTCCACTATAGTAGGGAAAAAAGCGGCTTTTACAAAATGATGAAACTTAGAGCCCCACAGCCAAAATGCATATAGTGTTAGTAATTTTATTATCGTTATTCTCTTCATGACTTGCCGCTTATTCAAAAGCTGACCTACACGGCTGCAACGTCTTATGTTGCGAGATTTATTCGATCGGAGTGAGGCTACGCTCAGCGCTTGGCGATTGCCCTTTGGAGTCGGATGGACTCGCTATTTCTTCTCGCTTCCGCAGCTTTAGTAGTTTATTTTCTCATGAGTTGGCCTTTGGCCAAATTTATTCTATTGTAATAAAGACTATATGAGAAACGTGTAATAAATTCAGGTGTGATTGAACTTTGATTATTTCATCGATGTCTTTGTGAGTACCAAAGATGATCTTGGGATGGTACAGACCACGAGATTTGACCGATTTTGGGTCGGTCGCTCTGAGATGGTATCGAGCACTGCTGACCGTGGATCGTAACCCCTAGGATCGGAAAGCCATAGGAAGAGACTATTTGCTTTATATCCTTATCATTCCGTAATTCTCCCTATTCATTTCTAACTTCTCTCCGATTTTCAACATTCTAGATAGCCGTCGAGTTCACCCCGTTTTGCTACGGAGTTTTGCCAGCCCGATGAGGCGATGCCCTTGGCGAAGCTGGTCCAGATGGTGAAGAAGCTGAAGATTGCTCGCCCTCGATCACCGGGAAGCCAACCAATGCGCTTCAAGGGATACTCGCTCTGAGATCGAGGTGCACATTCCAGGAGAACCTTCGGAGGACATCTGAGCCTATTGACTTTGAGTTCACCGACTTCAAGCTGGATCATCGGAAGGACATGGCGATCTACCGTGCCCTTGGACATCTCCGAGAAGAGTACAGGGCCGAGCTCGATCCATCAGACCTCGCCATGGTTTCACGCAGAGGAAGGAATGGAGATATCATCCATACCGTGGAGGACGACTCCATTCTCGCTTATGTTCAGGACTTGGAGTGTCTCCTCGGAAGCAGGAGATTCTGACTCGCCGTAACTTCGAAGGCACACAGAGGCTATTGTTCCGTGAACTGGGCTGGAGGAGAAGGCACCGCAGACTTCCTTAATCATGAGGAAGAAGTCGCGGACTTCATGGAGAAGTCGACGACCAAGATGAAGCTTGCCGCAATAGAGGAACAGATGGACTTGGGAGAGGACCTTTTTCCGAGTGGAGATGATGGACCTCTCGTGAGCAATGATCAGGATTATGAAGGGAGTTCCACCGAGGAAGCCGCAAGAGGAGGCGCCACCACGAGGGCGCCACACGGAGGACATCGCACTGAGGGACGCAAGGATTATTGATGAAGACTTTAGTCGACCACCATGTTATTTTACTTTTCATCGATCGTTAGGCGATATTGTCGATTAGTCGTGAGATATTTTGTAATCGAGATTGAACCATGTTTGAGTGGAATGAATAAATGATTGGTGTGTTTATGATTGTGCATTCATATGGGTAGTGTTATTTCTCGTTAGACCATTGTTCTATTCTAATTTTCTCATCCACTCCAAAACACGGATGCCTCAGGGACGTGACACGGTTTTCCGCGAGCTCACCCAGCTGCTCCAGCAGCAGAATGCGCTCATGCGATACTCATCGAAATCGAAACAACAACAACAATCCACCGCCACCACCCCTGTTGACCACTTGACTCGTTTCCTAAGGCTAAATCCGCCAGGTGTTCTCTAGCGACCTTGAGCGATTGTGGCCGATGATTAGCTCGCAAGGTCGGAAGAGAGTTAATCACTGTTGGATGCACTGATCACGAGAGAAGGTGCTTTGCGCACATCAACTTGATGGACCTACAGCTTCTTGGTGGGAGAACTACACCGCCACTTATACCATCGGTGCCATCACATGGGATCAGTTCAGCAGGCCTTCCGCACGCTCATGTTTCAGCTGGAGCCATGAGTTTGAAGAAGCGTGAGTTCCGCAACTTACGCCCGAGAACCGTCTTGTGGCACGATGCGTGGATGAGTTCATCAAGCTAGCTCGCTATGCCCCGATGATGTGGCCACAGATGCATTGGGCGCCCCGATTTAATCGTACACTAATCATGCACGCAAATGTATGCGATCAAGATCGAGACTCACGGAAGATATCACAACACAACTCTACAAATAAAAATAAGTCATACAAGCATCATAATACAAGCCAGGGGCCTCGAGGGCTCGAATACAAGTGCTCGATCATAGGCGAGTCAGTGAAGCAACAATATCTGAGTACGGACATAAGTTAAACAAGTTGCCATAAGATGGCTAGCACAAAGCGGGATCTGAGATCGAAGAGGAGCAGGCCTCCTGCAGGATCCTCCTAAGCTACTCACAGTCGCCGGTGGGCTGCACGTAGTAGTAGGCACCTCCCGAGTAGTAGTCGTCATCGACGGTGGCGTCGCTCTGGGCTCCATCGTGCAGTTGCAGCAATCGAGTAGAGGTAGGGGAAAAGGGGAACAAGGCAACCGTGAGTACTCATCCAAAGTACTGCAAACAAGGAGCTACACTACATATGCATGGATATATGTGTAAAGGCCATATCGGTGGAAGCTGCAGAATGCCGAATAAGAGGGGATAGCTAGTCTTAACAAAGACTACGCTTCAGCCACCGTCTTGCAAAGGTAGAGGAGGGTAAATGAAGTCCTCAAGTAACATCACATAGCAATAATCCTACCCGCGATCCCTCCTCGTATCCACGAGAGAGAGCGACCACCGGTTGTATCAGCACTTGGAAGGGTGTGTCTTATCAAGTATCCGGTTCTAGTTGTCATAAGCTCAAGGTACAACTCCAAGTCGTCCTGTTATCAAGATCACGGCTATTCAATTGATTAACTTCCTGCAGGTGCACCATCTTACCCAAAGACGCTTGATCCCATTTGGCGGACACACTTTCTGGGTCATGCCCGCCGTAGAAGATCAACACGTCGCAGCCCCACCTAGGCACAACAGAGGCCAACACGCGGTCTAAACCTAAGCGCCAGTGCAGGCCCATCGCCTGAGCACACCTGCGTTGTGAGGCGGCCGAGCGCACCTAGCCTAGCAGGCGTTCAGTCCAATCCGGCGCGCCGCCTCCGTCCGTCGTGACGTCTGAAGTGCTTGGTGATACCACAACGCCAGATACCCATAACTACTCCAGCGTAGATGGTTAGTGTGTATAAGCTCAGTAGCCAACTCAGATCAAATACCAAGACCTCGTTAAGCGTGTTAAGTAACCGCGAGCGCCCGAACAGGCCAGGCCCACCTCTCTCCTAGGCGGTCTCAACCTGCCTGTCGCTCCGCCTCAAGATCCACTCATGGGTGCTCCATCGGCCGACCCGACTTTAGTCTCCACATGTATCATGTATAAGTATATAGTATATACCGTGGTCACCTCCCGAGTGATCACGGCCCTATAATATATACAGCAGACGGACAAGAATGTAGGGCCACAGATGAAAGTACTAGCATCCTATACTAAGCATATAGGATTGCGGTAAAGGTAACAACAGATAGTAACAAGGACAGGCTATGCATCGGGATAGGTATAATCTGAAAGCGATAACATGCTATACTACTCTAATGCAAGCGGATAGAGGAGAGTAGGCGATATCTGGTGATCGAGGGGGCTTGCTGGTTGCTCTGGCAAGAGAGAGGGTCGTCGACACCGTAGTCGATCACAGAAGTACCGGCAGTGACCTCGGGGTCTACCGGAAAAAACGAGGAGGAACATAATAAATAACAGAGCAATCAAAGCATAACATGACAAATGCGGTGCTAGAGGTGATCTAACGAGGATAGGTGATACCGGTGAAGGGGAAAACATCCGGAAAATATCCACGGTGTTTAGCGTTTTTGGCGGAGGGGCGAGGGGAAAGTTCGCGAGTTCGATAGGTTGGGGGTGTGGCGGACGAACGGACTGCGTATCCGGAATCGTCTCGTCGTTCTAAGCAACTTTCATGTAGAAAGTATTTTCATCCGAGCTACGGATTATTTTATATTAATTTTTAAAGTTTTAAATCATTTTCTAATTTATTAATTATTAATTAAGTCAACATTATCCAGAATAGTGTTCGCTGACGTCATCATGACGTCAGCAGTCAACAGGGTGTTGACTGGGTCAGAATGACGCGTGGGGTCCATTTGTCATTGACAGAGTTTAACTAGACATGATTAGTTAGTTTTAATAAGTGATTAGTTAATTTAACAGATCTAATTAACTTAATTAATTAATTAATTAATTAAAAATCTTTATTAAATTCATTTCTTTCTTTTTATTTGTAATGTTCAAGGGGTGGGCCCGGTTGTCATTAGCCTAAAGGGTCAGGCGGTGCGCCTTGCAGGCGGAGTTACAAAACAGGCGCCGGTGCAGTGCGCGCGACAAGCGTAACCGGGCGCCGAGTGACGGCTTACAGGCGCGGAGTTGACCTTGAGGGCGGTGGTGGCAGGCAGGTGGTGCGGGCGGCGCCAATGCCGAGGAGGCGCTGCGTGGCGGCAACGACGAGCGAAGCCGAGGCGAGGCGACGCGAGGCGGCGCGGCAGAGACCACGGCGACGACGCAGAGGCCGGACGGCGTCTTGCGGGACGAAGGGGAGAGGACCGGCGGAGCCTCACCGGCGTGAAGGGGCACGAGCGATGGGCGCGATGGAGGCTTGGGGTGGTCCGGCGACGGCGGGGCGAGGACGAGGCGACGACCGATGATGGAGAGGCGGGCGGGCGGTCCGGCGAGGGTAGCTCAGTGGTGCGGCCTCGTCTGGCGGCGGTGGCCTCGAGGGAGGATCTGTGGGCGCACCAGGTCGTGAGGCTCTGGGCGGGCGCACCGGCCGGGCGGGGCTCTGTGGGCGGCGTCGCTGGGGAGGGGGGTGGGGCCCTCTGCCCGATCCGGACGAGGAAGGAGAGAGGCGTGTGGGGTGCAGGGAGGGAGGGAGGCGGGAGGACGGCGATGAGGCTTGCCGGGATGGGCGCCCGGTGGCGGGGCGTGGGCGGGGTCGTCGGGGTTAGGCCCCGATCCGAATCGAGGTGGGGGCGAGAGGAACGAGGCGTGGGGTTGAGGTTCGTCCCGATCCAATCTGGATCGGGAGGGGCGTGGACGGCGTGGGGGTGTGGGGATTAGGGTTTCCCCTCCAGGGATAAGGCAGGGCGGGTCGGCCGGGCAAGGCGTGTGGGCCGGCTGGTAGGCCCATTGGTGGGCAGGTGGCCCAAATGGAAGTGTCTCCTTTTCCCTTTTCCTTTTTTGTCTTTTCTTTTATTTCTTCTTTTCGGTTTTATTAAAGTTTTAATTTATTTCAATTTTGAAGAATGTCGAACAACACCTAAATATGGTATGTTAAAGATACCACTTTGCCACATTAATTTGGACAGAAATAAAATAGTTTAATATTTTACAAAATACAAAAGGCTTTTATTTACTTTCTTTTCTTTGTTGTTTAATTTTCCTTGAGCAATTAAACATTTTATAAAAGGTGGTTTCACCACCATAATTACCTATGTATTATTTGGTTCACTCGAACATTTAAATTTTAATATTTGAAAACTTTTATTGTTTGCTCGATTTTGAATTGAAACTTCGAATCGGTTTGAACTAACGCGAGATTAGCAACAATGAATCGAGGTGACGTGGCATCATTAGCGGAGGGTTACCGTGGCTTAATTATCCGGCGCCACAATTCTCCTCCACTACAAGAAATCTCGTCCCCAGATTTAAGAGGGAGTAAGGGGAAAGGTCTGTTACGAAATCCTAACGAATCTCTTCATTCTTGGTTGCTCTTCCGGAAGAGGTCGATCCATTACCTTGACCTCTTCATTTCTCTGCTCTGAGTCATCATGGGGATGCCGCCTTTTCTCGAACTCCAACGTACTTACGAATAGGTAAGGGGTATTCGGCGAGAACGAACCTATGCAAGGTTGACTATCCGGTAGGCGACATCGGGAAGGTGGCGGAAAGTAACTCTCGAACTGGAACTCAAGAAAATATCGAGAGCAAAGTAAGAAGGTACCATGAGAAGTTTCAAGCGGGTAGGCAATCATCCGATGCCCAAACAAAGTGTAAAAGGGGTCGAGCAATGGTAATAAGTTTTGTGTCCGATACGAGAATAGATTACTAGGAAAGTGACCCGTGGATTACATACGAAGTCAAGCACGAGGAATAACTTGGGCAACAGGGTGTACAGAGAGTCGGGTTTCGATCCCGTGAAACTGTGGGTTATGGGCCCACCATGTGGGTTAAAAGTAGGAAGGCGGTGACATCTTGCACGGTCATGATAGCAAGACATGTCGAGGTTAGCCTATCGCTTATGTGGGCAACAATGTCGATACCAAGGGCGAGGGACGAAGAGAACTGTTTTCCTGCTTTCGTTGAGCGAGGCGGACCATTAGGCAAAGTTCTCGTCCATCGGTGGTTACCGAAATGTCATCAACAAAAGTAACAGGGTCTCATCGGCGAGTTGTACACCGAGGTGTTTACATAAGTAAATTATTACTGCTTAGGTTATATAGACTACAATAAAGGTCAAACAGACCAATGGAAAGGAAAATGTGATCATTAGGTTAAACAGAACAATGGAAAGGAAAAATGTGTTTAAACACATATTTCAGGGGTATATCCTTACCAAGGACAAGCAGAGCATGATATCCACGATAGTATATAACGTAGAAAATCCTCTAGGTGAGGGGAGAGAATTTCATGACGTTACCCATACAACGGTGTTAGGATAATTGAGCAAGAAACATTTAGCATTGGGCTTGAATGTTCTTGTTGAAAATCAGTACCATAGACATGCTTGAGATAGCATTGACATGGTCTTGGTGAAGATCAGACTTTGGAATCACGAAGGATCCATCGAGAATAACTTGTAGAACCATTATTACAATTCCCTCATGGATGAGTGGATAACCTGCTGAAAAAGGAATCTATAATGATAGGTCCTCCAGCCGGAAGTGTGCTAGGCATGACATCATGCTACCGGGTCATCAAAGGATCAACATCATAAATCATGGAAAGTTGTCCCAACCATCATATCTGACCGAGATTCAGATCCGATTGGTGTCAGGATACCTCAGACTTAGGATACCTGAGAAGAAAAGGTGCAACGCAAATTGACGAGATGACATTGTAAGATTCTCGGGGAAATGAACTATGAAGTGATTTCCGTTAACAAGAGTCCATCATTAACCCAAGGAGAGGATAAGGAGGTGTCTGGTGAACTCAACGGCAATTCACCGAGATTCCCAAAAGATGGACTTCCACAATTAAGTGAACAAGGAGATAACATTTGTCAGATCAAATGATATAAGGAAGTATGCTCGAGGAAAACATTCACAAGTAAACATTGGTTGAAAGGTGCGCCCGATGGGTTGGGTTGCACGACCAATGTCAGAATGGTGATTCAATAATCGATAGCCTAAGAATGAACCTTCGACCATTAACTTAAAAAAAATAGGGTTGCTAGAAGGAAAGAATCCAAACAACACCGTTCACTTGTTGGAATTAACTCGGGGACCAAGAAGGAATGGTGATGGTGAGAAGTATTTCTATGTCAAGAATTCTCAAGAGGTGGAACAAATCTCAGAACATTCTTGACATAAAGTATGGTAATACTCCAAGGTAAAGAAGAACAATTGCTGGATAGCAAGGAACTCAAGGTATAACACCAAACATGAACAAGCTTGTGTTGGTGGGAAGGCAATAACGTGGTCGATGATGATACAATTCATCGAGGGCAAGGACGGTATTTCTCTTGGTATCCTGGATGAGCTCAGAATGTTGACGATCACGACACCTTTGTCGCGAGAGTTCATGATGATGTAATCGATCGGCGACGACATCAAGTCAAAGTAATGATGAAGTGAAAGGTTATTGGAACCAAAGTGCGACACAAACTCGAAACCAAGCTTGTTGTTCAAAGGCGAAATGATATGACGATGAGGATCGGCGTAAGGTTAATTCATCGTCGAAAATTGTGCTCCGAGAAGAAGGACCGGGTAGCACAGTTAAAATCATCACGACAATGATATAGCCAAACAGGCTAGGAATGGCGTGGTCGGGTACAAACTTCGTACTTATAGAAGCTTCTTGAAGAGTTGTTGAACCGTAGTGCGGACTCGGTTCAGCTTATCGGTGTCTTTGAGTGTTTAATAACTCGAGCCCGTGAAAAATTGGAATCGATGGGAAGGTAGTACTAGATGAAGAACTCATAAGAAGTTATGCGGTTCCATGATAATCTCGAGATACCAGGGGGTAATACTCGATGACATATCAAAGTAGAGGTTGGACGGGGGGTATTGCTCTACAGAGGACAAGTGCTAAAACTTGCACGAGAAATGTTATTTAAAAGAGAACATGGTCGGAACCACGATTGCAAAAGGTCAGATCCCTGATATAAGATGAACTTATAACAAAGGAATAATTAATTAAAGAGAAGCTTTAATGATAAGATCTACATCGTGTCCATGGGCATGAACACAAGTTAAAGGTCGACTCCCACTTCTCCAATGCATAACCTTTCATTCACTTCTCACGTTCGATGAAGTTGCAGTGCTGAAAATTTTATCTGGCGAAGCACCAGAAGAGTATGATTCGTGAAAACTTTCGGGTTCATACGGTTTGGTGAAGGCATATGTTCAACCCATAGGGCTTCTTGGAATCATATACGTAATCTTTAGAAATAATTAACTCAAGCTCAAGGCGAGCATGGTTGAGAAAGCGAGAGGATACAATTTACCAAAGGCATTATGTATCAGAGGAAAGGCTCACAAGGTTATTGAATATGAAGGGCGTTGTCAGATAAAATCCAACGAAGGATCTGGTGGTCCACAAGGGATCTGACGTGAGCATCAGTACTCAACTAGAGGTATAAGAATGCAAGGAGATCAAATTATAGAAACAACTGACTAGCTCAATTGTCAAATGCAAAGGAATTATGATTCCCAATTCAAGGGATCAGAAGCAATGCTCTGATTAGGGATGGATAAGTTGAATAGCCTTAGGGTACAATCAACGACAATTGGATTGGTCGAGAACCAATTCCAGTTAAAAGAATGGCAGCTCAGCCAGAAAGGTAATCTATAAGGATCAATGATGATTGCGGCAGATTCATGAAACATATTGAGTCAATAGACCCAAAATGATAATGACAAGGAATGTCAATAAGGCTACGACGAGACTTATGGGATTAACCATAATGCGAGCAAGCAAGAATTTCAAGAGCCAAAGGCTCCAGAGGATTTTCGGAAGATCGAATAGTATTTTGAAGACTTTTGTGAAACTCATGAACAACTGGGGATGAGCGGATACTCGACAAGTGCGAGGATTTATTTGAAGGGGTATTCATGTGGCAAAGAACTGCTAGGCAGTAGGCACAAAGTATTCTCGGAACAATAGAAAACTTGAGGTATCTTGTAATAACAAGATCAATGGGGGATGATCGTATGAATGGCAAGTGTAAGTAGTTTTCCATACGGATTTATCGGTGGTCGGGAATAGCAAAAGTGATGGGCACAAGGTCTCGAGAGAATGTCAAAGAGTATCTCCGAAATCTTCCGATTAGCGATTTATCATCTCAAGTGAGGGCTCTCCGGAGAAAGTACTCGCGAGAACCTAAAGTTAGTTTTGTTTTTAGCAAAATCGTTTAATCCGAATAGAAGAGAGTTCAGAATCCCAGAGTAAAGATCGAGGAGTAAAAGATCCTAATACCACCCAATGGCGACGTGGGCCCGTAAGGCACACAGCCAAGTTATTAAAAGTTTTTGCAAGGTCTAGACTCGACTTCGGCCAAGGAGTTGGAAGGGGGATTCCTACAGGCAGTCGGCTCTGATACCAACTTGTGACGCCCCTGATTTAATCGTACACTAATCATGCACGCAAATGTATACGATCAAGATCGAGGACTCACGGAAGATATCACAACACAACTCTACAAATAAAAATAAGTCATACAAGCATCATAATACAAGCCGGGGGCCTCGAGGGCTCGAATACAAGTGCTCGATCATAGACGAGTCAGTGGAAGCAACAATATCTGAGTACGGACATAAGTTAAACAAGTTGCCATAAGATGGCTAGCACAAACTGATACAGATCGAAGAGGAGCAGGCCTCCCGCCTCGATCCTCTAAGCTACTCCTGGTCGCCGCCGGCGGGCTGCACGTAGTAGTAGGCACCTCGAGTAGTAGTCGTCATCGACGGTGGCGTCGCTCTGGGCTCCATCGTGCAGTTGCAGCAATCGAGTAGAGGTAGGGGAAAAGGGGAACAAGGCAACCGTGAGTACTCATCCAAAGTACTCATAAGCAAGGAGCTACACTACATATGCATGGATATATGTGTAAAGGGCCATATCGGTGGACTGAATGCAGAATAACAGAATAAGAGGGGGATAGCTAGTCTTAACGAAGACTATGCTTCTGGCCACCTGTCTTGCAACAGGTAGAGGAGGGCAAACTGAAGTCCTCCAAGTAACATCACATAGCAATAATCCTACCCGGCGATCCCCTCCTCGTATCCCTGAGAGAGAGCGACCACCGTTGTATCAGCACTTGGAAGGGTGTGTTTTATCAAGTATCCGGTTCTAGTTGTCATAAGCTCAAGGTACAACTCCAAGTCGTCCTGTTACAAAGATCACGGCTATTAGAATAGATTAACTTCCTGCAGGGTGCACCATCTTACCAAAGACGCTTGATCCCATTTGGCCGGACACACTTTCCTAGGTCATGCCCGGCCGCGGAAGATCAACATGTCGCAGCCCCACCTAGGCACAACAGAGAGGCCAACACGCGGTCTAAACCTAAGCGCCAGGGTGCAGGCCCACGCCTGAGCACACCTGCGTTCTTGAGGCGGCCGAAGCGCACCTAGCCTAGCAGGTGTTCCAGTCCAATCCGGCGCTGCGCGCGCTCCGTCGTGACGTCTGAAGTGCTTGGTGATACCACGGCGGGATACCCATAACTACTCCCGCGTAGATGGTTAGTGCGTATAAGATCGTAGCCAACTCAGATCAAATACCAAGACCTCGTTAAGCGTGTTAAGTAACCGCGAACGCCGAACAAGGCCAGGCCCACCTCTCTCCTAGGCGGTCTCAACCTGCCCTGTCGCTCCGCCTCAAGATCCACTCGCGGGTGCTCCATCAGCCGACCCGACTTTTGTCTCCACATATATCATGTATAAGTATATAGTATATACCCGTGGTCACCTCCCGAGTGATCACGGCCCGATAGTATAGCACGGCAGACGGACAAGAATGTAGGGCCACAGATGAAAGTACTAGCATCCTATACTAAGCATATAGGATTGCGTAAAGGTAACAACAGAGTAACAAGGACAAAGCTATGCATCGGGATAGGTATAATCGAAAGCGAAGAACATGCTACACTACTCTAATGCAAGCAGATAGAGGAGAGTAGGCGATATCTGGTGATCAAGGGGGGGCTTGCTGGTTGCTCGCAAGAGAGAGGGTCGTCGACACCGTAGTCGATCACGGGGTACCGCGTGACCTCGGGGTCTACCTAAAAAGTAACGGAGGGGGAACATAATAAATAACAGAGCAATCAAAGCATAACATGACAAATGCGGTGCTAGAGGTGATCTAACGCAGGATAGGTGATACTGGTGAAGGATTTAAAACATCCGGAAAATATCCCGGTGTTTCGCATTTTCAGCGAGGGCCGAGGGGAAAGTTGCGAGTTCGATAGGTTGGGGGTGTGGCGACGAGCGGATCACGTATCCGAATCGTCTCGTCGCTCGAGCAACTTTCATGTAGAAAGTATTTTCATCCGAGCTACGGATTATTTTATATTAATTTTTAAAGTTTTAAATCATTTTCTAATTTATTAATTATTAATTAAGTCAACATTATCCAGAATAGTGTTCGCTGACGTCATCATGACGTCAGCAGTCAACAGGGTGTTGACTGGGTCAAAATGACGCGTGGGGTCCATTTTTCATTGACAGAGTTTAACTAGACATGATTAGTTAGTTTTAATAAGTGATTAGTTAATTTAACAGATCTAATTAACTTAATTAATTAATTAATTAATTAATTAATTAATTAATTAATTAATTAATTAATAATTAAAAATCTTTATTAAATTCATTTCTTTCTTTTTATTTGTAATGTTCAAGGGGGTGGGCCCCGGTTGTCATTGGCCTAAAGGGTCAGTGTGGCAAGCTACCGGCACAAAGGGTTACTAAGCAGGCGCGGTGCAGCGCGCCCGACGGGCGAATCCAAGACGAGCGACGGCCGATGTGGCGCGGAGTTGACCGCGAGGGCGGCGGTGGTGGCGAGGTGGTGCGAGGCGGCGACAATGCCGTGGAGGCGCGCGCGTGGCGGCAACGACGAGCGTAAGCGAGGCAGAGGCGGGCCGCGAGGCGTGTCGGCGGCAGACCACGACGACGACGCAGAGCCGGACGGCGTCGGGAGACGAGGGGAGAGGACCGCCGGAGCCTCACCGTCTGGCGCGAGGGCACGCAGCGATGGGCGCGATGGAGGCTTGGGGTGGTCCGGCGACGGCGGGCGAGGACGAGGCGACGACCGGCGATGGAGAGGCAGGCGGGCGGTCCGGCAAGGTAGCTCAGTGTGGTGCGGCCTTGTCTGTGGCGGTGGCCTCGAGGGAGGATCTGGCGGGCGCACCCGGCCGCGGGCTCTCTGCGGGCGGCGTCGCTGGGGGTTGGGGCCTCGCCCCGATCCGGACGAGGAAGGGAGAGAGGCGTCGTGGTGCAGGGAGGGAGGAGGCGAGGAGGACGGCGATGAGGCGTCGCGGGATGGGCGCCGGTGGTGGGGCGTGAGGCGCGGGGTCGTCGAGGTTAGGCCCCGATCCGAATCGAGGTGGGGCGAGGAACGAGGCGTGGGGTTCGTTCGTCCCGATCCAATCTGGATCGGGAGGGGTGGGCGATGTGGGGGTGTGGGATTAGGGTTTCCCCTCGTGGGGATAAGGCAGGGTGGGTCGGCCGGCTGGGCCGGTGGGCCAGCTGGTAGGCAGCCTGGGCGGGCAGGTGGCCCGGGGAAATGATGTCTCCTTTTCCTTTTCCTTTTTTGTCTTTTCTTTTATTTCTTCTTTTCGGTTTTATTAAAGTTTTAATTTATTTCAATTTTGAAGAATGTGAGAACAACACCTAAATATGGTATGTTAAAGATACCACCGCCACATTAATTTGGACAGCTAAATAAAATAGTTTAATATTTTACAAAATACAAAAGGCTTTTAATTACTTTCTTTTGCTGTTATTTAATTTTCCTTGAGCAATTAAACATTTTATAAAAAGGTGGTTTCACCACCATAATTACCTATGTATTATTTGGTTCACTCCGAACATTTAAATTTTAATATTTGAAAACTTTTATTGTTTGCTCGATTTTGAATTGAAACTCGAATCGGTTTGAACTAACGCGTAGATTAGCAATGTCGAGGTGGCGTGGCATCATTAGCGGAGGGTTCTTGTGGCTTAATTATCCAAGGCCACACCGCATAAGCGTGAGAAGTTTCTCGAGGATTCAACGACGAGCTGAGTATGCAGCTTATAGTGGCTACCTTCAACAACTACCGTGAGCTGGTAGACAAGGCCACCATACTTGCGTGCAAGCAAGCAGCAGATTGAAGCATAGCGGAAGTACAGCCAGGGGAAGCACAACTCAGAGCTCAGCGAAGCCCGATATGCCCCATACTCGGAGGGCACACCCATCACAACCATGGAGGCCATAACCATGGAGGAAATGGGAACAACCGCAACCAGGACAACAAGTCGTGCAATGGCCATGGCAATGGAAGCAGTAATGGCAATCGAGCATCGTTTCGCCCGGCTCAAGGATCTGAGCCACATCACTGTTTCAAGTGCCGAAGACAGGCACTATGCCACCGACGCCCGGAGGCCAAGCAGAGGAATGGAAACGGCAATGGAAGCTCAGCGAAGAAGCCCAACCCTTTCCCTCGTGCTCGGTGAATCACATCGGCGTGGAGGACGCCTATGATCAGCCGATAATCGTGGTTGGTAAGTTTTATTGAATTCACGTTCAAGATTGGTACTCTTTGATTCGGTGCAACGATTCATTCATATCAAGGGTAGTTGTGGAAAAGTACGGGTTGCCCACTAAAACCCTTAGAAAGCCCCTTCGCGTCGGTTCGCAGAGGAGAAATGATGGCGAGCTTAGGGCTGTCATGCAACCCTCAACATCGGAAACCATAAATTTCCGCAGACCTCATAGTATTGGAAACCCGCACCTTGGATGTAATCCTAGGCATGGATTGGTTGACGGTTTGAAGGAACATAGATCGCCCATAAGTCTATTCTCTCACCACCCCGGAGCGAAGAGGATCAAGTATGTATCCGGACATAGCCGATGAAGAATCAGTGCATTCCCTCACGGGAGTTGTTCAGAGGAAGTGCCAGAGGTGCAAGATTTTCCGATGTGTTTCCTGAGGAATTACCGTGAATGCCACCGGACGGGGACATTGAATTTCTGATTGAGTTATTGCCCAAGACACAGCCCCAATATCCAAGAGACCCTATCGGATGCCACCGAACGAGTTGAAAGAGATCAAGGATCAAATTAATGAGTTATTGGAGAAAGGATATATTCGCCAAGCTCATCACCTTGGGGAGCCCAGTTCTTTTGGTAGAGAAGAAGGATGGAACCTTGAGGATGGTTGTGGATTATCGATGCGTTGAGCGAAGTGACCATCAAGAACAAGTACCCTCGCCAATGATTAATGATCTGTTTGATCAGCTAGTTGGAGCTAAGGTATTCTCTAAGATCGATCTTGATCGGTATCATCAGTTGAAGATCCGTGAAAAGGATATACCCAAAACAGCATTCACTACCAGGTATGGTTTATATGAGTATACCGTCATGTCATTTGGATTGACTAATGCTCCTGCATACTTCATGAATTTGATGAACAAGGTATTTATGGAATATCTGGACAAGTTTGTCGTGCTGTTCATCGATGATATACTAATTTTCTCCAAGAGCGAGGAAGAGCATAAGGAACATTTGCGTCTAGTTCTGGAGAAACTTCGAGAACACCGCCAGTATGCCAAGTTCAGCAAATGTGAATTTTGGCTGAAGGAAGTTGGTTTCCTCGGACATGTTATTTCAGGAGAAGGAATAGCAGTTGATCCCGCCAAGGTTGAATCACCACCGATTAGCGATCGCCCACCTCGACCAAGGAGATCCGCAGATTTTCTCGGACTCGCAGGATATTATCGGAGGTTTATTGAGAACTTCTCTAAGATTGCCAAGCCCATGACCGAGCTGTTGAAGAAGGAAGCCAAGTATGTTTGGACCAAGGATTGTGAAGCCAGTTTTGAGAATTGAAGAAACGTTTGGTTACAGCCCGATGCTGATTTTGCGGACATACACAAGGAATACCAGGTTTATTGTGACGCTTCTCGTCAGGGACTCGGAGGAGTACTCATGCAGGAAGGAAAAGTTGTAGCTTATGCCTCCAGACAGCTACGACCTCACGAGATGAATTATGCCACACATGAGTTGGAGTTAGCAGCCGTAGTGCATGCACTCAAGACCTGGAGACATTTCCTAATCGGAAACCGTTGCGATGTTTACACAGATCACAAGAGTTTGAAGTATATTTTCACGCAGAAGGAGTTGAACCTCAGGCAGAGGAGATGGCTAGAGTTAATCAAGGACTATGACATGAGATTGCATTACCACCGAGGTAAGGCTAATGTTGTAGCAGATGCTTTGAGCCGTAAGAGTTATGTGAATACCCTTACAGCAGGAGGATTTCCCCAGGAGTTAGTCGATGACCTCAGAGATCTCCGACTGGAGATAGTTCCGAGAGGATATGTGGCAACTCTGGAAGTTCAGTCCACTTTGGCCGAAAGGATTCGTGAAGCTCAGAAGTCGGACAAGGAAGTTGATGAGATAAAGCAAAAGATGAATGAAGGAAAAGCTAAAGGGTTCCGTAAGGATGAACACGGAGCTATATGGTTCGAGGATCGTATTTATGTGCCCGATGATCCCGAACTCAGGAAGCTAATTTTTCAGGAGGCACATGATTCACCGTACTCGATTCACCCCGGTAACACCAAGATGTATCGGGATTTAAAGGAAAGTTTCTGGTGGACAGGTATGAAGAAAGATATTGCCGAGTACATAGCAGTATGTGATGTTTGTCAACGAGTAAAGGCAGAACATCAGAAGCCAGCAGGGTTAGTTCAACCTTTGCCGATTCCCGATTGGAAATGGGAGAAACTTGGAATGGATTTCATCACAGGATTACCCAGGACCCGTTCAGGTTATGATTCTATCTGGGTAGTGGTTGATCGTTTGACCAAGGTAGCTCACTTCATTCCCGTGAAGACTACCTATACCAGTGCTAAGTTGGCCAAGATATACATGACCAGGATCGTATGTCTGCATGGAGTTCCGAGGAGTATCGTGTCAGATAGAGGAACACAGTTTACCTCAAAGTTTTGGAATCGGCTGCATGAAACTTTGGGTATGAGGCTGGAATTCAGTACAGCTTTTCATCCACAGACAGATGGACAGACCGAGAGAGTCAACCAGATTCTGGAGGACATGTTGAGAGCTTGTGTGCTAGACTATGGGTCTAGATGGGATGATAATTTGCCATACGCAGAGTTCTCATACAACAACAGTTATCAATCCAATCAAGATGGCCCCTTCAAGCTCTATACTGGAAGGAGGTGCGAGAACACCATTGTTTGTGGGATGGTGTTGGAGATCGATCACTTTTGGTTCCGATCTTATCAGAGATTCCGAAGAGAAAGTCAAGCTGATTCGGGATAGACTCAAGATAGCACAGTCGAGACAGAAGAGTTATGCCGACCGTAAACGCAAGGAAGTAACATACGAAGCGGGAGACCGAGCATATCTTCGTGTGTCTCCACTTCGTGGAATCAAGAGGTTTGGTGTCAAAGGAAAGTTAGCACCCCGATTCATTGGCCCGTACAAAATCCTCGAACGTCGTGGAGAAGTTGCTTACAAGTTGGAATTGCCGGAAGGATTGTCCGGAGTTCATGATGTCTTTCATGTTTCTCAGCTGAAGAAGTGTCATGCCGACATGGCCGATATTCCGTTGAGAGACACAGTGCCCCTAGAGGCCATACAGCTCGACAGTGATCTGACTTATAAGGAGAAACCCGTCCAATTCTCGAGACTGCGAACAGAGTCACCCGCAGCAAGGTCATCAAGTTTTGCAAGGTGTCAGGAGTCATCACTCCGAGGTAGAAGCCACACGGCGCCAAGAAGACCTTCTTCGAGACCACCCGCACCTATTTGTTAGCCAACCCAATCTCGAGGGCTAGATTCATCTTAAGGTGGTAGGTTTGTAACATCCCAAATTTCCTATTTGGAATGTTTTACAATTATAGCTAAGCATCTATGCATTCTGTTTGAATTTGAGTGCCATTTGAAGTTTCATAAGATTTTGAGTTTTGAATTTGAATTCAAACTTTGGCAAGTGGGAATCATTTCAAAAACTATGCCCGATAAATACTTGAGCAAAAGTATGAGAGGAGTAAACATGACACTCCAAAAATATCGGAGGAAACAATGCCAAAAGTTTTGAATTCAAATTTGAGTTTTATTTGAATATTGGAAAAATGAATTTTTATAAACTTTGGATTTTGCCTCGAAAATGTTCAAATGATGGGGAATATTCCCTGATCATTTTGGTATATATATGTCCTATATAAAATATTTATAGTTTATATTTTATCTCTGTTTTGTTTTTCAAAAATAAAATTTGAAAAAAAGAAAATGCCCAGCACCAGCCGACCGCCCAGCCAAAGACTGGGCACACACACCACCTGCCCAAATTGGCAGCCCACCAGCCCAATGAGCCAGCCCATCTCCCCTCGCCTGAATCGTTTGGCTCGGTCGCCCGACCACACAGCCCCTCTCCCCACTGCCAGCGGGCCCCACCTCCTTCAACCCCCGCCCGCCACCTCGCCGCGCCGCCGCCACGGATCCCAAGGATCCGGATTCGATCCGCCCCGATTCACCCCCCACCCAAGGTGAGGCCCCGCCTATAAGTACCCTCCCCCGCACCCCATTCCCCCGCCCCTCGCCGAACCTCTCCTCCTCCTCACGCTGGCGGACTTGCCGAACGCCACCGCCGCCATTCGCCTGCGCCGCCGCCGCCTAGACCTCCCGAGCTCCACCGACTCCACAGAACCCCCCCTCGTCGCCCCGCACCCGCCGGAGCCCTCCTCCCACGCCCCCGACCACGGGAGACGTCGACACACTCGCCGCCCGAGCCTCCGCCGCCGTCAAACGCCGGTAAGTCGCCGGAGCGTCCCTCCCCCGTCCGATTCGTTATGTGCGGCTAGGATTAGAACCCCCGAAGGGGTACGCGCTTTTAAATAAAACCGGATTTTTACCCCGGTTCGTCACGGTTTAATTTTTTGTTAGGTTTTATTATTTAGCCCGGCCCGATTCGTTTAACCCTAGGCCCATTTTAGTTATATTACGCACAGTGCGTTAGTTAGGCCAATTTAGCCTTTTTTTTCTTTATTTTCGTTTTTTTGTTTTAGCAGAATAGTTCCAGATTTGAAAAATTCATATCTTTTATTCTACTCAATATTTTTGAGTGATTCTTTTTTTGTTGGTTTGCAAATTTTCTATAGTTTCTGTAGAAAATATATTTAGCTATGTTAAAATTATTTATAATTGCTTTATTTTAGTTTTAGTCAGAATAGTAAATCTGTCATAAAATGAGCTAGGAAAATTATTTTCAATGATTCTTTTGTCCCAACTTTGTTTTAACATTGCCTAACCGTAGGAATTAATTTGGGAATTTTAGGATTAATAAAAAATAGTTTTAGTCAGAATCTTGTAATTCTTAATTAATTAACTAGCTACTGTTTTCCTATTAATTTAATTGGCAAATAAATTTATTTTTCACTAGTGATTGATTATTCTAGGTTAGTTTCTGTCACCTTAGAGGATGAACTTTTATTTATAATAAATAAAACTTTTATTTTATTTTTCTTAATAGAAATTGAATTAGGCCTAATAGGAGTTTTATAATAGCTTTTAAGTTAATTCTTTTTGCTCCTAGTTGCTTAATGCATTCTTTTCTGTTAAGTTAACAAAAACCCATGATTAGGTTATGTTGAGAAATTTTTTATGTAAAACTATTTTAGTTGTTGCTTGAAGTAGGAAAACTTTGAGTTGGATTTCTTTGAAATTTCCCTTTGGGTTTTGATTGTTTGTTCTGGTGTGTTATGTTGATATGCTATTGAGTTAAGTGATGATATGCTATATGCTTATTGTGATTATTGTTTGTCTCGGTAGAGTTTCCGGAGTGCGAAGCTTGCTACTACGAGTCTTTAGCTTACGAGGATCGTCAGCAAGGCAAGTCTTGATCATGTTATTTTCAATACCTATGATTTTGTGCATTAGAAATTATACCACCCCACCATGCATGCAGTAGTTGAAATTTTGAAGTTATGTTCTTGAGTAGTATCATGTGGTAGGTTGAACCAACCCCCTTGTTACCATGACCCCGGGACGAAGTAGTTTATTTTGCTATGCTCGTAGACGGGTTTGGTTGAGTGAAATTCATAAGCAAGATGTGAGAGTCAATGATGATGACAACCCCATGAACTACAAGATCAAGACAGACTTCGGAATTCACTACTGGGTGGAGGACGGTTGACGGGCACCCTGGAGAACCCAGTGGTTGGCCGGGATGCATGGAGAAGTGCCATGACATCTTGCGGAAAGCTTCACCCAGCCACGAAGAGACGGATGGATGCCCCATTGACCGGAAGCTTACCTGTGCAGCCGCAAGCCATTATGGGCTCTGGCTGGGTCAACCCTAGTAGTGACGCTGGCTGGACGGTACTACGAGATGTAGAAGAACGGTAGGATTGGATGGGTACCGGCAGTAGCCAGAAGAACTCTTTGGAAGACCCTGTTTCATTCATCCCGTCTTCAAACACCATGAAGTGCGAAGACTTAAAAGGAGGGAATGATTCTTGCGAGTAAAGTGCGCAAACCTCTGCAGAGTTTAAAGATCTAATCGATTAGCCGTGTCCCGATTACGGACAATTTGAGCCTCTGGAACTTGGAAGTATTCGGAAATCTCAACACTAAAACTAATAAATTAGTTATGACTTAATAATTTGGGAATGAGACATTGGTTGGCGGAACCATCTCAATAACTACCAACAATTTGTAGTAATTTGCAAGTAAGTCCACTATAGTAGGGAAAAAACTGGCTTTTCGCAAAATGATGAAACTTAGAGCCCCACAGCCAAAATGCATATAGTGTTAGTAATTTTATTATCGTTATTCTCTTCATGACTTGCCAGCTTATTCAAAAAGCTGACCTACACGGCTGCAACGTCTTATGTTGCAGAGATTTATTCCGATCAGGAGTGAGGCTACGCTCCGCGCTTGGCGATTGCCCTTTGGAGTCGGATGGACTCGCTATTTCTTCTACGCTTCCGCAGCTTTAGTAGTTTATTTTCTCATGAGTTGGCCTTTGGCCAAATTTATTCTATTGTAATAAAGACTCTATATGAGAAACGTGTAATAAATTCAGGTGTGATTGAACTTTGATTATTTCAACGATGTACTGTGAGTACCAGCATGATCTTGGGATGGTACAGACACAGAGATTTGACCGATTTTGGGTCAGGTCGCTACAAGATGTTATATGCACGAGTAGAACACAAGTGAGTTGTGGGCGGTACAAGTCATACTGCTTACCAGCATGTCATACTTTGATTTGGCGGTATTGTTGGATGAAGCGGCCTGGACCGACATTACGCGGACGCATACGCGAGACTGGTTCTACCGACGTGCTTTGCACATAGGTGGCTGGCGGGTGTCAGTTTCTCCAACTTTAGTTGAACCTAGTGTGGCCATGCCCGATCCTTGAGAAGGTTAAAACATCACTAACTTGACGAACTATCGTTGTGGTTTTGATGCGTAGGTAAGAACGGTTCTTGCTCAGCCCGTAGCAGCCACGTAAAACTTGCAACAACAAAGTAGAGGACGTGTAACTTGTTTTTGCAGGGCATGTTGTGATGTGATATGGTCAAGACATGATGTTATATTTATTGTATGAGATGATCATGTTTTGTAACAAAGTAATCGGCAACTGGCAGGAGCCATATGGTTGTCGCTTTATTGTATGCAATGCAATTGCCCTGTAATTTCTTTACTTTATCACTAAGCGGTAGCGATAGTCGTAGAAGCAATAGTTGGCGAGACGACAACGATGCTACGATGGTGATCAAGGTGTCGCGCCGGTGACGATGGTGATCATGACGGTGCTTTGGAGATGGAGATCAAAGGCACAAGATGATGATGGCCATATCATATCACTTATATTGATTGCATGTGATGTTTATCCTTTATGCATCTTATTCTTCTTTATTTGACGGTAGCATTATAAGATGATTTCTCACTAAATTTCAAGGTCAAAGTGTTCTCCCTGAGTATGCACCGTTGCCAAAGTTCGTCGTGCTGAGACACCACGTGATGATCGGGTGTGATAAGCTCAACGTTCATCTACAACGGGTGTAAGACAGTTTTACAAACGCAGAATACACGGGTTAAACTTGACGAGCCTAGCATATGCAGATATGGCCTCGAAACACTGGGAACGAAAGGTCGAGCGTGAATCATATAGTAGATATGATCAACATAGTGATGTTCACCATTGAAAACTACTCCATTTCACGTGATGATCGGTCATGGTTTAGTTGATATGGATCACGTGATCACTTACATGATCAGAGGGATGTCTATCTAAGTGGGAGTTCTTAAGTAATATGATTAATTGAACTTAAATTTGTCATGAACTTAGTACCTGATAGTATTTTGCCTGTCTATGTTGTTGTAGATAGATGGCCCGTGCTGTTGTTCCGTTGAATGTTAACGCGTTCCTTGAGAAAGCAAACTTGAAAGATGATGGTAGCAATTACATGGACTGGGTCCGTAACTTGAGGATTATCCTCATTGCTGCATAGAAGAATTATGTCCTGGAAGCACCGCTAGGTGCTAGACCTGCTGCAGATGCAACTGACGACGTTAAGAACGTCTGGCAGAGCAAAGCTGATGACTACCCAATAGTTTGGTGTGCCATGCTTTACGGCTTAGAACCGGGGCTTCAACGATGTTTTGAACGTCATGGAGCATATGAGATGTTCCAGGAGTTGAAGCTAATATTTCAAGCAAATGCCCAGATTGAGAGATATGAAGTCTCCAATAAGTTCTACAACTGCAAAACGGAGGAGAATAGTTCTGTCAGTGAACATATACTCAAGATGTCTGGGTATAACAATCACTTGATTCAACTGGGAGTTAATCTTCCGGATGATAGTGTCATTGACAGAATTCTTCAATCACTGCCACCAAGCTACAAGAGCTTCGTGATGAACTATAATATGCAAGGGATGGATAAGACAATTCCCGAGCTCTTCGCAATGCTAAAAGCTGCGGAGGTGGAAATCAAGAAGGAGCATCAAGTGTTGATGGTCAACAAGACCACCAGTTTCAAGAAAAAGGGTAAAGGGAAGAAGAAGGGGAACTTCAAGAAGAACAACAAGAAAGTTGCTGCTCAAGAGAAGAAACCCAAGTCTGGACCTAAGCCTGAGACTGGGTACTTCTACTGCAAACAGACTGGTCACTGGAAGCGGAACTGCCCCAAGTATTTGGTGGATAAGAAGGATGGCAAGGTGAACAAAGGTATATGTGATATACATGTTATTGATGTGTACCTTACTAGAGCTCGCAGTAGCACCTGGGTATTTGATATTGGTTCTGTTGCTAATATTTGCAACTTGAAACAGGGACTACGGATTAAGCGAAGACTGGCTAAGGACGAGGTGACGATGCGCATGGGAAATGGTTCCAAAGTCGATGTGATCGCCGTCGGCACGCTACCTCTACATCTACCTTCGGGATTAGTTTTAGACCTAAATAATTGTTATTTGGTGCCAGCGTTAAGCATGAACATTATATCTGGATCTTGTTTGATGCGAGATGGTTATTCATTTAAATCTGAGAATAATGGTTGTTCTATTTATATGAGTAATATCTTTTATGGTCATGCACCCTTGAAGAGTGGTCTATTTGTGATGAATCTCGATAGTAATGATACACATATTCATAATGTTGAAGCCAAAATAATGCAGAGTTGATAATGATAGTGCAACTTATTTGTGGCACTGCCGTTTGGGTCATATTGGTGTAAAGCACATGAAGAAACTCCATACTGATGGATTTTCGGAATCACTTGATTATGAATCACTTGGTACTTGCGAACCATGCCTCATTGGCAAGATGAGTAAAACGCCGTTCTCCGGAACAATGGAGCGAGCAACAAATTTGTTGGAAATCATACATACTGATGTATGTGGTCCAATGAATATTGAGGCTTGCGGCGGGTATCGTTATTTTCTCACCTTCACAAATGATTTAAGCAGATATGGGTATATCTACTTAATGAAACATAAGTCTGAAACATTTGAAAAGTTCAAAGAATTTCAGAGTGAAGTGGAAAATCATCGTAACAAGAAAATAAAATTTCTACGATTTGATCATGGAGGAGAATATTTGAGTTACGAGTTTGCTCTACATTTGAAACAATGCGGAATAGTTTTGCAACTCATGCCACCCGGAACACCACAACGTAATGGTGTATCCGAACGTCGTAATCGTACTTTACTATATATGGTGCAACCAATGATGTCTCTTACTGATTTATCGCTCTCGTTTTGGGGTTATGCTTTAGAGACGGCTGCATTCACGTTAAATAGGGCACCATCGAAATCCGTTGAGACGACGCCTTATGAACTGTGGTTTGGCAAGAAACCAAAGTTGTCGTTTCTTAAAGTTTGGGGCTGCGATTCTTATGTGAAAAAGCTTCAACCTGATAAGCTCGAACCCAAATCGGAGAAATGTGTCTTCATAGGATACCCAAAGGAAACTATTTGGTACACCTCCTATCACAGATCTGAAGGCAAGACATTCGTTGCTAAGAATGGATCCTTTCTAGAGAAGAGGTTTCTCTCGAAAGAAGTGAGTGGGAGGAAAGTAGAACTTGATGAGGTAACTGTACCTGCTCCCTTATTGGAAAGTAGTTCACCATAGATATCTGTGCTTGTGACTCCTACACTAATTAGTGACGAAGCTAATGATGATGATCATGTAACTTCAGATCAAGTTACTACCGAACCTCGTAGGTCAACCAGAGTAAGATACGCACCAGAGTGGTATGGTAATCCTATTCTGGAGGTCATGTTACTTGACCAAGGCGAACCTATGAACTATGAAGAAGCGATGGTGAGCCCAGATTCCGCAAAATGGCTTGAGGCCGTGAAATCTGAGATGAAATCCATGTATGAGAACAAAGTGTGGACTTTGGTTGACTTGCCCGATGATCGGCAAGCCATAGAGAATAAATGGATCTTCAAGAAGAAGACTGACGCTGACGGTAATGTTATCGCTCACAAAGCTCGACTTGTTGCGAAAGGTTTTCGACATGTTCAAGGGGTTGACTACGATGAGACTTTCTCACCCATAGCGATGCTTAAGTCTGTCCGAATCATGTTAGCAATTGCCGCATTTTATGATTATGAAATTTGGCAAATGGATGTCAAAACTGCATTCCTGAACGGATTTCTAGAAGAAGAGTTGTATATGATGCAACCGGAAGGTTTTGTAGATCTAAAGGGAGCTAACAAAGTGTGTAAGCTCCAGCGATCCATTTATGGACTGGTGCAAGCCTCTCGGAGTTGGAATAAACGTTTTGATATAGTGATCAAAGCATATGGATTCATACAGAATTTTGGAGAAGCCTGTATTTAGAAGAAAGTGAGTGGGAGCTCTGTAGCATTTCTAATATTATATGTGGATGACATATTGCTAATTGGAAATGATATAGAATTTCTGGATAGCATAAAAGGATACTTGAATAAGAGTTTTTCAATGAAAGACCTCGGTGAAGCTTCTTACATATTGGGCATCAAGATCTATAGAGATAGACCAAGACGCTTGATAGGACTTTCACAAAGCACATACCTTGACAAAGTTTTGAAAAATTTCAAAATGGATCAAGCAAAGAAAGGGTTCTTGCCTGTGTTACAAGGTGTGAAATTGAGTCAGACTCAATGCCCGACCACTTCAGAAGATGGAGAGAAAATGAAAGATGTTCCCTATGCTTCAGCCATAGGCTCTATCATGTATGCAATGTTGTGTACCAGACCTAATGTGTGCCTTGCTATTAGTTTAGCAGGGAGGTACCAAAGTAATCCAGGAGTGCATCACTAGACAGCGGTCAAGAACATCCTGAAATACCTGAAAAGGACTAAGGATATGTTTATCATTTAGGGAGGTGACAAAGAGCTAGTCGTAAATGGTTACATCGATGCAAGCTTTGACACTGATCCGGACGATTCTAAATCGCAAACCGGATACGTGTTTACATTGAACGGTGGAGCTGTCAGTTGGTGTTCTAAACAAAGCGTCGTGGCGGGATCTACGTGTGAAGCGGAGTATATAGCCGCTTCGGAAGCAGCAAATGAAGGAGTTCATATTCGATCTACGTGTCATACCTAGTGCATCGGGATCGATGAAAATCTTTTGTGACAATACTGGTGCTATTGCCTTGGCAAAGGAATCCAGATTTCACAAGAGAACCAAGCATATCAAGAGACGCTTCAATTCCATCCGGGATCAAGTCCAGGTGGGAGACATAGAGATTTGCAAGATACATACGGATCTGCATGTTGCAGACCCGTTGACTAAGCCTCTTCCACAAGCAAAACATGATCAACACCAAAACTCCATGGGTGTTAGAATCATTACTGTGTAATCCAGATTACTGACTCTAGTGCAAGTGGGAGACTGAAGGAAATATGCCCTAGAGGCAATAATAAAGTTATTATTTATTTCCTCATATCATGATAAATGTTTATTATTCATGCTAGAATTGTATTAACCGGGAAACATAATACATGTGTGAATACATAGACAAACATAGTGTCACTAGTATGCCTCTACTTGACAAGCTCGTTAATCAAAGATGGTTGAGTTTCCTAAACCATAGACATGAGTTGTCATTTGATTAACGGGATCACATCATTAGGAGAATGATGTGATTGACTTGATCCATTCTGTTAGCTTAGCACATGATCGTTTAGTTTACTGCTATGGCTTTGTTCATGACTTATACATGTTCCTATGACTATGAGATTATGCAACTCCCGATTACGAGAGGAACACTTTGTGTGCTACCAAACGTCACAACGTAACTGGGTGATTATAAAGGTGCTCTACAGGTGTCTCCGATGGTACTTGTTGAGTTGGCATAGATCAAGATTAGGATTTGTCACTCTGATTGTCGGAGAGGTATCTCTGGGCCCTCTCGGTAATGCACATCACAATAAGCCTTGCAAGCAATGTGACTAATGAGTTAGTTGCAGGATGATGCATTACGTAATGAGTAAAGAGACTTGCCCGTAATGAGATTGAGCTAAGTAGAGATACCGATGATCGAATCTCGGGCAAGTAACATACCGATGACAAAGGGAACAACGTATGTTGTTATGCGGTTTGACCGATATAGATCTTTGTAGAATATGTGGGTGCCAATATGAGCACCCAGGTTCCTCTATTGGTTATTGGCCGGAGACGTGTCTTAGTCCTGTCTACATAGTTCTTGAACCCGTAGGGTCCGCACGCTTAAAGTTTGGTGACGATCGGTATTATGCGTTTTTTGTGCTTTGATGTACCGAAGGTAGTTCGGAGTCCCGGATATGATCACGGACATGAAGAAGAGTCTCAATATATTGGACAGCTATATTCTGACATCGGAAGTGTTCCGGGTGGTTTCGGAGAAAATCGGAGTGCCGGAGGGTTACCGGAACCCCCGCAGGAGAAATAGTGGGCCTTATGGGCCTTAGTGGAGAGAGAGAGGGCTGGCCTAGGGCAGGCCGTGCGCCCTCTCCCTCCGGTCCGAATTGGACTAGGAGAGGGGGGGGCGCCCCCCTTTCCTTCTCCCTCTGCCCCTTCTTTTCCCCCTCCTAGTAGGAGTAGGAAAGAGGGGAGTCCAACTCCTACTAGGAAGAGGACTCCTCCTCCTGGCGCGCCCTACAGGGGCCGGCCGGCCTCCCCCCTTGCTCCTTTATATACGGGGGCAGGGCGCACCTCTAGACACAAAAGTTGATCTGTTGATCTCTCCCAGCCGTGTGCGGTGCCCCCCTCCACCATAATCCACCTCGATCATATCGTAGCAGTGCTTAGGCGAAGCCTTGCGTTGGTAGCATCATAATCACCGTCATCACGCCGTCGTGCTAACGAAACTCTCTAGCGAAGCTTTGCTGGATCGGAGCTCGCGGGACGTCATCGAGCTGAACGTGTGCTGAACTCGGAGGTGCCGTGCGTTCGGTACTTGGATCGGTCGGATCGTGAAAACGTATGACTACATCAACCGCGTTGTGCTAACGCTTCCGCTTTCGGTCTACGAGGGTACGTGGACACGCTCTCCCCTCTCGTCGCTATGCATCACCATGATCTTGCGTGTGTTTAGGATTTTTTTTGAAATTACTACGTTCCTCAACACTTTCCTCTCCCTCTCCCTCTCCTTCCTTTTCCCTCCGGTGAAGAAAGGAATAAGGGGGGGGGGGGCGAATCCTACTCCAAGTAGGACTCCCCCTCCATGGCGCGCGCCTCCTGGCCGGCTTCCTCCTCCTCCCCTCCTTTATATACGGGGGCAGGGGGCACCACATAGCACATCAATTGTTCTCTTAGCCGTGTGCGGTGCCCCCTCCACAGTTTACTCCTCCGGTCATAGCGTCGTAGTGCTTAGGCGAAGCCTGATAACCCACCAGTATAGGGGATCGCAACAGTTTTCGAGGGTAGAGCATTCAACCCAAATTTATTGATTCGACACAAGGGGAGCCAAAGAATATTCTCAAGTATTAGCAGCTGAGTTGTCAATTCAACCACACCTGGAAACTTAGTATCTGTACCAAAGTGTTTAGTAGCAAAGTAATATGATAGTGGTGGTAACGATAACAAAAGTAAAGACAAAAAAGTAATGTTTTTGGTATTTTGTAGTGATGATAACAGTAGCAACAGAAAAGTAAATAAGCATAAACCAGTATATGGAAAACTCGTAGGCACCGGATCAGTGATGGATAATTATGCCGGATGTGGTTCGTCATGTAACAGTTACAACATAGGGTGACACAGAACTAGCTCCAGTTCATCAATGTAATGTAGGCATGTATTCCGAAAATAGTCATACGTGCTTATGGAAAAGAACTTGCATGATATCTTTTGTCCTACCCTCCCGTGGCTGCGGGGTCCTATTGGAAACTAAGGGATATTAAGGCCTCCTTTTAATAGAGAACCGGAACAAAGCATTAGCACATAGTGAATACATGAACTCCTCAAACTATGGTCATCACCGAGAAGTATCCCGATTATTGTCACTTCGGGGTTGTCGGATCATAACACATAGTAGGTGACTATAGACTTGCAAGATAGGATCAAGAACACACATATATTCATGAAAACATAATAGGTTCATATCTGAAATCATGGCACTCGGGCCCTAGTGACAAGCATTAAGCATAGCAAAGTCATAGCAACATCAATCTCATAACATAGTGGATACTAGGGATCATACCCTAACAAAACTAACTCGATTACATGATAAATCTCATCCAACCCATCACCGTCCAGCAAGCCTACGATGGAATTACTCACGCACGGCGGTGAGCATCATGAAATTGGTGATAGAGGATGGTTGATGATGACGACGGCGACGAATTCCCCTCTCTGGAGCCCCGAACGGAATCCAGATCAGCCCTCCCAAGAGAGATTAGGGCTTGGCGGCGGCTCCGTATCGTAAAACATGATGAAACTTTCTCTCTGATTTTTCTCTCCCCGAAAGCCAATATATGGAGTTGGAGTTGGCGTCAGAGGGCCACCAGGGGGCCCACGAGGTAGGGGCGCGCCGAGGGGCGCCCCACCCGTGGACAGGGTGTGGCCCCCCTGGTCTTCATCTTTGGCGAGGATTTTTTATTATTTATTCTAAGATATTCTGTGGAGTTTCAGGTCATTCCGAGAACTTCTGTTTTCTGCACATAAAACAACACCATGGCAATTCTGCTGAAAATAGCGTCAGTCTGGGTTAGTTCCATTGAAATCATACAAGTTAGAGTCCAAAACAAGGGCAAAAGTGTTTGGAAATGTAGATACAACGGAGACGTATCAACTCCCCCAAGCTTAAACCCTTGCTTGTCCTCAAGCAATTCAGTTGACAAACTGAAAGAGAAAAAGAAAAACTTTTACAAATTCTGTTTGCTCTTGTTGTTGTAAACATGAAAAGCTAGCATTCAAGTTTCAACAATTATTATGAACTAACCATACTCACAATAACACGTAGGTCTCACCATTACTCATATCAATAATATAATCAGCTAGCAAGCCATAATAATAAAACTCGGATGACAACACTTTCTCAAAATAATCATAACATGATATAACAAAATGGTATCTCGCTAGCCCTTTCTGAGACCGCAAAACATAAATGCAGAGCACCTTTAAAGATCAAGGACTGACTAAACATTGTAATTCATGGTAAAAGAGATCCAGTCAAGTCATACCAAATATAAACCAATCATAATGAATGCAAACGACAGTGTGCTCTCCAGCGGGTGCTTTTTAATAAGAAGGGTGATGACTCAACATAAAAGTAAATAGATAGGCCCTTCGCAGAGGGAAGCAGGGATATGCAGAGGTGCCAGAGCTCGATTTTGAAATAGAGATAAATTATATTTTGAGCGGCATACTTTCACTGTCAACGGAACAACTATGAGATGGCTGTATCTTCCATACTACATGCATTATAGGCAGTTCCCAAACAGAATGGTAAAGGTTTATACTCCCCCTCCTCCACAAGCATCAATCCATGGCTTGCTTGAAACAATGAGTGCCTGCAACATTCAACGGGTCCCAGGGGAGTTTTGTTTAACTATTTTGATTTTCTTTGATCTTTTTGGATCATGGGACTGGGCATCCCGGTTACCGGCCCTTTCTCGTGAATGAGGAGCGGAGTCCACTGCTCTTGAGAATAACCCACCTAGCATGGAAGATATAGGCAGCCCTAGTTGCACATGAGCTGCTCGAGCATACAAAACAGAATTTCACTTGAAGGTTTGGAGTTTGGCACATACAAATTTACTTGGAACGGCAGGTAGATACCGCATATAGGAAGGGATAGTGGACTCATATGGAACAACTTTGGGGTTTAAGGAGTTTGGATGCACAAGTAGTATTCCCGCTTAATACAGGTGAAGGCTAGCAAAAGACTGGGAAGCAACCAACTGAGAGAGCGACAACAGTAGTAAACATGCATTAAAATTAATTTACACCGAATACAAGCATGAGTAGGATATAATCCACCATGAACATAAATATCATGAAGGCTATGTTGATTTGATTCAACTACATGCGTGAACATGTGCCAAGTCGAGTCACTCAATTCATTTAAAGGAGGATACCATCCCATCATACCATATCATAATCATTCTAATAGCATGTTGGCACGCAAGGTAAACCATTATAACTCATAGCTAATCAAGCATGGCACAAGCAACTATAATCTCTAAATGTCATTGCAAATATGTTTACTTCATAATAGCTGAATCAGGAACGATGAATCATCATATTTACAAAAACAAGAGAGGTCGAGTTCATACCAGCTTTTCTCATCCCAATAAGTACATCATATATCATCATTATGGCCTTTCACTTGCACGACCGAACGGTGTGAATAATAATAAGAGTGCACGTGCATTGGACTAACTGGAATCTGCAAGCATTCAACTCAAGAGAGAAGACAAGTAATATGGGCTCTAAGTTAGATAAACAATAATGCATATGAGAGCCACCAAGCATTATCAATATAGTCTTCTCAACCCCAAAGAAAGGAAAAGAAATAAAAACTATTTACACAGGAAAGCTCCCAACAAGCAAAGAAGAACAGGAAATATTTTTGGGTTTTCTTTTTAATTATTACTACTACAGCAGGAGAAATAAACTACTACTAATTTTTTTTGGTTTTTCTAAGGTTTATTAAACACACAAGAAGAAAGCAGGAAAAAGGAAAATAAACTAGCATGGATATTATAGTGAAAGAGTATGAGCACTGACATCTAGCAATGAGTGTGTGTGAGCATAAATGTAATGTCGATGAGAAATACGTACTCCCCCAAGCTTAGGCTTTTGGCCTAAGTTGGTCTATTGCCAGGGATAGCCTGGCTGATATCCGTAGGTGTAGCTGGGGTCATACTGTGACACAGAATAGTTGGGATCATAATGTGATGAAGAGGACTCTAATTGCCACTGGCTGGCAACTGCCTCAGGATCCCAAGAATAAACAGACATTCGTGGAGGCTCATCTTGTGGCTCCGGTTCCGGGGCTGGTGCAGGATTCCGATAGGCTTGAACAGCCGCCCACGGAACAATGTAAGGCCATGTAGACAAGTTAAACAAAGAGGGAGTAGGCAAAGTAATAGTCTCAGGGTGATGTTTATCAAAGTACAATTTATATTTAAGCCCCCCTTCGCGACTCTTAACAAGAAAATCATGCGCTATCATACTCTTATAATCTAAATAAGCACGAGGCAACGCTGTTTCTTCTTTCACCTCATGCCTAATAGGTATCTCAAAATATTCAGTTAGACGTGAAGCATAAATGCCTCCAAAGATGGGGCCTTTAGTACCGTCTAGCAACAATTCCACCCATACTAACAGAGTTATTGCAGTATAAACCATGGAACAAAATAATAATATCAGGAATACTAAGGTTCCCACAGTTCCCGCGTCCAATCAAGCAACGACTAGCTAATAAGGCAAAGTAACATAAAACAGGAAAATGTATGCTAGTGATTCTTGCATCAGAAACCTTCCTGGTTTCTCCCACAGTGATAGTGTTAATAAAAGCTTCCACTTCATTATGGTGTGGTTCATCTAAGGTGCCCTCAAAAGGTATTTTGCAAACCTCGCAAAATTCAGCTAATGCCATGTCCTTAACAACGTCATATAAATGGAACTCTAATGTTGGAGGTGATTTCTTAGGGAAAAAATAGAAGTTCTGCACAAAAGTATTTGTGAGTAAGAGATACTGATGACGTTGGTCGCGGAGGAAGTTGGTGAGGCCGGCGTTCTCAATCAATAGATAGAAATCCTCATAAATCCCGGATCTCCTCAAGAAGTCATCGGAAGGCCATTCACACGGCCGGACCTCCGTGGTGCGAGGCAAATTAAATTTGGGCTTCTGCTCTTCTTCCTTTTGTTTTTCCCTCAAGCTTCGGCTCGACGAGCCCCTCAAAAGTCTCTTCATTATTTCTGAAACAATCTGAAATTTTTAGTAACTTCAATTAAAAGTGAACCAACTTCAATAAAACTAATAGCAACTACTCATACAAGTGCCTAGAGCATATATCAAGCATTAGAACTACTTGGAACCATATAAATTTGACATGCAAGCTCAAGAATATGGTCACTTATGCAGCACAAATTTGCAATGAATAAAGCACTAGAACAAAAACTAATTGGACCAATGGAGGAGTCACATACCAAGGAACAATCTCCACAAGCAGTTTTGCGAGAGGTGCTTTGAGCAAGGAGATCGAAAATCGCAGCAAAAGCGGCTGGAACACGAACTTGAGTTGGTTTTTCGGGTTTCTGTGAGACAGAGGAAGAAGATGGGTGCAGGGATAAGTGGAGGAGGGCCACCATGGGCCCACGAGGCAGGGGGGCACGCCCAGGGGGGTAGGGCGCGCCCTCCACCCTCGTGGCCAGGTGGCAGCTCCCCCCGCGGTAATCTTTGCACTAAAAATCCTTAAATATTCCCAAAAAAATCATATTAAATTGGCATGGCATTCTGAGGACTTTTATTTTCGGGATATTTTTATATTGCACGGATAAGTCGGGAGACAGACAAAAAAATACTATTTTACTTTATTTTTACTAAATAACAGAGAATATAAAGAGGGTACAGAAGGTTGTGCTTCTAGTTTTCATCCATCTCATGCTCATAAAAAAGAATCCACTAACAAGGTTGATCAAGTCTTGTTAACAAAATCATTCCGATAATCATTGAACCGGAGAAATTTCGAATAACACTATGTTACCTCAACGGGGATATGGACATCCCAATAATAAGTATATCATATTTCTTCTTGACAGTAGGAAGAGGAAATTCAAAACCTCCAATTATAATCGATGGAATTTTTCCAATAGAGTTGATACTATAAACTTGAGGTTGTTTCCTCGGAAAGTGTACCGTGTGCTCATTACCATTAACATGAAAAGTGACATTGCCTTTGTTGCAATCAATAACAGCTCCTGCAGTATTAAGGAAAGGTCTTCCAAGAATAATAGACATACTATCATCTTCGGGAATATCAAGAATAACAAAGTCCGTTAAAATAGTAACGTTTGCAACCACGACAGGCACATCCTCACAAATACCGACAGGTATAGCAGTTGATTTATCAGCCATTTGCAAAGATATTTCAGTAGGTGTCAACTTATTCAAGTCAAGTCTACGATATAAAGAGAGAGGCATAACACTAACACCGGCTCCAAGATCACATAAAGCAGTTTTAACATAATTTCTCTTAATGGAGCATGGTATAGTAGGTACTCCCGGATCTCCAAGTTTCTTTGGTATTCCACCCTTAAAAGTATAATTAGCAAGCATGGTGGAAATTTCAACTTCATTTATCTTTCTTTTATTTGTTATGATATCCTTCATATACTTAGCATAAGGATTTGTTTTGAGCATATCAGTTAATCACATACGCAAAAAGATTGGTCTAATCATTTCAGCAAAGCGCTCAAAATCCTCATCATCCTTTTTCTTGGATGGTTTCGGAGGAAAAGGCATGGGTTTCTGAACCCATGGTTCTCTTTCTTTACCATGTTTCCTAGCAACAAAGTCTCTTTTATCATAACGTTGATTCTTTGATTGTGGGTTATCAAGATCAACAGCAGGTTCAACTTCTACTTCATCATCATTACTAGGTTGAGCATCATCATGAACATCAACATTAACATTTTCACTAGGTTCATGTTCATTACAGATTGTGTTTCAAAGATCGTAAATGAGATATCATTTGGATTCTCAGGTGGTTCAGCAATAGGTTCACTAGAAGTTTGCAACGTCCTATCATTTTTCTTTTTCTTCCTTTTAGAAGAACTAGGTATATTAATATTATTTCTCTGAGAATCTTGCTTGATTCTCCTAGGGTGGCCTTCAGGATACAAAGGTTCCTGAGTCATTCTACCAGTTCTAGTAGCCACTCTAATAGCATAATCATTTTTCTTACTATTCATATCATCAAGCACTTCTTTCTGAGCTTTAAGTACTTGTTCTACTTGAGTGGTAACCATAGAAACATGTTTGCTAACAAGTTTAAGTTCACCTCTAATATTAGCCATATAATCACTCAAGCATTTAATCATAAAGGTATTCTGTTTCAATTGTCTACCAAAATAAGCATTAAAGTCATCTTACTTAAACATAAAGTCATCAAACTCATCCAAGCACTGACTAGCAATTTTAGTAGGAGGGACTTCAGCTTTATCATATCTATAGAGGGAATTTACCTTTACTACCTGTGTCGGGACATCGGGAGGTTCTTCAGTAAATAAGTAATTGAGATCATATACTTCTTCAACAGGCGGTAAATTAAGACCATGTATTTCTTCAATAGGAGGTAAATCCTTAACATCTTCGGCTTTAATACCTTTTTCTTTCATAGATTTCTTTGCCTCTTGCATATCTTCGGGACTGATAAATAGAACACCTCTCTTCTTCGGAGTTGGTTTAGGAATAGGCTCAGTAATTGGCTCTGGGGCTGGCTCAGGAGGTGCCCAATTATTTTCATTTTCCAACATATTGTTCAATAGAGTCTCAGCTTCATCAGGTGTTCTTTCCCTAAAAAGAGAACCAGCACAACTATCCAGGTAATCTCTGGAAGCATCAGTTAGTCCATTATAAAAGATATCAAATATTTCAAGTTTCTTAAGAGGATGATCAGGCAAAGCATTAAGTAACTTGAGAAGCCTCCCCCAAGCTTGTGGGAGACTCTCTTCTTCAATTTGCACAAAGTTGTATATTTCCCTCAAAGCAGCTTGTTTCTTATTGTTGGGGAACGTTGCAGAAAATTAAAAATTTTCCTACGGTTTCACCAAGATCCATCTATGAGTTCATCTAAGCAACGAGTTATGGGAGTGAGTTTGCATCTACATACCACTTGTAGATCGCGTGCGGAAGCTTTCGAGGGGATGGTGATGATGGAGTCGTACTCGGATCACCGATGACCAAAGCGCTGAACGGACAGCACCTCCGCGTTCAACACACGTACGGTACGGGCAACGTCTCCTCCGTCTTGATCCAGCAAGGAGGAAGGAGAGGTTGAGGAAGATGGCTCCAACAGCAGCACAACGGCATGATGATGAAGGAGTGACAATTCTCCGGCAGGGCTTCGCCAAGCGCACACGGAGAAGGAGAGGTGTTGGGGAGGGGAGGAGCTGCGCCTTCAATTGTGTGTTGCAGCCTCCCTCACCCCTCTATTTATAGGGAAGGGAGGAGGGCGGCCCCTCTAGATGCATCTAGAGGGGGGCGGCGTTAAGGGAGGGGGCTTGCCCCCAAGCAAGGGCCCCTTAGGGTTCCCTCAACCCTAGGCGCATGGCCCAAGGGAGGTTGCGCCCAGCCCACTAGGGGCTGGCTGCCTCCCACGCAGCCCAAGTGGCCCCCGAAGGGGTGGCCCCTCCCGTGGTCCTCCGGAACCTTTCCTGGCCCTCCATAATACCGATATGACCGAAACTTTTCCGTGTCCGCTTGACAACTTCCCATATATAAATCTTTACCTCCGGACCATTCCGAACTCCTCGTGACGTCCGTGATCTCATCCGGACTCAACAACATTTGGTAATCACATACAAGTCTTCCTATTAACCCTAGCGCCACCGAACCTTAAGTGTGTAGACCCTACGGGTTCGGAGACATCTGAACATGACCGACGCGCTCTCGGTCAATAACCAACAGCGGGATTTGGATACCCATGTTGGCTCCTACATGCTCCTCGATGATGTCATCGGATGAACCACGATGTCGAGGATTCAAGCAACCCCAGATACTATTCCCTTTGTCGACGGTATGTTACTTGCCCGAGACTCGATCGTCGGTATCCCAATACCTCGTTCAGTCTCGTTACCGCAAGTCACTTTACTCGTATCGTAATGCATGATCCGTGACCGGACACTTGATCACTTTGAGCTCATTATGATGATGCATTACCGAGTGGGCCCAGTCATACCTCTCCGTCATACGGAGTGACAAATCTCGCCTCGATCCGTGTCAACCCAAGACACTTTCAAGATACCGTAATGCACCTTTATAGTCACCCGATTCGTTGTGACGTTTGGTACACCCAAAGCATTCCTACGGTATCCGGGAATTACACGATCTCAAGGTCTAAGGAAGAGATACTTGACATTGGAAAAGCTCTAGCAAAACGAACTACACGATCTTGTGCTATGCTTAGGATTGGGTCTTGTCCATCACGTCATTCTCCTAATGACGTGATCCCGTTATCAATGACATCGATGTCCATAGTCGAAAACCATGACTATCTGTCGACCAACGAGCTAGTCAACTAGAGGCTCACTAGGGACGTATTGTGGTCTATGTATTCACACGTGTATCACGATTTCCGGATGATACGCTTATAGCATGAATAAAAGACAATTATCATGAACAAGGAAATATAATAATAATGCTTTTATTATTGCCTCTAGGGCATATTTCCAACAGCCTCCCACTTGCACTAGAGTCAATAATCTAGTTTACATTGTGATGAATCGAACACCCATAGAGTTCAGGTGTTGATCATGTTTTGCCCATGAAGAGGTTTAGTCAACGGATCTCGACATTCAGATCCGTATGCACTTTACAAATTTCTATGTCTCCATCCTGAACATTTTCACGGATGGAGTTGAAGCGACGCTTGATGTGCCTGGTCTTCTTGTGAAACCTGGGCTCCTTGGCAAGTGCAATAGCTCCAGTGTTGTCACAGAAGAGTTTGATCGGCCCCGACGCATTGGGTATGACTCCTAGGTCGGTGATGAACTCCTTCACCCAAATTGCTTCATGCGCTGCCTCCGAGGCTGCCATGTATTCCGCTTCACATGTAGATCCCGCCACGACGCTCTGCTTGCAGCTGCTGTAACATCCCAAATTTCCTATTTGGAATGTTTTACAATTATAGCTAAGCATCTATGCATTCTGTTTGAATTTGAGTGCCATTTGGAGTTTCAGAAGAGTTTTGAGTTTTCAAATTTGAATTCAAACTATGGCAAGTGGGAATCATTTCAAAAACTATGCCTGATAAATGCTTGATCAAAAGTATGAGAGGAGTAAACATGACACTCCAAAAATATCAGAGGAAAGCAATGCCAAAAGTTTTGAATTCAAACTAGAGTTTTATTTGAATTTGAAAAAAATGAATTTTTATAAAGTTTGGATTTTGCCTTTGGAAAAATGTTCAAATGATAGGGAATATTCCCCTGATCATTTTGGTATATATATGCCCTATATAAAATATTTATATTTTATAAGTTATCTCTGTTTTTGTTTTTATTAAAAAATAAATTTTAAAAAAAAGAAACCCCCAGCGCCAGCCAAAGCATCGCCCACCAGTGCCGAGGCACCAGCGCCTTGCCAGCGGCCCACCCCCCACCAGCGCGACCGAGCCGGCCAACCATGAGCCGACCTCCCCTCTCGAAACCCCTCCGGGCGGTCGCTGACCGCACCCTCCCCTCTCTCTCGCCAGTGGGCCACCACCCCGCCTTCAACCTCGCCCACGCCTCGCCACGCCGCCCCGATCGCGGATCCGTGAGATCCGGATTCGATCCTCCCGATCGCCCCTTGCCAAGCCGAGCCCCCTCCCTATTTAAACCCTCCCCGCACCCCCCCCCCCCCGCTCATGAACCCTCCTTCCTCTCACGCTCATGAGCCCGAGCCGACCGCCGCCATTTCCCTCGCCGCCGCCTAGACCTCGCCGACCTCCACCGACTCCACCAAGACCCTTCCTCGTCGCCCAAGACACGCCGGACCACCCACCGACCTCCCGACGACCGGAGAGGCCAACACACTCGCCGCCGCCGCCGCCGCCGCCGTCGAGCTTCGGTAAGTCGCCGGAGATCACCTCCCCCGTCCGATTCATTCTCGACGGCTAGGATTAGAACACCCCGAAGGGGTACGTTCTTTATTTAAAAAACCCGGTTCGGCCGGTTTAGTTCCGGTTTAGTTTTAGTTAGGTTTTTTTTATTTAGCCGCCCGACTCGCTTAACCCTAGGGCCCGTTTAGTTTATATTACGCCGGTCGTAGGTTAGCCCATTAGGCCATTTTTCTTTATTTTCGTTTTTCTGTTTTAATGTAATAGTTCTGAATTGAAAAATTCATATCTTTTATTCTGTCTAATATTTTTGAGTGATTATTTTTTTGTTGGTTTGCAAATTTTCTATAGTTTCCGCAGAAAATATAATTAGCTATGTTAAAATTAATTAAAATTGCTTTAATTTAGTTTTAGTCAGAATAGTAAATCTGTCATAAAATGAGCTAGGTAAATTATTTTAAATGATTCTTTTGTCCCAACTTTGTTTTAACATTGCCAAACCATAGAAATTAATTTGGGCATTTTAGGATTAATAAAAAATAGTTTTAAGCAGAATCTTGTTAATCCTAATTAATTAACTAGCTACTGTTTTCCTATTATTTAAATTAGTAAATAAACTTATTTTTCACATGTGATTGATTATTCTATGATAGTTTCTGTCACTTTATAGGATGAACTTTTATTTATAATAAATAAAAGTTTTATTTTATTTTTCTTAATAGAAATTGAATTAGGCCTAGTAGGAGTTTCATAATAGATTTTAAGTTAACTCTTTTTGCTCCTAATTGCTTAATGCATTCTTTTCTGTTAAGTTAACATAAAACCATGATTAGGTTATGTTGAGAAAAAAATTTGTTATATAAAACTATTTTAGTTGTTGCTTGAAGTAGGAAAACTTTGAATTTGGATTTTCTTTGAATTTCCCTTTGGGTTTTGCTTTGTTGGTTTTAGTGTGTTATGATGCTATTGCTATTGTATTATGTGATCCTATGCTATATGCTTATTGTGATTATTGTTTGTCTCGGTGGAGTTTCCGGAGTGCGAAGCTTGCTACTACAAATCTTTAGCTTACGAGGATCATCAGCAAGGCAAGTCCTGATCATGTTATTTCAGTACCTATGATTTTGTGCATTAGAAGTTATACCACCCCACCATGCATGCAGTAGTTGAAATTTTGAAGTTTTAATCTTGAGTAGTATCATGTGGTAGGATGAACCAACCCCCCTTGTTACCATGACCCCGGGACGAAGTAGTTTATTTTGCTATGCTCGTAGACGGGTTTTGGTTGAGTGAAATTCATAAGAAAGATGTGAGAGTCAATGATGATGACAACCCCATGAACTACAATGATCAAGATGGACTTCGAAATTCACTACTGGGTGGAGGACGGTTGACGGGCACCCTGGAGAACCCAGTGGTTGGCCGGGATGCATGGAGAAGTGCCATGACATCTTGCGGAAAGCTTCACCCAGCCACGAAGAGACGGATGGATGCCCCTTGACCGGAAGCTTACCTGTGCAGCCGCAAGCCATTATGGGCTCTGGCTGGGTCAACCCTAGTAGTGACGCTGGCTGGACGGTACTACGAGATGTAGAAGAACGGTAGGATTGGATGGGTACCGGCAGAGCTAGAAGAACTCTTTGGAAGACCTGTTTCATTAGTCCCGTCTTCAAACACCATGAAGTGCGAAGACTTAAAAGGAGGGAATGATTCTTGCGGGTAAAGTGCGCAAACCTCTGCAGAGAGTTAAAGATCTAATCGATTAGTCGTGTCCCCGGTTACGGACAATTTGAGCCTCTGGAACTTGGAAGTATTCGGAAATCTCAACACTAAAACTAATGAATTAATTTGAGGGGTTTATGATTTAATAATTTGGGAATGAGATATTGGTTGGCGGAACCATCTCAATAACTACCAACAATTTTGTAGTAATTTTGCAAACAAGTCCACTGTAGTAGGAGAAAATTGGCTTTTCGCAAAATGATGAAACCTAGAGCCCCACAGCCAAAATGCATATAGTATTAGCAATTGTATTATTGTTATTCTCTTCATGACTTGCCAGCTTATTCAAAAAGCTGACCTACACGGCTGCAACGTCTTATGTTGCAGAGATTTATTCCGATCAGGAGTGAGGCTACGCTCCCGCGCTTGGCGATTGCCCTTTGGAGTCGGATGGACTCGCTATACTTTACGCCTCCGCAGCTTTAGTAGTTTATTTCTCATGAGTTGGCCTTTGGCCAATTTATTCTATTGTAATAAAGACTCTATATGAGAAACGTGTAATAAATTCAGGTGTGATTGAACTTTGATTATTTCATCGATGTACCGTGAGTACCAAAGATGATCTTGGGATGGTACATACGTAGATTTGACCGATTTTGGGTCAGGTCGCTACTGCACCACTACCATCGCTCCACCATTCAACATATACACGATCCGGTTTGTGACTTAGAGTCATCCAGATCTGTGTCGAAGCTAAGCGTCGACGTAACCCTTCTGACGAGCTCTTCGTCACCTCCATAAACGAAAACATGTCCTTTGTCCTTTTCGGTACTTTAGGATATTTTTGACCATTGTCCAAAGTTCCTTGCGGGATTACTTTGGTACCTTCCTACCAAACTTACGGCAAGGTTTACATCAGGTCCAGTACACAGCATGGCATACATAATAGATCCTATGGCTGAGGCATAGGGATGACACTCATCTCTTCTTTATCTTTTGCCGTGGTCGGGCATTGAGCTGAGCTCAATCTCACACCTTGCAATACAGCAAGAACCCTTCTTGGACTGATCCATTTTGAACTTCTTCAAAATCTTATCAAGGTATGTGCTTTGTGGAAGACCTATGAGGCGCCTCGATCTATCTCTATAGATCTTGATGCCTAATATATAAGCAGCTTCTCCAAGGTCCTTCATTGAAAACACTTGTTCAAGTAGGCCTTAATGCTGTCCAAGAATTCTATATCATTTCCCATCGAAGTATGTCATCTACATATAATATGAGAAATGCTACAGAGCTCCCACTCACTTTCTTGTAAACACAGGCTTCTCCATAAGTCTCAGATAAACCCAAACGCTTTGATCATCTCATCAAAGCGAATGTTCCAACTCCGAGATGCTTGCACCAGCCCATAAATGGATCGCTGGAGCTTGCATACTTTGTTAGCATTCTTAGGATCGACAAAACCTTCCGCTGCATCATATACAGCTCTTCCTTAAGATAACCGTTAAGGAACGCTGTTTTGACGTCCATCTACCATATCTCATAATCATAGTATGCGGCAATTGCTAACATGATTCGGACGGACTTAAGCTTCGCTACGGAGAGAAAGTCTCATCGTAGTCAATCCCTTGAACTTGCCGATAACCCTTAGCGACAAGTCGAGCTTTATAGATGGTGACATTACCATCCGCGTCCGTCTTCTTCTTAAAGATCCATTTGTTTTCTATCGCTCACCGATCATCGGGCAAGTCACCAAAGTCCACACTTTGTTTTCATACATGGATTCTATCTCGGATTTCATGGCTTCTAGCCATTTGTTGGAATCTGGGCCCGCCATCGCTTCTTCATAGTTCAAGGTTCACCGTTGTCAACAACATGATTTCCGTGACAGGGTTGCCGTATTCACCCGGCGTGAGCTTGGAAAACCAGTTTCAGCTCCTCGAACATCTCATATGCTCGTGATGCTCAAAACGCTTTTGGAGCCCGGTTCTAAGTCAGTAAAGCATGCCGCACTGAACGAGGGAGTAATCATCAAGACGAGACTGCCAAGCATTCATAATGTCTTGGTTCTTCGGGACGGAGCGCCACCTAGCGGTCCTTCTAGGACATATTGTTTCCGGCAGCTATGAGGATGATCTCAAGTTCCGGACCCAATCCGTATAGTTGCTGCCGCCATCTTTCAGCTTGGTTTTCTAGGAACGCGTTGAAGTTCAAGTTGACATGAGCGCTGGCCATTTGATCTACAAGACATATTATGCAAAAGTTTTTAGACTAAGTTCATGATAATTAAGTTCATCTAATCAAATTACTTCAATGAACTCCCACTCAGATTAGACATCCATCTAGTCATCTAAGTGTTACACGATCCGAGTCGACTAGGCCGTGTCCGATCATCACGTGAGACGGACTAGTCATCGTCGGTGAACATTCTCATGTTGATCGTATCTTCCATACGACTCATGTTCGACCTTTCGGTCTCCGTGTTCCGAGGCCATGTCTGTACATGCTAGGCTCGTCAAGTTAACCCTAAGTGTTTTGCGTGTGTAAATCTGTCTTACACCCGTTGTATGTGAACGTAAGAATCCATCACACCCGATCATCACGTGGTGCTTAGAAGCGACGAACTTTAGCAACGGTGCACAGTTAGGGGGGAACACTTCTTGAAATTGTTGTAAGGGGTCATCTTATTTACTACCGTCGTTCTAAGTAAACAAGATGTATAAACATAATAAACATCACATGCAATTATATAGTAGTGACATGATATGGCCAATATCATAAAGCTCCATTGATCTCCATCTTTGGGGCTCCATGATCATCTTGTCACCGGCATGACACCATGATCTCCATCATCATGATCTCCATCATCGTGTCTCCATGAAGTTGTCACGCCAACGACTACTTCTACTTCTATGGCTAACGCGTTTAGCAATAAAGTAAAGTAATTTACATGGCGTTCTTCAATGACACGCAGGTCATACAAAATTAAAGACAACTCCTATGGCTCCTGCCGGTTGTCATACTCATCGACATGCAAGTCGTGATTCCTATTACAAGAACATGATCTCATACATCACAATATGTCATTCATCATTCATCACAACTTGGCCATATCACATCACATGACAATTGCTGCAAAAACAAGTTAGACGCCTTCTAATTGTTGTTGCATCTTTACGTGGCTGCAATTGGGTTCTAGCAAGAACGCTTTCTTACCTCGAATAACCACAACGTGATCTTGTCAACTTCTATTTACCCTTCATAAGGACCCTTTTCATCGAATCCGCTCCAACTAAAGTAGGAGAGACAGACACCCTCCAGCCACCTTATGCAACTAGTGCATGTTAGTCGGTGGAACCGGTCTCACGTAAGCGTACGTGTAAGGTTGGTCCGGGCCGCTTCATCCCACAATACCGCGGAAGCAAGATAAGACTAGTAGCGGCAAGTAAGTTGACAAGATCCACGCCCACAACTAAATTGTGTTCTACTGGTGCAATAGAGAACTACGCATAGACCTAGCTCTGATACCACTGTTGGGGAACGTTGCAGAAAATTAAAATTTTTCCTACGGTTTCACCAAGATCCATCTATGAGTTCATCTAAGCAACGAGTTATGGGAGTGAGTTTGCATCTACATACCACTTGTAGATCGCGTGCGGAAGCTTTCGAGGATGGTGATGATGGAGTCGCACTCGGATCACCGATGACCAAAGCGCTGAACGGACAGCACCTCCGCGCTCAACACATGTACAGTGCGGGCAACGTCTCCTCCGCCTTGATCCAGCAAGGAGGAAGGAGAGGTTGAGGAAGATGGCTCCAACAGCAGCACGACGGCGTGATGATGAAGGAGTGACACCTCCGCAGGCTTCGCCAAGCGCACACGGAGAAGGAGAGGTGTTGGGAGGGAGGGCTGCGCCTTCAATTGTGTGTTGCAGCCCTCCCCTCACCCCTCTATTTATAGGGGAAGGGAGGAGGGCCGCCCCTCTAGATGCATCTAGAGGGGGCGGCGGTTAAGGGAGGGGCTTGCCCCCCAAGCAAGGGGGGCGCCCCCCTTAGGGTTCCCCCCTCAACCCTAGGCGCATGGCCCAAGGGGAGGGGTTGCGCCCAGCCCACTAGGGGCTGGCTGCCTCCCATGCAGCCCAAGTGGCCCCCGAAGGGTGGCCCCTCCGTGGTCCTCCGGAACCTTTCCGTGGCCCTCCATAATACCGATATGACCCGAAACTTTTCCGGTGTCCGCTTGACAACTTCCCATATATAAATCTTTACCTCCGGACCATTCCGAACTCCTTGTGACGTCCGGGTCTCATCAGGACTCAACAACATTCGTAATCACATACAAGTCTTCCTATTAACCCTAGCGCCACCGAACCTTATGTGTAGACCCTACGGGTTCGGAGACATGCGACATGACCGGGCGCTCTCAGTCAATAACCAACAGCGGATCTGGATACCCATGTTGGCTCCCACATGCTCCTCGATGATGTCATCGGATGAACCACGATGTCGAGGATTCAAGCAACCCGTATACTATTCCCTTTGTCGACGGTATGTTACTTGCCCGAGACTCGATTGTCGGTATCCCAATACCTCGCTCAGTCTCGTTACGGCAAGTCACTTTACTCGTATCAGTAATGCATGATCCCGTGACCGGACACTTGATCACTTTGAGCTCATTATGATGATGCATTACCGAGTGGGCCCAGTGATACCTCTCCGTCATACGGAGTGACAAATCCTCGTCTCGATCCGTGTCAACCCAATGACACTTTCGGAGATACCGTAATGCACCTTTATAGTCACCCATTACGTTGTGACGCTTTGGCACACCCAAAGCATTCCTACGGTATCCGGAATTACACGATCTCAAGGTCTAAGGAAGAGATACTTGACATTGGAAAAGCTCTAGCAAAACGAACTACACGATCTTGTGCTATGCTTAGGATTGGTCTTGTCCATCACGTCATTCTCCTAATGACGTGATCCCGCTTGTCAATGACATCGATGTCCATAGTCGAAACCATGACTGTCTCATCGACCAACGAGCTAGTCAACTAGAGGCTCACTAGGGACGATTGTGGTCTATGTATTCACACGTGTATCGATTTCCGATGATACAGCTTATAGCATGAATAAAAGACAATTATCATGAACAAGGAAATATAATAATAATGCTTTTATTATTGTCTCTAGGGCATATTTCCAACACTTATGAGCAGGGAAATATTTAGCAGAGAAGTAATAAATCATATCTTGGGGACTTTGCACACAACCAGGATCAAGAGAATTAAACCATATCTTAGCATCACCCTTTAATGAGAACGGAAATATTTTGAGTATTTAAAGGTAGCGCGATCTCTCATTATTAGTAAACAGGGAAGCTATATCATTTAACTTAGTAAGATGTGCCACAACAGTTTCAGATTCATAGCCATAAAAAGGATCAGATTCAACCAAAGTAATTATATCAGGATCAACAGAGAATTCATAATAATCCTGATCGGGAACACAGATAGGTGAAGTAGCAAAAGCAAGGTCGGGTCTCATCCTATCTCTAAAAGATTCTTTACTCCATTTAACTAGCAACCTCTTAAGTTCAAGTCTATCCTGGCAAGCAAGAATGGCTGCTGTAGATTCAACATCGAAAAGATAGCCCTCGTGAATAGCAGGCATATTATCATCATTACTAACATCATCGTGTTCAGTTTCAATAATTTCTCTTTCTCTAGACCTATAAATTTGTTCATCTAGAAATTCACCAAGGCACAGAGAGTATCAAGCATAGAAGTAGTTTCATCATAACTATCATGCATAGCAGAAGTGGCATCATCAATAACATGCGACATATCAGAACGAATAGCAGAAGCATGTTTAGGTGTCGCTAGCTTACTCATAACAGAAGGTGAATCAAGTGCAAAGCTAGATGGCAGTTCCTTACCTCCCCTCGTAGTTGAGGGATAAATAGTTGTCTTAGCGTCTTGCAAGTTCTTCATAGCGTCCAGCAGATATAAATCCCAAGTGACTCAAATAATAGAGCTATGCTCCCCAGGAACGGCGCCAGAAAAGGGTCTTGATAACCCACAAGTATAGGGGACCGCAACAGTTTTCGAGGGTAGAGTATTCAACCCAAATTTATTGATTCGACACAAGGGGAGCCAAAGAATATTCTCAAGTTTTAGCAGCTGAGTTGTCAATTCAACCACACCTGGAAACTTAGTATCAGCACCAAAGTGTTTAGTAGCAAAGTAATATGATAGTGGTGGTAACGGTAACAAAAGTAAAGACATCAAAAGTAACGTTTTTGGTATTTTGTAGTGATGATAACAAGAGTAACGAAAAGTAAATAAGCGTAAACCAAAGATATGGAAAACTCGTAGGCATCGGATCAGTGATGGATAATTATGCCGGATGTGGTTCGTCATGTAACAATTACAACATAGGGTGACACAGAACTAGCTCCAGTTCATCAATGTAATGTAGGCATGTATTCCGAAAATAGTCATATGTGCTTATGGAAAAGAACTTGCATGACATATTTTGTCCTACCCTCCCGTGGCAGCGGGGTCCTATTGGAAACTAAGGGATATTAAGGCCTCCTTTTAATAGAGAACCGGAACAAAGCATTAGCACATAGTGAATACATGAACTCCTCAAACTATGGTCATCACCGAGAAGTATCCCGATTATTTTCACTTCGGGGTTGTCGGATCATAACACATAGTAGGTGACTATAGACTTGCAAGATAGGATCAAGAACACACATATATTCATGAAAACATAATAGGTTCAGATCTGAAATCATGGCACTCGGGCCCTAGTGACAAGCATTAAGCATAGCAAAGTCATAGCAACATCAATCTCAGAACATAGTGGATACTAGGGATCAAACCCTAACAAAACTAACTCGATTACATGATAAATCTCATCGAACCCATCACCGTCCAGCAAGCCTACGATGGAATTACTCACGCACGGCAGTGAGCATCATGAAATTGGTGATGGAGGATGGTTGATGATGACGACAGCAACGAATCCCCCTCTCCGGAGCCCCGAACGGACTCCCGATCAGCCCTCCCGAGAGATATTAGGGCTTGGCGGCGGCTCTGTATCGTAAAACGCGATGAAACTTTCTCTCTGATTTTTTTCTCCCTGAAAGCCAATATATGGAGTTGGAGTTGGCGTCGGAGGGCCACCAGGGGGCCCACGAGGTAGGGGGCGCGCCCAGGGGGAGGGGCGCGCCCCCACCCTCGTGGACAGGGTGTGGACCCCCTGGTCTTCATCTTTGGCGAGGATTTTTTATTATTTATTCTAAGATATTCCGTGGAGTTTCAGGTCATTCCGAGAACTTTTGTTTTCTGGACATAAAACAACACCATGGCAATTCTGCTGAAAACAGTGTCGGTCCGGGTTAGTTCCATTCAAATCATACAAGTTAGAGTCCAAAACAAGGGCAAAAGTGTTTGGAAAAGTAGATACGACGGAGTCGTATCAAAGCCCTGCACGGATCATATCACCATCACCGTCACCACGCCGTCATGCTGACGGAAATCTCCCTCGACCCTCCGCTGGATCAAGAGTTCGAGGGACGTCATCGAGCTGAACGTGTGCTGAACTCGGAGGAGCCGTACGTTTGGTACTAGATCGGTTGGATCGTGAAGACGTTCGACTACATCAACCGCGTTAACCTAACGCTTCTGCTTTTGGTCTATGAGGGTACGTGGACACACTCTCCCCCTCTCGTTGCTATGCATCCCCTAGATAGATCTTGCGTGAGTGTAGGATTTTTTTTTTGAAATTTCATGCTACGTTCCCCAACAGTGGCATCTGAGCCAGGTCTATGCATAGATGATATGCACGAGTAGAACACAAAGAGTTGTGGGCGATAATAGTCATACTGCTTACCACCAACGTCTTACTTTGATTCGGTATTATTGTTGGATGAAGCGGCCCGGACCAACATTACATGATCACGTTCATGAGACCGGTTCTACCGACGTGCTTTGCACACAGGTGGCTGACGGGCGTCTATTTCTCCAACTTTAGTTGAATCGAGTTTGACTACAGCCGGTCCTTGTTGAAGGTTAAAATAGCACACTTGACGAAAAATCGTTGTGGTTTTGATGCGTAGGTAAGAACGGTTCTTGCTTGAAGCCCGTAGCAGCCACGTAAAACTTGCAACAACAAAGTAGAGGATGTCTGACTTGTTTTTGCAAGGCATGTTGTGATGTGATATGGTCAAGGCGTGATGTGATATACGTTATTGTATTTTTGTAAAAGTTATCGGCAACTGGCAGAAGCCTTATGGTTGTCGCTTTATTGTATGAAATGCAATCGCCATGTAATTGCTCTACTTTATCACTATGCGGTAGCGATAGTTGTAGAAGCAATAGTTGGCGAGACGACAACGACGCTATGATGGAGATCAAGGTGTCAAGCCGGTGACAATGGAGATCATGACGGTGCTTTGGAGATGGAGATCAAAGGCACAAGATGATGATGGCCATATCATGTCACATATTTTGATTGCATATGATGTTTATCTTTTATGCATCTTATTTTGCTTAGTACGGCGGTAGCATTATAAGATGATCCCTCACTAAATTTCAAGATATAAGTGTTCTCCCTGAGTATGCACCATTGCTACAGTTTGTTGTGCCGAGACACCACGTGATGATCGGGTGTGATAGGCTCTACGTTCACATACAACGGGTGCAAGCCAGTTTTGCACATGCAGAATACTCGTGTTAAACTTGACGAGCCTAGCATATGCAGATATGACCTCGGAACACTGAGACCAAAAGGTCGAACATGAATCATATTGTAGATATGATCAACATAGAGATGTTCATCGTTGAAAACTACTCCATCTCACGTGATGATCGGACATGGTTTAGTTGATATGGATCACGTGATCATTTAGATGACTAGAGGGATGTCTATCTAAGTGGGAATTCTTAAGTAATATGATTAAATGAATTTTAATTTATCATGAACTTAGTCCTGATAGTTTTTCCATATCTATGTTGTTGTAGATCAATGGCCCGTGCTACCGTTCCCTTGAATATTAATGTGTTCCTGCAGAAAGCTAACTTGAAAGATGATGGTAGCAACTACACGGACTGGGTCCGTAACTTGAGGATTATCCTCATTGCTGCACAGAAGAATTATGTCCTGGAACCACCGCTAGGTGCAAGGCCCGCTGCAGTAGTAACTCCGGACGTTATGAACGTCTGGCGGACTAAAGCTGATGACTACTCGATAGTTCAGTGCGCCATGCTTTACGGCTTAGAATCGGGACTTCAAAGACGTTTTGAATGTCATGGAGCATATGAGATGTTCCAAGAGTTGAAGTTAATATTTCAAGCAAATGCCCGAGTTAAGAGATATGAAGTCTCCAACAAGTTCTATAGGTGCAAGATGGAGGAGAGCAATTCTGTCAGTGAACACATACTCAGAATGTCTGGGTCCTTATGATAGTGTCATTGACAGAGTTCTTCAATCACTGTCACCAAGCTATAAAGGCTCCGTGACAAACTATAATATGTAAGGAATGGAAAAGACAATTCTCGAGCTCTTCGCGATGCTTAAGGCTGCGGAGGTAGAAATCAAGAAGGATCATCAAGTGTTGATGGTTAACAAGACCACTAGTTTCAAGAAAAAGGGCAAAGGGAAGAAGGGGAACTTCAAGAAGAATAGCAAGCAAGTTTCTACTCTCGTGAAGAAGCCCAAGTATGGACCTAAGCCTGAAACTGAGTGCTTCCACTGCAAAAGGGCTGGTCACTGGAAGCGGAACTGCCCCAAGTATTTGGCGGATAAGATGGATGGCAAAGTGAAAGGTATATTTGATATACATGTTATTGATGTGTACCTTACTAATGCTCGTAGTAGCGCCTGGGATTTGATACTGGTTCTGTTGCTCATATTTGCAACTCAAAACAGGGGCTACGGATTAAACGAAGATTGGCTAAGGACGAGGTGACAATGCGCATCCGAAGTGGTTCCACGGTCGATGTGATCGTCGTCGGCACGCTACCTCTACATCTACCTTTGAGATTAGTTTTAGACCTGAATAATTGTTATTTGGCGCCAACGTTGAGCATGAACATTATATCTGGATCTTTTTTGATGCGAGATGGTTATTCATTTAAATCAGAGAATAATGGTTGTTCTATTTATGAGTAATATCTTTTATGGTCATGCTCAATGAGTGGTCTATTTTTGTTGAATCTCGATTGTAGTGATACACATATTAATAATATTGAAGCCAAAAGATGCAAAGTTAATAATGATAGTGCAACTTATTTGTGGCACTGCCGTTTAGTTCATATTGGTGTAAAGCACATGAAGAAACTCCATGCTGATGGGTTTTTAAGGTCATTTTATTATGAATCACTTGATGCTTACGAACCATGCCTCATGGGCAAGATGACTAAGACTCCGTTCTCCAGAACAATGGAGTGAGCAACTGACTTATTGGAAATAAAACATACTGATGTATGCGGTCGGATGAGTGTTGAGGCTCGCAGCGGATACCGTTATTTTCTGACCTTCACAGATGATTTGAGCAGATATTGGTATATCTACTTAATGAAACATAAGTCTGAAACATTTGAAAAGTTCAAAGAATTTCATAGTGAAGTGGAAAATTATCGTAACAAGAAAATAAAGTTTCTACGATCTGATCGTGGAGGTGAATATTTGAGTTATGAGTTTGGTCTTCATTTGAAACAATGTGGAATAGTTTCGCAACTTACGCCACCTGGAACACCACAGCGTAATGGTGTGTCCGAACATCGTAACCATACTTTATTAGATATGGTATGATCTATGATGTCTCTTACCGATTTACCGCTATCGTTTTGGGGTTATGCTTTAGAGACGGCTGCATTCACGTTAAATAGGGCACCATCTAAATCCATTGAGATGACACCATATCAACTGTGGTTTGGCAAGAAACCTAAGCTGTCGTTTCTTAAAGTTTGGGGCTGCGATGCTTATGTGAAAAAGATTCAACCTAATAAGCTCGAAACCAAATCGGAGAAATGTGTCTTCATAGGATGCCCAAAAGAGACTGTTGGGTACACCTTCTATCACAGATCCGAAGGCAAGATATTCGTTGCTAAGAATGGATCCTTTATAGAGAAGGAGTTTCTCTCGAAAGAAGTGAGTGGGAGGAAAGTAGAACTTGATGAGGTAATTGTACCTTCTCCAGAATTGGAAAGTAGTTCATCACAGAAATCAGTTCCAGTGATGCCTACACCAATTAGTGAGGAAGTTAATGATGATGATCATGAAACTTCATATCAAGTTACTACCGAACCTCATAGGTCAATGAGAGTACGTTCCGCACCAGAGTGGTACGGTAATCCTGTTATGGCGGTCATGTTACTAGACCATGACGAACCTACGAACTATGAGGAAGCGATGATGAGCCTAGATTCCGCGAAATGGCCTGAGGCCATGAAATCTGAGATGGGATCCATGTATGAGAACAAAGTGTGGACTTTGGTTGACTTGCCCGATGATCGGAAAGCCATAGAGAATAAATGGATCTTCAACAAGAAGACTGACGATGACGGTAATGTTACTGTCTACAAAGCTCAAATTGTTGCGTAAGGTTATCGACAAGTTCAAGGAGTTGACTATGATGAGACCTTCTCACCCGTAGCGATGCTTAAGTTTGTCCGAATCATGTTAGCGATTGTCGCATTTTATGTTTATGAAATTTGGCAAATGGATGTCAAAACTGCATTTCTTAATGGATTTCTTAAAGAAGAGTTGTATATGATGCAACGAGAAGGTTTTGTCTATCCTAAAGGTGCTAACAAAGTGTGCAAGCTCTAGCGATCCATTTATGGACTGGTGCAAGCATCTCGGAGTTGGAATATACGCTTTGATAGTGTGATCAAAGCATATGGTTTCATACAGACTTTTGGAGAAGCCTGTATTTACAAGAAAGTGAGTGGGAGCTCTGTAGCATTTCTGATATTATATGTGGATGACATATTGTTGATTGGAAATGATATGGAATTTCTGGATAACATAAAAGGATACTTGAATAAGAATTTTTTAATGAAAGACCTCGGTGAAGTCGCTTATATATTGGGCATCAAGATCTATAGAGATAGATCAAGATCTATAGAGATATATCAAGATCTATAGAGATAGAACAAGATCTATAGAGATATATCAAGATGCTTAATTGGACTTTCAGAAAGCACATACCTTGATAAAGTTTTGTAGAAGTTCAAAATGGATCAGTCAAAGAAAGGGTTCTAGCCTGTGTTACAAGGTGTGAAGTTGAGTCAGACTCAATGCCCGACCACTTCAGAAGATAGAGAGAAAATGAAAGTCATTATCTATGCCTCGGCCATAGGTTCTATCATGTATGCAATGTTGTGTGTCAGACCTGATGTGTGCCTTGCTATAAGTTTAGTAGGGAGGTACCAAAGTAATCCAGGAGTGGATCACTGGACAACGGTCAGAACATCCTGAAATACCTAAAAAGGACTAAGGATATGTTTCTCGTTTAGGGAGGTGAAAAAGAGCTTGTCGTAAATGGTTACGTTGATGCAAGCTTTGACACTGATCCGGATGACTCTAAGTTGCAAACCGGATACGTATTTATATTGAATTGTGGAGCTGTAAGTTGGTGCAGTTCCAAGCAGAGCGTCGTGACGGGATCTACGTGTGAAGCGGAGTTCATAGCTGCTTCGGAAGCAGCAAATGATGGAGTCTGGATGAAGGAGTTCATATCCGATGTAGGTGTAATACCTAGTGCATCGGGTCCAATGAAAATCTTTTGTGACAATACTGGAGCAATTGCCTTGGCGAAGGAATCCAGATTTCACAAGAGAACCAAACACATCAAGAGATGCTTCAATTCCATCCGCGATCAAGTCAAGGAGGGAGACATAGAGATTTTCAAAATACATACGGATCTGAATGTTGCAGACCCGTTGACTAAGCCTCTTCCACAAGCAAAACATGATCAACATCAAGACTCCCTGGGTGTTAGAATCATTACTATGTAATCTAGATTATTTGACTCTAGTGCAAGTGGGAGACTGAAGGAAATATGCCCTAGGGGCAAGAATAAAGTTGTTATTTATATTTCCTTATATCATGATAAATGTTTATTATTCATGCTAGAATTGTTTTAACCGGAAACTTAGTACATGTGTGAATACCTAGACAAACAGAGTGTCCCTAGTATGCCTCTACTTGACTAACTCGTTAATCAAAGATGGTTACGTTTCCTGACCATAGACATGTGTTGTCATTTGATAAATGGGGTCACATCATTAGAGAATGATGTGATGGACAAGACCCATCCGTTAGTTTAGCATAATGATCGTTAATTTTTATTGCTATTGCTTTCTTCATGACTTATACATATTCCTCTGACTATGAGATTATGCAACTCCAGAATACCGGAGGAACACCTTGTGCGCTATCAAACGTCACAACATAACTGGGTGATTATAAAGATGCTATACAGGTGTCTCCGAAGGTGTTTGTTGGGTTGGCATAGATCGAGATTAGGATTTGTCACTCTGAGTGTCAGAGAGGTATCTCTGGGCCCTCTCAGTAATGCACATCACTATAAGCCTTGCAAGCAATGTTACTAATGAGTAAGTTACGGGATGATGCATTACGGAACGAGTAAAGAGACTTGCCGGTAACGAGATTGAACTAGGTATGATGATACCGACGATCGAATCTCGGGCAAGTAACATGCCGATGACAAAGGGAATAACGTATGTTTTTAATGCGGTTTCACCGATAAAGCTCTTCATAGAATATGTAGGAACCCATATGAGCATCCATGTTCCACTATTGGTTATTGACCGGAGATGTGTCTCGATCATGTCTACATAGTTCTCGAACCCGTAGGGTCCGCACGCTTAACGTTCGATGACGATTTGTATTATGAGTTGTGTGTTTAGGTGACCGAAGTTTGTTCGGAGTCCCGGATGAGATCACAGACATGACGAGGAGTCTCGAAATGGACGAGAGGTAAAGATTCATATATTTGAAGGTACTATTTGGGCATTGGAATGGTTTCGACTGGTTCTAGTATTTTACCGGAGTACCGAGGGGTTACCGGAACCCCCCGGGGAAGTATTGGGCCTACATGGACCCTAAGGGAGAGAGGGGGAAGCCCATGATGGGTGGCGCGTGCCCCCCTCCTAGGGAGTCCGAATAGGACAAGGAGGAGGGGGTGTGGCCCCCCTTTCCTCTCCCTCTCCCTCTCCTTCCTTTTCCCTCCGGTGAAGAAAGGAAAAAGGGGGGCGAATCCTACTCCTAGTAGGACTCCCCCCCATGGCGCGCGCCTCCTGGCCGGCCTCCTCCTCCTCCCTTCCTTTATATACGGGGGCAGGGGAACCCCATAGCACATCAATTGTTCTCTTAGCCGTGTGCGGTGCCCCCCTCCACAGTTTACTCCTCCGGTCATAGCGTCGTAGTGCTTAGGCAAAGCCCTGCGCGGATCATATCACCATCACCGTCACCACGCCGTCGTGCAGACGGAACTCTCCCTCGACCATCTGCTGGATGAAGATTTCGAGGGACATCAGCGAGCTGAACATGTGCTAAAATCGGAGGTGTCATACGTTCGGTACTAGATCAGTTGGATCGTGAAGACGTTCGACTACATCAACCGCGTTAACCTAACGCTTCCGCTTTCGGTCTACGAGGGTATGTGGACACACTCTCCGTCTCTCGGTTCTATGCATCTCCTAGATAGATCTTGCGTGAGCATACGAATTTTTTTGATATTGCATGCTACGTTCCCCAACACTAAGTAGATAAATGAGGGGGCCCACGTGGGGACCACAAACCCACCAGGGGGCGCCTGGGGGTGCTGGCGCACCCAGGTGGATTGTGCCCACCTGGTGCACCCCGTCTGATGTTATTCTCATCAAAAATTCAGAAAAAATCGTATTAAATTTTCAGAGCATTGTGAGAACTTATATTTTTGGGTCATTTTTCATTGTACGGGAAATTCGGAAACAGATAACACATGGCATTTTATTTTATTTAAATAATAAAAACAGTAAACAAAAGGTAAAGAGAGAAGGCAGTGCTCACTAAATTCATCAACTTCATACCTTTCAAAAATGATCTATTAATAAGGTTGATCAAGTCTTATTAACAACCATCTTCGATTAGCATGAAACCGAAGAACTTTCGTAAAATACTAAGTTACCTCAAAGGGTATATGAATGTCCCCAACAACAAGCATTTCATATTTCTTTTTGGCAGTAGGTAGAGGTAGTTGAAAACTTCCAATAGTGATTGTCGAAGATTTTCAATAATATTAATACCGTTCACTTGGAATTGTTTCTTCGGAAAGTGCACCGTATGCTCATTACCATTGATACGAAAAGTGACCTTGCTTTTATTGCAATCAATAACAGCCCCTGTAGTATTAAAAAAGGATCTACCAAGGATAATCGACATGTTGTCGTCCTTGGGCATCTCAAGTATAACAAAGTCAGTTAAGATAGTAATGTTTGCAACAACAACAACGGGCACATCCTCACAAATACCGATAGGTATGGTAGTTGATTTATCAGCCATTTGCAAAGATATTTCGGTAGGTGTGAGTTTATTCAAATCAAGTCTTTTATATAAAGAGAAAGGCATAACACTAACACCAGCTCCTATATCATACAAAGCAGTTTTCACATAATTTCTTTTGATGGAGCAAGGTATAGTTGGTATTCCCGGATCTCCAAGTTTTTAAAAGAATAATTAGCAAGCATGGTGGAGATTTCAGCTTCTGGTATTTTTCTGTTGTTGGTGATGATGTCTTTCGTGTACTTTGCATAAGGGGCCATTTAAGATATCAGTCAAGCGGGTACGCAAAAGATTGGCCTAATTATTTCAGCAAAGCGTTCAAATTCTTTATCATCCTTTTTGTTTGTTGATTTAGGTGGAAAGGGCATAGGTTTTTGGACCCATGGTTCTCTTTCCTTACCATGTTTTCTAGCAACAAAGTCTCTTTTATCATATCTTTTATTCTTGGGTTGTGGGTTATCAAGATCAACAACTGGTTTTATTTCAACATCATTCTCTGGTTCTTTATTATTTGCTTGAGTGTCTTCATGAACCTCATCGTTATCTTTTTCATTGTCAGAAGGTGAGTGTTCATTACCAGATTGATTTTCAGCTTCAGAAATAGAAACATCGTTATTAGCTTCAGGAGGTTTTTCTACTTCAGGTTCACTAGAGGCATGCAAAGTCCTATCATTTTTCTTATTCTTTTTCTTTTTAGAAGGACTAGGTGCATCAGTGTTATATCTTCGAGAGTCTTGTTCAATTCTTTTAGGATCAGGGTAAAGAGGTTCCTGAGTCATTCTACCCCCTCTAGTCATTACTCTAACAGCATGATCGTTGATATTATTGTTCATTTCATCAAGCAATTCTCTTTGAGATTTAGCAACTTGTTCTAGTTGAGTTTGAACCATAGAGGCATGTTTTCCTACACCTCTAACATCATTGGTAATTCTAAATAACAAGTCACTCAAGCGAGCAATCATATCAGAATTATATTTCAATTGTTTCATAACATTTGCGTTGAAGTGATCTTGTTTTCTAGTGTAGTTGTCAAACTCATAAGGGCATTGACTAGGATGCATATTGTAAGGATTGTCATTGTCATTGAATTTGATTAAAGAATTTACCTCTACCACCTTAGGTGGTTCCGGTGTTTCAAGCCCATGTATTTCTTCAATAGGAGGTAAATTTTTGACATCCATAGCTTTAATACCTTTTTCCTTCATAGATTTCTTTGCCTCTTGCATATCTTCAGGACTGAGATATAAGATACCCCTCTTCTTCGGAGTAGGTTTAAGCGGTGGTTCGAGAAGAGTCCAATCATCATAATTTTTCAATATGTTATTCAGTAGTTCTTCAGCTTGTTCAACAGTTCGTTCCCTGAAAACACAGCCAACACAACTATCTATGTAATCCCTAGAAGCATCGGTTAGTCCATTATAGAAGATATCAAGTATTTCATTTTTCTTAAGAGGATGTTCAGGAAAAGAATTAAGCAATTGGAGAAGCCTCCCCTAAGCTTGTGGGAGACTCTCTTCTTCAACTTGCACGCTGTTAAATATTTCCAGTAAGGCAGCTTGTTTCTTATGAGTAGAAAAATATTTTTCAGAGAAGTAGTAAATCATATCCTGGGGACAACGCACACAACCAGGATCTAGAGTATTATACCAAGTCTTAGCATCACCCTTTAATGAGAATGGAAATAATTTGAGAATATAATAATAGTGAATTTTCTCATCATGAGAAAAAGGGTGGCTATGACATTCAACTTAGTGAGGTGTGCCACAACAGTTTCAGTTTCATAACCATGGAAAGGGTGAGATTCAACCAAAGTAATCAACTCTGGGTCGACAGAGAATTCATAATCCTTATCATCAACAAAGATAGGTGAAGTAGCAAACTTAGGATCACATTTTATTCTAGCATTCAAAGATTTTTCTTTCGGTTTGCATAATAATTTCTTAAGATCATCCCTATCATTGCAAGCAAGAAATTCTCTAGTTGTCTCCTCATTCATAACATAACCTTTTGGTATTTTAGGCAATTCATATCTAGGAGAACTAGATCTAATAGGTGTTTCAAGATTTTCAGTTTCAAGCTCTTCATCGGTTTCAGTTATTTCATCAATTTTAGCATTCTCAAAACATTTAGTTCTAGCAAGTTGTTCATCAAGAAATTCACCTAGTGGCACGTTATCATCAAGCAAGGTACTAGCATCATCATGAGTATCATTCATAGTAGAAGTAGCATCATCAATAACTTGCGACATATCAAGATTAATAGCATGTGGTGGTGTTGGAAGTCTACTTATAACAGAAGGTGAATCAAGTGCAGATCAAGATGGCAGTTCCTTACCTCCCCTCATCTTAGAGGAAAAAAAATCTTAGTCTTAGCATCCTTCAGATTCTTCATAGTGATAATTTAATAGTAATCCCAAGTGACTCAACAAATATAGTTAGGTTCTCCGACAACAGCGCCAGAAAAAGGTCTTGATAACCCACAACTATAGGGGATCGCAACAGTTTTCGAGGGTAGAGTATTCAACCCAAATTTATTGATTCGACACAAGGGGATCCAAAGAATATTTGTAAGTATTAGCAGTTGAGTCGTCAATTCAACCACACATGGACATTAATCATCTGTAGCGAAGTGATCAGTAGCAAAGTAGTTTGATAGTTTTGATAGTAGTAGCAACATCAATAGCAAAAGTAACCAATGTTCAAGAAATCGTTAACTGGCAGCTGCTCAGTCGATTTAGGGTAGCGATTAATCGATGAATCGGTCTATTAACTGGATTAATCGGTCAACCATTAATCGGTAGATTGTTAGGAACTTGCTAACATATATCTAGATTTTTTATGTATTATACCATACTCTCCTGCTCCCAACTATGTAGTATACCAAAACATGCGGCCATACACATATGAAAAGCACAGAAAGGAGGTAAAATTATTAATCCTAGCTATTAAGGAGCAGGATGGGGCTCGAAGGGGTTACGGGCCAAAAATTTGGGCTTTGTTTGCCCACCCGTTAATGGGCCAACAGGTATTAATCGGCATGATAACCGATTAATCGGACTAACTAGCCAATTAATCGGTCTAGCAAGTTAACACGATGAATAGGTGCTATTCGATTCTTCCATGCTCTGAGTAGCGATTAACTGGCCCGTTAACTGATTAATCGAGTGAATTACTGAACAGTGATAGTAACAGAGATAGCAATCATTTTGTAGCAAGTGTAACAGTAACAATAGCAGTAGTAACTTAATAGGAACAATATGAGAGAAATTTGTAGGCATTGGATGGGTGAATTCGGTGGATGATATTCATCATATAACGTCATAACATAGGGCGATACAGCACTAGCTCGAGTTCATAAATATAATGTAGGCATGTATTCCGTAAATAGTCATACGTGCTTATGGAAAGAATTTGCATGACATCTTTTGTCCTACCCTCCCATGGCAGCGGGGTCCTATTGAAAACTAAGGGATATTAAGGCCTCCTTTTAATAGAGAACCGGAACAAAGCATTAACACACAGTCAATACATGAACTCCTCAAACTACGGTCATCACCGGGAAGTGTCCCGATTTCTGTCACTCCGGGGTTGCCGGATCATAACACGTAGTAGGTGTCTATAAATAGCAAGATCGAATCTAGAACATAGATATACTGGTGATAACATAAACGGTTCAGCTCTGAAAATCATGGCACCCGGGCCCAAATTGACAAGCATTAAGCATGGCAAAGTCATAGCAACATCAATCTCAGAACATAATGGATACTAGGGATCAAGTCCTAACAAAACTAACATGATTACATGATTAATCTCATCCAACCCCTCACGGACCAGCGAGCCTACGAAGGAATTACTCACTCCCGGTAGGGCGCATCATGAAATTGCCGATGGAGAAAGGTTGGTGATGACGAAGATCGAAGATCCCCCTCTCTAGAGCCCCGAACGGACTCCAGATCTGGCCTCCCGATGAAGAACAGGAGGTGGCGGCGGCTCCGGCTCGTGAAAAGAGATAATTCTTCCTCCCTGATTTTTTTCTAAAAAAAAGGTATTTATGGAGTTGGACTCAGGGTCTACGGGGCCACCAGGTGGGGACAACCCACCTGGGCGCCCCGGGAGGGGGGTGCCCTGGTGGGTTGTGCCCACCCAGGTGCACCCTCCGGTGGTTCTTGGCTCTAGTAATTCTATTTTATTGTATAAAAAATACTCGCAAAGTTTCGTTCCAATCCGAGAACTTTTATTTCTGCACAAAAACAACACCATGGTAATTCTGCTGAAAACAGCGTCAGTCCGGGTTAGTTTCATTCAAATCATGCAAATTAGAGTCTCAAACAAGAGGAGAAGTGTTAGAAAAAGTAGATGCGATGGATACGTATCAGTTATAAGCTAGGATTTCAACATCAAAAGTTCAGAACTTTGGACAATAAGTAATTACACATTAGAGGGAGAAAAGTTGGGCTATATCATAATTGAAAAAAAATCATTATTCTCTATTTATCATATGGATTTATTTTCTTGCATGTATTCTTACCTTCAATTTAATATTGTTTATGTGGAAAAGCATGTGATTTTGCATGCCTTTTATGACCGCACCTATTGATATCACCAAATTTCATGTTGAATTTGGAAATAGTGTTCGAAAGGTTTTATACAACGTGGAAATCTTATGAGGAAAGACACTATACTTTGGTACTAATAAGAAAAAGAAGCTGCTAGCAGAGAAACATCGCACGCATAAAAATGAAATTAAGGAGGTACTCCATTGGATGGATAATTAAGAAATTTTATTAAAGATTAAAAATATGTAATAAATATCACAACCAACTCATGGATTTGAATTGGCATATAAAAGGGTACTAGCAATACTCGCCCTAAAAAGCGGCAGTCAAGCTAACGATATGTAAAATGTTCATCCATTTGGTAAGACGAAATGTGACATGATTAGATTTTTTATGAATATTTCTCAAGACCCTCCATTTTGTACACAATAACTGACAATCATACAAAAATTATTATGAACGATTAATATTGGAGATGGTGTCCATAATATCATGTCTTATGGATGTTGGGAATAGTTCTCAGGCGTGGAGTATCTGCTCCCGAGCTCAAATGCTCTCTGATGAATAGTAGAATCAAAAAATAATAAAACAAATTTCAAAAACATTCTGAATTTTTTGTGGTAAACTTTGACAAATGTTTTGTATGCTTACAAAATTTAGCACGACATGACATTCATGAAGTTGTGATAAAAAATAAAAATTGATGCTCCAAAAATACCAGTTTTGAAATCATTTTGGAGTGTTGCTTTAGTTTTTTTATGACTTCCATACATGTAATTTTGTTCTGAAATTTGTTAAGCATACAAAACATTTGTCAAAGTTTACCACAAAAAAATCAATTTGTTGACTTTTTACTATTCTTCTGGTTTTCTATTCATGAGGGTGCATTTGAGCTCAGGATCAGAATAAGACCTGCTTCAAGAAGACCATTCAGAAGGTATCTATGCTGACACTGAAACTCGAAACTTCTGTCGTCCTACCTTCTGTTTTTTCTTTGGTATGTTTGTGATCAAGCCACTTGCTTTGTGTTGCTTAGATGTTCGGGATGTCAAAGGTTGTCGTGGAGCGGTCCGCTGCAGCAAAGGAAGCTGAAGTTGAAAGTGCTTTGCCTCTTCAGACTAGTGTGCCACAGTAGAAGAATGCGGTTGTGGCGGCCCTGTGTTGCTTTCTGGTGGCCTTGTTCCTGTGTCAGGAGTCCAGCTCGTGTATTTTTTTCCCCAAATGTTTCTGTATGGTCAGTATAAATTTTGTGTAAGAAACTTCGAGTGAAAGTACAGGAGTATAACCTGAGACTGGAGTGATGGCCCACGATAATGGATCCGGCTTGCCTGCTCCCTCCCCATGCTCCCATCCGTGTTCCACTTCATCCAACGACTGTATTTTTTTCTTTTTTCCTTTCTAATCTAATCATCTCCCCCCTGATTTTAAGTGGGTGGGGCCGGGCCTTATTTTATTCCAATCAAATCAAGCCACGTACGCGGGAGCACGGATGGCACACGCGCGGGGAGCAGGCAAGTCTCGACCCACGATAATAGTAGGCACACAATTCCAGAATAGCCCAGTAACAACAACTGAAAAGCAAAATTCTTGCGCGTGTGATGGGCCGATTCACGTGTATCTTAAACTCGGCTGCTCGTCCAGTTCATTCAACGAACTAATTCTGCTCGAACCCCTAAAAAAACTAATTCTGCTCGAAACAGTAAGGGTCTCTTTGATCCATGGGATTTTCATAGTAATTCCAAAGGATTATAATTTTTCATTGTTGATTGTCTAATTCATATGACCATGACATTGTTCAAACAATCCAAATCCTGCAGAATTCATATGACCATGACATTGTTTTTCCTATGAAGCATAAACAAACCAAAATCTAGCAGAATTCATATGACCATGACATTGCAATCATGTGAATCAAGGAGGCCCTAAAGGAATGGCTAGAGAGTAGACGCTATACATATATTTAACTAATGGGAAGCCATCCACAACATCATCATGAGTATCATTCGTAGCAGAAATAGCATCATCAATAACTTGCGACATATCAGGATTAATAGCATGTGGTGGTGTTGGAACTCTACTTATAACAGAAGGTGAATCAAGTGCAGAGCTAGATGGCAGTTCCTTACCTCCCCTCATCTTAGAGGGAAGAATCTTAGTCTTAGCATCCTTCAGATTCTTCATAATGATAATTTGATAGTAATCCCAAGTGACTCAACAAATATAGTTAGGTTCTCTGGCAACGGCGCTCGAAAAAGGTCTTGATAACCCACAACTATAGGGGATCGCAACAGTTTTCGAGGGTAGAGTATTCAATCCAAATTTATTGATTCGGCACAAGGGGAGCCAAAGAATATTTGTAAGTATTAGCAGTTGAGTTGTCAATTCAACCACACCTGGAGATTAATTATCTGTAGCAAAGTAGTATGATAGTTTTGATAGTAGTAGCAACATCAATATCAACAGTAACCAATGTTCAAGAAATCGTTAACTGGTAGCTGCTCGGTCGGTTTAGGGTAGCGATTAAACGATGAATCGGTCTATTAACTGGATTAATTGGTCGACCATTAATCGGTAGATTGTTAGGAACTTGCTAACATATATCTAGATTTTTTATTTATTATACCATACTCTCCTGCTCCCAACTATGTAGTATAACAGAACATGCTGCCATACACATATGAAAAGCATAGAAAGGAGGTAAAATTATTAATCCTAGCTATTAAGGAGCATGATGTGGCTGGAAGGGGTTACGGGCCAAAAATTTGGGCTTTGTTTGCCCACCCGTTAATGGGCCAACAGGTATTAATTGGCACGATAACCGATTAATCGGACTAACTGGCCAATTAATTGGTCTGGCAAGTTAACGCGATGAATAGGTGCTATTTGATTCGGCCATGCTATGAGTAGCGATTAACTGGCCCGCTAACTGATTAATCGAGTGAGTTACTGAACAGTGACAGTAACAGTGATAGCAATCATTTTGTAGCAAGTGTAACAGTAACAATAGCAGTAGTAACTTAATAGGAGCAATATGAGAGAAATTTGTAGGCATTGGATGGGTGAATTCGTTGGATGATATTCATCATATAACGTCATAACATAGGGCGATACAGCACTAGCTCGAGTTCATAAATATGATGTAGGCATGTATTCCGTAAATAGTCATACGTGCTTATGGAAAGAATTTGCATGACATCTTTTGTCCTGCCCTCCCATGGCAGCGGGGTCCTATTGAAAACTAATGGATATTAATGCCTCCTTTTAATAGAGAACCGGAACAAAGCATTAACACACAGTCAATACATGTACTCTTCAAACTATGGTCATCACCGGGAAGTGTCCCGATTTCTGTCACTCCGGGGTTGCCGGATCATAACACGTAGTAGGTGACTGTAAATTGCAAGATCGGATCTAGAACATAGATATAATGGTGATAACATAAACGGTTCAGCTATGAAAATCATGGCACCTGGGCCCAAAGTGACAAACATTAAGCATGGCAAAGTCATAGCAACATCAATCTCAGAACATAATGGATACTAGGGATCAAGTCCTAACAAAACTAACTCGATTACATGATTAATATCATCCAACCCCTCACCGCCCAGCAAGCCTATGAAGGATTTGCTCACTCCCAGTAGGGAGCATCATGAAATTGGCGATGGAGAAAGGTTGATGATGACAAAGATCGAAGATCCCCCTCTCTGGAGCCCCGAACGGACTCCAGATCTAGCCTCCCGATGAAGAACAGGAGGTGGCGGCGGCTCCATCTCGTGAAAAGCAATAATTCTTACTCCCTGATTTTTTTCTAAAAAAAGGTATTTATGGAGTTGGACTCGAGGTCTCAGGGGCCACTAGGGGACAACCCACAGGCGCCCAGAGGGGGGGTGCCACAGTGGGTTGTGCCCACCTGTGCCCCTTCGGTGGTTCTTGGCTCCAGTAATTCTATTTTATTGTATAAAAAATCCTCGCAAAGTTCGCTCCAATCCGAGAACTTTTATTTCTGCACAAAAACAACACCATGGTAGTTTTGCTGAAAACAGCGTCAGTCCGGATTAGTTTCATTCAAATCATGCAAATTAGAGTCTCAAACAAGAGGAAAAGTAGATACGATGGAGACGTATCAGTTATAAGCTAGGATTTCAACATCAAAAGTCCAGAACTGCGGACAATAAGTAATTACACATTATAGGGAGAAAAGTTGGGCTATATCATAATTGAAAAAAAAATCATTATTCTCTATTTATCATATGAATTTATTTTCTTGCATGTATTCTTACCTTCAATTTAATATTGTTGATGTGGAAAAGCATGTGATTTTGCATGCATTTTATGACCGCCTCTATCGAGATCACCAAATTTCATGTTGAATTTGGAAATAATGTTCGAAAGGTTTTATGCAACGTGGAAATCTTATGAGGAAAGACACTATACTTTGGTACTAATAAGAAAAAGAATCTGCTAGCGGAGAAACAACGCATAAAAAATGAAATTAAAGAGGTACTCCATTGGATGGATAATTAAGAAATTTTATTAAAGATTAAAAATATGTAATAAATATCACAACCAACTCATGGATTTGAATTGGCATATAAAAGGCGACACTCTGGAAGGTACTAGTAATACACGCCCTAAAAAGCGGCAGTCAAGCTAACGATATGTAAAATGTTCATCCATTTGGTAAGATGAAATGTGACATGATTAGATTCTTTTATGAATATTTCTCAAGACCCTCCATTTTGTACACAATAACTGATAATCATACAAAAATGATTATGAAAGTTTAATATTGGAGATGGTGTCCACAATATCATGTCTTATGGATGTTGGGAATAGTTCTCAGGCGTGGAGTATCTGCTCCCCAGCTCAGATGCTCTCTGATGAATAGTAGAATCAAAAAAAAATAGTAAAACAAATTTCAAAACATTCTGAATTTTTTATGGTAAACTTTGACAAATGTTTTGTATGCTTACAAAATTTAGCACGACATGACATTCGTGGAAGTTGTGATAAAAAAAAATCAAAATTGATGCTCCAAAAATGCTAGTTTTGAAATCATTTTGGAGTGTTGCTTTTGTTTTTTTATGACTTCCACGCATGTAATTTCGTTCTGAAATTTGTTAAGCATACAAAACATTTGTCAAAGTTCACCACAAAAAACAATTTGTTGACTTTTTACTATTCTTCTGATTTTCCTATTCATCAGGGTGCATTTGAGCTCAGGATCATAATAAGACCTGCTTCAAGAAGACCATTCAGAAAGTATCTATGCCGACACTGGAACTCGGAACTTCTGTCGTCCTACCTTTTGTTTTTTCTTTGGTATGTTTGTGATCAAGTCACTTGCTTTGTGTTGCTTAGATGTTCGGGATGCCAAAGGTTGTCGTGGAGCAGTCCGCTGCAGCAAAGGAAGCTGAAGTTGAAAGTGCTCTGCCTCTTCAGTTTAGTGTGCCACAGTAGAAGAATGCGCTTGTGGCGGCCCTGTGTTGCTTTCTGGTGGCCTTGTTCCTGTGTCAGGAGTCCAGCTCGTGTCTTTTTTTCCCAAATGTTTCTTTATGGTCAGTATAAATTTTGTGTAAGAAACTTCGAGTGAAAGTACATGAGTATAACCTGAGACTGGAGTGATGGCCCACGATAATGGATCTGGCTTGTCTGCTCCCTCCCCATGTTCCCATCCGTGTTCCAGTTCATCCTATGACTGTCTTTTTTCCTTTTTCCTTTTTAATCTAATCATCTTCCCCCTGATTTTAAGGTGATGGGGCCGGGCCTTATTTTGTTCCAATCAAATCAAGCCACGTACGCAGAAGCACGGATGGGCACACACGCGGGAAACAGACAAGTCTCGTCCCACGATAATAGTAGGCAGACAATTCCAGAATAGCCCACTAACAACAATTGAAAAGCAAAAGTCTTGGGCGTGTGATGGGCCGATTCACGTGTATCTTAAACTCAGCTGCTCGTCCAATTCATGCAACGAACTAATTCTGCTCGATCCCCTAAAAAACCTAATTCTGCTCGAAACAGTAAGGGACTCTTTGATCCAAAAGATTTTCATTGTAATTCCAAAGGATTATAATTTTTCATTGCTAATTGTTTGATTCATATTTTTTTTGAAAGGTCCAGCAATTGCTGGCTTGATTCAGATTTAATAGGAAGCAACGGAAAACATAACATGGTGAAGATCTGAAGATGAAAGAAAAAGAAAAATATCAACCCTATTGGTCGCAGAACAACACTACACTCCACAGAACGCCATCTACCCGGTACAAGGCAGCGCAGCTCTGACTCCAATGGCCACGAGTCCCTCTGACTGGATCCACCTCCAGAACGATGCCCCCAAGAGAGAAAGCGACGCCGAATAGCGCCGCCAGCCGCCATCATTCGATCTAAACTAGATCAAGGGTTTCCCCCGAAGCACGTTGGGAAAGGCAAGGTAGGAGCTGCTACATTGATGCCTCCAACAAGGGAGCGACGCCAGAAGGCGCCGCCATCGACGACTCCAACCACAACTGGAGTACGACTTTCGCCGACAGTCCCACCTTCATAGCCCGAGCCCAGAATCCAATCAGCCTACACACCAGCCACTACCTCTGCCTCCACGGCCAACCGTACCTCCCGGCAAGCTCGACATGCTTCCAACCTTCCGTCCGCATTCCCCACTGGACGAAGGATGCCACCCCCACAGCGGCGCCATTCTTCTCCCATCGGAAGGATGCAACCAAGCAGCACGCCATTCGTCTCCTCGAGGATGCAACGCCTGTGGGCCATTCATCTCCTGACGAAGGATGCAACAACCGCCGCGGCGCCATTCCTCTTCCTCCAGCCACCACCATCTCGTCCTCCGCAGCAGCGTCGAGCTCACCCGACCACCAGCGGGAGGATGCAACACCGAGCAAGGTGCCATTCATCTCCCACAGCTTCGCCTGCACGGCTCGTGGCGCTGACCACGTCGCTGCTCGAGCCGCCTCCAGACCCGCAGCCGCCAGGGCGCCAGATCCGGCTACACCCAGCCAGGGGCCGCCCGCTGCCAAGCAAACCGCTTGCGACAGCCACCTCCGGCCGCGCTAGCGCCAGATCCGGCCGGCAAGGCCCGTCAGATCCGACCGCACCCAGCCAGCCAAGGGACCCCGACACGCTCGCCGGATCCGCCGCTGCCAGCTGCATCCTAGGCCACCAACTCGTCGGATCCGCCGCCCCGCCGCCAAGGCCGCCCGCTGCAGCAGCGAGCCACCCCGCCGCCGTCACACACAGGTGACTGCGCCAGATCCGCGCAGCCCCGCCACGCTCCCGCGCCAGATCCACGCACGTCTCCTCGTGGCCGCGCACGTAGCGTGCTATGGCGCAAGAGCCTCGCGAGCTCGCCGCACTGGAGCCCCGACGAGCCGAGCACCAGCCCCGCCGAATCAAGACGCCCGCGTCGCTCGGTCCTGCGCAGAGGAGACCAACGGCCCCGCCGCCGCTGACGCTGCACGGGCTTTGCTCGGCTGCACACACCGGCGGCGGCGAGGGGAGTAGCTGCGCGGTGGTGGGCTCCCAGCGGCGTGCTAGGTTTTCCTCTCCCGAGCCGCCCGCGGGAGCGGCGCGAGAGAGGTTCGCTCGCAAGGTTACCTATCTAGAACAAAGGTGTGTGCAAGGTTGTCTGATTCATATGACCATGACATTGTTCAAACAATCCACCTGCAGAATTCATATGACCATGACATTGTTTTTCCCATGAAGCACAAACAAACCAAAATCTAGCAGAATTCATATGACCATGACATTGCAATCATGTGAGTCAAAGAGGCCTAAAGGAAAGGCTAGAGAGTAGACGCTATACATATATTTAACTGATGGGAAGCCATCCACAGTACTCCCTCCGTCTAGGTGTGTAAGTCATTTTACGAAAATCAAATAATCCTAAAATACTTAGGCATGGTACATTAACTCACTCCTCGTTTCTTGTTTCGTGACATATCAACCAATAAGAGATGTGGGCTGTGCATGCTTTAAATGACTTGAGACTACCAAACATGACATGCAGCGATTAGTTTATTGCATGCAATGCTATTAATTAGCAAAAATACATTAAATTTTCTCGTTTTCTTCTCCGTCTTAATCGCCGTGCATAACCTAAAATGACTTACTCGGCTAGACGGAGGAAATAACACTTGTCCGTCACTCGTATCTTTTGCTTCTCTGAGACATCACTTCGGTCTTCGCATGTCGGCCACTGGAGGCGAATCGACTGGGCACGGCCCGTTGCCTCGCCACCCCGGCAACGGGACGCATCAGCACCAGCAGACCAGCCCACTCGCGCGGGGGCCCGGCAACCAGCTAGCTGCTCGACACGACCTCCCCCCACCCTCAGCCCCAGGAAATGGCCCGCGAGCGCGCGGCACCACCAGCTGACCAGCACAGCACACCACACGACCCGCGCCTCGTCGCCCCGACGACCCGCCGCCCTTTGACCCTCCTCCCCCGGCCCGCGCCGCCACCCTGCGATTTCCCACTTCGCCGTCACGGTTAGTGCCGGTTTTCGTTCAGATTCGACAGCGGCCGTCGGTCGGCGTCGAGATAGTCGTCTCCGCTTGATGTGATCTCGCTTGCTCCCTTCTCCTTCCCTCGCTTGCGCGGCCGGTGGGGGTTTGAACAGGGGATGATGCTGACTCGCATCTACCCTCCCTAGCTGCGGCGACTGGGTTGTCCAGGTACCCCGAACGCGACCGACCCGCGCGAAATGTATATATTGACAAGGACTTGATCCACTGACGGCGATGTAACCCATTTGTTTAGAGGATCTTTCCTGAGGGACGTGTCCTCTCCTCCTCTCCACATCAGGAAGTGGCTGCGACTGCTCCCGCTCTACTTTACACTCCAGCGATCAGCCCATATCATCATGAGTAAACACGTCAAGCCTTTGCTTGTTTGTTTGATCAAAAACAAACATGGATGGGTTGGACTTGGACGGACGCACGGTCAAACACTACCACATACTCGCCGCTTGATGAGTAGATTACGTGCGCGAGCTTGTGTTGAGATGCGCATGCGTAGACCTGGAGTGCTCTTCAATCAATTCCGTGAACCAAGAAATGTTCCGGTAATCCGAAGAGTTCTGACAAAAAAAAACTATACTACTCCTTCGTGGGGTTTAAACTTTAAACTGAAAACCCGGTCTTTAGTCAACACATGCAACTAAGTATAAATCAACAAGAGCAAAAACAGGAAAAAGGAAGAATCATGTCTGCTCTACTGTTCGCAGGTCAAGAGGGTGGCATGTAGCAACCAGGATCACGTCTCCATATGCACGTTTGAGATTGAAAAGGCAACTCATGTTAACAAATGAATTTCTCACTACAGATTAGTATTTATTTAATGAATTGCAGTCGTCTCATCATTTGGGCTTCTTTGACTTCAAATTCCTAGTGTGACTAATCTGTTCGTATATGACAGTGTTAGAAGGGAGAGAGAGGATTTGGTGGAATAGTTGTTGTATTGCTTGAGTCTCGTGGGCATATATATAGGAGTACATGATCTACTTGGAGTACAAGACAAGCCAGAACTAATCCTAGTCTATCTAGTCTTTCCTAATAATCAATATACTCAACATCCCCCCGTAGTCACAACGGGAGCGACGCAGACGGTGAGACTGGAGAAGAATCTGAAGGCAAGCCGACGGACACCCCCCCACAGTCGTAACGGTCGATGCATGGCGGAGTTGTGGCTGGAGTGAAAACCGACGAGGTTGCTCAAGCAAGCGGTAGCCCTTTGTGCCGTTTGTCGATGTAGCCGAGAGCGTGGGTGGTGGAGCCGTAGTTGAGGTAGTCATGCGAAGAATGCCGTGGTCGATGTCGAGTCGGGGTAGCCGGTGTCGAGGAAGTCGCCGTAGAGCCGCGGGCGCAAGGAGGCGCCGAGTTAGTCGTGGGCGCGATGGTGTCGAAGTAGTGGTGCGCCAGAAGTAGATGATGTTGACGACGCGTCGCGCGGGTTGCCAACCCGGGACACATCATAGACGGCGGCGTCGGTGTTGCGGCGCCGAGCATGCGTGACGGACGAAGACGAAGTTGATGAAGCGCCGCACCAGGCTTGCCAGGCCTAGGGATACGTCATGGACGAAGGCACGCATCGGTGTTGCCAGCACCGGGCATGCGTAGACAAGGACCTGCACGAGCTGTACGCCATGTCGGAGAAGTCGGAGAGGCCAGCAGAGAAGGACTCGACGACGGTTGCGGCGCCAATCAGCGCGGGGCCGATGTTGCCCGCGGTTGTCGGAGTAGACGAAGTGGTCGGGGTAGATGACGACGACGCTGGCGACGAGCTGGTGCTGGACGAAGACGAAGGAGGTGGACGTGCGGCTGCGGCGGCTACGGGGGTAGCGGCAGCGGCGGCCAAAGAAGAGCGGCGGCGGCGGCCTGACGGCGGCGGCGGCGGTGCTCGAAGTAGGCGAAGAACCTGACAGCGTGACGAAGACCGGCGCGGACGGTGGCGTTCCCACGCCAAGGGAGAAGGCGCAGCGCATACCACGGGAGGTCGACGCGCGGTGACGGCGGAGTGGACCGTGGGCAGCGCGCTCTGCCCGTAAAGCGACGCAGCGGCGGGCAGGTCCGGCGACGGCAGAAGACCTCGGGAAGCGGCGGGAACCGCGGGCGCGGCGCGACAGCCCGCAGCGGCGCGCGACGGCGGAGCGCTGGTCGGTGCAACCGTGGGGACGGCCTCGGGACGGCGGCGTGGACCGCGTCCATGCTCGCTACGGCCCGACGGGGTGACGCAGCGGCGGCGCAAGGGTCGGTGCAGCCATGGGGACGGCCTAGAGCGGACGGCCCCTGGGCGGCGGTGGACCGCGAGCCGCGGCACTACGGCCCGAAGGGGTGACGCAACGGTGACGCGGGTCGGTGCAGCCGGGAGGAGAACCACGGGGCGGCGGCGCTGTGGCCCGACGGGGCGACGCAGCGACAGCTCGTTGCTCGATCGGTGGAGGGGCGCGCTGAACTCGGGACAATCTTCACGGGACCCGCGGAGGCGCGCACAACCGACGGGCCAGGTTGGTCGCGCGGCGTAGATGAGGTGGATCACGACGCCAAGCGGGTGATCAAGCCGGTCGCGCGCGAGGACGGGGACGCCGCTCGATGGAGGCGTGGTGGCGGCGGAGTCCTGGATGAGGCCGGCGACGGCGGGTGACAGGGCGGCTATGATTGGCCGCCGCATGGCGCGAGGCCGCCGGGTCGGGTGATGCAGGAGTCCCGGTCGGAGCGGGCGGTGACGGCCGCCCTTGAAGCGACGGGCGGGCGGCCGCATGAACGACGGCCTTGAGGGCTGCCTGTCACGCGAGGCCGCCGGGTCGGTGAAGTAGCGGCACGAGGTGTCGACGGCAGCGGTGGGCGACGTAAACATATCCAGTGAATCGGAAAACCAAAAAATAGACGCCGATCAAAGCGACTGGCGAGAGAGAGAATAACCCGGATCAAAGGATCAAGAAAAAGACTCTATAGGGCAGCCAGCCAACACGGGCGGCGGACGAACCCTTGGTACGGCGGCGTGGCCCCCGACGGCGGTCATGGAGGCCGACCGCCCCGGGGGCGGCGCGCAGGTGCGGAAGCGGCGGCGGCTAGGGTTTAGGATCGACTTGCGATAGATACCATGTTAGAAGGGAGAGAGAGGATTTGGTGGAATAGTTGTTGTATTGCTTGAGCCTCGTGGGCATATATATAGGAGTACATTATCTACTTGGAGTACAAGACAAGCCAGAACTAATCCTAATCTATCTAGTCTTTTCTAATAATCAATATACTCCCTCCGTCCAGAAATACTCGTCGGAGGAATGGATGTACCTAGACGTATTTTAGTTATACATACATCCATTTTTATGGATTTCTCCGACAAGTATTTTCGGACGGAGGGAGTACTTAACAGACAGGATCTTGAGTTTTTTTTCTGGATAATCAGGGGTGTTCTATTTTTTTTAGGAACATGGGTGTTCGATTTTCATTAAGAAAGGAACGCTCTTCAATCAATTTCCTTTCTGGAAAAAATAAATCAATTCCCTGAACCAAGATGTGTTCCGGTGATTAAGAAGAGTGCGCATATTTGAACAGGCCAACAGTATGGTCATAGTTTTTTTTAGAACAACTCCAGATTATATTGAAAATAAGTAGTGATACAACGCAACTCCAGAAAAATAAAAAGTTGCAAAAAAACACCCTAGAGAATCAGTCTAGCCACACCACCAACGCGGGATGAGGGCGCGCCGCTTCCTGTCGGAGCCGGCGAAACCCTTGGTTGTGTGCACAGACCAATGACGACAGGAGGACACCATCCTCAGTCCTGGAGGACCAGCACGCCGGAGATAAGCCAGATTGAAACTGAGCCGCCACTTGCGCCGGCTTGTTGAGCGACGATAATGAAGCGCCGTCACCGATGAGAGCCTGCAAATCCGGAGTCACCACGCTCCTACAAAAGCTCCATGCCCCCATGTTGACGCCGGAGCGCGCGTCATCACGACAACGGGGCCAGGGCATAAAACCCACCTCAAGGTCGGTACCGCAGTCGCACCAGCCTCGATTGGTTAGCCTATTATCAGATTCGCCGACTATCGGCTCACAGCGTTCCACCGGAATGGACTCCAAAGCAAATTTATTCCATGCAGCCATCACCATAACCGTCAAGACAGGAACGGTGGAAGCACAACAAGTACACATTGCCATCAACTCCGGGACGCCGCCGTGAAGGTCGCCGCCGGTGTGGGAATGGAGTTAAGGTAGATTTATTCACCCGGACGCCGCCTACCAACTAGGCTAGAACTGAAGAACGAGACCCCCCCCCCTCCCTCCTACCACCAGAGCGGCAAATGGAGGGAGAGGGGACCAACGCCCTCGCCGCGGAGATCGGGGATGTGAGTTGGTCGCCGCCTTTAGCCCAAGAGAGGAGGCAGGTAGAAAACAGATAATTTTTTTCTTCAGTGTGGCCATAGTTACGAAGCACAAAAAAGACGCATTTTGGAGCACTTATTTTTTGTACACACACGAATATGGATTTCTTTCTGTGGCAAAAATATGCACGATGTTAGAGCTTCTATTGATGTTCATACACCAAAAAAAATCAGATTTTAAAAATTTTATTTTCTATTTTATTGAAAATTACTGTTCATACAGGTGCGTTTGTGATCGAGATTAGGGTAACACTTTTGCATAGTTAACTAGCACTAAAATTCAAGAAATTTAAACTGAAAACCCGTTCCTCGGTCAACTCTTGCAACTTAGTACTCACTCTGTAAACTTTTATAAGACAAGAAAGAACGATCATGTTAGCTCTACTGTTCGCAGGTCAAGAGGGTGGCATGTAGCAATCTTGATCACGTCTCCATAATGCACATTTGGAATTGACAAGCCAAATCATGTTGACAAATGAATTTCACACCACATTAGTATTTCTTTAATGAAGTGCAGTCGTCTCATCATTTGGGCTTCTTTGACTCAAAACTCCTAGTGCGACTAACCCGCATGTGACAGGATCCTCAGTTTAGGTGGTGCCAAACCTTGTGTAGAACTGTAGATCATCTTCAGACCTTCTGCTCGCCCTATCACCGAATAATTAGTCCCGGTCTGTATGTATTATGTTAATTTCAAAATAAGGACTTTCTTATCTAGCGACCATTGCTAGAAGGAGATGACCTTTGCGAACGTTTTGATGTCAGCTTTTAGTTGGTCACGGGGTGACAGTTTCTTCATAACAATCTGGCATTTTCTAGAAGGACAACAGTCTAGAAAACGCTAAGCTATTCTGAAGAAATACAACTGAAATTGCTAGAAAAAACTAGCGAAATACCATGCTCTTCTAATGAACGTCGCCAGTTAGCTTTTCCACAAAATAAATCACCAGAATTTCCTTCCTACTACTATCGTTGTATAGGTGTGGTACAGAGAACGTATCCAGTGCACCGGTTCAACTGGTGCACCAAATGCGCCGGTCATATCTGAGCCTTTGGATAAAAAACTGAGGGAGGAGAGCACGTTGGAAAATAGATTGATGGGACATTTGCAAGACATATCTCATGCTATACTAAAATCATCCCACACTCCACCCTTTCCTCACTCCATCGCATTTTTTAACATGGGGTTCTCTTCCATCATTGAATCACTGTTTTTTATTTCTTTCTTTTAACATAAACGTGGTCAGATGTTGATCCATACATCCGAATGCAGTTTTTCTTTGACCACATTTTTTGTTTCGAAAATATGTTGAAACAAGATTTAAATATATTTTTCAAAATTAATGTATGTTTATTATCAAACTTAACTGCAATATTCAAGAAGTTCTTTTATTGAAACTTCAATCTATTTTATAATTTGTAGCACTGCCTCTCCCTCCACATGCATGTCCCACACATATGTTTTTGCCCTGAATAGATAAGTTCCGGGTCAAGTTTGAAAAAGCCAAAAATAATAATAATCAAAAACATATGCAAACATCCGATTTAAAATATACGACCATTTTTGTGTTACGGTCAAAAAATTAAATCCACAGATTTATTGATGGAAGAGTGTGGTGCAGAGTGAGGGTCAAATGCAATAAACTATAAGGTTGTTTATGTAGAAATGGCGTGGTCCAATTTGTGACCAGATCTGACCAATTGCCTTTTCATCTAATGGTTGAAAAGTCACCGAAGCATCAGGTGCACCAATTCGACCGGTGCACTCGATATGTTCTCTCGCAGAACACGCACATACGGTGTATGAGCATGAGCGTTGACACATTGTATCTGCGATGTGCCCACCAGGCCACCACCATCGGTGTACTGCCCATGCATGTGGATACAGTGGGTGTATACGTGCACGTACAATACATGTACTATTCAAGTACTGATTCATGCATGATGCATCATCATGCAACCGATCGGGTCCATTCCAATGTTTTGCAGCTGCTAAAGTGGTTGAGCGCTGCATCTCATGTCTACCAGATGAGATACTACGTGGCTTCTCCATACACCTTTTGGGTACGCCGGTTCCTGTATATTTCTCACAGTACGTGTACGTCTTCCTTGCTTAGGTTGGGAGCTGGATCCGTACTTTTACATGGTGCCCCGCACGTGCGTTGCATGTGCGATGCGATAACTGCGTGCCACATCAGCTTGTATCATTCAGCCGTGTATTTGTTTTGGATGTTGCTTTATATACTTTGTTTGACTGTGTTTTATATATAAGGTGGGACGAAAGCTTGTTTCGAGTGAAAGAGCTTGCACTGCACCATCAGCTCGTTGTGACCGTTTTTACGGAGGAAAGTGAAGAAAAAGGGAAAATTTGTTGGTTAAGAGCATCTCCAACGGGCAGACAAAATATTTGGCTACCTAAATTCAGTTTTGCGCGAGGGAAGAGGATGATTTAGATAGCCAATTTTTTTCTCTATTTATATGCAGATCCTGTTGAGCTCTTGTGTACAGTTTCGAGGATACGTCTGTTGAAAGAAAATCAGGCGCGCTGTCCATGAAAAGGCATAGTTGGTGGACACTAATAGCTTGATGATGATTCTACATGTACTCTAGGTACTTATGCTTAGCTGTTGTACTTGACTGCGGGTAAACTCGTTTGTTTATATACATCTAAAGGAAACACTGCTCGGTGATTGGATCGTGTTCCGCACTTACACTATCTCTACGAGCATTTCCGAAATACTGAGCCGACGCAACATCTTTAGATTGATAAAGTCGCCCACATATGCCTTCATAGTCGATAAAAATGTCTCCTCCCACTGAACGCAGGCCTAAAATAATTCTAGAAAAATGCGATCGTCAATGCTAGGTCTAGGAGTAGAACCCTGGTGGGTTAGTTCCACCACAAGAACCTAGGGTGTATTTGGTAGGGTGCATGAGAGCAAAAGTTCCCTTCTTGACCCATTTTTGGATGTTTAGTAGAGTGTATGAAGGGTGCATGAGTCCACACTAGCTTAGCAAAAATACACTAGGAACATGCATGAAGCGGGGTGCTGAGGTGAGCATGCACGAAAAGGGACACAACTATGCTGAGATGAGAATGCAACCAAACACACCCTAAACATCCGATCTATGCTCAGTTCACAATTAGTTTCATGCATACAAGATTCCATATTTTTTGGACAAATTGAGACGAAAGATGACTTGGTCAAACGGCCCACGACCTAGCTGCGAAATGATGCACGAAATGGTCCTCGGTGTAATGCACCAGTAAATTTTCCGTTTTATGTCACCTGGCGTCCTGGCCCTCGGCCGAGCTAAACTGGTCCTCAACAGGATTGAAGATGTTGTGGCCCGAAACCTCAACTGTTTCTGGTCCAAGTCCTGCCGCTCGATCCGGTCCAGATATACAGAGGCTCGTCTCCATGATTCACCAACCTACTAACCTACCGCCATCACCTCTCAAGGAGACACGTCCGCCTTGTGCGTTGCATGCGCCGTTGCCACGTCGCTCCGTAATTTGAAATTTTCGCTTTAGCCGCGACCACTCCGCTAGTGGTACTACGACGGTCCGCCATCAATTGGTCGCCTGCGGCTCGTCGACGTCTGCCTGCTTGGTAGTACACGTCGTACGGCAGAATGATTGCGTTTGGAATATGGAGCCAGGGCCAGGGCGTATTGAAGCTGCGCATAAACCGTCCGTCCACGGGACAAGACAAGGCCATCAACGCCTTCTTCAAGTGCCTCGCTGCCCCAGGTCAAACCGTAAGTAGTAGTACATGCATGTGGCAGCTGGTTCCACCGTCCTGCAACACTCTCCGATCGATCGATCGAAATTCCTCCATGAAGTTACACCTCGATAGTTTCTGCACGATCTCCATGTTCATCGCACGGGAGAATATCAGCTGCTCCCGGGCCTCAGATGCTACCATGCTACGAGCTACTGGGAGCCGTTGGATCTCAGATCCAATGGCTCCCAGGTGTCTTTGAACATTTTGCAAAGGAACCCTTCAGAAGTTTGGGAATTGTGTGCAGGTACACCGGCCTCTCAGATGCGTTAGATCTTAGATCTCCATGGACCACGGTGTCTTTATTTCTCGTGGTAGCTCGCGTGCACTCCAGCAGTAGCAGTGCCGCGGCAGCGGCATGAGCACACAGCACTCACCCTTTTTCCCACTTCGGGAACCAACGTTTTAGTCGCCAAATGTTCCATTTCTGTCGTGAAATGTCGCCCGATGAATGAATTCCATCAAAGGGTTAATGCTAGTAGGAAACCTCCTCTCGAAACCCCTTCTTCCTCGTACTGCAGTCGATCGACAAGTGTGATGTGCCAGACTTGATCGCGATTTAACAAGTGTTAATCACAGTCTATCTCAGTACTGCTGCTGCTGCTGTCCGGCATCGGGATTGATAACTAAATATGGTCTTATCCAAATGACGGCGAATAAACCTGCCAGCTTCACGTGATCGAGGCTTGTTTACACAGCAACTCTCTCTCTCTCTCTCTCTCTCTCTCTCTCTCTAATCGAGGCTTGTTTTAGACGGCCACTCTCTCTATATATACAGTTCTCTTTCTCTTCCCTAAACAGTGATCTTTATTTATTCAGGACGCATTACAGCTTGAAGTTTAAAACTTAGATTTTGAAGAAGTGGTCTAAATGTACACGCAGAAAGATTGGTTTCTACATCTGAACAATGTATTTGGTTCCAAGTGATAAAACTACACACATGATGGTTTTCCAACTTAATTAATGATGATTTTCTTGTTGTGCTATATGTGTCATCCAAATGGAAATATAAATATAAATAATCATGATCGTTGGACCCTGTAGAACCTTCACATACTAGTTTATCCATGGTCCAAAGTTTGAGTTGGTATTTTCATTTTTTTTGCGGGCAACGTGCCTTGAGATAAATTATATGCACGATGCGCTAGGACCAAGAGGAAACTATACTATTTTCATGAAATTAGAAATACTCCCACGTAGTATGTTTTCTTGTGGGTACCCATAGAGTGGTTACAAGCAAGGATTTTAACATCAAATGTCAACAACTGCCGAAAACAACTATTTACAAATTATAGAGAAAATGTGACATCATCAGATTTTTTTCTCAAGATTCACCCATTTTGTACAAAACTATTAATAGTCATAAAAATGATTATCAAAGTTGAATACTGGAGATTGTGTCCTTATCTAAAATATCATGTCTCTGGGATCTTGTGAATAATTCTCCCGTTTCTCCGGAAACAAATACTTGTTCTGGTAATGATTGGTTGGTGACTTGAACATTTCTCTACTCTGTTATTTAGAAACATAATTTGAACCCTGTTGACTTTGACAAGCTACAAAGGAACACAAATATAACCATTTCAATTGTTGTTACCATTCAATGGATTGAGTTTCTAATAGTGATTGTTTACCATAGATTGATAACTAATAAAAACACATGTATTTTCAAAGGTTTGAGTTGGTATTTTCAAAGCTTCAGGGCCAACCACCTCGAGATAAAGTTTATGTATGACGCGCTAGGACCGAGAGGAAATTATACTATTTTTATGAAATTAGAAATACTCCCATGGAGTTTTTTTTGCGGGTGCCCATAGAGTGGTTACAAGCAAGGATTTCAACATCAAAAGTCCACAACTGCCATAACAACTATTTATAAATTATAGAGAAAATGTCGGGCTATCATAATTAAAAAAAATCTCTATTTCCATGGATGTATTTTCTTGCATGTTTACTTACCTTCAATTTTATACTGCTGATGTGGGCAAAACATGTCATTTTTGCGTGCCTTCTATGCCCATACATATCATATCATCAAATTTCATGTGAAAACAGTGTTTGGAAAATTTAATTAAATGTGAACATATTTAGAGGAAAGGTACCAAACCTTTGTACTAATAAGCAAACAAAAATCCGCTAGTAGAAAAACAACTCATGCATAAAAAATGAAACTAAAAGTGATTAGAGGTACTCCATTGGTTGGAGTATTAAAGATTAAAAAACAAGTAATAAATATGAAAACCAACAAATATATTTAAATCGGCATATAAGAGGCGGCATTCTGCAAGGTACTAGCAATACTCTCCCTAAAAAGCGTTGGTCAAACTAACGATATGTAAAATCTTCATCAAATTTGGTTAGGCAAAATGTGACATCATCAGATTTTTTATGAAAATTTCCTCATGACTCACCCAGTTTGTAAAAAATTACCAACAATAATTAAATATGATTATCAGAGTTGAATACTAGAGATTGTGTCCGTATCTAAAGTATCATGTCCTTTGGTTCTTGTGAATAGTTCTCCCATTTCTCCCCCAAACCAATACTTGTTATGGTAATTGGCTGGTGACTTGAACATTTCTCTACCTGTTATTTAGAAACATAATTTGAGCCATGTTGACTTTGAAAAGCTATAAAGCAACGAAAATATAACCATTTCAATTGATGTTACCATTTGCTGGGTTGAGTTTCTAATAGTGATTGTTGACCGATAGGTTGATAGCTAATAAAAGAACACACGTATTTTCAAAGGTTTTGAGTTGGTACTTTCAAAGCTTAGGGGCTAACCACCTCGAGATAAGTTTTATGCACGATGCGCTAGGACCGAGAGGAAACTATACTATTTTTATGAAATTAGAAATACTCCCACATAGTGGTTTTTGTTGCGGGTACACATGGAGTGGTTACAAGCAAGCATGTCAACATTAAAAGTCCACAACTGCCCAAAATGAGTATATACAAATTATAAAATGCCGGGTTATCATAATTAAAAAAATCTTCTCTATTTTGATGGATGTATTTTCTTGCATGTTTTCTTACCTTTAATTTAATACTGCTGATGTGGACAAAGCATGTAATTTTGCACGCCTTCTATGCCTATACATATTATATCATCAAATTTCATGTTGAATTGGAAAGAATGTTTGGAAAAATTTATATAACATGAACATCTTCAGAGGAAAGGCACCAAACCTTTGCACTAATAAGCAATAAAAATCTGCTTGCAAAAAACAGCGCATGCATGAAAAATGTAACTAAAGTGTGATTAGAGGTACTCAATTGAATGGAGTATTAGAGATTAAAAAACTGGTAATAAATATGGTAACCAACTAATGTATTTAAATTGGCATATAAAGGTACATTCTATAAGGTACTAGCAATACTCTCCCTACAGAGCAGCAGTCAAACTAACAATATGTTAAATGTTCAACGAATTTAGCTTGACAAAATGCGACATCATCAGATTTTTTGATGAATGTTTCCCATGACTCACCCATTTTGTACAAAATTACTAACAGTCATAAAAATGACTATCAAAGTTGAATACTGGAGACTGTGTCCATATCTAAAATCTCATGTCTTTCGGATCTTGTGAATAGTTCACCCGTGTCTCCCCGAAACAAATACTTCTTTTGGTAATGATTGGCTGGTGACTTGAACATTTCTCTACTATGTTATGTAGAAACATAATTTGAGCCATGTTGACTTTGACAAGCTATAAAGCAATGAAAATATAACCATTTCAATTGTTGTTACCATTCAATGGGTTAAGTTTCTAATAGTGATGTTGACCGATAGGTTGGTAGCTAATAAAAGAACACATGTATTTTCAAAGGTTTGAGTTGGTATTTTCAAAGCTTAGGGGCCAACCACCTCAAGATAAAATTTATGCACGATGTGCTGGGACCGAGAGGAAAATATCATATTTTTATGAAATTGAAAATACTCCCACACAATGGTTATAAGAGCAACTCTAGCAGACCCCACAAAACACACAGACCCGCAAAATTCCAGCGAGTATGCGGGCTCAGCCCATTTTCCGGCATGAACAGAGCCCGCATACTTGCCCGGCCTGTAAAAAATTTGTCGCGGCCCGCAAACCGCACGCTCCAACCGCTATATCTATGGTTCCGTGGCTCATTTGCGGGTCAAAACCCTATCCCCCGCCGCCGCCGAGCCACGCGATTCCCCACCTCCTCCACATTTCTCGCCGCCGGCGACCACCTCCCCTCCTCCAGCCGCCATGTGGGGCCGCATGTGGAGCTCCGGACGCGGCTCCGGCAGCAGATCCGACGATGGAAGTGACCCGGAGCACGAGCGGCGCGTCCGCTCGGACGGCGCGAGGAAGCGCGGGGCCCGGAAGTGGACCAACCGCGGATTGTCGCCGCCGGCGAGGTTCCGCGTCCGTGAGACGGAGGAGTACGACCATCGACGCGCGTCCTTCTCCTCCGTGGCGAGATCTTTGTACGCCGAAATCTCCTCCTCTTCTGGCGCGGGCCTTTTCCCCGTGAAGAGGGAGTGGTCGGAGGAGCCGGACGACTTCGAGTTCGTCCCCGTCAAGGAGGAGCCCGAGGAGCCCGCTCCGCTCGGTCACCGCGGAGTCGTCGGGCGGGAAGACTTCGTCTCCGACGTCGACGCGGTTGCGGCCGCCATTGCCGAGCGGAGCTTGCGCGAGGAGGCGGAGCGCCGGCGCCACGCGGAGGAGCTCGAAGACCTCCAATGGCGGCAGGCGGTAGCTGCCAACCTCGCCGCCAAGGAGAAGGACGAGGAGTGGCGCCGCATCCGCGAGGAGCAGAGGGCGAAGTACATCGACCTCTGCAGCTCCGGCGAGGAGGATTGAGCAACCTTCTCCTCCACAGCGTCGTCCATAGCAGCGATCTCACCGATGTCAGATCCCCACCCCTCTAGTACTAGTATTAACGTAGTATGTTGTATGGATTATGTTTGTACTGTTTGATCATGTAAAATCTATGTAGTATGTGATGAACTACTCACGTCAACGAGGTGCAATTTCTCCCGCGAAACTGTTTTCTCAAATTATGCAGTTTTAGATACGGTTTCTGTTCGGCCGTGCTAGTTTTCGACCCGCAAACGAGATCTTCGTGAAACTGCAAATGCGTTTGCGGGTCGAGTTTTTGCGGGGTCTGCTAGAGTTGCTCTAAGCAAGGATTTCCACATGAAAACTCCACAACTAGGGAAAATAAGTAATTACACATTACAGGGAAAAAAGTTGGGCTATATCATAATTGAAAAAATATATTGTTTCTCTACTTACCATATGGATTTGTTTTCTTCCATGTATCCTTACCTTCAATTTGATATTGTTGATGTGCAAAAAAGCATGTGATTTTGCATGCCTTTTATAACCGCACCTATCGAGATCATTAAATTTCATGTCGAATTTGGAGATAGTGTTCGGAAGGTCTTATATAACATGGAAATCTTGCGAGGAAAGACACTAAACCTTTGTACTAATAAGCAAAAAAAATCTGATAGCATAAAATCGCATGCATGAAAATGAAATTAAAGACGTACTCCATTGGATGGACAATTAATAGATTGTATTAAAGATAAAAAATAAGTAATAGATATCACAACCAACACATGGATTTGAATTTGCAATTGAAAGGCGGCACTCTGCAAGGTACTAGCAATACTCTCCCTAAAAAGCGGCAGTCAAACTAACGTTATGTAAAATGTTCATCGAATTTGGTAAGACGAAATGTGACATCATCAAAAAAATTTCTGATTTTTTTTCATGACCCTCCCATTTTGTATAAAATAACTGACAATAATACAAAATTTATTATCAAAGTTGAATATTGGAGATTGTGTCTATAATATCATGTCTTTTGGATGTTGTGAATAGTTCTTGGACGTGGAGTATCTGCTCGCGAGCTCAAATGCTCTCTGATGAACAGCAGAATCAAAAGGCAATAGTAAAAAAATTTCAAAAACAATCTGGTTTTTTTGTGGTAAACTTTGACAAATGTTTTGTATGCTTGCAAAATTTCAGCACGAAATATCATTCGTGGAAGCCGTTGCAAAAAAAATCGATGCTCCAAAAATACTAGTTTTGAAATATTTTGGAGGGTTGATTTTTTTTTTTGCCACGATTTCCACGAATATCATTTCATTCTGAATTTGTTAAGCACACAAAACATTTGTCAGAGTTTACCATAAAAAAATAGATTTTTTTTTCATTTTTCGATCTTACTGTTCATCAGGATGCATTTGAGCTTGGGGTCAGAATTAGGACTTTTGATAGTCCTCTTGTTTCTCCCCTAAGCCAATACTTGTTCCGGTAATGACTGGCTGGTGACTTAAACATTTCTCTACTCTGTTATTTAGAAATATAATTGAGCTATGCTTAATTTGACAAACTACGGAGCAACGAAAATGTTAACCATTAAATTGTCGTTACCATTCCAGGGGTTGGGTTATTAATTGTGTTTATTGAACGATAGGTTTGATAGCTAATAAAAGAACACATGAAAACTTGTCACAGTCTATTTAAATTTCTACCCTACGAAATCAACTAGCTCAACAAATACCTACTACTCTCTCGCAAAAAGAAACTACTGCTCGTTTCATATTTCATTCTGAAACAACAAATTACCAACAAAAAGAATACTTCTGTTTCATGTAAGAACTGTATCACAGTCCATTCACTAGAGTGGTATACTGGTGTTAGACGGTCGGTAGTGCCTATGTAAAATTCTTCCAAATAGTTCATTGCAGAGGCCGGGGATCATATCTCCTTTTGGAAAAAAAATCCGAATAGTTCATGGTAGCGTGTATGGCTCAGGGTCAGCCAACTAACACCTTGATTTTCTTCTTACGATTTGACCTCGTATTATTATATTTAAGCATAAAATTCGCGGAGAAACGGAGAGACAACTTATTGGTCCTCGGCTGCAAATCGTCAATGTTGTGTTTCAACACGAGTAATTGGCGCATATGTGTGAATTAAAATACAATTAGACTTTGCAAACATTTTGACTTTTCTGGAACCTTTCGGAGTACACTAGTACTTTTTTTCAGAAGAAGAAGAACAACTCTCATTTTCTGCCATTTACTCTTCTACGCTCCTTTGTTGGAACGGATCAATGTGTGTCTTTTGTAGGACCACGACGACAACAAGGACCAGCCGGCCGGCCGTTGATTTGCCGACTAGACAGCTGATCTTAAATCACGGTTCATTTTCTCAGACTGCATATGCCTGCACCCTTGGTGTGTGAGTGTGATCGTATATTAACTTTCTTTCTCTTATATATTGACTTGGAGAGCTTCCAACTCTATGATAAAACAATACAATAAATACATGCTGCGATGTCTTATACGTCGGCCACCGGTGTTATTTCTGATGCTCTTTGTACTGCCATGACAGATAATGAATAGAGTAGAGGTTGCTCGATTGCTCACTGATCAATGGATAAATCACTTTGCAGCCTTAGCTAATCGGTTGGGTCATCACGACGGATCCTCAACGCAAACCTACAGTTGATAAAAGATGTAGGGGGCGAATCCTTAACCTCCAGAATTATAATACTCCCACTACTAGCGGCAGCTTAATTTCTCAAGGAACAGTACGTGCACAACGTCTTGCTTCTCTAGGCTAGCCTATGTGACTAATCAAATGACATGGCAACTCCAATCCGTTATGCTGTTACTGTCATTGATACGCAAGCAAATTGTCAGTACTGTAACTACTAGAACTAGCTTTTTTTAGTTAACGAGGCCACCTCCTGTAGTACACTCTCACTGCTGCTACTCCTACTTAATTAGGCCAACTACATTTAGCAGTTCCGGCCGATGTTGTTGTTGCGGCAGCTGAAGCAGCAGCAGCAACTTATACTAAATTAGGTTAACTACATCGATATAATCATGCATGACTAGTGCGTGCATCTCAGAGATGGGTTGGGATAGGGATACACTGTACCAGTCGTTGACTCGTAGTTGGTAGAGTACAGGTAGAGAGCATCAGGTACGTGGAGCTCATCACCTACAATTTGGGCCCACAGTACCTACTAAATTAAAAATTAAACGGATCGGCTCACTTTACAAGCTGGGATGTGTAGATGTGTAGTGCCGGCTCGATCCCAATCATTCGAGTGTAGAAGGCCGCTCGTTTGGGCGTAGAATATTGTGGCATCCAGCTCGAGCACATCCGCACATGTATGTACAGGGAAACCCTTCAAGGTCGCTCCTCCTCCTCCAAAAAACATAGTTAGGGTTCCTGCCTTTCGCCGGGCGGCGTCGCAAGTCCGCCTCGTCTTCGGTAGCCTTCGGGCCATGGAAGCGCGGTCGATCCGGGCAAGGGCCGGCGTGAGGACTCCGTTTTTAGTCGGTTTTTTTCTATCTTGTTAGGGTTGGTGTTCTGTTTAGGAAGGCGAGACGCGTCAACTCTCTGAAGATGGAATAAATGTCTCCCGGCCTAGCCCCCGTTTCGGCGATGCGTCTAGCATCGTGGGTGGGCGTGTGGAGGTGTGTCTTCGACGGATCTATCTTTGATGGATTTGCTCGGAACTCGTCGTTGTTCGTCTACGTTCGTGCGTCTTCTGTTTGAATCCTTCCAACCTACGTTATTCTTCATCGACGGCGGTTGTTGTTCTGGTGCGCTGGTCCTATGGGGCCTTAGCACGACGACTTTCCGACTGTCTACTACAACAAGTTGTGCCCGACTCTGACGATGGAGGGGCGACAACGGCGGTGCGTCTTCGGCTTGCTTCAGTGCTTGTAATCGTTGCTAGGTGACCTTCGAATCTAGATGTGTTTATTTATGGTGTTCGTTGTACTACTACTATTGAAGATGAATAGATTGAGAAAATTTCGAAAAAAAAACACGTCTGAGCTAGTGGCGGCGTGCATGGGCCCATACGTATATGCATGCATGCCTAATTAAGTAGCGGTACTGTAGCGGTCCATTTTTTGTGGATGCGCGGGGAGAATCAGCGATTGTTGTGGATGCGCACCGTAACGGTGCTTGTTTTTTAGAGAGGAGGCGCTTGCCCGGCCTTAAGAATGAAGCTCTTAGAGTACAGAAGTCAGCAAAGTACCAAGTCAGTCACAGCCAAAAGAAGGGCTACAAGGCACAACGGCCCAGTACAGCGACACAGCGCCGGTCGCGGGCAAAGGGAAAGGAAACCGCTCCAGGAGCGGTCTGGGGGCGGAGGAGGGCGGCACGCCTGCCGTTGTATCCCTCTATCCGGCACGCCGAAGATCAGCACACTTGACCTTCAACCGGGAGATGAGACGATCCACACTTGGGCGGTCCCGTTGTCTCGTCAACCCCTTTCAAAGCTGCAAAAGAATGACCAATTTATACACCACATCAGCCGGATGTCTAAAGAAAATTCCCTCAATGGTAGCTTTGTTCCGCGTAGTCCAGAGAGACCAAGCAAGCGCCCCAACGCCTAGCCAAGCTAGCTTTCGTTCTTGGGCACTACTAGCCATGATGAGCCCATATAGTTCAGCGAAACCACTCGGGTTCCACGAACATCCAGTCGCCTCTCGAAGGGCGCTCCACACCATTCGAGCCACAATGCATCGGAAAATAATGTGGCCGCTGGTTTCCTCTTCTCGCACCAAACACACAAGCCATCACCCGGCCGTGTCTTTTTGGAGCTGGACACCGCTGGGAATCGGTTCCCGCCAGCTGCCATAAGAAGATTTTAATTTTGCTGGCATTCTTGCTGCCCAAAGTGACCGCAGATCATAAAGCGGGGGGGCTTTGAAGATTTCTTATACAACAAGCTCAGAGAAGGCTCCAGATGGCTCTAACCGCCAATGGGCCTCATCGCGCTCAGCAGATAATCGCACCGATGCCATGGCAGTAGATCCTCCCATTCCGGGACTTGAAGGCCCAAGGCCTCTGGCCCGGCCGAAGCGCCTGTTCACCCATATATCCACAACACGCGCCTCCTGCTGTCCCGCGATTGCATAGAGGTTGGGGTATGCCAGGTCAAGCGATCACTCACCCCACCAAACATCTTTCCAGAAAAGCGTCAATTGACCGTTATGCACCACAAATCTCGTCCCAAGCCGCAGCAAAGGTTGAACCTTGCGAATATCATTTGCAAACTGCGACCGACGGACCCGCGGTCGAAAGGTCACTCCATCCTCCTCAAGATATTTAGCCTTGAATATGGAGAGCCAAAGCCCACCTTGTCCCGTCAAAATTTTCCAGGCCCACTTTGTCATAAGGCACCAATTCATAACTCTGGAGTTGATAATACCTAAACCACCCACCTCTTTAAGAGATGCAATCGCATCCCATTTAACCATATGGTACCGTTGTTTTCCATTTTCCTTAGCCCAAAAGAATCTGGAACGAATCTTGTCAAGTTTCTCATGGGTCCCGTCGCGCAAAAGATAAAAACCCATGACAAACATAGGAATGTTAGTCAGGCAATCGTTAATAAGCACTAACCGGCCACCCGAGGCTAGTAGCTTGCCCTGCCACGGTTCCACTCTTTTAGCCGCCTTGTCCACCATAGGCTCGAAATCAGCCATGGACAGAGCCCGATCCGAAATGGGCATGCCCAAATACTTAAAGGGAATAGATCCCAACTCACAATTCATCATATGAGCTGCTCTGAGCTGGGACTCCAAATCACCTCCCGTGACAAAGGCCTCACTCTTAGCAAAGTTTATTTTAAGTCCCGACATGGCCTCGAAGCACATGAGCAAAAACTTGAGGTTAGCGATCGCCTCTTCAGAGTTCTTAATGAGGATGAGGGTATCGTCGGCATATTGAAGGTGACAAAACCCTCCTGGAACCACCCTCTCCGCAACACCCGAGATGTGGCCTGCAGCTTTGGCGCTGTCCAGAATCGAAGCCAGCGCGTCCGCCACAAGATTGAATGAAGGGAGAGATCGGGTCACCCTGCCGCAGGCCCCTGCCGTTGCGGAAATATGGGCCAATCGAGCCATTAATATTAATAGCAGTTTGCCCACCCCTCACAATTTGTCGCATCCAGCTCACCCATTGCGGGTCAAAATTTTTCTTGTGTAACACCTCAATGAAATCCCACCGGACCCGGTCATAGGCTTTCTCAAAGTCGATCTTGAGAATGAACACCTCTTCCTTTGTATTCTTAATCTCATGAAGCACCTCATGAAGCACCGCTATACCATCCAGGATGCTTCGCCCTTTAATAAAGGCAGATTGCAGATTATCAATAATCTTGTCTGCCACCGGAGCAATGCGAGAGGCAAATCCCTTAGCAATCAACCTGAAGCTGACATTAATGAGCGTGAGGGGACGAAAGTGCCTTATTTGATCTTCACCCGACATCTTCGGAATCAACGCCAGCACCCCATAATTTAGGCGTTTAATGTCTATTCGGCCACTGGTGAATTCATTCACAAGGTGGGCGAATTGTGGTCCCACTAAATTCCAAAACCGCTTATAGAAGATGACCGGGAAACCATCAGGCCCGGGCGCCGTGTTCACCCTCATCTGATTTAGGTTAGCTGAGATCTCATCAAGCGTGAAAGGCTTAGTGAGGATGGAGTTTTCAGCTGGAGAGACCAGTCGCTCATTATTCCAGATTGATTCGTGTAGAGATGCTGATCCCACCCCAGGAGAGCCCAAAAGCTCCCGGTAAAACTCATAAATATGGGTTTGGAGGGCGCCCTCTTCAGTGATAACATTGTCACCATCCCGGAGAACATGAATCATACATCTCTGGCGTCGGCCATTTGCCACAACATGAAAGAATTGGGTACTCGCGTCCCCCTTGAGCACCCAATTTTTCTGTCCCCTCTGCTTCCAATAAATCTCCTCGCAGGTCAAGATGAATATCATTTCGTCCTCCACCACATACCTTCTCGCCCATTCCTCCTGCGATAGGCCGCTCAAGTCTGCCTTGGTGTCCAAGGCCGACACTACACTCATTAGGGCCTCTTTTCTCGCTTTCAGCTGGCTACCCACGTTCGCGCCCCAACCACGGAGGTGTCGACGACACAAGCGCACATAGTGTTGCCATAAGTCCATAGCATCGCATAAAGGACCATATCGGTGAGGGGGGCGATCCCTAGCCGCTAACCAAAGCGAGGAAACCCGTTGCACAAAGCCCGGCTGGAGAAGCCATTGCTTCTCAAAGAAGAAGCGCTTGGTGGCGCGGTGGGGGGCTTCTCCAGAGTTAAGGATAAGCGGGCAGTGATCGGAGCCCAGCCTTGGTTCTGCCACAAACGAACAACCCGCAAATTTGGCCTCCCAGTCAGTGGAGACGAAGACGCGATCCAGCACGCATCTAATCGGATCATCCTGATTATTACACCAAGTAAAACGAGCCCCCACTCTTAGGCAACTCGATGAGGTCAAGGACATCCACCCACTCATTGAAGGTATCTACCAGTCTGTGGTCTGAAATAATGCCATTACTCTTGTCTAGCGCACCCCGTAGAAGATTGAAATCCCCACCAATGACAATAGGCCATGGGGAGGCCGTGACCTTAGCATAGATCTCTCGGAGGAAATCAATTGATCGATCATGGTCGGCTGGGCCATACACCACCACTAGCTCCCATCTAAAATCATTATTGCGCTGAATAACGTCCGCCGCGAGGAAAAAGGATCCATGCATAAAACCCACCACCTCAAAACTTTCCGTCTTCACCCCCAACAGAATCCCCCCTGATCGGCCCGAGGCCGGAAGCCATTCCCACCGAAAGTTGAAAGCGCCACCTATGGCGTCAAGCTCATATGGTTCAAAAGAGGACCGAATGGTTTCCTGGAGACCCACGAAGTCGAGCTTTTGGTCACAGATGTATTCAATAAGTTGTCGGCGTCTATCACTTTGACCAAAGCCACTCATATTCCAAATTAGGCATTTCATTGCATATCTGAGGGGGACCGGGCCCCCGCCCCATCAATGTTCTCCTCTCTAGTAGACACAGCCAACCGGCCTCGCCCATGGCCACGGCCCTGCGTGGGCCTAGCATCCACGGAAGCCGCATCCGGAGCTGTCGACGCTGCATTCTCCCTTGCAGCATCAGCAGCCGAAGCAGCACGCAACTCAGCCGCCACAGTTCGGGCAATGTGCTGACGAGCCTTCGCCTCGGCCACCGTAGCCTGGACCATCTCCTGGGCCCGGAAACTATCAAGCACCTCGAGAGGGTTACAAGTCTCCGAACCCAGAATCACATGGCTGTCTGTGGCCACTTTGAGGAGATGGCGATTCGAAGCAAAAGCAAGAACCTTGAATGAAGACATAGAGCGGGTTATTGGTTTATTACCTTCCGGATCCTTGCCGGCCTTGAGGGACATCGCCTTGGACATCATGTCGGAGGCCTTGGTCGCCGCGGTGCGCCTGCTGGACCTGCTGGCCCGCACCGGGGAGGGCGAGGCCAGCACCACCTCATCCGACACCACCTCCACAGAATCAGAAGCGCGGAGCTCATCGAAGGCCGCCAGGCAATCGTCGCTTGGCAGGCAGTTGTCGGTGAAGTCCTCCCCATCGAAGCGGTCCAGGAGACCCACCGGGGAGATGGGAGCCCCGCGGGCACCAGCCGCATCTCCTCCCCAAGTCATGGAAAGGCACGAAGAAGGGGGAGGGGAGGAGCACGGCGTCAGGGAATGAGGAGTGGAGGACTCAGCCGGCGCAGCAGCCGGGATGACAGACGTGATCCCAGAGTCCTTTTGGGGCTCACCTCCCATCCCAGGCCCCTCCTCATCAGGCAAAGCGGGCAGCAGCCGAAGCGGGGAGAGGTTGCAGCCAAATTGATCCACCACCAATGCCACGGACGGGGAGCAGGTAGGCGACGAGCGCGGCAACAAAGCCAGGGGGCCGCACCGAAGGGCCAGAGGCGCCCAGAACCAGCTGCAGGTCAGCCACCACATGCTGACGACCACCAGGAGCCGAGCCGGCATGGCTCGAGGGGCCCTTACCAGCCGGCCGAGAACCCCCTGCCGCGTCCCATTCCCCCGATGTCAAACTGCGATAGGAGTCTTCAGGCTCAGTGTCATCGTCATGGGGAGGCGGAGGGGGAGGCAAGGGAGCCTTGGGCTGCAGGTCCGGCAAAGCATCCACTTCACGCTCAATGCGCATAACAAAACCACCAGTTCCACGGAAGATCTCGAAAGTGCCTTTGAGCTTCTCCGACTTCCTGCATAGGATCTTGGCACGCACCGGCTCACCCACCTTGTTCAGGGACTTCTCATCCACCATGACCGCTTTGCCAACCGCGCGGAGGATCTCTTTGATGAAAGGCTCTTGCCTCAACTTGTCCGGAACGCCGAAGACCCGAATCCAAGATTCCTGCAGCCAAGAAGTAGCTTGCGGTCCCACAAGGGGATCTCCCACCTCGGCCTTGTGCTCGCTGATCGGTAGAGAAAAAGTTCCACTCTTCTTGCTCATCCTCAATGCCGCCGCTGACGGGTATACAACCGAGAAGCAATTCTTACGGGCCTGATTAATCTTCCAATCCCATTCGGACTCCCACATGTCATTGAGATCAGCCCTCAGCGACTCTACCGTAGCCTCCCCTTCAGTGATGACCAAGGAGGCAGCATTGGGTGGAATCACCTCCTCCTCCTCCAAGCCACCCTCGAGCATGTAGAAGCCCATCTCCTTTATGCCAAATCCATACATCACTAAATCAGGCTTAGATTGGCGAGACGGGCACTGCTTGGATGTATGGCCCTCCTCTTTGCACGCAAAGCACTTCGGCGGAAACTTGCAGCCAACCTGGTAGTGGCCCGAATGCCCACATTTGAAGCAGATAACTTCCGAGATGTTAGGCCCCGCACTTCCTTTCTCAGCAGCCGACGAGCGCCGGCCACCCTGCTGCAGAGACCGGTCGCCATCCCGGCCATCGGCCAGGCACTCCCCTGACCCAGCCCTTCCCCCACCACGCACAGACCCGCGCGCCTGCTCCCCATCAGCATTGCCTGACAGCCGAGGCCGACCAGGGGCAGGAGGAGGGAGGGGAGAGTAGGAATCACAGCCACGCGAGCGCGACCGACGCGGCAAAGGATGGCCACGCCCCCGAGCACCTCCACGCTCCGAGCGGAGCTCGCGCCCCGCCGAGAGCTGAGAGCGGAGGTCTCGCTCCCGCGCTGCCCCTTCCGCCTCCAGCTCAGGGGAATCACGGCGCCGCTTGTTGGAGCCGTGCGCGCGAAGCCGCTTGTCCCTCTCCATCCGAATCGCCGCCTCCACCAAGCGCGGAGCCGCCGCCGCCGCAATATGGGTCGTGCCTCTGCCCCACCGCCGGATGTCGCGCTGCGCTGCTGGAAAACCTAGCGAGTGAGCCAGATCACCCGAGGCACCCACCACCAGCGCTTGAGGTGGGTAAAGATGGGCATAACACCGGGCTGCCGGAGGAGGGCACCCTAGGCGAGGAAGGGGCGGAGCCACCAGATCCGCAAAGCTGAAGCCAAAGGAGGGCCAATCACGGCAAAAGACGCGAGGCCCTGCACAAGGCCCACCTGACCCAACCAACGGAGGAAACGCCGCCGAGTCCAACGCCGGCACCGCAGCAGACGCCGGCGAGCAATTGGGCGCACCTCGACACGCCGCCCCCACCACCGCCGGCGGGAAGGACGGCTCCACATCCCGTAGCCTCGGCGAAAGCCGTTGGCCCCTGCCGCACAGAACCCCCTCAGGGGAAGCAGCCCCGATCCTGGCCCGCCGCGAACAGCTTGGAGCCGACGAATCCGCCACCCTGCACAGCCAGGACGACAAACAGGACTTGTGTCGGCGAACCCGAGTCCACCCCGCCCGCGCAGCAGACAGGTCTTCTTCCCTGACCTTCTGGTGCCCGAGGGAGGCACACACCGGAGCGGCCGCCGAACCTCCAGATCCATCCGCCAAGGAACCAGCCGAGCCGTGGCACGCCGACGACTCCCCAAGCACGAGCAGCGCCGACCGGCTCCGCACCCGGGGCTGCTCATCTCCCGACGCCCCGACGGCCTCCACAGAGTCCTCGTCCGCATCACCACAAGACAGAGCCCAGAAACGCCCCATCCCCCCACAGGGCAGACCCGACGGAGCCACCGGACCAGGGAGGCACCCACATCTCCGCCAGCTCCGGCCACCATGGCTCGCCGTCCCCCGGAACCCAGCCGGGCCGGCGAAGCACGGAGGGGGGAGGCGCGCAAGACGCAGGAGCTCCCAACGGTCATATTTTCCTCTTCCCCAAAATAACCCCCCACCCGTAGCGGTGCTTGTTACGTATGGGAATTTCAAAAAGGCAAAAGGTAGACGTGTTCTTTGGTCGAATGTCCATCCCTTTAAAAAAAGCAAAGATTGGTCTATCTTTTTTTACTAGAGGAAAAAGTGGGTTCTTTATGTTCTTTCCTTCTTTCTAGGAGAAAAGGTCGCAGCCATCTATGAACGGAAATGTACATGAGTTTATTTATTTTGTTTGTAAAACAACTAGCAAATGGCAGATTTATCAGTCATAAACCATGGTGAAAGGTATTATGAATTACTCCCTCCGTTCCTAAAAATTTGTCTTTTTAAAGATTTCAAATGGATTACCACATACAGATGTATGTAAACATATTTTAAAGTGTAGATTTATTCATTTTGCTCTGTATATAGTCATTTATTACAATTTACATTTGTGAGTAATCTCTTCAGTATATATTGCCATCCATTTCACATATTTGTACTCACTTTATACTTCGGCACAGCTGAATTGTCAATGTCCAAAACACATATAGTTCATTTGTTAGGACATTTTGTACAACTTATTTGCAAGTTACATATCTCATGTTTACGTGATTCCTTTTGTTCAAAATAGTGTTGAAATTTAATTCGTTGTGAAGCATTAGTCAGTGCTCAGTTCCCCTATTTGGCTATTTGCTACACCTAGCTGTATAATCCGGAAGCCTTTAGTTGAGTTGTGTTCCCGGAACTTCTTTTCAGTATATAACCTATCCGACCCTCACAAAAATTCTTATTTTTTGACAATTCAACATCTTTATGGTGATTTTGATAGTGCAATTTGCCACACATACACGTTTCTTTCATAATTCAGCATTTATGCTATTATATGCTTGTGTAAACAATAGTTTTTGGTATTTCACCTCACATAAACATTTCTTCAACAGAGTTTCCTCTTCCTCGGGTGATGATGACGAAATCAGCTTGTAGAGAAAATATCGTATTCTTGCACATAGAATAGTATCGGGAAATTGTGTCCATGTTTTGTTTGAAGGATCCTATGTATTCATCCTAACGTAACTTGCTTATTGACCAGTGCATAGTTCCTGGTGGTAGAAGCTAGGCATAGTTGGGACTTCAAAAAAAAAACATATATCTGAAAGATCAAAATGTCATTTAGAGTGTACATTCTTGTACTACAAGCTTCTTATTTGCAGTTACTATTTTTCCGGTGCATGGCCATAAGAGCATGGTTAATAATACAACCAACGGTTGGCTATAAGAAGTTGCCATGTGATTTATAGCCAATCTCTTAGCCGGCATGTACAATAGTAAGTTTTAAATATGTACTAGTTTATCAATAGTTGGCCCACGTTACATCCTCACAAAGTGTCTTGGGTCTCGTGTTGCAGCTGGCTACTAACTAAGAGCCCGCTTCTTTTCTCTCTTCTCTCCTCTTTCCTCCAACTAAGCATAGATATATTATTCTATTCCTTATAACATGCTTACGTCACTCTATTGCACTTGTTCTAAGGATATTGGGGGTATGTACGTGCCATGACACAAAGACCAAGGGGCGGGAATCAATAAAATTTGGCACAAAGTAGGTGATATGTGTCCCATTGTTTTTTCATTTTGGATTGCTATGGCCAGTGTTAAGCATCGGACAAAAAAATTTAAAATGTAAATTAGGCATTGGTTATTTAGTAAAATGTGGATGCTCCAAGAGGCAAAATGTTCGGAATGTCAGATGACTTCTTTGTTGTTGATTTTATTTGATTGATTGCCTTCTAACTAGAATGTATAAATATATTTTTTCTACCGTTATACGTGTTTTTTTGTGGGCACCATTATATGTGCATTGCATGTGCACATTTACAAGTATATATATATATATATATATATATATATATATATATATATATATATATATATATATATATATATAAAGAATACAATGATCAACTTGAAATACAAGACAAGATATCTCCGCTATCCTATCTTTTCTAATAATCATAATACTCAACCCCGCGTAGTCGCAACAGTAGCGACATGGACGGTGAGACTGGAGAAGAATCCGAAGGTAGGCCGACGGACATCCCCCACAGTTGTAACGGTCGATGTATCGTGAAAGTTGTGGCTGGAGTGAAAGCCGACGAGTTGGGTCAAGCAAGGTGGTAGCCCTTTGTGCCATTGTCAAGGTAGCCGAGAGTGTGGGTGGTGTAGCCGCGGTCGAGGTACCCATGCGAAGAACGCCGTGGTCGATGCCGAGTCGGGGTGGCTGGTTTCGAGGAAGTCGTCATGGAGCCGCAGGCGCAAGGAGGTGCTGAGTTAGTCATAGGCGCAATGTTGTCGAAGTAGTGGTGCGTCGGGAAGAAGATGTAGTTGACCAGGCGTCGCGTAGAGTTTGCCAAGCCTGGGGACATGTCGTGGAAGAAGGCACACATCGGTGTTGCCAGCACCAGGCATGGGTAGACGGTCGAAGACGATGTTGACGAGGCGCCGCACCAGGCTTGCCAGGCCCAGGGACACGTCGTGGACAAAGGCACGCGTCGGTGTTGCCAACACCGACCATGCGCGGGGAACAACATGAGTTGTACACCATATCAGAGGAGTGGGAGGGGCCGACAGAGGAGGACTCGTCGACGGTTGTGGCGCCAATCGGCGTGGGGCCGATGTTGCCAATGGTGGCTGGGAAGATGATGGCGACGTTGGCGATGAGCTGGTGCTGGACGAAGACGAAGGGGGTGGACGAGCGGCACGGCTCGGGTGAGCGAGCGGCAGAAGAACCAAAGAGGAGCGGCGGCCGCGGCCTGACGGCAGCCGCGGCGGAGGCTTGGTTAGGAGCGCGGCGACGATGCTCGAAATAGGCGAGGAAGAACCTGACAGCATGACGAAGACCGGTGCGAACGGTGGTGTTCCCGCACCGAGAGAGTCAGTGCGGCGCATACCACGAGAAGTCGATGCGCGGGGGCGACGACGTAGACCGTGGGCCGCGGCGCTACGGCCCAAAGGGGCGGCCGAGCGCGGGTCGGTGCAACCACGGGGACGGCCTCGGGTAGCGGCGGGCTTAGCTTTCCGTGACACTACAGTCCAAAGAGGGCGGTGTAGCAGTGGCTCGCGGGTTGGGGTAGCCGCGGTGATAACCACTGGCCAGTGGCGATGACATGACGGGCGGCGGCCTGCAGTGCATGCCACAGCGCGACAGCCGGAAGGGGCGACGCAAAGGCGGCGGCTAACGGGGTTGCCGTCGGGAGGATCTCGGGGCGGCATCGTGGATCGTGTGTCGCAACGCAACGGCCCGAAGGGGCGTCAGCGGGAGCGGCGCGCGGGCCGGGACAGCTGGCGAGAGGACCTTGGGGCGGCGACGCAGATGTCCGAAGGGACGACGCGACGGTAACCTGTGGCTCGATCGACAGTAGGCACGTGCTCGGGGATGGGCTTGGCGAACACAGGCGCGTGATTGGTTGATCAGACTGATGGCGGCGCTATACGCGCCATGGCGAGGACGACGCGCAGATCGGAGTCAATGGCGATGTTGTCAATAATCTCCTGGTCGATGACGACAAAGATAGACTAGCAATGAAGATTACGCGGACGAGCGGCAGGGCAGCGACGCACGAAGGCGTCCCTTGGGCGACGCGCCCAGCTTTGTCGCACCGTTGATGACGAAGTAGCCGGTGTAAAGTCGACGCCAATGTCAGAGTAGAGGCGCGGAGTCAACGGCGGCGGTGCGCAACACAAACTGATCGTAGATCGGTATGAAAAACAAAAAAGAAACGACGGTCAAGACGATCGGCGAGAGAGAAAAAACCACATTAAGAAATTGAAAAAAGAATTTTTAGGGCAGCCGGTCAACACAACCGGCGGACACACACTAAATACGGGCTGACACTAAAACTCGGAACTTCTGTCGTCCTACTTTTTGTGTATATGTTTGTGAATAAGTCACTTGCTTTGTGTTGCTTAGATGTTTGTGATGTCGAAGGTTGCCGCGGAGCGGTCCGCTCCAGCAAAGAAAGCTGAAGTTGAAAGTGCCCTGCCTCTTCAGACCAGTGTGTCACAGTAGAAGAATGCGCTTGTGGCGGCCCTGTGTTGCTTTCTGATGGCCTTGTTCCTGTGTCAGGAGTCCAGCTCGTGTCCTTTTTTTTCCAACTGTTTCTGTATGGTCAGTATAAATTTCGTGTAAGAAACTTTGAGTGAAAGTATAGGAGTATAACCTGAGACTGGAGTAATGGCCCACGATAATACTACCTCCATTTCTCTTTAATCCGTATATAAGATTTAATCAAAGTCAAACTTTGTAAAGTTTGACTAACTTTATAAAAAAAATATTAACATCTACAATACTAAAATTATATGTTATGAAAATTAATTTCATCATGCATCTAATAGTATTGATTTCATAATGTGGATGTTGATATCTTTTCCTATAAAGCTAGTCAAATTTTACAAAGTTTAACTTTGATCAAATCTTATATGCAAACAAAAAAGAAACGGAGGCAGTAGTAGGTAGACAATTCTAGAATAGCCCAGTAACAGCAACGGAAAAGCACTCCATGCTCACCTCTTGAACAATCTGGAATGAAAGGAATGCTCGCATCTTCCAACTCAAGAATGTCGCATCGACGGTTCTACTAGCTAAAATCAAGATTGACACTCAAACTTGGGTCACTGCGGGTACAAAGAAATTGGGATCTTTCATGCCGTGAGAGTAGGCCTTTTATAACGGTGTTGTAATACGATGGGTGTTGTAACACGAACATTAAACTCCTCTTTTTCCTCTTAATTAATGAATGAGGCTAGTCTTTTTCCTCCTTTCAAAAATGATGATGAAGAAGCAAAAGTCTTGCGTGTGTGATGGGCCGATTCACGTGTATCTTAAACTCAGCTGCTCGTCCAGTTCATGCAACGAACTAATTCTGCTCGAAAACATTGAAATCCAACGAACTCGTTTGCACACAAAATGAAGAAGAAAAGCCTTGTCTCTGTCGAAAAAACCTGTGTCTACAGCAAAATTTCCTCAGATTCCGGTAAGCAATCTACTTGTTTCAATGTGTTTTTATGGGATTTTTTTGAGGTGTTGTTTCAATGTGTTGTGGAATTCCTTTGAATTAGAAAAAAACATTAAGGGCCTCTTTGATCCAAAGGGTTTTCACTGGAATTTCAAAGGATTAGAAGTTTTCTTTGTTGATGGTCTGATTCATATGACCATGACATTGTTCAAACAATCCAAATCCTGCAGAATTCATATGACCATGACATTGTTTTTCCTATCAAGCACAAACACACCAAAATCTTGCAGAATTCATATGGCCATGACATTGCAATCATACTTTCGTTTTTCCTATCCCTACGCTTCTGCAATCATGTGGATTAAAGAGGCCGCCCTAAAGGAAAGACAAGGGAGTAGACGCTATGGGCTAAAATTTGTGTTCTGACCCTTTTGGGGTATAAATTCGGGATCTGGCCCCTGTTTGAATTTTTTTCGACATTTGACCCTTTTGCTACCGCCGCAGTCTACGGCGGTAGGCTTGCATAGCCTACCGCCAGGACATTTGGCGGTAGGGGAACGACAGCCGCCGTCACACAAACGTCCAGGAGTTGACCTGGCAGACATCCTACCGCCGGAGCCGACGGCGGTAGGGTGTACAGACCTACCGCCAGCATCCCTGGCGGTAGGGTCCCATCGTAATGCATTTTTTGCACAGCTTGTATTTTGAAGTAGTTGTTGTTGAAGAAACTGTGCTCTTTTTTCACATGAAAGTATACTCATATTGACAAGAACAATTGGCATGAAGTTAACTTAATGTTCAGACTGAATTTGACAGACAAACTTATGAAAAAACTGAATTTGACAGCACATAGTTTCATATTCAATGTGAACATAATTGAAAGGCACAAGGCATTACAAGAGGCACATAGTTTCATTATTCATTGAGAACATAACTGAAAGGCACACGACAAACTAATAGGAAGATCTTCAGACAAGTTCAAAGAGCGGGCAGACATCTTCAGAGCTCTTCGTATGTTAGCCCTGGCTGTGGAGACAGAAACGTCAGCGGATCCACCGGTTCAGGCGGAGGCAGAACACTGGTCGGCATCCGACCTGCCAAGCACTCCCACCTTGCCTTGCCCGCTGGAGTTTTCGCGTCCGCCCTAGCCCAGTTGATGATCTCGAACGCCGATGCACCTGGGGGCGGCATCCTGGCACTCTCCTCCGCATTGCTCTCAAAGTAGATTCTTCGGCCCAAATTGCACAGCTCCCAGTCGGCGTGCTGCTTGGCAACTTCAATGCACCCTTCCGGACGGACATGGGAGATATTTGCATCTGCCTCCATCTCTGCCTTCACTTCCTTCCACTCCTTCACGCTCTGCTAGCAAGAGCGGACATCGTCGAGGATCCGCTCTGCCCTCTCCTGCCACCGCACTGCCCTCGTCGCCTCTAGGACCTCGTCTGAGATAGATCCCACCGGCTGCAGCAGCTCGGGGAAGGCCTCGTACACGTACGGGAGCGACATCTGTGACGGGATGTGCTGGAGGGGAGTTGGAGGAGTGGGCGGTGATGGAGTGGGCGGTGCTTGCTCCACGGTTCCATACCTAAACATATAGATGCATCACACAAAGCTTCATCACCTTCAAAAAAAATCTAAACCTAGAAAATATGAGCTAATCTTTCAATAAGCATATGAAGATTTTTCTTAGCATGAGCATGAATTAGGGTTCATCATGTGGTCAAAAAATAAATAAATACATCAAGATGCAATCACCAAGGTTCATCATGATTTTTTAAACATGAACACGATTTTTTTAACATGAATATGAATTAGGGTTCATCATATCAACATGCATCATCACATCTAAATAAATTCCACCAACATGCATCATATTGAACTTATGAAAAAACTGAATTTTACTCAAAGTAAATCATTCCTAGGCTACAAAAAAAATTAAATCTAGTTGAAAAGGGGGAGTGATTTGACTCAAACTAATTGGAGGGATCGGAGGAGCTTACTTTTCTCTTTTCGGGACCATCTCAATCCGCAAAATCGGAGAAGAAATGAAGAAGATCCGAGGGGGGAGTGGAGGAGATGAGAGAGGGGGCGAGAGGAAGAAGAAGTATGTTCTTCGGGTGGCTGAGTGGGGGATAAGGGGGTGGGGCGGGCAGCCGGTGGCATATAAATCTTTGTTTTCTCCTACCGCCAGAGGGAACGGCGGTAGGGTTTGCAAACCTACCGCCATGATGCTTGGCGATAGGGTGTGCAACCCTACCGCTGTTCAGGTGGCATTTTTTGTCACAGAACGCAGGCGCGTGGGGGGAGGCCCCAAACCGCCGGAGGCTATGGCGGTAGGGTGTGCAATCCTACTGCAGTTTGGGTGGCATTTTTTGTCATAGGACGCAGGCGCATGGGGGGAGGCCCCCTACCACCGGAGGCTATGGTGGTGGGGTGTGCAAACCTACCGCCATGAAGCCTGGCGGAAGGTCCTGATCCTAGTGCATTTTTTGCACCTAACTTGTATTTGTTGGGAACGTAGCATGCAATTTCAAAAAAATTCCTACGATCACGCAAGATCTATCTAGGAGATGCATAGCAACGAGAGGGGGAGAGTGTGTTCACGTACCCTCGTAGACCGAAAGCGGAAGCGTTAGCTTAACGCGGTTGATGTAGTCAAACGTCTTCGTGATCCAACCGATCAAGCACCGAACAAAAGTCCCGGTTCCAAGCCGTAAAGTATGGCGCACTAAACTATCAAGTAGTCATCATACCGAGCTTGTCAAACGTTCATAACGTCTGCATCAGCTCCTGCAACAGGTATGTCACCTAGAGGTGCATCAAGGACATAATTATTCTATGTAGCAATGAGGATAATCCTCAGATCACAGACCCAGTCCGCATCATTGTGATACGTCTCCAACGTATCTATAATTTTTGATTGTTCGATGCTCTTATATTATCAATCTTGGACGTTTTATAATCATTTTATATCATTTTTTGGTACTAACCTATTGACATAGTGCCAAGTGCCAGTTGATGTTTTCTGCATGTTTTTTACATCGCAGGAAATCAATATCAGACGGAGTCCAAATGCCACGAAACTTTACGGAGATTTTTTATGGACCAGAAGACACGTAATGGGCCCTGGCTGCACCTGGGGGGTGCTACGAGGAGAGCACAACCCACCAGGGCGCGCCCTGGTGGGTTGTGCCCACCTCGGGTGCCCCCCAGACTGAAGGAGTCCTGGATTAAGGGGTCCTCGGGCATCCGACCTATATGACATGGGCCGGACTGATGGGCTATGAAGATACAAGACAAAAGACATCTTCCCGTGTCTGGATGGGACTCTCCTTTGCGTGGATGGCAAGCTTGGCGTTCGGATATGTAGATTTCCTCCTCTGTGAACCGACTTTGTACAACCCTAGTCCCCTCCGGTGTCTATATAAAACGGAGTGTCGGTGTCAAAACCGGCGATCTCGGGTAGGGGGTCCCGAACTGTGCGTCTAGGCGGATGGTAACAGGAGACAAGGGACACGATGTTTTTACCCAGGTTCGGGACCTCTCGATGGAGGTAAAACCCTACTCCTGCTTGATTAATATTGATGAGATGGGTAGTACAAGAGTAGATCCACCACGAGATCAGAGAGGCTAAACCCTAGAAGCTAGCCTATGGTATGACTGTTGTTCGTCCTATGAACTAAAACCCTCCGGTTTATATAGGCACTGAATAGGGTTAGGGTTACACAGAGTCGGTTACAATGGTAGGGGATCTACATATCCGTATCGCCAAGCTTGCCTTCCACGCCAAGGAAAGTCCCATCCGGACACGGACGAAGTCTTCAATCTTGTATCTTCATAGTCCAGAGTCCGCCAAAGGTCATAGTCCGCCATCCGGACACCCCTAATCCAGACTCCTCAAGAGCCTGAACCAGGCTTCAATGACGACGAGTCCGGCGCGCATATTGTCTTCGGCATTGCAAGGAGGGTTCCTCCTCCGAATACTTCATAGAAGATTTTGAACACAAGGATAGTGTCCGGCTCTGCAAAATAAGTTCCACATACCACCGTAGAGAGAATAATATTCACACAAGTTCAATCTGCTGACGTATCCCGCGGCGTGACATCACACCACGGCCAAGCCTTTATTCGAATCGTTTTCACTGCCCTGCCTCAGCGCGTTTAGTGAGGCGGTTTCCTTGGCACGTCTTGTCAAAGCAGAGATCGTGTCCCCTTATTCCAGGATTCTCATCAATACGGGCGTGGGTAACCCAACCGCGCCATTGATTACGGCGCTTGGGAGAGAAGCAAGTTTTACCAGGCCTTTGGGGACGTATAGCTTTGTCCGTCCATATAAGGGGATAAGGATCCACTTCTTCACACACGCCTTCTTCCTCCTTTGCCTATCCATTTCCGCGCACTCGAGCTCCAGCGCCCAAGTCCGCACATCCCACCTCAACCTTCTCCAACCATGTCCGGAGCGGGAGGCAAGTGGATGGCCTCCTCCGTCATGGAGGGACACATCAAAAAGCTGCGGAAGGCCGGATACTTGTCCGGCGACATCGCGTGTCGGCTCCCAAACAAGGGGCAGCTCATCCCCACCCCCAGGCCCCATGAGAGGGTGGTGTTCCTCCCCCACTTCCTCCGCGGACTGGGCTTTCCACTTCACCCATTCGTCCGGGGGCTCATGTTCTACTACGGCCTAGATTTCCACGACCTGGCCCCAAATTTCATCCTCAACATCTCGGCGTTTATCGTCGTGTGCGAGGCCTTCCTCTGCATCTAGCCCCACTTCAGCTTATGGCTGAAGACCTTGAATGTCAAGCCAAAGGTAGTGGGCGGCCGCCAAGCGGAGTGCGGAGGTGCCATGGTGGGCAAGATGGCCAACGTCCTATGGCTCGAGGGCTCCTTTGTGGAGACCATAAAGGGGTGGCAATCGGGGTGGTTCTACATCACCGAGCCGCGCGACTCCCAATGGGCGGAAGTCCCCCGAATTCCGATCTGGCTTCCCCACACGGCTCACATCATGGAAAGAGACGGGCCTGACGTGGGGTGATTCAAAAGAGCTGTCCGGACTCCAAACCTGTGTCCGAAACCTGGTGGACAAGAATCTCAAGCTTGTCAACGTAATCCAGGTGATGCTCATCCGCCGGATTCTCCCATGCCAGCAACGGGCCTTCAATTTGTGGGAGTTTGATCCGGCACAGCACCGAACCTTGAGCCGGCTCTTCAACACTACGTACGAAGATGCCTGGAAGGTGCTGTTCAAGGGCGCCGAAGCTCTCGCATCCGCTACCGAAGATCGCGGATTCACCTCGCAGCGTCAAGCCAGCGAGGCAGGTTATTTTACCCATTACGGGACTCTTTTTTCATAGTTTGACTCTATGCGGGATCTAAAACTCCCTCACCTTTGACGGGACTAGCTGAAGACGTCCGGACAGATTGACTGTCCGGCTCCCTTGCCAGAAGACCTAGCGGACGCCCGACTGACGGGGCTGCTGGCTCCGGCACCTCACGTGGTGCCGGAGAAGAAGGCCAAGAAGAAGGCCACGGGAACTCGAAGGAGCTCCCGGCGCCAGGTGCTGTCGGACTCATCGTCCGATGACTCCGAGGCGGACTCCCCCCACGAAGACGAGGAGGAGGAAAAAGAGGCCTCTCTCCCGGAGGGGGGAGAGAAGAAAAGTAAGGCCGCCCCAACTAGGGAGGCAGGAGGATCTAAGAAGGGAAGGACCCTCCCTCCGGACTACACCGCCAACGCCGACGACGGCGAAGAGGGGTGGGCACCGAGGACCAAGCCCCTGGCGAAATCGTAAGTGTCCGGACACCAGAATAACTCATGGCGTTCCATTTGTCACACAACATTTTCTAACGCCGAATATAACCATGCAGCCCGCCCAAGGATGGGCTCGACGATTCGTCGAGCGGCTCCCTGGACTCGTCGGATGTGAATAGCGCCTCACTTCCAACCGCCTCGTCTCCCCCCGCCGCGGATGACGCCGAGGTGGAGTCCCAAAAGGGGCCCAGCCAGGAGGAGGTGGCGCTGGAGACGCCGCAAGGCGACCTCCCGGACTCCGGGCGCAAAGGGGATAAAGCCCCTAAGGGCTTTAAGTCCACCCCTGTGCCGGACTCCATACCGGAACCTTCAGTGGTTCCGGAGTCTGGCGGGCGACCCCTTCATAAGAAGGGCAAGACTGCGACGCCGGTGACCTCCGTCCAACCGGAGGCACCGGATAATTTGATGGAGGCGCTCAACGGTGCTTCCATCGACGAGGAGCACCGCCTTTATTATGAGTGTGGCGATCCAGAAGTTCAGTCCGCCAAGAGCGGGTTGACGAAGCTCGTGCCAGCCTTCTAACAGGCTTTGAGGTATGTATTTAAGATATGTAAAAATATTACCGCATAGACAGTAGCCCCTGATGCTCAGTTTGGTGTTCGGAAAGAAAAGCCAAACTGAGGATCTAAAAGATATACACAGAAGACTAATATAAGTATGTCAATATGGGAATGCAGGCTACGCTGCTGACCTCTGCCGCACTGACTGCGGAGGTTGTTGCATTAAAGCAGAGCCTCGAGCGCTCCTAGAACGAGCTCGGACTTGCCAATAAGCGGCTCGAGGACAAGGAAGGTAAGTAATACCTTATGGGAGTATTTTAAAAAATGTGGTTGCAAAAAATGACAGGGATAACGTGAATATTGCAGGGGCCACGAACGAGGTGGCGACCCTGAAGGAGGCGGTGTCCAAGGCCGAAAGCAATGCGGCCGCGGAGCGCACTGAGCAGGAGAAGCAGGAGGCGCGGTGGCGGAGGTGCGGCAAGAGCTCCGTGCTCTCGTGGAAAAACACGAGTTTGGGCGTGACTCAAAGACTCGAGAGTCGAGCTCGCCTCGGCCCTTGAGAGCGCCAAGGCTGCTAAGGCCGAAGCCCAAAAAGCCCTCCAGGAGATTGAGGCGATGAAGAAAATAGCGACGGGTAAGGCATTCTATATGAAAAGAAAGCATGTGAAAGTGAATTATCTGTTACTTACCCAAATCCGGAGCTCTTCAGGAGCATTCGCAGATCTGCCTCGCAGTGTGGCTGATGTTGCCGCATTCTACCGAGCCGAGGAGGGAAGCTTGACAAAGAAGGTGTTACAGTCTCGGTATCTTTGAGGCCGGACACCCGGTGCTTATTGAGCGACCAGTGAAGCAGCTGGTCGAGCTCCATAAATGGCCGAACAGGCCATGAAGGGCCTCGTGGGTCGGCTGTGGCCCAAGAACCCATGCCCAGGAGCTACTTGGCTGGTGAGGCGGCCGGTGGGCCTTTGTCCATGGGTTGAAGTCATCAAGAGCTCCATATGCATCGAAGGTGCCGTAGAGGGCCCTTGCCCTTGCTAAGGTGCCTTTGGGGCAAGATGGACGCCGAGAAGCTTGTGACGGACGGACCACCACCGAAGAAGGAGCATCGCAAGCCTGAAATGTATTATGAGGCGTCTGAAGGGTGCCTCCTTATAGCGGATGAATGCTCCAAAGATATTATTTTTGAGTAGACTCGTATTTGTTATCCTGTATGCTGAAAACTTGTTCATATTTGCTAAGCAACGCTTTTGAATTTAAAATATTACCTTCTGTGCGGCAGTTTATTAAATTTGAGAGATGACGAGTCGTCGGCTTCAAATTTCCATGCCACGAGTCTTTGGGGTGTTCGGATAAACTTGGCGCTCTTGTTCCCATTCTTGGGTCCTTGAGGGAGGTGCTCAGCATAGCGAACAAGGCAACCGGACTATAATGCTTGAACACTCTCACTTAGCCATAGAATTCTATAATTTTAAATTTCGGCGAAGCCCCTAGTATTCGGAAGACCGAGTTCGGGGCGCTATCCACGCCTTAGGCCGGACTATGCCGACTCCTCGCTCTAAGCGGCATAAGTCTTTAGGGACTCAAAAACCTCTCGAACAGCGACCAGCTCTCACCCTATCATGACGGTCAGTTTTAGCTTTCTCCACTGAGGTGCTTAACCCAGCTCAACCGGGGCACAACCGCAGTGGTTCTCCCAGCGCTACCTTAGCTGATATAATGGAACATAAGGTACCAAAACATGGGAGCCGGGCAAACCCAACTATTGACCCAAGACATGATTCGGAGCCGATGCATATAATGCTATAAGTTCGGGGTGCCGCACTTGTGAAAGTGTTCGGACTTATCACACCATATTGCGGGGTACTTAAGCCCCTGGTGTATTGCCCGTACCAAAGTGTATGGTTGCACAATGTCATAAATGAACATATATATAGAAAAAAGGGAATTCAATAATAGGCAGAAGCTATATATTGTTTATTCGAAAGAGCTGCAGTAAGAGCAGAACGATACAAATAGTGTGATAAGCAAGGGACGGGACTGTTTAACATGTCCCCCCTCCAGGGGTAAGCCGCGGGATCGTGTGTAAAACAGATATATTGCTCGTAATAGAGACCAGCTGGACACTCGACGTAGCTTTCTGCTTCCCTGGCTGTTGCATCGTGTGTTCGGCGATTCTAATGCCGGACAGATCTTCGTAAGAACGCTTCCGCGCCATTTTGGGTATGTGGGTTGCGTATATCATGTTCACCGTTCGCACTTGTGGGGGAAGCCCTTCTGTCCTCTATTGTTCGGCGGCCGGGGCTCTTCCTCGTCATCGCTATGCAGCCCCTTGTCATTGTTTTCGGCATTTAACTTGCCTGCCTGCTTGAACACCCAACAATCCCTGTTGGTGTGGTTGGCTGGCTTTTCGGGGGTGCCGTGTATCTGGCACGAGCGATCGAGTATTCGGTCCAAATTGGACAGGCCCGGAGTATTTCTTTTAAATGGATTTTTCCGCTGACCGGGTTTAGAGCCTCTGAATCCGGCATTGACTTCCGTATTCTCAGCATCATCGCCGTTAATGCAGCGCTTGTGCTTGTTGCGACGCGTCCTGCCATTGCTGTCCTTGGTATCCGAATTACCAGGGCTCTTGGTCATGTTGTTACTAGGAGCTAGCCAGTTGTCCTCTCCCGCGCAAAAGTGGGTCATGAGTGATGTGAGGGCTGCCATGGATTTCGGCTTTTCCTGTCCTAGGTGCCGGGCAAGCCACTCGTCGCGGATGTTGTGTTTGAAGGCTGCAAGGGCCTCTGCGTCCGGACAGTCGATGATTTGATTTTTCTTGGTTAGGAACCGTGTCCAGAATTGTCTGGCCGATTCCTCTGGCTGCTGAATTATGTGGCTTAGGTCATCGGCGTCTGGTGGTCGCACATATGTGCCCTGGAAATTGTCGAGAAATGCGGCTTCCAGGTCTTCCCAACAACCAATTGACTCTGCTGGCAAGCTGTTAAGCCAATGCCGGGCTGGTCCTTTAAGCTTGAGTGGGAGGTATTTGATGGCGTGTAGATCATCACCGCGGGCCATGTGGATATGAAGGAGATAGTCCTCGATCCAAACCGCAGGATCTGTTGTGCCATCGTATGATTCAAGATTTACGGGTTTGAAACCCTCGGGGATTTGATGATCCATTACTTCATCTGTGAAGCACAGTGGGTGTGCGGCGCCTATGTATTGGGCTATATCACGACGCAGCTCAAATGAGCTTTGTCTACTGTGTTCAGCCCAGACGGAGTTGCCATATCCGGCGTGACGGTTATCGTCACGTATCGTGGGGCGCCCACGCGATCCGTAGATCGATCTTGTTTGCCTTGCCTTGTCCTCCAATATATCTCGCAGGTTCGGCGCATTTCCCCGTGCCTTTGTATTTTTTGAGCGGCGTCGGGGTGCGGCTTGAGTTGAGGGCCGAGAGGCCTCTCTGTCGCGGCCACAAGGTGGCCGGTCAGCCATGTCATGCACTGGTGATGTAGGTTTGGGTGCTTCCTCCTCTAATCGGGGTAGCAACCTGCGTCTTGGGTAGCTCTTGGAGGGGCGCTCGAGTTCATACTCTTCGGCCGCAAGGACTTCAGTCCATCTGTCGGCTAGCAAATCTTGGTCAGCTCTAAGCTCTTGCTGCTTTTTCTTGAGGCTGCTTGCCGTGGCCATGAGCCTGTGTTTGAAATGCTCTTGTTCGATGGGATCCTCGGGTACGACGAATTCGTCGTCGTCGAGGCTTGCCTCATCTTCGGAAGGAGGCATGTAATTATCGTCCTCTACCTCTTTTTCTGCCGCTCTCTCATGAGGGCTGGATTCTCCATCCTCCTGCGCTGTATCTTGCTGGAGGATGTTGTCTTCGGCACTGTCCGGGGTGTTATTGTCTCCCATGTCGGAATCACCGTTTTTGCTGTGGCGGGATTGAGAGCGGCGCCGCTGACGCTGGTGCTTAGGCTGTTTCTTGGAGGGGTCATCCTCCGCTGTTCCATCGCCATTCCCATCTTTTGGGATGTCCACCATGTATATGTCGTATGACGAGGTGGCCTTCCAGTGCCCTGTGGGCGCTGGTTCTTGGTCGTCTCCTGCATCGTCGTCCATACCATCGATGTCTTCGGAGTCAAAGTCTAGCATGTCGGATAAATCGTCGACAGTGGCTACGAAGTGGGTGGTGGGTGGGTTTTGATTTTCTTCGTCGTCCGCATCCCAACCTTCCTGACCATAATCCGGCCAGGGCTCTCCTGATAAAGAGAGAGACTTTAATGAATTCAGAATGTCGCCAAAGGGCGAGTCTTTGAAAGATGTCCGCGATGAATTCCATGATTGGCGCCCAATCATATTCGATTAGCGGTAGCGCTGAAGGCTCGGAGTCCGGAGAGGAGTCCGACACCTTGGAGTTCTGAGCCGCAGCGATCGGGGTAGGTGTACGGCTCAATCGCCGTGGTATCATAGCCCCGGGCGGTGTCCAGCCACCCGTCCTCGATCGGCGGGTCTGCCTCCGAGCTAAAGGTCGGAGCGGACTCTGCGGGACCTCCGTGACCTTGCTCGCGGCATAGCTAAATCATACCCTCGTGATGGTCTTGGCGTGCTTGGCCGTGGCTCGAACCCGTCGAAGATCAAGTCTCCGCGGATGTCAGCCGTGTAGTTCAAACTTCCAAATCTGACCTGATGGCCAGGGGCGTAGCTTTCAATATGCTCCAGATGGCCAAGCGAATTGGCCTGCAGTGCAAAGCCGCCGAATACGAAGATCTGTCCGGGGAGGAAAGTCTCACCCTGGAGCGCATCGTTGTTGATGATCGGAGGAGCCATCGTGCCTAAAGGTGACGACACAAATGAACTCTCAATGAAAGCACCAATGTCGGTGTCAAAACAGGCGGATCTCGGGTAGGGGGTCCCGAACTGTGCGTCTAGGCGGATGGTAACAGGAGACAAGGGACACGATGTTTTTACCCAGGTTCGGGACCTCTCGATGGAGGTAAAACCCTACTCCTGCTTGATTAATATTGATGATATGGGTAGTACAAGAGTAGATCCACCACGAGATCAGAGAGGCTAAACCCTAGAAGCTAGCCTATGGTATGATTGTTGTTCGTCCTATGGACTAAAACCACCGAATAGGGTTAGGGTTACACAGAGTCGGTTACAATGGTAGGGGATCTACATATCCGTATTGCCAAGCTTGCCTTCCACGCCAAGGAAAGTCCCATCCGGACACGGGACGAAGTCTTCAATCTTGTATCTTCATAGTCCAGGAGTCCGGCCAAAGGTCATAGTCCGGTCATCCGGACACCCCCTAATCCAGGACTCCCTCACGGAGGGTTTAGTCCGTAGAGGCAATCATATATACAGGCTAGACATCTAGGGTTTAGACATTACGATCTCGTGGTAGATCAACTCTTGTAATCCTCAAATTCATCAAGCTCAATCAAGCAGGAAGTAGGGTATTACCTCCATCAAGAGGGCCCGAACCTGGGTAAACATCGTGTCCCCTGTCTCCTGTTACCATCGACCTTAGACGCACAGTTCGGGACCCCCTACTTGAGATCCGTCGGTTTTGACACCAACATTGGTGCTTTCATTGAGAGTTCCACTGTGACATCGAAGATAGGGTTGATGGCTCGCCTTGTCATCAAGGGCAGTATCCCCACCGGAGGAGCCCTGGCCTCAGGCCAAACCCTTTGGCTGGGCGGCTTTACCATGACCGCCCGTTCGGCCGTCAAGCCGATGGTGACTTCTCAGGTCATCGAAAATTGTCTCCGTATTGACTCTGAATACTCCAAACGGATGGATCCAGCGGAGTTGTCATCTTTAAACAAACTCCTGGATCGCATCGCCTCCTTGGGGGTCACTACAGACTATGATCAGGTTGGGCTTCAACCCGATCAGAGAGAAATCAAATCTCCACCGATCACCCATCAGATAGCGGTCATAGAGGAGCAAAACAAAAACTGTTCCCCGGTATTGAGGACGAGCTATGTTCGGATTTCCGAACTCGAAGAGCCGGATACCTGTCTGCGGAACAACACGTTTAGTCCTTCGAACCTAGAATCGGATGGTGGGCCTGAAAAATCAGTTGACATCCCAGAGCCCGAACTATTAAGCTCGGAAGTTTTTCAAACCACGGATCCCAAATTGGGTCAGGGTTCGGATTTAAAGCCACCCACCCACCACAAGCAATATTCGTCGAACAATTCCAGACCTCCGGATATATGCGACCTCATGTACGTACGACAACAGTCTCAGGAAACAGTCCATCACTTTTGGGCCAGATTCCTCCTTGTCAAAGACAAGATTAAAGACTGCCGCGACAAGGACGCAATTTTGGTATTCTACAATAATTGCATGGATGAAGGAATCCTCAACGCCATCAACCACAGTCGCGTATTACACTTCAGTGACTTGGCAACCATAGTACAAAAGTACTGCCCACTGGAGAGCGCCTGGAAAACTCAGACAACCCGCTGGGAACCACCAGCCTTCACTCAACCCCTCGAGCGGGTGAAAAGGGTGCACCCTCGCGCGGCACCCGGCCCCATATTGAAGAAAACTAAGCCCATTACGGGACGCGGAACCATTCTGGAGGGATGGCTCGATAAGCCATGCAAAATACACACGACACCGGACACCGAACCAACCCACAGCCTTAGAGCATGTTGGATACTCCGGCAAGTGGCCAAGAGCAGCGAGGATATCCCCACCAAAAACACCTCAGAGCAACGTCCCTCGGATGATGATGACCTCAGAGTACTGACGGTCTTCGAGACTTTTGCTTCAAACAATCGGGGAAAGAGGGCACTCCACGACCTCGCCGAAGTCTGCCAAGTCGCAGCAATAAACCCCTGGAATGACACGGCCATAACTTTCAATGCCAGTGACGAACCAAAATTCCGGTCAGTCCGGGCACCAGCCGCTCTGGTCCTCAATCCAATTGTGGACGACTTTCGGCTCACTAAAGTGCTCATGGACAGCGGCAGTGGACTAAACCTCATCTACAAGGATACACTCAACAAAATGGAAATAGACAGGAACCGCATCGAGCAAAGTAACACGACCTTTCGAGGGATTATTCCCAGCCGGGAAGCATGATGCACGTGGAAAATCACACTCGACGTGGTATTCGGCACGCCAGAGAATTATCGGTCCGAATAGATAACCTTCCAAGTGGCCCGTTTCAACAGTGGATATCACGCCCTGTTGGGGCGAGATGCATTCACACGCTTCCAAGATATACCTCATTACGGGTACATGAAGCTCAAGATGCCCGGGCCCAACGGTATTATCACTCTCGTGAGCGATCCGGACATAGCCCTCCGTGCCGAAAACAAAACGGCATCCCTAGCCCTCGAGGCACTGTCCGAGACCCTCGCGGCCGAAGAGTTAACCGCACTACACTCCCTGGTGGATAGGGACGACGTAATTCTTGATAAGCGGCCCAAATCCACCTCCTTCAAACCAGCAGATGAAATAGTCAAATTTCAAGTCCACTCGACAGACCCCAAGAAGACAGCTTCCATCGGGGCGTAGCTGGACCCAACGGTTGACGCCAAGACTTTTCGAAGCGTTCCTCTGCCCCAAATCGACATATTCACCGGCACCCTTCTGATATGCCAGCGATCCCATGCAGGCTGGCCGAAGACAGCCTCAATATATTTAAGGGATATAAGCCGGTCAAGCAAACACTGCGGCGCTTTTCCGAACCCAAACGACAAGCTATGGGGGAGGAGCTAGACAAGTTAATTGATGCCGGATTCATCAGAGAAATAAAACACCCGGAATGGCTAGCAAACTTGGTGATGGTACCAAAGAAGGATAAATCCTGGCGCCTGTGCGTTGATTTCAAAGACCTCAACAAGGCCTGCCCTAAGGACCCCTTCCCCCTCCCCCGCATCGATCAGATCATCAATGCTACCGCAGGACACGACTCACTGTGTTTCCTCGACGCATACTCCGGATACCATCAAATCAAGATGAAGGAGTCTGATCAAAGCCGCAACGGCATTCATTACCCCTTACGGGTCTTCCTGCTTCAACACTATGCCCTTCGGGCTCAAAAACGCCGGCGCCACCTACCAACGCATGATTCAAACATGCCTGGAGAAACAAATCGGCAAGACAATTGAAGAATATGTGGATGACGTAGTCATCAAGACTAGGCACGTTGAGTCATTAATAGATGACCTACATCTCACATTCGACAACCTCCGCATATATGACATCAGGCTCAATCCGGAAAAATGTGTTTTCGGCGTTCCTGCTGGAAAACTGCTGGGCTTCATCATTTCCAATAGAGGAATTGAGGTAAATCCAGCCAAAATCCGGGCTTTGTCAGAATTGGCTATACCAACAGATCTTAAACAGGTCCAAAAACTAGCCGGATGCGTGGCAGCTTTAAGCCGCTTTATCTCTAGATTAAGAGAAAAAGCATTGCCACTTTATCGCCTTCTCCGTCGCACTGACCACTTCGAGTGGACGGATGCGGCAACGGCCGGACTGGAAGAAATAAAGGCTCTTTTAGCGAGCAACCAAATCCTGGCCGCAACAAACGTCAGCGGACCAATGTTATTATACATCTCTGCAACACACCAGGTGGTGAGCGCGGTGCTCGTCATTGAGCGAGAGGCGGACAGACACAAATTCCCACTCCAGAAGCCGGTATACTACGTATCCACTGTCCTCACACCATGCAAATCCCGTTACCCACATTAACAAAAGATAGCGTATGCGGTCTTCATGGCATCCCGGAAGCTACGACACTACTTCCAAGAGTGCTCTATTACGGTGGCTTCCGAAGTCCCACTCAATGACATAATAAACAACGCGATGATACGTGCCAGATTGCTAAGAGGGCCATTGAGCTCCTTCCATTCGACATAACATACAAACCGTGCCGAGCCATTAAATCCCAAGTAAAGGCCGACTTTGTCGCCGAATGGACAGAGGCCGAACTCCCTAAAGAGTACGGCAGATATTCCAACTGGGTGATGCACTTAGATGGCTCTAAAATGCTGGCCGGCTTAGGAGTGGGCGTTGTCTTAACAATGTAGCCGAATATGAGCCCTTATTGCACGGTCTTCGGATGGCTGCCTCCATGGGCATACAACGCCTGGAGGTGTGCGGGGATTCAAATCTCGCAATATCCCAAATAGATGGAGACTTCGACGCCAAAGATCCGAAGATGGCGGCCTATCGTAACGCCGTACTCAAAATATCAGCTTGGTTCGAGGGACTCGAGTTTCATCATGTGGCTCCAGGAAGCAATCAAGCGGCGGATGTCCTTGCTCACATGGGCACCAAGCGTGACCCCGTCCCGCCTAACATCTTTTTGGAATGGCTCTTCAAGCCATCCGTGGTGTGGCAGGATGAGAGCGGCAACACTAGTCCGGATCCGATTATACCTACAGATTCCGAACACAATACCGATATCATTGGGGGCTCAGCCACCGAAATAACATCAACAGCCCATCTAATAATGGCAGTAATTGCCCCATGGACCGAACCCTTCTTGGCCTACCTTAATAGGCGAGAGCTCCCTGAGGACCAGAATGAGGCTCGCTGCATTGTTCGGTGCTCCAAAGCCTACAAGGTCCATGAAGGAGAGCTCTACAAGAAAAGCGCTACCAGAGTCCTCCAAAGATGTATCTCCGAAGAAGAGGGACGGCAGCTCCTGGCCGAAATCCATGCTGGTCTCGGCGGTCACCACGCCGCGGCTCGGACCCTCGTAAGTAAAGCCTTCCGTACAGGTTTCTTTTGGCCGACGGCCCGAGTAGATGCACATGACCTTGTCCAACGTTGCGTCGGATGCCAGCTTTTCGCCAATCAAAGCCATATGCCACCTACCGCTCTACAAACAATCCCCATTACTTGGCCTTTCGTGGTCTGGGGGCTTGATATGGTCGGACCCCTTAAAGGAGGAAGCCATAAGAAAAAATGTCTGCTAGTCATGGTAGATAAATTCACCAAATGGATAGAGGCCAAACCAGTGAAAATGGCAGAAGCTGGACCGGTGATGGACTTTATATCCGGTGTCGTGCACCGCTATGGTGTCCCACACAGCATCATCACCGATAACGGATCCAATTTCATAGCCGATGATGTGAAAACCTTTGGGCATTAAGCTCGATTACGCCTCAGTCTATCATCCACAAACAAACGGTCAAGTCGAACGAGCTAATGGTCTTATCATGAGCAGCATCAAGCCTAGACTAGTGCGGTGTTTGAAAGAATCAGACAAGCACTGGGTTGAGGAGCTTGACTCCGTACTCTGGGAGCTGCGGACCATGCCCAATCGCACTACCAGATACACACCACTCTTCATGGTGTACGGCGCAGAGGCCGTTTTGCCCTGCGACATCATTCATGACTCACCTCGAGTGCGCATGTATGAAGAGAGAGAGTGGACGAGCTCGATCGACAGGATAGTCTAGATACCCTCGAGGAGGAGCGGGACATTGCGAAAGCCTGTTCTGCATTCTATCAGCAACAGGCTCGCAGATACCAAAGCAGAGAAGTGCGGGCTAAGACTTATAATGTTGGTAAACTCGTTCTACGGTTGCCAGAAAAGAAAAAGGACAAACTCAAGCCCAAGTGGGAGGGTCCCTACATCATAGATGAGGTTCTCACTAGAGGAGCGTACCGCCTGCGTGACGCATCTGACAATCGCCTAGAGCCGAACCCGTGGAATGCCGCAAGACTCTGAAGATTCTACGCCTAGAGTCGTACTCTTTGTTCGTCTTCTTCTCCCTTTGTTTCCATTCTTACTCTCTTTAATTTTTTATTACTCTCTAGCTTTATAGCTCTTGTGCGGCCAAACCGCACATCTATGATGTGCACATCCTTAAACGTATACACTCATAATACCTGGGGGCTTCTTTTACAAAAGCTTATTATTATTTTCTGAGCATCAAGCTCAACACCTAAGTGTCCTCTTCCGCATATGTACCTTTTCTTCGCCATTATATGCATCGTTATGGCTTAAGTTTTTGCCAAGCTGGGTTGCCTGGCTCCTGTGCTTATGCCCTACGTTCCCGTTTGATCGGGTAGGGCATAAAGGGAGCACCTCTGCGATTGTTATGACCGGGTCATCTGGACGTGTACCTCAGACTGGGTGAAGCCAAAAGCTAGCGTTCTTAAGGGAATATTCGGTCGGCGGACTAAAGATGTTTTACACTCATTACACAATGAACCCCTGGATGTTACGTCTACTGCGACTTTTCGGTCACAGTTCGGACATGCATACCAACGCATGTTCACCTAGGGAAAGGAACCCTTAACAAAAATATTCTCCCTGGAAGATGTTTCTTACAATCAACATGTAATATAACATAGCTAGCTGGATGCAACTTGTCTGTTCAAGCAACTATGACCCCTACGCCTGGTTTCCACGCATACCCCGGTCTGTATTGCCGCTCTGGTATTCGGAAACACTCCGCACCTTCGGGTCTAGAGGTCGAAGCAAAAAGGTCTGCCATGACAATCGTTTTACAATCCGGCTAGGGACAAATTTGTCCATTGAAGTACATAGTCACTTGGACTCAAAAACTTCTTCCTCTATGCCATCTAACAGGCTATCTAGCTTACAATCCTGTTGGGAATACTTGGCGGCTATCTTTACTTGGTCATATACCAAACTAACTGGAATTTATTTTCCATCTGACCCCTGAGGTCCGACCCGGGCCATATGATTCGGATCAAGCTTGGTGTACCGTGTTTTTACCATGGCCCAGGCCTCTCGCGCACCATCTCGGCAGGCCGATATCTTCCATTACCAGAAGCACCGCCAAACTCCCTGGAATAGCTTCACAAGCTCCTCCATACTTCCTGGAGGAGAGGCGGATGGCCACAAAGCTTTGGCAACGCTCCGCATTGCTTGTCGAGCTCACTCGTGCAGTTGGGACAACTCTTGCAGCAGGTCGCCTTGAGAGCCGGACATTTCCTCTTCGGGACGGCCAGTCAGCATACCTACAGACATAAATCTGTTAGGTCATTCCTTCGCCGAATTGCATGAAGGTAAGTTTAACAACATACTGAATATGCCGCCTCGTAGCCTCTTATTCTCCTTGACGACATCAGCTAGCTGGGGTCGCACATCTTTTAGTTCTTCGCCCAGCAGGGTGTTGGAATCCTGCAGCTTGTTCTTCTCATCTCTGACCCGTTTCAGCACACGTTCGCCTGCGGCCAGTTGCCTTCTGGCCACTTGTTCACCCGCCTGTGCAACTTTCAGTTCCCCTTTCAGTTGATCTGCTGATCCTGTCATCGGAAACACAACAGTATTAACATTACTGGTATATGATTACATTTTTCTGGATGGAGGGGAACATTACCAGGCGTTGCCTTCTTCAACTTTTCCAGTTCGGCGGTAACCGCACCAGCTAGGTCTGACACTTTTCCAGCTCTTGAGACAACAGGCTGTTCTTCTCCGTGAATCCCAGATTATACAATGATCCTTAAATCAGTTGTATCAACTGATTCAGGTCTCGGGGGCTACTAGTATATGATTACCAAATCTGTACAATGCGTACTTACCCGCATATCTTTTAAATGCTGGTCCATGGCTTTGGTAAGCCCGTCCCGAACAGCACAGATGTATGCATCAACCGAGCAGAAGGTTAAATGCCTCTTTTGTAAAACCCGGGTCGCGAAGAGCGGCCCTCCGGCGCCGATGATACACGGCGCTCTCCACTTCAGAGTTCGTGATGGCCATATCATCTGAATCCTCTGCATAAGGACAATCCGGCGTCACTCCTGTGTTAGCCCCCGTCCTTAGGGCAGTGTCTGGAACCCGACTGGTGGAGGCGCGACCGGCGGGATCCCCGCACTATGGAAGTCGCCATTACCTCAATTATTGTCCGGACTGGGTGAGTGTCCTTATCTTGCCCATTAATTGACAGACTTCCGTGCTATCTTCCTCCTCGAGGCTCCGAGGGCGCCAGCTGTGGCGTTTCTTCAATGGAGTACTGGAAAATTCGGGAAGACCCATGCGGATTGAGTCGGGGAGAGCGACGTCCTCAATATAGAACCATGATAACCCACAAGTATAGGGGATCACAACAGTTTTCGATAAGTAAGAGTGTCGAACCCAACGAGGAGCTAAAGGTAGAACAAATATTCCCTCAAGTTCTATCGACCACCGATACAACTCTACGCACGCTTAATGTTTACTTTACCTAGAACAAGTATGAAACTAGAAGTACTTTGTAGGTGTTTTTGGATAGGCTTGCAAGAAAGTAAAGAGCGAGTAAATAAAAGCTAGGGGCTGTTTAGACAAAGACACAATAAAGTAAATATAGCGAGTGTGGAAAAGTGGTGGTAGGAGTTGCGAAATTGTCCCTTAAGCAATTGACTACTTTATTATACCGATAGCAAGTTTTATGTGGGAGAGGCCACTGCTAGCATGTCATCCCTTACTTGGAATTCTATGCACTTATGATTGGAACTATTAGCAAGCATCCGCAACTATTAACGTTCATTAAGGCAAAACCCAACCATAGCATTAAGATATATTGGCCCCCCTTCAATCCTGTATGCTAGGTTGAAGCTTCTGTCACTCTTGCCCTCCAATACATAATCCTATCAACATACAACTAACCCTATGGTGTGATCCACGTGCGCGCTCATATGATGGGCACTAAAGGACAGCAACATAACCACAAGCAAATTAAATCAATCATAGCAATTCATCAACCACCGATAGGACAATGAAAATCTACTCAGACATCATAGGATGGCAACACATCATTGGACAATAATATGAAGCATAAAGCACCATGTTCAAGTAGAGGGTATAGCGGGTTGCGGGAGAGTGGACCGCTGTAGATAGAGGGGGGAAGGTGATGGAGATGTTGGTGAAGATGGCGGAGGTGTTGGTGAAGATCGCGGTAATGATGATGGTGGCCACGGCAGCGTTCCGGCGCCACCGGAAGAGAAGGGGAGAGGGGGCCCCTTCGTCTTCTTCTTCCTTGACCTCCTCCCTAGATGGGAGAAGGGTTTCCTCTCTGGTCCTTGGCCTCCATGGCATGGGTGGGGCGAGAGCCCCTCTGAGATTGGATCTGTCTCTCTGTTTCTGCGTTCTATTCTGCTGCCATTTCACTGTTTCGTATATATATGGAGATCCGTAACTCCGATTGGACTGAAACCTTCGCCGTGATTTTTTACCAAAAATTAGCTTTCTTGCGGCCGAAGAAGAGCATCAACCTCCTTACGGGTGTCCCACGAGGGTCAGGGGCGCGCCCAGGGGGGTGGGGCGCGCCCCCCTACCTCGTGCCCACCTCAGACACCGTTTCGTGTTGATCTTTCTCCCAGATTTTCCAAATATTCCAAAAAATAAGCTCCGTCCGTTTTTATCCCGTTTGGACTCTGTTTGATATGGATATTCTGCGAAACAAAAACATGCAATGACAGAACTGCACTTTGGGCACTAGATCAATATGTTAGTCCCAAAAATAATATAAAAAGTTGCCAAAAGTATATGAAAGTTGAATAATATTGGCATGGAACAATAAAAAATTATAGATACGACGGAGACGTATCAGCATCCCCAAGCTTAATTCCTGCTCGTCCTCGAGTAGGTAAATGATAAAAAAGATAATTTTTTATGTGGAATGCTACCTAGCATAATCTTGATCATGTATCTAATCATGGCATGAATATTAAGACACGAGTGATTCAAAGCAATAGTCTATCCTTTGACATAAAAACAATAATACTTCAAGCATACCAACCAAGCAATTATGCCTTATCGAAATAACATAGCCAAAGAAAGCTCATCCCTACAAAATCATATAGTCTGGCTATGCTCCATCTTCACCACACAAAATATTCACATCATGCACAACCCCGATGACAAGCCAAGCAATTGTTTCATACTTTTGACGTTTCTCAAACCTTTTCAACTTTCACGCAATACATGAGCGTGAGCCATGGACATAGCACTATAGGTGGAATAGAATATGATGATGGGGGTTATGTGGAGAAGACAAAAAAGGAGAAAGTCTCACATCGACGCGGCTAATTAACGGGCTATGGAGATGCCCATCAATTGATGTCAATGTGAGGAGTAGGGATTGCCATGCAACAGATGCACTAGAGCTATAAGTGTATGAAAGCTCAAACTGAAACTAAGTGGGTGTGCATCCAACTTGCTTGCTCATGAAGACCTAGGGCATTTGAGGAAGCCCATCGTTGGAATATACAAAGCCAAGTTCTATAATGAAAATTCCCACTAGTATATGAAAGTGATAACTCAAGAGACTCTCGATATGAAGAACATGGTGCTACTTTGAAGCACAAGTGTGGTAAAAGGATATTAACATTGCCCCTTCTCTCTTTTTCTCTCATTTTTTTGTTTTCTTTTTTTTCCTTTTTTTGGGCCTTCTCTTTTTTGGCCTTTCTCTCTTTTTTTTCGTCCGGAGTTTCATCCCGACTTGTGGGGGAATCATAGTCTCCATCATCCTTTCCTCACTGGGGCAATGCTCTAATAATGATGATCATCACACTTTTATTTACTTACAACTCAATATTACAACTCGATATCTAGAACAAAGATATGACTCTATATGATGCCTCCGTGATGTGTAAGGGATGTGCAATGATCTAGCGTAGCAATGACATTAAAAAACGGACAAGCCATGAAAACATCATGTTAGCTATCTTACGATCATGTAAAGCAATATGACAATAAATGCTCAAGTCATGTATATGATGATGATGGAAGTTGCATGACAATATATGTCGGAATGGCTATGGAAATGCCATGATAGGTAGGTATGGTGGCTGTTTTGAGGAAGATATAAGGAGGTTTATGTGTGATAGAGCGTATCATATCACGGGGTTTGGATGCACCGGCGAAGTTTGCACCAACTCTCGAGGTGAGAAAGGGCAATGCACAGTACCGAAGAGGCTAGCAATGATGGAAGGGTGAGAGTGCGTATAATCCATGGACTCAACATTAGTCATAAAGAACTCACATACTTATTGAAAAAATCTATTAGTCATCGAAACAAAGTACTACCCGCATGCTCCTAGGGGGATAGATTGGTAGGAAAAGACCATCACTCGTCCCCGACCGCCACTCATAAGGAAGACAATCAATAAACACCTCATGCTCCAACTTCGTTACATAACGGTTCACCATACGTGCATGCTACGGGACTTGCAAACTTCAACACAAATATTTCTCAATTTCACAATTACTCAACTAGCACGACTCTAATATCACCACCTTTATACCACAAAACTATTGCAAGGAATCAAACATATCATATTCAGCGATCTACAAGTTTTATGTAGGGTTTTATGACTAACCATGTGAATGACCAGTTCCTGTCATCTCTCTAAATAGATATAAGTGAAGCACGAGAGTTTAGTTCTTTCTACAAAAGATATGCCCACTCTCTAACAATTATAAGTGAAGCAAAAGAGCATTCTAAAAATGGCGGTTGTCTATGTAAAGAGAAACAGGCAATCCAAACTTCAAATGATATAAGTGAAGCACATGAAGCATTCTATAAAGCCATACTCAAAAGATATAAGTAAAGTGCAAAGAGCATTCTATAAATCAACCAAGGACTATCTCATACCATCATGGTGCATAAAATAAAAGTGAAAACTAAATGCAAAAGACGCTCCAAGATTGCACATATCGCATGAACAAAACGTATCCGAAAACATACCGATACTTGTTGAAGAAAGAGGGGATGCCTTCCGGGGCATTCCCAAGCTTAGACACTTGAGTCTCCTTAAATATTTACTTGGGGTGCCTCGGGCATCCCCAAGCTTGAGCTCTTGCCTCTCTTCCTTCTTCTCACATCGAAACCTTCTCGATCATCGAACACTTCATCCACACAAAACATCAACAGAAAACTCGGTAAGATCTGTTAGTATAATAAAGCAAATAACCACTCTAAGTACTATTTCAAACCAATTCATATTTTATTTTTGCATTGTGTCTACTGTAATATAACTTTTTCATGGCTTAATCCACTGATATAAATTGATAGTTTCATCAAAACAAGCAAACTATGCATCAAAAACAGAATCTGTCAAAAACAGAACAGTCTGTAACAATCTGAAGATTCACCATACTTATGATACCTGAAAATTCTTCCAAAATTAGTAAAAATAAAAAATTTGTATAGAAATACAGTGCAAAAATTTTCAGAACCATTTGGCGTTCCAATAAAGAATTAAACTTCGCGCACTACAGCCAAAGCTTCTGTCCTGCACCGCACAAACCAACAAGCATTGTAAACATCCTAAAGGCAAACCTTGGCACATTATTTTTATAATACAATGGAATTGTACAAGGAGATATTTATTTTTGTTGAAAATTTTCTGTAATCAAGATTCACAAAGTTGCCGTGAGCATGAACAAAGTTCAAGGAGCTCTCCCACTTCAACAATGCTTGTCTTTCTCACTTTCACTTTCCTTTTTGAAAAGTTTTGGGTTCCCCTCTTTATTTTGTTGTTTTTAAACTATATGAAAGCACTCAACAGAAATAAATGGCTCTCTAAAACTTCCGGGTTGTCTCCCTGGCAGCGCTTTCTTTAAAGCCATTAAGCTAGGCATATAGTGCTCAAGTAGTGAATCCACCCGGATCCCAAGGTATATCAAAGCCAATTTTAATTAGCAATGATTTGTAATTTAGTAGTGAGCACAAAGTAACATATATCATGTAATGACGAAGTCTAACTCTCTTCCTATGCATCGGCATGTCATAAAAGAACAATTCATGCACACATAGTAAAGGCCAATGCATAGTATAAACAGTTTCTTGCAATTTTATCGTGTGGGAAACATGGAGAGGTGGAGATATAGTTCCTCTCTCATAATAATTACAAGTAGGAGCAACAAGCACATGCATATTATATTCATCAAAATCATCATGTGCAACGGTAAAAGGCAACCCATCAATATAATCCTTAGTAAGCACAAACTTCTCCGATATAGTGTAGTCGGGAGAATTCAAAAAGATAATAGGACTGTCATGCGTGGGTGCAATAGCAACAATTTCATGTTTAACATAAGGAACTATAGCAAGTTCATCTCCATAAGCATAATTCATATTGGCATCTTGGCCACAAGCATAGCAAGCATCATTAAAAAGGGATATTTCAAGAGAATCAACGGGATCATAATAGTCATCATAGCAATCATCCTTCGGTAAGCACGAAGAGAAATTAAACAATGTATGGGTTGAAGAGTTACTCTCATTGGAAGGTGGGCACGGGTAGTGTTGGGGATGTAACTACTGAATATAAACCGCCCTGAAGGGGCCGGTTTACACTCGTCCATAATTAGGGCCCACGAAGGCTCCAAGGGTGGCGATGACCGTAGAGGCTAGAGGCCCGGAGCCCAGGGGCGGATTAGGGCCCATAATGGTAAACCTCTTTAACCATGTAACTTGTGCTATAAGATAAGAGAAAGGAGAGACCGAGCCGGACACTTGTATGAGCCGGCCTCGGGACTCTGTAGACCGGCCGGGCGTCAACAGGGGACGACCCGGCGGCGGTTTAGGGACAACCACAATTCGAGGCTTAGGCGAAGCTATTGCTCCCTAGTCGCCGAAATCATATCAATCCCATCACAAACTAGACGTAGGCTTTTACCTTCATTGAAGGGGCCGAACTAGTATAACTCTCGTGTCTTTGCGTCCGCTTTATCCCCTCTAAGTTAACCCGTTCGATGGCCCCGCGACTAAGTCCTTTCATGAGGACATCTGCCGTGACAATTCCATTTACGGTTGGCGCCCACCGTGGGGCTATCGCACGATAGTTTGATGATCTTAGAGGGAAAGTTCGAAGGACTCGAAGGCTATGCTGTGGGCCGGATGACCAAGAGTCGTCGCGGCAAGCTCTACATCGACGATGCAGGCTGGGGCCCCGAGGCCGGCTCGATTGAGTACGGGTACCGGGTCCCCTTTGGTGGCATACACGTGTTCATCGGCAAGATCGGTGAGCCAGGGCCTGGGCCGGACATCTGCACCGACCTCGTCGAGATGGCTCAGCGGGCGAAGAAGAATCCTGCCCTGGCTAAACCGGCTGTCAAGCGTGCTTTCGTGGGAGTCATCCACGGAGGAGACTGTGAGGGCGGATCAGCATCTGGTGGCGAAACCGTTGTCTACTCTGATGACGAGTCGTCGACCGGAGAAACCGAGTCTCTGTACCAGCTGCAAGATGGCCAGATCGGGGGCTGTTCCGACGGTGAGAGTATTCCGGACCCCTTTGATCTGCCCAACCGGGTTGGAATATTCATGGCCGGTACACAAGCGATGCTTCACTCTTCGACCGCAGCGCCCATGGTCGCCGGTTCAACAGCGGTGATGGCAGCCGGGGCAGGAGGCCCTGTGCGCCCGCCAGCTCAAGTTTTATCAGAGCTATTTGACGCATTGGCTGTGCTCATGGCAGAGGCTAATCCGGCAGATCAAGACCTGCATAATGCGGAGATCGCAAAGGTGAAGGAACAAATCACTAAGGCTAAAGCGGATCTGGCGGCCACGGACGTGAGGATGGTGGCAGAACGGGCCGCTTTGGATGCGCAAGCTTATAGGCTCATGCTGGATCAGAGCGCGTCGCATGAAGTCATGAAAAGAAAGTACAGATCCCGTTTGCCTTCGGTTTTCGAGGGAAGAGACCTCTTCAACACCCCAGGGGCAGGGACCAGTAATCCGCCGCCGGTGGTGAACCGGCCGGAAGCACCTGGGACGGGCGCGCCGATTCAGCCCCGTGTGATAGATCTGCCTCGCCATCATGCCGGCGCGCCCCAGGCTGTGCAAACACCTCCAGGTCACTACTCCAACCCGATGGATAACCTTGTTGCGGCTGCGGCACGGTTGGAGGCGATTCCAATCGAAGGCGATTCACCGCAGGCGGTAGAAACACGCCGGGCAAAAGAGCTCCTCAGGACGGCCCTGGCTCAACAGGAAGCGTATTCATACAGCCGTGATCGGATCCACTCCACCCCCCGCCCAAGCCGGAGTTATAGCCGGCACGCAGACGAACCGGCCGTGTCAAGCAATGCGCAGCGCGGTCCGCCTCGCGGCAACAACCCGGCGGGTGGCTTCGAAAACGCTCAAGTGGTGGTGGACCGGCCAGGCACGAGGTGGGGAGGCGAGTTAGCAGCACAACATGAGGATCATCAGCTCGCGCCGTTCGACCGACCATCTTCGAGCACAGGGTCACATCGGCTCTTTGGGGTGCCTTGCCTCGCCCCGCTTTTACGCAATGTACGCTTGCCCAAAGATTTCAAGGGCCACGCAAGGTGCCCAATTATACCGCCGATTTGGCTCCAGAAGCGTGGATAGAAAGCTATGAGATGGCCATGGAGATGCTGGATGTGGATGAAGCTGTGTGTGCGAAGTATTTCACATGATGTTAGAAGGTACGGCCCGTACTTGGTTGAAGAACTTGCCGCCCAACTCCATCAGTTCATGGACCCAGTTGTGGACCCGGTTCATTCAAAATTTCAAAGACACCTATAAGCAGCCCATGTCTGTGGTGGATTTGGCGGCTTGTGTCCAGGCAGAGGGAGAATCCACAACCCATTGGGTACGCTGCGTTTCGGAAGTTTTACATTCTTCAGACTGGATCAACCCTGATTCCGCGATCTTAACCCTAGAAGGCAACTGCCGGTTCAAACCTTTAAAGTTGAAGCTGGGTCGCATGAAGCATTTTTGCAATGACATGGGCACTCTCATGGGTGTTTTAGTGAAGTATGCTGATTCTGATAGTACCAAGGATCCCGAGTCTGAGGAGGATGACGAAATAGGGAAGGGAAAACAGAACAACAACTCCAGAGGCCAGCAGCATCAGTCGGCAGGTAATGGAGGAAACAAGCGTAAGGCAACGGTAACATGGGCTTCAGAGCTAACACCAACGCTAGGGACAAGGGTCAACGGCGCAAGGGCAAACAACCAAACCGGGGTGGTGCGCCTAATCACAATCCGGATCGCTTGAATTATCTGTTGAATCAACCTGTCCAAGCATGGGACGAAGGAGGCACCAACAAACCACCTCGGAAGGATTGTTACATTATGCAGGAGTTCAAAAGTTCTAATGCTTTCCGTATGATCAAGGGCGGCGGCGGTTCGTGGTCTGCCCCGGTTACGGTGGAGGAAATTCGCCCAGGGTTTAGTGGTAATCCGGGCGGGCAGAACAATCAGAACAGTCAGAACAATCAGAACGAAGGTGGTTACAATCAACAGCAGCAGCAGTCGGGTTATCAAAGCAATCCGAAGCAGTTGAACGGTGGACAGTACCATGTCTTTACCACCGGCTTGGACAAGCGAGACCGAAAACTTCAGAAACGGGCAGTCAATGTTGTTGAACCGGCCGCGCCGCATTACCTACGCTGGTCAGAGCAGCCTATTGTGTGGAGCAGAGAGGATCATCCTCCCCGGGTTTACAATCCGGGTCAGCTAGCCCTAGTGGTGGCACCTCAGGTGGGAGGATACAAGTTTACCAAGGTGCTTATGGACGGAGGGAGCAGCATCAACATCCTGTATTATGAGACCTTCCGTCGTATGGGATTAACGGATAAGCATCTCAGGCCGCCCAAATCTGATGTTTCATGGTGTGGTGCCTGGCAAGTCAGCATATCCGGTCGGTAAAATAGCTCTGGAGGTGGCCTTTGGGGATGAACATGACTCCAGATCGGAAACATTGACGTTTGAAGTGGTGAAAATTCAAAGCCCTTACCACGCCCTATTTGGGCGGTCGGCTTATGCTAAGTTTATGGCACGGCCTTGTTATGTCTATTTGCAGCTAAAAATGCCGGGTCACAAAGGGACGATAACGGTTCATGGGAGCCGCAGGATCGCTTTGGAGTGCGAGGAAGGTGATGCGGCTTACACAGAGTCGGTTTGTGCCACTGAAGAGCTAAAGTACTATAAAGATAATGTTGATCCGGCGGATATGACCCCGTTGAAGAAGCCAACTACAGAGCACGATCCGGATTTGAAGTTTAAATCGGCGGTTGAGACTAAACTTGTTGACTTTGTGCCCGGCGATTCATCCAAGCAGTTCATCATCAGTGCTAACTTGGATCCTAAATAGGAAAGCGCGCTCATCGAGTTCATCCGTGAGAATTGGGACATTTTTGCATGGAAGCCTTCTGACATGCCAGGTATACCGAGGGTACTCGCTGAGCACACTCTTAATGTTGATCCCAAGTACAAACCGGTAAAGCAGTTTCTCCGCCGGTTTAACGAGGAAAGGCGCAAGGCCATTGGAGAGGAGGTTGCCAGGCTCTTAGCAGCAGGGTTTATCGTTGAAGTTTTCCATCCAGAGTGGCTTGCTAATCCGGTGTTGGTCCTTAAGAAAAACGACACTTGGCGATGTGTGTGATTACAGATCTTAACAAGGCTTGTCCAGCAGATCCTTTCGCCCTCCCCCGCATTGACCAGATTATTGATGCTACGGCGGGTTGTGAGCGTTTGAGCTTTTTGGATGCGTATTCTAGATATCATCAGATCAAGATGGCGGTTAAGGACCAGGAGAAGACAACGTTTATCACTCCTTTTGGAGCCTTCTGCTATGTATCTATGCCTTTTGGGCTCAAGAGCGCCCAAGCAACTTATCAGCGTTGCTTACAGAATTGCTTGCACGAACAGATCGGTCGTAACGTGCATGCTTATGTGGATGATATTGTGGTTAAATCAAGGAAGAAGGAGACATTGATTGAGGATCTAAAAGAAACTTTTGACAACTTGCGGGTGTACAAGATGATGCTTAACCCGGCCAAATGTGTCTTCGGTGTTCCGGCATGCAAGTTATTGGGTTTTCTTGTGTCCAACAGGGGGATTGAAGCTAATCCGGAGAAAATTACGGCTATCACCTCCTTGGCTAAGCCAAAGTGCATTAATGATGTCCAGCGCTTGGCGGGTCGGATTGCCGCTTAAGCCGGTTTATCGGCCGCCTCGGGAGAAGGCCATTCCTTTGTACCAGATGTCAAGAAGACGGATCAGTTTGTCCGAGTTCAGCCGCCGATGAAGCATTGAGGATTTAAAGCGGCAGTTGGCCAACCGCTGTTCTCGCGCTCCCATTGACAAGGAGCCGCTCGCTATATGTTGCTGCTAATGCCGTGGCGTTAAGCGTAGCCATTGTGGTAGAGCGGAAGGAGGCAGGGAAGGAGTATCCGGTTCAACGTCCGGTTTATTACATCAGCGAGGTGCTCATTGAGTCCAAGCAGAGATATCCGCATTGGCAGAAGCTGGTGTATGGATGGCGCGGAAGTGAAGCAATATTTTCAAGGGCATCCCATCACGGTGGTCGATTCAGCTCCCTTGGGCGATATCATACAGAACCGAGAAGCGACTGGCGGATTGCTAAGTGGGCCATAGAGCTTGGGCCGCACGGTTTAAGGTATGTACCTCGGACAGCAGTAAAATCCCAGGCACTTGTGGATTTCATTAATGATTGGACGGAGTTACAAGCGCCTGAAGAAAAGCCGGATCATACCTATTGGATCATCCACTTTGACGGGTCCAGCAATTGAGGCTTGGGGCTGGAGTTGTGTTAACTTCCCCACGAGGTGAAAAGTTTTGTTACGTCCTCCGCTTAATGTTCCCTTGTACTAACAATGCAGCTGAGTATGAAGCCTTGCTCCATGGTCTCCGGATGGCCAAGGAGATGAATCTAAGCCGGGTTAAGTGCTTCGGTGACTCGGACTTGGTGGCCCAACAAGTGTTAGGTACTTGGGATTCCAAAGACCCACTCATGGCTGCATATCGTCGGGAGGTGGATGTTGTTGCAGGTCACTTTAAAGGCTATCAGGTGGACCATGTGGATCGTCGGAAGAACGAAGCGGCGGATGCTTTAAGCCGGCTGGGCTCTCAACGCAAACCGGTCCCGCCCAATGTCTTCCTTGATGTACTGCACAATCCGTCAGTCAAGCTTCCTGATGAAGTAGATTTGGCTATTCCTGATCCGGAGGCTCAGTTAGTGGCAGCCTTGCATGTCATTCCGGATTGGACGCTCCCTTATTTGGCGTACATGACCCGGGCGAAGTTACGAGAAGATGAGACGCTGGCCCGGCAGATAGTTCGCGGTCTAAGTCTATGACCATTGTTAATGGCGAGTTGCATCGTTGCGATGTGTCGTAGGCGTTTGGCGCCAGTGTCCCCGAAGAAGGCTGTGAGATATTGCATGAGATCCATGAAGGGGACTGTGGTCACCACGCCGTTCAAAATCCTTGGTGGCCAAAGCGTTCCGCCATGGTTTTTATTGGTTGATCGCCCATGCCGATGCGAAGATCGGTCAGCGATGTGATGGTTGCCGAAGTTTTCTAGACGTGCCCACATACCGCCCAAGAATTGAGGATGATTCCAATTACTTGGCCGCTTATGCACTTGGGGTTGGACATGGTGGGGCCCTTTAAAAGGTCCAAGGACAAGAAGACACACTTGCTGGTAGCAGTTGACAAATTTACAAAGTGGGTCGAGGCAGAGCCTGTTATCAAGTGTGATGCGGCCACGGCGGTTCAATTCATCAAAAGGGTGATCTTCCGGTTTGGATTTCCACACAGTATCATCACAGATAATGGTACCAATTTGTCCAAAGGTGCCATGAAGGAGTTTTGTGAACGTGAGCACATCTGGCTTGACGTTTCTTCAGTAGCCCACCCACAGTCCAATGGTCAAGCAGAACGAGCTAATCAGGAGATCCTGAGAGGTATCAAACCCCGGCTTATGGTCCCTTTACAGAGGACGCCGGGCTGTTGGGTAGAAGAGCTACCATCTGTGTTATGGAATATAAATACTACCCTAACAGATCCAATCGGATACACACCATTCTTTATGGTCTATGGAGCGGAGGCGGTCCTCCCCAGCGATATCCGTCATGACTCACCTCGCGTGGCAGCCTATGTCGAGGCAGATAATGAGGCTGCATGGCAGGACGCTTTGGATCGACTGGATGAAGAGCGAGATATGGCGGCTGCTCGCTCGGCGATTTACCAGCAGGATCTTCATCGGTATCACAGTCGATGGGTCAGAACCAGAACCTTTCAGGCAGGAGACTTGGTGCTTCGGCTCATTCAAGACCAGACAGATATGCACAAGCTATCCCCACCTTGGGAAGGGCCTTTTGTGGTCAGCAAGAATCTGCACAACGGGTCATACTATCTGATTGATGTTCGAGAGCGTAAAGACTCACGCACGTCAGAAGGAGACCAACAGGCCGTGGAACATAGCTCATCTTTGGCCTTATTATACCTGAGCCATCGGCTCTCCTTATGTACATATTATGACAATGTATATCTTATGAATAAAAGCAATAAACGGAGCCTCGGCTAAAATGGGGTATCCGCTCAGAAAAATCCGCTTGGGTACACGGAGTTGTTGTCTCAAAGCGCCTCCGGTTTATCCTTGAGCTTGCTTTTCGAAGTTTTTATGTCATCTGGGGCTTGGTCGTGTCCAACCAATGCAACACCTTTTGATGGGCTAAAGCCACCAGATCACTTGGGGACATGGTCAAATCTGAACCAGTCCACGCCTCTTGGTCGGCCTAAGGTCATAGAGTCACTTGGGGTTTGGTCGAACCCAACCATTGCCACGCCACTTGATCGGCATAATGCCACGGTTTCGGTTGGGGACCTGGCTGACTTGAACCATAGCTACACCTTATTGGGAGCTTGGTCGTGTTCGACCATGGTAACACCATCTGATTGGCTCAGTAAAGCCTCTTTTTGCAAACGTTTTTATCATTGCCTTTGCTTCTCTATTTTTTTTATAACTGTTATTCAAATCGGTTCAGCCAGTCCATTGACGGAATTTGGTTTATTGTTTAATCCGGAGATAACTTTTCCGGTTTGTTTCTTTCCTGTTAAACATCCCATTATGGAGTAACAGGGGGCTTAACATGACCCGGCATGGTTTACCTGGTAAACCGGCATTCTAAAGCCAGGAGCTGTTGTCTCCTTTGACGTTAATGGTTTATGCAACCTCCGCTTCAAGGTTGGCTCAGCCAACTGCATGCCCGACGCTGGCAGGTATTTTTGTATCACAAAGTTTTGATCATATACATCAATATTTTCTTATATAGGTATATAAGCGTCACAAGCCAGCTGGCGACACAAGCCGCCGTGGCAGTTTAAGAATTTGTGATTGCAGGCAAAATAAATTGAAGGTTCCGATTATTCAATCAAAAGTATCAGCACCTCTGCGCGAAGGTTACAGACTGAAGGCATAAAGGCATATTCAAAAATAAAGTGCTGGCTATTCTATTACAAAGCCTTCCAAGGCCCGATATTTCGCATGGCATTATGACTAGCGGCTTCTGATCAATCACCCGGCTTGACGGATTAAGCTTCCTCGCCGGGTTGACGTGAGGAAGAGGGGGCGTCTGGCGTCGGTTCAGCTTCTTCCTCTTCATCACCCAAGGGTCGGAAGTCATTGGTAGACCACCAATCCGGTTTAAGGCCTAAAGACAGCCTCTTCACTTATAAGCTCAGCCGGATCAACGCCGTGGGCATAAGTGTGCTTACGGATTGAGGAACAAGGCTCGCATACTGGAATGACAAATTCCACCCGCTTGTTGTTCGTGATCATAGAAAGAGCGGTGAACCGCCAGTTGGCTTCGCTGCCGCTTGACTCGCCAGAGGACGATCTCCTTTGTTATTCGTTTAAGGGCGTCATTATCAAAGGCTTCGCCATTTTCTTGAGCGCTGGGGAAACCCTTGGCTATGTCAGCCGGATCAAGGTCCGCTATCCACGCCTTGGCGCGAGTTAGAGCCAATAAAGTGCCAGCCCGGGCCGCGGATCGTTTCAACTCTTCAAGCTGTGCCGGAATCATGGATAGCCGGTCCAGTGTATCTTTGATCAAGGACGGAGTTGTGTTGTCGTACGATGTGGCACATATGATTCGCTGGGCGCCGGTATACAGCTGCTCAATCAGCGTGTATGCGGCCTTGAGCTTCTTCCGCACATCAGAGCCCAGATGAGCAATACGCTTCCCTGTACCGGTTTAAGACAGCTCAGGTTAAACCGGCGGAAATATCAAAACGGAATGGTAATAAGTGAAAAATCTCTTACCAAAGATGGCAGAGGTCATGGCGTTAATTTGGCGCTTTAGTCTGGTGAGCTCTTCATCACACCGGTTTAAGAGCCGTTTCAAAGATCTTCCGCCCGCTTTTTCAAACCAGCCTTCTCGGTGTCCCAGTTGGCCTGCTCGGATTTATACCACTCCTTGAGCTGTTCCATAGTGGTCAAGGCGGTTTTCAATTCATCCTTGGCCTTGGTGGTTTCTGCTTGTTGAGTCTCCAGATATACACGAAGGTCCTTGAGTTGTACGGTTTGCTGGTATATCTCACTCTGATAACAAATGGATCACGATTAGTTGTTTCATTAGGAAGTCCCAAGCTCAATACAAGTATTCAACTTGGCACTTGGGGCTAATGGCTAGTTGATCTCGGTTTGCTATGGGGATACAAAGTTAAGTCCCGTTTAACTATGCTAAGTTGAACCGCCCTTGAGGGCTACAAGACCAAGTTTAAGGCGTATGAGTTTTATACAAAGTTAAGTCCCGGTTTAACTATGCTAAGTTGAACCGGCCCTTGGGGGCTACTATACAACAAAAATACAAGAGAGGCATAACTCCTTACCTCATAGCTTCCTTCATACGATTTACTGCATCGGCTTCAAGTCACGACTTGTGTAGAGTCGGTTCAGGAAGCCGGAGTGAAGTTCTTGGGCAGAGAGGTTGTCATAAGCTGACAGATCAGTTTTCCCCTTCTCTTTACTCATGGTAGTAGACACTTCCTTGGCGCTGTGTTTTGCTAAAGCGACCGGTTGGCCAGGGGCGGTGTAGCCAGTGCCCGTCACTACAACATCATCATTTTTGGCCGGGCTGGCCAGATTGGCATTCTTCTTTGGGCTTGGTGTTTTCATACTCAGGCTCGGCGGTTCAACAATTACGACCCGCTCCGTGGCCGGACTCGGTAGAGCAGGATGTGAGGTTTCCACTTGGGCATCCGGTTCAAATTCTGGCGGATCAGCGTTGTCGTCTTGGTTCAACCCGCAGCTATTTTTAGCAACTTCAGGATTTTCGCCATGCTGCTCTGGAGTCTTCTCCGGATCAACATCCGCAGTAGGATCAAGGGTTTTCGCTTTTTTACTCAAGCGAGCCTTGGTGCTGCAATGTTCAGAATTAGAATGAGATAAACCGACCAACGCAAATATAAACCGGATTGACTGGCGAAGTATGGTGGTTACCCGCAGCAACTTTAAGCGGAGGCGGTTGAGTGGTTGATGAACCGCCAGATGAGTTGGAAGAGGCCTGATAATTCGGTCGACGGATTGAGAGGACATCGGAAGAAACCTTTCAAAGGATAACGCCAGAGAACAAATCACCTCACGACGACGCTCGGGTTGGTGTATCCGTAAACCGGACGATGTAATTTGTTGACCATCGTGCGGGTCGACGGGCGCTCTTCAGCCTGCTGTGTCTTCAAGGAAAGGTTTGGATTCAAATGAGCACAGGAATGAGATTTTTTCACTTTCCGGACCGTGCGGCGAATTCTTTTAACCGGCACGAGATCAGATTCGGAAGAAAGAAGGATTACCTCAACAGGATCGGCATGACTGGCTTCAGCATCATCCTGGGAATTAAAATTGTCAATAGAATGAAGAATAAAAAGGGACAAGATAAATCAAGCTTTACCTCAGCTTCTGAATCTTCGTCTTCCGGCGGATCAGAAGACTCGGCGGTTTTCCTCTTGCCAGCTTTCTTGGTGGTCTTGGACTTTACACGAGGAACCCGCGCCGGTTTGGTTCGCTTCCAGAAGGAGCTGTTAGCCTGAGAAGTAACAAGGATTAATATATATCAATAAGGCATTAATGTCAGAAGAGCGGTGAGCGGAGCCTTACCGCAGGCGGTTTGTTGGCAACACAGAATGGGGCCAACCCGGTTTGGCTGCAGACAGAGATCGGCTCATCAAGCATCCTCTTCACTGTCTCAGTGACTTCAAGCTCAGTTATTGGTAGCTCGTGACGTCTTTGAGGGTCTTGGACGCTGCCAGTGTATTCGTGCATCAATCCGGGGCGGCGGCTTAATGGCAAGATGCCCCAAGAAACCCAACATCGCACAAGGTCGATACCTGTTAAGCCATTGGCCATTAGAGCCCGGAGTTTGATAATTTGAGGCGCAAAATTCTTCCGTTCTGCGGCGGTCAAGCGTAAAGGCAATGGGTGATGGTTGCTAAGCCGGTGAGGGCGGTAACCCGGCAAGGGATTCTCGTTGTTAGGAGCGGTATTTCGGTAGTAGAACCAGGTTTGGTTCCAATCTTTCGGATGGCTATGGTGTTTTGCGTGAGGAAAGTCTACTTCCTTCCTTTTCTGGATTGAAACGCCGCCCAGTTCCGTGTTAGGACCATCCGAAAACTCTGTACAGCGGTTCAAATGAAAGAAATCCCGGAACAGCTCCACAGATGGTTCTTCTTGAAGATAGACTTCACAGAAAACTTGGAAATTGCATATATTGGACACAGAGTTCGGACCAATATCTTGTGGATGGAGTTGAAAACTTGCAAGGACATCCCGGAAGAATTTTGATCCGGGCGGGCTGAATCCCCGGTCTAAGTGCTGCATAAACACAATTACTTCTCCTTCTTGAGGTTCGGGAGGGCATTCGGCATCCGGAACCCGCCAATGGAGGACATTTTTGGAGGCTAAAGCGCCAGTGGTGACGTATCCATTGAGTTGCGTCTCAGTGATCTTGGACCGGACCCAATTGCAAGCTGAGAATTGTTTGGCCATTCCGGAAGAAGAAACTGCGAAAGGAAAAGTAAAAAACAGTTCACCGTTAACGGTTCAGACACATTATACAATATTAAACCGGCAATTCGGCAGCCAATTTCCAATTCCGGTTTCACTGAGGACTAATGGGGTATGGCGGATTAGCTATCAAAAGTCAAACCGCCCAAAGAGACAGAACTGGAAAATCTGCTAAGTGTGGACAGAAGCAGGTTTCACATATGAATGGAGGTAATTTGGATCTACCAAAGATTCAGTAAGAAAAAAATTCTGCGACCCATGCAAGCCTTATAAAGGGCAGGAAAGTTCGTGCGTTCCAAACAAGAGGGTCTGAACAAGAAGAAAGATGTACAAAGAATTAAACTGACGGCGGAGCAGTCGCCACACAGGATGTATGCTACGGTTGGATTAAACGGCCATGGCAGAGCAGGTAAGAAGAAACTAGGATGAACACCTATGAACTACGAGATGAGCAGGAGCCTTCAGATGCGGATCTAGGGCTTGAAGAGGAGCCTTACCCGATGCGCAGAACAGCGGAGGAGCGCCGAGAGCCTCTGGTACAACCAGGTTGATGCAGCGGCCTTGCACTGACGCGGCGTTCGGAGGCGACGGCGGAGCTTCAGAGCTGGAGCGTCGCGAGGAAGAAGAAGCGCGGAAGGAGGAAGAAGAGAAAGGGCCTGCCGGTCTATTTATAAGGAAACGGAGTAATTGACAGGCGCGAGAATCGAGGAGTTAAAAGCGGCGTACGGCGCAGCGGTCGCCTCGATTTCCGAGATAGTATTAAATGAAGGGAATCTTACTGTTTGGGCTTCTTTAATAAAGATGACGTCAAGATGCCCTGTTGCTGTGGTCGGAGGATGACGTCACGGCGGTTCAAGCAGATGGCGGTTTACGAAATATGAAGGAAGATATTCAGAGTTTCCTAAAATGTTGAAGATTAACATGAACCGGTTCAAGTCAATCTGGGGCCTAATGTTGGGGATGTAACTACTGAATATAAACCGCCCTGAAGGGGCCGGTTTACACTCGTCCATAATTAGGGCCCACGAAGGCTCCAAGGGTGGCGATGACCGTAGAGGCTAGAGGCCCGGAGCCCAGGGGCGGATTAGGGCCCATAATGGTAAACCGCTTTAACCATGTGACTTGTGCTGTAAGATAAGAGAAAGGAGAGACCGAGCCGGACACTTGTATGAGCCGGCCTCGGGACTCTATAGACCGGCCGGGCGTCAACCCGTGTATATAAGGGGACGACCCGGCGGCGTTTAGGGACAACCACAATTCGAGGCTTAGGCGGCTATTGCTCCCTAGTCGCCAAATCATATCAATCCCATCACAAACTAGACGTAGGCTTTTACCTTCATCGAAGGGGCCGAACTAGTATAACTCTCGTGTCTTTGCGTCCGCTTTAACCCCTCTAAGTTAACTCGTTCGATGGCCCCGCGACTAAGTCCTTTCATGAGGACATCTGCCGTGACAATTCCACGACAGGTAGCTAATCCGCTCTTCCTCCTTTTGTTCTTCGCTCTCCTTATCATCTTTTTCATCCAATGAGCTCACACTTTTAATCATCTTCTTCTTCCATAGATTCCTGCAAAATATTAATCTCTTCTTGGACAGCGGAGACTTTCTTAATAAGTGCATTAATTTCGTAATTGTATTCATAATTCTCATAACAATATTTAAGGATAGCTAAATTTTCAGGTCTATAAGCAGCATCATCAAAATCTTCAAACTCTTTGAACATAGATTCAATTTCATAAGCACCCATAAAAGCAACAAATTCTTCTATTTGTTCCACATCATAGTAATCATATATACCATTAGCATAAGAAGCTAAGGTTTTATTATCATTAAATTTGCATGAAAAGGGAATGTGTGGAGCCTTCATCCTAGAGCAACAAGTATAATCATAACTCAAGCATAGTTGCCTAGCATACCACTTCAATATATGAATTTGATCCCATAATAGTTTCCCTTTGTGTGTCAAGCGGTAATCCCTAAAGTATTCACGTTGATCCAACGTTACTCCCATTACATAATTGAATGGGGTTTTCTCAGGATTATTAAAGTAGTACATAATATCTTTCACATAACCAGCATCGAGGGTTTTAGGAGGTTCCCCATCTCCATGAGCAGAAAGTACACCTAATTTTTCGGTATTTCGTGTTCCATATCCATAACTAAAGATAGAGAAAAACTTAGAACAACAAATAAAATCTACTTAGTGATAAAGCAAACAAGCACACACGAGAATATTCACCCGGCCCCACGATGTTGCTCCCCGGCAACGGCACCAGAAAAAGGTCTGGATAACCCACAAGTATAGGGGATCGCAACAGTTTTCGATAAGTAAGAGTGTCGAAACCAACGAGGAGCTAAAGGTAGAACAAATATTCCCTCAAGTTCTATCGACCACCGATACAACTCTATGCACGCTTAATGTTTACTTTACCTAGAACATGTATGAAACTAGAAGTACTTTGTAGGTGTTTTTGGATAGGCTTGCAAGAAAGTAAAGAGCGAGTAAATAAAAGCTAGGTGCTGTTTAGATAAATACACAATAAAGTAAATATAGCGAGTGTGGAAAAGTGGTGGTAGGAGTTGCGAAATTGTCCCTTAAGCAATTGACTACTTTACTAGACCGATAGCAAGTTTTATGTGGGAGAGGCCACTGCTAGCATGTCATCCCTTACTTGGAATTCTAATCACTTATGATTGGAACTATAAGCAAGCATCCGCAACTACTAACGTTCATTAAGGTAAAACCCAACCATAGCATTAAGATATATTGGTCCCCCTTCAATCCCGTATGCATCAATTTCTATGCTAGGTTGAAGCTTCTGTCACTCTTGCCCTCCAATACATAGTCCTATCAACATACAACTAACCCTATGGTGTGATCCACACGTGCGCTCATATGATGGGCACAAAAGGACAACAACATAACCACAAGGAAATTAAATCAATCATAGCAATTCATCAACCAAAGATAGGACAATGAAAATCTACTCAGACATCATAGGATGGCAACACATCATTGGATAATAATATGAAGCATAAGGCACCATGTTTAAGTAGAGGGTGATGTCTACTACGCAACCTTCTTCTTGTAGACGTTGTTGGGCCTCCAAGTGCAGAGGTTTATAGGACAGTAGCAATTTTCCCTCAAGTGGATGACCTAAGGTTTATCAATTCGTGGGAGGCGTAGGATGAAGATGGTCTCTCTCAAACAACCCTGCAACCAAATAACAAAGAGTCTCTTGTGTCCCCAACACACCCAATACAATGGTAAATTGTATAGGTGCACTAGTTCGGCAGAGAGATATTGATACAAGTGCAATATGGATGGTAGATATGGGTTTTTGTAATCTGAAAATATAAAAACAGCAAGGTAACTAATGATAAAAGTGAGCGTAAACGGTATTGCAATGCTAGGAAACAAGGCCTAGGGTTCATACTTTCAGTAGTGCAAGTTCTCTCAACAATAATAACATAATTGGATCATATAACTATCCCTCAACATGCAACAAAGAGTCACTCCAAAGTCACTAATGGCGGAGAACAAACGAATAGATTATGGTAGGGTACGAAACCACCTCAAAGTTATTCTTTCCAATCAATCCGTTGGGCTATTCCTATAAGTGTCACAAACAGCCCTAGAGTTCATACTAGAATAACACCTTAAGACACAAATCAACCAAAACCCTAATGTCACCTAGGTACTCCAATGTCACCTCAAGTATCTGTGGGTATGATTATACGATATGCATCACACAATCTCAGATTCATCTATTCTACCAACACATAGAACCTCAAAGAGTGCCCCAAAGTTTCTACCGGAGAATCAAGACGAAAACGTGTGCCAACCCTTATGCATAGGTTCATGGGCGGAACCCGCAAGTTGATCACCAAAACATACATCAAGTGAATCACGTGATATCCCATTGTCACCACAGATACGCACGGCAAGACATACATCAAGTGTTCTCAAGTCATTAAAGACTCAATCCGATAAGATTACTTCAAAGGGAAAACTCAATCCATTACAAGAGAGTAGAGGGGGAGAAGCAACATAAGATCCAACTATAATAGCAAAGCTCGCGATACATCAAGATCGTGCCAAATCAAGAACACGAGAGAGAGAGAGAGAGAGAGATCAAACACATAGCTACTGGTACATACCCTCAGCCCCGAGGGTGAACTACTCTCTCCTCGTCATGGAAAGCACCGGGATGATGAAGATAGCCACCGGTGAGGGTTCCCCCCTCCGGCAGGGTGCCGGAACAGGGTCCTGATAGGTTTTTGGTGGCTACAGAGGCTTGCGGTGGCGGAACTCCCGATCTATTCTGTTCTCCGAAGTTTTTAGGGTATATGGATATATATAGGTGGAAGAAGTACGTCGGTGGACCTCCGGGCTGTCGACGAGGTAGGGGGGCGCGCCCTAGGGGGTTGGGCGCGCCCCCACCCTCGTGGGCAGCCCGGGACTCCCCTGGTGCAGCTCCGGTACTCCGTGGGCTTCTTCTGGTCCAAAAATAGGTTCTGTGGAGTTTCAGGGCAATTGGACTCCGTTTGATATTCCGTTTCTTCGAAACACTGAAATAGGCAAAAAAAAACAGCAATTCTGGGCTGGGCCTCCGGTTAATAGGTTTGTCCCAAAATAATATAAAACTAGAAAATAAAGCCCAATATAGTCCAAAACAGTATATAATATAGCATGGAGCAATCAAAAATTATAGATACGTTGGAGACGTATCAGGCATCCCCAAGCTTAATTCCTGCTCGTCCTCGAGTAGGTAAATGATAAAAACAGAATTTTTGATGTGGAATGCTACTTGACATAATTTCAATGTAATTCTTCTTAATTGTGGAATGAATATTCAGAACCGAAAGATTCAAGACAAAAGTTCATATTGACATAAAAATAATAATACTTCAAGCATACTAACTAAGCAATTATGTCTTCTCAAAATAACATGGCCAAAGAAAGTTATCCCAAGAAAACCATATAGTCTGGCTATGCTCTATCTTCACCACACAAAGTATTTAAATCATGCACAACCCCGATGACAAGCCAAGCAATTGTTTCATACTTTTGACATTCTCAAACTTTTTCAATCTTCATGCAATACATGAGCGTGAGCCATGGACATAGCACTATAGGTGGAATAGAATGGTGGTTGTGGAGAAGACACAAAAAGAAAGGGGGAAAATAGTCTCACATCAACTAGGCGTATCAACGGGCTATGGAGGTGCCCATCAATAGATATCAATGTCAGTGAGTAGGGATTGCCATGCAACGGATGCACTAGAGCTATAAGCATATGAAAGCTCAACAAAAGAAACTAAGTGGGTGTGCATCCAACTCGCTTGCTCACGAAGAACTAGGGCATTTTGAGGAAGCCCATCATTGGAATATACAAGCCAAGTTATATAATGAAAAATTACCACAAGTATATGAAAGTGACAACATAGGAGACTCTCTATCATGAAGATCATGGTGCTACTATGAAGCACAAGTGTGGTAAAAGGATAGTAGCATTGCCCCTTCTCTCTTTTTCTCTCATTATTATTATTATTATTTTGTTTTTTATTTGGGCCTTTTCTATTTTTTATGGCCTCTTATTTATTTATTTTATTTTTCATCCGGAGTCTCATCCCGACTTGTGGGGGAATCATAGTCTCCATCATCCTTTTCCTCACTTGGGACAATGCTCTAAAAATAAAGATCATCACACTTTTATTTTCTTACAACTCAACAATTACAACTCGATACTTAGAACAAAATATGACTCTATATGAATGCCTCCGGCGGTGTACCGGGATGTGCAATGACTCAAGAGTGACATGTATGAAAGAATTATGAATGGTGGCTTTGCCACAAATACGATGTCAACTACATGATCATGCTAAGCAATATGACAATGATGGAGTGTGTCATAATAAACGGACCGGTGGAAAGTTGCATGGCAATATATCTCGGAAATGGCTATGGAAATACCATGATAGGTAGGTATGGTGGTTGTTTTGAGGAAGGTATATGGTGGGTGTATGATACCGGCGAAAAGTGCGCGGTATTAGAGAGGCTAGCAATGGTGGAAGGAGGAAGAGTGCGTATAATCCATGGACTCAACATTAGTCATAAAGAACTCATATACTTATTGCAAAAATCTACAAGTTATCAAAGCAAAGTATTACGCGCATACTGCTAGGGTGATAGATTGGTAGGAAAAGACCATCACTAGTCCCCGACCGCCACTCATAAGGAAGACAATCAATAAATAAATCATGATCCGACTTCATCACATAACGGTTCACCATACGTGCATGCTATGGGAGTCACAAACTTTAACACAAGTATCTCTCAAATTCACAACTACTCAACTAGCATGACTCTAATATCACCATCTCCATATCTCAAAACAATCATCAAGCATCAAACTTCTCTTAGTATTCAACACACTCATAAGAAAGTTTTGACTAGTCTTGAATACCTAGCATATTATGATTAAGCACATTACCATGCTGTTTAAGACTCTCAAAATAATATAAGTGAGGCACAAGAGTTCATCTATTTCTTCAAAATAAAACCACCATTGTGCTCTAAAATATATAAGTGAAGCACTAGAGCAAACGACAAACTACTCCAAAAAGATATGAGTTAAGATCAATGAGTAGTTGAATAATTATTTAGCTATGTGAAGACTCTCTAACATTTAAGAATTTCAGATATTGGTACTTTATTCAAACAACAAGCAAAGCTAACGAAAATAAAATGACGCTCCAAGCAAAACACATATCATGTGGTGAATAAAAATATAGCTCCAAGTAAAGTTACCGATGAATGAAGACGAAAGAGGGGATGCCTTCCGGGGCATCCCCAAGCTTAGGCTCTTGGTTATCCTTTAATATTACCTTGGGGCGCCTTGGGCATCCCCAAGCTTAGGCTCTTGCCACTCCTTATTCCATAGTCCATCGAATCTTTACCCAAAACTTGAAAACTTCACAACACAAAACTTAACAAAAAACTCGTGAGCTCCGTTAGCGAAAGAAAAGAAAACACCCCTTCAAGGTACTGTAATGAACTCATTATTTATTTATATTGGTGTTAAACCTACTGTATTCCAACTTCTCTATGGTTTATAAACTATTTTACTAGCCATAGATTCATCAAAATAGGCAAACAACACACGAAAAGCAGAATCTGTCAAAAACAGAACAGTCTGTAGTACTCTGTAACTAACGCAAACTTCTGGAACTCAAAAAATTCTAAAATAAATTGGTGGACCTGAGGAATTTTTCTATTAATCATCTACAAAAAAAATCAACTAAATACCACTCTCCAGTAAAACGTTGAAGCTAATCTCGTGAGCGCTAAAGTTTCTGTTTTTTACAGCATGATCATAAGGACTTCACCCAAGTCTTCCCAAAGGTTCTACTTGGCACAAACACTAATTAAAACACAAAACCACATCTAAACAGAAGCTATATGGATTATTTATTGCTAAACAGGAGCAAAAAAAGAAAGGAACAAAAATAATAATTGGGTTGCCTCCCAACAAGCGCTAACGTTTAACGCCCCTAGCTAGGCATGATGATTTCAATGATGCTCACATAAAAGATAAGAATTGAAACATAAAGAGAGCTTCATGAAACACATGACAAGCACATTTAAGTCTAACACTTCCTATGCATAGAGATTTTGTGAGCAAACAACTTATGGGAACAATAATCAACTAGCATAGGAAGGCAAAACAAACATAACTTCAAAACTTTAAGCACATAGAGAGGAAACTTGATATTATAGCAATATGCAGAAGCATATGATCCTCTCTCATAATAATTTTCAGTAGCATCATGAATAAATTCAACCATATAACCAGCACCTAAAGCATTCTTTTCATGATCTACTTGCATAGAACTTTTATTACTCTCCACATAAGCAAAATTCTTTTCATTCGGAATAGTGGGAGTTTCATAAGAGACTTGAATACTATAAATTGTTTACACATTAAAAGAGTAATGTTAAGAAAAAGGGTAATCATAATCATGACAAGTTTTATAAGTATAGTCATCACTACTTTTTATAGCATAAGTTTCATCACAATAATCATCATAAGTAGCAACTTTGTTCTCATCATAATCGATTGAAACCTCTTCCGAAATAGTGGATACATCACTAAATAAAGTCATGACCTCTCCAAATCCACTTTCACAATTATCACAATAAGATTCAACATCCTCCAATATAGTGGGATCACTACTTCCTAAAGTTGACACTCTTCCAAACCCACTTTCATCAATATAATTATCATAAGTAGGAGGCATGCTATCATTATTATAAATTTGCATATCAAAACCTGGGAGACTAAAAATATTATCTTCATTAAATGTAGCATCCCCAAGCTTGGGAAAAACATTAATTGCAGCAAATATATTCTCAAAAACATCATCTTCATCAAACATAGCATCCCCAAGCTTGGGCCTTTTCATATCATAAGCATAATCACTCTCATCATTAATAGTATGGATAGCACCAATATTATAGCAATTGTCATATTCCAAGCAAGTGCCAAAAAGATTTTCAAGATCATAAGAAGTATCATTATCTTCCCAATCATAATCATCACAACAAGCAATAGGCATAACGAGATCATCATCAAGTGCATCATCTTCCACAATTATTTTTGATTCATTTTCATGAGGCACAACAGTAATAGGAGCAACATTATTTGGAGGAGATACCTTTTTACCTCTCTTCCTTTTTATTTTCTTCTTCTTCACCACATCATGTGTGGGTTCAATCCTATTTTTGTAGCTCCTTATTGATGAGATTGGTTGAATAGAAGGCTCCTCCTCGTTACCTGATTCATCATAAGAAATAGTAGGAGAATATTGGGAAGTGAAAGAACATGCGATGCCCCCATGTTTGGTTTTGGTAATTGATGACAATCTCTATGGACTAATGGTTGCCTTGAGTTATATTTGAAGGTTTTGTCCATAGGCTTTTCTTGAAGTCCATGTGTTGGTTTCAAGGAGTTTATGAGTTGACCAAGGTGCTATTAAGGAATTATCCAAAGATTGGTCATGTGAGTGTTGAGCTTATTGCAAGCATGTCTTGAAGAAGAAGATTATGTGATAATTCATGTTTACCTTCAAGACATCATCCAAATGAAGAGAGTTGGAAAGATTCAAGGTTGATCTAGCCTAAGTACAGAGAGTGATTCAAGTTGATCAACACACAAAGCGCACAAGTTGTACCGAGAGGGACCAAGTGTTCCCATGGTATGGTAAGCATTGTCCATTACGCTTTGTGTACTAACCCATGGTCTACGTGAGAGTTCTTTGTGGGGTTAGGTATGTTTCCATGGTCTTGCGTCAAGAGGAAGATCTTATACAACCCATGGAGGATGACATCAAGTGGTGATCGTCATCAAGTTTGCTGTGTGCAAGTTCAAGTGGAGCAACACGAAGAGTGGCTCACCCATAATGGAGTATGGGGGAGCAATCAAGTTTGAATCTTGCCATCCATTGTGGTGTCAATGGACTTGTGAAGATGTGCCGAAGAGTCGCTCACCCATAGTGGACTATGGGGGAGCAATCATCTAGTCTTCATCGAGCCAACGCAATCAAGAAAGGTGGTCCAACTTGAGGGAGTCAAGATCGTCTTCATCTAGCTCAAGTGGACCATGTGCAAGGTAAAGGTTTGCCCTTGATAGGTTTTCTATTTTATCGGTCTCGTGGTGGTAGTTGGGAGACCGGGTTATAGGATCGTTTGCCGTACTATCAAGGGGGGCTCTCAAGTTGGTAGCTTGATCGTATCGTTAGTAGAGAGCTCAAACCATTGCATCCTTGCATCATGTTTCCTTTTTCTTTTTTGGTTCTCTTTGTGAGTCTTAGAGCTTATGGTCATCTTGATGAAAAGCTTGAGTTCATCGAAAACGGAGTTCGCATGCGTCTTCTATGATGTTTTCGGTGTTGGAGGTTTTACCGGTCTTATCCTAGGAAGGGTTCTCACCATTTTCTTATGGGTCTTTTCTCATTTGCTTCTTATTGATATTTCTATCAAGATTGTGTTAGCCCTTGTTGCTAGCTTTCCAACAAACTTGGTTTCATCGAATTAGGAGCTCGTATGCGAAAGTTGTGGCTGTTTTGATATTGCTGTTTTACATAGAGAGGTTGTACCACCCGTAGAGAGGTTGTACTGTTGACCGGTACAACCGGTGTTTGAGCGGTTGTACCGCTCGAAATTGGTCCGAGGTTGTACTGGCCAGGTACCGCCTACCACCGGACTAGTTTCTGTTTTGGAGCGGTTCTTGGCGGTTGTTGACCGGTTTAACGGTTTAACCGTACTACCGGTTCCCTGTGCTGTTGTACCGCTTAGAGCTTTTCCTGTGTTGGTTTTTCCTCTGCTTTGGCCGATTGTACTGTTCGTGCACGGTTGTACCGGTCCTACAGTTTTCTGCACATAACGGGCAGATTCGTGGGGACCTATTTAAGGGGGTCTTCTTCCCCAATGGTTCCCCATCCTTGAGCTCATTTTTGCCCCCATTGTTGACCTTCTTTGAGCTTGCTAACTCTCAATCCCTCCATGGATTCTTGCTAGTTTTTGAGGGAAAAGAGAGAGGAGATCTAGATCCACACTTCCACCAATCACTTTCTCCTCTATGTGAGGGGAACCCCTTGGATCTAGATCTTGGAGTTCTTTGTGTTCTCCTTTTTGTTCTTCCTCTTACTTTCCTCCCTAGCATTAGTTGCTTTGGTGGGATTTGAGAGAGAAGGACTTGGGTACTTTGTGTGCCCTTGCCATTGCCTTTGTGCGTCGGTTTGAGTTCTCCAAGGTGATACGTGGAAGTTACAAGTTGAGAAGCTTATTACTCTTGGGTGCTTGGTGCCCTTGAGCTTGTTCCTCTTGGGTGCTTGGGCGCCCTAGTCGGTTGGTGGTGTTCGAGCTCAATCATTGTGGTGTAAAGCTCTGCAAGCGTCGGGTCTCCAATTAGGTTGTGGAGATCGCCTGAGCAATTTGATCGGCACCGTGACCGCCCCAAGGGTTGCCAAAGTGTACGGGTTCGGTGACCGCCCCCAAGGGTCGCCATTTGTACGGGTTCTGTGACCGCCCTTAAGGGTCCCTTAGTGGAATCACGGCATCTTGCATTGTGCGAGGGCGTGAGGAGATTACGGTGGCCCTAGTGGCTTCTTGGGAGCATTGTGCCTCCACACCGCTCCAAACGGAGATTAGCATCCGCAAGGGTGTGAACTTGGGATACATCGTGCCTCTGCGTGCCTCGGTTATCTCTTACCTGAGCCCCTTTACTTATGCACTTTACTTTGTGATAGCCATATTGTTCTTTGTCATATATCTTGCTATCACATAGTTGCTTATATTGCTTTGCATAAGTTGTTGGTGCACATAGGTGAGCCTAGTTGTTTTAGGTTTTGTGCTTGACAAATTAACCGCTAGGTTTATTCCGCATTTGTTCAAGCCTAAACCGTAATTATTTTAAAATGCCTATTCACCCCCCCTCTAGGCGACATCCTCGATCTTTCAATTGGTATCAGAGCCTCGTCTCTCTTTATTAGGCTTTACCGCCTAGAGAGTAAAGATGTCGACTAGAGGATTAGGTTTCTCTGACTCTCTTAGTTTCGATGGCACAAATTTTGATGTTTGGGTAATTCGCATGATTAATCTCTTTAGGGTCATGGACCCAAATTTAGAGCGAATTGTAGATATGGGTTTTTCTCCTCCAAAGGATCCCCAAAGATTATCTTTAGAGGATGAGAAAAACTCTTATCTCAATGCTCAAGCTTCTAATGTGCTTTTTGATGCTTTGTGCAATGTAGTTATATTTCAACTCATGTCGTTCCGAGATGCTCATGAGTTGTGGACGAAGCTTAAAGATAAATATGGTGTGTCCAAGATTTGTGGGGATGATTGTTCTCCTCCACCTCCGGTCGATAGTCTTCTCAACTTCTTCTACTTCACCTACATGTGGTTTGCCACAAGGTAATGATATGGTGAGTAGTGTTGGTCATTGCAATGATGATAGTATGCTTATTGTGGATGATCCTTCATCACTATATTATTGCAATGCTCCTTCTTTGGGCTTTAACACTTTGAGCACTCCAAATGTTTCACATGCTTGTGTTGATAGTCCTTGCATATCATGTAGAAATTGCTTGACTAAATCTCATGATGATATGCTTGCTATGTCTTGTTGCCATGATAAAATGCATCTATTTCCTCAATTGTTGTGCTAACAATGTAGAGGAAACCCAACACTCCGTGGAACAAGATGTGGTGTTTAATGGTGCCTCAAGGGATCCTACACCATCATCTATTGCTTTTTGCCTTATGGCTAAGGCGTCAAAGGTATCTCCTACATTGTACCCCAATATGTCTCTTGATGATGATGTTCATACTAATGATGATGAGGATAATTATGAAGAGAATGATAATGTTGCCTCCTTAAAAACTAAGGGGGAAATGATTTTTAAAGCTCTTCATAAAAATAAAATTGCTCGTTCCAACTTCATGGAAATAATGTCCATTGCTATTGATGGCAAGAAATACATTGAGGAGTTGGAATCTCATCTAGAGGAGCATGAGGCCACCATTGAGAAAATGGAAGCTCATGGGCGTGATTACGCAGATGAGATCGCGGAGCTATCTCAAGCTCTTGAACATGAACAAACCACCTCCGAATCTCTTGAGGAGACTTTTGCTCTAGAATTATCTAGAGTGAGGGAATCTCATGATAGAGCTCTTGAGGTGGCCAACGATTTCAAAACTAAAAATGCTAAGCTTGAAGTTTCTCATGCTAGACTCCTTGAGGATTTTGAGCACCTCGAAAATGGCTCAAGGGTCATCAAGGGTGAGCTCATCAAACTCACTGAGTCTCATGCCCAACTTGAAGCTTCTTATTTAAAAGAGCTTGCCAAGTTGCCTTCTCCTCTTGTTGTTAATGATGATGCTTGTGCTACTAATTCTATTACTTGTGAAGCATCCATTTTGAAGGAGAATGTTGAGCTACGGGCTCAACTTGAGGTGCTATCTAGCAATTATGGGAAATTGGAAGAAAGTCATGAAAAGCTCTCAAGCTCTCATGATGATCTTCTAGTGTCCCATAGTGTGCTAAAGATAGCTCATGAGGCCATGATTGATAAGGTAACATCTAGTGAGCCTCATGTGGGTACTAGCACTACTTCTAGTCAAAATAGTATATTGCCATGTGCTAATCCTTGTAATTCATCTACTCACAATGTTGGTACATCTTGTGATGAATTGCTTTCCTTGCCTTGTTGCTCTAACGATGAAGCTTATACTTCCTCTAGTACTTGTGTTGAGACTAACCGTGTAGAGGAAATCAAAGAGCTCAAGGCCCAAGTCACTTCTTTGAAGAAAGACTTGGAAAAGTGTCATGAAGGGAAATCCACACTCAACAATATCTTGAGCGTGCAAAAATCCCCCAATGACAAAGGTGGACTTGGATTCAACTCCAATAAGAATAAGTCCAAGATGAACAAAAAGAAGGGCCAAGAACAAGTCAAGAATTCGGCCAAGATTGTTTGCTTCAAGTGCAAAGTAGAAGGGCGTCATGTTAGATCTTGCCCATTGAAGAAGAAGGACATTAGTGTCAGGCAACAAGGGAAGAGGGCACAAGTTCAATCACATGCTCAACCTCAAGTTGAAGAAAGGCCTCTTCCCAAGACGACTCAAGTTAATGCTTCTCAAGTTGAGAAATCGCTACCTATGCTGTGAGAAAGGTCACCTCGCTTCTTCATGCACTAGTGGTAACTTATCCAACCCAATTATTATTGATGATGTCTATTCTCTTGGGAAGGATAAGGTTGGCAATGTGGTTGCCAAGTTTGTTGGTACTCAAAGTGGTTTGAAGCAAAGAACCATTTGGGTAGCCAAGCCTATTGTGACTAACCTCTTAGGACCCAACTTGGTTGGGGACCAACTAGCTCAAACTTGATCAATAGGTGTTGTTGGAGGGCTTTGGAGACTTGGATACTTTATGAAGAATTAAGGGGACTTCATCACTCTGATTGTCTCAACCCAAGTCAATTGAATCATCAAGTTTATATCTTATATCCAATGTGCCTCCTTGCGGTAACTTGTACTTAAATTGTTTACCTTGAAAGTTACTTGCCCCCTTGCACGTTTTGGTTTTGTTCCTTGCATGTGTTTGTATATGTTGCGCTTCCAACTTGCTTATCTAGAGCAATCAAGTATGTGTGTGTTGGTTTGCACATCATGTACGTGTGCGTTGTGCGTTGAGCCTTTTTGCTTCATGTTTGTATCCTAGTTGGCTCGTGTGAGAGATCAATGGAACATCCCATTTTGGGGGAGTGATGTGCTTTGTGCACCTCACAATCCTATAAATGTGTGTGCATGAGGAATACCATCTAGTATTGATATTACAAGATTATCTAGTCGCTAGGTGGTATATCTCTCATGAGAAATTCAAATTCTAAAAATTCCATTGATTATCTCGTGTTGGATCCTCTTATTGCCTCTTGTTAAGTTCTTATTTGTATGACATTATGGGGGAGTAATATGCTAAGTGCATATTACAAGCCTAGAAAATGTGTACATTTGAGATATTGTCACCTAGAATTGATATTGTAAATTATCTTGTTCCTAGGTGGCATGTTAGCTCTACAAGTTGCAATTTGCTTGTGTTTGTTGTGAAGATGATGTTGGATGTCCTTATTATCTACCACCGGGAATTATTTCCAAATACTTCTTGTCTTTTGGCAATTGGTAGTCACTTATGTGTGGTAGAATTTGTTGATCATCTTTACTTTGGTTTTGTTTTATTTGCCTTTTCTCTTGCCAAGGTTTGTGTCAACTCCGGTGTCTTCCCTACCACTTGTGGATCTTATTTATTTCTTGTTCTTGTCTAGTGTTTTCTAGATATAGTGAAAGTAGTGATCCCACCTTGTGCATTTTGTATTCAAATGCAAATCCTATATAATGCACAACTCGTGGGGGAGCTATCCTATTTTCTTTAGAACACTCTTCTTGTGATCCTTATCAAGTGTGTTTTGGTGGAAGGCAAGCCATTTCTTTTTGGTACTTTGTGCCATCATGAAACTTTGTTAGGAGCTTGGTTTTTTTGGAACCATCCTCTCTTTGGGAGTTTGACATCTTTAGTTTAGTATGTATCAATGGACATCTCATTCCTTGATGTCTCTTTAATGATATCTTCCAAGTGATGATTTCTCCATTTGGTATCCTTTTCACTTGGCATTTCTTTGTATTTTGGTATCGGTTCTTTAAAGTTTTGAGCATGCATATTTACTTCATGTATTCTATTTGGCTTGCTTTCTTTCGTTGACTCAATATATAGGGGAAACTCCACCTAGTCTCAATTTGGATGAGATGTGCATGAAATTCATTTTCATATCTATATGCACATATTTATGTGGAGTTTGTCCTATGTATTGGTGTTTCTAACGATTTGGTCCCGATGAGTTTGGGTACCGTTTAGTTTGTGTTGTTCTTCTAGGAACATTTGGAGATGCATTGGATGCTCGGCTCACTCACAAGGAAGGTGTTGTCACCATGTGCATATTGGAGTCAAGCAAGGATGATCAATGAACTACTATCTACCTTCGATTGGTATCTACTACATCCTTCCAATGATATCTCGGTAACAAGTATCTATTCATGCTTTCTCCTCTTGCATTCAACCTTGTGTAGGTTGCATCTTGGCATGATATTCATTTCATATCTTGTGATACTTGTTTCCTTTCTCAAAGCATCCCAATGATGATCTCTTGTTGCTACTTGTGATGCCTTTGATGGATGTGTGTTTGGACTTCATTTATATACAATAAGACCATATCTAGCCAAGTGCAATGCTTTCAAGCAAATATCTTATTGGTATATGTATGACTTCCTTTTGGATATCTCATTCCTTCTTGTTGTAACTATTTCGGGTGTACATCCTTCTTTGTAGATATATATCATCTTGATTTCGTCTACCTAGAACATTATACACTTGAGAGAAATTATATCTCTAGATGATATCCTTTCTTCCACGTCCACCCTGTCTCTCTTTTGTTATTTCTTTGGTGGCTCCGTGAAAGCTTTTGCCTTGAGTGCGTGTCCTCTGTCGTTGCATCTTGTTGCACTCTTGTGTGGTGAAGATTATTTTCCTCTTGCTTATCTTTACGAGGTTTTGCCATCTTAATTGGTATCCCTCGTCTTGATGAGCCTCCCCTCGTCTATGTTCACCACAGGTTGTCACAAGCATAGGTTCTCTTTTGCTTATTAGTAAGCTTGTGAACCCATTTGCCAGTTGTGTGTGGGAATGATAGGCCTTGCACCGTGTGCCTCATTCTTTCAAGACTATGTTGATGCTTAATGCCCATCCTAATTTTAGTCTTCTCAAGTGCTTCGCCATGACTCACACACATCATTTTGGTTGAGCCTATTCTTAAGTTGCCTCTTTTACATGTTGCTCAACCATGTGCTTGTTGCAAGCGCTAGGCTTTGTTTCCTATATGCTCACCTGCACTGGATGTGAGTTTCTATTGATTTTGGGGGAGCTATGATCCTATTTTGTGCACTTTGTATTCAAATACAAAAATTCTTATGTGTGCACAAATCATGGGGAGATTCTCTAGTTTGGTTAGAACACTCCTTTGCGCTTATCATAATGTATTTATTCTTGTGGCATGTAGGATCATTGGTCTAGTTGGTTCAATTGATATCCGTTGATTGCTTGCTTCAATTGGTATCTTCTGATTGCTTGTGTCTCTCTTTGTTATGTCTTTGTGGCATATCTTTCTGTTGCAATCTTTGTGCCTCAATATAGTTTGTCTTCCTCAAAGTATTTACCGTTGGATATGTGTATTGCATTCCACTCTCTTGTTGAGAAATACACAATTTATGGAGGAACACATTTTATATTGGCCTTCTAAGCTTTTAGCCCTTTTTGGCAATCGATGCCAATGGGGGAGAAGTTTCAGAGAGTTGTGTGGAGAAGTTTAGAGAGTTGTCTCCTCTTGCTTTGGTTTTGTTCCTTAGCATTTGCATCTCATTTGCATGCACTATTGGTTGTTGTATTGCATGGTGATGCATAATTCCTTATATAAACTCTCTTGAAAGGGATTGTCATCAATTACCAAAATCGGGGAGATTAAAAGAACATGCGATTCCCCCATGTTTGGTTTTGGTAATTGATGGCAATCTCTATGGACTAATGGTTGCCTTGAGTTATATTCGAAGGTTTTGTCCACAGGCTTTTCTTGAAGTCCATGTGTTGGTTTCAAGGAGTTTATGAGTTGACCAAGGTGCTATTAAGGAATTATCCAAAGATTGGTCATGTGAGTGTTGAGCTTATTGCAAGCATGTCTTGAAGAAGAAGATTATGTGATCATTCATCTTTACCTTCAAGACATCATCCAAATGAAGAGAGTTGGAAAGATTCAAGGTTGATCTAGCCTAAGTACAGAGAGTGATTCAAGTTGATCAACACACAAAGCGCACAAGTTGTACCGAGAGGGACCAAGTGTTCCCATGGTATGGTAAGCATTGTCCATTACGCTTTGTGTACTAACCCATGGTCTACGTGAGAGTTCTTTGTGGGGTTAGGTATGTTTCCATGGTCTTGCGTCAAGAGGAAGATCTCATACAACCCATGGAGGATGACATCAAGTGGTGATCGTCATCAAGTTTGCTGTGTGCAAGTTCAAGTGGAGCAACACGAAGAGTGGCTCACCCATAATTGAGTATGGAGGAGCAATCAAGTTTGAATCTTCCCATCCATTGTGGTGTCAATGGACTTGTGAAGATGTGCCGAAGAGTCGCTCACCCATAGTGGACTATGGGGGAGCAATCATCTAGTCTTCATCGAGCCAACGCAATCAAGAAAGGTGGTCCAACTTGAGGGAGTCAAGATCGTCTTCATCTAGCTCAAGTGGACCATGTGCAAGGCAAAGTTTTGCCCTTGATAGGTTTTCTATTTTACCGGTCTCGTGGTGGTAGTTTGGAGACCGGGTTATAGGATCGTTTGCCGTACTATCAAGGGGGGCTCTCAAGTTGGTAGCTTGATCATATCGTTAGTAGAGAGCTCAAACCATTGCATCCTTGCATCATGTTTCCTTGTTCTTGTTTGGTTCTCTTTGTGAGTCTTAGAGCTTATGGTCATCTTGATGACAAGCTTGAGTTCATCGAAAACGGAGTTCGCATGCGTTTTCTATGATGTTTTCGTTGTTGGAGGTTTTACCGGTCTTATCCTAGGAATGGTTCTCACCATTTTCTTATTGGCCTTTTCTCATTTGCTTATTATTGATATTTCTATCAAGATTGTGTTAGCCCTTGTTGCTAGCTTTCCAACAAACTTGGTTTCATCGAATTCGGAGCTCGTATGCGAAAGTTGTGGCTGTTTTGATATTGCCTGTTTTACATAGAGAGGTTGTACCGCCCCGTAGAGAGGTTGTACCGGTTGACCGGTACAACTGGTGTTTGGAGCGGTTGTACCGCTCCAGAATTGGTCCGGCGGTTGTACCGGCCATGTATCGCTCTACCACCGGACTAGTTTCTGTTTTGGAGCGGTTCTTGGGCGGTTGTTGACCGGTTTAACTGGTACTACCGGTTCCCCAGGTTGTTGTACCGCTTAGAGCTTTTCCCAGGTTGGTTTTTCCTCTGCTTTGGCCGGTTGTACCGGTTCGTGCACCGGTTTTACCGGTCCTACAGTTTTCTGCACATAACGGGCAGATTCGTGGGGACCTGTTTAAGGGGGTCTTCTTCCCCAATGGTTCCCCATCTCTTGAGCTCGTTTTTGCCCCCATTGTTGACCTTCTTTGAGCTTGCTAACTCTCAATCCCTCCATGGATTCTTGCTAGTTTTGAGGGAAAGAGAGAGGAGATCTAGATCCACACTTCCACCAATCACTTTCTCCTCTATGTGAGGGGAACCCTTGGATCTAGATCTTGGAGTTCTTTGTGTTCTCGTTTTTGTTCTTCCTCTTACTTTCCTCCCTAGCATTAGTTGCTTTGGTGGGATTTGAGAGAGAAGGACTTGGGTACTCTGTGTGCCCTTGCCATTGCATTTGTGCATCAGTTTGAGTTCTCCACAGTGATACGTGGAAGTTACAAGTTGAGAAGCTTATTACTCTTGGGTGCTTGGTGTTGGGGAACGTAGTAATTTCAAAAAATTTCCTACGATCACGCAAGACCATGGTGATGGCATAGCAACGAGAGGGGAGAGTGTCCGTCCACGCACTGTCGTGAACCGAAAGCGAAGCGTTATAACAACGCTGTTGATGTAGTCATACGCCTTCACGATCCGACCGATCCAAGCACCGAACGTCGGCACCTCCGAATTCTGCACACGCTCAGCTCGATGACGATCCCGGACTCGATCCAGCAAAGTGTCGGGATGAGTTCCTTCAACACGACGGCGTGGTGGCGATGTTGATGCTCCACCGACGCAGGGCTTCGCCTAAGCTCATGACGATATGACTTCTCCGCGCAGGGCTTCGCTTAAGCTCCGCGACGATATGACCGGTGGAATATAGTGGAAGGGGCACCGCACATGGCTAAGGAAAGATCAGTAGATCAACTTGTGTATCATGGGGTGCCCCTGCCCCAGTATATAAAGGAGCAAGGAGGAGGTGGCTGCCTAGGAGGAGGGCGCGCAGGGGAGTCCTACTCCCACCGGGAGTAGGACTCCTTCTTCCTAGTCCAACTAGGAGAAGGGGAAAGGGGAAGTGGAGAAGGAAGGGAGAGGTGGGCTGCGCCCAAACCCCTTGTCCAATTCGGACTGGGCTTGGGAGGGCGCGCCACCTCCTGGCTCCTTCCCACTAAGGCCCATTAAGGCCCAATACTTTTCCCGTATTCCCGTAACTCCCGGTACTCCGAAAATACCCAATCACTCGGAACCTTTCCGAACTCGAATATAGTCGTCCAATATATCGATCTTTACGCCTCGACCATTTCGAGACTCCTCGTCATGTCCCCGATCTCATCCGGGACTCCGAACTCCTTCGGTACATCAAAACTCATAAACTCATAATATAACTGTCATTGAAACCTTAAGCGTGCGGACCCTACGGGTTCGAGAACTATGTAGACATGACCTAGAACCATTCTCGGTAAATAACCAATAGCGGAACCTGGATGCCCATATTGGTTCCTACATATTCTACGAAGATCTTTATCGGTCAAACCGCATAACGACATACGTTGTTCCCTTTGTCATCGGTATGTTACTTACCCGAGATTCGATCGTCGGTATCCAATACCTAGTTCAATCTCGCTATCGTAAGTCTCTTTACTCGTTCCGTAATACATCATCTCACAACTAACTCATTAGTTGTAATGCTTGCAAGGCTTAAGTGATGTGCATTACCGAGAAGGCTCGAGATACCTCTCCGACAATCGGAGGACAAAACCTAATCTCAAATACGCCAACCCAACAAGTACCTTTGGAGACACCTGTAGTACTCCTTTATAATCACCCAGTTACGCCAGACGCTTGGTAGTACCCAAAGTGTTCCTCCGGTAAACGGGAGTTGCATAATCTCATAGTTATAGGAACATGTATGGGTCATGAAGAAAGCATTAACATACTAAACGATCAAGTGTTAAGCTAACGGAATGGGTCATGTCAATCAGATCATTCAACTAATGATGTGACCTTGTTAATCAAATAACAACTCCTTGTTCATGGTTAGGAAACATAACCATCTTTGATTAACAAGCTAGTCAAGTAGAGGCATACTAGTGACATACTGTTTGTCTATATATTCACACATGTATTATGTTTCCGGTTAATACAACTAGTCCTCAACCCGTGCACCTACACGGGTGCTAGGAACTACTTGTTTCAGCATTATTGTGTATAATTTTCACATTGGCCCTGCTGATAGTATGTATAAATAAAATTGATTTTTAGAAGGAGAGCGACAGATGTTAATAAGTCCGCATTTCCTCCACCTTCATTTAGTGCGGATGTTAATATTTATTAAAATACTTAACAAAATGGAATAAACATAATTTCAAGAAATTCGACAATATTGGTGATCTTGTCCCACCACCCTATATATGATGTTGTAGGATTAAATCATTTTTTAATATGTATCACGTTTCTATAATAATTTTTGCCATGATTAGTGACAATTAGAACTGTAGAGGGATTTGTGTGGCGTAAATTTTAGTGCCCTATTTTAATAACTAAAGAAATAAACAACTTTAAAAACACTTAAATGCCAAGATGGTATGACGGCTCAGTCTTTCGGAGGTGCTCATTTGGGTATGGTGTGCGTGTCTGCGTTCATATGGGTGAGCATATGCGCGTATATATGAGCGCTTGCATTTGTACTGTGTAAAAAGTACACTTAAATTCCTTAACTGGAAAAGATATCATTCGGATCACCTCGTTCTGTGGCATGTCTCAAAAGTGTTACTCGGCATCCCCGAGATTGGCCATGGTAATCACCATCGAGCTCGTCTAGGCGTAGTGTGATACTGTGATCCCTGACCATTGAGAATCAAGTGCACACCACTCAAGACGCGCATGTTCCTTCCCTGCGATTTGGACTCGATTGCAAAGCTCGGCTACAACAGCAAGACTGTCCTGCGTATGATCCCCTTGGCACAACTTCGACTATTCAGAGAGGACTTCTACGGCACCCGAAACACATCCAGCCTCCATGACTAAAATTGCTTTTTCAAAATAAGGAGAACTCTCCTCTTTCCTGGACGTGAGGCTTGAAGTCTTTCTCTTGTACGTGCCTGTGCAGATTTTTTTTTGACAGGCATATGAGACGTGAGCATTAAGGACTTTTTATTTGTACACATATTTCTTTTCTTTGTTTTCCCTTTAAAAGGAAGAAGGAACACGTGCATGTGGTTGCTGTGGACACCTTTTTGCTTGTATCGTCTTTTTTTTTTGCATGTATCGTCTTAATCCTACGTGGGGTTCCTTTTTTAAATGAGGCAACCCCAAGTAAGAAGGCACACGCTGCTTATATTTTTTCTGAATTTGGACGTGTGTTCGGGTTACCTTTTTTGTACGTGTCAGCTTAGTCCATGTGGTATTTTTTTTAATGAGGTAACGTTCTTTTTATAAATCTTGACCATCAAATTTATAATCTGATGGCTAGATTAATTCTGTTGATGTGGACTAACTTTTTGCATGAATCGTCTTTTTTTTTGCATGTATCGTCTTAATCCTACCTATGTACGTGGGGTTTCTTTTTTAAATGAGGCAACCCAAGTAAGATGGCACACGTTGCTTATATTTTTTCAGAAATTGGACGTGTGTTTGGGGTATCTTTTTTGTACGTGTCAGCTTAGTCCATGTGGTATTTCTTTTTTTTAATGAGGTAACGTTCTTTTTATAAATCTTGACCATCAAATTTATAATCTGATGGCTAGATTAATTCTGTTGATGTGGATTCACGTTGAGGCTCTTATGGTGCCTCCAATTAGTAAATATAAGATTCTAGCATGAATAATAAACATTTATCATGATATAAGGAAATAAATAATAACTTTTATTATTGCCTCTAGGGCATATTTCCTTCAGTCTCCCACTTGCACTAGAGTCAATAATCTAGATTACAAAGTAATGATCCTAACACCCATGGATTCTTGGTGCTGATCATGTTTTGCTCGTGGAAGAGGCTTAGTCAACGGGTCTGCAACATTCAGATCCGTATGTATTTTGCAAATCTCTATGTCTCCCACTTGGACTTGGTCCCGAATGGAATTGAAGCGTCTCTTGATGTGCTTGGCCCTCTTGTGAAATCTGGATTCCTTTGCCAAGGCAATTGCACCAGTATTGTCACAGAAGATCTTCATCGGTCCCGATGCACTAGGTATGACACCTAGATCGGAAATGAACTCTTTCATCCAGACTCCTTCATTTGCTGCTTCCAAGCAGCTATGTACTCCGCTTCACATGTAGATCCCGCCACGACGCTTTGTTTAGAACTGCACCAACCGACAGCTCCACCGCTTAATAAAAATACGATCCGGTTTGCGATTTAGAATCGTCCGGATCAGTGTCAAAGCTTGCATCGACGTAACCATTTACGACTAGCTCTTTGTCACCTCCATATACGAGAAACATATCCTTAGTCCTTTTCGTATATTTCAGGATGTTCTTGACCGCTGTCCAGTGATCCACTCCTGGATTACTTTGGTACCTTCCTGCCAAGCTTACAGCTAAGCATACGTCAGGTCTGGTACACAGCATTGCATACATGATAGAGCCTATGGCTGAAGCATAGGGAACATCTTTCATTTTCTCTCTATCTTCTGCTTGTGGTCGGGCATTGAGTCCGACTCAATCTTACACCTTGTAATACAGGTAAAAAACCTTTCTTTGCCTGATCCATTTTGAACTTCTTCAAAACTTTATCAAGGTATGTGCTTTGTGAAAGTCCAATTAAGCGCCTTGATCTATCTCTATAGATCTTGATGCCCAATATGTAAGCAGCTTCACCGAGGTCTTTCATTGAAAACTTTTATTCAAGTATCCTTTTATGCTATCCAGAAATTCTATATCATTTCCAATCAATAATATGTCGTCCACATATAATATTAGAAATGCTACTGAGCTCCCACTCACTTTCTTGTAAATACAGGCTTCTCCAAAAGTCTGTACAAACCCATATGCTTTGATCACACTATCAAAGCGCTTATTCCAACTCCGAGAGGTTTGCACCGCACCATAAATTGATCGTTGAGCTTGCACACTTTGTTAGCACCCTTTGGATCGACAAAACCTTCTGGTTGCATCATATACAACTCTTCTTCTAGAAATCCATTCAAGAATGCGGTTTTACATCCATTTGCCAAATTTCATAATCATAAAATGCGGCAATTGCTAACATGATTCGACAGACTTAAGCATCGCTACGGGTGAGAAAGTCTCATCGTAGTCAACCCCTTGAACTTGTCGAAAACCTTTTGCAACAAGTCGAGCTTTGTAGACAGCTACATTACCATCGGCGTCGGTCTTCTTCTTAAAGATCCATTTATTTTCAATGGCTTGCCGATCATCGGAAAGTCAACCAAAGTCCATACTTTGTTCTCATACATGGATCCCATCTCAGATTTCATGGCTTCCAGCCATTTTATGAATCTGGGCTCACCATCGCTTCTTCATAGTTCGTAGGTTCGCCATGGTCAAGTAACATGACTTCCGAATAGGATTACCGCACCACTCGTGCGTATTTTACTCTGGTTGACCCACGAGGTTCAGTAGTAACTTGATCTAAAACTACATGATCATCATCATTAGTTTCTTCACTAATTGGTGTAGTTGTCACAGAACCATTTCTTGTGATGAACTACTTTCCAATAAGGGAGCAGATACTGATTATCTCATCAAGTTCTACTTTCCTCCCACTCACTTCTTTCGAGAGAAACCCTTCTCTAGAAAGGACCCGAATTTAGCAACGAAAATCTTGCCTTCAGATCTGTGATAGAAGGTGTACCCAACAGTCTCCTTTGGGTATCCTATGAAGACACATTTTTCCGATTTGGGTTCGAGCTTATCGGTTGAAGTTTCTTTACATAAGCATCGCAGCCCCAAACTTTAAGAAACGACAACTTTGGTTTCTTGCCAAACCACAGTTCATAAGGCGTCGTCTCAACGGATTTTGACGGTGTCCTATTCAACGTGAATGCGGCCGTCTCTAAAGCATAACCCCAAAACGATAGCGGTAAATCGAAATAGACATCATAGATCGCACCATATCTAGTAAAGTACGACACGACGCTCGGACGCACCATTTCTCTGTGGTGTTCGGGTGGCGGAGTTGCGAAACTATTCCACATTGTTTCAAATGTAAACCAAACTCGTAACTCAAATATTCTCCTCCACGATCAGATCGCAGAAATTTTATTTTCTTGTTACGATGATTTTCCACTTCACTCTGAAATTCTTTGAACTTTTCAAAAGTTTCAGATTTGTGTTTCATTAAGTAGATATACCCATATCTGCTCAAGTCATCTGTGAAGGTGAGAAAATAACGATATCCGCCAAGGCCTCAACATTCATTGGACCACAAACATCGGTATGTATGATTTCCAACAAATCAGTTGCACGCCCATAGTTCCGAGAACGGCGTTTTGTCATCTTGCCCATGAGGCACGGTTCGCAAGTACCAAGTGATTCATAATCAAGTGATTCCGAAGCCCATCAAGATGGAGTTTCTTCATGCGTTTTACATCGATATGACCTAAACGGCAAGTGCCACAAATAAGTTGCACTATCATTATCAACTCTGCATCTTTTGGCTTCAATATTATGAATATGTGTATCACTACCGTCGAGATTCAACAAGAATAGACCACTCTTCAAGGGTGCATGACCATAAAAGATATTATTCATATAAATAGAACAACCATTATTCTCTGATTTAAATGAATAACCGCCTCGCAATAAACAAGATCCAGATATAATGTTCATGCTCAACGCCGCACCAAATAACAATTATTTAGGTCTAAAACTAATCCCAAGGTAGATGTAGAGGTAGCGTGCGATGCGATTACATCGACTTTGGAACCATTTCCAACGCGCATCGTCACCTCATCCTTAGCCAATCTTCGCTAATCCGTAGTTCCTGCTTTGAGTTGCAAATATTAGCAATGTAACCAGATCAAATACCTGTACTACTCTGCGGTATTAGTAAGGTACACATCAATAACATGTATATCATATATACCTTTGTTCAATTTGCCATCCTTCTTATCCGCCAAATACTTGGGGTAGTTCCGCTTCCAAAGGACCAGTTCCATTGCAGCAAAAGCACTTAGTCTCGTGCTTAGGTCCAGACTTGAGCTTCTTCACTCGAACAACAACTTGCTTGCCGCTCTTCTTGAAGTTCCCTTCTTCCCTTTGCCCTTTTCCTTGAAACTAGTGGTCTTGTCAATCATCAACACTTGATGCTCTTTTCTTGATTTCTACCTTCGCCGATTTTAGCATCACGAAGAGCTTGGGAATCACTTTTGTCATCCCTTGCATATTATAGTTCATCACGAAGTTCTACTAACTTAGTGATGGTGACTAGAGAATTCTGTCAATCACTTATCTTATCCGGAAGATTAACTCCCACTTGATTCAAGCGATTGAAGTACTCGCATAATCTGAGCACATGCTCACTAGTTGAGCGATTCTCCTCCATCTTTTAGCTATAGAACTTGTTGGAGACTTCATATCTCTCAACTCGGTATTTGCTTGAAATATTAACTTCAATTCCTGGAACATCTCATATGGTCCATGACGCTCAAAACGCCTTTGAAGTCCCGATTCTAAGCCGTTAAGCATGGTGCACTAAACTATCAAGTAGTCATCATATTGAGCTAGCCAAACGCTCATAACGCCTCAGATCGCTAATATTGAGCTAGCCAAACGCTCATAACGCCGCATCTGCTCCTGCAATAGGTCTGTCACCTAGCGGTGCATTAAGGACATAATTCTTCTGCAGCAATGAGGATAAACCTCAGATCACGGACCCAATCCGCAATATTGCTACTAACATTTTCAATACAATTTTCTAGGAACACACATAAAAACATAGGGAAGCAACAACGCGAGCTATTGATCTACAACATAATTTTGCAAAATACTACCAGGACTAAGTTCATGATAAATTTAAGTTTAATTAATCATATTAGAAACCTCCCACTTAGATGACACATCTCTAGTCATCTAAGTGATTACGTGATCCAAATCAACTAAACCATGTCCGATCATCACGTGAGATGGAGTAGTTTCAATGGTGAACATCACTATGTTGATCATATCTACTATATGATTCACGCCGACCTTCGATCTCCGTGTTCCGAGGCCATATCTGTTATATGCTAGGCTCGTCAAGTTTAACTCGAGTATTCTGCGTGCGCAACTGTTTTGCACCCGCTGCATTTGAACGTAGAGCCTATCACACCCGATCATCACGTGGTGTCTCAAAGACGAAGAACTTTCGCAACGGTGCATACTCGGGAGAACACTTCTTGATAATTTTAGTGAGAGATCATCTTATAATGCTACCGTCAATCAAAGCAAGATAAGATGCATAAAGGATAAACATCACATGCAATCAATATAAGTGATATGATATGGTCATCATCATCTTGTGCTTGTGATTCCATCGCCAAGCACCGCCATGATCACCACCGCCACCGGCGCGACACCTTGATCTCCATCGTAGCATCGTTGTCGTCTCGCCAACTATTGCTTCTACGACTATCGCTACTCCTTAGTGATAAAGTAAAGCAATTACATGGCGCTTGCATTTCATACAATAAAGCGACAACCATATGGCTCCTGCCATTGCCGATAACTCGGTTACAAAACATGATCATCTCATACAATAAAATATAGCATCACGCCTTGACCATATCACATCACAACATGCCCTGCAAAAACAAGTTAGACGTCCTCTACTTTGTTGTTGCAAGTTTTACGTGGCTGCTACGGGCTGAGCAAGAACCGTTCTTACCTACGCATCAAAACCACAACGATACTTCACAAATAGACTCCGCTTTAACCTTCTCAAGGACCGGGCGAGCCACACTCGATTCAACTAAAGTGAGAGAGACAGACACCCGCCGGTCACCTTTAAGCAACGAGTGCTCGGAGCGGTGAAACCAGTCTCGCGTAAGCGTCTGGCGTAATGTCGGTCCGGCCGCTTCATCTCACAATACCGCTGAACCAAAGTATGACATGCTGGTAGGCAGTATGACTTGTATCGTCCACAACTCACTTGTGTTCTACTCGTGCACATGACATCAACGCATAAAACCAGGCTCGATACCATCTGTTGGGGAACGAGTAATTTCAAAAATTTCCTACGATCACGCAAGACCATGGTGATGGCATAGCAACGAGAGGGAGAGTGTCCGCCCACGCACCCTCGTGAGACCGAAAGCGGAAGCGTTATAACAACGCTGTTGATGTAGTCATACGCCTTCACGATCCGACCGATCCAAGCACCGAACGTACGGCACCTCCGAGTTCTGCACACGCTCAGCTCGATGACGATCCCGGACTCGATCCAGCAAAGTGTCGGGATGAGTTCCACAAGACGACGGCGTGGTGACGATGTTGATGCTCCACCGACGCAGGGCTTCGCCTAAGCTCCGCGACGATATGACTTCTCCGGCGCAGGGCTTCGCCTAAGCTCCGCGACGATATGACCGAAGTGGAATATAGTGGAAGGGGGCACCGCACATGGCTAAGGAAAGATCAGTAGATCAACTTGTGTATCATGGGGTGCCCCCTGCCCCCGTATATAAAGGAGCAAGGGAGGAGGTGGCCGGCCTAGGAGGAGGGCGCGCCAAGGGGAGTCCTACTCCCACCGGGAGTAGGACTCCTTCTTTCCTAGTCCAACTAGGAGAAGGGGAAAGGGGAAGTGGAGAAGGAAGGAGAGGTGGGCTGCGCCCAAACCCCTTGTCCAATTCGGACTGGGCTTGGGAGGGGCGCGCCACCTCCCGGCTCCTTCCCACTAAGGCCCATTAAGGCCCAATACTTTTCCCGTATTCCCGTAACTCCCGGTACTCAAAAATACCCGAATCACTCGGAACCTTTCCGAACTCGAATATAGTCGTCAATATATCGATCTTTACGTCTCGACCATTTCAAGACTCCTCGTCATGTCCCCGATCTCATCCGGACTCCGAACTCCTTCGGTACATCAAAACTCATAAACTCATAATATAACCGCTGTCATTGAAACCTTGCGTGCGGACCCTACGGGTTCGAGAACTATGTAGACATGACCTAGAACTATTCTCGGTCAATAACCAATAGCGGAACCTGGATGCCCATATTGGTTCCTACATATTCTACGAAGATCTTTATCGGTCAAACCACATAACGACATACGTTGTTCCCTTTGCCATCGGTATGTTACTTACCCGAGATTCGATCGTCGGTATCCAATACCTAGTTCAATCTCGCTATCGTAAGTCTCTTTACTCGTTCCGTAATACATCATCTCACAACTAACTCATTAGTTGTAATGCTTGCAAGGCTTAAGTGATGTGTATTACCGAGAAGGCCTAGAGATACCTCTCCGACAATCGGAGTGACAAAACCTAATCTCAAATACGCCAACCCAACAAGTACCTTTGGAGACACCTGTAGTACTCCTTTATAATCACCCGATTACGCTTGTGATGTTTGGTAGTACCCAAAGTGTTCCTCCGTAAACGGAGTTGCATAATCTCATAGTTATAGGAACATGTATGGGTCATGAAGAAAGCATTAACATACTAAATGATCAAGTGTTAAGCTAACGGAATGGGTCATGTCAATCAGATCATTCAACTAATGATGTGACCTTGTTAATCAAATAACAACTCCTTGTTCATGGTTAGGAAACATAACCATCTTTGATCAACAAGCTAGTCAAGTAGAGGCATACTAGTGACATACTGTTTGTCTATATATTCACACATGTATTATGTTTCCGGTTAATACAATTCTAGCATGAATAATAAACATTTATCATGATATAAGGAAATAAATAATAACTTTTATTATTGCCTCTAGGGCATATTTCCTTCACTTGGTGCCCTTGAGCTTGTTCCTCTTGGGTGCTTGGGCGCCCTAGTCGGTTGGTGGTGTTTGGAGCTCAATCATTGTGGTGTAAAGCTCCGGGCAAGCGTCGGGGTCTCCAATTAGGTTGTGGAGATCGCCCCGAGCAATTTGACGGGTACCGGTGACCGCCCCCAAGGGTTGCCAAAGGGTACGGGTTCGGTGACCGCCCCCAAGGGTCGCCATTTGTACGGGTTCGGTGACGCCCTCAAGGGTCCCTTAGTGGAATCACGGCATCTTGCATTGTGCGAGGGCGTGAGGAGATTATAGTGGCCCTAGTGGCTTCTTGGGGAGCATTGTGCCTCCACACCGCTCCAAACAGAGATTAGCATCCGCAAGGGTGTGAACTTCGGGATACATCGTCGTCTCTGCGTGCCTCGGTTATCTCTTACCCGAGCCCCTTTACTTATGCACTTTACTTTGTGATAGCCATATTGTTCTTTGTCATATATCTTGCTATCACATAGTTGCTTATATTGCTTAGCATAAGTTGTTGGTGCACATAGGTGAGCCTAGTTGTTTTAGGTTTTGTGCTTGACAAATTAACCGCTTGGTTTATTCCGCATTTGTTCAAGCCTAAACCGTAATTATTTTAAAACGCCTATTCACCCCCCTCTAGGCGACATCCTCGATCTTTCAGGAAGCCTCTTCCCTTTCGTTAGTATTCTCTTCATCCTCTATTTGTTTTCTTTTCTTTATGTAATTGGCAATATAAGGATTTTCAATGCCATTCACCGCACAATACATATAAATTTCCTCTAGATCAAAACCAAGAAGTTTATAACGGGCAAAATCTGGGAGATAGTTGGTTATACGTTTCATTTCTTCATAGCCCATAAGCAAACTAAGTTCATTATAATGTGCAAGGGAAATCAAGTCATCACAATTTTTGGACACGATTAGATCGTGAAACAATTTGCATCGGATAGTTAAATGACCCTGTTCATTGCAAAGTTCACAAGTACGGCTAAGAAAATTTAAATCTTCAGCACAAACATCTAGCCTCTCTTGCAAAAATTTAGTTTCTAAGTGCTTATGCCTCTTGCAATATCTATCCTCCCTATTTGGAGTGTATTTGCAAACCCAATGCACTCCACAAAAATTGACATGCTTATAGGAGATATTTTCATCATAACCAGTGCAATCATCATTGGTATCACGGATATTCAAAGAATTCGTACTAACAACATTGCAATCATGATCATCATTCACATGTTTTATGACAAGCATTCTATGTAATTCTTCTTCTAGTACTTGAGCACAATTTTCCTTTCCATCATACTCATGAAAGATATTAAAAAGATGGAGCGTATGAGGCAAACTCAATTCCATTTTTTGTAGTTTTATTTTATAAACTAAACTAGTGCTAAAACAAGAAACAAAAAGATTTGATTGCAAGATCTAAAGATATACCTTCAAGCACTCACCTCCCCGGCAACAGCGCCAGAAATGAGCTTAGTTGACGGGGTGTGAGTGCCGCTTACCTAGCCTCCCTGGCAACGGCGCCAGAGAAGAGCTTGATGTCTACTATGCAACCTTCTTCTTATAGACGTTGTTGGGCCTCCAAGTGCAGAGGTTTGTAGGACAGTAGCAAATTTCCCTCAAGTGGATGACCTAAGGTTTATCAATCTGTGGGAGGCGTAGGATGAAGATGGTCTCTCTCAAACAACCCTGCAACCAAATAACAAAGAGTCTCTTGTGTCCCCAACACACCCAATACAATGGTAAATTGTATAGGTGCACTAGTTCGGCGAAGAGATAGTGATACAAGTGCAACGTGGATGGTAGATATGGGTTTTTGTAATCTGAAAATATAAAAACAGCAAGGTAACTAATGATAAAAGTGAGCGTAAACGGTATTGCAATGCTAGGAAACAAGGCCTAGGGTTCATACTTTCACTATTGCAAGTTCTCTCAACAATAGTAGCATAATTGGATCATATAACTATCCCTCAACATGCAACAAAGAGTCACTCCAAAGTCACTAATAGCGGAGAACAAACGAAGAGATTATGGTAGGGTACGAAACCACCTCAAAGTTATTCTCTCCAATCAATCCATTGGGATATTCCTATAAGTGTCACAAACAGCCCTAGAGTTCATACTAGAATAACACCTTAAGACACAAATCAACCAAAACCCTATTGTCACCTAGATACACCAATGTCACCTCAAGTATCCGTGGGTATGATTATACGATATGCATCACACAATCTCAGATTCATCTATTCAACCAACACATAGAACCTCAAAGAGTGCCCCAAAGTTTCTACCGGAGAATCAAGACGAAAACGTGTGCCATCCCCTATGCATAGGTTCATGGGCGGAACCCGCAAGTTGATCACCAAAACATACATCAAGTGAATCACGTGATATCCCATTGTCACCACAGATACGCACGGCAAGACATACATCAAGTGTTCTCAAGTCATTAAAGACTCAATCCGATAAGATTACTTTAAAGGGAAAACTCAATCCATTACAAGAGAGTAGAGGGGGAGAAGCAACATAAGATTCAACTATAATAGCAAAGCTCGCGATACATCAAGATCGTGCCAAATCAAGAACACGAGAGAGAGAGAGAGAGAGAGAGAGAGAGAGAGAGAGAGAAATCAAACACATAGCTACTGGTACATACCCTCAGCCCCGAGGGTGAACTACTCCCTCCTCGTCATGGAAAGCGCCGGGATGATCAAGATGTCCATCGGTGAGGGTTCCCCCTCCGGCAGGGTGCCGTAACAGGGTCCCGATTGGTTTTTGGTGGCTACAGAGGCTTGCGGCGGTGGAACTCCCGATCTATTCTGTTCTCCAAAGTTTTAGGGTATATGGATATATATATATATATATATATATATATATATATATATATATATATATATATATATATATATATATAGGTGGAAGAAGTACGTCGGTGGACCTCCTGCTGTCCACGAGGTAGGGGCGCCTAGGGGGTGGGCGCCCACCTCGTGGGCAGCCCGACTCCTGGTGCAGCTCCGCACTCCGTGGGCTTCTTCTGGTCCAAAAATAGGTTCCGTGGAGTTTCAGGCAATTGACTCCGTTTGATATTCTGCTTTCTTCAAACACTGAAATAGGCAAAAAACAGCAATTCAGGCTGGGCCTCGTTAATAGGTTAGTCCCAAAATAATATAAAAGTGGAAAATAAAGCCCAATATAGTCCAAAACAATAGATAATATAACATGGAGCAATCGAAAATTATAGATACGTTGGAGACGTATCAGAGGGTACAGTGGGTTGCGGGAGAGTGGACCGCTGTAGATAGAGGGGGGAAGGTGATGGAGATGTTGGTGAAGATGGCGGAGGTGTTGGTGAAGATCGCGGTGATGATGATGGCGGCCACAGCAGCGTTCCGGCGCCACCGGAAGAGAAGGGGAGAGGGGGCCCCCTCGTCTTCTTCTTCCTTGACCTCCTCCATAGATGGGAGAAGGGTTTCCCCTTTGGTCCTTGGCCTCCATGGCATGGGAGGGGAGAGAACCCTCCGAGATTGGATATGTCTCTCTGTTTTTGCGTTCTATTTTGTTGCCCTTTCGCCGTTTCGTATATATATGGAGAACCGTAACTCCGATTGGACTGAAACCTTCGCCATGATTTTTTACCAAAAATTAGCTTTCTTGCGGCCGAAGAAGGGCATCAACCGCCTTACGGGTGGCCCACGAGGGTCAGGGGCGCGCCCAGGGGGGTGGGGCGCGCCCCCTACCTCGTGCCCACCTCGGACACCGTTTCGCGTTGATCTTTCTCCCAGATTTTCCAAATATTCCAAAAATAAGCTCCACCCGTTTTTATCCCGTTTGGACTCCGTTTGATATGGATATTCTATGAAACAAAAAACATGCAACAGACATGAACTCGCAATGGGCACTAGATCAATATGTTAGTCCCAAAAATAATATAAAAAGTTGCCAAAAGTATATGAAAGTTGAATAATATTGGCATGGAACAATCAAAAATTATAGATACGACGGAGATGTATCAAACCACTCTGAGGGCCACTCTTCGGATGCCTTCTTCGGTGTGCCGGATAGGTATCTGCTCCCGGCTATGCGCCATACCTCAGCGCCGCCCACCTCGAATACCGATCCCTCTTGGGTGAGAGGGACGAGGCATAATAGCTTTCTCCATAAATCGAAGTGGGCCTCACAACCCAGGAATAGCTCGCAAAGAGCAACAAAACCCGCGATGTGCAGGATTGAGGCCGGCATGAGGTTGTGCAGTTGGAGGCCATAATACTCCAGGAGTCCTCGGAGGAAAGGGTGGATTGGAAATCCAACACCTCTTAACAAGTAGGAAATGAAGCACACCCGTTCCCCCTGGTTGGATTGGGGAAATTTTTCGCCAGGGCTTCGCCAGAGAAGGAGGTCAATCCTGCCCGAACAGGGACTAGATACGCGGGGGAAAGAAATCCCTGCGTTTGAAGCTTGACTAGCTGATCTTGGGATACTGAGAATCTCTCCCAGTCACCTTTTTCGGAGCCGTGGGGGCGGGAGGAAGAACTAGAAATGCTAGCCATGTTGGATTGGTTTCTCCTGGCAAGCTCTAAGGATTTTCAGCTTGATGTCGAATCAGATCTGAGATCCGATCTCTTTAAATAGATGCCTTTCTTGCACGGCCGAGGTGTTATGTGCAAAAAATACCCTGCCCTTTCGTATTCACTCAACATGTCGAGGCAGAAGCGATGGAGGCACAGAAGCCGAGGGGCATGACGTTAAATCACAAGCCGAATACAACTCTCTAAGTCAGGTGCTTTGAAGTAATCGGAGGAGGAACCCGTCTTGCAATGCCGAAGACAATCTGCGCGCCGGATACATCGTCATTAATGCCTGGTTCGGTGGCTACTGAGGAAGTGCTGGATTAAGGGGTCCTCGGGCATCCGGCCTATATGACATTGGCCAGACTAATGGGCTATGAAGATACAAGACAGAAGACTTCTTCCCGTGTCAGGATGGGACTCTCCTTTGCGTGGATGGCAAGCTTGGTGTTCGGATATGTAGATTCCTTCCTTTGTGAACCGACTTTGTACAACCCTAGTCCCCTCCGGTGTCTATATAAACCGGAGGGTTTAGTCTGTAGAGGCAATCATATATATAGGCCAGACATCTAGGGTTTAACCATTACGATCTCATGGTAGATCAACTCTTGTAATCCTCATATTCATCAAGATCAATCAATCAGGAAGTAGGGTATTACCTCCATCAAGAGGGCCTGAACCTGGGTAAACATCGTGTCCCCTGTCTCCTGTTACCATCGACGTTAGACGCACAGTTCGGGACCCCCTGCCCTAGATCCACCGGTTTTGACACCGACACGGACCGCCTATTTGCTCTATAAACACCCAATATTCAAGAAACCCTAGGGGAGTCGACGAAATATTGATCCAGCCGCCGCAGAGTCCAGAACCACCAGATCCAATCTAGACACCATCTCGTATGGGGTTCACCACCTCCATTGGTGCCTCTCCGATGATGCGTGAGTAGTGCTTTGTAGACCAACGGGTCCGTAGTTAGTAGCTAAGTGGATTTCTCTCTCTCACTGAATTCTCAATACAATGGTCTCTTGGAGATCCATATGATGTAACTCTTTTGCAGTGTGTTTGTTGGGGTCTGATGAACTTTGAGATTATGATCAGTTATATATTTTTATATCCATGAAAGTATTTATGTTTCTTTGATCTTTTATATGCATGATTGCTTATAGCCTCGTATTTCTTCTCCGATATTTGGGTTTTGTTTGGCCAACTTGGTCTATTTATCTTGCAATGGGAAGATGTGCTTTGTAGTGGGTTCGATCTTACGGTGCTTGAACCCAGTGACAGAAGGTGAACCGACACGTATGAGTCGTTGCTACTAAGGATATAACGATGGGGTCTATCTCTACATAGATAGATCATGTCTACATCATGTCATCGTTCTTATTGCATTACTCCGTTTTTCCATGAACTTAATACACTAGATGCATGTTGGATAGGAGTCGATGTGTGGACTAATAGTAGTAGATGCAGGCAGGAGTCGGTCTACTAATCTTGGACGTGATGCCTATATAATGATCATTGCCTGGACATCGTCATGATTATTTGAAGTTCTATCAATTTCCCAACAGTAATTTGTTCATCCACCATTTGCTATTTTTCTCGAGAGAAGCCACTAGTGAAACCTACGGCCCCCGGGTCTCTTTCTCATATATTTTCCTTTCCGATCTACTTTTCCTTTGCATTTATTTCCAGATCTGTTAAACCAAAAATACAAAAATACCTTGCTGCAATTTATTCTTATTTATTTTATTTGGCATTCGATCTACCAATCTAGTACAATTTCCTCACGTCTATTTGCCCATCTTGGGGCGCCGCTACCCGAAAGGGATTGACAACCCCTTTTACATGTCGGGTTGCGTGGATTTGTTATCTGTGTCCAGGGGCTATTTACGTTGTGTTGCTTGGTTCTCCTACTGGTTCGATAACCTTGGTTCTTCGCTGAGGGAAATACCTACAGTCGATGTGTTGCATCATCCCTTCTTCTTTCGGGAAATACCGACGTAGCTTCAAGCCGCATCACATTGCTACTATCATCTTTCAACTTAGTTTTCTCTAGGAACATATCAAAAATAAAACAGGGGAGCTATACGTGAGCTATTGATCTACAACATAGATATGCAAATACTATCAGGACTAAGTTCATGATAAATTACTATTCAATTAATCATATTACTTAAGAACTCCCTCTTAGATATACTTCCCTTGAGTCATCTAAATGATCACATGATCCGAATCAACTAAACCATGTCCGATCATCACGTGAGATGGAGTAGTTTTCAATGGTGAACATCTCTATGTTGATCATATCTACTATATGATTCACGTTCGACCTTTCGATCTCCAGTGTTCCGAGGCCATGTCTGTACATGTTATGCTCGTCAAGTTTAACCCGAGTATTCCGCACATGCAAAACTGTCTTGCACTCGTTGTATGTGAACGTAGAGCTTATCGCAGACGATCATCACGTGGTGTCTCGGCACGACGAACTATCGCAACGGTGCATACTCAGGGAGAACAATTATACCTTGAAATTTTACTAAGGGATCATCTTATAATGCTACCGCTGTACTAAGCAAAATAAGATGCATAAAAGATAAAGATCACATGCAATCAAAATATGTGACATGATATGGCCATCATCATCTTGTGCCTTTGATCTCCATCTCCAAAGCACCGTCATGATCTCCATCGCCACCGCTTGACACCTTGATCTTCATCGAAGCGTCGTGGTCGCCTCGCCAACTATTGCTTCTACAACTATCGCTAACGCATAGTGATAAAGTAAAGCAATTACATGGCGTGTGCATCTCATACAATAAAGCGAAAACCATAAGGCTCCTGCCAGTTGCCGATAACTTTTACAAAACATTATCATCTCATACATCAACATATATCACGTCATGTCTTGACCATATCACATCACAACATGCCCTACAAAATCAAGTTAGACGTCCTCTACTTTGTTGTTGCAAGTTTTACGTGGCTGTTACGGGCTTCTAGTAAGAACCGTTCTTACCTACACATCAAAACCACAACGATGTTTCATCAAGTTTGCTGTTTTAACCTTCAACAAGGACCAGCCGTAGTCAAATTTGATTCAACTAAAGTTGGAGAAACAGACACCCGCCAGCCACCTTTATGCAAAATGTAACATCCCAAATTTCCTATTTGGAATGTTTTACAAATTATAGCTAAGCATCCTATGCATCCTGTTTGAATTTGAATGCCATTTGAAGTTTCAGAGCAAGTTGAGTTTTGAATTTGAATTTCAAACTTTGGCATGTGGGAATCATTTCAAAAACTAAGCCTGATAAATACTTGATCAAAAGTATGAGAGGAGCAAACATGACACTCCAAAAATATCAGAGGAAACAATGCCAAAAGATTTGGATTCAAATCTGAAATTTATTTGAATTTGAAAAAAATAGTTTTTTATGAAGTTTGGATTTTGCCTTTGGAAAAATGTTCAAATGAAAGGGAATATTCCCCTGATCATTTTGGTATATATATACCCTATATAAATTATTTATAGATTTGGTTTTATTTTGTTTTAGTTTTATTTAAAAAAATAAAGAAAACCCCTCGGCGCCACCAAAGCACCCCAGCCCAGCCAGGCTGCCCCCCCTCCGCAGCCCCAGCAGGCCAGCCCACTGAGCCGGCCCAACAGCCAGCCAGCGCCTCACTCCTCGCCCGCTCGATTCCCTTAGGATTCGCCACCCGACCCTCGCCTCTCTCCTCTCGCTGACCGTGGGCCCGCCTGCCTCCTTTCCCCGCCCACGCCATGACCTCGCTGAGATCGACCGGATCCCGGGATCCGGATCCCCGATCGCCTCCGATGCCCTTCCGAAGCGAGCCCGAGGCCTCGCTATAAAGGCCGAGCCCCGCACCCCATTCCCCGAGAGCTCGCCAGCACCCCTCTCCCTCCCGCTTATGCTCATGAGACCAAGCCTCCCGCCGCCATTGTTGCCGCCGTCGAGCCCCTAGTCCACCCCGACCCCCCCAACACCACCAACCCTCCCGACTCAGGCGCGCCTTCCCGACGAGTCGCCAGAGCTCGCTGACGCCTTGGACGCCTGACGCACTTTCGCCGCCACCGCCAGTCGCCGAGTCCGTAAGTCACTGCATCGCCTCCCGTCCGATCCTAGATCTAGGGCTAGGATTAGAACCCCGAAGGGTTAGGTTTTATTTATAAAACCGGCCGGTTCCGATCGGTTTTATTTATTAGTTAGGTTTTATTTTTAGGCCGGTTCGTTTTTAGTTAACCCTAGAGCCCGTTAGGCTATCTAACGCATACAGGCAAGATATAGGCCCATTAGGCCTTTTTCTTTTTATTTTGATTTTCTGTTTTGCCGAATAGTTTCTGTTTTAAAAATGTATATCTTTTATTCTGTTTAATATTTTTAGATGATTCTTTTTTTGTTGGATTGAAAATATTATATAGTTTTTGTAGAATATATATTTAGCTATGTTAAAAATAATTAAAATTGCTTTATTTTAGTTTTGGTCAGAATAGTAAATCTACTATAACTTTAGTTAGAAAAATTATTTTTGCATGATTCTTTTTGTCACCACTTTATTTTGACATTGCCAAACCCTAGAAATTAACTTGGGTATTTTAGGATTAATAAATAATTAGTTTTAGACAGAATCCTATTAATCCTAATTAATTAACTAGTTCCTGTTTTCCTAATTAATTAATTAGTAAATTAATTTATTTTTAACTTGTGATTAGTTATTCTAGGTTAGTTTCTGTCATTCTAGTAGATGAACTTTTATTTATAATTAATAAAATTTTAAATTATTTTTCTTAATAGAAATTGGATTAGGCCTAAAATGAGTTTTATAATAGCTATTCAATTAATTCTTTTTGCACCTAGTTGCTTAGTGAAACCTTTTCTGTTAAGTCAACTCAAAAACATGATTAGGTTATATTAAGGAATTTTTGTTATATGAAAACTATTTTAGTTATTGTTTGGAGTAGGGAAAAACTTTGAATTGTTTTCTTTGAGTTTTTCTTTTGGATTTGGTTTTGATTGTTTTGTTGTGCTATGTTACTTTGGTTATATTGTGTGATCCTCTTGCTTTGTGCTTATTGTGTTATTGTTTGTCTCGGTAGAGTTTCCGGAGTGCGAAGCTTGCTACTACGACTCTTTAGCTTACGAGGATCATCAGCAAGGCAAGTTTTGATCATGTTATTTCTATACCTATGTTTTTGTGCATTAGTAGTTGTCACCACCCCACCATGCATGCAGTAGTGAAATCTTGAAGTCATTAAACTTGAGTAGTATCATGTGGTAGGATGAACCAATCCCCTTGTTACCTTGACCCCGGGACGTAGTAGTTATTTTGCTATGCTCGTAGACGGGATTTGGGATGAGTGATATTCATAAGCAAGATGTGAGAGTCAATGATGATGACAACCCCATGGACTACAATGATCAAGATGGACTTCGAAAATCACTACTGGGTGGAGGATTTGGTTGACGGGCACCTGGAGCACCCAGTGGTGGCGGGATGCATGGAGAAGCGCCATGACATCCTCGCGGAAAGCTTCACCCAGCCACGAAGAGAAGGATGGATGCCCCATGACCGAAGCTTACTGTGCAGCCGCAAGCCATTATGGGCTCGCTGGGTTGACCCTAGTAGTGACGCTGGCTGGACGGTACTACGAGAAGTAGACGAACGGTAGGATTGGATGGGTACCGCAAGGGCGGAAGAACTCTTTGGAAGACCTGTTTATTCGTCCGCCTTCAAACACCATGAAGTGCGAAGACTTTAAAGGAGGGAATGATTCTTGCGGGAAAGTCGCAACCCTCTGCAGAGTTAAAGATCTAATCGATTAGCCGTGTCCCGATTCACGGACATTTGAGCCTCTCGAACTTGGAAGTATTCGGATATCTCAACACTAAAACTAATGAAGTAATTTGAGGGTTTATGACTTAATAATTTGGGAACGAGATATTGGTTGGCGGAACCATCTCAATAACTACCAACAATTGTAGTAATTTTGCAAGCAAGTCCACTGTAGTAGGATAAAATTTGCTTTTCGCAAAATGATGAAACTTAGAGCTCCACAGCCAAAAATGCATATAGTGTTAGTAACTTTATTATTGTTATTCATCATGACTTGCCAGCTTATTCCAAAAGCTGACCTACATGGCTGCAACGTATTATGTTGTAGAGATATATTCCGATCAGGAGTGAGGCTACGCTCCGCGCTTGGCGATTGCCCTTTGGAGTCGGATGGACTCGCTTATCTTCGACGCTCCAGCATTTGTAGTTTATTTCTCATGAGTTGGCCTTGAGCAGAATTTATTCCTTGTAATAAAGACTCTATATGAGAATCGTTTAATGATATTCAGGTGTGATTGAACTTTGATTACTTTATCGATGTATTGTGAGTACCAAAGATGATCTTGGGATGGTGCATACGTAGATTTGACCGATTTTGGGTCAGGTCGCTACAGAGATGGTATCGAGCACACGCTGACCGTGAGGATCGTAACCCCTAGGATCGGAAAGCCATAAGCAGAGACCATTTACTTTGAACCCTTTTCATTCTATAATTCTTCCCTGCTCAATTCTGACTCTTCTCCCTTTGCAACATTCTAGATGGCGCGAAGTTCAACCCAGTTTGCTACGGAGTTCTGCCACCCGATGAGACGATGCCCTTCGAAGAAAGCTGGTCCAGATGGTGAAGCAGCTGAAGATAGCTCTACCTCGATCACCGGAAGCCAACTAATGCACTTCCGACGGACACCCGCTTCAGAGATTGAGGTGCATATCCTGTGGAGAACCTTTGGAGGACACACGAAGCCTATCAACTTTGAGTTCACCCAGTTCAACTGGATCATCGGAAGGGACGTGGCGATCTACCGAGCACTTGGACATCTCCGAGAGGAGTACAGGGCCGAGCTCGATCACTCGAGACCTCGCCATGGTTTCTCGCAGGCAAGGAATGGAGATATCATCCGTACCATTGAGGACGATTCCACTGTCTCGTACATCCAGACTTGGAGTGTCTTCTCGTGAAACGGAGATTCGGACTCGCCAGAACTCAAGACACACCGGAAGCTTTTGTTCCGCGAACTGGAACTGGAGGAGAAGGCACGCGCAGACTTCCTTGGCCATGAGGAAGAAATCACGGACTTCATGGAGATAGTCGACGACCTGAAGATGAAGCTTGCCGCGATAGAGGAAAAGATGGACTTGGGAGAGGACCTTTACCCGAGTGGAGATGAAGCACCCCTCATGAGCAATGATCAGGATTTCGAAGGGAGTACCACCGAAGGAAACCCCAAGAGGAGGCGCCACTGATGAAGACTTTTTAGTCGACCACCATGTTATCTTTTACTTTTTCATCGATCAGTTAGGCCGATGTTTTTCCTTCGATTAGTCATGAGTTTTTGTAATCGAGTTGAACCATGTTTGAATGGAATGAATAAATGATTGGTGTGTTATGATTGTGCATTCATATGGGTAGTGTTATACCTCATAGACCATTGTTCTATTCTAAATTTCTCATCCCCTCCAAAACACCAGATGCCTCCGAGACGTGACACTGGTTTCCCTCCAGAGCTCACCCAGCTGCTCCAACAGCAGAATGCACTGATGCAGCTCCTTATTCAGAATCAGAACAACACCGCCAACAATCCACCACCACCGCCACCACCCACTGTGGACAACTTGACTCGATTTTTGAGGTTGAATCCGCCAGTGTTCTCTAGTAGCACTGAGCCAATTGTGGCTGATGATTGGCTCCGCAAAGTCGGGAGAGAGCTAGTCACCGTTGGATGCACTGATGCTGAGAAGGTGCGCTTTGCCGCACACCAACTGGATGGACCTGCAGCTTCTTGGTGGGAGAATTACACCGCCACTTTTCCCATGGGTGGCATCACTTGGGATCAATTCCAGCAGGCCTTCCGCACTGCTCATGTCTCAGCTGGAGCCATGAGTCTCAAGAAGCGAGAGTTCCGCAACTTGCGCCAGGGAACCGTCTCGTGGCACAAGACGTGGATGAATTCAGCAAGCTCGCCGCTATGCCCTCGATGATGTGGCCACAGATGCCGCCAAACAGAGAAGTTCCTTGAGGGACTCAATGATGAACTGAGCATGCAGCTTATTGTGGCTACTTTCAACAACTACCAGGAGCTGGTAGACAAGGCCACCATTCTGGAAGGCAAGCAGCAGCAGATAGAAAACCGCAAGCGGAAGTACAGCCAGGGGAAGCACAACTCGAACTCAGCAAGCCCCGCTATGCACCGTACTAGGAGGGCACACCCATCATAACCATGGAGTTCATAACCATGGAGGAAATGGGAATAACCGCAGCCAGGACAACAAGTCGACCATGGCAATGGCAATGGAAATGGTAATGGCAATCAGCACCGTTCTGCCCGGCTCAAGGATCTGAGCCACATCACCGCTTCAAGTGCCGAAGACAGGCACTACGCCACCGACCGCCCGGAGGCCAAGCATAAGAATGGCAATGGCAATGGAGGCTCAAAGAAGAAGCCAACTGCTTCCCGTGCTCGTGAATCACATCGACGTGGAGGACGCCTATGATCAGCCGTACAATCGTGGTTGGTAAGTTTTATTGAATTCACGCTCAGTTTTGGTTCTCTTTGATTCTCGTGCAACGATTCATTCATATCAAGGGTAGTTGTGGAAAAGTACGGATTACGCACTAGAACCCTTAGAAGCCCCTTCGCCGGGCCCGCAGGAGGAGAAATGATGGCAGGTTTAAGCTGTCCCGCAACCCTCAACATCGGGAACCACAAATTTCCCGTGGAACTCATAGTGTTGGAAACTCAGACCTTGGATGTAATCCTAGGCATGGATTGGTTGTCAAAGTATGAAGGAACATTGATCGTGCAAGAAGTCTATTCTGCTCACCACCCCGGAGCGGAAAAGGATCAAGTATGTAGCCAGGCACAGCCAGATGAATAATCAGGTGCATTCCCTCACGGGAGTAGTTCAGGAGGAAGTGCCAGTAGTGCAAGAATTTCCGATGTGTTTCCTGAGGAATTACCAGAATGCCACGGACAGGACATTGAATTCTGATTGAGTTATTGCCCGCACAGCCCCAATATCCAAGAGACCTTATCGGATGCCACCGAATGAGTTGAAAGAGATCAAGGATCAAATAAATGAGTTATTGGAGAAAGGATATATTCGCCCAAGCTCATCACCTTGGGGAGCCCCATTTTTTGGTAGAGAAGAAGGATGGAAGCTTGAGGATGGTTGTGGATTACCGTGCCTTGAACGAAGTAACCATCAAGAACAAGTACCTCTGCCGATGATCAATGACTTGTTTGATCAGCTTGTTGGAGCCAAGGTATTCTCTAAGATCGATCTTCGATCGTGGTACCATCGCTTGAAGATCCGTGAAAAGGATATACCCAAAACAGCATTCACTACTGTGTATGGTTTGTATGAGTATACCGTCATGTCATTTGATTGACTAATGCTCCTGCATACTTATGAATTTGATGAACAAGGTGTTCATGGAATATCTGGACAAGTTTGTCGTGGTGTTCATCGATGACATATTGATTTTCTCCAAGAGCGAGGAAGAGCACAAGGAACATTTGCGCCTAGTTCGAGAAACTTCGAGAACATCAGCTTGTATGCCAAGTTCAGCAAATGTGAATTTTGGTTGAAGGAAGTTGGATTCCTCGACATGTTATTTCAGGAGAAGGAATAGCAGTTGATCCCGCCAAGGTTGAATCACCACCGATTGGCGCCACCCACCTCACCAAGGAGATCCGCAGCTTTCTCGGACTCGCAGGATATTATCGGAGGTTCATTGAGAACTTCTCAAGATTGCCAAGCCCATGACTGAGCGGTTGAAGAAGGAAGCCAAGTATGTTTGGACCAATGAATGTGAAGCCAGTTTTCAGAATTGAAGAAACGGTTGGTCACAGCCCCAAGGTTGATATTGCTGACATACATAAGGAATACCAGGTTTATTGTGACGCTTCTCGTCAAGGACTCGGAGGAGTATTAATGCAGGAAGGTAAGGTTGTAGCTTATGCCTCTAGACAGCTACGGCCTCATGAGATGAATTATGCCACGCATGATTTGGAGTTAGCAGTTGTAGTGCATGCACTCAAGACCTGGAGACATTTCCTCATCGGAAACCGTTGTGATGTCTACACAGATCACAAGAGTTTGAAGTATATCTTCACGCAGAAGGAATTGAACCTCAGGCAGAGGAGATGGCTAGAGTTGATAAAGGACTACGACATGAGATTGCATTACCACCCCGGTAAAGCTAACGTTGTAGCAGATGCTTTGAGCCGTAAGAGTTATGTGAATACTCTTACAGCAGGAGGATTACCCAGAGTTAGTCGATGACCTCGTAGATCTCCGATCGAGATAGTCCCAAAGGATTTGTTGCAACCTCGAAGTACAGTCTACCTTGACCGAAAGGATTCGTGAAGCCCGTAAGTCGGACAAGGAAATCGATGAGATAAAGCAAAGGATGGAGGAAGGAAAGCTAAAGGATTCCGTAAGGATGAACACGGAACTATATGGTTTGAGGATCGATTTATGTGCCCAATGATCCCGAGCTCAGAAGCTAATTCTTCAGAGGCTCATGATTCACCGTACTCTATTCACCCCGCAACACCAAGATGTACCGGATTTGAAGCAAAGTTTCGTGGACAGTATGAAGAAGGACATTGCCGAGTACGTAGCGAGATGTGATGTTTGTCAACGTGTTAAGGCAGAACATCGAAGCCAGCAGGTTACTTCAACCTTTGCCGATTCCCGATTGGAAATGGGAGAAACTTGGTATGGATTTCATCACAGATTACCCAGACCCGCTCAAGTTATGATTCTATCTGGGTAGTGGTTGATCGTTTGACTAAGGTAGCTCACTTCATTCCCGTGAAGACTACCTATACCAGTGCCAAGTTGGCCAAGATATACATGACCAGGATCGTATGTCTGCATGGAGTTCCGAGGAAAATCGTGTCGATAGAGGAACGCAGTTTACCTCAAAGTTTTGGAAGCAGCTTGCATGAAACTTTGGGTACGAGGCTGGAATTCAGTACAGCTTTTCATCCGCAGCAGATGGACGCACCGAGAGAGTCAATCAGATTCGGAAGACATGTTGAGAGCTTGTGTGCTAGACTATGGGTCTAGTTGGGATGATAATTTGCCGTCGCAGAGTTCTCATACAACAACAGCTTATCAATCCAGTTTGAAGATGGCCCTTTCAAGCTCTATACGGAAGGAGGTGCGAAACACCATTGCTGTGGGATAGTGTTGAGATCGATCACTTTTCGTTCCGACCTTATTAAGGATTCCAAGAGAAAGTCAAGCTAATTCGAGACCGGCTCAAGATAGCACAATGAGACGTAAGAGTTATGCCGACAAGAAGCGCAAGGAAGTGACTTACGAAGTGGGAGACCGAGCATATCTTCGTGTGTCTCCACTTCGTGGAATCAAGAGGTTTGGAGTCAAGGGAAAGTTAGCACCCCGATTCATTGGCCCCTACAAAATCCTCGAACGTCGTGGAGAAGTTGCATACAAGTTGGAATTGCCGGAAGGATTGTCCGGAGTTCATGATGTCTTCCACGTTTCTCAGTTGAAGAAGTGCCATGCCGACATGGCCGATGTTCCGTTGAGAGACACAGTGCCCCTAGAGGCCATACAGCTTGACAGTGATCTAACTTACAAGGAGAAACCCGTCCGTATTCTCGAGACTGCAAGCAGAGTCACCCGCAGCAAGGTCATCAAGTTTTGCAAGGTGCTGTGGAGTCACCACACCGAGGAAGAAGCCACCTGGGAACGCGAAGAAGATCTTCGTCGAGACCATCCACACTTATTTGCTAGCCAACCCGAATCTCGAGGGCGAGATTCATCTTAAGGTGGGTAGGTTTGTAACATCCCAAATTTCCTATTTGGAATGTTTTACAAATTATAGCTAAGCATCCTATGCATCCTGTTTGAATTTGAATGCCATTTGAAGTTTCAGAGCAAGTTGAGTTTTGAATTTGAATTTCAAACTTTGGCATGTGGGAATCATTTCAAAAACTAAGCCTGATAAATACTTGATCAAAAGTATGAGAGGAGCAAACATGACACTCCAAAAATATCAGAGGAAACAATGCCAAAAGATTTGGATTCAAATCTGAAATTTATTTGAATTTGAAAAAATAGTTTTTATGAAGTTTGATTTTGCCTTTGGAAAAATGTTCAAATGAAAGGGAATATTCCCCTGATCATTTTGGTATATATATACCCTATATAAATTATTTATAGATTTGGTTTTATTTTTGTTTTAGTTTTATTTAAAAAATAAAAGAAAACCCTGGCGCCAACCAAAGCCACCCAGTGCAGCCAGCGCCGCCCCCCCAGCTCACCCCACACAGCCCAAATGAGCCGCCCAACAGCCAGCCCAGCGCCTCACTCCTCGCCCCTCACGCCTCGATTCCCTTAGGATTCGCCACCCACCCTCGCCTCTCTCCTCTCCTCGACCTGTGGGCCCCGCCTGCCTCCTTTCCCCTCGCCCATGCCATGACCTCGCTGAGATCGACCGGATCCCAAGGATCCGGATCCCCGATCGCCTCGATGCCCTTCCAAGCGAGCCCGAGGCCCTGGCTATAAAGGCCGAGCCCCTGCACCCCATTCCCCGAGAGCTCGCCAGACCCTCTCCCTCCCGCTTATGCCGCGGAGACCAAGCCTCCCACCGCCATTGTTGCCGCCGCCGAGCCCCTAGTCCACCCCGACCCCCAACACCACCGAACCCTCCCGACCTCGGCGCGTCTTCCCGACGAGTCGCTGAGCTCGCCGACGCCTTGGACGCCTGACGATTCGCGCCGCCATGTCCGCCGAGTCCGTAAGTCACCGCATCGCCTCCCCGTCCGATCCTAGATCTAGGGCTAGGATTAGAACCTCAAGGGTTAGGTTTTATTTATAAAACCGGCCGGTTCCGATCGGTTTTATTTATTAGTTAGGTTTTATTTTTAGGCCGGATCGTTTTTAGTTAACCCTAGAGCCCGTTAGGCTATCTAACGATTGTACAAAGATAGGCCCATTAGGCCTTTTTCTTTTTATTTTGATTTTCTGTTTTAGCCGAATAGTTTCTGTTTTCAAAAATGTATATCTTTTATTCTGTTTAATATTTTTAGATGATTCTTTTTTTGTTGGATTGCAAATTTTATGTAGTTTTTGTAGAATATATATTTAGCTATGTTAAAAATAATTAAAATTGCTTTATTTTAGTTTTGGTCAGAATAGTAAATCTGCTATAACTTTAGTTAGAAAAATTATTTTTGCATGATTCTTTTTGTCACCACTTTATTTTGACATTGCCAAACCCTAGAAGTTAACTTGGGTATTTTAGGATTAATAAATAATTAGTTTTAGACAGAATCCTATTAATCCTAATTAATTAACTAGTTCTGTTTTCCTAATTAATTAATTAGTAAATTAATTTATTTTTAACTTGTGATTAGTTATTCTAGGTTAGTTTCTGTCATTCTAGTAGATGAACTTTTATTTATAATTAATAAAAGTTTTAAATTATTTTCTTAATAGAAATTGGATTAGGCCTAAAATGAGTTTTATAATAGCTATTCAATTAATTCTTTTTGCACCTAGTTGCTTAGTGAAACCTTTTCTGTTAAGTCAACTCAAAAACATGATTAGGTTATATTAAGGAATTTTTGTTATATGAAAACTATTTTAGTTATTGTTTGGAGTAGGGAAAACTTTGAATTGTTTTCTTTGAGTTTTCTTTTGGATTTGGTTTTGATTGTTTTGTTGTGCTATGTTACTTTGGTTATATTGTGTGATCCTCTTGCTTTGTGCTTATTGTGTTATTGTTTGTCTCGGTAGAGTTTCCGGAGTGCTAAGCTTGCTACTACGACTTTTTAGCTTACGAGGATCATCAAGAAGGCAAGTTTTGATCATGTTATTTCTATACCTATGTTTTTGTGCATTAGTAGTTGTCACCACCCCACCATGCATGCAGTAGTGAAATCTTGAAGTCATTAAACTTGAGTAGTATCATGTGGTAGGATGAACCAATCCCTTGTTACCTTGACCCCGGACGTAGTAGTTATTTTGCTATGCTCGTGAGACGGATTTGGGATGAGTGATATTCATAAGCAAGATGTGAGAGTCAATGATGATGACAACCCCATGGACTACAATGATCAAGATGGACTTGGAAAAATCACTCTTTGGGTGGAGGATTTGTTGACGGGCACCTGGAGCACCCAAGGTGGCGGGATGCATGGAGAAGCGCCATGACATCCTGCGGAAAGCTTCACCCAGCCACGAAGAGAAGGATGGATGCCCCATGACCGAAGCTTACTCAGCAGCCGCAAGCCATTATGGGCTCGCTGGGTTGACCCTAGTAGTGACGCTGGCTGGACGGTACTACGAGAAGTAGACGAACGGTAGGATTGGATGGGTACCGCAAAGGCGAAGAACTCTTTGGAAGACCCTGTTTATTGGTCCCGCCTTCAAACACCATGAAGTGCTAAGACTTTAAAGGAGGGAATGATTCTTGCGGGGAAAGTGCGCAACCCTCTGCAGAGTTAAAGATCTAATCGATTAGCCGTGTCCCCGGTTACGGACATTTGAGCCTCTGGAACTTGGAAGTATTCGGATATCTCAACACTAAAACTAATGAAGTAATTTGAGGGTCTATGACTTAATAATTTGGGAACGAGATATTGGTTGGCGGAACCATCTCAATAACTACCAACAATTGTAGTAATTTTGCAAGCAAGTCCACTGTAGTAGGATAAAATTTGCTTTTCGCAAAATGATGAAACTTAGAGCTCCACAGCCAAAAATGCATATAGTGTTAGTAACTTTATTATTGTTATTCATCATGACTTGCCAGCTTATTCCAAAAGCTGACCTACATGGCTGCAACGTATTATGTTGCGTAGATATATTCCGATCAGAGTGAGGCTACGCTCGCGCTTGGCGATTGCCCTTTGAGTCGGATGGACTCGCTTATCTTCGACGCTTCGCAGCATTTGTAGTTTATTTCTCATGAGTTGGCCTTGAGCCGAATTTATTCCCTTGTAATAAAGACTCTATATGAGAATCGCTTAATGATATTCAGGTGTGATTGAACTTTGATTACTTTATCGATGTAATGTGAGTACCAAAGATGATCTTGGGATGGTATGCATACGTAGATTTGACCGATTTTGGGTCAGGTCGCTACACAAAACAAGTTGCATGTCTGTCGGTGGAGCCGGTCTCATGAACGTGGTCATGTAAGGTTGGTCCGGGCCGCTTCATCCAACAATACCGCCGAATTAAAATAAGACATTGGTGGTAAGCAGTATGACTATCATCACCCACAACTCTTTGTGTTCTACTCGTGCATATCATCTACGCATAGACCTGGCTCTGATACCACTGTTGGGAATGTAGCATGTAATTTCAAAAAAATTCCTACGATCACGCAAGATCTATCTAGGAGATGCATAGCAATGAGAGGGGGAGAGTGTGCCCACGTACCCTCGTAGACCGAAAGCGGAAGCGTTAGCTGAACGCGGTTGATGTAGTCGAACGTCTTCGTGATCCAACCAATCAAGCACCGAACTTACGACACCTCCGAGTTCTGCACATGTTCAGCTTGATGACGTCCCTCGAACTCTTGATCCAGCAAAGTGTCGAGGGAGAGTTTCATCAGCACGATGGCGCGGTGACGGTGATGGTGATATGATCCTCACAGGGCTTCGCCTAAGCACTACGACAATATACTGGAGGAGTAAACTATGGAGGGGGCACCGCACACGGCTAAGAGAACAATTGGTGTGTCTTCTAGGGGTGCCCTCCCCACGTATATAAAGGAGGGAGATGGAGGGAATGTTGGGGAACGTAGTATTTCAAAATTTTGCCTATGATCATGCAAGATATATCTAGGAGAAGCATAGCAACGAGCGGGGAGAGTGTTGTTGGGGAACGCAGCAGAAATTCAAAATTTTCCTACGTGTCACCAAGATCTATCTATGGAGAAACTAGCAACGAGGGAAGGAGAGTGCATCTACATACCCTTGTAGATCGCTAAGCGGAAGCGCTCAAGAGAACGGGGTTGAAGGAGTCGACTTGTCGTGATCCAAATCACCGGAGATCCTAGTGCCGAACGGACGGCACCTCCGCGCTCAACACACGCACAGCCCGGTGACGCCTCCCATGCCTTGATCCAGCAAGGAGAGAGGGAGAGGTTGAGGAAGACTCCATCCAGCAGCAACACAACGGCATGGTGGTGATGGAGGAGCGTGGCATCCCAAGCAGGCTTCGCCAAGCACCAAGGGAGAGGAGGAGGAGGAGAGGCAAGGCTGCACCAAGAGGGAGAGAACTCATGTCTGTTGGGCAGCCCAAACCTCAAGTATATATAGGGGAAAGGGGCTGCACCCCTTTAGGGTTTCCCACCCCAAGGGTGCGGCCAGCCCTAGATGGGACTTGGGGGCGGCAAGAGGGGAGGAGTGCCTCCCAAGTCAAGTGGAGGCCCTCCCCTTAGGGTTTCCCCCTCCCATGCGCATGGGCCTTGGGGGCTGGTGCCCCTGGCCCATTAAGGCTAGGGCGCCCCCACAGCCCATGCTACTGTATTGGACGTGGTGGAACAATTTCCGACCTCCGACCCTCCGAATCCTCCGAACCTTCTCGAAGCTTCCTGTACAATACCGAAAAACCCGAACTTTTCCTAACCCGAACAACAACTTTCCATATATAAATCTTTACCTCCGGACCATTCCGAACTCCTCGTGACGTCCGGGATCTCATCCGGACTCAACAACATTCGGTAACCACATACAAGCTTCCTTTATAACCCTAGCGCCATCGAACCTTATGTGTAGACCCTACGGGTTCGGGAATCATGCGAACATGACCGAGACGTTCTCCCGTCAATAACCAACAGCGGATGTGGATACCCATGTTGGCTCCTACATGTTCCACGATGATCTCATCGGATGAACCACGATGTCAAGGACTCAATCGATCCCGTATACAATTCCCTTTGTCTAGCGGTATTGTACTTGCTCGAGATTCGATCGCCGGTATCCGATACCTTGTTCAATCTCGCATCGCAAGTCTCTTTACTCGTTCCGTAACACATCATCCCGTGATCAACCCCTTGGTCACATTGTGCACATTATGATGATGTCCTACCGAGTGGGCCCAGAGATACCTCTCCGCTTACACGGAGTGACAAATCCCAGCCTCGATTCGTACCAACCCAATGACACTTTCGGAGATACCTGTAGTGCACCTTTATAGCCACCCGATTACGCCAGTGACGTTTGGTACACCCAAAGCATTCCTACGGTATCCGGAGTTGCACAATCTCATGGTCTAAGGAAATGATACTTGACATTAGAAAAGCTTTAGCATACTAACTACGATCTTTGTGCTAGGCTTAGGATTGGGTCTTGTCCATCACATCATTCTCCTAATGATGTGATCCCGCTATCAATGACATCCAATGTCCATGGTCGGAAACCGTAACCATCTATTGATTAACGAGCTAGTCAACTAGAGGCTTACTAGGGACATGGTGTTGTCTATATACCCACACATGTATCTGAGTTTCCTTTCAATACAATTATAGCATGGATAATAAACGATTATCATGAACAAGGAAATATAATAATAACTAATTTATTATTGCCTCTAGGGCATATTTCCAACAGTCTCCCACTTGCACTAGAGTCAATAATCTAGTTCACATCGTCATGTGATTAACATCGATAGGTCACATCGCCATGTGACCAACACCCAAAGAGTTTACTAGTGTCTCAAACTAGTTCACATCATCATGTGATTTAGACTCAATGAGTTCGAGGTTTGATCATGTTTTGCTTGTGAGAGAGGTTTTAGTCAACGGGTTTTAGTCAACGGTCTGAACCTTTCAGATCCGTGTGTGCTTTGCAACTTTTAGGTCATATTGTAAACGCTGCTTCCATGCTCCACTTGGAGCTATTCCAAATGGTTGCTCCACTATACGTATCCAGTTTGCTACTCGAGTCATTCGGATAGGTGTTTAAAGTTTGCATCGACGTAACCCTTTACGCCAACTCTTTATCACCTCCATAATCGAGAAACATGTCCTTATTTACTCCAAGGACAATTTTGATCGCTATCCAATGATCCATTCTGGATCATTCTTGTACCCTTGACCGACTCATGGCAAGGCACACTTCCGTGCGGTACACAAATATAGCATACCGTAGAGCCTACCTCTAAGGCATAGGGGACGACCTTCGCCCTTTCTCTCTGCTCTGCCGTGGTCGAGCTTTAAGTCTCAACTTCATACCTTACATCTCAGGCAAGAACTTCTTCTTTGACTGATCCATCTTGAACACCTTCAAGATCATGTCAAGGTATATGCTCATTTGAAAGTATTATTAAGCGGTTTGATCTATCCCTATAGATCTTGATGCTCAATGTTCAAGTAGCTTAATACAAGTTTTCTATTGAAAAACATCTTTCAAATAACCCTATATGCTTTCCAGAAATTCTACATCATTTCTGATCATCAATATGTCAACAACATATACTCATCAAAAATTCTATAGTGCTCCCACTCACTTCTTTGGAAATACAAGTTTCTCATAAACTTTGTATAAACCCAAAATCTTTGATCATCTCATCAAAGTGCACATTCCAACTCCGAGATGCTAGTTTTAGTCCTTAGAAGGATCGCTGGTGCTAGCATACCTTTTAGCATCCTTAGGATCGACAAAACCTTTCTGATTGTATCACATACAACCTTTCCTTACTTAAAACCGGTAAGGAAACTCATTTTGACATCCATCTGCCAGATTTCATAAATGCAGCTTATGCTAACATGATTCCGACGGACTTTAAGCATCGCTACGGATGAGAAAATCTCATCGTAGTCAACTCCTTGAACTTGTGAAAACTCTTCGCCACAAGCCGAGCTTCATAGTCGGTGACATTACCGCTCACGTCCGCCTTCTTCTTAAAGATCCATTTATCTCAATGGCTTGCCGCCATCGGGTAAGTCCACCAAAGTCCATGCTTTGTCCTCGATACATGGATCCTATCTCGGATTTCATGGCTTCTAACCATTTGTCGGAATTTGGGCCCACCATTGCTTCTCCATAGCTCGAGGTTCATTGTTGTCTAGCAACATGACCTTCAAGACAGGATTATGCACCACTCAAGTAGTACGCATCCTTGTCACCCTACGAGGTACATCGTGACTTGATCCAAACTTCATGATCACTATCATAAGCTTCTACTTCAATTGGTGTAGGTGCCACGGAACAACTTCCCGTGCCCTGCTACACACTAGTTGAAGTGATGGTTCAATAACCTCATCAAGTCTCCACCATCCTCCCACTCAACTTCTCGAGACGAACTTTTCCTCGAGAAAGGACCCGATTCAAGAAACAATCCCTATTGCTTCCGGATCTGAATTAGGAGGTATACCCAACTGTTTTGGGTGTCCTATGAAGATGCATTTTGTCCGCTTTGGGTTCGAGCTTATCAACCTGAAACTTTTCCACATAAGCGTCGCAGCCCCAAACTTTTAAGAAACGACAACTTAGGTTTCTCCAAATGGTGTCGTCTCAATGGAATTACGTGGTGCCCCATTAAAGTGAGTGCGGTTGTCTCTAATGCCTAACCCATGAACGATAGTGGTAATTCGATGAGAGACATCATGGTACGCACCATATCTTATAGGGTGCAACTATGATGTTCGGACACACCATCACACTATGGTGTTCCAGGCGGTATTAATTGTGAAACAATTTGCACAATGTCTTAATTGTGTGCCAAAACTAGTAACTCAGATATTCATCTCTATGATCATATCATAGACATTCTATCCTCTTGTCACGAAGATCTTAAACTTCACTTTGAAATTACTTGAACCATTCAATATTTCAGACTTGTGTTTCATCAAGTAAATACACTCGGTATCTACTTAAATCATTCGTGAAGTAAGAACATAACGATATTCACTGCATGCCTCAGCACTCATTGGACTGCTGTAGCGACCAGACCCGAATGGATCAAGTCTCTGTACTCAGTGTCATCCCTGGATCAGTAATGCCGACACCACACAAGATTTCAAGGATTTATAGCAGAGTAGCAATCACACACTTATTACATCGTTGTCCACAAGGAACTTATTACAATAATATGGCTTAAGGCCATCTAATAATAACAGCGGAAGGCTTGGAAGATAAGCGAGTCCATCAACTCCAACGGCATCATCGAGTATAGAACCACGACCTAACACCTTACTCGTCAGTTCTAAAAGTCTGCAACGTGAAAAGTTGCAGCCCGAAAACGGGTCAGCACTTGGAATATGCTGGCAATGTAACACATAAAGAGCAATGAAGGAATAAGCCTATACTACATGCATATTTGGCTGGTGGTAAGGCTCTACGGTTACATTTTTGCATAAAGCTGATTTTTCCCTACATCAAAGGAATAATTTTATTTAACTATCATGGTGGTTGTTAAACATTGAGAATGGTTGACAGCATCCTCAATCCCAATTAAAAGTACTCATCAAAATCCCAATAACTTTTATTAGAGGTAACATGTTGAGATTCACATGATATTCAATTACAGGATACTCAAATTGTCCATAACCGGGACACGGCTAATCATGATTAGTTTATACACTCGCAGAGGTTTATGACTTTTCCCCATTAAGACTCGATCGCCTCCGCTTGGTTCTCGTGACTACATGGTGTTTGAGAAACGGATGACCGAGACATAGTCTTTCGTGGCGCTAGCACCTTACATGTGGGTAGACCGCACCAACCTACATCCCTACATCAGCTAGCCTACCCGTAAGAGTTCGCACGACTTAGTCAACTACGCCAGAGCCCATAATTGGCTTGTGGCTGCACACGGAAGTTTCCAGCTTGAATAATCTTATGATCCCTTAGAGCCCGGGTGGCGGTCCAAGAAATACAGTAAGTCCTGATGGAAACCAGGTGCCTCAATCCACCCAGATGTGTGTTTAGGTTGCCACCTTAGATAAACCATTAATTAACAATCTCACATCTGTCATGGATATTCACTCACCCAATCCACGCCTACTAGCATAGCATGGCATAATAAGCAAACGAGAAGTAACTCCCAAGGTTTCATAAGTAAACAGTAATAGGTACTACTCAATCTACTTCCCAAACCCACAATTTAATTAGATCCTAATCATGCAAGTGTTTGAGGAACAGATCTAATGCATAAAAACTGGGTATGAGAAGAGTATGATCAAAGTGTTACTTGCCTTGTCGATGATCCGCGAGACCTAGAGATTCAAGTAACAAGCGGCGACCGGTGATCTAACGCAGTCAAACAACAAGCATACAATAAGTACTCATCTAATGCACGGGGAAATCTCGAATAAAAGATCTAACCAGAAAGTTCAACTTAAGAACCCTGGTTGCAAAAGAATCGAGTCAAAATAAACTCCGAAAGTCGAAACTCGAGAGAGAACGATTCGGTTTAACAATCTGAAATTAGGTCAAAATTTCACAGTAGCAAAACTCTGTGAAAGTAGGGTAGTCGAATGGCGGTTTCACATTTAAACTCCAGCGCTTGAATCACCGATTCCGATAAACGAGCGGAAATAAAACAGTTTTGAAAATCGGATCTGAAATCGAATCGAAAAATAACGGCTTAAATCCGATTAAAAGAAAACGATTTAACGGTTTAAATAGCGGACGCTCATAATGTAATCTAATCCAACGAACGCGTTTATTAAAACGAACGGTTCGGTGAACGCTCATTAAATAAGAAAACCAAAAAAAAAACCAATCTAGGGTTTAAAAAACCAACATCTTTTTAAAAAACCGGATCGGTTTATTAGGGAAAACCGGATCGGGCGCTGGGCGGCGGCTACCTCCGTGATCGCCGGCGGGTCCGCGGGGTCCGGGGTCCGGGGGGCTCGGGGCGAGGGCGGCGGGTTCAAGGTCAAGGGACGGGCGGCGGCGTTTAGGGCGGCGCGGCTCTGGTCGGGAGGGGCGGGTTAAGGCGGCTCCGGGGTGAGGTGAGAGAGAGGGGGGCCGGTATTTATGGGAGGGGGGGAGGCGCGCTTGGGGGGCAAGGGCGCGGGTCGGGTGGGACTCGGGCGGCGGCGGCTGCGCCCGAAGCGAGACAGCGCTCAAGGCGCACAGGGAGAGGAGGGAGGTGGGGCTGGGCGCTGGGCTGGGCCCGGGCTGGTCGGGCCGGGGCCTCGCCCAGGGCGCGATTTTTTTAAAATAAAATTTAAACCAAATGAATTAAAAAAAATACCAAATGAACTCCAAATTAAATAAAATAAATTTTCCCCGACTCCTAAAAATGAGTCGAACAAAATGAACTTTAAAAACAGCAAACATGCATAAAATTTTTAAAATGCTCATTTTTGCCTAAGCAAAATAAATCTTCCAAAACCAAATTTGATTTATTTATAAAACCTTCATTTTTCCTAAATGTTGGGAAAGTCATATTATTCCCTCTCCAAATATTTTTATAGGAAAACTTTATGAAGATAATTAAATAAATCCAAATGATCCTATTTTCAATTTTTGAGAAATCCCAAATATGAAAATAATGAAACTTCCAACTCTCTCCGAGGGTCCTTGAGTTGCGTGAAATTTCTAGGATCGGAAAAATGCGAGAAAATATGATATGCATGATGACCTAATGTATAACATTCCAAATTGAAAATTTGGGATGTTACAAACCTACCTCTTTAAGATGAATCTCACCCTCGAGATTCGGGTTGGCTAGAAAATAGGTGAGGGTGGTCCTACAAAACTTCCTCTCTTTCCTGTGTGGCTTCATCCTCGGTGTGGTGGCTCCAATCGAACTTTGCAAAACTTGATAACCTTGCTGGGGTAACTCTGCCGGCATAATCGAGAATCTTAACCGGTTTTTCCTCATATGTCAAGTCATCCTTCAACTGAATTGCTTCCAAGGGCACTTGTGTCTCTTAACGGTACCTCTGCTATCTCGGGTGACATTTCTTCAATCGAGAAACATGGAATATATCATGAACTCCCGACAGTCCTTCCGCAATTCCAACTTATACGCAACTTCTCCCATGCGTTGAAAAATCTTATATGGTCCAACGAAACGGGTGCTAACTTTCCTTTCACTCCAAAACGCTTAACTCCTCAAGCGGGATACTCGAGATATACTGCTCCAACTGCATACTCAATCGCTTATGCTTTGAATCGCATAGCTCTTCTGTTCGGACGGGCTACCTTGAGCCTGCCTCAATCAACTTAACTTTCTGTTCAGACTCCTTAATCAAATCTGGTCCAAACAACTGACGATCTCCAGCTTCGTCCCATGACAACGGTGTCCTGCACCTTCTTCCATACAGAGCCTCGAAAGGTGCCATCTTTAAGCTGGTTTGGTAACTGTTGTTGTAGGAAAATTCTGCATACGGCAAATTATCATCCCAACTAGATCCATAATCTAGTGCACACGCCTCAAAGATATCCTCCAAAATTTGATTGACCCTCTCGGTCCGTCCATCCGTCTGTGGGTGGAAAGCTGTATCAATTCCAATCGGGTTCCCAATGTTTCGTGTAACCGGTTCCAAAATTTCGAGGTAAACCGGGTTCCTCTATCCGATACGATGCTCCTCGAACTCCGTAAGCACACAATTCTGGTCATGTATATCTTTGCCAACTTAGCACTGCTATAGGTAGTCTTGATCGAATGAAATGAGCTACCTTGGTCAAACGGTCGACTATGACCCAAATCGAGTCATATCCTGAACGGGTTTTTGGCAAACCTGTGATGAAATCCATGCCTAGTTTATCCCACTTCCATTCGGTATGGGCAATGGTTGTAATAATCCTCGCTGGCTTCGATGTTCTGCCTTTACTTTCTCGACATACGCCGCAAACTGCTACATACTCCGCAATATCCTTCTTTATTCTGTCCACCGAAAATATTCTTCAAATCCAAATACATCTTGGTATTTCCGGTGAATCGAATAGGTGAATCATGGGCTTCTTGTAAAATCAACTTCCGATCTCCGGGTCATTGGGCACATAAACACGGTCTTCAAACCATAGGGTATCGTGCTCATCCTCACGAAATCCTTTAGCTTTTCCTTTGCTCATTTTCTCCTTTATAGAGGCAACTTCCTTATCTGCCTTTTGGGCTTCTCTGATTTTGTCCATCGCTGTCGATCGAATCTCCAATGTTGCTACATAGCCTCTCGAACTATTTCCAAACATAGCTCTCAAGGTCCTCGCTAACTCATTGGGTATTCCTCCCATCATTAGGGTATTGACGTGGTTTTACGGCTCAATGCGCTCACTACGACATTAGCCTTCCCGGGTGATAATGCAATCTCATATCATAATCCTTGATTAGCTCTAACCATCTCCTTTGTCTCGAGATTCAATTCCTTCCGTGTGAAGATGTACTTCAAACTCTTGTGATCCGTATATACTTCACAATGATTTCCAATGAGAAAATGTCTCCATGTCTTCAAGGCATGCACAACGGTTGCTAACTCCAAATCATGAGTGGCATAATTCAACTCATGAGGCTTAAGTTGTCGGAAGCATACTAAACAACTCTTCCTTCCTGCATAAGCACTGCTCCAAGTCCTCGACGTGAAGCGCCGCAATACACCTCATAATCCTTAGTTTGATCCGCAATATCAAAACCGGCGAGGTAACCAATCTTTTCTTCAACTCCTGAAAACTTGCCTCACAGTCCTCCGTCCATATGAATTTGTTTTCCTTCTTCAACAATTCAGTCATAGGCTTTGCAATCCTTGAGAAATTCTCAATGAATCTTCGTAGTATCTTGCGAGTCCAAGGAAACTCAATCTCTCCAACTGTCGTTGGTGCTTCCCACTTGGTTACGGTCTCAACTTTTGTGGGTCAACTGCTATTCCTTCTCCGGATATAACATGTCCGAGAAATCCAACTTCCTTTAGCCAAAACTCACATTTGCTGAACTTGGCATACAACTGGTGTTCCTCGCCCCAAAACCAATCTCAAATGTTCCTTGTGTTCCTCTTCATTCTTCGAGAAAATCAAAATGTCATCAATGAACACCACGATTTAACTTATCCAAAAACTCCATAAACACTTTGTTCATCGTGTTCATGAAATAGGCTGGTGCGTTAGTCAGTCCAAATGACATAACGGTATACTCATACTGTCCATATCTCGTGGTAAATGCTGTCTTGGGTATGTCTTGCTCCCGAATCTTCAACTGATGGTACCCTGATCGCAAGTCGATCTTAGAAAACACTTTGGCTCCTTGCAAGCGATCAAACAGATCATTTATCATCGGTAGTGGGTACTTGTTCTTGATTGTTACTTCATTTAATCCACGGTAATCAACAACCATTCTCAACGATCCATCCTTCTTCTCCACCAATAAAACGGGTGATCCCCAAGGTGAAGAACTTGGGCGAATAAAGCCTTTATCCAATAGTTCCTTAATCTTCTTCTTGATTTCCGCCAAATCCTTTGCGGGCATCCTGTATGGTCGCTTCGATATCGGGCCTGTTCCTGGCAACAGCTCGATCAAAAACTCAATGTCTCTATCCGGCGGCATTCCCGCAACTCTTCCGAAATACATCAGATAATCCTTTACCACCGGTACTTCTTCCCGCACCACCTCGATAAGCAATTAACTTGTGCTCTCGGCTCGCTGCCGTGATACATACTTAATCCTCCTTCCTTCCGTGTGGTGAGCAAAATTGACCTTGTGGTACAATCTATATTTCCTCCATACTTTGATAACCAATCCATACCTAATATCACATCCAATCCTTGGGATTCCGTAACTATTAGGTCCGAGGGGAAAACATAGTGTCCAATCCTTAGTGGCAATCGATCACACCATTTACTAGCCATGTACTCGCCCCGTGAGGTTACTAGCATGGGTGACCTAAGGGCTTGGGTTGGTAACTTGTACTTATCCACAAATCCCTTGATATGTATGAATGCGATGCACCAAGATCGAAAAGAACAACTGCAGTAAATGACTTAACCAAAAACTTACCGACATCGTGATCGGGCTGATCTTCAACCTCCTCCACATCAATGTGGTTCACCGTCCCCTGCTGAAAGGGTTGGGCTTCTTTCCGAGCTTCCATTGCCATTTCCATTCGCCTTCTCGATATCATTTGCATAGTGCCCACCTTATGGCACTTAAAGCAAGTAATGTGACTCAGTCTACCTTGGATGGTGTTGACGGGTTGGTGCGATTCTGTCCATTGCTTCCTCCATTCCCTGCTCCCATTCTTGGTGCCATTATGGTTATGCTAATTACCTCCTCCATGGGTATGCTCAAACTGAATTCCTGATTTAGGGTATAACGAGGCTTCGCTAGGATCCAGAGTTATACTTCCCTTGTCCATACTTCCTCTTGCGGTTCTCAATTTGTCGCTTCTTCCTTCAATCATGAGAGCTCGGTCTACTAACTCCTGGTAGTTGTTGAAACTTGCTACCATCAACGGCATGTGAACTCATCATTCAGTCCTTCTAGAAACTTCTCCGCTTAGCTGCATCCGTAGCAACGCTATCCGGGGCATAACGTGCTAATTTGCTAAAGTCATCCACGATCGCCAACAGTCCTTCCTCCTTGGCGAAGTTGCGAAACTCACGCTTCTTCATGGCCATGGCTCCTCGCTGAAACATGAGCAAGGCGAAAAGCTTGCTGAAAATGGTCCCATGTGATGTTGTTCACGGGTAAGTGGTCAGAAATTCTACCACCATGCTGCTGCGGGTCCTTCAAGCTGATGTGCTGCAAACTTCACTCTTTCACCATCTCGTGCATCCCGCAGTGGTCAGCTCCTTCCTATCTTATGGAGCCACCATCTGCTACAATCGGCTCGGTGTTATCGAATACACCGCGGTTCAATCTAGGAAACGAGTCGATGATCCGCGGTGGTGGTGGTGGTGGGTTGTTGTTGTTGTTGTTGTTGTTGTTGTTGTTTTGCACCAATGTTTGAATCAGGGTATTCTACTGCTGGATCAATTGGGTGATCTCTCGCGGAAAACGAATCCGGGTCGCGCCCTCTGAGGCATCTCGATGGGTTTAGAAGAGAAGAGAAATGTAGAATAGAATAAGGTCTAAGGAATCACTACCCAAATGCACATGAGCAAAACACACAAAATCACTCCATTCAATCAAACAAGGGCTTACAACGATCTAACTATCGCAAAAGTGCGTGTACTATAATGTTTACATGGAGGAATACTACTAATATGTGGGGACTTCTACTAGTTTGAACCGTGGAAGACTCCATGATGTCCGCCCAGCTTCGCCTTCAAAGTCGGGTTCACTTGGATCCGAATCGGTGTCGCCGATGTTGATGTAGTCGCTGGGTATTCGACATACCGGTCTTCATTCCTGAGCGCCAACTTCTTCTTGAGTTCTTCGATCTCGCACTTAAGATCGTTATTGTGTCTTGCCGTAGCTACGATCTCGCCCATGTAGTCCTTGCGTAGTCTTTAGTTCTTCTTCCAGTTCGATGATCCTTCCTTTGTCTTCTCGCAACTCCAACATGTCATTGCACATTTGGTTCTCCCGGCCGAATGTGCTGATTTAACTCCCGGATGAAAGCTGCAATGGATCTATCCTTCTTGGTGTTGACGACGCCCCAGCTTGTCATCTCGGCGTCCGCAAATCTGGTAGATGGTGTCCTTGAGGTCTTCTTGATAAACTTCTCCAATGCGTCCCATGGTAATGTGAGCTGCCATGCTCCTTCCTGCACTCCAAGTTGGTGCAATCAAAACACTATCTATAGGCTTGGTGATTGGGGCGAATGTCCTTCCCGAACGTGAGCATGAATCTTCCAGCCCTCTTCAGCAGAGTGGCGTTGAAAGTCCCGTGAAGCTTGGTAATCCAATGTTCGTGTACTTAGTGACTTCCTTCAAGTGAAATCCAAAAGGTGTGCCTTCATCCGTTGGGTGTACTTGATCTTCGCGTCCGCCATCCTAGAGAGAGTAGAAAAGATGAGGAGTTATAAAATGGGAAGAGAGTAGTGATCTATGGCTTTAACTTAGTGGTCGTGTCCTACAACAACAGTGCTCGATACCATTCTCTCAGAGCGACTGCATCCAATGGATCAAGTCTCTGTGCTTAGTGTCATCCTCGGATCAAGAATGCCGACACCACACAAGATTTCAAGGATTTATAGCAGAGTAGCAATCACACACTTATTACATCGTTGTCCACAAGGGAACTTATTACAATAATATGGCTTAAGGCCATCTAATAATAACAGCGGAAGGCTTGGAAGATAAGCGAGTCCATCAACTCCAACGGCATCACTGAGTATAGAACCACGACCTAACACCTTACTCGTCGTTCCTAAAAGTCTCGAACGTGAAAAGTTGCAGCCCAAAACGGTCAAGACTTGGAATATGCTGGCAATGTAACACATAAAGAGCAATGAAGGAATAAGCCTATACTACATGCATATTTGGCTGGTGGTAAGGCTCTACGGTTACATTTTTGCATAAAGCTGATTTTTCCCTACATCAAAGGAATAATTTTATTTAACTATCATGGTGGTTGTTAAACATTGAGAATGGTTGACAGCATCCTCAATCCCAATTAAAAGTACTCATCAAAATCCCAATAACTTTTATTAGAGGTAACATGTTGAGATTCACATGATATTCAATTACAGGATACTCAAATTGTCCATAACCGGGACACGGCTAATCATGATTAGTTTATACACTCGCAGAGGTTTGCGACTTTTCCCCACAAGACTCGATCGCCTCCGCTTGGTTCTCGTGACTACATGGTGTTTGAGAAACGGATGACCGAGACATAGTCTTCGTAAGCGCTTAGCACCTTACATGTGGGTAGACCGCACCAACCTACATCCCCTACATCAGCTAGCCTACCCGTAAGAGTTCGCACGACTTAGTCAACTACGCCAGAGCCCATAATTGGCTTGTGGCTGCACACGGAAGTTTCCAGCTTGAATAATCTTATGATCCCTTAGAGCCCGGGTGGCGGTCCAAGAAATACAGCAAGTCCTCGATGGAAACCAGTGCCTCAATCCACCCAGATGTGTGTTTAGGTTGCCACCTTAGATAAACCATTAATTAACAATCTCACATCTGTCATGGATATTCACTCACCCAATCCACGCCTACTAGCATAGCATGGCATAATAAGCAAACGAGAAGTAACTCCCAAGGTTTCATAAGTAAACAGTAATAGGTACTACTCAATCTACTTCCCAAACCCACAATTTAATTAGATCCTAATCATGCAAGTGTTTGAGGAACAGATCTAATGCATAAAACTGGGTATGAGAAGAGTATGATCAAAGTGTTACTTGCCTTGTCGATGATCCGCGAGACCTAGAGATTCAAGTAACAAGCGGCGACCGGTGATCTAACGCAGTCAAACAACAAGCATACAATAAGTACTCATCTAATGCACGGGAAATCTCGAATAAAAGATCTAACCAGAAAGTTCAACTTAAGAACCCTGGTTGCAAAAGAATCGAATCAAAATAAACTCCGAAAGTCGAAACTCGAGAGAGAACGATTCGGTTTAACAATCTGAAATTAGGTCAAAATTTCACAGTAGCAAAACTCTGTGAAAGTAGGGTAGTCGAATGGCGTTTCATATTTAAACTCCAGCGCTTGAATCACCTGATTCGATAAACGAGCGGAAATAAAACAGTTTTGAAAATCGGATCTCAAATCGAATCGTAAAAATAACGGCTTAAATCCGATTAAAAGAAAACGACGAACGGTTTAAATAGCGGACGTCATAACAGAACGAATCCAACGAACGCGTTTATTAAAACGAACGGTTCGTGAACGTCATAAATAAGAAAACCAAAAAAATAAAACCAATCTAGGGTTTTAAAAAACCAACATCTTTTAAAAAACGGATCGGTTTATTAGGGAAAACGGATCGGGCGCTGGGCGGCGGCTACCTCCGTGATCGCGGCTGGGTCCGGCGGTCCGGGGTCCAAGGGGCTCTCGCGGGGCGGCGGGTTCCCAAGGCCAAGGGACGGCGGCGGCGCCTCAAGGGCAAGGCAAGGCTGGTCGGGAGGGGCGGGTTGGGCGGCTCAAGGTGAGGAGGAGAGAGAGGGGGCGGGTATTTATGGGAGGGGGGAGAGGCGGTGCCTTGGGGGGGGGGGCAAGGCGCCGGGTCGGGTGGGACTCGGGCGGCGGGCGGCGCGCCCCGAAGCGGAGACCAAGGCCAAGGGCGCGGAGGAGAGGAGGAGGTGGGGCCGGGCCTGGGCCTGGGCCCGGCTGGCCGGCTGGGCCTCGCCTCGCCTGGGGCGCGATTTTTTTTTTTTAAAATAAAATTTAAACCAAATGAATTAAAAAATACCAAATGAACTCCAAATTAAATAAAATAAATTTTCCCGACTCCTAAAATGAGTCTAACAAAATGAACTTTAAAAACAGCAAACATGCATAATTTTTTTAAATGCTCATTTTGCCTAAGCAAAATAAATCTTCCAAAACCAAATTTGATTTATTTATAAACCTTCATTTTTCCTAAATGTTGGGAAAGTCATATTATTCCTCTCCAAATATTTTTATAGGAAAACTTTATGAAGATAATTAAATAAATCCAAATGATCCTATTTTCAATTTTTGGAGAAATCCCAAATATGAAAATAATGAAACTTCCAACTCTCTCCGAGGGTCCTTGAGTTGCGTGAAATTTCTAGGATCGGAAAAATGCGAGAAAAATATGATATGCATGATGACCTAATGTATAACATTCCAAATTGAAAATTTGGGATGTTACAACTGCACACATCAAAATGTGTCACTTCAACAAGTTGCTATCTTGTTCCATCTTACTGAAACCGAGGTTTTTCAGTCATCTTGCCCATGCGGTATGTTTTGCATATCTCAAGTGATTCAAAATCAAGTGAGTCCAAACGATCCATCTGCATGGAGTTTCTTCATGCGTATACACCAATAGACATGGTTCGCATGTCTCAAACTTTTCAAAACGAGTGAGTCCAAAGATCCATCAACATGGAGCTTCTTCATGCTTTTACACCAATATGACTTACATGGCAAGTGCCACAAGTAAGTGGTACTATCATTACTGTCTTATATCTTTTGGCATGAAAATGTGTATCACTACGATCGAGATTCAATAAACCATTCCTATTAGGTGCAATACCATTGAAGGTATTATTCAAATAAACAGAGTAACCATTATTCTCCTTAAATGAATAACCAGACATGATAGACATAATCCAATCATGTCTATGCTCAACGCAAACACCAAATGACAATTATTCAGGTTTAATACTAATCTTGATGGTAGAGGGAGCGTGCGATGTTTGATCACATCAAAATTGGAAACACTTCCAACACATATCATCAGCTCACCTTTAGCTAGTCTCCGTTTATTCCGTAGCTTTTGTTTCGAGTTACTAATACTTAGCAACCGAACCGGTATCTAATACCCTGGTGCTACTTGGAGTACTAGTAAAGTACACATTAACATAATGTATATCCAATATACTTCTATCGACCTTGCCAGCCTTCTCATCTACCAAGTATCTAGGGTGGTTCCGCTCAGTGTCCGCTCCTCTTATTACGTAAGCACTTAGTCTCGGTTTGGGTTCAACCTTGGGTTTCTTCACTAGAGCAGCAGTTGATTTGCCGCTTCATGAAGTATCCCTTCTTGCCCTTTCCCTTCTTGAAACTAGTGGTTTCATCAACCATCAACAATTGATGCTCCTTCTTGATTTCTACTTTCATGTGTCAAACATCGTGAATACCTCAAGGATCATCATATCTATCCCTGATATGTTATAGTTCATCACGAAGCTCTAGCAGTTTGGTGGCAATGACTTTGGAGAAATATCACTATCTCATCCGGAAGATCAACTCCCACTCGATTCAAGTGATTGTTGCACTCGCATAATCTGAGCACAAGCTCAACGATTGAGATTTTCTCCTTAGTTTGTAGGCTAAGAAAATCGTTGAGGTCTCATACCTCTTGACGTGGGCACGAGCTTGAAATCCCAATTTCAGCCCTCAAACATCTCATATGTTCCGCGACGCTTCAAAACGCCTTTGGTGCCTCTACTCTAAACCGTCAACTGAACTATCACGTAGTTATCAAACGCGTATGTCCGATGTTCGCAACATCGACAAACGAAGTTTGGGGTTCAGCACACCGAGCGTGCATTAAGGACATAAGCTTTCTCTGTCCGCATAATCGCCATCGTCAACTTTCAACTATATTTTCTCTAGGAACATATCTAAACAAGGGAACTAAAGCGCGAGCCATTTACATAATTTGCAAAAGGTCTTTGACTATGTTCAAGATAATTAAGTTCATCTTATGAACTCCCACTCGATAGACATCCTCCGGTCATCTAAGTGATTACATGATCCGAGTCAACTAGGCCGTGTCCGATCATCACGTGAGACGGACTAGTCATCATCGGTGAACATCTTCATGTTGATCGATCTACTATACGACTCATGCTCGACCTTTCGGTCTCCGTGTTCCGAGGCCATGTCTGCACATGCTAGGCTCGCTGTTAACCCCAAGTGTTTTTGCTGTGTAAATCTGTCTTACACCCGCTGTATGTGAACGTAAGAATCCATCACACCCGATCATCACGTGGTGCTTAGAAGCGACGAACTGTAGCAACGGTGCACAATCGGGGAGAACACTTCTTGAAATTTGTAAGGGATCATCTTATTTACTACCGTCGTTCTAAGTAAACAAGATGCATAAACATAATAAACATCACATGCATTTATATAGTGACATGATATGGCCAATATCATTTTGCTCCTTTGATCTCCATCTTCGGGCTCCATGATCATCATCGTCACCGGCATGACACCATGATCTCCATCATCATGATCTCCATCATCGTGTCCTCATGAAGTTGTCTCGCCAACTATTACTTCTACTACTATGGCTGCCGATTAGCAATAAAGTAAAGTAATTACATGGCGTTGTTCAATGACACGCAGGTCATACAATAAATAAAGACAACTCCTATGGCTCCTGCCGGTTGTCATACTCATCGACATGCAAGTCGTGAATCCTATTACAAGAACATGATCAATCTCATACATTACATCACATTCTTCTTGGCCATATCACATCACATAGCATACCCTACAAAAACAAGTTAGACGTCCTCTAATTGTTGTTTGCATGTTTTACGTGGCTGCTATGGGTTTCTAGCAAGAACGTTTCTTACCTACGCAAAACCACAACGTGATATGCCAATTGCTATTTACCCTTCATAAGGACCCTTTTCATCGAATCCGCTCCGACTAAAGTGGAGAGATCGGCACCCGCTAGCCACCTTATGCACCAAGTGCATGTCACCGGTGGAACCTGCCTCACGTGAAGAGTACGTAAGGTCGGTCCGGCCGCTTCATCCCACAATACCGTCAAACAAGATTGGACTAGTAACGGTAAGCATATTGAACAACATCAACGCCCACAACTACTTTGTGTTCTACTCGCAAAGAATCTACGCAATAGACCTAGCTCATGATGCCACTGCTGGGGAACGCAGCAGAAATTCAAAATTTTCCCACGTGTCACCAAGAACTATCTATGGAGAAACTAGCAACGAGGGGAAGGAGTGTGCATCTACATACCCTTGTAGATCGCTAAGCGGAAGCATTCAAGAGAACGGGTTGAAGGAGTCGACTTGCCGTGATCCAAATCACCGGAGATCCTAGTGCCGAACGGACGGCACCTCCGCTGCTCAACACACGTACAGCCCGGTGACGCCTCCCATGCCTTGATCTAGCAAGGAGAGAGGGAGAGGTTGAGGAAGACTCCATCCAGCAGCAACACAACGGCATGGTGGTGATGGAGGAGCGTGGCATCCCAGCAGGCTTCGCCAAGCACCAAGGGAGAGGAGGAGGAGGAGAGGCAGGCTGCACCAAGAGGGAGAGAACTCATGTGTGTTGGGCAGCCCAAAACCTCAAGTATATATAGGGGGAAAGGGGGGCTGCGCCCCCTTTAGGGTTTCCCACCCCAAGGGGTGCGGCCAGCCCTAGATGGGACTTGGGGGGCGGCCAAGAGGGGGAGGAGTGCCTCCCAAGTCAAGTGGAGGCCCTCCCCCTTAGGGTTTCCCCCTCCCATGCGCATGGGCCTTGGGGGGGCTGGTGCCCCTGGCCCATTAAGGCTAGGGCGCCCCTACAGCCCATGCTACTGTATTGGACGTGGTGGAACACTTTCCGACCTCCGACCCTCCGAATCCTCCGAACCTTCTCGAAGCTTCCTGGTACAATACCGAAAAACCCAACTTTTTCCTAACCTGAACAACAACTTTCCATATATAAATCTTTACCTCCGACCATTCCGAACTCCTCGTGACGTCCGGATCTCATCCGGACTCAACAACATTCGTAACCACATACAAGCTTCCTTTATAACCCTAGCGCCATCGAACCTTATGTGTAGACCCTACGGGTTCGGGAATCATGCGCATATGACCGAGACGTTCTCCGTCAATAACCAACAGCGGATCTGGATACCCATGTTGGCTCCTACATGTTCCACGATGATCTCATCGGATGAACCACGATGTCAAGGACTCAATCGATCCCGTATACAATTCCCTTTGTCTAGCGGTATTGTACTTGCCCGAGATTCGATCGCTCGGTATCCGATACCTTGTTCAATCTCGCATCGGCAAGTCTCTTTACTCGCTCCGAACACATCATCCCGTGATCAACCCCTTGGTCACATTGTGCACATTATGATGATGTCCTACCGAGGGGCCCAGAGATACCTCTCCGCTTACACGGAGTGACAAATCCCAGCCTCGATTCGTGCAACCCAATGACACTTTCGGAGATACCGTAGTGCACCTTTATAGCCACCCGCTTACGCCAGACGCTTTGGTACACCCAAAGCATTCCTACGGTATCCGGAGTTGCACAATCTCATGGTCTAAGGAAATGATACTTGACATTAGAAAAGCTTTAGCATACTAACTACGCATCTTTGTGCTAGGCTTAGGATTGTCTTGTCCATCACATCATTCTCCTAATGATGTGATCCCGTTATCAATGACATCCAATGTCCATGGTCGGAAACCGTAACCATCTATTGATTAACGAGCTAGTCAACTAGAGGCTTACTAGGGACATGGTGTTGTCTATATACCCACACATGTATCTGAGTTTCCTTTCAATACAATTATAGCATGGATAATAAACGATTATCATGAACAAGGAAATATAATAATAACTAATTTATTATTGCCTCTAGGGCATATTTCCAACAAGTGTGTCCATGTACCCTCATAGACCGAAAGCGTAAGCGTTTAGTAACGCGGTTGATGTAGTCGAACGTCTTCGTGATCCAACCGATCCATGTACTGAACGCACGGCACCTCCGCGATCTACACACGTTCAGCTCGGTGACGTCCCTCGAGCTCTTGATCCAGCTTGAGGATTTAGGAGAGCTCCTCAAGACGACAAAGATGGTGACGGTGATGATGAAGTTACCGGCGCAGGGCTTCGCCTAAGCACTACGACGATATGACCGAGGTGTGCAACTGTGGATGGGGGCACCGCATGCGGCTAAAACAAATCTTCGAGTGCCTTTGGGGTGCCCCCTGCCCACGTATATAAAGGAGGAGGAAGAGAGGCCTGCCCTAGAGGGGCGCGACAAGGGGGGAGTCCTACTTGGACTCCAGGTCCAAGTATGATTCGGCCCCCCCTTTCCTATTCCAAATAGGAGAAGGAAGGGAAGGAGGAAGAGGGGAGAAGGAAGGAGGGGGGCGCCGCCCCCTCCTAGTCTAATTCGGACCAGCCCATGGGGGGGGGGGGGCGCGGCCACCCCTTGAGGCCCTTCTCTCCTTTCCCATGTGGCCCATTAAGGCCCACTACTTCCCCCGGCGAATTCCTGTAACTCTCCGGTACTCTGAAAAATACCCGAATCACTCGAAACCTTTCCGATATCCGAATATAGCCTTCCAATATATCGATCTTTACCTCTTGACCATTTCGAGACACCTCGTCATGTCCGTGATCTCATCTGGGACTCCGAACAAGCTTCGGTCATCAAATCACATAACTCATAATACAAATCGTCATCGAACGTTAAGCGTGCGGACCCTACGGGTTCAAGAAATATGTAGACATGACCGAGACACATCTCTGGTCAATAACCAATAGCGGAAACCGTATGCTCATATTGGCTCCTACATATTCTACGAAGATCTTTATCGTTCAAACAGCATAACAACATACGTTGTTCCCTTTGTCATCGGTATGTTACTTGCCCGAGATTCGATCGTCGGTATCATCATACCTAGTTCAATATCGTTACCGGCAAGTCTCTTTGCTCGTTCTGTAATACTTCATCCCACAACTAACTCATTAGTCACATTGCTTGCAAGGCTTATACTGATGAGCATTACCGAGAGGGCCCAGAGATACCTCTCCGATACACGGAGTGACAAATCCTAATCTCGATCTATGCCAACCCAACAAACACCTTCGGAGACACCTCTAGAACATATTTATAATCACCCAGTTACGTTGTGACGTTTGATAGCACACAAGGTGTTCCTCGGTATACGGGAGTTGCATAATCTCATAGTCTGGGGAACATGTATAAGTCATGAAGAAAGCACTAGCGATGAAACTGAAACGATCATAATGCTAAGCTAACGAATGGGTCTTGTCCATCACATCATTCTCTAATGATGTGATCACATTCATCAAATGACAACATATGTCTATGGCTAGGAAACTTAACCATCTTTGACTAATGAGCTAGTCAAGTAGAGGCATACTAGGGACATTCTGTTTTTGTCTATGTATTCACACATGTACTAAGTTTCCGGTTAATACAATTCTAGCATGAATAATAAACATTTATCATGATATAAGGAAATAAAATAATAACTTTATTATTCCCTCTAGGGCATATTTCCTTCAGGGAGGCAACCCTAGGGGCGCGCCAAGGAGAGGGGATTCCTACTAGGACTCCAAGTCCTAGTAGGATTCGCCCCCCTCAATTCCTTCTAATGGAGGGGGAAAGGAGGGAGGAGTAGGAGGAGGAGAAGGAAAGGGGTACACATCCCCCTCCCTTATACCAATTCAGCCTCCTTCCACGGGGTGGGGGGGGGGCCACCCCTATGTGGGCTGGTTTGCCTCCCTCTTATGGCCCGAGGGTTTGATATCTGCTCCCGGGAGGGTTTCAGAACCCCTGCATCTCGATAAATACCTGAAGCACTCCGGAACCATTTCGGTGTCCGAATACTATCATCCAATATATCAATCTTTACCTCTCGACCATTTCGAGACTCCTCGTCATGTCTATGATCTCATCCGGGACTCCGAACAAACTTCGGTCACCAAATCACATAACTCATAATACAAATCGTCATCGAACGTTAAGCGTACGGACCTTACGGGTTCGAGAACTATGTAGACATGACCGAGACACCTCTCCGGTGAATAACCAATAGCGGAACCTGGATGCTCATATTGGCTCCCACATATTCTACGAAGATCTTTATCGGTCGAACCGTAATGACAACATACGTTATTCCCATTGTCATCAGTATGTTACTTGCCCGAGATTTGATCGTCGGTATCTTCATACCTAGTTCAATCTCGTCACTAGCAAGTCTCTTTACTCGTTCCGCCATGCATCATCCCGCAATTAACTCATTAGTCACATTGCTTGGAAGGCTTATTATGATGTGCATTACCGAGAGGGCCCAGAGATACCTCTCCGATACTCGGAGTGACAAATCCTAATCTTGATCTATGCCAACCCAACAAACACCTTCAGAGATACCTGTAGAGCATCTTTATAATCACCTGGTTACGTTGTGACGTTTGATAGCACACAAGGCATTCCTCCGGTATCCGGGAGTTGCATAGTCTCATAGTCAAAGGAATATGTATTTGACATGAAGAAAGCAATAGCAATAAACGGAACGATCATTATGCTAAGCTAACAGATGGGTCTTGTCCATCACATCATTCTCCTAATGATGTGATCTCGTTCATCAAATGACAACACATGTCTATGGTTAGGAAACTTAACCATCTTTGATTAACGAGCTAGTCTAGTATAGGCTTACTAGGGACACTGTGTTTTGTCTATGTATCCACACATGTATCAAGTTTCCAGTTAATACAATTCTAGCATGAATAATAGACATTTATCATGATATAAGGAAATATAAAATAACAACTTTATTATTGCCTCTAGGGCATATTTCCTTCAGTATTGTCTTCAATTTTTTGCACACTCAATACTTAAAAAAATAAGCATATGTATCACATATATGAGGAATAGCTCACGGGAAAATGGTTCAAGTAAGAAAGATGGTTTACATAGCAAGCACACATCCACAAATGTTTCACGAAGTTTTACATAGCAAGTTCAATACATACGAAATAGTTTCACGAGCAAATGGTTCATGAAGCAAACATAAAATGTTTAGCTAGTTCAACGGCACGACAACAACTTCACTCCTCCTTCCCCTCTTCGAGGTACGGTCCTCGTTGGTCTTTGATCGCTTCTCGGCCACCTTCTTCTTGCGCTGAGTAGGACACGCTTTCTGAAACGGGGATGGACTTTTCCAATCCTTCTTTGGCACATTCCTCTTCGTAGGCTGGGTTGTCTGAGTTGCTGGAGGTCCGTCGTCATCATCGTACTCCTCCTCCTCATCGTCCTCTTCCTCTTCTTCCCCATGTTCTTCTTCTGCTCCCTCCTCGCCCTCTTCTTCATCTTCACCTTCCTCGTTGTCGTCCTCGTCCTCGTCCTCTTGAACCTCCCTAGACGACGAGGCGGCATGGCTCGATGAAGCGAGGGTACGCATCGGTCTTGTAGGAGAAAAAGTAGCCTCGGTGGAGGTAGCGCACCCAAGAAGGCCCACAAGCTTGCGAGATTTGTTGACGAACTTCTGCAATGAGAACGAAACAATAAACAATGAGAACTTCTGCAACAACGAACTTCTACAAATGAACTTAAGAAAATGAACTCCATGTTACCTTCACCGTTCCCCTCAACTTGTTCTCACTAGCTCGAGTGCCAGGGATAGAACTAACACTACTAGAGAAAAGCCTAGTAGTAGTGTGGGCTTATTGCCTATTAGTAGTGCGGGGAACCACGCTACTAGTAAGGCGCTATAGCTATTACTTAGCAGTAGTGCGTGTGGCACACGCTACTGCTAAGACATATAGCCACAACGCGTGTTTACTCCAACGCTACTGCTAATCTAACTAGTAGTAGCGTGTTTCCTGTCCATCGCTACTAGTATTTTTTTCATTTTTTTATTTTTAGTGTATTTATACGTCGTTATACAAATTTTGGTATAATACCAATTATGAGGTTGTTATACCAATATGTCCATAACAGTGTGTTAAATGAAGGTGGATTAGGTTCAAGTGGAGGCAACATGTGGTGCATGTCAAAAGTATACTACTAATCCAAACTTGATCTAGTTTGGACTAGTAGTACTTTCGATGTGTACCACATGTTGCCTCCACTTGAATTTAATCCGCCAACACAAGCTATTTAATTATCATCATAGTCATTACCACCAACAGTAGCTATTTAATCATCACAGTCATAGTGTAGCAAACATCATCATCTTCAAACTCATTCTAGCTAGCTAATCACCACCAACACTAGCTGCGGTAGCTATCTAATCACCACCAACACTAGCTAATAATAATCATCATAGTCATTACCATCAACACTAGCAATTTGATCATCATAACTCATTTCTAGCTAGCTAATCACTCCCGCAGCTCTCTCTCAGGTAAAATAGCATAAAACATTTGTAGCACTCCTGCTTCATCATGTTGGAGCATGCGGATGAACCTGTCTCCTAATCGTGGGCTGCGCTTCTGATTGCTGCCTCCTAGTACTTCTCTGCGATCGTTCATAATTTTGCTCCAGTCTTTCACTATTAAGCATTCCTCGCTTTTAGAAATCCTGAATGCACTGAAGTGCATTGTAGGATATCTTGGCCGTAAGCTAACCATTCTCATGCGACCTTTAGTCTCGATCCAATGAGGCACAACATTCACTGGGAGTCCCTGTTGAAGAACATCGTATATTAACATACTTAGCAATCAAGTTTAGCTTAAAAAATAATGTATGCAAAAGATGCACTAAGGACAAATAGTAAACATTTTACCATCTTTCCTAAATATATGTGACCATAGTTCAGTACGAACACTATTGGTCGCACGTTTTGAGTACTAAGATTTTTAAGTCCAGAAAAATAATTTTTCTTGACAGTATGAAGATCCTCAAGCCATGAAACATAATGACCTATCTCCTCACAATTTAGTTCAGCCCCGGGGCAATGGACGGTCATGTCTACCAAGCGCCGGACATGTTTGCTTGAATGGAAATAAGCTGTCAATAGAAATTAGTTGTCAACTATTTTTGAATAAACAATATCGAAGACATAAATATGGTTGAGAAACTCACACAATGGTATAACTGGAGGCGTCTGCACATCGACCCAAATGTCGATATTACCTTCAATATCATCTTCCGGACGAATATCAAAGGTGATAACCATATCAGGCTCAAATGCATAAGTCTTGCATAGTGCTTGCCAAGTTTTGCATTCAAAATAAGTGTAGGTGTCTGTGTTGTATAATTTTGCGTGGAAAGTATAACCATGCTCGGTCTTCAAGAAAACTCTCTTTACCTCCATAGTAGTTTTCATAGGACTGAAACCTATCTTATCCAAGACAAAAACTCTTGCATGGCAGGGGATACGCTAGTAGAATAGTAAAAAAAATTATAGGTTGAAGCAAATGAAGCAGATGTTATGCTTAATTACGAAAAAATACTTGTCGTTGTGACTTACTATATCCACTTCAAAGTTCTCGTCCAGGCTTGATGCTGAAGCGCCTATCATCATCTAGGAAGATTCTGTCGCACAGGTCGCGCTAGTCTTCGTAGTATTCGCAAATACTGAAATCCTTTTCGTCGTCAGACATTTCCTATGTTCATAGTTGAAACATTAACTAAAAATCGATCGAAGGTAACTACCAGGATATTCAACACACAAATCCGAGGCACTCGATATTTCCTACATATTCTGGCACAAGTCATGCCAAAATTCATGGAAAAATCCAGCATGACCTTTGCTAAAATAGGACATATCGAGCGCCTAAAATTTGCCGAAACGGAAATGAATCAACACTCCGGCAAAACATAGGCCACTCGGAGGTGTAACCTGCAAACATGACCGGCCACTTGGGCAAGCACATATCCTATTTGAGCAACACAAGATATACATTTCAAAATATCTTATAGGACTCATATTTACATGAGCATTCAATAAGCAAAACCAAATCGTAAAATAAATAAGTATTCAAATTAGCATGCATTCAATAAGTAAAAATAAATCATCTCATGCATCCGTACATCGTCAAATATTATCACTAATACATCCCGAACAGTATCATACATATAACATCACTAATACAACTAAAACCCTAGCGCACGACGGGTATCGGCGCGGGCGGTGGACACCCAAAGAGAAGGAACCATCACAGGATCATAGCTCCAGTGAGATCCCTGGAGAACCTGCCCGGTATTGGAGAACCTTTGCTCCAACGCAAACAAGTAGCAACGGATGTGCGCGTCCTCCCCGCTGACATGGTGACGTACCACCTCCGCGGGGTCCTCAAGCCTCTGCACCGTCACTGGCCCACGCGACCACCACCAAAGAAGGTTCAGATCAACGACGGGCTGGCTCCTCACCAAGCTGCGCCTCCCAGTACCAGCCCGGCGGAGCCCAGTCCCGAACATGGCCCATCTGGACAAGCAGGTGTCCTCTGCTGAGTCGACAACGAGGATGCGCGATAGGCATCGTCGACGTCGATGCGGGAATAATTGCTTTAACTAAAAAAATAACAACAATGTGACATGTTCAACTAGTTCTTAGTAAAAATAAACTTACTATAAATAAAAATAAACTAGTACCTAATTAGAACCTAGTTCTTACTAACTAATTAGTACCTAGGAACTACGGCCCTAATTACCATCTAATTTGATGAACCTAGGGGTGGAAAGTGGTAGCAGATAATCCAAAATATCCGATATTCGTATTCGATCGGATATTCCAATTATCCACCTTAAATGTCAAATAAGTGGTCAAATTTTACTCATTTTATGATTAATCTTAGAAATTATTATGCATTACAATAGTGTTTATTCATAAACCTATTGATCATTGACTTACTGTATGTCACAAGTTGAATACTTCATGTCACATAGCTATTGACTAATATACTTAATCAATATGTCGCTATTATTCGTATCCGTTCTGAATCAGGAAAACATCCAAGCCGCATCCATATCTGATAACATCCGTATTCGCATTCGTATTCGTTTTGTAAATATGAAAACGGAAGTTGTAAGAGCACTATCCGATCCGCATCCGATTCGTTTCCACCCTAACTAATTTGATGCAATTAAAATTTGAAGAACCCTAGGCAGAGGTAGGGGAGGGGGAGGAGCAGGCGTGCTCACCTCGGTGCCTCGGTGAGGGAGGGGCAGGCGGCGCCGAGGTCGGGTCGGGCTCGAGCGCGGGCGGAGGGCGGCGCTGAGGTTGGGGTCGGGGCGCGCCGAGGTCGGGGCGGGCGGTGGCGAATCCGGGGTCGGGGGCGGCATCGAGGGTGTGCAGAGAGCGACGGGAGAGCGTGCGGCAGCCGACGGGTGACGGCGGCGGCGACAGCGGAGGAGTTTGGATTTGGGGGTAGTGGCCGGGGGAGGAACGAATCAGCAAGTTAAGTCAAGTAGCAAGAGCGCTGCTTCGAAGTGCGCCATCGCTAAGTTAGCTATTGCGCGTTTCCGGATATGCGCTACTGCTATTCCTTTCTCTTTTCCCCTTTTTTCTTTTATTTTTATTTACATTTTATTCTTTTACTTTCTCCTTTTTCTATTTCTTTCATTTTCATTTACTTTTTTATTTGCTTTCCATTTAATTTTATTTCCTTTAGCAGTAGCGCCTTTCTGGGTAAACGCGCTGCTACAAACCAACTAGCAGTAACGATGTTCGCAGTAGATCGCTACTACTATGTGTAGCCTATCGGCTTAGTAGTGGGAATTTTAGTAGTAGCGCTTTTATCTTCAGGTGCGCTACTGCTACAATTGTATCTTTAGCGCGGTTTACGCCAACGCGCTACTGCTACTTAGCGTGCTTTTAACACACACTACTGCTAAAGTTCTGTGTATAAGGTTTTCTCTAGTAGTGTAAGCGCATCAGAGGATTCAAAAATGCTTTTGTTCAGCTTCGAAGACTGCAAAGTAATAAAATGAGTCAGTAGCACTAAAGCTGATTTCATCCAACCGTCGGTTCAAAACAAATAAAAACAACTTACCACTCTGTTCATGAGGGGTTTATACTCCCTAAACCTGCCTTTAAGCTCTCTGATGCTCTCGTTGTAGGCTTCATTTTTGGAGGCGTCATCGAACAGGTCTTCAGCATCTGCCGTCGTCCACTGGGGCCTCAGACGCAGACGATGCTTGATGCCATTGTCGTACCACAACATGTGATCCTCGTACTCGTTCCAGTCAATCACTTTCCTCTCCACATCTTTCCGAGTTTTCCACTCGTTCCATTCCTTCACGTATCTCGCATGTTGGTCTTCCTAATCTATGATTGACTTATTCTTCTGCCTGCTCATCCTGCAATGCATAAGAAAGAATGCAAAACACCCTAAGAATGAATGTAAAACATCAAAACAAGAACCTGGTATCGACGAGGACACCTGGTGGTACTCACAGGTGTAGGTCGTAGCCACCGGTATTGGTGACGATGTCATCTGGTGGTGTGCGTTGTGCCTTACTAAATTGCGGGCAACGCGCTGTGGCAAGTGGTACTCCACGGCATAGACACAAATCATGGGTACGATGCACCTCCGGAGAAGCCGGTCCTACTTGCACATGCTGTTCAGCTCGAACCCCCACTCTCGTTCATCAGCATACGACCGCCAAGTAACCTAGTACCAAACAATGGTAAGCTCAAGTGAAAGTGTCGTCGAAACTATTCGAAATCTAGTTCTTATACCTGAAAAACCGTCAGAGCATCAAGCTCGTTGCTAAAGACCTTGTACAAGGCCTTGGATTCGCCCGTGTAGACACGCACCACATCCCAAGCGTATGCGACGGTCGGGTACCGATCATCTTCGCCAAAGTCCGTCCATGCACGCGAGCGCAGCTTCTCTAGACGGCCCATCAGGATTCGCTCCCACATACAAATGGAGAGGCCCCATACACATCCACACATACCGAACGTGACTTCCGCCCTCTGGGTCGCGTCGTCAAGATACAAAACAAGTATAGATGATAAGATGTCATTATCTAAAGCACCACATGTCCATGATATTTGAAACAAAGTGATATTCACTTACCGAACGGTATAGGTAGGCGTGGCCGGCGACCCCCTCAGTTGTACCCCGCATCCTAGTCCTTTAGGAAGTCGAGATACATCCATAGGGCAGAGTTCCCGGTGCAGTCTGGAAACACTACCTCCGTGAGAAGATACCACAGGTAGGCCCTGGCGTACTCCTCCACCACCCGGGGTTCGGCATCTTCCGAGCACTTGCTCTGGTACTTGAGGAGCCATGGCAGCGGTACGCCGGAATTCTGGTTGTTCTTAGCGGGGGAGTCGCCGATGAGGGCGACAACCGTGCCAGTTCATCCTCTCCACTCGTGCTGTGAGAGCACGACTCTCGAGCGGTAGGGCCGTAATCATCCCCCAATCCTGGAGGGTAACTGTCATCTCCCCACATGGAAGATGGAAGTTGTGCGTCTCTGGCCGCCACCAGTCGATCAAAGCCATGAGAGCTGAGTGGACGAGCGTCGACTGCTTACGCTTGAACTGCAGGACGAAACCCAATAGTCGGGCTCTCCTGTAGTACGGTGTGTACCGCTTGTCATACTCCATCTTAACGGTCGTCTTGTGAACCCTCATCCGCAGTGGCGGGAGCATCTGTGAAAATCAAGAACCAAAGCATAATTAGCATAAACATAATAGTTAGCAACTTGTTTTCATCAATTCGAAAGATTTGGTTTAAGAATAGTAATTACCACTCCATTCTCAATGAAACGAGCACGGTGACCCTTGTCAAGCATGGTGTACTTAATGCCGATGTCGTCCGCAAGAGGTGGCCTCCTAAAAAATTTGCATAAGCATAAGCATATCAAAATAATTTTTAACATGAACTAGGAAACATATACATGCATCACAAAGGTTCATCACATCCAAAAAAAACCTATGAGTTCAATCTTTGAATAAGCATATGAAGATTTTTTTAACATAAACATGAACTAAATAAAATACATATATCAAGATGTAATCACCAAGGTTGAAAAATGAATAAAATGCATATATCAAGATGCAATCACCAAGGTTCAAATGCATCATATCGTATCATATTTCTCCAACAACATCCAACATGCATCATATCATATTTTTTCAAAAACAAAAACCATGAACTATGGTTTATCTTGAGGGGTTAAGTATTTTTACTCCAACAAAATCCACTACTTGCATCATATAACATCCACACACATCCTATATCAAAACAAATATCTCCAATATTCATCATATCATAAATTTTTTAACACAAAAAATTATGAACTAGGTTCATCTTGAGGGTTCAACATTTTTTCTCCGACTACATCCACCTACTTGCATCACAGCATATTAACATGCATCATCATATCACAACAAATTCCTCCAACATGCATCATATAAAAAAAATCCTTCACAAAAAATATGAACTAGGGTTCATCTTCACACAACCATACCAACTAGTGACTAGAGTTCATATATAACACAATATAACATCTAGAATCAACCTAAATCAATCCTAAGGTTCAAAAAAATCAAATCTAGTTCGAAAAGGGGAGTGATTTGAATCAAATCATGCGACGAATCGGAAGCTATTTGACTAAAACTAATTGAAGGGATCGAAGGACCTTACGTTTCTCTTTTCGGGACCATCTCGATCCGCAAAAACGATGAAGATCAAATGGGGGAGGTGGAGGAGATGAGAGAGGGGCGAGAGAGGCAGTTCCAGGGTCCCTGACGGTAGGATCAGACAACCTACTGCCAGGACCTGCGGCGGTAGGATGAAAACGGAGGGGGACGGCAGCCGTTTGCGCTGCTGACGTGGACTAGTTGCGTACCGCCAGGCACCGTGGCGGTAGGCTATGTAATCCTACCACCGAGCCCTTTGGCGGTAGGAAAAAGGGTCCAATGTCGAAAAAAATTCAAACAGGGGCCAGATCCTGAATTTATACCTCAAAAGGGTCAGAATACGATATTTAGCCGACGCTATGCACATATTTAACTGATGGGAAGCCATCCACAGTAACCAATTCTCTGCCACTCAGATATTTTGCTTCTCTGAGACATCACTTTGGTCTTTGCATGTCGGCCACTGGGTGGGTGAATCGACTGGGCACGGCCCGTTGCCTCGCTACCCCGGCAACGGGGCGCATCACCACTAGGCACCAGCAGACCAGCCCACTCTCGCGGGGGGCCGGCAACTAAGCTAGCTGCTCGACACGACCTCCCCCCACCCTCAGCCCCAGGAAATGGCCCGCGAGCGCGCGGCACCACCAGCACACCACACGATCGCCCCGACGACCCGCCGCCCTTTGACCCTCTCGCCCGGCCCGCCCCCCTACGCCCCGTCCCGCTGATGTGACCTTGCTTGCTCCCTTCTCCTTCCTCGCGCGCGCGGCCGGTGGGCGTTTGAACAGGAGATGATGCTGATTCGCATCTACCCCTAACCCTCCCTAGCTGCGGCGACTGGATTGTGCAGGTACTCCGAACGCGACCGACCGGCGCAAAATATATATTGACAAGGGCTTGTCCTCTCCTCCTCTCCACATCAGGAGGTGGCTGCGACTGCTCCCGCTCTACTTTTCAGTTTTCACTCCAGCGAACATCTTGAGTAAACAACGTCCGGCGTTTGTTTGTTTTGTTTGTTTGTTTGATCAAAAAACAAACATAGATGGATTGGACTTGGACGGACGCACGGTCAAACACTACAACACACTGGCCGCTTCATGAATATACTCCCTCCCTCCGTTCCATAATGTAATACTTATAGATTTTTTTTAAAAGTCAATTTTTGCAAACTTTGATGTTTGTAGAGAAAACTATTTATATCTACAATACCAATAATATATAGTGTGAAACTACATCTTCTGATGAATCTAGTGATATATGTTTCGCATTCTAGATGTAAATATTTTTCTCCACAAACTTGGTCAAATTTTGTGAGATTTGACTTTTCAAAAAATCTATAGACACTACATTATGGAAGGAAGGAGTATTAGTTTAGTAGTAGTATGTGTGCAAGCTTCTGTTGAGATGCGTGCATGCGTAGACCTGGAGTGCTCGTCAATCAATCGCCTGAAGCCCTGAATCAAGAAATGTTCCGGTAATTACAAGAGTTCTTTGTCGCAAAAATATAATGAAAGTACAAGAGTTCTGAAAAGAAAAAGAACTATACTACTCCTTCGTAGGATTTAAACTTTAAACCGAAAGCCCGGTCTTCAGTCAACTCATGCAACTTATAAATGAAAAAGAGCAAAACAGGAAGAAAGAATAATAATCATATTTGCCCTACTGTTCGCAGGTCAAGAGGGTGGTGGCACGTAGCAATCTGGATCACGTCTACATATGCACGTTTTTTGAAATTAAAAGGGCAACTTATGTTGAAAAATGAATTTCGCACTACAGATTTGTATTTATTTAATGAATTGCAGTCGTCTTTCTCATCATTTGGGCTTCTTTGACTCCAAATTCCTAGTGCGACTAATTCGCATATGACAGGATCCTGTGTTTAGGAGGTGCTAAATATTAATGTGTGAGTCATCTTCATCACAGGTAGTGCAAACATCCCAAAACGGCCCCGTATCGCCCTCCCCCGCGGGCAGCCCGGGCGCCCAAACCCTAGCAGCCGCCCTAGCTCCCATCCACCTTCCCTCCCGCCGCCGTCGACGGCGGACACTGCCGGGCAAAGCACGCTGCGTGCCGGGCGGCGGCGGGACCTTCCTCGAGCGGGCCGCGGGGGCTTTTCTCCGGTCGACGGCGGTGCTCGGCCGGTCAGGTGCGCGCGGGCGGGCGCGCTGGCTGATGGTGGTGTCTTGGCGCTGCTCTTGCTGGCTGTGGGCGACGCGTGTGCGGCGGAGCGCGCGGGCTGGCGGCAGCCCGGCGTTCTCTTCGTGGCGGGGTTAGTCCGGCCAGATCTGTGCTGGCCGGAGGTGGGGAGCGGCGGTCGGAGCTTGGCAGGAGGCCTTGCGGTGTGGCGGGCCAGACAGGAGTCGGCAGCAAGGCGTTGGCGTGGTTGGGTGGCTGCGGCGCCGTCCGGAGGCAGCACGGCGATTCCGCGGCCAGGTGGTGAAGTCGGCGTTGTGAGGCTCGGCCAAGATGAAGTCTTCGCGAGCAGCGAGCGGCCGGCTACCTCTGTGCGGTGTGATGAGCGGCGGTGCTCTCCCGGTGGTGCAGCTTGGCTTCATGGAGATGCGGGTCCAGCCGTCGCAAGGTTGTCCCTTGGAGTGGCGTTTTGGGCCTTGCCAGAGGTGTGGGATGGTTGTGGTTCCTTGTCCAGGCGAGGCGCTGATGGTGTGGCCGGTGTGCTCCTTGCCGTGTGTTCGGTCGTCTGCTCTTGGCTTTGGAGCTACGTTTGGCGAAGCGTTGCGGTGGCGGCGGTGTGAAGCTTCCGGGACGGTGTTGCCAAAGTCTAGGTGGTGTGGTGATGTGCGACACGCAGATGAAAATCTTGCACGACTTCCGTCGGCCGACGACGATGGCACCTGTGGATGTCATTCCCCTCCTTGGAGGCGTCGTTGAGGCGTGTTCGGCATGTCCCTCGCTTACTTGGAGTTGTGGTGGTCTCCGGGCGAAAGCCTTTGATTCGGTTGGATCGGCACAATGGCGGCGGCGTCGACGTCGTTCCTCTGCTGAGAGCATTGTGTTTGGAGACATGACCGGCTCCTCGTCGCTCTCCTCCGGTGTTCGCCGTTGTCCTCCTTGATGCTCTGCGGCGCTATGTACGCCCGTCGACGATGTGTCCAAGACTGCATCTTCCTTGGATCGGATCGAGTCCTGCCACCCACTTGCCACTTCTTCTAGACGATAAGAGTGGATGGTGCGTCGACAAGTGAAGTGTTGCGGGAGTTGGTGTTCTTTGGAGATGTTCGGTTTCGGTCGAGACGTGGTGTTGTGTGTCGATGAGGATAGGCTCTTTGCTTTGTAGCTTGCTTTGCGGTGTTGGCCGTCTTTGGTTTGGCTTCGGTGTGGTGTTTGTGCTATGCTTGTTGTTCGCAGCAAGTGTAGTTTCTTGTAACTCAAATTCTACCTTCTATAAAGCTATTGTACGCTTAGGCGTACTCTAAAAAAAAAGTCATCTTCATCACTTCTGGTCAACGTATCACCGGATAACTTGTCCCGGTCTGTATGTAGTATTAACTTCAAAATAAATCATCAGAATTTACCTCCAAAAAAAATCAAAATAAATTCAGAATTTTCTTCCAAACCTAGATATCCATCCAGAGCGCAATTTCATACTGAAACATGCTTTGGTTTGATGAACCACCATAAGAGTATCTACATCAAATGCCCGCGGACGCGTCTGGGTGCATCCACAGACAGTGACCGGTCATCCCTAAAAAACGCATTCCACATCCGAATACCTCAAATTCATATTATTACATGCAACGTGAAACCTAATCTACGCGGAGCTCGTCCGGTTTCGCTCCCCACTCGCCCGGCTCCGCCCTGGCCATGTCCGGCGGCCGGCTACGCTCCACAGAGTGTTGGGCCGGTCGCCGGCAAGGTAGGGTAGGGCATGGGACCACTACTAGGGAAAAGCCTATACACAAAGGTACAACAGTAGCGCTGGTTAAAATAGGGCGCTACTGCTACTTAGTAGTAGCGTTTTAAATGAACCGCGCTACTGCTACTACTTTAGCAGTAGCGTGTTCTACCAAACGGCGCTGCTGCTATATTTGTACTGGGCGCAGATGCTAGCCCCACTTAGCAGTAGCGCGTACCACTGACCAGCGCTACTGCTATGGCCCGTAGCAGTAGCGTGTTTCCCTGAAACGCGTTACTACTTACTTACCTTATCCTGGAGCCGTTCAACCCTCTCACACTCACTCCCTCTCACTCGCTCTCGCGCGTGCCAAACCCGTACATCGTCCGCCGCCGCCGCGCTGCTCCTCGCCGAGGTACTCCCTCCTCCTTCCTCCGACTATCCTCCTCCCACCGCCCCTCTCCCTCCTCCTCCTCCTCCGGCCACCTCCTTCCTCCTCCTCCTCCGCCGCCTCTCCCCCCTCCACCCCGCCTCCTCCTCCTCCTTGGCCGCCTCCTCCACCCCGCCTCCTCCTCCTCCGCCGCCCCTCTCCCCTCCTCCTCATCGGCCTCCTCCCCCTCCTCCTCTCTCCTTCGTCCTCCCTTCCCTCCTCCCTCCATCTCTTTTTTTCTGTTTTCACTGTAGTTTTTACTATTGTATAATGTAGTTTTTACTGTTTTAGTAAGTGTTTAAAATAATTAGTAAGTAAATTAATAAACTAGTTGAATTAGTTTAGGTTTAGTAAGAACTAGTTGAATTAATAGAACTAATGTATTTTTAGTAAGAAAATTAATATAACTAGTTGAACTCGTTTATTTTTAGAAAGAACTAGTTTATTTCTATTTATAGTAAGTTTATATTTAGTAAGAACTAGTTGAATTAATAGAACTAGTTGAACATGTCACATTTTTTGTTATTTTTTTAGTTTAAGCAATTATTCCCGCATCGACGTCGACGATGCCTATCCCGCATCCTCATAGTCGATACCCGTCGTTTGCTAGGGTTTTAGTTGTATTAGTGATGTTATATATATGATACTATTCGGGATGTATTAGTGATAACGTATAGGGTTTTTGTTTTTGCAGAAATCAAGGAGCCCCTCCATCATCCCCGCCGTCGTCCCCGTCACCGACCCCCTCCGTTCTCGAGGTGAGACCAGCCAAATCTCCATGTCAATATGAGTCCTATAAGATATGATGTAGATAAAAACATGTATATCTTGTGTTGCTCAAGTAAGATATGTGGTTGCCCAAGTGGCCTGTCATGTTCAGGTTACACCTCCGAGTGCCTATGTTTTGCCGGAGTGTTGATTAATTTTCGTTTCGGCAAATTTCAGGCGCTCGATATGTCCTTTTTTAGCAAAGGTCATGCCGGATTTTTTCGTGAATTCTGGCATGACTTATGCTAGAATATGTAGGAAATATCGAGTGGCCTGGATTTTCTCGGAAAATAATTAAACGACATTTCTCGAAAAATATATTTAATTGTACAAGTTTAATATTTGAATTATGAACGTAGGAAATGTCGTCATCGGACGACGAAAGTATTCCGGGGGAGTGCAGCTGGTGCCACGACGATCGAGGTCTATGCGACAGGCCTCACCTGGACGAAGATCGGCGCTTCAGCATTCAGCTCGAGGAGACCTTCGATGTTGAAACGGTACACAATGACGGCAAGTGTTTTTTCGTAATTAAGTATGACTTCAACTATTTCAACGTGTAAATCTTTTACAATTTGAGTAGCTTATCCCATGCCATGCAAGACACTATGTCTTGGAGAGGATGTATTTTGAAGACCATGAAAATTTTGAAATAAAGAAAATTCACCTAAGGACTTATCATGGTATGAATTTTGAAGTAAATCTGTATAATTTTGAGAGCGTACCCCATTTTGGTTGCCCGGGTTGGGAAGCACTTTCCAAGATGTATGATTTTCAAGAGGTATATTTATCACCATGGATCTTGGTGATCCTGACATCGACCAAGACAATTTGGACATTTGGGTCCTTGTTGATACACTTCCAATTCTACCGCTATGTGAGTTCCTCAAATATAGCTATTAAGTAATTTATATTGTTTATTACAAAATAGTTGACAACTTATTTCCATTGATAGCTTACTTTCATTCTTCAAAGAATGTGCGGAAGATGGTAGACAGAACCATACACCGATGGCTCTGAGTTAACTTATCAGGAGAGAAGTCATCTGGTCGCATATTGTACTGATCTTGAGAATTACAACGCCTTTTATCGAACTCCTCCAAATTATGGTCAATACGTGCCACTAGTGCACGTGTTGAACCGCAATAACTTCCAAGGAGATTCCCTGGTAAGATTTTTTTACTATTACGACATCCGTGCATCTTTTGCATACTTCTAAAACTAGTACATCATTGCTAACTATGAAGTTACTACTATGTTTTTCAACAGAAAATCCCGATGGATTGTGTGCCTCATTTGATGCATCAGAATGGTCGCCTTGATGTTTTGAACATACAGCCAGGCCATCCTACGAATCTCACCTGTCCATACCGGATTTCTAAAATCGGTGAACACATGATAATCGAAGAATGGAAAAAATATATAGACAGACGTAAGGACATTCTTGGAAGCAACATTGTGCGAAAGGCAAGAATTGAAGACAGGATAATCGCCATTCTCCATAATGAAGAGTGAGGAGCTATCTTGTTTTACGCTATTTTACCTAAGATAATATAGTAGACCCTAAGAGAATGTAGTAGGTCCTATGAGGTACAATATGTTTATGAGAGTTGATGATGAGTAGTTGTGATTATGTCTAGTGACCAACTTGTATGTGATGTCTCATTGGTGAAAACGATGATCATGAGGAGGTGTTATATGACAATGATGTATTATGATGATAAGTTGTTAATGATATGATGATGATGATATATTATATCATTGGGTGAAAGAACCGCGGATTAGTTTCAAGTGGATGTCCATCCACTTGAAACTAGTCCACAGTTCTTTCTCCTAGTGATGTAATAACTCATTATGATGTAAAATTATTCTCTAAATTGCTGCGGTATGAAAACTTGTATAAAGGTGTATGAATACAACATGAAATAAAAAATAAATACGGAATAATAGTAGTAGCGCGTGCTCGGAGAAGCGCTACTACTGATTACCAGTAGCGCTCATAGTATAAAGCGCTACCACTAAGTCGATATAGCAGTAGCATGGTCCAACCCACGCTATTGCAAACCTTTAGCGGTAGCGCCTTACTAGTAGCGTTGCGCCCCATGCTACTGATAGGCTTTAAACACGCGCTACTGCTAGGGTTTTCCCTAGTAGTGGACACGAGCTGGCTCATGGGACACAAGGCCCCGCCGTCTCCCATGCCCTACTCTTCCTCGTCGGAGACCGGAACCCGAACGGTGCCGGTGGATGTCAGATCGATGATGGATCCGTCAGGGGACGAGCCGCCAATGTCCACCACGATGCAGTGCTGCGCCGGGACTGATGCGCCATGCAGGGCGCCGGAAAATGCGACTCTACCTCGCCGACGTCTGCCGCCGCGAGGGCTGCCGTCGCCTCCCGCGCACGGTGCCTTGCACGGTGTGCACGGCGTGCCATGGCCTCGTCCCCAATATCGGCGCGCCACCTGAGGGGTTGCGCGTCCGCCAGCGTGTTTGGACGCCAGACAAACCGGACAGCCTCCAGCGAGGCAGCTATGGCCGGCCTAGCGCCGGGTCTATGCCCCATTTGGGCGGACGCAATGGATTCGCGACGGATGGAGTCCTAACGCAGCCGTCCACGGGCCTCCTCCCGGGCGCGGCGGAGCGCAAGCCGGACGACCATCTCCTCCTCAGGGCCGCGCAGGATGAGCTCGGGGTCGACGGATCTAGAGGTGAAGAATTCGGATCCGCTGCCTGCCATGCCGGAGAGGACCGGAAGGAGCCGGAGACGAGTTTGGGAGCCGGAGGAGAGTGTAGGGGAGGGAATTGAAGTGGCTAGAATTTGGTCCGGCGAACGGATGGGGAGAATTTTACTTGGGGTCGTGTGGGCCCGCGTGGGCCGGGTCCGACGTGGCGGGCGTGCCCGGACACCCCAATATCCACCCCATATTAGTGCTGGATATGGGGGTGCCGGTCAGCCTGGTCGTTTGAGAGCCGTTTGAGGGGCCCATCTGGGTCAAAAAATCATGACCGGGCGGCCCGCCCGGCCGTATGAGGCGAGTTTAAAAGGTCCGGTTGTAGATGCTCTAAGTGGCTTTTTTTAAAGAACAAAAAAGTCCTACTACTACCGTTGTATAAGTGTGGTACAATGTGTCAATGCTCATAGTCATACACCGTACGTGCGTGTTCTGCGCTGTGCCCACCGGTGTACTGCCCATGCATGTGGATACAGTGGCCTATACGTGCACGTACAATACATGTACTATTCAAGTACTGATTCATGCATGATGCATCGTCATGCATATAACTGATCGGGTCCAGTCCAATGTTTTGCAGCTGCTAAAGTGGTTGAGCGCTACATCTCATGTCTACCAAAGATGCTATGTATGTATGTGGCTTTTCAATACACGTACTTCACTTTTGGGTCCGCCGGCTCTCCGTATATTTCTCACGGTACGTGTACGTCTTCAGCAAAATAGATAAAATTGACCTACGGACGAAAGTATTTCACAAATTGAACCGTGTTTGAAAAAATTTCACGCAGCTGACCCTTCTGTGCAGCGCCCGACAACCAGGCGCTGCACACTACTGAGCAGCGCCTTATTGCCAGGCGATGTACGCCTGGCCAGCGTGGCACCCTTGGTCAAGGGCCAACCCCACACCTAGTCGTGTGGTTTTTTTCCGCTAGCAGACATGCGCTATGCTACGAAGTGTAGCGCCTATCTCTAAAGCGATGTACTGCGACTTAGTAACCACAGCGGGTCGGCCCTCCCCCATCCCACCCAGCCATTCGTCCAGTGGATGAAATAGAAAGGGGCGGCTCTCTCCTCTCCCCCTCTCAATCCTCTCTCCCAGATCCTTCCGATTTGAAGTTTTCCTCCGTGGATTTGTTGCCCAACCCATCCTAGAAGGTAATCTCCTCCGATCCCCTTCTTTCTATCCAAAAACCTTCCCCATTCTTCATGTTTGTGATGAAACCCTAGTTTATGATTGATTTGAAATTTCTATGGGAAATAGAATGAATGTGTGTTGATTTAGCCTATGTAGATTACTTGTAATTATCGGGGAACATTATTGTTGTTGATTTGTATTGTAAATTGCATACATAGGAAATTGTATGTACATATGAATCTCTACCTAATAATAAAGCAAATTGGGTTTCGGTCGTCCGTCGCGCACTTTTGCAGAAAACCCCTTGCATTTTTTATGAATTAACCCGCAGTACACACTTAAGTCATAACCGAACAGTTATTTTACATTTTCACGGAAACCCCCCTGATGTATAAGATAATTCACCCGCTGATCATATATAAGTCAAACAAATGTTTTTCTAAATTATCCATATCTTTTAAACCGTAACTCCGATTTTAACATGTTATATATGAAAATTGATTAGAAAATGTGTAGAATCTGAATATGATGTTATTTTTTTGTTAAATATTTTTAAATATTATTTTGAAGATATTTAATTCAAACAAATATTTTTCTTAATTATCCATATCTACTAAACCGTAATTCGATTTTAACATGTTATAGATGAAATTTGAATAGAAAATATGTAGAATTTGAATATGATGTTATTTTTACCTATTAAATATTTTAAAATATTATTTTAAAAGCAAACTTGTAACCTATAGGGCACGTCCGCTTTTCTTTAAATGCATGATGATCTGGATTGCAAATAAACAACCACTAAAATCATAAAGAGACGAAAGAAACCATCGATAATCACACATGAGCACGTCTGAAAAAACTGGCAGGGGAAAAACAACATTCAAACACACTTTGGTTTGTGTGAACACTGAGGCCACTGAGGGTGAGAAGGAGGACAAGCGGCAACACAAAAATGATGCCTCGCTAAAATAAAGGGCATGAACATATTATGGTTATTGGGTTAAGAGTGTGTGTTATTTTTTTCTCCCATTGCAACGCACGGGCTCTTTTGCTAGTTAATAATCACGTATGAAATTATATTAGATGATTGCTTATAGAATAATTGTTGAGGGTTGACATTGTTTAGAGGCTTACATATGAAGGTGATAAAACACCTTTTTACATGGCAGATTTTCATTCAAGTACATGGCAAATATTTGTCAAACCAATTTCAATATTTTCTTAAAAGCCTTTTAGTACCTATGGAAGATTGTTGAGATGAATACATATGAATGCATAGGAAGTAGTTTGCTCAATTGTACTTAGCATAGGAAGTATGGTGACACACGTGAATAATTATCCTATGCATAGGATGGTAGTTTGCTCACGTATGAAATGATGCTCATATATGTTTATTGTTTGAAATATGTAGGATGGTTTGCCTTCTCGATGATTTCTATGACGTTCAACACCGGGCCTACATTATGTCGGAGAAGGAGCAGGTAATAATCATATATAGTAGTTGGTATTTTGAAATTTGTGTTTAGTTCAAATAGACATGCCCCATATGTAATACTCTGACTTGCTTGTTTGCAGTTGCTTCAACCTCTGAAGATTCGGTCTCACGGGGTGTCTGGTGGTGCCATGCCCTACGATGAGCGATACACACCGTACATCAGGAAGACATAACTCCTCCTATTCATTCAGCTGGTCAGTCGGTTGATGTCGAACCTCAGTGCTGCAGCAATCACCTCGCTTGTTGATCGGTGGAGGAAGGAGACGCATAGTTTTCATCTTCGGGCCGGGGAGATGACCGTGACGCTCCAGGATGTCGCGTTGATCACCAGTCTTCCTATCAAGGGGACCTCTTTGTATGAGCACCGATTCTGATGGGTGGTGCCAACGGATGGAGGCCCTTATCGGTATGTCTCCTCTAGAGGCTCCAGTAGCAGATGAAGAGAAGAAGAAAAGAGTCGCAGCCGGAGCTCAATTCACATGGATTGCGAACTTTGCACATTACCCTCAGGATGCTACTAATGATGTGATCCAGACATATGCCCGTGTCTATGTGTGGTACGTTGTCTCCATGACTTTGTTTGCTGATGCCACTGGCAAGAACGCTCCATAGATGTGGCTTAAGGCGCTGACCTTCTTCAACAACCAATGGAGTTGGGGTTCGGCGGCATTGGCCTAATTGTACCGACAGGTAGTCAGTTGTTTGTTTTCACTTCATTTCTACATTACCAATGCAATCTTGCTCTTAAGTGAACCATGTTTTCCTTTATGTGTAGTTGAACGATGCTTGTTGTAGGATCTCAATTTGGTGGTTGTATGCTCGTACTTCCGGTATGGAGCTGGGAGCGCCTACCGGTTGGACACTCGAAAGGACGTCACGTACAAGGCTTCGGACGACAAAGGTGACGAACTACGACTCCTCACTTGGGCTTACAAGTGGGATGTGGTATCCGAGATGACGAGTGATGTCACTCTCATTTATAGGCAGTAGATCAACGAGTTGGAGACGATTACGGCTGAGCACGTAAACATTTACATTACATCACCCATTCTCATGCTTTTATGACAACTCGACATCAATGTTGCGTTCTTGTGCTATGTTCCAGGTGGAATGGGAGCCATATGGCGCCGAGGATGGATTGGGTAATGCGGGAGATTTCATCCTGAATGCGATGTGCTTGCGGGATTGACATCTTTGGCTTATGTGGTGCCCACTCATATGCAACTGGGCGGTTGAGCTTCATTTGCCACATCATGTGTACCGCCAGCTTGGTTTGTTCCAGAGTCACCCGCTGGTATGGCAGGACACGGACAAAGCACTTCACAGGTAAGAGAGAATAAACCGTGTGCACTTAGCATCGTCGGGTCCTTTTTGATGGTGCTAATATTTTGTTTTTTAACATGTAGGTTGGATAGAAAAAAGCAGTGAAAGATCAAGGACTGGGACAAATATCATAAGAAGTATGTCACCATGTTCGAGCTTACTTTGGAGCATGCTCAGGCTACTGCAGGATCCCAACTTCGTAAGCACTGACCACTCGCATTCAACAATACCTTAAATGGTATCTTGCAAGTACTCGTGTGGAGATATGCAAGCTGGCGTTTGTTGAGGAGATTTTGGAAGATCCCACTATTTTTGATGAGCTAACCCAGCACGAATACAACAAATACATCACGTACAAGGCTTCTTGAACTTTGTTGGAAATTGTACCCCTCTACGCTTTCTCATTGGCCCTATTACACATCTTTGCTTGCGTAACATGTTTATCTTGTTCCGGTCCACAGCGCAACTAGATCAAAAAAGCAGCTGATGAAAGCCAGACTATTCTGCACATAACCCCAGTTGGAAAAAACAATGGGGAAGGTGCACTTCGAGCATTCAGTAAGGTACCTATCCCACTCAGTTGTCCATGTTACATATGTTGCTAAGTTGGATATCTCATTCACTTGTCCATGTTACATCGTCAGGGCCAAAGGTTAAGGCGGTATCATTCGCTTGTCCATGTTAGATCGTCAGGGCCAAAGGTTAAGGCGGTTATCCAACCTTATCAGTTGTCGTGACCCCGAATATTTAGAACCAAAGATGTCCAGGTCCGCTACACCATATGATCCCCCATCTAACAACGGGGCTCATCTGGAGGATGAGACTACGTCAACAACTCATCTGGAGGATGAGGGTGTGGTCACCCAAGAGGTATGACAATAGCACATATTCATCTCTTTGATTCATTGCTCACTTCATTATGACGCAAGTTCTTTACCATATCATTTTCTTTTATGATAGGTTGATGATGACATGACATTGCACGCCTATCAAGTTCGGTCTGCATACATGTTGAAACCTAGGAAGGATTTCAAACGGTTGACACCCGAAGACTACAACACTAGAGGAAAGAGGGCGGTCGGTGGGAGCCCGTGGATGGCGAGCTTGGATGATGGTGTGAACAATGAGGAGGACGAGGAACCGGAGCCAGTTGCTCATCCGAGGAGGAAGAAGATATTCTGCAGGAGGGGAAGAGGCGGCAATAGTACACGCGGAAGGAACTAGTCGTCATCGTTTTCTTATGAAATTGAACTAGTCGTCATTTTCTTTTGTTGATGAACTTGTAACAATCTTGCACTTCTTGTCTTTGTTGAACTTGAAGTGACGTTAACTCTTAGTAATGTTCTACTTCATGTCTTTGTTGAAGTTGAAGTGATGTTGAGATTTTCATAATGTTGATCCTAACTGCTTTATGTGAGATGCATATTATCTATTATTACTGAAAATATTGAATGAAAATCTATTGAACACTAACTATTCTATTTCTGTAGTTCACATATGCATGGCACCTAACACAGAGGCGCTGCACTACTCAGGTGTTGCACTGTGTCGCGCAGCACCTGTGTGCTAGCCGTTGCACCCTCAGTTAGAAAATTTTAGGGGCGAAAACTGCTGTAAGGTTTCTGTTGCTTTCTGGATAGAACATCCAGGTGTGCAATGCCTAGACGTCAGGCATCACACTGTATTGTGCAGTGCCTTAGGCCAAGGCGTTGCACTGTGTAGTGCAACGCCTTATGACAAGGCGTTGCACACCTGAATGTTCTATCCAGAGAGCAACAGAAAGGTTACAAGCAGATTTCGGCCATTTTTTTCTAAGTGTGGGTGCAACGTCTTCGGATCGGGCGCTGCACATTGACTTAGTGGATTATGGGGCCTCAGAGAGCCCATTTTGCTCTCTGGACTCTCTGGACAGCTCCAGTTTCGCCAGTTTAATATGTGCAACGCCTTAAACTCAGGCACTGCACTTTGGATGTAACATCCCAATTTTTCAGTTTGGAATTTTATACATAGGTCATTCATGCATATCATATTTTATTGCATTTCGTTTTGCGATCCTCGAAATTCTAAGCAACTCAAGGACCCACGGAGAGAGTTGGGGATTTCACGGTTTTCATATTGGATTTTTATCAAATATCGAAACTAGGATCATTTTGGTTTTAGTTAATTTTTTTCTCTAGGAAAATATTTCATATTAAAATATATGAGAGGAGATAATATGACTTCTCCAAAATAAATGAAGTATTGGAGGAAAAATATTAAAATCAAATAAATAATTTTATTTGGAATTTTATTGCAATTTTATTTGAATTAGAAATATGCATTTTTGAAAATTGCATTTTTAGGCCAAAAAAATGTTTACTTTGTTCTAAATACTTTATTTAGACGGCGAAAATTTGTTTTGGTATTTTTAGATTTTTATTTTATTTTCTAGGATTTTTTTCCGGCGAAATCTGTTTAAAAAAAATTTAGCGCCCGACTGGGCCGAAGCCCAGCCGAGCCAGGCCGGCCCGCGCAACGCCGCCGCCTCCCCTCCCGTCTTGTGAGACGGACTCACGGAGTCCGCCGAGCCACGCCGCCAAGCCGCCCTTCCCAAGTCGGCCTTGCCCGACCCCCTATAAGTACCCGCCGCCACCGCCTCTCTCCGCCACCCACCACCCGCCATCCGCCGCCGCCGCATGCCGCTGCCGCCTGAATGTAGCCGCCGTCGCCTTGCCGCCGATGGACCCTCCCCCCGACGCTCGCCCACCCCACCGGAGATTCATTTTTCCGTTCGTTCGGTTTTTCCCTGTTTAGTTAGTTAGCGGACAATCGTCCGTACGTTCGTTTTAATGAGCGTCGTTCCTCAGTTAGCCGCAAGCAACGAACATTCGTTCGTTAGCCTGTTCGTCTCATTTCTTTTGCAGGGTTTTTCCGCGATTATTTTCAATCGCGATTTCTGCTCTGATCTTTGATCTAGTATAAGTTTTCGCTCGTTTATCCAAATCAGGTGAAATAAGCGCCTAGATCTTTGTCTCGAAGTCTTCTTTCCATTTAACTAACTTGAACAAGATTTTGGTTCTGTAAAGTTTGACTTTAGTCTAGATTAGTACACGGATCTTGTTTCTTTCGTAGTTTGAGTTTCGTTGCTCCGTTTGTTTTGATTCTTTTTGCAAATCAAATCTTTTCAGTTGAGGTTTCAGATTCGATCTTCTTATTTGAGTTTTACACGTGCATCCTTGCTTGAGTGCTTATGTATGCTATTGTTTGTTTGCGATAGAATTCCCAGAGTGCGAAGCGTGCTACTAAGAGTCTCTAGGATTTGCAGATCGTCAGCAAGGCAAGTAACACATTGATCATGCCCCTTTATACCTAGTTTTTATGCATTAGTTTCAACACTCACACATTGCATGAGAAGGATCTCTTAACATGTGAGTCTGGGAAGTAGATGATGAGGTAGAACCTATTACCTGTTTATTATCAAACCCTTGGGTGTTACTTCTACGTTATGCTTATATTGCCATGCTATGCTCATAGACGTGGAATGGGATTGAGAGTATCCATGACAGATGTGAGTTTGTTAATTAATGGTTCAACTTAAGGTGGAAACTTTAATACACATCTGGGTGGATTGCTTGTGGGCACCTGGAGAATCCAGTGTTGCCCTAGGATATCCCGGAGTACCCATGTGCTCATCCTACGGTCCGCCACCCAGGCTCAAAGGAATCATAAGATTATTCATGCTAGAAACTTCCGTGTGCAGCCACAAGCCATTATGGGCTCTGGCATAGTTGAGTATGTTGCGTGACCTCTTTCACTAGTAGGCTAGCAGATGTAGAGGGAAAGTAGGTGTAACTGTCTACCCAGAGTAAAGAGTTAATGCTTCTGAAAGACTGTGTCTCGGTCATCCGTTTCTCAAACATCATGTAGTGCGAGAAATTCAATGGAGGAGATCGAGTCTTGTGGGGAAAAGTGCACAAACCTCTGCAGACTGTATAAACTAATCATGGTTAGCCGTGTCCCTAGTTATGGACATCTTGAGTATCTGGTACTTGAATTGTTGATTTAATCTCATCACTCTAAATTAATTTGTTGGGTTGTAATGATTACTTTAATTGAGATTGAGTTGGAGGAACCTTCTCAATGATGTTTCAACCCCCATGATAGTTAAATAAAATCTATTCCTTTGTTGTCGGGAAAAATTGGTTTTTGCAAAACAATATAACCTTAGAGCCTCCACCAGCCATATATGCATGTAGTGATAGCATTTATCTGTTCATTGCTCTTCTGTGTTATATTGCCAGCATATTCCATGTGCTGACCCGTTTCGGGCTGCAACATATCATGTTGCAGACTTTTCAGACGAAGAGTAAGGTGCGCTAGGTCGTTTGTCATGCACTTAGCTATGCAGTTGGAGTTGATGGACTCACTTTATCTTCCAAGTCTTCCGTTGTTATCTTATTTAGATGGCCTTAAGCCATATTTATTGTAATAAGTTCTCGTTTGAGACACTCGATGTAATAAGCGTGTGATTGCTACTCTGTTATAAATCCATTTAAGTATTGTGTGTGTCAGCATTACCGATCCAGGGATGACACTGAACACAGAGATTTGGCCGTTTGAGGTCGGATCGCTACAAGATGGTATCAGAGCACACGCTGAATGTAGGACACGACCACTAAGATGAGCCATAGGTCACTCTTCTCTACTCATTTCTGACTCCTCTCCATTTTCTACTCTTTAGGATGGCGGACTCGAGGAACAAGTTTACACAACCGGATGAAGACACACCTTTTGGGAGACACTTGAAGGAAGTCACTAGGTACCTGAACATCGGAATACCAAGATTCACCGGGACCTAGACTGCTACTTTACCAGAAGAGGAGCGATGTATGATTCGAGTTCAAGTTCTAGGAAGGATATTCACGCCAGTCACTGAGCCCATAGAGTTTTCCTTTGATGCACCAACCTGGAGTCTAGGAAAGAGCATGGCAACCCACATCGCCATGGGACGCATCGGCGAAGTCTACAACAAGGATCTTAAAGACACTATCTATCAAATATGTGGGTGCCGAGATGAGCAATGGGAGATAGTCAGCACCAGGAGGTACAGGTCTATTGCAGCTTTCATCCAGGAGTTAAACCAGCACATTTGTCGCTAGGAGAACCAGATGTGCGCAGGCATGATAGATCTGAAGAAGGCAATGACCAGGATCATGGAGCTAGAGGAGGAACTCAAGTCTACACGTGACGGATATAAGAAGGAAATGACAATACTCGTGGAGAAGAATGGCGACCTAACAAGGAAGCTAGGAGTTTTCATGGGAGACCCCGCGCCAGGAAGAGAAGACGACGAACCCAAGGAAATTCGTTCTGAAGACTACATCATCATCGACAACACCGACTCTGACCCGAATGGTAGTGATGATGATTATGAAGACGAAGCTGGAGCGGATATTATGGAGTCTTCCACCGATCAAAATTTCTAGATGACCATCGTATGATTAGTAGTCTTTCCCCATGTATATAGTAGTAGTCCGAGCACTTTTGTAACGATAGTTCTAAGGACGATTGTATGCCCTTGCTTGAATTGATTTGGTGTGCTATGTTTGTGTTTGTCTCAAGTGCATATGGGTAGTGCCTTCTCACTAGACCTCATTTCTATTCTAATCTCTCCCCTCTAAACCCATCAGATGCCTCCGAGACGTGACACCGGATTTGTTTTTCCACCGGAGATCACCCAGTTGATCCTGCAGCAGAATGCCTTGATGCAGATATTAGTACAGAACCAAGGCAAAAACAACAACAACAACAACAACAATAACAACCCTCCGCCACCACCACCAGTTGACAACTTAGCCCGTTTTCTAAGATTGCAGCCGGCGGTGTTTTCTAGTAGCACCGAGCCGATAGTTGCTGATGACTGGCTATACAAGATTGGAAGGGAGTTGACCACTGCAGGTTGGACAGATGCTGAGAAGGTGCGTTTTGCCGCACATCAATTGGATGGACCAGCAGCTTCATGGTGGGAGAATTACACAGCCACTTTCCCTATAGCCAATATCACCTGGGATCAGTTTCAGCAAGCATTCTGCACAGCCGCGAGTTTTGCAACTTGCGCCAGGGAAATCGTAATGTGGCTCAGTACGTAGATGAGTTTAGTAAGCTATCTTGTTATCCCCAGATGATGTGGCCACAGATGCCGCGAAGCAGGAGAAGTTTATGGAAGGGCTGAATGATGAGATCAGCATGCAGTTGATGGTGGCAATATTTGACAACTACCAGGAGCTGGTAGACAAGGCTCTTATGATTGAAGGGAAGCAGCAGCAGATTGAGAGCCTTATGAGGAAGTATGGACAAGGAAAGTACAATTCTGGAGCTCAGTAGAAGCCTCGTTTCACCCCGAACTCGGGAGGATTTACCCATAACCATGGAGGCCACGCCCACAATGGAGGAAGTTCCCATAACCAGAATGGCCCCAAGAATGGGAATGGGAATGGAGCAAGCAGTAATCAGAACCGCTCCAATCCAGCCACACCCGCCAAGAAGGACCTAAGTCACATTACTTGTTTCAAGTGCGGGAAGACTGGACACTATGCCACTGAGTTCCCTGAAGCGAAGAATGGGAATGGCAATGGAAGCTCTGGGAAGAAGCCCAACCCATTCAACAGGGGACAAGTGAACCACGTGAACGTGGATGAGGTTGAAGAGCAGCCTGATGCAGTTGTCGGTAAGTTTTTGGTTAAGTCATTTACTGCAATTGTTCTTTCTGATACTGGTGCATCGCATTCATACATTTCAAGGGGATTCATGGATAAATATAAATTGCCCACCAAAGTACTTAGAACACCTATGTTAGTAAGCTCACCAGGAGCATAGTATATGGCAAGTCAAGGATGTTTTCAGATGCAATTGGAAGCCATGTTTTCCCCTCAGATCTGATAATTTTGGAGTCACAACGATTGGATGTGATATTAGGCACGGATTGGCTAGCAATGTATGGAGGAAAAATCGATTGCGCGAGTAAGTCGATTTTACTCACCACCCCGGAGGGAAAAAGGATCAAGTATGTATCTAGGCATGCGCCTAGGAGGACTCAAGTAAATTCTCTCTCGCGAGTTGTTCAGGAGGAAGTGCCTGTAGTAAAGGATTACCCAGATGTATTTCCAAAGGAGTTACCAGGCATGTCGCCAGACCGAGACATCGAGTTTTTGATAGAGCTATTGCCAGGCACTGGACCAATATCAAACAAACCATACCAGATGCCCGCGAATGATCTGGAAGAGATCAAGAAACGGATTAAGGAGTTGTTGGAGAAAGGTTACATTCGACGAAGTTCATCACCATGGGGAGCCCCAGTGCTCTTGGTTGAGAAGAAGGATGGATCGTTAAGAATGGTTGTTGATTATCGTGCTTTGAATGAAGTGACGATCAAGAACAAGTACCCGCTGCCGATGATCAATGATTTGTTTAACCAGTTGCAAGGAGATAAAGTGTTTTTGAAGATTGATCTGCGATCAGGATACCACCAGCTTAAGATCCGAGAAAAGGATATACCAAAGACAGCTTTCACCACAAGGTACGGGTTATATGAGTATACGATTATGTCATTTGGACTGACCAACGCGCCTGCCTATATCATGAGTATGATGAACAAGGTGTTCATGGAGTTCTTGGATAAGTTTGTCGTGGTGTTCATTGATGATATCTTGGTATACTCAAAGAATGAACAGGAACACAAGGAACATTTACGTTTAGTTCTCGAGAAGCTAAGGGAACATCAGTTATATGCCAAGTTCAGCAAATGTGAGTTTTTTTGACAGAAAGACTGTAAGGGAACCCCTTACAGTATAATTGGTGCAACAAACCAAAATTGCAAGTACCATGCCTTGAACCTGGGTGGGTGGGAAGGCATCCGCCCCTTCCCACCACTAGGCTATGCCTTAGTCTGCCAAATGTGAGTTTTGGTTGAAGGAAGTGGGATTTCTTGGACATGTTATATCAGGAGAAGGTATAGCGGTGGATCCTACTAAGGTCCAGTCAGTCACTGAGTGGTTGGCACCCACCTCAGTTGGAGAGATCCGCAGTTTTCTTGGACTCGCAGGATACTATCGGAGATTCATTGAAATTTTTTCCAAGATTGCGAAGCCTATGATGGCATTGCTGAAGAAGGACACCAAGTTCCATTGGACTGAAGAATGTGAAGCAAGTTTCCAGGGGTTGAAGAAACATCTGACTACAGCCCCAATGCTGATTCTGCCGGATATACGCAAGGATTTCCAAGTGTATTGCGACGCCTCTCACTTAGGACTTTGTGGAGTACTTATGCAAGAGGGAAGAGTTGTTTCATATACCTCACGACAACTTCGACCGCATGAGTTGAATTATGCCACGCATGATTTGGACTTAGCAGTTGTAGTGCATGCCCTCAAGACCTGGAGACATTTTCTTATTGGAATTGTGATGTGTACACGGATCACAAGAGTTTGAAGTACATTTTCACACAGAAGGAGCTGAATCTCAGGCAAAGGAGATGGTTGGACCTCATAAAGGATTATGATATGAAGTTGCACTATCATCCAGGCAAGGCCAATGTCATAGCACATGCTTTGAGCCGGAAGAGTTATGTCAATACCCTAGTAAGCGGAGGATTGCCAAAGGAGTTAGCAGAAGATATCAGGGAGCTTCGTTTGGAGATTGTTCCTAGAGATTGTTCCTAGAGGTTTTGTTGCAGCGATGGAAGTTCAATCTACATTGCTGGAAAAGATTCGAGAAGCTCAGAAGGATGACAAAGAAATTGCTAAGATAAAGGAGAAGATGAGTGAAGGAAAAGCCAAAGGTTTTCGTGAGGATGAGCACGACACCTTGTGGTTTGATGACCCTATTTATGTGCCCAACAATAAAGAGATCGGGAACTTGATACTACAGTAAGCTCATGACTCTCCATACTCGATACACCCCAGAAACACCAAGATGTATTTGGATTTGAAGGAGCTTTCTGGTGGACTGGAATGAAGAAGGATATTGCTGAGTATGTAGTAGTGTGTGATGTATGTCAGAGAGTGAAGGCAGAATATCAGAAGCCAGCAGGACTACTGCAGCCAATGCCGATACCCAAATGGAAGTGGGACAAGCTTGGCATGGATTTTATCACCGGATTACCCAGGAACCGATCAGGATATGACTCTATCTGGGTAGTAGTGGATCGCTTGACCAAAGTAGCCAGCTTTATCCCAATGAAAACCACTTATACCAGTGCAAGTTGGCCAAGATATATATGACCAGGATCGTATGTTTGCACGGAGTTCCCACGACCATCGTATCAGATAGAGGAACATAGTTTACTTCAAAGTTTTGGCACCAGCTGCACCAGACTTTGGGAACCAGGCTAGAGTTCAGCACAGCCTTTCATCCGCAGACGGATGGACAGACTGAGAGAGTCAATCAGATTCTGGAAGACATGTTGAGTTGCTTGTGCGCTAGATTATGGATCTAGTTGGGATGACAACCTGCCCTACGCGGAGTTCTCATACAACAACATCTACTAGGCCAGTTTGAAGATGGAACCTTTCGAAACCTTGTATGGAAGGAGATGCCGAACACCGTTGATGTGGGATGAAGTTGGAGACCGCCAGTTGTTTGGACCGGATTTGATTAAGGAGTCTGAAGAGAAGGTTAAGCTGATTCAAGATAGGCTGAAGGTAGCTCAGTCCCGACAGAAGAGTTATGCAGATTCAAAACGCAAGGAGGTAGTCTATGAAATCGGAGACAGAGCATACCTATGTGTGTCACCACTGCGAGGAGTTAAACATTATAGAGTTAAGGGAAAGTTAGCCCCGAGATTTGTAGGACCGTACTGTGTTTTGGAACGCATGGGAGAGGTTGCCTACAAGTTGGAGTTACCCGAGGGACTGTTAGGAGTTCATGATGTGTTTCATGTTTCCCAGTTGAAGAAGTGCCATGCAGAGATGACCGATATTCCTCTGAGAGATACAGTGCCCCTCAAAGCAATTCAGTTGGATAGTGATTTGACATATAAGGAGAAACCTGTCAAGATTCTCGAATTTGCCAGCCGAGTTACTCGCAGCAAGGTTATCAATTTTTGCAAAGTTCAGTGGAGCCACCATATCGAGGATGAAGCCACTTGGGAACGAGAGGAAGATCTACTCAAAATCCACCCACACCTATTTCCTAGCCAACCCGAATCTCGAGGACGAGATTCATCTTAAGGGGGGTAGGTTTGTAACATCCCAAATTTTCAATTTGGAATGTTATACATAGGTCATTCATGCATATCATATTTTATTGCATTTCATTTTGCGATCCTCAAAATTCTAAGCAACTCAAGGACCCACGGAGAGAGTTGGGGATTTCTTGGTTTTCATATTTCATTTTTATCAAATATCGAAACTAGGATCATTTTGGTTTTAATTAATTTTGTTCTCTTCGAAAATAACTCATATTAAAATATAGGAGAGGAGATAATATGACTTCCCCAAAATAAAACAAATATTGGAGGAAAAATATTAAAATCAAATAAATAATTTTATTTGGATTTTTATTGCAATTTTATTTGAATTACATAAAAATGCATTTTTAAAATTGCATTTTAGGCCAAAAATGTTCACTTTGTTCTAAATATTTTATTTAGACGGTGAAAATTTGTTTCGGTATTTTTAGATTTTTATTTTACTTTAGGATTTTTTCCGATGAAATCTGTTTTTTTAAGTTCAGCGCCCGACTGGGCCAAAGCCCACGTGAGCCAGGCCGGCCCGCGTACCGCCGCCGCGTCCCCTCCCGTGCGCGAGACGGACTCGCCAGAGTCCGCCCGAGCCACGCCGCCGCGCCACCCCTTCCCCAAGTCGGCATCGCCTACCCTCAGAGCGACTGGACCCAAATGGATCAAGTCTCGTGCTCGGTGTCATCCTGGATCAAGAATGTCGACACCACACAAGATTGAAGGATTTATAGCGAGTAGCAATCACACACTTATTACAGCGTTGTCCAAAAGAGGACTTATTACAATAATATGGCTTAAGGCCATCTAATAATAACAATGGAAGACTTGGAAGATAAGTGAGTCCATCAACTCCATCGGCATCACCGAGTATAGAACCACGACCTAACACCTTACTGTCGTTCGAAAAGTCTCGCAACATGAAAGTTGCAGCCCAAAACGGGTCAAGACATGGAATATGCCGCAATGTAACACATAGAGAACAATGAAGTAATAAGCCTATACTACATGCATATATGGCTGGTGGAAAAGCTCTCTGATTCTGCTTTTGCATAAAGCTAGTTTTCCCTCATCGCAAAGGAATGATTTTGTTTAACTATCATGGTGGTTGTTAAACATTGAGAATGGTTGACAGATCCTCAATCCCAATTAAAAGTACTCATTAAAACCCAATATCATTAATTAGAAGTAACATGATGAGATTCACATGATATTCAAGTACTAGATACTCAAGACGTCCATAACCGGGACACACTAATCATGGTTAGTTTATACACTCTGCAGAGGTTTATGCACTTTTCCCCACAAGACTCGATCGCCTCCGCTTGGTTCTCGTGACTACATGTTGTTTGAGAGATTGATGACCGAGACACGCCTTTCGAAGCACTAGTACCTTACATGTGGGTAGACCGTACAAACCTACATCCCCTACATCAGCTAGCCTACCCGTAAGAGTTCGCACAACTTAATCAACTATGCGAGCCCATAATGGCTTGTGGCTGCACACGAAGTTTCTAGTTTGAAATAATCTTATGATCCCTTAGAGCACAGGTGGCGGTCCAAGAAATACAGGCAAGTCTGATAGAAACCAGGTGCCTCAATCCACCTAGATGTGTGTTTAAGTTGCCACCTTAGATAAACCATTAATTAACAATCTCACATCTATCATGGATATTCACTCACCCAATCCACGCTCACCGGCATAGCATGGCATAGTAAGCAAACGAGAAGTAGCTCCCAAGGTTTCATAAGTAAAACAGGTAATAGGTACTACCTCAATCTACTCCCCATCACACAATTTAAGTTGATCCTAATCATGCAAGTGTTTGAGGAATAAAGCTAATGCATAAAACTGGGTAGTAGAAAAGGTATGATCAAGTGTTACTTGCCTTGCTGATGATCCGCGTAACCTAGAGACTCGAAGTAACAAGCGGCGCACTCCGGGTGATCTAACGCAGACAAACAACAAGCATACAATAAGTACTCATCTAATGCACAGGTAAATCTCGAATAAAAGATCTAACCAGAAAGTTCAACTTAAGAACCCTGGTTGCAAAAAGAATCAAATCAACTAAGGCAACGAAAATCGGATGACGAAAGAAAACAACTCGGTTTTAGCAATTTGAAACTAGGTCAAATTTTACAGTAGCAAAACGTTGTTTCAGTGGATTAGTCGGAACGGCGGTTTCGAAACGAAACTCCAGGCGCTTGAATCACCTGATTCCGATAAACGAGCGAGAAAATAAACTGATTTGAAAATTGGATCGGAAATCGAAATCGGAAAATAACGGATTAAATCCGATTTAAAAGAAAACGACGAACGGTTAATCGAACGGACGTTCGTTAACAGAAACTAACCGACGAACACGTTCATTAAAACGAAAGGATCGGTGAACGTTCACTAATTAACAAAACCGAAAAAAATAAACCAATCTAGGTTTTTAAAAAAAACCGAACAACGAAGGAAAAACCGGAACGGTTTTGGAAACAAACCGACCGGGGTGTGGCGGTGGCTACCTCCGCGAGGTCGCCGGGGGGCGGGCTCAAGGGCGGCGGCGGGTCGGTCGGCGGGTGGCGGCGGGTCGAGGCGATGGCGACGTCGGGCGACAGTGGGCGGCGGTGGCGGGCTTGGGCGCGGGCTCGGCTCGGTTAGGGCGGCGGCAAGGGTGAGGAGGAGAGGGGGGGCTCGGGTATAAATAGGAGGGTGCTGCTTGGGGAGGGGCAAGCAAGGGAGGAGGAGGAGGAGTCCTCCTCGACTCGCCGGCGGCGGCTACACAAGTGTGGCGTGAGGGATAGGGCGGCTGGGCGGCGGCTTGGGCAGTGGGCCCTTAGCCCAAAGCGGGCGCGACAGCGTTTTTTTAACAAAACGAAACGAATTTAAAATAAAACTAAACGAACTCCAAATTAAAAAAATAAATTTTCCCGACTCTTAAAAATGAGTCTAACAAAATGAACTTTTAAAACGGGCCAAAATGCATATTTTTAAAATACTCATTTTTTCCCTAAAGCAAATAAACTTTCAAAACCAAAATTGATTTATTTATTAAATCTTCATTTTTCCTAAATGTTGGGAAAGTCATATTATTCCCTCTCTTAATTTTTTTATTGGAAAAATATTTGAAGATAATTAAATAAATCCAAATGATCCTATTTTCAAAATTTGAGTAAACCCAAATATGAAAATAATGAAATCTCCAACTCTCTCCGAGGGTCCTTGGGTTGCGTGAAATTTTCTAGGATCGGGAAAATGCAAGAAATATGATATGCATGATGACTTAATGTATAACATTCCAAATTGAAAATTTGGGATGTTACAAACCTACCCCCCCTTAAGATGAATCTCGCCCTCGAGATTCGGGTTGGCTAGAAAATAGGTGAGGGTGGTCCTTGAGCAAATCTTCCTCTCTTTCCTGTGTGGCTTCATCTTCATGTGGTGGCTCCACTGAACCTTGCAAAACTTGATAACCTTGCTGCGAGTTACTCTGCTGGCATAATCGAGAATCTTGACTGGTTTTTCCTCATATGTTAAGTCATCCTTCAACTGAATTGCTTCCAGTGGCACTGTGTCTCTTAGCGGTATCTCTGATAACTCAGAGTGACATTTCTTCAGCTGAGAAACATGGAATACATCATGCACTCCTGACAGTCCTTCTGGCAATTCCAGCTTATAAGCAACTTCCCCCATGCGTTGCAAAATCTTATACGGTCCAACGAAACGTGGTGCTAATTTTCCTTTAACTCCAAATCGTTTAACTCCTCGAAGCGGGGATACTCTAAGATGTACTCTGTCTCCAACTTCATATTCAATCGCCTTGCGCTTTGAATCTGCATAGCTCTTCTGTCTGGACTGGGCTACCTTGAGCCTATCTCGAATCAAATTAACCTTCTGCTCAGACTCCTTAATCAAATCTGGTCCAAACAACTGACGATCTCCAGTTTCGTCCCATGACAACGGTGTCCTGCATCTCCTCCCATACAGAGCCTCGAAAGGTGCCATCTTCAAGCCGGTTTGGTAACTGTTGTTATAAGAAAATTCTGCATACGGCAAATTATCATCCCAACTAGATCCATAATCTAGTGCACAAGCTCTCAAAGATATCCTCCAAAATCTGATTGACTCTCTCACCGTCCATCGGTCTCGTGGGTGGAAAGTCTGTCTCAATTCTAGTCTGGTTCCCAATGTTTCGTGCAACTGGTTCCAAAACTTTGAGGTAAATTGGGTTCCTCTATCCGACACGATACTCCTCGAACTCCGTAAACACACAATTCTAGTCATGTATATCTTTGCCAACTTCGCCTTGCTATAGGTAGTCTCGATCGAATGAAATGAGCTACCTTCGCAAGCGATCGACTATAACCCAAATCGAGTCATATCCTAAACGAGTCTTTGGCAAACCTGTGATGAAATCCATGCCTAGTTTGTCCCACTTCCATTCGGTATCGGCAATGGTTGTAACAATCCTGCTGGCTTCGATGTTCTCGCCTTTACTCTCGACATACATCGCAAACTGCTACATACTCCGCCATATCCTTCTTCATTCCGTCCACCGAAAGTATTCTTCAAATCCAAATACATCTTGGTATTTCCTGGGTGAATCGAATAGGGTGAATCATGAGCTTCTTGCAAAATCAACTTCCTGATCTCCGGGTTATTTGGCACATAAACACGGTCCTCAAACCATAGGGTATCGTGCTCATCCTCACGAAATCCTTTAGCTTTTCCTTTGCTCATTTTCTCCTTTATAGAGGCAACTTCCTTATCTGCCTTTTGGGCTTATCTGATTTTGTCCATTAGTGTAGACTGAATCTCCAATGCTGCTACATAGCCTTTCGGAACTATTTCCAAACATAGCTCTCAAAGGTCCTCGGCTAACTCCTTTGGTATTCCTCCCATCATTAGGGTGTTGACGTGGCTCTTACAGCTCAATGCGTCTGCTACAACGTTAGCCTTTCCGGGTGATAATGCAATCTCATATCATAATCCTTGATAAGCTCTAACCATCTCCTCTCGTCGAGATTTAATTCATACGTGTGAAGATGTATTTCAAACTCTTGTGATCCGTGTACACTTCACAATGATTTCCTATGAGAAAATGTCTCCAGGTCTTTAAGGCATGCACAACGGCTGCTAACTCCAAATCATGTGTGGCATAATTTAACTCGTGAGGCTTAAGTTGTCGTGAAGCATACGAAACAACTCTTCCTTCCTGCATAAGCACTGCTCCAAGTCCTCGACGTGAAGCGTCGCAATACACCTCATAATCCTTGGTCTGATCCGGCAATATTAAAACTGGTGAGGTAACTAATCTTTTATTCAACTCCTGAAAACTTGCCTCGCAGTCCTCAGTCCATATGAATTTGGTATCCTTCTTCAACAATTCGGTCATAGGCTTTGCAATCCTTGAGAAATTCTCAATGAATCTTCGGTAGTATCCCGCGAGTCCAAGAAAACTCCGAATCTCTCCAACTGTCGTTGGTGCTTCCCATTTGGTTACGGTCTCAACCTTCGTGGGGTCAACTGCTATTCCTTCTCTGGATATAACATGTCCAAGAAATCCAACTTCCTTTAGCCAAAACTCACATTTGCTGAACTTGGCATATAACTGGTGTTCCCTTAGTTTCTCCAAAACCAATCGCAAATGTTCCTTGTTTTCCTCTTCATTCTTCGAGAAAATCAAAATGTCATCAATGAATACCACGACGAACTTATCCAAAACTCCATAAACACTTTGTTCATCGTGTTCATGAAATAGGCTGGCGTTAGTCAGTCCAAATGACATAACGGTGTACTCATACAGTCCATATCTCGTGGTAAACGCTGTCTTAGGTATGTCCTGCTCCCGAATCTTCAATCGATGGTACCACGATCGTAAGTCGATCTTGGAAAACACTTTAGCTCCTTGCAAACGATCAAACAGATCATTTATCATTGGTAGTGGGTACTTGTTCTTGATTGTTACTTCATTCAATCCACGATAATCGACAACCATCCTTAACGATCCATCCTTCTTCTCTACTAACAGTACGGGTGATCCCCAAGGTGAAGAACTTGGGCGTATAAAACCTTTATCCAATAGTTCCTTAATCTGCTTCTTGATTTCCGCCAAATCCTGTGCGGGCATCCTGTATGGTCGCTTTGATATTGGTCCTGTTCCTGGCAACAGCTCAATCAAAAACTCAATGTCTCTATCCGGTGGCATTCCTGGCAACTCTTCCGGAAATACATCAGAAAATCCTTCACCACTAGTACTTCTTCCCGCACAACTCCCGATAAGCAATTTACTTGCGCTCTCCTCGACTCGTGTCGTGATACGCATTTGATCCTTCTTCCTTCCGTGTGGTGAGCAAAATTGACTTAGTGGTGCAATCTATGTTCCTCCATACTTGATAACCAATCCATTCCTAATATCACATCCAATCCTTGGGATTCCGTAACTATTAGGTCCGAGGGGAAAACATAGTGTCCAATCCTTAATGGCAATCGATCACACCATTTACTAGCCATGTATTCTGCTCCGTGAGGTTACTAGCATGGGTGACCTAAGGGCTTGGGTCGGTAATTTGTACTTATCCACAAATCCCTTGATATGTATGAATGCGATGCACCAAGATCGAAAAGAACAACCGCAGAAATGACTTAACCAAAACTTACCGACATCGTGCATCGGGCTGATCCTCAACCTCCTCCACATCAATGTGGTTCACCCGTCCTCGTTGAAAGGGTTTGGCTTCTTTCGAGCTTCCATTGCCATTTCCATTCGCCCTTCGGATACCATTTGCATAATGCCCGCCTTGCGGCACTTAAAGCAAGTAATGTGACTCAGGTCTACTTTGGATGGTGTTGACGGGTTGGTGCGGTTCTGTCCATTGCTTCCTCCATTCCCTGCTCCCATTTTTAGTGCCATTATGATTGTGCGAATTACCTCCTCCATGGGTATGCTGAAACTGAATTCCTTTTTAGGGTATAACGAGGCTTCGCTGAGCTCCGAGTTATACTTCCCCGTCCATACTTCCTCTTGCGGTTCTCAATTTGTCGCTGCTTTCCTTCAATCATGAGGGCTCGGTCTACCAACTCCCGGTAGTTATTGAAACTTGCTACCATCAACGGCATGCTGAACTCATCATTCAGTCCTTCCGAAACTTCTCCTGCTTAGCTGCGTGCAGAGCAACGCTATCCGGGGCATAACGTGCTAACTTACTAAAATCATCCACATACTGGCCAACAGTCCTTCCTCCTTGGCGTAAGTTGCGAAACTCACGCTTCTTCATGGCCATAGCTCCTGCTGAAACATGGGCAAGTCGGAAAGCTTGTTGAAACTGATCCCATGTGACAAAGTGTCTCTGAGGTAAGTGGCTGTAAAATTTTCCCACCATGCTGCCAAGGGTCCTTCAAGCTGGTGTGCAGCAAACTTCACTTTTTCTCCATCTCGCATCCTGCAGTGGTCAACTCCCTTCCTATCTTGCGGAGCCAATCATCTGCTACAATCGGCTCGGTGCTACTGGAATACACCGGCGGATTCAGTCTAAGGAAACGGGTCAAGCGATCCGCAGGTGGTGGTGGTGGTGGGTTGTTGTTGTTGTTGCCTTGGTTCTGCACCAATGTTTGAATCAAGGTGTTCTGCTGCTGAATCAACTGGGTGATCTCTGGCGGGAAAACAAACCCGGGGTCGCGTCTCGGAGGCATCTGATGGGTTTAGAAAAGACGAGTAATTAAGAATAGAATGAGATCTAAGGAGAAACACTACCCAAATGCACATGAGCAAATGCACACAAAATCACTTCATTCAATTCAAACAAAGGGCTTACAACGATCTAACTATCGCAAAAGGGCGTGTACTATAATGTTTACATGGAGGTAATACTACTAATATATGGGGACTTCTACTAATTTGAACCGTGGAAGACTCCATGATGTCCGCTCCACCGCCTTCAAAGTCGGGTTCACTTGGATCCGAATCGGTGTCGCCGATGTTGATGTAGTCGCTTGGACAACCGACATACTGGTCTTCATTCTTGAGCGCCAACTTCTTCTTGAGTTCTTCGATCTCGTACTTAAGATCGTTATTGTGCCTTGCTAGAGCTACGATCTCGTCCATGTAGTCCTTGCGTGTAGTCTTTAGTTCTTCTTCAAGTTCGATGATCCTTCCCTTTGCATTCTTCAACTCTAACATACCATTGCACATCTGGTTCTCCTGGCGTCGAATGTGCTGGTTTAACTCCTAGATGAAAGCTGCAATGGATCTATCCTTCTTGGTGCTGACTATCTCCCATTGTTCATCTCGGCGTCCGCAAATCTGGTAGATAGTGTCTTTGAGGTCTTCTTGATAAACTTCTCCAATGCGCCCCATGGTGATATGAGCTGCCATGCTCTTTCCTGCACTCCAAGTTGGTGCAATCAAAACACTATCTATAGGTTTGGTGATTGGGGCGAATGTCCTTCCCGAACGTGAGCTTGAATCTTCCAGCGCTCCTCTTCAGGCAGAGTGGCGTTGAAAGTCCCTGTGAAACTTGGTAGTCCAACGTTCAGGTACTTGGTGACTTCCTTCAAGTGAAATCCAAAAGGGGTGCCTTCATCTGGTTGGGCGATTTGATCTTGGCGTCCTTCATCCTAAAAGAGTAGAAAAGATGAGGAGTTAGAAAATGGGAAGAGAGTAGTGATCTATGGTTTTAACTTAGTGGTCGTGTCCTACAGCCAGCGTGTGCTCTGATACCATCTCTGTAGCGACCAGACCCAAATGGATCAAGTCTCTGTGCTCGTGTCGCCCCTGGATCAAGAATCTTGACACCACACAAGATTTCAAGGATTTATAGCAGAGTAGCAATCACACACTTATTACAGCGTTGTCCAAAAGAGGACTTATTACAATAATATGGCTTAAGGCCATCTAATAATAACAGCGAAGACTTGGAAGATAAGTGAGTCCATCAACTCCATCGGCATCATCGAGTATAGAACCACGACCTAACACCTTACTGTCGTTCGAAAAGTCTGCAACATGAAAGTTGCAGCCCGAAAACGGTCAAGACATGGAATATGCCGGCAATGTAACACATAGAGAACAATGAAGTAATAAGCGATACTACATGCATATATGGCTGGTGGAAAAGCTCTCACGGTTACTGCTTTTGCATAAAGCTAGTTTTTCCTCATCGCAAAGGAATGATTTTGTTTAACTATCATGGTGGTTGTTAAACATTGAGAATGGTTGACAGATCCTCAATCCCAATTAAAAGTACTCATTAAAACCCAATATCATTAATTAGAAGTAACATGATGAGATTCACATGATATTCAAGTACTAGATACTCAAGACGCCCATAACCGGGACACGGCTAATCATGATTAGTTTATACACTCGCAGAGGTTTATGACTTTTCCCCACAAGACTCGATCGCCTCCGCTTGGTTCTCGTGACTACATGTTGTTTGAGAGACGGATGACCGAGACACGCTTTCGTAAGCACTAGCGCCTTACATGTGGGTAGACCGTACCAACCTACATCCCCTACATCAGCTAGCCTACCCGTAAGAGTTCGCACAACTTACTCAACTATGCCAGAGCCCATAATGGCTTGTGGCTGCACACGGAAGTTCGTAGTTTGAAATAATCTTATGATCCCTTAGAGCCCAGGTGGCGGTCCAAAGAAATACAGCAAGTCCTGATAGAAACCAGGTGCCTCAATCCACCCAGGATGTGTGTTTAAGTTGCCACCTTAGATAAACCATTAATTAACAATCTCACATCTGTCATGGATATTCACTCACCCAATCCACGCTCATCGGCATAGCATGGCATAGTAAGCAAACGAGAAGTAGCTCCCAAGGTTTCATAAGTAAAACAGGTAATAGGTACTACCTCAATCTACTCCCCATCCCACAATTTAAGTTGATCCTAATCATGCAAGTGTTTGAGGAATAAAGCTAATGCATAAAACTGGGTAGTAGAAAAGGTATGATCAAGTGTTACTTGCCTTGTCGATGATCCGCGAACCTAGAGACTCGAAGTAACAAGCGGCGACCGGTGATCTAACGCAGACAAACAACAAGCATACAATAAGTACTCATCTAATGCACAGGTAAATCTCGAATAAAAGATCTAACCAGAAAGTTCAACTTAAGAACCCTGGTTGCAAAAAGAATCAAATCAACTAAGGCAACGAAAATCGGATGATGAAAGAAAACAACTCGGTTTTAGCAATTTGAAACTTGGTCAAATTTTACAGTAGCAAAACGTTGTTTAAGTGGATTAGTCGGAACGGCGGTTTCGAAACGAAACTCCAGGCGCTTGAATCACCTGATTCCGATAAACGAGCGAGAAAATAAACTGATTTGAAAATTGATCGAAATCGAATCGAAAATAACGGATTAAATCCGATTTAAAAGAAAACGACGAACGGTTAATCGAACGGACGCTCGTTAACAGAAACTAACCGATTTAACACGTTCATTAAAACGAACGGATCGGTGAACGCTCACTAATTAACAAAACCGAAAAAATAAAAAAATAAAACCAATCTAGGTTTTTCAAAAACCGAACAACGAAGAAAAACCGGAATGGTTTTGGAAACAAACCGACCGGGGTGTGGCGCGATGGCTACCTCCGGCGAGGTCGCTCAGGGCTCCGGCTCAAGGGGGCGGCGGGGTCGGCGGGTGGCGGCGGGTCGGGCGATGGCGACGCGGGCGGCGGCGGCGCAAAGCGCGGCAAAAGCGGCGGGGCTTTAAGCGGCTCGGTTGGGGCAAGGGCGGCTGGGTGAGGAGGAGAGGGGGGGCTCGGGTATAAATAGGAGGGGGGTGCTGCTTGGGGAGGGGGCAAGCAAGGGAGGAGGAGGAGGAGTCCTCCTCGACTTGCCGGCGGCGCAAGCTTGTACAAGCTGGGCGTGATGAGGAGAGGGCTACTGGGCACAAGCGGCTTGGGCAGGCTATGGCTGGGCCCTTGGCCCAGGCGTGGCGCGACGCGTATTTTTTTTTTAAAACAAAACGAAATGAATTTAAAATAAAACTAAACGAACTCCAAATTAAAAAAAATAAATTTTCCTCGACTCTTAAAAATGAGTCGAACAAAATGAAAATTTAGAAACGGGCCAAAAATGCATATTTTTAAAATACTCATTTTTTCCCTAAAGCAAATAAACTTTCAAAAACCAAAATTGATTTATTTATTAAATCTTCATTTTTCCTAAATGTTGGGAAAGTCATATTATTCCCTCTCTTAATTTTTTTATTGGAAAAATATTTGAAGATAATTAAATAAATCCAAATGATCCTATTTTTAAAATTTGAGTAAACCCAAATATGAAAATAATGAAATCTCCAACTCTCTCCGAGGGTCCTTGAGTTGCGTGAAATTTTCTAGGATCGGGAAAATGCAAGAAATATGATATGCATGATGACTTAATGTATAACATTCCAAATTGAAAATTTGGGATGTTACACCCCCACAATAAGTACCCCGCCGCCACCGCCCCTCTCGGCCACCCACCACCCCCGCCACCCGCCGCCACCGCCCAGTCGCCGCCGCTTCCCGTCCCGGCCACTGTTGCCTGGCACGCCGATCCCCCGGACGCCACGCCCGCCACGAGCCTCGCTGGTGGTAGCCGACGTCGCCGCCGCCGTTCGTTGTTTTTTTTGGTTAACCGTTCATTTTTTTAAACCCTAGATTCATTTTTTTCGGTTCGTTCAGTTTTTCCCGGTTTAGTTAGTTAGCGGACGTTCGTCCGTACGTTCGTTTTAACGAACGTCGTTCGTCAGTTAGCCTAGGCAGCGAACATTCGTTCGTTAGCCTGTTCGTCTCATTTCTTTTTCCAGGGTATTTCCATGATTATTTTCAATCGCGATATCTGCCCTGATCTTCGATCTAGTATAACTTTTCGCTTGTTTGTCCAAATCAGGTGAAACAAGCGCCTAGATCTTCGTCTCGAAGTCTTCTTTCTGTTTAACCAACTTGTACAAGATTTTGGTACTATAAAATTTGACTTTAGTCCAGATTAGTACATGGATCTTGTTTCTTTTGTAGTTTGAGTTTCATTGCTCCATTTGATTTGATTCTTGTTGCAAATCGAATATTTTAAGTTGAGTTTTCATATTCGATCTTCTTATTTGAGTTTTACCCGTGCATCCTTGCTTGATTGCTTATGTATGCTATTTTTTGTTTGCGATAGAATTCCCGGAGTGCGAAGCGTGCTACTACGAGTCTCTAGGATTTGCAGATCGTCAACAAGGCAAGTAACACATTGACCATACCCATTTAATACCCAATTTTTATGCATTAATTTCAACCCTCACACATTGCATGAGTAGGATCTCTTAACATGTGGGTTTGGGAAGTAGATGATGAGGTAGAACTTATTACCTGTTTATTATCAAACCCTTGGGAGTTACTTCAACGTTATGCTTATATTGCCATGCTATGCTCGTAGACGTGGATTGGGTTTGAGAGTATCCATGACAGATGTGAGTTTGTTAATTAATGGTTCAACTTAAGGTGGCAACTTTGATACACATCTGGGTGGATTGCTTGTGGGCACCTGGAGAATCCAGTGTTGTCCTAGGATATCCCGGAGTACCCGTGTGATCATCCTACGGTCCGCCACCCAGGCTCAAAGGGATCATAAGATTATTCATGCTAGAAACTTCCGTGTGCGGCCACAAGCCATTATGGGCTCTCGCATAGTTGAGTATGTTACGTGACCTCTTTCAGTGGTAGGCTAGCAGATGTAGAGGGAAAGTGGTGTAACTGTCTACCCAGAGTAAAGAGTTAATGCTTCTGAAAGACTGTGTCTCGGTCATCCGTTTCTCAAACATCATGTAGTGCAAGAAATCCAACAAAGGAGATCAAGTCTTGTGGGGAAAAGTGCGCAAACCTCTGCAGACTGTATAAACTAATCATGGTTAGCCGTGTCCCCGGTTATGGACATCTTGAGTATCTGGTACTTGAATTATTGATTTGATCTCATCACTCTAAATTAATTTGTTGGGTTGTAATGATTACTTTAATTGAGATTGAGTTGGAGGAACCTTCTCAATGATGTTTCAACCACCATGATAGTTAAATAAAAATCTATTCCTTTGTTGTAGGGAAAAAATTGCTTTTTGCAAAACAATATAACCTTAGAGCCTCCACCAGCCATATATGCATGTAGTGATAGCATTTATCTGTTCATTGCTCTATTGTGTTATATTGCCAGCATATTCCATGTGCTGACCCGTTTCAGGCTGCAACATATCATGTTGCAGACTTTTCAAACGAAGAGTAAGGTGCGCTAGGTCGCCTGTCATGCACTCAGCTATGTCGTTGGAGTTGATGGACTCACTTTATCTTCCAAGCCTTCCGCTGTTATCTTATTTAGATGGCCCTTAGCCATATTTATTGTAATAAGTTCTCTTTTGAGACACTCGATGTAATAAGTGTGTGATTGCTACTCTGTTATAAATCCATTTAAGTACTGTGTGTGTGGCAGCATTACCGATCCAGGGATGACAATGAACACAGAGATTTGGCCGTTTGATGTCGGATCGCTACAGTGGAGTGTGGCACATGAACGTCAGGCGTTGCACATTGATTTAGCGAATTCTTGGGCCTCAGAGAACCCAGTTTCCTCTCTGGACTCTCTGGATAGCTCCAATTTTGCTAGCCTAATATGTGGTGTCTTAGGCATAGGCGCTGCACTGTGTAGTATGGCGCCTAAGCGTCAGTGAAGGAAATATGCCCTAGAGGCAATAATAAAGTTGTTATTTATATTTCCTTATATCATGATAAATATCTGTTATTCATGCTAGAATTTTATTAGCCGGAAACTTGATACATGTGTAAATACATAGACAAAACAAAGTGTCCCTAGTATGCCTCTACTTGACTAGCTCGTTATTCAAAGATGGTTAAGTTTCCTGACCATAGACATGTGTTGCCATTTGATGAACGGGATCACATCAATAGGAGAATGATGTGATGGACAAGACCCATCCGTTAGCTTACCATAATGGACGTTAAGTTTTATTGCTATTACTTTCTTCATGACTTATACATGTTCCTTGACTATGAGATTATGCAACTCCCGAATACCGGAGGAACACCTTTTGCGCTATCAAACGTCACAACATAACTGGGTGATTATAAAGATCCTCTACATGTGTCTCCGAAGGTGTTTGTTGGGTTGGCATAGATTGAGATTAGGATTTGTCACTCCGAGTATAGGCGAGGTATCTCTAGGCCCTCTCGGTAATGCTCATCACTATAATCCTTGCAAGTAATGTGACTAATGAGTTAGTTGTGGGATGATGCATTATGAAACGAGTAAATAGACTTGCCGGTAACGAGCTTGAACTAGGTATGATGATACCGACGATCGAATCTCGGGCAAGTAACATACCGATAACAAAGGGAATAACGTATGTTGTCGTTGCGGTTTGACCGATAAAGATCTTCGTAGAATATGTAGGAACCAATATTAGCATCCGGGTTACACTATTGGTTATTGACCGGAGATGTGTCTCGGCCATGTCTACCTAGTTCTCGAACCCGTAGGGTCCGCACGCTTAACATTCGATGACGATTTGTATTATGAGTTATGTGTTTTGGTGACCGAAGTTTGTTCGGAGTCCCGGATAAGATCACGGACATGACGAGAGGTAAAGATTGATACATTGGATGATGATATTCGGACACTGGAATGGTTTTGGAATGGTTCGGGTATATTCCGGAGTACTGAGGGGTTACCGGAACCCCCCGGGGATGTATTGGGCCTACATGGGCCTTAGGGGAGAGAGAGGGGAACCTGCAAGGGGTGGCGCGCGCACCACCTCCAAGGGAGTCCGAATTGGACAAGGAGGAGGGAGCGTGGCCCCCTTTCCCTCTCCCTCTCCCTCTCCTTCCTTTTCCCCCTCTGATGAGAAAGGAAAAGGGGGGGCGAATCCTACTAGGAGTGGAGTCCTAGTAGGACTCCCCCCATGGCGCGCCCTTCTAGCCGGCCGCCTCCTCCCCTCCTCCTTTATATACGGGGGCAGGGGGCACCCCAAAGCACAACAGTTATTCTCTTAGCCGTGTGCGGTGCCCCCCTCCATAGTTTACTACTCCGGTCAAAGTGTCGTAGTGCTTAGGCGAAGCCCTGCACGGTTCACATCACCATCACCGTCGTGCTGACGAAACTATCCCTCGACCCTCTGCTAGATCAAGAGTTTGAGGGACGTCATCGAGTTGAATGTGTGCTGAACTCGGAGGTTCCATACATTCGGTACTTGATCGGTTGGATCATGAAGACGTTCGACTACATCAACCACGTTAAACTAACACTTCCGCTTTCGGTCTACGAGCGTACGTGGACACACTCTTCCCCTCTCGTTGCTATACATCTCCTAGATAGATCTTAGGTTATCGTAGGATACTTTTTGAAACTGCACGCTACGTTCCCCAACAGTGGCATCAGAGCCAGGTCTATGTGTAGATGATATGCACAAGTAGAACACAAAGATTTGTGGGTGATAATAGTCATACTGCTTACCACCAACGTCTTATTTTGATTCGGTGGTATTGCTGGATGAAGCGGCCCGGACCAACCTTACATGACCACGTTCATGAGACCGGTTCCACCGACAGACATATGCAACTTGTTTTGCATAAAGGTGGCTGGCGGGTGTTTGTTTCTCCAACTTTAATTGAATAGAATTTGACTATGGCCGGTCCTTGTTGAAGGTTAAAACAACACACTTGATGAAAAATCATTGTGGTTTTGATGCGTAGGCAAGAACGGTTCTTACTAGAAGCCCATAGCAGCCACGTAAAACTTGCAACAACAAAGTAGAGGACGTCTAACATGTTTTTGCAGGGCATGTTGTGATGTGATATGGTCAAGACATGATGTGATATAATTTGTTGTATGAGATGATCATGTTTTGTAAAAGTTATCGGCAACTGGCAGGAGCCTTATGGTTGTCGCTTTATTGTATGAAATGCAATCGCCATGTAATTGCTTTACTTTATCACTCTGCGGTAGTGATAGTCGTAGAAGAAATAGTTGGGGAGATGACAACGACGCTATGATGGAGATCAAGGTGTCAAGCCGGTGACGATGGAGATCATGACGGTGCTTTGGAGATGGAGATCAAAGGCACAAGATGATGATGGCCATACATGTCACATATTTTGATTGCATGTGATGTTTATCTTTTATGCATCTTATTTTGCTTACTACGGTTGTAGCATTATAAGATGATCCCTTACTAAATTTCAAGGTATAAGTGTTCTCCCGAGTATGCACCGCTATGACAGTTAAATCGTGCCGAGACACCACGTGATGATCGGGTGTGATAAGCTCTACGTTCACATACAACGGGTGCAAGCCAGTTTTGCACATGCAGAATACTTGGGTTAAACTTGACGATCCTAGCATATGTAGATATGGCCTCGGTACACTGAGACCGAAAGGTCGAATGTGAATCATATAGTAGATATGATCAACATAGAGATGTTCACCATTGAAAACTACTCCATCTCACGTGATGATCGGACATGGTTTAGTTGATATGGATCACGTGATAATTTAGATGACTAGAGGGATGTCTATCTAAGTGGGAGTTCTTAAGAAATATGATTAATTGAACTTTAATTTATCATGAACTTAGTCCTGATAGTTTTTGCATATCTATGTTGTAGATCAATGGCTCGTGCTACCGTTTTCCCTTGAATTTTGCGTTCCTAGAGAAAGCTAAGTTGAAAGATGATGGAAGCAACTACACGGATTGGGTCCGTAACTTGAGGATTATGCTCATTGCGGCACAGAAGAATTATGTCCTTGATGCACCGCTAGGTGTACCACCCCCTCCAGCAACTGCAGACGTTGTGATAGCCTGGCAGTCGCGAGTTGATGACTACTTGATAGTTTAGTGTGCCATGCTCTATAGCTTAGAATCGGGACTTCAAAGACGTTTTGAACGTCATGGAGCATGTGAGATGTTCCAGGAGTTGAAGTTAATATTTCAAGCAAATGCCCGAGTTGAGAGATATGAAGCCTCCAACAAGTTCTATAGCTGCAAGATGGAGGAGAATAGTTCTGTCAGCCAAGACATACTCAGAATGTCTGGGTACCATAACCACTTGACTCGGCTGGGAGTTAATCTTCGTGATGATAGTGTCATTGATAGAGTTCTACAATCACTGCCACCAAGCTATAAAGGCTTCGTGATGAACTATAATATGCAAGGGATGGAAAAGACAATTCCCGAGCTCTTCGCAATGCTAAAGGCTACGGAGGTAGAAATCAAGAAGGCGCATCAAGTATTGATGGTTAAACCAATAGTTTCAAGAAAAAGGGCAAAGGGAAGAAGGGGGACTTCAAGAAGAATATCAAGCAAGTTGCTGCTCAAGGGAAGAAGCCCAAGTCTGGACCTAAGCCTGAAGCTGAGTGTTTCTACTGCAAAGGGACTGGTCACTGGAAGCGGAACTGCCCCAAGTATTTGGCGGATAAGAAGGATGGCAAAGTGAAAAAAGGTATATTTGATATACATGTTATTGATGTGTACCTTACTAATGCTCGTTGTAGTGCTTGGGTATTTGATACCGGTTCGGTTGCTCATATTTGTTACTCGAAACAGGGGCTACAGATTAAACGAAGATTGGCTAAGGACGAGGTGATGATGCGCGTTGGGAATGGTTCCAAGGACGATGTGATCACCGTCGGCACGCTACCTCTACATCTACCTTCGGGATTAGTTTTAGACCTGAATAATTGTTATTTGGTGCCAGCATTGAGCATGATCATTATATCTGGATCTTGTTTGATGCGAGACGGTTATTCATTTAAATTAGAGAATAATGGTTGTTCTATTTATATGAGCAATATCTTTTATGGTCATGCACCCCTGAAGAGTGGTCTATTTTTGTTGAATCTCGATCATGGTGATACACATATTCATAATATTGATGCCAAAAGATGCAAAGTTGAAAACGATAGTGCAACATATTTGTGGCACTGCCGTTTAGGTCATGGTGATAAAGACTTCACCCAAGTCTTCCCAAAGGTTCTACTTGGCACAAACACTAATTAAAACACAAGAACACATCTAAATAGAAGCTAGATGGATTATTTATTCCTAAACAGAACCAAAAAGCAAGAAACTAAAATAAAATTGGGTTGCCTCCCAACAAGCGCTAACGTTTAACGCCCCTAGCTAGGCATGATGATTTCAATGATGCTCTCATAAAAGATAAGAATTGAAACATAAAGATAGCATCATGAAGAATATGACTAGCACATTTAAGTCTAACCCACTTCCTATGCATAGGGATTTTGTGAGCAAACAACTTATGGGAACAATAATCAACTAGCATAGAAGGGTAACACAAGCATATCTTCAAGATTTTCAACACATAGAGAGGAAACTTGACATTATTGCAATTCCTACAAGCATATATTCCTCCCTCATAATAATTTTCAAGCACTCAACTCCCCGGCAACGGCGCCAGAAAAGAGCTTGATGTCTACTACACAACCTTCTTCTTGTAGACTTAGTGCCAAACAATTTAATGCATTCTTCTTCTAACACTTTGGCACAATTTTCCTTTCCATCATACTCACGAAAGATATTAAAAAGACGAAGCGTATGAGACAAAATTAACTCCATTTTTTTTGTAGTTTTCTTTTATAAACTAAACTAGTGATAAAACAAGAAATAAAAAGATTCAATTGCAAGATCTAAAGATATACCTTCAACCACTCACCTCCCCGGCAACGGCGCCAGAAAAGAGTTTGATGTCTACTACACAACCTTCTTCTTGTAGACGTTGTTGGGCCTGCAAGTGCACAGGTTTGTAGGACAGTAGCAAATTTCCCTCAAGTGGATGACCTAAGGTTTATCAATCCGTAGGAGGCGTAGGATGAAGATGGTCTCTCTCAAACAACCCTGCAACCAAATAACAAAGAGTCTCTTGTGTCCCCAACACACCCAATACAATGGTAAATTGTATAGGTGCACTAGTTCGGCGAAGAGATGGTGATACAAGTGCAATATGGATGGTAGATAAAGGTATTTGTAATCTGAAAATATAAAACAGCAAGGTAACTAATGATAAAAGTGAGCGTAAACGGTATTGCAATGATAGGAAACAAGGCCTAGGGTTCATACTTTCACTAGTGCAAGTTCTCTCAACAATAATAACATAGATAGATCATATAATAATCCCTCAGCATGCAACAAAGAGTCACTCCAAAGCCACTAATAGCGGAGAACAAACGTAGAGATTATGGTAGGGTACGAAACCACCTCAAATTTATTCTTTCGGATCAATCTATAAAAGAGTTCGTACTAGAATAACACCTTAAGACACAAATCAACCAAAACCCTAATGTCACCTAGATACTCCATTGTCACCTCAAGTATCCGTGGGCATGATTATAAGATATGTATCACACAATCTCAGATTCATCCAACCATCACAAAGTACTTCAAAGAGTGCCCCAAAGCTACTACCGGAGAGTCAAGAAAATGTGTGCCAACCCCTATGCATAGGTCCATGGGCGGAACCCGCAAGTTGGTCACCAAAACATACATCAAGAGGCATGTGATTTTCCATTGTCACCACAGATAAGCACGGCAAGACATACATCAAGTGTTATCAAATCAAAGACTCAATCCGATAAGATAACTTCAAAGGGGAAACTCAATTCATCACAAGAGAGTAGAGGGGGAGAAACATCATAAGATCCAACTATAATAGCAAAGCTCGCGATAAATCAAGATCGTGCCATAGAGGGAACACGAGAGAGAACACGAGAGAGAGAGAGAGAGAGAGAGAGAGAGAGAGAGATCAAACACATAGCTCTTTGGTACATACCCTCAGCCCGGGTGAACTAATCCCTCCTCGTCATGGAAGCGCCGGGATGAGGAAGATGGCCACCGGTGATGGATTCCCCCCTCCGAGGTGTCGCAGGTTTTGGTGATAGGGCTTGCGCGGCGAACTCCCTCCGCCGCCGCAAGCCTCTATAGCCACCAAAAGCACCGGACCCTTTCCCAAGACTCACTGAGGGGGATCCATCACTGTGGCCATCTCAGATCATCCCGGCGCTTCCATGACGAGGAGGGAGTAGTTCACCGGGCTGAAGGTATGTGCCAAGAATTATGTGTTTGACTCTCTCTCTCTCTCTCGTGTTCTTGATATGGCACGATCTTGATGTACCGCGAGCTTTGCTATTATTGTTGGATCTTATGATTTTTCTCCCCCTCTACTCTCTTGAAATGGATTGAGTTTTCCCTTCGAAGTTATCTTATTGGATTGAGTCTTTAAGGATTTGAGAACACTTGATGTATGCCTTGCATGTGCTTATCTGTGGTGACAATGGGATATTCACATGATCTACTTGATGTATGTTTTGGTGATCAACTTGCGGGTTATGTGACCTTGTGAACTTATGCATAGGGGTTGGCACATGTTTTCATCTTGACTCTCCGGTAGAAACTTTGGGGCACTCTTTGAAGTTCTTTGTGTTGGTTGAATAGATGAATCTGAGATTATGTGATGCATATAATATTCTCATACCCACAGATACTTGAGGTGACATTGGAGTATCTAGGTGACATTAGGGTTTTTGTTGATTTGTGTCTTAAGGTGTTATTCTAATACAAACTCTAGGATAGATCAAACGGAAAGAATAGCTTCGAGTTATTTTACTACGGACTCTTGAATAGATCGATCAGAAAGGATAACTTTGAGGTGGTTTCGTACCCTACAATAAACTCTTCTTTTGTTCTCCACTATTAGTGACTTTGGAGTGACTCTTTGTTGCATCTTGAGGATTGTTATATGATCTATCTAATTATGTTACCCTTGTTGAGAGAACTTGCACTAGTGAAAGTTTGAACCCTAGGCCTTGTTTCGAAGCATTGCAATACCATTTTCGCTCACTTTTGTTACTTGCTACCTTGCTGTTTTTATATTTTCAGATTACAAAAACCTATATCTACCATCCATATTGCACTTGTATCACCATCTCTTCGCCAAACTAGTGCACATATACAATTTACCATTGTATTGGGTGTGTTGTGGACACAAGAGACTCTTTGTTATTTGGTTGCAGGGTTGTTTGAGAGAGACCATCTTCATCCTACGCCTCCCACGGATTGATAAACCTTAGGTCATCCACTTGAGGGAAATTATCTACTGTCCTACAAACCTCTCAGACTTGGAGGCCCAACAACGTTTACAAGAAGAAGGTTGTGTAGTAGACATCAAGCTACTTTCTAGCGCCGTTGCAGGGGAGGTGAGTGCTTGAAGGTATATCTTTAGATCTTGCAATCGAATATTTTAGTTTCTTGTTTTATCACTAGTTTAGTTTATAAAATAAAAGTACAAAAAATGGAATTGAGAGTGCCTCATATGCTTCATCTTTTTAATGTCCTCCGTGAAAATAAGGATTCCGATAATTGTGCTCAATTGCTAGAGGAAGAATGCATTAAAATGTTTGGCACTAAATATTTGAATGCTAAGCATGATTGCAATGTTTTTAGTGTGAATTCTATGAATATCTATGATGCTAATGGTATGCAAAGCCACAAGCTTGGGGATGCTATGTTTGATGATATCTTTAGTCCCCCAAGTTTTGTTGAGAAAATATATTATGATGATAGCATGCCTCCTATCTATGATGATTATTGGGATGAAATATATGCTATAAAGAGTAATGATATCCATGAAACTTGTCATCATGATTTTAATGCTCAAATTGATTATGTGAATAAAGTATCACATGATAGTTATTTCGTTGAGTTTGCTCCCTGTCGGTGTCAAAACCGGCGGATCTCGGGTAGGGGGTCCCAAACTGTGCGTCTTGGCGGATGGTAACAGGAGACAAGGGACACGACGTTTTTACCCAGGTTCGGGCCCTCTCGATGGAGGTAATACCCTACTCCTGCTTGATTAATATTGATGATATGGGTAGTACAAGAGTAGATCTACCACGAGATCAAGGAGGCTAAACCCTATAAGCTAGCCTATGGTATGATTGTTGTTCGTCCTACGGACTAAAACCCTCCGGTTTATATAGACACCAGATAGGTTAGGGTTACACAGAGTCGGTTACAAGGGTAGGAGATCTACATATCCGTATCGCCAAGCTTGCCTTCCACGCCAAGGAAAGTCCCATCCGGACACAGGACGAAGTCTTCAATCTTGTATCTTCATAGTCTTGGAGTCCGGCCGTGATGATAGTTTGGCTATCCGGACACCCCCTAGTCCAGGACTCCCTCACTCCCACTACTATTCATGAGAATAAATTTTCTTATGTGGAGAGTAGTAAAATTTCTATGCTTGTAGATCATTAAAAGAATGCTTTATGTGATGGTTATATTGTTGAATTCATTCATGATGCTACTGAAATTTATTATGAGGGTCACATCACAAGACTGCGGGAGGCCGGATACTTGTCCGGCGACATCGCGCACAGGCTGCCCGACACGGGGCAGCTCATTCCAACCCCCAGGCCCCATGAGAGGGTGGTGTTTCTCCCCCACTTCCTCCGCGGACTAGGTTTTCCACTTCACCCATTTGTCCGAGGGCTCATGTTCTACTACGGCCTGGACTTCCACAATCCGGCCCCGAATTTCATCCTCAACATCTCGGCGTTCATCGTCGTGTGCGAGGCCTTCCTCTGCATCCAGCCTCACTTCGGCTTATGGCTGAAGATCTTCAACGTCCGGCCGAAGGTAGTGGGCGGCCGTCAAGCGGAGTGCGGAGGCGCCATGGTCGGCAAGATGGCCAAAGTCCTGTGGCTCGAGTGCTCATTTGTGGAGAAGATAAAGGGGTGACAGTCGGGGTGGTTCTATATCACCGAGCCGCGCGACCCCAAATGGGCGGCGGCCCCCGAATTCAGATCTGGCTTCCCCACGGCTCTCATCATGGAAAGAGACGGGCTGGACGTGGGGAATTCAGACGAGACATCCGGACTCCAAACATGCGTCCAAACCTGGTGGACAAGAATCTCGGGCTTGTCAACGTAATCCGTGATGCTCATCCGCCGGATTCTCCCATGCCAACAACGGGCCTTCAAATTGTGGGAGTTCGATCCGCACAAAGACTCGACTCTAAAGGATCTTGACACTACATACGTAGATGCCCGGAAGGTGCTGTTCAAGGCGTCGAGGCTCCCTCATCCGCCATGAAGATCGCGGATACAGCTCGCAGCGTCAAGCCGGCGAGGTAAGTTATTTTACCCTTTACGGGACTCTTTTTCCATAGATTGACTCTATGTGGGATCTAAAACTCCCTAATCTTTGACAGATCGGTGAAGACGTCCGGACAGATTAACTGTCCGGCTCCTTTGCGGAAGACCAGTGGGCGCCTGATTGGCGGGGCTGCTGGCTCCGGTACCCCATGTGGTGCGGAGAAGAAGGCCAAGAAGGAGGCCACGGAACTTGAAGGAGCTCCCGCGCCAGTGCTGTCGGTTCTGAAGCGAGTCTTCTCCGAGGACGAGGAGGAGGAAAAAGCTTCTCCCCGGCGGGAGGAGAGAAAAGGAAGGCCGCTAACCGGGAGGCCGGAGGGTCAAGAAGGGAAGAACCCTTCCTCCGGACTTCTCCACCAACGTTGACAGCGACGAGGAGGATTGGCCAACAAGGGCCAAGCCCCTAGCGAGATGGTAAGTGTCCGGATACCCATGGCTTTTTATTATTGCATAGTGTTCTCTAATGTCGAACAATCATGTAGCCCGCCCAAGAGCGAGCTAGCCGCTTCGACGAGCGGGTCCCTGGGTTCGTCGGAAATGGAGAGCACTTCGCTTCCGGCCGCCTCCTCGCCACACGCTGCGGACGACGCCGAGGTGGTGCCCCAAGGGGGGCCTGGTCAAGAGGAGGTGGCGCAGGAGGCGCCACAAGGCAACCTCCCGGACTCCAGGCGCGTGGGGGGCAAGACCCCCAGGGGCTCTAAGCCCGACCCTTGTCCGGACTCCATACCGGAACCTTCAACGGTTCCGGAGTCCGGCAAGCGGTTCCTTCGTAAGAAGGGTAAGACGCCGGTGTCCTCCGTCCAACCGGAGGCACCAGATAGCTTACTGGAGGCGCTTAACAGCGCTTCCATCGAGGAGGAGCACTGCACTGTTATGAGTGCGGTGATCTGGACAGTTCAGTCCGCCAAGAGCGGGCTGACCGAAGCCTGTACCAGTCTTCTAGCAGGCTTTGAGGTAAGTTTAAAATATGTAAAAATATTACCGCATAGACAGTAGCCCCTGATGCTTAGTTCGGTGTTCGGAAAGAAAAGCCGGACTAAGGATCTAAAAAGATATACGCAGGAGTCTAGGATAAGTATGTCAATATGGGAATGCAGGCTGCGCTGCTGACCTCTGCCGCACTGACTGCGGAGGTCAATGCATTGAAGTAGAGCCTCGAGCGGTCCAAGAACGAGCTCGACCAAGCCAAGAAGCAGCTCGAGGACAAGGAAGGTAAGTAATACCTTATGAAAGAAATACCTTATAGAAAGGTTTCGGTTGCAAAAAATAACAGGAGTAACATGGGTACTGCAGGGGCCACAAACGAGGTGGTGACCCTGAAGGAAGCGGTGTCCGTGGCCGAAAACCAAGCGGCTGCGGAACGCACCGAGCGAGAGAAGGGGGAGGCGCAGCTGGCGGAGGTGCGGCAAGAGCTCCAGGCTCTCGTGGAAAAACACAAGGGTTTGGAGCGTGACTTGAAGACCCGAGAGTCCGAGCTTGCCTCGGCTCTTGAGAGTGCCAAAGCTGCTAAGGCCGAGGCCCAAAAAGCCCTCCAAGAAATTGAATCATTAAAGAAGATAGCGGCGGTTAAGGCATTCTTTATGCAAAGGAATCATGTGAAAGTGAATTACCTATTACTTACCCGGATTCGGAGCTCTCCAGGAGCATTCGCAGATCTGCCTCGTAGTGTATCGGATGCTGTCGCGTTCTACCGCGCCAAGGAGGGGAGCTCGACGGATAAGGTGTTCTGGTCTCAATACGCTGAGGCCGATCGTCCGGTGCCCCTGAGCGACCAGCTGAAGCAGCTGGTCGAGCTCCACAAAGTCGCCGAACAGGCCATGAAGGGCCTTATAGTTTGGCTGTGGCCATTGGAAGCCATGCCTGGGAGCTACTTCGGCTTAGTGCAGCGGCTGGTGGACGCCTGTCCATGAATTGAAGTCATCAAGCGCTCCGTCTGCATTGAAGGTGTCCGTCGGGCCCTTGCCCGTGCTAAAGTGCACTGGGGCAAGATGGATGCGGAGAAGCTTGTGACGGACGGGCCACCGAAGGGCAAGGAGCATCGCACGCCCGAAATGTACTATGAGGGCCTCCTGAAGGGTGCCCGCCGAATAGCGGATGAGTGCTCCAAAGATGTAATTTTGAATAGACTCGCATTTGTTATCCTATCGCTGAAAACTTGTTCATATCGCTAAGCAACGCTTGTTAATTTAAAATATTACCTTCAGGCGGCCGTTTATCAAATTTAGAGAGATGGCAAGTCGTTGGCTTCAGCCCTCATGCCACGAAGTCTTTGGGGTGTTCGGGATAAACTTGAGCACTCTTGTTCCCATTCTTGGGTCCATCTAGGAGGCGCTCAGCGCAACGAACAAGGCAACGGACTTATAATGCTTGAACACTCTCACTTAGCCATAGAATTCTATAATTTTAAATTTCGTGAAGCCCCTAGTATTCGAAGACCGAGTTCGGGCGCTATCCACGCCTTGGCGGACAATTCCGGTTCCTCGCTCTAAGCGGCATAAGTCTTTAGGTACCGAAAAACCTCTCGAACAGCGATCGGCTCTCGCCTATCATGACGGTCAGTTTTAGATTTCTCCATCGAGGTGCTCGACCCAGCTCAAGCTGGGCACGATCGCGATGGTTCTCCGGTGCTACCTTAGCCGATATAACGGAACGTAAGGTACCAAAACACGGAGCCGGGCAAACCCAACTATTGACCCAAGACATGATTCGAAGCCGATGCATATAATGCTATAAGTTCGGGGTGCCGCACCTGTGAAAGTGTCCGGACTTGTCACACCATAATTTTGGGGTACTTAAGCCCCTGGTGTATTGGCCGTACCAAAGTGTATGGGTGCAACATGTCATGAAATGAACATATGTATAGATAAAGAAAAGAGTGCAATAATAGGCAAAAGCTATGTATTGTTTATTCAAAAAGGTACTGCGATGAAAGCAGAATGATACAAATAGAGCGATAAGCAAGGGATGGGACTATCTAACATGTCCCCCTCCAGGGGTAAGCTGCGGGATGGTATGTAAAACAGGTATAATGCTCGTAATAGAGACCACCTGAACACTCGACGTGGCTTTCTGCTTCCCTGGCTGTTGCGTCGTGAGTTCGGCGATTCTAGTGCCGACGGGACTTCGGAAAACGGAGTCCTGAAAGTAAGAAAAGGAAGAAAAGGAAAAAGAAAAGAATGACACAATCGGGGCCCCAGTGCGGTTGAGCCGTATTCGGGCGTGCCGTGGTCGTGCCCTCCTTTATGCCCATGGTATCTCCGGGCGTAGTTATGTACGCGTAGTAATGGCTTCGCATAATTTCGCGAGGGCTGGGGTTGGGGCGGATTACTCGCGTGCTTGAATCGTGCAGGCGGTCTTGTTGTAGGTTACTCCGGCGCTTGGCGGTGTCCGGACGCTTAGTGGCGGACTCGAGAATTGCTGTGAGAGGCTGCTTTGTACCTCCGCCATGAGGGTTGTCGTGTGCTCCTCCATTCGGAGAGGCGTTTGGTGTTTCCATTGACCGTGATTACTCCTCGAGGGCCTGGCATCTTGAGCTTGAGGTATGCGTGGTGCGGCACCGCATTGAACTTTGCAAATGCGGTTCGTCTGGCGATGCATGATAGCCATCATGAGCGGGACTATGTCGAAGATTAACTCTTCGCTTCAGAAGTTATCCGGGGATCCGAAGACCACTTCGAGTGTAACTGAGCCCGTACAATTAGCCTCTACACCCGGTATAACGCCTTTAAAGGTCGTCTTTGTAGGTTTAATTCTTGAGGGGTCTATGCCCATTTTGCGCACTGTATCCTGATAAAGCAGGTTCAAGCTGCTACCACCGTCCATCAGGACTGTGGTGAGGTGAAATCCGTCAATAATTGGGTCAAGAACCAATGCGGCGAAACCGCCGTGACGGATGCTAGTGGGGTGGTCCCTTCGATCGAAGGTGATCGGGCACGAAGACCATGGGTTGAACTTCGGGGCGACTGGATCCATCGCGTATACGTCCCTTAGTGCATGCTTCCACTCCCTTTTGGGTATATGGGTTGCGTATATCATGTTCACCGTCCGCACTTGTGTGGGAAAACCCTTCTGTCCTCTATTGTTCGACGGCCAGGGCTCTTCCTCGTCATCGCTATGCAGCCCCTTGTCATCGAGTCCGGCACTTAACTTGCCTGCTTGCTTGAACACCCAACAATCCCTGTTGGTGTGTTTGGCTGGTTTTTCGGGGGTGCCATGTATCCGCTGCGATCGAGTATTCGGTCCAAGTTGGACGGGCCCTGGGTATTTCTTTTAAATGGCTTCTTCCGCTGACCGGGTTTAGAGCCTCTGAATCCGGCATTGACGGTCGTATCTTCAGCATTATCACCGTTAATGCGGCGCTTGTTCTTGTTGCGACGCGACCTGCCATTGCTGTCCTTGGTATCCGAACTATCAGGGTGTTTGGCCAAGTTGTTGCTTCGAGCTAGCCAGCTGTCCTCTCCCGCACAAAAGCGGGTCATGAGTGTTGTGAGGGCTGCCATGGATTTTGGCTTTTCCTGTCCTAGGTGCCGGTCAAGCCACTCGTCGCGGATGTTATGTTTGAAGGCTGCAAGGGCCTCTGCATCCGGACAGTCAACGATTTGATTTTTCCTTGTTAGGAACCGTGTCCAGAATTGTCTGGCCGATTCTTCTGGCTGCTGAATTATGTGGCTAAGGTCATCGGCGTCGGTGGTCGCACATATGTGCCCCGGAAGTTATCAAGGAATGCGGCTTCCGTGTCCTCCCAACAACCAATTGATTCTGCCGGCAAGCTATTGAGCCAATGCCGAGCTGGTCCTTTAAGCTTGAGTGGGAGGTATTTGATGGCATGTAGATCATCATCGCGGGCCATGTGGATATGGAGGAGATAGTCCTCGATCCGCACATGGGATCTGTGGTACCATCGTATGATTCGATGTTTACGGGTTTGAAGCCCTCATGGATTTGATGATCCATTACTTCATCCGTGAAGCATAGTGGGTGTCTGGCGCCTCATTGGGCTATATCACGGCGTAGCTCATATGAGCTTTGTCATCGTGTTCGGCCCGACCGGGTTTGTTGTATCCGCGCGACGGTAATCATCCCGCGTCGTTAGGCCCACGCGATCCGTGAGATCGATCTTGTATGTTTTGCCTTATCCTCAATATATCTCGCAAGTCCGGCGCGTTTTCCCTGCCTTGGTACTTTTTGAGCGGCGTCGGGTGTGGCTTGAGTGGAGGGTCGAGAGGCTTCTGTCGTCAGCCGCCAGGGTGGCGGTCTACCGTGTCGTCGCTGGTGACTTGGGTGCTTCCTCCTCCGATCGAGGCAACGGCCTGCGTTTGGGGTAGCTTTTGGAGGGGCGTTCGAGTTCATACTCTTCGGCTGCAAGGACTTCAGTCAATCTGTCAGCTAGCAGGTCTTGGTCAACTCTAAGCTGTTGCTGCTTTTTCTTGAGGCTGCTTGCCGTGGCTATAAGTCTGCGTTTGAAACGCTCCTGTTCGGCGGGATCCTCAGGCACGACAAATTCATTGTCGTCGAGGCTTGCCTCATCTTCGGAGGGAGGCGCATAATTATCGTCCTCGACCTCCCTTTACTGCGCGCCCGTCGTGCGGACTTGCTTCTCCTCCTCCTGCGCTGAGTCCTCGCCGGAGGGTTTGTCTTCGCACCTTTGTCCGGTGTTATTATCTCCGTGCCGGAATCACCGTTTTTATTATGGCGGGATTTAGAGCGGCGCCGCTGACGTCGGCGCTACGGTTGCTTCTTGGAGGGGTCATCCTCCGTTGTTCCATCGCCGTTCCCATCTTCTGGTATGTCCACCATGTATATGTCGTATGACGAGGTGGCCTTCCAGTGCCCTGTAGGCACTGAGTCTTGGTCGTCTCCAGCATCGTCGTCCATACCGTCGATATCTTCGGAGTCGAAGTCGAGCATGTCGGTTAGATCATCGACAGTGGCTATAAAGTGGGTGGTGGGTGGGCGTTGAATTTCTTCATCGTCCGCATCCCATCCTTCCTGTCCGTAGTCCGGCCAGGGCTCTCCGGATAAAGAGAGAGACTTTAGTGAATTCAGGATGTTGCCAAAGGCGAGTCTTTGAAAGATGTCATGGCGATGAACTCCATGACCGGCGCCCAATCGGATTCGATTGGCAGGGGCGCGGAGGGTTCGGAGTCCGAAAAGGAGTCCGGCACCCTGGAGTCGAGGTCTTCGCAAAGGATAGGGATGGAGTTCGGCTCAATAGCCGTAGAGATCGTAGCCCCCGAGGCGATGTCCAACCACTCGTCCTTGATCGGGGAATCCGGCTCCGGATTAAGGGTCGGAGCGGATGCTGGTGCGGCCTCCAGGGCACTGCTCGGCTATAGAGCTAGATAATGCCCATCGAGATAGTGCGGCATGCTTGGCTGCGGCTCGAATCCGTCGAAGATCAAGTCTCCGCGGACATAGGCCGTATAGTTAAAACTTCCAAATATGACCTGGTGGCCAGGGGCGTAGCTTTCGATCTGCTCCAGATGGCCAAGCGAATTGGCCTGCAGTGCAAAGCCGCCGAATACGAAGATCTGTCCGGGGAGAAAAGTCTCACCCTGGACCGCGTCGTTGTTCATGATCGAAGGAGTCATCGGGCCTATCGGTGGCGACACGGAGAACTCTCAATGAAAGCACCAATGTCGGTGTCAAAACCGCGGATCTCGGTAGGGGTCCCGAATGTGCGTCTAGGCGGATGGTAACAGGAGACAAGGGACACGATGTTTTACCCAGTTCGGGCCCTCTCGATGGAGGTAATACCCTACTCCTGCTTGATTAATATTGATGATATGGGTAGTACAAGAGTAGATCTACCACGAGATCAAGGAGGCTAAACCCTAGAAGCTAGCCTATGGTATGATTGTTGTTCGTCCTACGGACTAAAACCCTCCGGTTTATATAGACACCGGATAGGTTAGGGTTACACAGAGTCGGTTACAAGGGTAGGAGATCTACATATCTGTATCGCCAAGCTTGCCTTCCACGCCAAGGAAAGTCCCATTCGGACACGGGACGAAGTCTTCAATCTTGTATATTGATAGTCTTGGAGTCCGGCCGTGATGATAGTTCGGCTATTCGGACACCCCCTAGTCCAGGACTCCCTCACTCCCACTGCTATTCATGAGAATAAATTTGCTTATGTGGAGAGTAGTAAAATTTCTATGCTTGTAGATCATTAAAAGAATGCTTTATGTGATGGTTATATTGTTGAATTCATTCATGATGCTACTGAAATTTATTATGAGGGAGGAATATATGCTTGTAGGAATTGCAATAATATCAAGTTTCCTCTCTATATGTTAAAAATCTTGAAGCTATGCTTGTTTTGCTTTCCTATGCACGTTGATTCTTGTTCCCATAAGTTGTTTGCTCACAAAATCCCTATGCATAGGAAATGGGTTAGACTTAAATGTGCTATTCATATTCTTCATGACGCTCTCTTTATGTTTCAATTCTTATCTTTTATGTGAGCATCATTGAAATCTTCATGCCTAGCTAGGGGCGTTAAACGATAGCGCTTGTTGGGAGGCAACCCAATCTTATTTTTGTTCTTTGCTTTTTTGCTCCTGTTTGATGTGGTTTTGTGTTTTAATTAGTGTTTTTGCCAAGTAATACCTTTAAGATAGCCTACGGTGATAGTTAATTTGATCTTGCTGAAAAACAGAAACTTTTGCACGCACAAAAATAATTTTCATAAATCACAGGAACGTGCTTTTCAGTTGATTATTTTTGCAGAAGATTAATAAACAAATTTCTTAGGACTTCCTAATTTCTCAGGATTTTTGCAGTTACGGAAGTATTCGAAAGTTACAATTACTACAGACTGTTCTGTTTTTGACAGATTCTGTTTTCTATGTGTTGTTTGCTTATTTTGATGAATCTATGAGTAGTATCGAAGGGTATGAACCATAGAGAAGTTGGAATACAGTAGATATTACACCAATATGAATTTAGAATGAGTTCACAATAGTACCAAAAGTGGTGATTTATTTTCTTATACTAACGGAGCTTACGAGTTTTCTGTTGAGTTTTGTGTTGTGAAGTTTTCAAGTTTTGGTTAAAGATTTGATGGATTATGGAATAAGGAGTGGCAAGAGCCTAAGGTTGGGGATTCCCAAGGCACCCCAAGGTAATATTCAAGGAAAACTAAGAGCCTAAGCTTGGGGATGCCCCGGAAGGCACTCCCTCTTTCGTCTTCGTTCATCGATAACTTTACTTGGAGCTACATTTTTATTCACCACATGATATGTGTTTTTCATGGAGCATCATTTTATTTTGTTAGGATTTGCTTGTTGTTATTTAAAATAATATTTTGCATCTTTCTTTTCAATAAAAATGTCAGGGATAGCCTTTACCATGCTTATTTTGCAAGTATACATGTTGCTGTTTCAAAACAGAAATTTTATCGTTGTTCCAAAATTCACTAGAAAAGTCAGAATATGATAAAATGTTGAAACTTTTTTCATATTGAGCTCTGATAAATTTTCTACAGTGTGGTAAATTTTCATAATTTTTGGAGTTACGGAAGTATTGATACTCTTGCATTCTTTACAGACTGTACTGTTTTGGCAGATTGTTGTTTTGTTTGCATTATTTGCATATGTTTGCTTGTTTAATGATTCTATTAGAGGATAGGAGTATTAAATATGCAGAGGCATTTAGTATGCAATGTTGAATAATGATTTTTGTGATTTGCTACAGTAGAGAATGATAAGGTTTTTGCATTGGTTTATACTAACTTATCTCACGAGTTCTTGTTGAGTTTTGTGTAGATGAAGTTTTCGAGATTTAGGTAAACCGAGATATAAAAGGAATTAAGGAACGCAAAAGTTCAAGCTTGGGGATGCCCAAGGCACCCCAAGATAATATATCAAGAAGTCTCAAGCATCTAAGCTTTGGGATGCCCCGGTAGGCATCCCACCTTTCTTCTTCGACAATTATCGGTTAGTATCGGTTGAGCCTATGTTTTTCCTTCTTCACATGATGAATGCTATCCTTGAAAGGTCATTTTATTTTGTTTTTCTTGCTGTTTGAATAATATCCCAAGATATGAAATTCTTAAATATTAGAGAGTCTTCACATAGTTACATAATTATTCAACTACTCATTGATCTTCACTTATATCTTTCCGAGTAGTTTGTCGTTTGCTCTATTGCTTCACTTATATCTTTCTAGAGCACGACGGTGGTTTTATTTTGAAGAAATTGATGAACTCTCATGCTTCACTTATATTATTTTGAGAGTCTTAAACAGCATGGTAATTTGCTTTGGTTATGAATTTAGTCCTAATATGATAGGCATTCAAGAGGGATGTAATAAAAACTTTCATATAAAGTGCATTGAATACTATGAGAAGTTTGATTCTTTATGATTGTTTTGAGACATGAGGATGGTGATATTAGAGTCATGCTACTGGTGTAATTGTGAATTTGAGAAATACTTGTGTTGAGGTTTGCAAGTCCCGTAGCATGCACGTATGGTAACCGTTGTGTAACAAATTTGAAGCATGAGGTATTTCTTTGATTGTCTTCCTTATGTGTGGAGGTTGGGATTGTGCGATGGTTAAATCCTACCAACCCTTCCCCTAGGAGCATGCGTGTAGTACTTTGTTTTGATGACTTGTAGATTTTTGCAATAAGTATGTGAGTTCTGTATGACTAATGTTGAGTCCATGGATTATACGCACTCTCACCCTTCCACCGTTGCTAGCCTCTCTAGTACCACGCTACTTTCGCCGGTACCATATACCATCCTCAAAACAGCCACCATACCTACCTATTATGGCATTTCCATAGCTATTCCGAGATATATTGCCATGCAACTTTCCACCGTTCCATTCATTATGACACGATCCATTATTGTCATATTGCTTTGCATGATCATGCAGTTGACATCGTATTTGTGGCAAAGCCACCCCTCATAATTTTTCATACATGTCACTCTTGATTCATTGCACTTCCCGGTACACCGCTAGAGGCATTCATATAGTCATATTTTGTTCCAGGTATTGAATTGTAATTCTTGAGTTGTAAATAAATAGAAGTGTGATGATCTTCATTATTAGAGCATTGTCCAGTGTGAGGAAATATAAAAAAAGAGGCCAAAAGAGTCTAAAAAAAAGAGAAAGAGACTCTAAAAAAAGGGGAGTCTCTAAAAAAGAGAGAAAAAGCGAGAAGGGACAATGCTACTACCCTTTTTCCACACTTGTGCTTCAAAGTAGCACCATGATCTTCATTATAGAGAGTCTGTAATTTTGTCACTTTCATATACTAGTGGGAATTTTCGTTATAGAACTTGGCTTGTATATTCCAACGATGGGCTTCCTCAAATGCCCTAGGTCTTCGTGAGCAAGCAAGTTGGATGCACACCCACTTAGTTTCTTTTGTTGAGCTTTAATACATTTATAGCTCTAGTGCATCCGTTGCATGGCAATCGCTACTCACTCGCATTGATATCTATTGATGGGCATCTCCATAGCCCATTAATATGCCTAGTTGATGTGAGACCATCTTCCTCCTTTTTGTCCATGGCTCACACTCATGTATTGCGTGAAAGTTGAAAAAGTTTGAGAATACTAATGTATGAAATAATTGCTTGGCTGAAACCGGGGTTGTGCATAGTTTGAATATTTTGTGTGACGAAGATGGAGTATAGCCAAACTATATGATTTTGTAGGGATAAGCTTTCTTTGGCCATGTTATTTTGAGAAGACATAATTACTTTGTTAGTATGCTTGAAGTATTATTGTTTTTATGTCAATATTAAACTTTTGTTTTGAATCTTATGGATCTAAATATTCTTGCAACAATAAAAAAGTTTACATTGATAAATATGTTAGGTAGCATTCCACATCAAAAATTCTGTTTTTATCATTTACCTACTCGAGGACGAGCGGGAATTAAGCTTGGGGATGCTTGATACGTCTCCAACGTATCTATAATTTTTTATTGTTCCATGCTATTATATTATCCATCTTAGATGTTTTATATGCATTTATATGCTATTTTATATGATTTTTGGGACTAACCTAGTAACCTAGAGCCCAAAGCGCCGCTTGTTTTTTTCCTTGTTTTTGAGTTTTACAGAAAAGGAATACCAAACGGAGTCCAATTGACATGCCAATTTTTCATGATTTTTTATGGACCAAAAGAAGCCCCAGGAGTAAAAGAGTTGGGCCAGAAGAGTCCCGGGCCATCCATGAGGGTGTGGAGGGTGCGCCCTACCCCCCTGGGCGCGCCTCCCTATCTCGTGGACAACTCGGAGACCCCCCTGACGTGAAACCGATGCAAAAAACTCCTATAAATCCCCAAACCTCCGGAAAATAACCTAGATCAGGAGTTTCGCCGCCGCAAGCCTCAGTAGCCACCAAAAACCAATTGGAACCCTGTTCCAGCACCCTGTCGGAGGGGGGATCCATCACCGGTGGCCATCTTCATCATCCCGGCGCTCTCCATGACGAGGAGGGAGTAGTTCACCCTCGGGGCTGAGGCTATGTACCAGTGACTATGTGTTTGATCTCTCTCTCTCTCGTGTTCTTGATATGGCACGATCTTGATGTACCGCGAGCTTTGCTATTATAGTTGGATCTTATGATGTTTCTCCCCCTCTACTCTCTTGTAATGGATTGAGTTTTCCCTTTGAAGTTATCTTATCGGATTGAGTCTTTAAGGATTTGAGAACACTTGATGTATGTCTTGCATGTGTTTATCTGTGGTGACAATGGGATATTCACGTGATCTACTTGATGTATGTTTTGGTGATCAACTTGTGGGTTCTGTGACCTTGTGAACTTATGCATAGCCCAGGTTTTCGTCTTGACTCTCCGGTAGAAACTTAGGGGCACTCTTTGAAGTTCTTTGTGTTGGTTGAATAGATGAATCTGAGATTGTGTGATGCATATCGTATAATCATACCACGGATACTGGAGGTGACATTGCAGTATCTAGGTGACATTAGGGTTTTGGTTGATTTGTGTCTTAAGGTGTTATTCTAGTACGAACTCTAGGATAGATCGAATGGAAAGAATAGCTTCGTGTTATTTTACTACATACTCTTGAATAGATCGATCAGAAAGGATAACTTTGAGGTGGTTTCGTACCCTACAATAATCTCTTCGTTTGTTCTCTGCTATTAGTGACTTTTGAGTGACTCTTTGTTGCATGTTGAGGGATTGTATATGATCTAATTATGTTATCCTTGTTGAGAGAACTTGCACTAGTGAAAGTATGAACCCTAGGCCTTGTTTCGAAGCATTGCAATACCATTTTCGCTCACTTTTGTTACTTGCTACCTTGCTGTTTTTATATTTTCAGATTACAAAACCTATAGCTACCATCCATATTGCACTTGTATCATGATACGTCTCCAACGTATCTACTTTTCCAAACACTTTTCCCCTTGTTTTGGACACTAACTTGCATGATTTGAATGAAACTAACCCAGACTAACGCTGTTTTCAGCAAAACTACCATGATGTTGTTTTATGTGTAAAAAAGAAAAGTTCTCGGAATGTCCTGGAAATTGATACGTCTCCATCGTATCTACTTTTCCAAACACTTTTGCCCCTTTTTTGGACTCTAACTTGTATGATTTGAATGGAACTAACCCGGACTGACGCTGTTTTCAGCAGAATTGCCATGGTGTTGTTTTATTTGTGAAAAACGAAAGTTCTCGGAATGACCTGAAACTCCACGGAATATCTTAGAAAAAATATAAAAAAATCCTCGCCAAAGACGAAGACCAGGGGGCCCACACCCTGTCCACGAGGGTGGGGGCGCCCCCCCTTCCTGGGCGTGCCCCCCTACCTCGTGGGCCCCCTGGAGACCCTCCGACGCCAACTCCAACTCTATTTATTGGCTTTCGGGGAGAGAAAAATCAGAGAGAAAGAATCATCGCATTTTACGATACGGAGCCGCCGCCAAGCCCTAATCTCTCTCGGGAGGGCTGATCTGGAGTCCGTTCGGGGCTCCGGAGAGGGGGATTCGTCACCATCGTCATCATCAACCATCCTCCATCACCAATTTCATGATGCTCACCGGCGTGCGTGAGTAATTCCATCATAGGCTTGCTGGACGGTGATGGGTTGGATGAGATTTATCATGTAATCGAGTTAGCTTTGTTAGGGTTTGATCCCTAGTATCCACTATGTTCTGAGATTGATGTTGTTATGACTTTGCTATGCTTAATGCTTGTCACTAGGGCCCGAGTGCCATGATTTCAGATCTGAACCTATTATGTTTTCATGAATATATGTGTGTTCTTGATCCTATCTTGCAAGTCTATAGTCACCTACTATGTGTTATGATCCGGCAACCCCGAAGTGACAATAATCGGGACCACTCCCGGGGATGACCATAGTTTGAGCAGTTCATGTATTCACTATGTGCTAATTCTTTGTTCCGGTTCTCTATTAAAAGGAGTCCTTAATATCCCTTAGTTTCCAATAGGACCCCGCTGCCACGGGAGGGTAGGACAAAAGATGTCATGCAAGTTCTTTTCCATAAGCACGTATGACTATATACGGAATACATGCCTACATTACATTGATGAATTGGAGCTAGTTCTGTGTCACCCTATGTTATGATTGTTACATGACGAACCACATCCGGCATAATTATCCATCACCAATCCGGTGCCTACGAGTTTTCCATATACTGGTTCTCGCTTATTTACTTTTGCGTTGCTACTGTTACAATCACTACAAAAATACCAAAAACATTACTTTTGCTGTTTTTACTTTTTTTACCGTTACCATCATTATCATATTACTTTTCTACTAAACACTTTGCTGCAGATACTAAGTTTCCAGGTGTGGTTGAATTGACAACTCAGCTTCTAATACTTGAGAATATTCTTTGGCTCCCCTTGTGTCGAATCAACAAATTGGGTTGAATACTCTACCGTCGAAAACTGTTGTGATCCCCTATACTTATGGGTTATCAAGACCTTTTTCTGGCGCCGTTGCCGGGGAGCATAGCTCTATTATTTGAGTCACTTGGGATTTATATCTGTTGGACACTATGAAGAACTTGAAAGACGCTAAGACAACAATTTATCCCTCAACCGAGGGGAGGTAAGGAACTGCCATCTAGCTCTGCTCTTGATTCATGTTCTGTTATGAGTAAGCCTGCTTCTGCTATTTATTCCGATATGTCGCATGTTATTGATGATGCCACTTCTGCTATGCATGATACTTATGATGAAACTACTTCTATGCTTGATACTACTGTGCCCCTTGGTGAATTTCTAGATGAACAAATATCTAGGTCTAGAGAAAGAGAAATTATTGAAACTGAATACAATGATGAAAGTGATGATGAAAATATGCCTGCTTTTCCTGAGGGTTATCTTTTTGATGCGGAATCTTCTGCAGCTATTTTTGCCTGCCAGGATAGATATGAACTTAAGAGGCTGCTAATTAAATGGAGTAAAGAATCTCTTAGAGATAGGATGAGACCTGACCCTGCTTTTGCTACTTCACCTATCTGTGTTCCTGATAAGGATTATGAATTCTCTGTTGATCCTGATATAATTACTTTGGTTGAATCTGATCCTTTTTATGGCTATGAATCTGAAACTGTTGTGGCACATCTTACTAAGTTAAATGATATAGCTGCCCTGTTTACTAATGATGAGAGATCGTGCTACTTTTATATACTCAAAATATTTATGTTCTCATTAAAGGGTGATGCTAAGATATGGTTTAATTCTCTTGATCCTGGTTGTGTGCGTAGTCCCCAGGATATGATTTATTACTTCTCTGCTAAATATTTCCATGTTCATAAGAAACAAGCTGCTTTGAGGGAAATATACAATGCTTGAGTGATTATATGGCTAATATTAGAGGTGAACTTAAACTTGTTAGCAAACATGCTTCTATGATTACCACTCAAGTAGAACAAGTACTTCAAGCTCAGAAAGAAGTGCTTGATGAAATGAATAGTAAGAAAAATGATTATGTTGTTAGAGTGGCTACTAGAACTGGTAGAATGACTCAGGAACCTTTGTATCCTGAAGGCCACTCTATGAGAATCGAGCAAGATTCTCAGAGAAATAATATTGATGTACCTAGTTCTTCTAAAAGGAAGAAAAAGAAAAATGATAGGACTTTGCAAACTTCTAGTAAACCTATTGCTGAACCACCTGAGAATCCAAATGATATCTCTATGTCTGATGCTGAAACACAATCTGGTAATGAACATGAACCTAGTGAAAATGTTAATGATGATGTTCATGATGATGCTCAACCTAGTAATGGTAATGACATAGAAGTTGAACCTGCTGTTGATCTTGATAACCCACAATCAAAGAATCAACGTTATGATAAAAGAGACTTTGTTGCTAGGAAACATGGTAAAGAAAGGGAACCATGGGTTCAGAAACCCATGCCTTTTCCTCCAAAACCATCCAAGAAAAAGGATGATGAGGATTTTGAGCGCTTTGCTGAAATGATTAGACCCATCTTTTTGCGTATGCGATTGACTGATATGCTCAAAATGAATCCTTATGCTAAATATATGAAAGATATTGTTACAAATAAAAGAAAGATACCGAAAGCTGAAATTTCCACCATGCTTGCTAATTATACTTTTAAGGGTGGAATACCAAAGAAACTTGGAGATCCAGGAGTACCTACTATACCATGCTCCATTAAAAGAAATTATGTTAAAACTTCTTTATGTGATCTTGGAGCCGGTGTTAGTGTTATGCCTCTCTCTTTATATCGTAGACTCGACTTGAATAAGTTGACACCTACTGAAATATCTTTGCAAATGGCTGATAAATCAGCTGCTATACCTGTCGGTATTTGTGAGGATGTGCCTGTTGTGGTTCCAAACGTTACTATTTTAACGGACTTTGTTATTCTTGATATTCCCGAGGATGATAGTATGTCTATTATTCTTGGGAGACCTTTCCTTAATACTGCAGGGGCTGTTATTGATTGCAACAAAGGCAATGTCACTTTTCATGTTAATGGTAATGAGCACACGGTACTCTTTCCGAGGAAGCAACCTCAAGTTCATAGTATCAACTCTATTGGAAAAATTCCATCGATTATATTTGGAGGTTTTGAATGTCCTCTCCCTGCTATCAAGAAGAAATATGATATACTTATTATTGGGGATGTCCATATCCCCGTTGAGGTAACATAGTGTTATTCGAAATTTCTCCGGTTCCATGTTAATCGGAATGAGTTTGTTAACAAGACTTGATCAACCTTGTTATTGGATTCTTTTTTATGACCATGAGATGGATGAAACTAGAAGCACAACCTTCTGTACCCTCTTTATATTTTCCGTTCTTTAGTAGAAATAAAGTAAAATAGTATTTTTCTATCTGTCTCCCGACTTATCCGTGCAATATAAGAATATCCCGAAAATAAAAGTCCTCAGAATGCCATGCCAATTTAATATGATTTTTCCGAGAATATTTGAGGATTTTTGTGCATAAATTACCGCGGGGAGAGCTGCCACCTGGCCACGAGGGTGGAGGGCACGCCCTACCCCCCTGGGCGCGCCCCCTGCCTTGTGGGCTCACGGTGGCCCTCCTCCACTTATCCCTGCACCCATCTTCTTCCTCTGTCTCACACAAACCCGAAAAACCAACTCAAGCTCGTGTTCCAGCCACTTTTGCTGTGATTTTCGATCTCCTTGCTCAAAGTACCTCTCGCAAAACTGCTTGGGGAGATTGTTCCTTGGTATGTGACTCCTCCATTGGTCCAATTAGTTTTTGTTCTAGTGCTTTATTCATTGCAAATTTGTGCTGCATAGGTGACCATGTTCTTGAGCTTGCATGTCAAATTTATATGGTTCCAAGTAGTTCTAATGCTTGATATATGCTCTAGGCACTTGTATGAGTAGTTGCTATCAGTTTTATTGAAGTTGGTTCACTTTTGTTTGAAGTTACTAAAAATGTTAGATTATTTCAGAAATAATGAAGAGACTTTTGAGGGGCTCGTCGAGCCGAAGCTCGAAGGAAAAACAAAAGGAAGAAGAGCAGAAGCCCAAGTTTCATTTGCCTCGCACCGCGGAGGTCCGGCCGTGTGAATGGCCTTCCGATGACTTCTTGAGGAGAGCCGGGATTTATGAGGATTTCTATCTATTAATTGAGAACGCCGGCCTCACCGACTTCCTCCGCGACCAACGTCATCAGTATCTCTTACTCACAAATAATTTTGTGCAAAACTATTACTTTTTCCCTAAGAAATCACCTCCAAGAGTAGAGTTCCATTTATATGACGTAGTTAAGGAAATGCCATTAGCTGAATTTTGCGATGTTTGCAAAATACCCTTTGAGGGTACCTTAGATGAACCACACCGTAATGAAGTGGAAACTTTTATTAACACTATCACTGTGGGAGAAACCAGGAAGGTTTCTGATGCAAGAATTACTAGCATACATTTTCCTGTTTTTCGCTACTTTGCCTTATTTGCTAGTTGTTGCTTGATTGGTCGTGGGAACTGTGGAAACCTTAGTATTCCTGATATTATTATTTTGTTCCATGGTTTGTAATGAAATAACTCTGTTAGTATGGGTGGAATTGTTGCTAGACGGTTAAGTCTGAACCGTACTAAGGGCCCCATTTTTGGAGGCATTTATGCTTCATGCCTATCTGAATATTTTGAAATACCTATTAGGCATGAGGAGAAAGAAGAAACGGCGTTGCCCCATGCTTATTTAGATTATAAGAGTATGCTAGCGCATGATTTTATTGTTAAGAGTCGCGAAGGAGAGCTCAAATATAAATTGTAATTTGATAAACATCACCCTGAGACCATTACTTTGACTGCTCCCTCTTTGTTTAACTTGTCTACAGGTCCTTACATTGTTCCGTGGGCGGCTGTTCAAGCCTATCGGAATCCTGCACCAGCCCCGGAACCGGAACCACAAGATGACCCTCCACGACAGTCTGTTTATTCTTGGGATCCAGAGGCGGTTGCCAGCCAGTGGCAGTCAGAGTCCTCTAAATCACAGTATGACCCCAGCTACACCTAAGGGTATCCGCCAGGCTATCCCTGGCAATAGACCAACTTAGGCCAAAAGCCTAAGCTTGGGGGAGTACGTATTTCTGACCGACATTACATTTATGTTCACACACACTCATTGCTAGATGTCGGTGCTCATACTCTTTCACTGTAATATCCATGCTAGTTTATTTTCTTTTTCCTGCTTTCTTCTTGTGTGTTTAATAACCCTTAAGAAAAACAAAAAAAATTAGTAGTAGTTTATTTCTTTGCTATAGTAACTAAAAAGAAAACCCAAAAATATTTCATGTTCTTCTTTTGCTTGTTGGGAGCTTTCCCGTGTAAATAGTTTTTATTTCTTTTCTTTTCTTTGGGGGTCACTAGGAGAAGACCATAATTAAATTGTTGAAGTGGCTCTTATATGCATCATTGTTGAATTAACCAAGAGCCCATATCACCTTGTCTTCTCCTGTTTATTGAATGCTCGCAGATTCCAGCTTAGTCCAATGCACGTGCACTCTTATTATTATTCACACCGTTCGGTCGTGCAAGTGAAAGGCAATTATGATGACATATATGATGGACTGACTGAGATGGGAAAAGCTGGTATGAACTCGACCTCTTTTGTTTTTGTAAATATGATGAGTCCATCGTTCTTGATTCAGCTTATTATGAATAAACATGTTTGCAATGACAATTAGAGATCATAGCTGCTTGTGCCATGCTTGATTAGCTATGATTTATAATGGTTTACCTTGCGTGCCAACATTCTATTAAAATGGTTGTGATGTGGTATGATGGGGTGGTATCCTCCTTTGAATGATTTAAGTGACTTGACTTGGCACATATTCACGCATGTAGTTGAAACAAATCTACATAGCCTCGATATTTATGTTCATGGTGGATTATATCCTACTCATGCTTGTATTCAATGTTTATTAATTTTAATGCATGTTCATGACTGTTGTCGCTCTCTAGTTGGTCGCTTCCCAGTCTTTTGCTAGCCTTCACTTGTACTAAGAGGGAATACTACTTGTGCATCCAATCCCTTAAACCCCAAAGTTATTCCATATGAGTCCACTATACCTTCCTATATGCGGTATCTACCTGCCGTTCCAAGTAAATTTGTATGTGCCAAACTCTAAACCTTCAAATAAACATTATGTTTTGCATACTCGAATAGCTCATATATCAACTAGTGCTGCCCTTATCTCCCGTGTTAGGCGGGTTATTCTCAAGAGGAGTGGACTCCGCTCCTCACTCACGAGAAAATGGCTGGTCACCGGGATGCCCAGTCCCATGCTTTATGCAAACTAATTCAAAATAATTGCAAAAAAACTCCCCATGGGACCCGTTGAATGTTGGAGGCACTCGTTGTTTCGATCAAGCCATGGACTGATGCTTGTGGAGGAGGGGGAGTATAAACTTTACCATTCTGTTTGGGAACCGTCTATAATTTGTTTAGCATGGAAGATATCGTCATCTCTTAGTTGCTATGTTGACAATGAAAGTATGCCACTCAAATTATAATTTATCTCTATTTCAAAACTGAGCTCTGGCACCTCTACAAATCCCTGCTTCCCTCTGCGAAGGGCCTATCTATTTACTTTTATGTTGAGTCATCACCTTCTTACTAAAAGCACTAGTTGGAGAGCACAGCTGTCATTTGCATTCATTACTGTTAATTTATATTGGGTATGACTATGATTGGATCTCTTTTACCATGAATTACAATGTCTAGTCAGTCCTTGATCTTTGAAGGTGCTCTGCATTTATGTTTTGCGGTCTCAGAAAGGGCTAGCGAGATACCATCTTGTTATATCATATTATGATTGTTTTGAGAAAGTGTTGTCATCCGAGATTTATTATTATGGCTTGCTAGTTGATTATGTTATTGATATGAGTAAACATGAGACCTGAGAATTATTGCAAATGTGGTTAGTTATAATCTTTGCTGAAAACCTGAATGCTGGCTTGACATAAGTACAACTACAAGAGCAAACTGAGTTTGTAGAAGTTTTTCTTTTTCTCTTTCAGTTTGTCAACTGAATTGCTTGAGGACAAGCAAGGGTTTAAGCTTGGGGAGTTTATACGTCTCCATCGTATCTACTTTTCCAAACACTTTTGCCCTTGTTTTGGACTCTAACTTGTATGATTTGAATGGAACTAACCCGGACTAACGATGTTTTCAGCAGAATTGCCATGATGTTGTTTTATGTGCAGAAAACAAAAGTTCTCGGAATGACCTGAAACTCCACGGAATATCTTAGAAAAAATAATAAAAAATCCTCGCCAAAGATGAAGACCAGGGGGCCCACACCCTGTCCACGAGGGTGGGGGGCACGCCCCCTACCTCGTGGGCCCCCTAGAGACCCTCCGACGCCAACTCCAACTCTATTTATTGGCTTTCGGGGAGAAAAAAAATCAGAGAGAAAGAATTATCGTGTTTTACTATACGGAGCCGCCGCCAAGCCCTAATCTCTGTCGGGAGGGCTGATCTTGAGTCCGTTCAGGGCTCCGGAGAGGGGGATTCGTCGTCGTCGTCATCATCAACCATCCTCCATCACCAATTTCATGATGCTCACCGCCGTGCGTGAGTAATTCCATCCTAGGCTTGCTGGACGGTGATGGGTTGGATGAGATTTATCATGTAATCGAGTTAGCTTTGTTAGGGTTTGATCCCTAGTATCCACTATGTTCTGAGATTGATGTTGCTATGACTTTGCTATGCTTAATGCTTGTCACTAGGGCCCGAGTGCCATGATTTCAGATCTGAACCTATTATGTTTTCATGAATATATGTGTGTTCTTGATCCTATTTTGCAAGTCTATAGTCACCTACTATGTGTTATGATCCGGCAACCCCGAAGTGACAATAATCGGGACTACTCCCGGTGATGACCATAGTTTGAGGAGTTCATGTATTCACTATGTGCTAATGCTTTGTTCCGGTTCTCTATTAAAAGGAGGCCTTAATATCCCTTAGTTTCAATAGGACCCGCTGCCACGGGAGGGTAGGACAAAAGATGTCATGCAAGTTCTTTTCCATAAGCACGTATGACTATATACGGAATACATGCCTACATTACATTGATGAATTGGTGCTAGTTCTGTGTCACCCTATGTTATGACTGTTACATGATGAACCGCATCCGGCATAATTATCCATCACCAATCCGGTGCCTACGAGTTTTCCATATACAGGTTCTTGCTTATTTACTTTTCCGTTGCTACTGTTACAATCACTACAAAAATACCAAAAACATTACTTTTGCTGTTTTTACTTTCGTTACCGTTACCATCACTATCATATTACTTTGCTACTAAACACTTTGCTGCAGATACTAAGTTTCCAGGTGTGGTTGAATTGACAACTCAGCTGCTAATACTTGAGAATATTCTTTGGCTCCCCTTGTGTCGAATCAACAAATTTGGGTTGAATACTCTACCCTCGAAAACTGTTGCGATCCCCTATACTTGTGGGTTATCAGAAATCCACAGAGGCACTTTTTGGAATTTATAAAAAATACTGGGCGAAAAAATACATCAGGGGGCCCAGGGCCTGTCCACGAGACAGGGGGGCGCCCCCCCCCCTAGGGCGCGCCCCCTATCTCGTGGGCCCCTGGACATCCTCCGACCTCAACTCCAACTCCATATATTCCGTCTCGGGGAGAAAAAATTAGAGAGAAAGTTTCATCGCGTTTCACGACACGGAGCCACCGCCAAGCCCTAATCTCTCTCGGGAGGGCTGATCTGGAGTCCGTTCGGGGCTCCGGAGAGGGGGATTCGTCGTCGTCGTCGTCATCAACCATCCTCCATCACCAATTTCATGATGCTCACCGCCGTGCGTGAGTAATTCCATCGTAGGCTTGCTGGACGGTGATGGGTTGGATGAGATTTACCATGTAATCAAGTTAGTTTTGTTAGGGTTTGATCCCTAGTGTCCACTATGTTCTGAGATTGATGTTGCTATGACTTTGCTATGCTTAATGCTTGTCACTAGGGCCCGAGTGCCATGAATTCAGATCTGAACCTATTATATTTTCATGAATATATGTGTGTTCTTGATCCTATCTTGCAAGTCTATAGTCACCTATTATGTGTTATGATCCGACAACCCCAAAGCGACAATAATCGGGACACTTCTCGGTGATGACCGTAGTTTGAGGAGTTCATGTATTCACTATGCGCTAATGCTTTGTTCCGGTTCTCTATTAAAAGGAGGCCTTAATATCCCTTAGTTTCCGCTAGGACCCCGCTTCCATGGGAGGGTAGGACAAAAGATGTCATGCAAGTTCTTTTCCATAAGCACGTATGACTATTTACGGAATACATGCCTACATTACATTGATGAATTGGAGCTAGTTCTATATCACCCTATGTTATAACTATTGCATGAGGAATCGCATCCGGCATAATTATCCATCACTTATCCATTGCCTACGAGCTTTTCACATATTGTTCTTCGCTTATTTACTTTTCCGTTGCTACTGTTACAACTACTACAAAAACCCAAAAACATTTATCTTTACTTTTGTTACCGTTACTATTATTATCTTACCACTTTTGCTACTAAACACTTTGCTGCAGATACTAAGTTATCCAGGTGTGGTTGAATTGACAACTCAACTGCTAATACTCAAGAATATTCTTTGGCTCCCCTTGTGTCGAATCAATAAATTTGGGTTGAATACTCTACCCTCGAAAGCTGTTGCGACCCCCTATACTTGTGGGGTATCAAGACCAATTTCTGGCTCCGTTGCCGGGGAGCATAGCTCTATTCTCTGAGTCACTTGGGATTTATATCTGTTGAGCACTATGAAGAACTTGAAAGACGCTAAGACCAAGATTTATCCCTCAACTACGAGGGGAGGTAAGGAACTGCCATCTAGCTCTGCACTAGATTCTCCTTCCGTTATTAGTAAGCTTGTGACACCTAAATCTGCTACTGCTATGAATTCTGATATGTCGCATGTTATCGTTGATGCCACTTCTGCTATGCATGATGAAAGTACTTCTGTGTGTGATACTACTTTGCCATTAGGTGAATTTCTAGATGAACAACTTGCTAGAGTTAGAGGGGATGAAATTAATGAAGATCCTATTACTGATGATAGTGATGATGAAGGTTCCCCCAATGATTATGTTTTACCTGTTGTTCCTAAGGGTTATGTTATGGATGAAAAAGCTGTTGTGGAAATCCTTGCTTGCAATGATAGGAATGATCTTAATAAATTATTAGCTAAATGGAAGCAGCAGTCTCTTAATGCTAGAATGAAACCCGACCCTGCTTTTGCTACTTCACCTATTTGTGTTACTGATAAGGATTATGAATTCTCTGTTGATCCTGATATTATTGTTTAGTTGAATCTGATCCTTTTTATGGCCTTGAATCTAAAACTGTTGTGGCACATCTTACCAAGTTGAATGATATAGCCACCTTGTTTACTCATGATGAGAAGTCTCGCTATTTATATATCCTTAAGATATTTCCATTCTCATTAAAGGGTGATGCTAAGACTTGGTATAATTCTCTTGCTCCTGGTTGTGTGCGTAGTCCCCAGGATATTATTCATTACTTCTCTGCTAAATATTTTCCTGCTCATAAGAAACAAGCTTCCTTGCGGGGAATATATAATTTTGTGCAAATCAAAGAAAAGAGTCTCCCACAAGCTTGGGGGAGGCTTCTTCGGTTACTTAATGCTTTGCCTGATCATCCTCTTAAGAAAAATGAAATACTTGATATCTTTTATAATGGACTAACCGATGCTTCCAAGGACTACTTGGATAGTTGTGCTGGTTGTGTTTTCAGGGAAAGAACAATCAACGAAGCTGAAATATTATTGAATAATATGTTGACTAATGAAAATAATTGGACTCTTCTTGAGCCAGTTCCTGAAGTAATTCCTGAACCAATTGAGCCAACCCCTGAGCCTATTCCTAAACCCACTCCGAAAAAGAGAGGCATTTTATTTCTCAGTCCTGAAGATATGCAATAGGCAAAGAAATCAATGAAAGAAAAAGGTATTAAAGCTGAAGATGTTAAGATTTTACCTCCTATTGAAGAAATACATGGTCTTAATTTACCGCCTGAAGAACCACATTGTCTTGATAACCCGACACAGGTAGTAAAGGTAAATTCTATCTATAGATATCATAAAGTTGAAATACCCTCTACTAAATTTCATAGCCCATGCTTAGATGAATTTGATGACTTTATGGCTAGGCAAGAAAGTTTTAATGCTTATGTTGGTAGAGAGTTAAAGAATAATGCTTTTGAAATAGGACGCGTAGGTGACAATCTGGCTAGAGTTAAAGATGAACTTCACCGCGTTAGCAAATATGCTTCTATGGTTGCTACTCAAGCTGAGCAAGTACTTAAAGCTCAAAATGATTTGCTTGATGAATTAAATAATAAAAATGAATTTGCTGTTAGAGTGGCCACTAGAACTGGTATAATGACTCAGGAACCTTTGTATCCTGAAGGCCACCCCAAGAGAATCGAGCAAGATTCTCAGAGAAATAATTTAGAGGCACCTAGTTCTTCTAAAAAGATGAAGAAGAAAAACGATAGAACTTTGCATGCTTCTAGTGAACCTACTGTAGAAACACCTGAGAATCCCAATAATATTTCTATTTCTGATGTTGAAACTCAATCAGGTGACGAACATGAACCTAGTGATAATGTTAATGATAATGTTCATGTTGATGCACAACCTAGCAATGATAATGATGTAGAGATTGAACCTGCCGTTGATCTTGATAACCCACAACCAAAGAATCAACGTTATGATAAGAGAGATTTTGTTGCTAGGAAGCACGGTAAAGAAAGAGAACCATGGGTTCAGAAACCCATGCCCTTTCCTCCTAAACCATCCAAGTCAAAGGATGATGAAGATTTTGAGCGCTTTGCTGAAATGATTAGACCTATTTTCTTACGTATGCGCTTAACTGATATGCTTAAAGTAAATCCTTATGCTAAGTATATGAAGGATATCATCACAAATAAAAGAAAGATACCGGAAGCTGAAATTTCCACCATGCTTGCTAATTACACTTTTAAGGGTGGAATACCAAAGAAACTAGGAGATCCGGGTGTACCAACTATACCATGCTCTATTAAAAGGAATTATGTTAGAACTGCTTTATGTGATCTTGGACCCGGTGTTAGTGTTATGCCTCTCTCTTTATATCGTAGACTTGAATTGAATAAGTTGACACCTACTGAAATATCTTTGCAAATGGCTGATGAATCAATTGCTATACCTGTCGGTATTTGTGAGGATGTGCCTGTTGTGGTTGCAAATGTCACTATTTTAACTGACTTTGTTATTCTTGATATTCCTGAGGACGATAGTATGTCTATTATCCTTGGTAGACCTTTTCTTAATACCGTAGGGGCTGTTATTGATTGCAACAAAGGCAATGTCACTTTTCATGTTAATGGTAATGAGCATACGGTACACTTTCCGAGGAAACAATCTCAAGTTCATAGCATCAATTCAATTGGAAAAGTTCCAACTATCATTTTTGGAGGTTTTGAATTTCCTCTCCCTACTGTCAAGAAAAAGTATGATATTCTTATTGTTGGGGATTTTCATATCCCCGTTGAGGTAACTTAGTGTTATTCGATATTTCTCCGGTTCCGTGTTATTCGGAATGAGTTCGTTAACAAGACTTGATCAACCTTGTTAGTGGGTTCATTTTGATGATCACGAGATGGATGAAACTAGAAGGCACAACCCTCTGTACCCTCCTTATACTTTCTGTTATTTACAATAATTAAAGCAAAATAGTATTATCCGTCTGTTTCCTGAATTATCCGTGCATTAAAAAATAGCCCAAAAATAAAAGTGCTCCAAATGCCCCGCAAATCTAGTATGATTTTTTCTGGAATATTTGAGGATTTTAGGCACTGAAAACACTGCAGAAGGGCAAGCACCAGGCCACGAGAGGAGGGCGCCCCAGAGGGCGCGCCCCCTATCTTGTGGGCCCCTGGTGGCCCCCCTCCACTTATGCCAGCACCCACACACTTCATCTTCCACCCAAAAAAATCCCCATCCAACTCAAGCACGAGTTCTAGCTCATTTTGTTGTGATTTTTGATCTCCTTGCTCAAAGCTCCATTCAGAAAACTGCTTTGGGAGATTGTTGCTTGGTATGTGACTCCTCCATTGGTCCAATTAGTTTTTTTTTCTAGTGCTTTATTCATTGCAAATTTTTGCTGCATAGGTGACCATGTTCTTGAGCTTGCATGTTAAATTTTTGAGGTCCCAAGCATTTCCAATGCATGATATAGGGTCTAGGCACTTGTAGGAGTAGTTGCTATCAATCTTGTTTAGTTTTATGCAATTTTATTTTGAAGTTACTAAAATTTCAGAAATTTTCAGAAAAAGAAATATTCTTAGAAGAATGTACCAAGGAGGTTCTTCGGCAAAGAAAGGGCCAAGGATTGCTATACGTGAGCAAGATGTTGAATTGCCGAGGGACGCAAATGTACGGGCTTGTGAGTGGCCATCCGATGATTTTATGGTCGAAGCAGGCTTCAAGGAGGAATTTTACGCATATGTGCGTAATGCCGAGCTGGAGGAGTTCTTACAAGATAAGTGTCCGCAGTACTATCAGTTGACTGATTCTTTTGTGCGGAGGTTTAGATACAACTGTTCGCGTAATTCTCCTAGTGTCATGTTTGATATTTATGATACATCTTATACCATGGATTTAGAGGATTTCACAATTGCTTGTAAACTCCTGCAGTGGGGTAATATTAATGATCCTCCCAAATCTGAATTTAGAGATTTTCTTGCTAGTATTACTATGGGAGAATCTAGGACGTAGCACAAGCTACCATAGGGAGCATTCATTTTCCTGCTATGCATTACTTTGCTCTCTTTATTGGTAGATGCATTAACGGTAAGGACGAAGTATGTCACTTGTGAGCTCCTGATCTTGCTATCCTCAAGAGTGCTGTGTCAGGTTATAAAGGTTATAACTTGGGGGCAATAGTTGCACGTAGGTTGCAGAATAATAGTAGAAAGGGAGATTTATTTGGAGGAATTTATGCAACCCTTGTGGCTAACTTTCTTAATATAGCTCCACGAGAGGGGGATATGATTTTACCTCCTGTTTATTTGGATAAAGAAGCTATGTTCAGTCATCATTTTCTTGAGAGGAATGAACAATTCCTCCATTATCGACTAATCTATGACAGACGCAACGTCATTCCTGTTACTCTTCCTGACCCCTACCTTTTTGATTATCAGGCAAAAGTAAGATACATTGTCACCAGGGAGGAAGCAACTGAGTATGAGAGAGGAATGGAGGCAGCTCGCCAACACGCTGCCGCTCAGGAGGCGATCGCCTCCGCATCTCAGTACAACCCCAACTTCACTTATGGATATCAGCCAGGCGGTCCTTGGTACTAGACCAACTTAGGCCAAAAGCCTAAGCTTGGGGGAGTACGTATTTCTCACCGACTTTAAATTCATGTTCACACACTAGTCGTCGGTGCTCATACTCTTTCATTGTATCATCCATGTTAGTTTAAAATTTCTTTTTCTAGTTTTCATCTTGTGTGTTTGATAAACCTTAAGAAAAACCAAAAAAATTAGTTAGTTTAATTTCCATGCTTGTAGTAGAATTAAAATGAAAACCCAAAAAGATTTCTAGTTCTTCTTCTCACTTGTTGGGAGCTTTCTCGTGTAAATAGTTTTATTTTCTTTTCTTTCATTTAGGGGTCGAGAAGACCATACTGAAAATGGTTAGTGGCTCTTATATGCATGAATGTTTATTTAACTTAGAGCCCATATTACCCTGTCTTCTCTCTTGAGTGGAATGCTTGCAGATTCCAGCTTAGTCCAATGCACGTGCACTCTTATTATTATACACATCGTTCGTCGTATGCAGTGAAAGGCAATAATGACGATATATGATGAACTTATTGGGATGAGAAAAGCTGGTATGAACTCGACCTCTCTTGTTTTTGTAAATATGATGAGTTCATCATTCCTGAGTCAGCTATTATGAAGTAAACATATTTGCAATGACATTTAGAGATTATAGTTGCTTGTGCCATGCTTGATTAGCTCTGAGTTATAATGGTTTACCTTGCGTGCCAACATGCTATTAGAATGATTATGATATGATATGATGGGATGGTATCCTCCTTTGAATGAATTGAGTGACTCGACTTGGCACATGTTCACACATGTAGTTGAATGAAATCAACATAGCCTTCATGATATTTATGTTCATGGTAGATTATATCCTACTCATGCTTGTTCTCAGTGTAAATTAATTTTAATGCATGTTTACAACTGTTGTCGCTCTCCCAGTTGGTCGCTTCCCAGTCTTTTGCTAGCCTTCACCTGTACTAAGCGGGAATACTTCTTGTGCATCCAAACTCCTTAAACCCCAAAGTTGTTCCATATGAGTCCACTATACCTTCCTATATGCGGTATCTACCTGCCGTTCCAAGTAAATTTGTATTTGCCAAACTCCAAACCTTCAAATGAAATTCTGTTTTGTATGCCCGAGCAGCTCATGTACAACTAGGGTTGCCTATATCTTCCATGCTAGGTGGGTTATTCTCAAGAGGAGTGGACTCCGCTCCTCATTCACGAGAAAGGGCCGGTAACCGGGATGCCTAGTCCCATGCTTTATGCAAACTAAATCAAAATAATTGCAAACAAAACTCCCCTTGGGACCCGTTGAATGTTGGAGGCACTCTCGAGCAAGCCATGGATTGATGCTTGTGGAGGAGGGGGAGTATAAACCTTTACCATTCTGTTTGGGAACTGCCTATAATGCATGTAGTATGGAAGATACATCCATCTCATAGTTGTTACGTTGACAGTGAAAGTATGCCGCTCAAAATGTTATTTAATCTCTATTTTAAAATCGAGCTCTGGCACCTCTACAAATCCCTGCTTCCCTCTGCGGAGGGCCTATCTATTTACTTTTATGTTGAGTCATCATCCTTCTTATTAAAAAGCACCCGCTGGAGAGCACACTGTCATTTGCATTCATTACTATTGGTTTATATTGGGTATGACTTGACTGGATCTCTTTTACCATGAATTACAATATTTAGTCAGTCCTTGATCTTTAAAGGTGCTCTGCATTTATGTTTGATGGTCTCAGAAAGGGCTAGCGAGATACCATTTTGTTATATCATGTTATGATTATTTTGAGAAAGTGTTGTCATCCGAGTTTTATTATTATGGCTCGCTAGCTTATTATGTTATTGATATGAGTAATTGTGAGACCTACGTGTTATTGTTAGTATGGTTAGTTCAAAATACTTGCTGAAACTTGAATGCTGGCTTTTCATGTTTACAACAACAAGAGAAAATAGAGTTTTTAAAAGTTTTTCTTTATCACTTTCAGTTTATCAACTAAATTGCTTGAGGACAAGCAAAGATTTAAGCTTGGGGGAGTTGATACGTCTCCAACGTATCTACTTTTCCAAACACTCTTGCCCTTGTTTTGGACTCTAACTTGCATGATTTGAATGAAACTAACCCGGACTGACGCTGTTTTCAGCAGAACTACCATGATGTTGTTTTATGTGTTGAAAAGAAAAGTTCTCGGAATGTCCTGGAAATCCACGGAGGCACTTTTTGGAATTTATACAAAATATTGGGCGAAAGAAATACATCAGGGGGCCCAGGGCCTGTCCACGAGACAAGGGGCGCCCCCCTAGGGCGCGCCCCCTATCTCGTGGGCCCCCTGGACCTCCTCTGACCTCAACTCCAACTCCATATATTCCGTCTCGGGAAGAAAAAAATCAGAGAGAAAGTTTCATCGCATTTCACGACACGGAGCCGCCGCCAAGCCCTAATCTCTCTCGGGAGGGCTGATCTGGAATCCGTTCGGGGCTCCAGAGAGGGGGATTCGTCGCCGTCGTCATCATCAACCATCCTCCATCACCAATTTCATGATGCTCACCGCCGTGCGTGAGTAACTCCATCGTAGGCTTGCTGGACGGTGATGGGTTGGATGAGATTTACCATGTAATCAAGTTAGTTTTGTTAGGGTTTGATCCCTAGTATCCACTATGTTCTGAGATTGATGTTGCTATGACTTTGCTATGCTTAATGCTTGTCACTAGGGCCCGAGTGCCATGAATTTAGATCTGAACCTATTATGTTTTCATGAATATATGTGTGTTCTTGATCCTATCTTGCAAGTCTATAGTAACCTATTATGTGTTTTGATCCGACAATCCCGAAGTGACAATAATCGGGATACTTCTCGGTGATGACCGTAGTTTGAGGAGTTCATGTATTCACTATGTGCTAATGCTTTGTTCCCTTTCTCTATTAAAAGGAGGCCTTAATATCCCTTAGTTTCCGCTAGGACCCCGCTTCCACGGGAGGGTAGGACAAAAGATGTCATGCAAGTTCTTTTCCATAAGCACGTATGACTATTTACGGAATACATGCCTACATTACATTGATGAATTGGAGCTAGTTCTATATTACCCTATGTTATAACTATTGCGTGAGGAATCGCATCCGGCATAATTATCCATCACTGATCCATTGCCTACGAGCTTTTCACATATTGTTCTTTGCTTATTTACTTTTTCGTTGCTACTGTTACAACTACTACAAAAACCCAAAAACATTTATCTTTACCTTTGTTACCGTTGCTATTATTATCATACCACTTTTGCTACTAAACACTTTGCTGCAGATACTAAGTTATCCAGGTGTGGTTGAATTGACAACTCAACTGCTAATACTCAAGAATATTCTTTGGCTCCTCTTGTGTCGAATCAATAAATTTGGGTTGAATACTCTACCCTCGAAAGTTGTTGCGATCCCCTATACTTGTGGGTTATCATATCACCATCTCTTCGCCAAACTATTGCACCTATACAATTTACCATTGTATTGGGTGTGTTGGGGACACAAGAGACTCTTTTTTATTTTGTTGCAGGGTTGTTTGAGAAGACCATCTTCATCCTACGCCTCCCATGGATTGATAAACCTTAGGTCATCCACTTGAGGGAAATTTGCTACTGTCCTACAAACCTCTGCACTTGGAGGCCCAAGAACGTCTACAAGAAGAAGGTTGTGTAGTAGACATCAGGTATCATTATTTTCTGACCTTCACAGATGATTTGAGCACATATGGGTATATCTACTTAATGAAACACAAATCTGAAACATTTGAAAAGTTCAAAGAATTTTAGAGTGAAGTGGAGAATCATCGTAACAGGAAAATAAAGTTTCTACGATCTGATCACGGAGGCAAATATTTGAGTTATGAGTTTGGCCTTCATTTAAAACAATGTGGAATAGTTTCACAACTCACGGCACCTGGAACACCACAGCGTAATGGTGTGTCCGAACGTCGTAATCGTACTTTATTAGATATGGTGCAATCTATGATGTTTTCTTACCGATTTACCACTATTGTTTTGGGGTTATGCATTAGAGACACTTGCATTCACTATAAATAGGGCACCTTCTAAATCCGTTGAGATGACACTGTATGAACTATGGTTTGGCAAGAAACATATGTTGTCGTTTCTTAAAGTTTGGGCTTGTGATGCTTATGTGAAAAAGCTTCAGCTTGATAAGCTCGAACACAAATCGGAGAAGTGCGTCTTCATAGGATACCCAAAAGAGACTGTTGGGTACACCCTCTATCATAGATCCAAAGGCAAGATCTTTGTTGCTAATAATGGATCCTTTCTTGAGAAGGAGTTTCTCTCGAAAGAAGTGAGTGGGAGGAAAGTAGAACTTGATGAGGTAATTGTACCTTCTCTTGAATTTAAAAGTAGTTCATTACAGAAACCAGTTCCAGTGATGCCTACACCAATTAGTGAGGAAGCTAATGATAATGATCATGAAACTTCAGATCAAGTTACTACTGAACCTTGTAGGTCAACCAGAGCACGTTCCGCACCAGAGTGGTATGGTAATCCTGTTCTGGAAGTCATATTACTAGACCATGACGAACCTACGAACTATGAGGAAGCGATGATGAGCCCAGATTTCGCAAAATGGCTTGAGGCCATGAAATCTGAGATGGGCCATGTATGAGAACAAAGTATGGACTTTGGTGGACTTGCCCGATGATCGGCAAGTCATAGAGAATAAATGGATCTTCAAGAAGGAGACTGACGCTGATGGTAATGTTACTGTCTACAAAGCTTGACTTTTTGCAAAAGCTGTTCGACAAGTTCAAGGAGTTGACTACGATGAGACCTTCTCACCCATGGCGATGCTTAAGTCTGTCTGAATCATGTTAGCAATTGCCGCATTTTATGATTATGAAATCTAGCAAATGGATGTCAAAACTGCATTCCTTAATGTATATCTTAAAGAAGAGTTGTATATGATGCAACCAGAAGGTTTTGTCGACCCTAAAGGTGCTAACAAAGTGTGCAAGCTCCAGCGATCCATTTATGGACTGGTGCAAGCCTCTCGGAGTTGGAATATAAGTTTTGATGAGGTGATCAAAGCATATGGTTTTATACAGACTTTTGGAGAAGCTTGTATTTACAAGAAAGTGAGTGGGAGCTCTGTAGCATTTCTAATATTATATGTGGATCATGACATATTGTTGATTGGAAATGGTATAGAATTTCTGGATAGCATAAAAGGATACTTGAATAAGAGTTTTTCAATGAAAGACCTCGGTGAAGCTGCTTATATATTGGGCATCAAGATCTATAGAGATAGATCAAGATGCTTAACTGGACTTTCACAAAGCACATACCTTGATAAGATTTTGAAGAAGTTCAAAATGGATCAGTCAAAGAAAGGGTTCTTGCCTGTATTACAAGGTGTGAAGTTGAGTCAGACCCAATGCCCGACCACTGCAGAAGATAGAGAGAAAATGAAAGTCATTCCCTATGCTTCAGCCATAGGTTCTATCATGTATGCAATGTTGTGTACCAGACCTGATATGTGCCTTGTTATAAGTATAGCAGGTAGGTACCAAAGTAATCCAGGAGTGGATCACTGGACAGCGGTCAAGAACATCCTGAAGTACCTGAAAAAGACTAAAGATATGTTTCTCGTTTATGGAGGTGACGAAGAGCTCGTCGTAAATGGTTAAGTCGATGCTAGCTTTGACACTGCTCCGGATGACTCAAAGTCACAAACCGGATACGTATTTATATTGAACGGTGGAGTTGTCAGTTGGTACAGTTCCAAGAAAAGCATCGTGGCGGGATCTATGTGTGAAGTGGAGTACATAGCTGCTTCAGAAGCAGCGAATGAAGGAGTCTGGATGAAGGAGTTCATATCTGATCTAGGTGTAATACCTAGTGCATCGGTGATACGTCCATTTTGCATCATGTTTTCTTACTGTTATTTATGATGTTTTTATGAATAATAATGCTTTTTGGAGTAATTCTAATGCCTTTTTCTCATAATTTGTAAGGTACACACCAAGAGGGAGAATTCCGGCAGCTGGAAATCTGGACCTGAAAAAGCTACGTCAGGCCACCTATTCTGCACAACTCCAAACAAGCTGAAACTTCACGGAGAATTTTTATGGAATATGTGATTAATATTGGAGAGAACAAGTACCACAGGAGGCCCACCAGGTGGGCACGCCAGGGAGCCCAAGCGCGCCCTGGTGGGTTGTGCTCACCCAGGCCCACCTCCGGTACCCATCTTCTGGTATATAAGTCAATTTGACCTACAAAAAAAATAAAGGAGAGGCCTTTCGGGATGGAGCGCCGCCGTCTCGAGGCGGAACTTGGGCAGGAGCACTTTTACCCTCCGGCGGAGCGATTCCGCCGGGGGAACTTCCCTCCCGGAGGGGGAAATCATCGTCATCATCATCACCAACAACTCTCCCATCTTGGGGAGGGCAATCTCCATCAAATTCTTCAACAGCACCATCTCATCTCAAACCCTAGTTCATCTCTTGTGTTCAATCTTGTTACTGGAACTATAGATTGGTGCTTGTGGGTGACTAGTAGTGTTGATTACATCTTGTAGTTGATTACTATATGGTTTATTTGGTGGAAGATTATATGTTCAGATCCAATATGCTATTTAATACCCCTTTGATCTTGAGCATGATTATCATTTGTGAGTAGTTACTTTTGTTCTTGAGGTCATGGGAGAAACCATGTTGCAAGTAATCATGTGAACTTGATATGTGTTTGATATTTTGATAGTATGTATGTTGTGATTCCCTTAGTGGTGTCATGTGAACGTCGACTACATGACACTTCACCATATTTGGGCCTAAGGGAATGCATTGTGAAGTAGCAATTAGATGATGGGTTGCGAGAGTGACAGAAGCTTGAAACCCAGCTTATGCGCTATTCCCTAAGGGACCGATTGGATCCAAAAGTTTAATGCTATGGTTAGAATTTATTCTTAATACTTTTCTCATAGTTGCGGATGCTTGTGGGAGGGTTAATCATAAGTAGGAGGTTTGTTCAAGTAAGAACAACACCTAAGCACCGGTCCACCCACATATCAAATTATCAAAGTAGCGAACACAAATCAAACCAACATGATGAAAGTGACTAGATGAAAATCCCGTGTACCCTCAAGAACGCTTTGCTTATCATAAGAGACCGTTTTGGCCTGTCCTTTGCCTCAAAAGGATTGGGCTACCTTGCTGCACTTTTGTTACTACTATCGTTACTTGCTCGTTACAAATTATCTTGCTATCAAACTACTACGCTACTTACAATTTCAGCATTTGCAGCCATTACCTTGCTAACCACTTGTCATTTCCTTCTGCTCCTCGTTGGGTTGGACACTCTTACTTATCGAAAACATGTAAATTGCAACATAATAGTTAGTAAGGACAAGAACAATATATGAAAAAACATGTAAATTGCAATATAATAGTTAGTAAGCCACATACGGAAATGGTCCATCTAGGTACCAAACATTCCTCTACCACGACCACGCCCAAGACCACCACCACGGCCATGTCCACCACCACGGCCTAGGGCACCACCACGGCCTCTACCACCACCACTGCCTCTTGTAAGACCTAGTTGGCTCCCTGTTTGTTTCCTCGTTCCTCGTTGGCTGGCCCCTTGTTGGCTACTACTTGGTTGGTTTGGCACTTGTTGGCTACTACTTGCTTGGCTACCACTTGCTTGGCTCGGCCCTTGTTGCATATGACCATGTTGACTACTATTTGCTTGGCTAGGAACTTGTGTATCTCCTTGTTGGCTTGTGCTTGCATCATTTTTCTTTGATCTCTGACTTGGTTTGGTATAAGTTCTTGTGTTGTGTCCCCCGCCATTGCACTCTCCACAACGGGATCTCTCAGGAGGCTCTTGGAATTGGCCATCCCCATCAGTCCATGTCACCTCTAAGACGCTTTGATCCGAATCAGGCCATAGTTGAACTCCATGGTACTCCAGCCATTGTGATTTGTCAAAGTATGGGTGAAATCAGGGAGCCCACGTATTCTTAACCGTCATGATTGAGAACTCAAACTCCCTCCCGGTGAGCGGGTGACTGACGTGCGAGCATGGGAGATGAAGCAACAATGGTCTCCTGCAAGAGAAATCATGCCGTGTTAGGGAGACCTTGAAAGCCCAGCCTCCATGTTGGCGTCATCGTTTGTGGTTCCTCCTGGCTCTTTCGCTTCGTACAACCAATCGCCGTTGTTATATAATATAACTTGTTGGAAGTTCACCTTCTGTGATTGAAATTCCAACCATTCATCAACCTTTGGTGGGAATTTGTACTTGTACTTGTGCTCGTTCTCACCCGCAATCTGCTTATCTGTTTCCATTGAGTACTATAGAAAGTACGCATTCATCTTGTCGAATGTGTATTGAACTATTGCCGTCACGGGTAATGCACATACACCCTTGAGCACCCTATTGAAGCATTCTGCCATGTTGCTTGTCATTTGACCGTACCTCCGGCCATCTTCATCAAAAGCACGTGCCCACTTATTCCTTTTCTTAAATGTTCCTATTGAGAAACTCAAGACCCCCGGGATCAAGTTTTTTGTGTGTGAGCAATTGGTTGTACAAGTTGCAGAACCGCTTGTCGGAGAAAGTGAGACAACAATCCTGAAGATCATCGGCCAACTCCTAAGGCCACAAGTCCTATAGAAGTTTGAACAAAAGTGCCTCATGCACCATCGATGGTGCAACGGAGCATGACCGGGAATGTCAACGTCCACCGCGTTAAGAATTCATTGATGGTGATTCGATATGACACAAATTCCCCTTTGAGCCGGTAATTCCTTGGTTCTCAAAAGACGCAAAAACCACTCCCATTTATCATTGTTCTCCACCTCATCCAAAGCAAAAGTCAAAGGTAACACCCGGTTATTGGCATCACTTGCTATTGCAACCAATAGAGTTCCCTTGTATTGTCCGGTCAAGAACGTGCCATCAACGGAGATGACCAGCCGACAGTGTTCGAAATCCCTCACACATTGCTCGAACGCCCAAAATGCACGGCCAAATACTCGGATGGTCCTTCCGTTCCGAATCATTGTTTTTCCCCATGAGGCTCGACCACATGAACCATGCCTGGGTTAGTGGCATCCATAGCTCCCAACAACCTAGGGATTTTGTTGTATGCTTCCTCCCAATTAGCGTACGTCTTTAATGCGGATTGCTTCACCTTCCATGCCTTCCCATATTTCACCTTGTAATGAAAGATGGCTTTCACAAGGTCCATGACGGCCTGAATGCTCATGGTTGGAAGTGAGGATATTGAGTTGGAAAGCTTGTAAGCGATGAACTCAGAAGTGAGTTGTCTGTAGTCTTGGGACACAACCTTGCCATCCACCTTCTTGCCTCGGCACATGTGACTTGGTACACAGCTCACTATGAGCCAAGTGGGCCCTCCTTCCCATGGTCTTGCACGCGCAATTCATGGATATCGGTCCTCCTCACATGCAACCGTGTAACACACATTGACATCAGAGTGAACCACCTTATGTGGACGATCATCCGTAACCGAGTAGTCGTCGAGCCACATCTTCAATTCCAGGAAGGTTCCAAACTTAGAACCGGGAGAAATCTCGTTCTTGCCATGTTCCAAATCTCGGTGAGAAGTTGGCCTAACTTCAAGAAATATACCTTGTCCACCGTCTACCATAGCTTCATCAGTGAGACTAACATCCTTGAACAATGGTGTCCGATGATCTCGCCGGAATACCTTCTCGAAAGCTTCGGCCTCCTTCGCCGTGAACCCCTCCTCATCAACTTCTTCATCGGGGCCTTCGTCATCCGACTCCGATGCATAGCCACGGGAATAAGGGATGGAATGGTCCATTGTCTCTTGCACATAATATTTGTCGAGATCACCCACATTGTTGTCATGGAGATCAACTTCATTGTCATCGTCCTCATACTCATCATTCTCCTCTTGCAAAGCTTCTTTTTGGTTGTTTGAAATCAGGCTCAATGTTGGCCTCACTTATTGAGTCAAAGGAGGTTCACTCATTTCATCTTGGTTCATGGGTGGGGGACTTCTAGCAACCAACGGGGAGGCGTTCTGGTTCAAGTCCAAATGCAAACTAGACTTAACCTTCTTCGTAGCAAATAACTCAAGAGCCTTGTATAGTAAGTCAGCCACCATCTCCTTCTATGCAACCCAACGTTGCTCGGAGTTCACACGCATGGTCTTCCAACGGATGTGCATTTCAAAACCTACATTATGCCTTCCCTCCAACTCAACGATATCACTTGGGTCCATCCAATTCAAATATTTTCTCACTTGTTCAAAGACATCGGCATAGCTAGGACTACTCTCAAACATCATGTCAAGCTCACATGGGTCCGGTTCAATATTGCGTTTCAAAAAGGCGTCTTTGTCCACATGATGGACATAAACACATGTTCTTCTCATCCCTAGAATAATTAAAACAACACAACGTAACATTTATTTCATAAGTATTCATCCGAAGATTAACACAAAATAGAAAGCCCTAACATAGATATGAAACAATAACCATAACCCCCACTTAACAATAACGATAAGCATAACCCTAACATACTTACAACCCTAACCCCTACATAACAACACCCATAACCCTAACCCTAACATACTAAGAAGTATAACCCTAGCAAATTGGAAAACAAACATCTCATATTTCCATACAAATTTCAAAATCCATGAAAAACTAGAGTTTTCCCAAACTAGCAAGAAATGAGCAAATGTGAGCATTTTTTGGATGAAAACGAGGGGATCAGAGGAGATTACCTTGAGGGAGGGATTTGGTTTGAAATCCACGAAGAAAAACTTCAGACCTGCAAGATTTGGGGAAGGATTTGAGGGGGGGAGAGGGGAAATCGCGGGTGGGAAGAGATGTGGTGGGGGTGTGGGGGTGGGGGCAGACTAGACATTGGTAACAGAATGTGCAGCGCCTAATGACTAAGCGATGTACATTGCATGTGTGATTCCTAGTTGTAAGGCGTTGCACGGCTGGGTGTGGGGCTGGGCCTGGCCCAGATGTGTAGCACCTGAGAGCCAAGCGATGCACGGTGTTTTGGCGCCTGGCTGTCGGGCCCTACACAAAAGGGTCAGCTGGCTGAATTTTTTTCCTCGGCGGTTCATTTTGTGAAATAGTTCTGTCCATGGGTCAAATTTTTCATTTTTGCCGTACATCTTCTTTGGTCAGCTCGGCAGCTGGATCCGTACTTTTATATGGTGCCCTGCACGTGCGTGTCATGTGCGATGTGATAACTGCCTGCCACTGCGCTAGCTTGCACCGTACCATCGGCTTGTTTCCATAGTTTTTACCGAGAAAAGTGAAAAGGAAAAAAAATCTTGTTGGTTAAGAGCATCTCCAACGGCATGCAAAAAAATTGGCAACCTAAATTTGTAGGCGAAGGGAGAAGATGATTTAGATAGCCAATTTTTTCTGTTTGTATGGCAGATCCTGTTGAGCTCTTGTGCACATCTTCAACGACCTACGTATGTTGAAAGAAAAATCAGGCGCGATGTCCATGAAAAAGCATAGTTGGTAGACACTATTAGCTTGATCATGGTTGTACATTTGTACGTTGGTTACTTATGCTCAGCTGTTGTACTTGACTGCATGTTAATCGCCTTATTAAACCCATTAAGCATCGCGTGAAGGGCGGTCAACCAGCTATGCCACATGGCGCAACCTGGTTGGCCGCGGTGAGAAATCTTTTAGATCATTTTTTATATTTTAAATGGAGATGAGGACCTCTGGTATCTTTTAAATGGAGGGTTATGCAAAGTGACGTTCGCCGGTAGGCTGCCGTGGTAATTTTTATCTTTTTACTTTTTTTAGATGAAGGTGAGGATTTTTTTGAGATGTTTATTTCGACGGAGGCGAGGACTCCATGTATTTACTTAAAATAAAAACATGTGCACGACTTCCTCTCAAGCGGCGCTATAGGGTGGCGCCCCATACATCTTAAGGAAATGCTACTCGATGATTTTTTTGAACGATCCAGACTTCCTGGCTTTTCATTAGCTTAGAGCAAGTATAATAAGGTGACGTGTGCGGGCTATAAGACTTAAAATAATATATTGTTGCTGAGTTGGCAGAGAGAGAAGAGAAGCAGACTACTAACTAACAGTCGGCTGTAGCACGTGCTCGTAGACACTTTGTGAGTGAGAAAGGTGGGCCATGTATCAATGAAGTAGTACTTATTTGCATCTGAACTTGCTGGCTATAACCTAGGCTATAGATGATGTGGCAACATCTCATAGCCAGCGGCCGGCGATACTATTAACCACGCTCTTAGTAGGGAGGAGGCTACAAAAAGGTTGATCAAGTGATCGAGGTATTTTCGGGGGGTTGGAGGAGCACGTAGGTTCCTTTTCACCCCCCCCCCCCCCCTACAGAATTACATGGTCGATATATCACGTGATTTCCCAGAAAGGGGGCGCGATGCCGTCGGCTCCGGCAAGTCTCCATTGTTCCAGATCTCTCCGACAGGCTGCCAGTTTATCGTGCGAGCTCGGCACCTTACTTCAGAAAGTGCAGCTATTTCTCTCCTGCCATATGTACCAGGCTAGCAAGGCCACCTTGGTTTTGACTTGTCGGTGTCAAAACCGGCGGATCTCGGGTAGGGGGTCCCGAACTGTGCGTCTAGGCGGATGGTAATAGGAGACAAGGGACACGATGTTTTTACCCAGGTTCGGGCCCTCTCGATGGAGGTAAAACCCTACTCCTGCTTGATTAATATTGATGATATGGGTAGTACAAGAGTAGATCTACCACGAGATCGTAGAGGCTAAACCCTAGAAGCTAGCCTATGGTATGATTGTTGTTCGCCCCATTTAACTAAAACCCTCCGGTTTATATCGGCACCAAGAGGGTTAGGGTTACACAGAGTCGGTTACAATGGTAGGAGATCTACATATCCGTAGACGCCAAGCTTGCCTTCCACGCCAAGGAAAGTATCATCCGGACACAGGACGAAGTCTTCAATCTTGTATCTTCATAGTCCAGAGTCCGCCAAAGGCTATAGTCCGCCATCCGGACACCCCTAATCCAGACTCCTCAAGAGCCCCGAACCAGGCTTCAATGACGACGAGTCCGGCGCGATATTGTCTTCGCATTGCAAGGCGGGTTCCTCCTCCGAATACTTCATAGAAGATTTTGAACACAAGGATAGTGTCCGCTCGCAAAATAAGTTCCACATACCACCGTAGAGAGAATAATATTTACACAAGTTCAATCTGGCGACGATTCGCAGCATGATATCACACCACGGCCAAGCCTTTATTCAATCGCTTTTACTGTCCCACCTCAGCGCTTAGCGAGGCGGTTTCTTGGCACGCCTTGTCAAAGCAGAGATCGTGTCCCTTATTCCGGATTCTCATCAATACGGGCGTGGGTAACCCAGCCGCGCCATTGATTACGGCGCTTGGGAGATAAGCGAGTTTTATCAGGCCGGTGGGGATGCATAGCTTTGTCTGTCCATATAAGGGGATAAGGATCCACTTTTTCACACACGCCTTCTTTCTCCTTTTCTCATCCATTTCCGCGCACTTGAGCTCTAGCGCCCAAGTCCGCACATCCCACCTCAACCTTCTCCAACTATGTCCGGAGCGGGAGGCAAGTGGATGGCCTCCTCCGTCACGGAGGGGCACATCAAAAAGCTGTGAAAGGCCGGATACTTGTCCGACGATATCGCGCATCCGCTACCGAAGATCGCGGATTCAGCTCGCGGCATCAAGCCAGCGAGGTAAGCTATTTTACCCTTTACGGGACTCTTTCTTCATAGTTTGACTCTATGCGGGATCTAAAACTCCCTCACCTTTGACAGGACTGGTAGAAGACGTCCGGACAGGTCGACTGTCCGGCTCCCTTGCCAGAAGACCCAGCGGATGCCCGATTGATGGGGATGCTGGCTGTGGCTCCTCACGTGGTGCCGGAGAAGAAGGCCAAGAAGAAGGCCACGGGAACTCGAAGGAGTTCCCGGCGCCAGGTGTTGTCGGACTCATCGTCCGATGACTCCGAGGCGGACTCCTCCCGTGAAGACGAGGAAGAGGAAAAAGAAGCCTCTCCCCCAGCGGGGGGAGAGAAGAAAAGGAAGGCCGCCCCAACTGGGGAGGCCGGAGGGTCCAAGAAGGGAAGGACCCTTCCTCCGGACTACGCCACCAACGCCGACGACGGCGAAGAGGGGTGGCCACCGAGGGCCAAGCCCCTAGCGAGATCGTAAGTGTCCGTACACCAGAATAACTCATGGCGTTCCATTTGTCGCACAGCATCTTCTAACGCCGAATATAACCATACAGCCCGCCCAAGGACGGGCTCGACGCTTGCCGAGCGGCTCCTCGGATTCGCTCGGATGTGAATAGCGCCTCACTTCCGACCGCCTCGTCTCCTCCCGTCGCTGATGACGCCGAGGTGGAGTCCCAAAAGGGGCCTAGCCAGGAGGAGGTGGCGCTGGAGGCGCCGCAAGGAGACCTCCCGGACTTCGGGAGCAAAGGGGATAAAACCCCGAAGGGCTTTAAGTCCGGCCCTATGCCGGACTCTGTACCGGAACCTTCAGTGGTTCCGGAGTCCGGCAGGCGACCCCTTCGTAAGAAGGGCAAGACTGTGACGCCGGTGACCTCCGCCCAACTAGAGGCACCGGATAATTTGATGGAGGCGCTTAACGGCTCTTCCATCGACGAGGAGCACCGCACTGTTATGAGTGTGGTGATCTAGAAAGTGCAGTCCGCTAAGAGCGGGCTGACTGAAGCCTATGCTAGCCTTCTAACAGGCTTTGAGGTATGTATTTAAGATATGTAAAATATTACCGCATAGACAGTAGAGCCCTCGATGCTCAGTTTGGTGTTCGAAAGAAAAGCCGAACTGAGGATTTAAAAGATATACGCAGGAGTCTAACATAAGTATGTCAATATGGGAATGCAGCTCAAGGCCGCCGACCTCTGCCAGACCGACAGCGGAGGTTGATGCATTGAAGCAGAGCCTCGAGCGGTCCGAGAACGAGCTCGACCTTGCCAAAAAGCAGCTCGAGGACAGGGAAGGTAAGTAATACCTTATGGGAGTATTTAAAAGATGTGGTTGCAAAAAATGACAGGAATAACGTGAATATTACAGGGGCCACGAGCGAGGTGGCGACCCTGAAGGAAGCGGTGTCCAAGGCCGAAAGCATGCGGCCGCGGAGCGCACCGAGCGAGAGAAGCAGGAGGCGCGGGTGGCGGAGGTGCGGCAAGAGCTCCAGGCTGTGCTCGTGGAAAAACACGAGAGTTTGGAGCGTGACTCAAAGACTCGAGAGTCCGAGCTCGCCTCGGCCCTTGAGAGCGCCAAAGCCGCTAAGGCCGAAGCCCAAAAAGCCCTCCATGAAATCGAGGCGATGAAGAAGATAGCGGCGGGTAAGGCATTCTTTATGCAAAGCAAGCACGTGAAAGTGAATTATCTGTTACTTACCCGAATCCGGAGCTCTCCAGGAGCATTCGCAAATCTGCCCCACAGTGTGTCTGACGCTGCCGCATTCTACCGAGCCGAGGCGACGGAGAAGGTGTTCTGGTCTCAGTATGTTGAGGCCGGACACCCGGTGCCCTTGAGCGACCAGCTGAAGCAGCTGGTCGAGCTCCATAAGGTGGCCGAACAGGCCATGAAGGGCCTCATAGGGCTGTGGCCTAAGGAAGCCATGCCTGGGAGCTACTTCGGGCTGGTGAGGCGGCTGGTGGACGCCTGTCCATGGGTTGAAGTCGTCAGGCGCTCCATCTGCATCGAAGGTGCCCGTAGGGCCCTTGCCCGTGCTAAGGTGCACTGGGGCAGGATGGACGCTGAGAAGCTTGTGACGGACGGACCACCACCGGGCAAGGAGCATCGCAAGCCCGAGATGTATTATGAGGGCGCCTCAAGGGTGCCCGCTTTATAGCGGGTGAATGCTCCAAAGATGTAATTTTTGAGTAGACTCGCATTTGTTATCCTGTACGCTGAAAACTTGTTCATATGCGCTAAGCAACACTTTTGAATTTAAAATATTACCTTCTGTGTGGCCGTTTATTAAATTTGAGAGATGGCGAGTCGTCGGCTTCAGCCCCCATGCCACGAGTGTTGGGGTGTTCGGGATAAACTTGAGGGCTCTTGTTCCCATTCTTGGGTCCTTCGAGGGAGGCGCTCAACGCAACGAACAAGGCAACCGGACTATAATGCTCAAACACCCTCACTTAGCCATAGAATTCTATAGTTTTAAATTTCGGCGAAGCCCCTGGTATTCGGAAGACCGAGTTCGGGGCGCTATCCACGCCTAGGCCGGACAATGCCGACTCCTCGCTCTAAGAGGCATAAGTATTTAGGGACTCGAAAACATCTCGAACAGCGACCGGCTCTCGCCCTATCATGACGGTCAGTTTTAGCTTTCTCCACTGAGGTGCTTAACCCTGCTCAACCGGGGCACAATCGCAGTGGTTCTCTCACAGCTACCTTAGCCGATATAACGGAACATAAGGTACCAAAACATGGGAGCCGGGCAAACCCAACTATTGACCCAAGACATGATCCGGAGCCGATGCATATAATGCTATAAGTTCGGGGTGCCGCACTTGTGAAAGTGTTCGGACTTATCACACCATATTGTGGGGTACTTAGGCCCCTGGTGTATTGCCCGTACCAAAGTGTACGGTTGCACAATGCCATAACTGAACATATATATATAGAAAAAAGGAATTCAATAATAGGCAGAAGCTATGTATTGTTTGTTCAAAAAGGGCTGCAGTAAGAGCAGAACGATACAAATAGTGCGATAAGCAAGGGCCGGGACTTTCTAACATGTCCCCCTCCAGGGTAAGCTGCGGGATGGTATGTAAAACAGGTATACTGCTCGTAATAGAGACCACCTGGACACTCGATGTAGCTTTCTGCTTCCCTGGTTGTTGCATCGTGTGTTCGGCGATTCTACTGCCGGACAGGGCTTCGTGAGAACGGAGTCCTGAAAGTACAAAAAGAAAGAAGAAAAGAAAAGAATGACACAATCGGGAGCCCCTAGTGCGGTTGAGCCGCATTCTGGGCATGCCGTGGTGGTGCCCCTCCCCCTATGCCCATGGTATTTCCAGAGCGTAATTATGTACGCGTAGTACTGGTTTCGCAATTTCGCGAGGGCTGGGGTTTGGGCCGCATTGCTATGTGTGCTCGGAACGTGCCAGGTGGTCTTGTTGTAGGTTACTCCGGGCGCGCTTGACGGTGTCCGGACGTTTAATAGCTGGACTAGAGAATTGCCTTAAGAGGCTGCTTTGTACTTCCGCCGCGAGGGCCGCCGTATGATCCTCCGTCCGGAGAGAGCGTTCGGTGTTTCCGTTGACCGTAATGACTCCTCGAGGACCTGGCATCTCGAGCTTGAGATATGCGTAATGCGGCACCGCATTGAACTTTGCAAATGCGGTTCGTCCAAGCAAAGGCGTGATAGCCGCTGCGAACAGGACTATGTCAAGATTAACTCTCGCTCGAAGTTATCCGGGATCCAAGACCACTTCAAGTGTAATCGAGCCTGCACGGTTGGCCTCTACACTGGTATGACGCCTTTAAAGGTCGCCTTCGTGGGTTTAATCTTTGATGGGTCTATGCCCATTTTGCACATCGATCCTCGATAAAGCAGGTTTAGGCTGCCGCCGCCGTCCATTAGGACTCTAGTGAGGTGAAATCCGTCAATGATTGGTTCTAGAACCACGCGCGAATCCGCCATGGCGGATGCTAGTGGGTGGTCCTTCGATCAAAAGTGATCGGGCAGGAAGACCACGGGTTGAACTTTGGGGCGACGGCTCCATCGCATATACGCCCCTTAGTGCACGCTCGCCCCTTTTGGGTATGTGGGTTGCGTATATCATGTTCACCGTCCGCACTTGTGGGGAAGCCCTTCCGTCCTCTATTGTTCGGGCGGTGGGCTCTCGCTCGTCATTGCTATGCAGCCCTTGTCATTGTTTTCGCATTTAACTTTCCTGCTCGCTTGAACACCCAACAATCCATATTGGTGTGGTTGGCTGGTTTTTCGGGGTGCCGTGTATCCGCACGAGCGATCGAGTATTCGGTCCAAATTGACGGGCCGGAGTATTTCTTTTAAATGGCTTTTTCTGCGACCGGTTTAGAGCCTCTGAATCCGCATTGATCGCCGATCCTCAAAGATTATCGCCCGCACGCAGCGCTTGTGCTTGTTGCGACGCCACCGCCATTGCTGTCCTTGGTATCCGAATTACTGTGGCTCTTGGACATGTTGTTACTACGAGCTAGCCAGCTGTCCTCTCCCGCAAAAGTGGGTCATGAGTGTTGTGAGGGCTGCCATGGATTTCGCTTTTCCTGTCCCTAGGTGCCGGGCGAGCCACTCGTCATGGATGTTGTGTTTGAAGGCTGCAAGGGCCTCTGATCCGGACAATGATGATTTGATTTTTCTTGGTTAGGAACCGTGTCGTAATTGTCCGCCGATTCCTCGGCTGCTGAATTATGTGGCTTAGGTCATCGGCGCTCGTGGTCGCATATATGTGCCCCGGAAATTGTCGAGGAATGCGGCTTCCGTGTCTTCCCAACAACCAATTGACTCTCGGCAAGCTATTAAGCCAACGCCGGATGGTCCTTGCTTGAGGGAGGTATTTGATGGCGTGTAGATCATCACCAAGGGCCATGTGGATGTGAAGGAGATAGTCCTCGATCCAAACCGCAGGATCTGTTGTGCCATCGTATGATTCAATGTTTACGGGTTTGAAACCCTCGTGGATTTGATGATCCATCACTTCATCCGTGAAGCATAGTGGGTGTGCGGCGCCCAGATAATATATCACGACGCAGCTCAAATGAGCTTTGTTCATCGTGTTCGCCCGCCAGAGTTGTTATATCCGGCGTGACGGTTATCGCCACGTGTCGTGGGGCGCCCACGCGATCCGTAGATCGATCTTGTTTGCCTTGCCTTGTCCTCCAATATATCACGCAGGTCTGGCGTATTTCCCGCGCCTTGGTATTTTTTGAGCGGCGCCGGGGTGCGGCTTGAGTTGAGGGCCATGAGGCCTCTCTGTCGCGGCCACGGGGTGGCCGGTCACAGATCATCGCGCTGGTGATGTAGGTTTGGGTGCCTCCTCCTCTAATCGGGGTAGCAGCCTGCGTTTTGGGTAGCTCTTGGAGGGTGCTCGAGTTCATACTCTTCGCCGCAAGGACTTCACCATCCGTCACCTAGCAAGTCTTGGTCAACTCTAAGCTGTTGCTTTTTCTTGAGGCTGCTTGCCGTGGCTATAAGCTTGCGCTTGAAACGCTCTTGTTCGACGGGATCCTCGGCACGATTTAATTAATTGTCGTTGAGGCTTGCCTCATCTTCGGAGGGAGGCATGTAATTATCGCCCTCACCTCTCTTTCTCGCCGCCTCTCATGAGGGTTGGCTTCTCCATCCTCCCGGGCTGAATCCTGCTGAGGGGTTGTCTTCGCACTACCGGGTGTTATTGTCTCCGTGCGGAATCACCATTTTTGCTGTGGCGGATTTAGAGCGGTGTCACCGACGCCGGCGCTTAGGCTGTTTCTTGAGGGGTCATCCTCCGCTGTTCCATCGCCATTCCCATCTTTTGGGATGTCCACCATGTATATATCGTATGACGAGGTGGCCTTCCAGTGCCCTGTAGGCGCTGGTTCTTGGTCGTCTCCTGCATCGTTGTCCATACCGTCGATGTCTTCAGAGTCGAAGTCGAGCATGTCGGTTAAATCATCGACAGTGGCTACAAAGTGGGTGGTGGGTGGGATTTGAATTTCTTCATCGTCCGCATCCCAACCTTTCTGACCATAATCCGGCCAGGGCTCTCCTGATAAAGAGAGAGACTTTAGTCAATTCAGGATGTCGCCAAAGGGCGAGTGCTGAAAGATGTCCGCAGCAGTGAATTCCATGATCGGTGCCAAATCGGATTCGATTGGCGGGGGCGCGGAAGGCTCGGAGTCCAGAGAGGCGTCAGGCACCTTGGAGTCACGAGCTTCGCAAAGGACGGGGTAGGTGTACATCTCAATCGCCGTAGAGATCGCAGCCCCCGAGGTGGTGTCCATCCACCCGCCCTCGATCGGCGCAGATCGGCCCGAGCTAAAGGTCGGAGCGACACTGGTGCGGGCGTCCAGACACTGCTCGGCGGCAGAGCTAGATCATGCCCTCGTGATGGTCGCGCGCGCTTCGGCTGTGGCTCAAACCCGTCGAAGATCAAGTCTCCACGGACGCCGGCCGTAGTTCAAACTTCCAAATCTGACTGGTGGCACGGGGCATAGCTTTCAATCTGCTCCGGTGGCTGCTTAATTGCCCGCAGTGCAAAGCCGCCAATCGAAGATCTGTTCGGGAGAAAAGTCTCACCCCGAGCGCATCGTTGTTAATGATCGGAGGAGCCATCGGGCCTAAGGATGACGACACGAGGAACTCTCAATGAAAGCACCAATGTCGGTGTCAAAACCGCGGATCTCGGTAGGGGGTCCTGAATCGTGCGTCTAGGCGGATGGTAACAGGAGACAAGGGACACGATGTTTTACCTGTGTTCGGGCCCTCTCGATGGAGGTAAAACCCTACTCCTGCTTGATTAATATTGATGATATGGGTAGTACAAGAGTAGAGCTACCACGAGATCAGAGAGGCTAAACCCTAGAAGCTAGCCTATGGTATGATTGTTGTTCGTCCTATTGACTAAAACCCTCCGGTTTATATAGGCACCGAAGAGGGTTAGGGTTACACAGAGTCGGTTACAATGGTAGGAGATCTACATATCCGTATCGCCAAGCTTGCCTTCCACGCCAAGAAAAGTATCATCCGGACACGGGACGAAGTCTTCAATCTTGTATCTTCATAGTCCAGGAGTCCGGCCAAAGGCTATAGTCCGGCCATCCGGACACCCCCTAATCCAGGACTCCCTCATGACTCCTCTTCTTCCCGTCGGTGCCGCGGAGTCGATGATCACGGTGACTGCCTCGGTGGTGGATTTGCAAGCGCTCCAGGAAACGGGGGAGAGTGCCGCGCAGACACCCCAAGTAGCTGCCCTTGTCTAGATTTCCTGCGAGGTTTTGCATTCCCACAACAGATGGAAGGAGGACTCCAGGTTTTGGTGGCATAGTTGGCAGAAGTAGGAGTTCTCGCACCCTCTCCGCTGCAGGCGGTCATTGCACGACGGTCGTGGTGGAGCAGCCAGAGGAAAAACTTGATCTTCCCTGGTGCCTAGATCTTCTAGATTAGACGGTGCATGCTCTCCGTCGGTTGCATCGGGAATTGGATGTTGTAAGCTGCCCTCCCCGAGTATTGGCCTCCTGCTTTCCACATGATTGCATCTTCCACTCCTTCCTGCAGCACCACGTTTGCCTCTCTCATACGGCGCCTCAGAAGCATGAACTGGGGGATGATCGCCATTGTATTGTCGTGCCTGAGGTCTAGAACCCATCTGCCTCCATGCAAAGCCTCCGCCACTGTGCTCTTCTTTCTGACAGAGTGGCTGAACAGCTCGGGGAAGTCTTGCCGGAGCGGCTGTTCACCAGCCAGGAGCAGTGCCAGAAGAGGGCCCTGTTGCCGTTGCCTATCGTCACCCTAGTTGCCGAAGTGAAGAGTGTCTGATCCTTGTCATCGCAGGGCGTTCCCGTGCCCACCCATGGCCTGCCTGGATCGGTCCATGCCAGCCACAGCCATCGTAGGCGGAGTGCGCACGCGAAGCGATCCATGTTAGGGATGCCGAGGCCGCCACGGTCCACCGGGGACCTCTTCGGCGTGCGCCCACAGGAACGTTGCCTTGCCTTGTCGATGTCCTTGTAAAATTTCTTCAGGACGCGCAGGACGGCCATTGCAAAAGCAGGCAACGCAGATAGCACGACGTCTTGCGATTGGCATGAGCCGTCCCTTCCAGGCCGCAAGCCTTGCACGGACGCGGTCGAGGAGCTATTGGTTATGCAATGGCCGAAGTCTACCGATGCAGAGGGGGAGGCCTAAATACATGATCGGGAAAATTACCCTGTTGCCGCCGAAATTGTTTAGGACGTCTGTGATATCTATGTTGCCGCAGTTTATAGATGCTACCGATGATTTTTGTGGGTTGCAACGCAGCCCTGTTGCGTCACCAAACCCCTCCAGTAGCAGCTCGATGATTCACGTGTTCTGCGCAGAGACAAAGAGTTTGTTGTGGAGACGAGGAGATCGAGAGGGGACTGGCTTAAAGAGCTGCTTCAAGTGCTGGGGCTGCATTTGCATGTCTGCGTAAAAGGACGAAGGTCCCATATCGCATTTATTCCTAGCTTTATTTCAGGATTTCCAGCGAAGCGCATTTAGTGGGAGGATACGTTCCCGTCGACGACGAGGTGCCTACGCTGATTTCGTAAATTTCAAGATGATATGCCAGCTCAGTCTTTCGGAGGTGCTCATAGGGGTAGGGTGTGTGTGTGTGCGTTCGTAGGGGTGAGTGTATGCACGTGTATACGAGCGATTATGTCTGTACTGAGTTCAAAAAAAAGCAAAGTTAGCTAGTTTCCGGTTTAACCATCTAAACAAAATAAGATCGCAATTGGAAGCAATATATACCAGCTCTGTTTTTGTTTATTTTGTACTCCATCCATCCCAAAATAAGTGTCCGAACTTTGTACTAAGTTTAGTATAAAGTTTACTAAGGTTAGGACACTTATTTTGTTTAACATACTCTTTGGGATGAGCAGCCGAGTGTAAGTTTTTTTAACATAGTACGACCACGTATGCTCACATACACGCACATACACTCAATCCTATAAACGCTCATACCTTACCCTATGAGCACCTCCGAAATACTGAGCCGACACAACATCTTGGGATTGATGAAGTCGCCCAGATATGCTTCATAGTCGATGGGAACATCTCCTCCCACTAAAAGCACATTGTCGGAAAGCCGAAAATAAATACAAAAATATGCGGCCATCAATGTGAGGTCTAGGAGTAGAAACCTGGTGGGTTAGAGCATCTACAGTCATGATTGGCAAATCTGGGCCCTCAAACGCACGCAGACGCACCCGGGTGCATCCATGCGCACTGATCGGGCACCCCTAAAGTTCTGTCATCCACATTCGTGGAAATAAACTACGTAGATCATCGAACAGACATTGAATCAGAATTGGAATGCACATTCCGATCACCAACGGATCTCCAAAAGATCGCCAAAGTTGACCTGAACCTTCTTTGGTGGCGGTCGTGTGGGCCTGTGACAGTGCGGAGGCTTTCGGACCCCGCGGAGGTGGTACGTCACCATGTCAGCGAGGAGGACGAGCACGTCCATCGCTACATGGTTGCGTTGGAGGACAGGTTCAACAATACCTGGCAGGTTCTTCAGGGATCTCACTGGAGCTATGATTCTGTGATGGTTCCTTCTCTTTGGGTGTCCACCGCCCGCGCCGATACCCATCGTTCGCTAGGGTTTTAGTTGTATTAGTGATGTTATATGTATGATACTATTCGAGATGTATTAGTGATAATATTCGACGATGTATGGACGCAAGAGACGATTTAGTATTGCTTATTGAATGCATGCTAATTTGAATACTAATTTATTTTATGATTTAGTTTGGCTTATTGAATGCTCAAATTGGAGAACTATTCCTATTTTCGATGCTCAAATTGGAGAGCACTATGCAAGGCGTATGCATTTGATTAGTTGATAGCTTATAGGGTTTTTGTTTTTGCAAAAATCAAGGAGCCCCTCCATCAACCCCGTCGTCGTCCCCGTCACCGACCCCCCTCCGACCTCGAGGTGAGACCAGCCAAATCTCCATGTCAATATGAGTCCTATAAGATATTTTGAAATGTTTTTGTTCATATTTTCAACCATTGAAATGCAATGACCATCAAGTTTGAATGCTCACATGATGTAGATATAAACATGTATATCTTGTGTTGCTCAAATAGGATATGTGCTTGCCCAAGTGACCTATGTTTGTAGGGAACACCTCGGAGTGGCCTATGTTTTGCCGGAGTGTTGATTAATTTCCATTCCGGAAAATTTCGGGCGCTCGATATATGTCCTTTTTAGCAAAGGTCATGCCGGATTTTTCCGTGAATTTTGGCATGACTTGTGTTAGAATATGTAGGAAATATCGAGTGGCCCGGAATTTCTAGAAAGATAATTTAACGACATTTCGGGTTGACTTTAAGTGTGTCGGGACTCCACCATACAAGAGAGAAGAAGAATGCCGACTGTTGTCGTGGGGGTCATTCCTCCTCTTCTTCCTCGTGATAGACCTTTTGGTAATGCACGAGAAGGAAGGGAGGAATGACCATCACTGATGGTCAGAAATGTCCGAGAGGAATCAGTGAGGGAGAGTCTCCACCATATATGAGAGGACGAAGAATCCCGACTGTTGTCGTGGGGGTAGCTTCTCCTTCGTTCCCGTGTGCTAGACAATTTGGTGTAATGCACTCGGGGACGAAGGGAGGAGCTACCCTCACCGACGGTCGAATATATACACCACGTGAGCTAAGGGTTTTCAAGAAAATACTCGACAGACCAATAGTCAACCTGTGATGAATAATAATGATCTAATTTAGTTTTTATAGTACATATATTTAATTGTACAAGTTTAATCTTTCAATTATGAACATAAGAAATGTCGTCGTCGGATGACGAAAGTCTCCTGGCGGAATGTGACTGGTGCGGAGACGAACGGGGTCTGTGCGACAGGCCTCACCTGGTAGAAGGTCGGCACTTCACCATTAAGCTCCAGGGGACCTTCGACGTTGAAACGGTACGCAATGACGACAAGTGTTTTTCTTCGTAATTAAGCACGACTTCTGCTTCTTCAACGTGTAATTTTCATCTTTTACAATTCGTCTAGCTTATCCCATGCCATGCAAAACGCTATGTCTTGGAGAGGATGGATTTTGAAGATCATGAAAGTATGAAAACAAAGAAAATTCACCTAAGGACCCATCATGGTATGGATTTTGATGTAAATCTATACAATTCTGAGAGTGTAACCCATTTTGGTTGCCCGAATTGGGAAGTACTTTGCAAGACGTATGATTTACATGAGGGTATGCTTGTCACCATGGATCTTGATGATCCTGACATCGACGAAGACAATATGGACATTTGGGTCCTTGTTGATACGCTTCCAATTCTACCGCTATGTGAGTTTCTCAAACATAGTTATTAATTAATTTATATTATTTATTTCAAAATAGTTGATAGCTTATTTTCATTGATAGCTTATTTTCATTCTTCAAAGAATGTGCGAAAGATGGTAGACAGAACCTACTATACCGATGGCTCAGAATTAACTTATCAGGAGAAAAATCATCTGATCTCATTTATTAATGATCTTGAGAATTACAATATCTATTATCAAACTCCCTCACATTATGGTCAATACGTGCCACTAGTGCACGGGGTAACATCCATGAAGATGTCATGGTAAGATTTTTACTCTTACGACATCCGTGCATCTTTTGCATAAATTCTTATAAAACTCAACTGCATTGCTAACTATGAAGTTATTACTATGTTTTTCAACAGAAAATCCCGAATGATTGTATGCCTCATCTGATGTTTCCGAAAGGTGGCCTTGATGTTATGAACTTACGGCCATGTCATCCTACGCATCACTGTTGTTCATACCGGATTTCTAAAACCGATGAACACATGACAATCAAAGATTGGAAAAAAATGTATGGTCAATCGTAGGGAGCTACTTGGAAGCAACATTGTGCGAAGCGCAAGAATTGGAGACAGGATAATCTCCATTCTCCATAATGGAGAGTCAGGGCCTATCTTGTTTTATGCTATTTTACCTAAGAGACGGTAGTAGGTGCTATGATAGAGGAGTAGGTCCTAGGTGCAATGTGTTATTATGTGCTACAATGTGTTAGAGTTGATGATGATGAGGAGGATTTGTGATTATGACTAGTGAACAACTTGCTATATGATGTCTCATTGATGAAAATGATGAGCATGAGGAGTTGTTATATGACAATGATGTATTCTGATGATAAGTTGTTAATGATATGATGATGATGATGATTTATTATATAATTGGGTGAATGAACCACGGATTAGTTTCAAGTGGATGGATCCATCCACTTGAAACTAGTCCACGGTTCTTTCATCCAGTGATGTAATAACTCATTATGATGAAAAAAAAATCTCTAAATTGCTACTGTATGAAAACTTGTATAACAATGTATGAATACAACATAAAATGAAAAAAGAAATAGAATACGCTATAATACATGATACGTCTCCAACGTATCTATAATTTTTGATTGCTCCATGCTATTATATATTCTGTTTTGGATGTTCAATGGGCTTTATTATACACTTTTATATTATTTTTGGGACTAACCTATTAACCGGAGGCCCAGCCCAAATTGCTGTTTTTTTGCCTATTTGAATGTTTCGAAGGAAAGGAATATCAAACGGAGTCCAAATGGAATGAAACCTTCGGGAATGTGATTTTCTGAACAAACGTGATCCAGAGGACTTGGAGTGGACGTCAAGCAATCAACAAGGATGCCACGAGGCAGGGGGCGCGCCTACCCCCCTGGGCGCGCCCTCCACCCTTGTGGGCCCCTCGTGGCTCCACCGACCTACTTCTTTCTCCTATATATACCTACGTACCCCCAAAGCATCAAAGAGCACTACGAAAACCTAATTCCACCGCCGCAACCATCTGTACCCGTGAGATCCCATCTTGGGGCCTTTTCCGGCGTCCTGCCAGAGGGGGCATTGATCACAGAGGGCTTCTCCATCAACACCATAGCCTCTCTGATGATGTGTGAGTAGTTTACCTTAGACCTTTGGGTCCATAGTTATTAGCTAGATGGCTTCTTCACTCTCTTTGGATCTCAATACAAAGTTCTCCCCGATTCTCTTGGAGATCTATTCGATGTAATCTTCTTTTGCGGTGTGTTTGTCAAGATCTGATGAATTGTGGGTTTATGATCAAGATTATCTATGAACAATATTTGAATCTCCTCTGAATTCTTTTATGTATGATTGGTTATCTTTGCAAGTTTCTTCGAATTATCAGTTTGGTTTGGCCTACTAGATTGATCTTTCTTGCAATGGGAGAAGTGCTTAGCTTTGGGTTCAATCTTGCGGTGCTCGATCCCAGTGACAGTAGGGGAAACGACACGTATTGTATTTGTTGCCATCGAGGATAAAAACATGGGGTTTATATCATATTGCATGAGTTTATCCCTCTACATCATGTCATCTTGCTTAAAGCGTTACTCTGTTCTTATGAGCTTAATACTCTAGATGCATGCTGGATAGCGGTCGATGTGTGGAGTAATAGTAGTAGATGGAGGCAGGAGTCGGTCTACTTGTCACGGACGTGATGCCTATATACATGATCATACCTAGATATTCTCATAACTATGCTCAATTCTATCAATTGCTCGACAGTAATTTGTTCACCCACCGTAATACTTATGCTATCTTGAGAGAAGCCACTAGTGAAACCTATGGCCCTTGGGTCTATTTTCCATCATATTAATCTCCCGTCAACAAGCTATTTCTGGCGTTATTCAAGATTTCTTTACTTGTGCCCATTATGGGTGGCTCTATTCTTCATAGAACTAGTTGCCTTGCGGATGCAATATCTTTGCTCGTAGTTGAACTTGAAAGACAATTTCTTCATATGCATCCTTGCATACAAAGAATTTTCCTTGAATTCTCTAATATTGAACACTCTTCGGTTAAGCGTGCTGCTACTATCTTTTTGGATCATGAGTTCAGATTTATAATGAAAGAGGCTAAAGAAATTTTTGCGCATTATAGGGTTGATGCTGGTCATCCACCCATAGAAGCTATCCTTTTTAACCAAGAAGACATAATGCGTTTACAATCTCTAGATCATGTTGCTTATAATGAAAATCTTAGGAAAAAGGTTCCTGTCGATGTTCTAGTTGATAGAATTTCTGAACTTAATGATGATTTTGCTATTCAGAATAATGGGTTAGGTTTTTCTCTCGAGCAAACGCTTGTGGCCTTTTGTCAAAAGAACGCTTGTAATGATGAATTGGTTGTGCAATATAAGGGGCCAAAGGAGGAACCCATACCTCCCGAGCTTGATCTTGGGGACTTTTGTCCCATTAAATTTAGCCCTTTTGATTATTTTTGCTTGCCACAAAGAAAACTTGTTGCTGAACGTAGAGAGTATGAGAGAAGTTTTCATGACTTGCCTTACCGTTATTATGGCAATACTTAGATCTATCCTCGCTTTTATGCCTAGCTAGGGGCGTTAAACGATAGCGCTTGTTCGGAGGCAACCCAAATTTATTTTAATTTTCTTGCTTTTTACTTCTTTTTAGTAATAAATCTTTGATCTAGCCTCTTGTTAGATTTGTTTTTATGTTTTAATTAGTGCTTGTGCCAAGTAAAACCTATAGGATCTTCTTGGATGATAGTTATTTCATCTTGCTGAAAATCCAGAAACTTTCTGTTCACGAAAACAAATTTTAAAAATCACCAGAACGTGATAAAATACTGATTCCAATTGCAGTAGATCAATAAGCAAATTGTATAGGTTGTCCTCTTTTGGTATATTTTTCTGCGTTCCATAAGTTTGCGTTTCATAAAGATTACTACAGACTGTTCTGTTTTTGACAGATTCTGTTTTTCGTGTGTTGTTTGCTTATTTTGATGAATTTATGGCTAGTAAAAGAGTTTATAAACCATAGAGAAGTTGGAATACAGTAGGTTTAACCAATATAAATAAATAATGAGTTCATTACATTACCTTGAAGTGGTGTTTTGTTTTCTACAGGTGTCTCCGAAGGTACTTGTTGGGTTGGCGTATTTCGAGATTAGGATTTGTCACTCCGATTGTCGGAGAGGTATATATGGGCCCTCTCGGTAATGCACATCACTTAAGCCTTGCTAGAATTGCAACTAAATGAGTTAGTTGCGGGATGATGTATTACGGAACGAGTAAAGAGACTTGCCGGTAACGAGATTGAACTAGGTATTGAGATACCGACGATCGAATCTCGGGCAAGTAACATACCGATGACAAAGGGAACAACATATGTTGTTATGCGGTCTGACCGATAAAGATCTTCGTAGAATATGTGGGAACCAATATGAGCATCCAGGTTCCGCTATTGGTTATTGACCAGAGACGTGTCTCGGTCATGTCTACATAGTTCTCGAACCCGTAGGTTCCGCACGCTTAACGTTACGATGACAGTTATATTATGAGTTTATATGTTTTGATGTACCGAAGGTTGTTCGGAGTCTCGGATGTATTCACGGACATGATAAGGAGTCTCGAAATGGTCGAGACATGAGGATTGATATATTGGAAGCCTATGTTTGGATATCAGAAGTGTTCCGGGTGAAATCGGGATTTTTCCGGAGTACCGGGAGGTTACCGGAACCCCCCGGGAACTTAATGGGCCTTACTGGGCCTTGGTGGAAGAGAGGAGAGGAGGCTGAGGCAGGGCGCCCTCCCCCCCAGCCTGAATAGGACAGGAGAGGCGCCCCCCCTTCCTTCCTCCCTCCACCTCTTCCCTCTCTCTCCTAGTCCAACATGGAAAGGGGAGTCCTACTCCCGTTAGGAGTAGGACTCCTCCTGGCGCGCCTCCTCCCTGGCCGGCCGCACCTCCCCCTTGCTCCTTTATATACGTGGGCAGGGGGCACCCTAGACACAACAGTTGATCATTGATCTCTTAGCCGTGTGCGGTGCCCCCCTCCACCATAGTCCACCTCGATATCATCAGTAGCAGTGCTTAGGCGAAGCCTGCGTCGATAGAACATCAACATCGCCACCATGCCATCGCGGTGACGAAACTCTCCTCAACACTCGGCTGGATCGGTGTTCGAGGCACGTCATCGGGCTCAACGGTGCTGAACTCGAGGTGCCGTGCGCTCGTACTTGATCGGTCGGATCGTGAAGACATACGACTACATCAACCGCGTTGTGCTAACGCTTCCGCTTTCGGTCTACGAGGGTACGTGGACAACACTCTCCCCTCTCGCTGCTATGCATCACCATGATCTTGCGTGTGCGTAGGAATTTTTTTGAAATTACTACGCTCCCCAACAAATGGCATCCGAGCCAGGTTTTATGCGTTGATGTTATATGCACGAGTAGAACACAAGTGAGTTGTGGGCGATATAAGTCATACTGCTTACCAGCATGTCATATTTTGGTTCGGCGGTATTGTTGGATAAAGCGGCCCGGACCGACATTACGCGTACGCTTACGCGAGACTGGTTCAACCGACGTGCTTTGCACACAGGTGGCTGGCGGGTGTCAGTTTCTCCAACTTTAGTTGAGCCGAGTGTGGCTACGCCCGGTCCTTGCGAAGGTTAAAACAGCACTAACTTGACAAACTATCGTTGTGGTTTTTGATGCGTAGGTAAGAACGGTTCTTGCTAAGCCCGTAGCAGCCACGTAAAACTTGCAACAACAAAGTAGAGGACGTCTAACTTGTTTTTGCAGGGCATGTTGTGATGTGATATGGTCAAGACATGATGCTAAATTTTATTGTATGAGATGATCATGTTTTGTAACCAAGTTATCGGCAATCGGCAGGAGCCATATGGTTGTCGCTTATTGTATGCAATGCAATCGCCCTGTAATGCTTTACTTTATCACTAAGCGGTAGCGATAGTCGTAGAAGCATAAGATTGGCGAAACGACAACGATGCTACAATGGAGATCAAGGTGTCGCGCCGGTGACGATGGCGATCATGGAGGTGCTTCGGAGATGGGGATCACAAGCACAAGATGATGATGGCCATATCATATCACTTATATTGATTGCATGTGATGTTTATATTTTATGCATCTTATCTTGCTTTGATTGACGGTAGCACTATAAGATGATCTCTCACTAAATTTCAAGATAAAAGTGTTCTCCCTGAGTATGCACCGTTGCCAAAGTTCATCGTGCCCAGACACCACGTGATGATCGGGTGTGATAAGCTCTATGTCCATCTACAACGGGTGCAAGCCAGTTTTGCACACGCAGAATACTCAGGTTAAACTTGACGAGCCTAGCATATGCAGATATGGCCTCAGAACACTGAGACCGAAAGGTCGAGCGTGAATCATATAGTAGATATGATCAACATTTGATGTTCACCATTTAAAGCTACCCCATTTCACATAATGATCGGTTATTGGTTAGTTGATTTGGATCATGTGATCACTTAGAGGATTAGAGGGATGTCTTTCTAAGTGGGAGTTCTTAAGTAATATGATTAATTGAACTTAAATTTATCATAAACTTAGTACCTGATAGTATCTTGCTTGTCTATGTTGATTGTAGATAGATGGCTCGTGCTGTTGTTCCGTTGAATTTTAATGCGTTCCTTGAGAAAGCAAAGTTGAAAGAATATGGTAGCAATTACACGGACTGGGTCCGTAACTTGAGGATTATCCTCATTGCTGCACGTAAGAATTACGCCCCGGAGCACCGTTGGGTGCCAGCCTGCTGCAGGAGCAACACCAGATGTTATGAACGCCTCGCAGAGCAAAGTCGATGACTACTCAATAGTTCAAGGTGCCATGCTTTACGGCTTAGAACCGGACTTCAACGATGTTTTGAACGTCATGAAGCATATGAGATGTTCCAGAGTTGAAGTTAATATTTCAAGCAAATGCCCGGATTGAGAGATATGAAGTCTCCAATAAGTTCTATAGCTGCAAGATGGAGGAGAATAGTTCTGCGTCGGTGAGCATATACTCAAGCTGTCCGGGTATAATAATCACTTGATTCAACCGGGAGTTAATCTTCCGGATGATAGCGCCATTGATGAATTCTCCAATCATCGCCACCAAGCTACAAGAGCTTCGTGATGAACTATAACATGCAAGGGATGGATAAGACGATTCCCGAGCTCTTCGCAATGCTAAAGGCTGCGGAGGTAGAAATCAAGAAGGAGCCTCAAGTGTTGATGGTCAACAAGACCACTAGTTTCAAGAAAAAGGGCAAAGGGAAGAAGAAGGAACTTCAAGAAGAACAGCAAGCAAGTTGCTGCTCAGAGAAGAAACCCAAGTATGGACCTAAGCTCAAACCGAGTGCTTCTCCGCAAACAGACCGGTCACTAGAAGCGGAACTGCCCCAAGTATTTGGCGGATAAGAAGGATGGCAAGGTGAACAAAGGTATATGTGATATACATGTTATTGATGTGTACCTTACTATAGCTCGCAGAGCACTGGTATTTGATATCGGTTCATTGCAAATATTTGCAACTCAAACAGGACTACTGATTGCTTAACACCGCCAAGGATGAGGTGACGATGCGCGTGGGAAATGGTTCCAAAGTCGATGTGATCGCGGTCGGCACGCTACCTCTACATCTACCTTTGGGATTAGTTTTAGACCTAAGTAATTGTTATTTGGGTCCAGCGTTGAGCATGAACATTATATCTGGATCTTGTTTGATGCAAGACGGTTATTCATTTAAATCAGAGAATAATGGTTGTTCTATTTATATGAGTAATATCTTTATGGTCATGCACCCTGAAGAGTGGTCTATTTTGATGAATCTCGATTGTAGTGATACACATATTCATAATGTTGAAGCCAAAAGATGCAGAGTTGATAATGATAGTGCAACTTATTTGTGGCAATCGCTGCTTAGGTCATATCGGTGTAAAGCGCATGAAGAAACTCCATACTGATGGAATTTTGGAACCACTTGAGTATGAATCACTTGGTACTTGTGAACCGTGCCTCATGGGCAAGATGACTAAAACGCCGTTCTCCGGTACTATGGAGAGAGCAACAGATTTGTTGGAAATCATACATACGATGTATGTGGTCCGATGAATGTTGAGGCTCGTGGCGGATATCGTTATTTTCTCACCTTCACAGATGATTTAAGCAGATATGGGTATATCTACTTAATGAAGCATAAGTCTGAAACATTTGAAAAGTTCAAAGAATTTCAGAGTGAAGTTGAAAATCATCGTAACAAGAAAATAAAGTTTCTACGATCTGATCATGGAGGAGAATATTTGAGTTACGAATTTGGTCAACATTTGAAACAATGCGGAATAGTTTCACAACTCACGCCACCCGGAACACCACAGCCTAATGGTGTGTCCGAACGTCGTGATCGTACTTTACTAGATATGGTACGATCTATGATGTCTGTTACTGATTTACCGCTATCGTTTTGGGGTTATGCTTTAGAGACGGCTGCATTCACGTTAAATAGGGCACCATCGAAATCCGTTGAGACGACGCCTTATGAACTGCGGTTTGGCAAGAAACCAAAGTTGTCGTTTCTGAAAGTTTGGGGTTGTGATGCTTATGTGAAGAAGCTTCAACCTGATAAGCTCGAACCCAAATCGGAGAAATGTGTCTTCATAGGATACCCAAAGGAGACTGTTGGGTACACCTTCTATCATAGATCCGAAGGCAAGACAATCATTGCTAAGAATGGATCCTTTCTAGAGAAGGAGTTTCTCTCGAAAGAAGTGAGTGGGAGGAAAGTAGAACTTGATGAGGTAACTGTACCGTCTCCCTTATTGGAAAGTAGTTCATCACAAAAACCGGTTTCTGTGACACCTACACTAATTAGTGAGGAAGTTAATGATGATGATGATCATGGAACTTCAGATCAATTTGTTACTGAACCTCGTAGATCAACCAGAGTAAGATCCACACCAGAGTGGTACGGTAATCCTGTTCTGGAAGTCATGCTACTAGATCATGATGAACCTACGAACTATGAAGAAGCGATGGTGAGCCCAGATTCCGCAAAATGGCTTGAAGCCATGAAATCTGAGATGGGATCCATGTATGAGAACAAAGTGTGGACTTTGGTTGACTTGCCTGATGATCGGCAAGCAATTGAGAATAAATGGATCTTCAAGAAGAAGACTGACGCTGACGGTAATGTAACTGACTACAAAGCTTGACTTGTTGCAAAAGGTTTTCGACAAGTTCAAGGGATTGACTACGATGAGACCTTCTCACCCGTAGCGATGCTTAAGTCTGTCTGAATCATGTTAGCAATTTCCGCATTTTATGATTATGAAATATGGCAGATGGATGTCAAAACTGCATTCCTGGATGGATTTCTAGAAGAAGAGTTGTATATGATGCAACCGGAAGGCTTTGCCGATCCAAAGGGAGCTAACAAAGTGTGCAAGCTCCAGCAATCCATTTATGGACTGGTGCAAGCCTCTCGGAGTTGGAATAAACGCTTTGATAGTGTGATCAAAGCATTTGGTTTTGTATGCACTTTTGGAGAAGCCTCAGATTTGCAAGAAAGTGAGTGGGAGCTCAGAGCATTTCGATATTATATGTGGATGACATATTACTGATTGGAAATCATATAGAATTTCTGGATAGCATAAAGGGATATTTGAATAAGAGTTTTTCAATGAAAGACCTCGGTGAAGCTGCTTACATATTGGGCATTAAGATCTATAGAGAGAGATCAAGACGCTTAATTGGACTTTCACAAAGCACATACCTTGACAAAGTTTTGAAGAAGTTCAAAATGGATCAAGCAAAGAAAGGGTTCTTGCCTGTGTTACAAGGTGTGAAGTTGAGTAAGACTCAATGCCCGACCACTGCGAGAAGATAGAGAGAAATGAAAGATGTTCCTATGCTTCAGCCATAGGCTCTATCATGTATGCAATGTTGTGTACTGCACTGATGTGTGCCTTGCTATAAGTCCGGCAGGAGGTACCAAAGTAATCCAGAGTGGATCATCGGGCGGTGGTCAAGAACATCCTGAAGTACCTGAAAAGGACTAAGGATATGTTTCTCATTTATGGAGGTGACAAAGAGCTCATCGTAAATGGTTACGTTGATGCAAGCTTTGACACTGATCCAGACGATTCTAAATCGCAAACCGGATACGTGTTTACATTGAATGGTGGAGCTGTCAGTTGGTGCAGTTCTAAACAAAGCGTCATGGCGGGATCTACGTGTGAAGCGGGGTACATAGCTGCTTCTGAAGCAGCAAATGAAGGAGTCTGGATGAAGGAGTTCATATCCAATCTAGGTGTCATACCTAGTGCATCGGGTCCAATGAAAATCTTTTGTGACAATACTGGAGCAATTGCCTTAGAAAAGGAATCCAGATTTCACAAGAGAACCAAGCACATCAAGAGACGCTTCAATTCCATCCGGGATCTAGTCCAGGTGGGAGACATAGAAATTTGCAAGATACATACGGATCTGAATGTTGCAGACTCGTTGACTAAGCCTCTTCCACGAGCAAAACATGATCAGCACCAAGGCTCCATGGGTGTTAGAATCATTACTGTGTAATCTAGATTATTGACTCTAGTGCAATTGGGAGACTGAAGGAAATATGCCCTAGAGGCAATAATAAAGTTATTATTATTTCCTTATATAATGATAAATGTTTATTATTCATGCTAGAATTGTATTAACCGGAAACATAATACATGTGTGAATACATAGACAAACGGAGTGTCACTAGTATGGCTCTACTTGACTAGCTCGTTGATCAAAGATGGTTAAGCTTCCTAGCCATTGACATGGGTTGTCATTTGATTAACGGGATCACATCATTAGGAGAATGATGTGATTGACATGACCCATTCTGTTAGCTTAGCACACGATCGTTTAGTATGTTGCTATTGCTTTCTTCATGACTTATACATGTTCCTATGACTATGAGATTATGCAACTCCGCTTACGAGGAACACTTTGTGTGCTACCAAACGTCACAACATAACTGGGTGATTATAAAGGTGCTCTACAGGTGTCTCCGAAGGTACTTGTTGGGTTGGCGTATTTCGAGATTAGGATTTGTCACTCCGATTGTCGAAGAGGTATCTCTGGGCCCTCTCGGTAATGCACATCACTTAAGCCTTGCAAGCATTCCAACTAAATGAGTTAGTTGCGGGATGATGTATTACGGAACGAGTCAAGAGACTTGTCGGTAACGAGATTGAACTAGGTATTGAGATACCGACGATCGAATCTCGGGCAAGTAACATACCGATGACAAAGGGAACAACATATGTTGTTATGCGGTCTGACCGATAAAGATCTTCGTAGAATATGTGGGAACCAATATGAGCATCCAGGTTCCGCTATTGGTTATTGACCAGAGACGTGTCTCGGTCATGTCTACATAGTTCTCGAACCCGTAGGGTCTGCACGCTTAACGTTACGATGACAGTTATATTATGAGTTTATATGTTTTGATGTACCGAAGGTTGTTCGGAGTCCCGGATGTGATCACGGACATGACGAGGAGTCCCGGATACCGGAAGTGTTCTGGGTGAAATCGGGATTTTTCCGGAGTACCGGGAGGTTACCGGGACCCCCCGGGAACTTAATGGGCCTTAGTGGGCTTTGGTGGAAGAGAGGAGAGGAGGCCAGGGCAGGGCCGCGCGCCCCTCCCCCCCAGTCCGAATAGGACAAGGAGAGGAGGCAGCGCCCCCCCTTTCCTTCCTCCCCTCCACCTCTTCCCCCTCTCTCTCCTAATCCAACATGGAAAAGGGGGGAGTCCTACCTCCCCCTTGCTCCTTTATATACGGGGGCAGGGGGCACCCTAGACACAACAGTTGATCATTGATCTCTTAGTCGTGTGCGGTGCCCCCCTCCACCATAGTCCACCTCGATAATACTGTAGCGGTGCTTAGGCGAAGCCCTGCGCCGGTAGAACATCAACATCGTCACGATGACATCATGCTGACGAAACTCTCCCTCAACACTCGGCTGGATCGGAGTTCGAGGGACGTCATCGGGCTGAACGTGTGCTGAACTCGGAGGTGTCGTGCGTTCGGTACTTGATCGGTCGGATCGTGAAGACGTACGACTACATCAACCGCGTTGTGCTAACGCTTCGCTTTCGGTCTCACGAGGGCGTGGACAACACTCTCCTCTCGTTGCTATGCATCACCATGATCTTGCGTGTGCGTAGGAATTTTTTTGAAATTACTACGTTCCCCAACAGTGACCATCATTATTAGAGCATTGTACCAAGTGAGGAAAGGATGATGGAGACTATGATTCCCCCACAAGTCGGGATGAGACTCCGGACAAAAAAGAAAGAAAGATGCCATAAAAAAAGAGGAGAAAAGGCCCAAAAAATATAAAAAATAATGAGAGAAAAAGAGAGAAGGGACAATGTTACTATCCTTTTACCACACTTGTGCTTCAAAGTAGCACCATGATCTTCATGATAGAGAGTCTCTTATGTTGTCACTTTCATATACTAGTGGGAATTTTACGTTATAGAACTTGGCTTGTATATTCCAATGATCGGCTTCCTCAAATTGCCCTAGGTCTTCATGAGCAAGCGAGTTGGATGCACACCCACTTAGTTTCTTTTGTTGAGCTTTCATACACTTATATATCTAGTGCATCCGTTGCATGGCAATCCCTACTCACTCACATTGATATCTGTTAATGGGCATCTCCATAGCCCGTTGATACGCCTAGTCGATGTGAGACTATCTTCTCCATTTTGTCTTCTCCACAACCACCATTCTATTCCACATATAGTGCTATGTCCATGGCTCACGCTCATGTATTGCGTGAAGATTGAAAAATTTTGAGAACATCAAAAGTATGAAACAATTGCTTGGCTTGTCATCGGGGTTTTGCATGATTTAAATATTTTGTGTGATGAAGATAGAGCATAGCCAGACTATATGATTTTGTAGGGATAACTTTCTTTGGCCATGTTATTTTGAGAAGACGTGATTGCTTTGTTAGTATGCTTGAAGTATTATTATTTTTATGTCAATATTAAACTTTTATCTTGAATCTTTCGCATCTGAACATTCATGCCACAATAAAGAAAATTACATTGAAGAATATGCTATGTAGCATTCCACATCAAAAAATCTGTTTTTATCATATACCTACTCGAGAACGAGCAGGAATTAAGCTTGGGGATGCTTGATACGTCTCCAACGAATCTATACTTTTTAATTGCTCCATGCTATTATATATTCTGTTTTGGATGTTCAATGGGCTTTATTATACACTTTTATATTATTTTTGGGACTAACCTATTAACCGGAGGCCCAACCCAAATTGCTGGTTTTTTTTCCTATTTCAGTGTTTTGAAGGAAAGGAATATCAAACGGAGTCCAAATGGAATGAAACCTTCGGGAACGTGATTTTCTGAACAAACGTCATCCAGAGGACTTGGAGTGGACGTCAAGCAATCAACGAGGAGGCCACGAGGCAGGGGCACGCCTAACCCCCTGAGCGCGCCCTCCACCCTCGTGGGCCCCTCGTAGCTCCACTGATGTCTACTACACAACCTTCTTCTTGTAGACGTTGTTGGGCCTCCAAGTGCAGAGGTTTGTAGGACAGTAGCAAATTTCCATCAAGTGGATGACCTATGGTTTATCAATCCGTGGGAGGCGTAGGATGAAGATGGTCTCTCTCAAGCAACCCTGCAACCAAATAACAAAGAGTCTCTTGTGTCCCCAACACACCCAATACAATGGTAAATTGTATAGGTGCACTAGTTAATGAAGAGATGGTGATACAAGTGCAATATGGATAGTAGATATAGGTTTTTGTAATCTGAAAATATAAAAACAGCAAGGCAAATAATGATAAAAGTGAGCACAAACGGTATTGCAATGCTAGGAAACAAGGCCTAGGGTTCATACTTTCACTAGTGCAAGTTCTCTAAACAATAATAACATAATTGGATCTTATAACTATCCCTCAACATGCAACAAAGAGTCACTCCAAATTCACTAATAGCGGAGAACAAATGAAGAGATTATGGTAGGGTACGAAACCACCTCAAAGTTATTCTTTCGGATCGATCTATTCGAGAGCTCGTACTAGAATAACACCTTAAGACACATATCAACCAAAACCATAATGTCACCTAGATACTCCAATGTCACCTCAAGTATCAGTGGGTATGATTATACGATATGCATCACACAATCTCAGATTCATCTATTCAATCCAACACAAAGTACTTCAAAGAGTGCCCCAAAGTTTCTACCGGAGAGTTAAGACAAAAACGTGTGCCAACCCCTATGCATAAGTTCATAAGGTCACTGAACCCGCAAGTTGATCACCAAAACATGAATCAAGTGAATCACGTGATATCCTATTATCACCACAGATAAGCACATGCAAGACATACATAAAGTGTTCTCAAATCCTTAAAGACTCAATCCGATAAGATAACTTCAAAGGGAAAACTCAATCCATTACAAGAGAGTAGAGGGGAAACATCATAAGATCCAACTATAATAGAAAAGCTCGTGATACATCAAGATCGTATCATATCAAGAACACGAGAGAGAGAGAGAGAGAGAGAGAGAGAGATCAAACACATAGCTATTGATACATACCCTCAGCCCCGAGGGTGAACTTCTCCCTCCTCGTCATGGAGAGCGCTGGGATGATGAAGATGGCCACCGATGAGGATCCCTCCCAGGTGGTGCCTAACAGGTCCCGATTGGTTTTGGTGGCTACAGAGGCTTGCAGCGGCGGAACTCCCGATCTATTCTGTTCCTCGATGTTTTTAGGGTATATGGACATATATAGGCAAAAGAAGTAGGTCAGGGGAGCCACGAGGGGCCCACGAGGGTGGAGGGCGCGCCCAGGGGGTAGGCGCGCCCCTTGCCTCGTGCTCTCCTTGTTGATTCCCTGACGTGCACTCCAAGTCTCCTGGATTGCTTCCATTCCAAAAATAACTCTCCTGAAGGTTTCATTCCATTTGGACTCCATTTGATATTCCTTTTCTTCGAAACTCTGAAACAAGGGAAAAACCAGGAACTGGCACTGGGCTCTGGGTTAATAGGTTAGTCCCAAAAATAATATAAAAGTGTAAAATAAAGCCCATAAACATCCAAAATAGATAATATAATAGCATGGAACAATCAAAAATTATAGATACGTTGGAGACGTATCAGCATCCCCAAGCTTAATTCCTGCTCGTCCTCGAGTAGGTAAATGATAAAAAAAATTGATGTGGAATGCTACCTAACATATTTATCCATGTAATCTTCTTTATTGAGGCAAGAATATTCAGATCCATAAGATTCAAAAAAAAGTTTAATATTGACATGAAAACAATAATACTTCAAGAATACTAACAAAGCAATCCTGTCTTCTCGAAATAACATGGTCAAAGAAAGTTATCCCTACAAAATCATATAGTCCGGCTATGCTCTATCTTCATCACACAAAATATTTAAATCATGCACAACCCTAATGACAAGCCAAGCAATTGTTTCATACTTTTGATGTTCTCAAACTTTGTCAATCTTCACGCAATACATGAGCGTGAGCCATGGACAAAGCACTATAGGTGGAATAGAATGGTGGTTGTGGAGAGGACAAAAAGGAGAAGATAGTCTCACATCAACTAGGCGTATCAACGGGCTATGAAGATGCCCATCAATAGATATCAATGTGAGTGAGTAGGGATTACCATGCAACAGATGCACTAGAGCTATAAGTGTATGGAAGCTCAAAAAGAAACTAAGTGGGTGTGCATCCAACTTGCTTGCTCACGAACATCTAGGGCATTTTGAGGAAGCCCATCATTGGAATATACAAGCCAAGTTCTATAATGATTCCCACTAGTATATGAAAGTGATATCATAGGAGACTCTCTATCATGAAGATCATGGTGCTACTTTGAAGCTAAAGTGTGGTAAAAGGATAGTAACATTGTCCCTTCTCTCTTTTTCTTTCATTTTTTTTAATTTGGGCCTTTTCTCTCTTTTTTTATGGCGTCTTTTTTTCCTTTTCTTTTCGTCCGGAGTCTCATCCCGACTTGTGGGGGAATCATAGTCTCCATCATCCTTTCCTCACTTGGGACAATGCTCTAAAAATGATGATCATCACACTTTTAATTACTTACAACTCAACAATTACAACTCAATACTTAGAACAAAATATGATTCTATATGAATGCCTCCGACGGTGTACCGGGATGTGCAATGACTCATGAGTGACATGTATGAAAGAATTATGAGCTGTGGCTTTGCCACAAATACGATGTCAACTACATGATCATGCAAAGCAATATGAAAATGATGAAGCGTGTCATAGCAAACAGAACGGTGGTAAGTTGCATGGCAATATATCTTGGAATGGCTATGGAAATGCCATAATAGGTAGGTATGGTGGCTGTTTTGAGGAAGGTATATGGTGGGTGTATGATACCAGTGAAAGGTGCGCGGTATTAGAGAGGCTAGCAATGGTGGTAGGGTGAGAGTGCGTATAATCCATGGACTCAACATTAGTCCTAAAGAACTCATATACTTATTGCAGAAATCTATTAGTTATCGAAACGAAGTACTACGTGCATGCTCCTAGGGGGATAGATTGGTAGGAAAATACCATCGCTCGTCCCCGACCGCCACTCATAAGGAGGACAACCAATAAATAAATCATGCTCCGACTTCATCACATAACGGTTCACCATACGTGCATGCTACGGGAATCACAAACTTTAACACAAGTATTTCTCAAGTTCACAACTACTCAACTAGCATGACCCTAATATCACCATCTTCATATCTCAAAACAATCATAAGGAATCAAACTTCTCATAGTATTCAATGCACTTTATATGAAAGTTTTTATTATATCCCTCTTGGATGCCTATCATATTAGGACTAATTTCATAACCAAAGCAAATTACCATGTTGTTCTAAAGACTCTTAAAATAATATAAGTGAAGCATGAGAGTTCATATGTTTCTTCTAAATAAATCCACCGCCGTGCTCTAAAAGATATGAGTGAAGCACTAGAGCAAACAACAAACTACTCCGAAAGATATAAGTGAAGATCAATGAGTAGTCGAATAATTATGCAACTATGTGAAGACTCTCTAACATTTAAGAATTTAAGATCTTGGTATTTTATTCAAACAGCAAGCAAAGCAAAAGGAAATAAAATGACGCTCCAAGCAAAACACATATCATGTGGTGACTAAAAATATAGCTCCAAGTAAAGTTACCGATGAACGAAGACGAAAGAGGGGATGCCATCCGGGGCATCCCCAAGCTTAGGCTCTTGGTTATCCTTGAATATTGCCTTGCGGTGACTTGGGCATCCCCAATCTTAGGCTCTTGCCACTCCTTATTTGTAGCGACCTGACCCAAAATCGGTCAAATCTCTGTGTCTGTACCATCCCAAGATCATGGTGGTACTCACAGTACATCGATAAAGTAATCAAAGTTCAATCACACCTGAATATCATTAATCGATTCTCATATAGAGTCTTTATTACAAGGAATAAATTCGCTCAAGGCCAACTCATGAGAAATAAACTAAAATGCTGCGAAGCGTCGAAGGTAAGCGAGTCCATCCGACTCAAAGGGCAATCGCCAAGCGCGAGCGTAGCCTCACTCTGATCGAATATATCTACGCAACATAATACGTTGCAGCCATGTAGGTCAGCTTTTGGAATAAGCTGGCAAGTCATGAAGAATAACAATAATAAAATTTCTAACACTATATGCATTTTGGCTGTGGAGCTCTAAGTTTCATCATTTTGCGTAAAGCCAATTTTATCCTACTACAAAGGACTTATTTGCAAATTACTACAAATTGTTGGTAGTTATTGAGATGGTTCCGCCAACCAATATCTCGCTCCCAAATTATTATTAAGTCATAAACCCTCAAATTAATCCATTAATTTTAGTGTTGAGATATCCGAATACTTCCAAGGTCCAGAGGCTCAAATGTCCGTAATCGGGACACGGCTAATCGATTAGGTTATAACACTCTGCAGAGGTTTGCGACTTTCCCGCAAGAATCATTCCTCCTTTAAAGTCTTCGCACTTCATGGTGTTTGAAGACGGACGAATGAAACAGGTCTTCCAAAGAGTTCTTCCGCCACCGCCGTACCCATCCAATCCTACCGTTCGTCTACTTCTCGTAGTACCGCCCAGCCAGCGTCACTACTAGGGTCAACCCAGCCAGAGCCCATAATGGCTTGCGGCTGCACAGTAAGCTTCCGGTCATGGGGCATCCATCCTTCTCTTCGTGGCTGGGTGAAGCTTTCGCAGGATGTCATGGCGCTTCTCCATGCATCCCGCCACCACTGGGTGCTCCAGGTGCCCACAACCGCCCTCCACCCAGAGTGATTTTCCAAGTCCATCTTGATCATTGTAGTCCATGGGTTGTCATCATCATTGACTCTCACATCTTGCTTATGAATTTCACTCATCCCAAATCCGTCTCGAGCATAGCAAAATAACTACTACGTCCCGGGACATGGTAACAAGGGAATGGTTCATCCTACCACATGATACTACTCAAGTTTAATGACTTCAAGATTTCACTACTGCATGCAATGGTGGGGTGGTGACAACTACTAATGCACAAAAACATAGGTATAGAAATAACATGATCAAAACTTGCCTTGCTGATGATCCTCGTAAGCTAAAGAGTCGTAGTAGCAGGCTTCGCACTCCGGAAACTCTACCGAGACAAACAATAGCACAATAAGCATAAAGCAAGAGGATCACACAAGATAACAAAAGTAACATAGCACAAACAAAAACAATCAAAACCAAATCAAAAGGAAAACTCAAAGAAATCCAATTCAAAGTTTTTCCCTACTCCAAACAATAGCAAAAATAGTTTTTATATAACAAAAATTCCCTAATATAACCTAATCATGGTTTTAGGTTAACTTAACAGAAAAGGATTAACTAAACAATTAGGAGCAAAAAGAATTAATTAAAAGCTATTATAAAACTCATTTTAGGCCTAATCCAATTTCCATTAAGAAAAATAATTTAAAACTTTTATTAATTATAAATAAAAGTTCATCTAATGGAATGACAGAAACTAACCTAGAATAACTAATCACAAGTTAAAAATAAATTAATTTACTAGTTAATTAATTAGGAAAACAGAACTAGTCAATTAATTAGGATTAATAGGATTCTGCCTAGAATTAATTATTTATTAACCCTAAAATACCAAAGTTAATTTCTAGGGTTTGGCAATATCAAAATAAAGTGATGGCAAAAAGAATCATGCAAAAATAATTTTTCTAACTAAAACTATAGCAGATTTGCTATTCTGACTAAAACAATATTAAAGCATTTTTAATTATTTTTAACATAGCTAAATATATGTTTTTCAGAAACTACATAAAATTTTCAATCCAACAAAAAAGAATCACTCAAAATATTAAACAGAATAAAAGATATACATTTTTGAAAACTGAAACTATTCGGCTAAAACAGAAAATCAAAATAAAAAGAAAAAGCCCAATGGGCCTATACTGTGCACTAGGCGTAGTTTAGTCTAAACGGGCCTAGGGTTTAAACTAACGAACCGGCCTAATAATAAAACCTAAACTAAAATAAAAACCGTTCGGGCCGGCCGGTTTTCTAATAAAAACATACCCCTTCGGGGGTTTCTAATCGGAGCCGTCGATCTAAGATCGAACGGGGGAGGGGGATGCCGGGGGGCTTACCGGACTCCGGCGACGGCGGCGGCGGCGGCGAGAGTGCGTCGGAGCGTCCGGACGTCGGCGAGCTCCCATGAAGTCGTCGGGAGACGCGCACGAGCACGGGGAGGTTCGGTGGTGTTAGGGAGGTCGGGGTGGACTGTGGTGGCGTCGGCGCGACTTTGGCGGCGGGAGGGTTCGGTGCTCCGCGAGCTCGGGAGGAGAAGGAGAGGGGTCCGCGAGGCTAGGGGGAATGGGGTGCGGAGCCTCTGGCTTTTATAGCCAGGGGGTCGGGCGAGGGGCGGAAAGGCATCGGGGGCGATCGGGGATCCCGGATCCTTCGGGATCCGGTGGATCTCCGGCGAGCTGCGTGGCTTGGGCGAGGGGGGAAGAAGACGGGGGTCCCACTGGTCAGCGAGGGAGAGAGGGGGCGGGTTCGGTCGGGTGGCCGAAGCCTAGGGGAATCGGGCGAGGGGCGAGGCCGGTCGGTGGAGCTGGGCTGGCTCGCTCGGCTGGGCTGGCCCTGGTGGGCCGGCTTGGCTGGGCCAGGCGCGGGGTGCGGAGGGGTGAGGTGGCGCTGGCTGGGCCTGGGTGGCTTTGGTGGCCTCAAGGGTTTTTTTTTTATTTTTTAATTAAAACAAAAACAAAAATAAAACCTAAACTATAAATATTTTATATAGGGTATATATATACCAAAATGATCAGGGAATATTCCTTTCATTTGAACATTTTCCAAAGGCAAAATCCAAACTTTATGAAAATCCTTTTTTTCAAATTCAAATAAAATTCAGATTTGAATTCCAAAACTTTTGGCATTGTTTCCTCTGATATTTTTGGAGTGTCATGTTTGCTCCTCTCATACTTTTGATCAAGTATTTATCAGGCTTAGTTTTTGAATTGTTTCCCACATGCCAAAGTTTGGAATTCAAATTCAAATAACTCTGAAACTTCAAATGGCATTCAAATTCAAACAGGATGCATAGGATGCTTAGCTATAATTGTAAAACATTCCAAATAGGAAATTTGGGATGTTACATTATTCCATAGTCCATCGAATCTTCACCCAAACTTGAAAACTTCACAACACAAAACTCAACAAAAAACTCGTAAGTTCCGTTAGTATAAGAAAATAAATCACCACTTAGGTACTGTTGTGAACTCATTCCAAATTCATATTGGTGTAACATATACTGTATTCCAACTTCTGTATGGTTCATACCCTCCGATACTACTCATAGATTCATCAAAATAAGCAAACATCACATAGAAAACAGAATCTGTCAAAAACAGAACAGTCTGTAGTAATCTGTATCATTCGAATACTTCAGTACCTCCAAAAATTCTGAAATAAATTGGTGGACCTGAGGAATTTGTATAGAAATCATCTGCAAAAAGAAAACTAAATATCACTCTCCAGTAAAAAGTTTTAGCTAATCTCGTGAGCGCTAAAGTTTCAGTTTTTTACAGCATGATCATAAAGACTTCACCCAAGTCTTCCCAAAGGTTCTACTTGGCACAAACACTAATTAAAACATAAAACCACATATAACCAGAGAATAGATAGATTATTTATTCCTAACAGAACCAAAAAGCAAGAAACTAAAATAAAATTGGGTTGCCTCCCAACAAGCGCTATCGTTTAACGCCCGTAGCTAGGCATGATGATTTCAATGATGCTCACATAAAACATAAGAATTGAAACATATAGAGAGCATCATGAAGAATATGACTAGCACATTTAAGTCTAACCCACTTCCTATGCATAGGGATTTTGTGAGCAAACAACTTATGGGAACAATAATCAACTAGCATAGGAAGGCAAAACGAGCATAACTTCAAATTTTTAAGCACATAGAGAGGAAACTTGATATTATTGCAATTCCTACAAGCATATATTCCTCCCTCATAATTTTTTTAGTAACATCATGAATGAACTCAACAATATAACCATCACATAAAGCATTCTTTTCATGATCTACAAGCATATAATTTTTATTACTCTCCACATAAGCAAAATTCTTCTCATTCGGAATAGTGGGACTATCATAAGAAACTCGAATACTATAAATTGTTTCCACATTAAAGGAGTAATGTTCAGAAAAAGGGTAATCATAATCATGACAAGTTCTATAAATATAATCATCACTACTTTTTATAGCATAAGTTTCATCACAATAATCATCATAAATAGGAGGCATGCTATCATCACAATAAATTTGCTCATCAAAACTTGGGGGACTAAAAATATCATCTCCATTAAGCGTAGCATCCCCAAGCTTGGGACAAACATTAATTGCAGCAAATATATTCTCAAACATGTCATTCTCATCAAACATAACATCCCCAAGCTTGGACCTTTTCATATCATAAGCATAATCACTCTCATCATTAATAGTATGGATAGCACCAATAGTATAGCAATTATCATCATCACAATGAGTAATAGGAGCAACATCATTTGGGAGAGATACCTTTCTACCTTTGCTTCTCCGTCTTTTCTTTTTCTTCTTCACACCATGTGCGGGTTCAATCCTCTTTTTGGAGCTCCTTATTAATGAAATTGGTTGAATAAAAGGCTCCTCCTCGTTACCTGATTCATCATAAGAAATAATAGGAGAATATTGGGAAGTCTCTTCCCTTTCGTTAGTATTCTCTTCATATTCTATTTGTTTCCTTTTCTTTATGTAATTGGTAATATAAGGATTTTCAATGCAATTCACCACACAATACATATAAATTTCTTCTGGATCAATATCGAGGAATTTCTCAAGGTTAGATTCTAGAATATGCTTAGTTTGACGTTTCATTTCTTCATAACCCAAAAGCAAACTAAGTTCATAATGATGTGCAAGGGAAATCAAGTCATCACAATTTTTTAACACGATTCGATCATGAAATAGTTTGCATTTGATATTTAAATGACCATGCTCATTGCAAAGTTCACAAGTATGGCTAAGATATTTTAAATTTTCAGCACTAACATTTAGCCTTTCTTGCAACCATTTATTTTCCAAATACTTATGCCTCTTGCAAAATCTATCTTCCCTATTTGGTATGTACTTGCAAACTCTATGCACTCCACAAAAATTGACATGTTTATAGGAGACATTTTCATCATAACTAGTGCAATCATCATTAGTACTATGGATATTCAAAGAGTTCATACTAACAACATTGCAATCATGCTCATCATTCAAAGATTTAGTGCCAAACATTTTATAGGCTTCTTCTTCTAGCACTTGAGCACAATTTTCCTTTTCATCATACTTACGGAAGATATTAAAAAGATGAAGCGTATGAGACGAAGTCAATTCCATTTTTCGTAGTTTTCTTTTATAGATGAAACTAGTGATAAAACAAGAAACAAAAAGATTCGATTGCAAGATCTAAAGATATACCTTCAAGCACTCACCTCCCCGGCAACGGCGCCAGAAAAGAGCTTGATGTCTACTACACAACCTTCTTCTTGTAGACGTTGTTGGGCCTCCAAGTGCAGAGGTTTGTAGGACAGTAACAAATTTCCCTCAAGTGGATGACCTAAGGTTTATCAATCCGTGGGAGGCGTAGGATGAAGATGGTCTCTCTCAAGCAACCCTGCAACCAAATAACAAAGAGTCTCTTGTATCCCCAACACACCCAATACAATGGTAAATTGTATAGGTGCACTAGTTCGGCGAAGAGATGGTGATACAAGTACAATATGGATAGTAGATATAGGTTTTTATAATCTGAAAATATAAAAACAGCAAGGTAACTAATGATAAAGGTGAGCACAAACGGTATTTCAATGCTAGGAAACAAGGCCTAGGGTTCATACTTTCACTAGTGCAAGTTCTCTCAACAATAATAACATAATTGGATCATATAACTATCCCTCAACATGCACCACAGAGTCACTCCAAAGTCACTAATAGCGGAGAACAAACAAAGAGATTATGGTAGGGTACGAAACCACCTCAAAGTTATTCTTTCGGATTGATCTATTCAAGAGTTCGTACTAGAATAACACCTTAAGACAAATATCAACCAAAACCATAATGTCACCTAGATACTCCAATGTCACCTCAAGTATTCGTGGGTATGATTATACGATATGCATCACACAATCTCAGATTCATCTATTCAATCCAACACAAAGTACTTCAAAGAGTGCCCCAAAGTTTCTACCGAAGAGTCAAGACGAAAACATGTGCCAACCCCTATGCATAAGTTCACAAGGTCACTGAACCCGCAAGTTGATCACCAAAACATGCATCAAGTGAATCATGTGATATCCTACTATCACCACAGATAAGCACATGCAAGACATACATCAAGTGTTCTCAAATCCTTAAAGACTCAATCCGATAAGATAACTTCAAAGGGAAACTCAATCCATTACAAGAGAGTAGAGGGGAGAAACATCATAAGATCAAACTATAATAGCAAAGCTCGCGATACATCAAGATCGTATCACCTCAAGAACACGAGAGAGAGAGAGAGAGAGAGAGAGAGAGAGAGATCAAACACATAGCTATTGGTATATACCCTCAGCCCCGAGGGTGAACTACTCCCTCCTCGTCATGGAGAGCGCTGGGATGATGAATATGGCCACCGATGAGGGATCCCCCCCTCCGGCAGGGTGCCGTAACAGGGTCCCGATTGGTTTTTGGTGGCTACAGAGGCTTGCAGCGACGGAACTCCCGATCTATTCTGTTCTCCGATGTTTTTAGGGTATATGGACATATATAGGCGAAACAAGTCAGTCAGGGGAGCCACGAGGGGCCCACGAGGGTGGAGGGCGCGCCCAGGGGGTAGGCGTGCCCCTTGCCTCGTGCTCTCCTCGTTGATTCCCTGACGTGCACTCCAAGTCTCCTGGATTGCTTCCGTTCCAAAAATAACTCTCTCGAAGGTTTCATTCCGTTTGGACTCCATTTGATATTCCTTTTATTCGAAACTCTGAAACAAGGGAAAAAAACAGGAACTGGCACTGGGCTCTGGGTTAATAGGTTAGTCCCAAAAATAATATAGAAGTGTAAAATAAAGCCCATAAACATCCAAAACAGATAATATAATAGCATGGAACAATCAAAAATTATAGATACGTTGGAGACGTATCATCCACCGACCTACTTCTTCCTCCTATATATACCTACGTACCCCGAAAACATCAGATATGGAGCCAAAACCCTATTTCCACCGCCAGAAACTTATATACCCGGGAGATCCCATCTTGGGGCCTTTTCCGGCGCTCCGCCGGAGGGGGCATCAATCACGGAGGGCTTCTACATCAATACCATAGCCTCTCCGATGATGTATGAGTAGTTTACCTCAGACCTTCGGGTCCATAGTTATTAGCTAGATGGCTTCTTCTCTCTCTTTGGATCTCAATACAAAGTTCTCCTCGATTCTTTTGGAGATCTATTCGATGTAATCTTCTTTTGCAGTGTGTTTATCGAGATCCGATGAATTGTGGGTTTACGATCAAGATTATCTATGAACAATATTTGAATCTCCTCTGAATTCTTTTATGTATGATTGGTTATCTTTGCAAGTCTCTTCGAATTATCATTTTGGTTTGGCCTACTAGATTGATCTTTCTTGCAATGGGAGAAGTGCTTAGCTCTGGGTTCAATCTTGCGGTGCTCGATCCCAAAGGATGAGGGGAAACGACACGTATTGTATTGTTGCCATCGAGGATAAAAAGATGGGGTTTATATCATATTGCATGAGTTTATCCCTCTACATCATGTCATCTTGCTTAAAGCGTTACTCTGTTCTTATGAACTTAATACTCTAGATGCATGTTGGATAGCGGTCGATGTGTGGAGCAATAGTAGTAGATGCAGGCAGGAGTCGGTCTACTTGTCACGGACGTGATGCCTATATACATGATCATACCTAGATATTCTCATAACTATGCTCAATTCTATCAATTGCTCGACAGTAATTTGTTCACCCACCGTAATACTTATGCTATCTTGAGAGAAGCCACTAGTGAAACCTATGGCCCCGGGGTCTATTTTCCATCATATTAATCTCCCGTCAACAAGCAATTTTTGGCGCCGTTTATTTTTCTTTCTTTACTTTTAGTCTTTATCATAAAATACCAAAAATATTATCTTATCATCTCTATCAGATCTCACTTTTGCAAGTGGACGTGAAGGGATTGACAACCCCTTTATCGCGTTGGTTGCAAGGTTCTTATTTGTTTGTGTAGGTGCGTGGGACTTGAAGTGTGGTCTCCTACTAGATTGATACCTTGGTTCTCAAAAACTGAGGGAAATACTTACGCTACTCTGCTACATCACCCTTTCCTCTTCAAGGGAAAACCAACGCCGTGCTCAAGAGGTAGCAACAGACTAGTAGAAAAAGGGTCAAATGTTCAGCTCATTAGTCCCATTTTGAATTTGAGCCGGCGCTAATGTGACCATTAGTGCCGGTTCCAATGGCTAGGAGGGCCGCTCTCATTAGTACCGGTCCGTTCAGAACTTTTAGCACCGGTTCGTGCCACGAGCTGGTACTAAAGAGAGTGGTGGTGGGATGTTGTCAGTCTGGGGCCCCTCCAGCACCTTTAGTACTGGTTCGTGCCACGAACCGGTACTAAAGGTTGTCCTAAATAAACCCTTCATCCGCCCGTGCTCTGTTCTTCCCCCTTTCCCCTCTCCTCTTTGTTCTTCCCTTCTTCCTCTCGAGCTCATCACAAATTTTACCCAAATTTTGTCAAGATTTGAAGGCCCCCATCCATTCAAATGATCACAAAGGTTAGAAACTTTGTCCTTTCATTTCTCATTGCTAGATTAGCTCTTGCAATGGTTTATATAGTGATTAATTTGTGGGTTTTACTAATTTGGGAGGAATTATATGTGGTAGTATTTGATTTATATGCAATTTGAGGTCAAAATAACACTTAGTTTGCATATGTAGGTGTGGTTTACTTAGTGCCTTCTAAATCTCCATCGTAACCACTGTCGATCACCCGCACCGTCCCGTTGCCGACACCACCTTGTGGTGAGCCTCTTGTTCTTATCTTTTATATATAAAAAATTCATGTTTGTGTGATTTGGATATATAGTTACTCGTATAGTTATCTTACTCGTACGTTGTTTGTTATACATAGTGCCATGATTTTGATATCCGTCCCCGTCAGCCCTCGTCTGTGTTATGATTCGGATGTGGTATATTCTATTTTAAAACAATTTGTTGCAGTTCGTGTTTATGACAAATTATGCCCATCAAGTTGACATAGATATTTTTATCTAGGAGGTATGTGAACCGGAAATTCCAACCGACCCTATTATCGAGAGGTTAAATTTAGTTGAAAGAGAAAACGAGTATTTGAAAGAAAAATTGAAAAGAATTGAGGGGGAGAAGATGGAATTGGAGTTGCATGTTGCCGATGTCGTCGATGATCACAAGATCAAGATGGAGAAAATGCGCTTGAAGATTAGAAAGATTAGAAAATATGCCATTAATAGTGAGGCTTGGTATCATTATGTTGTTGGATCAATTGTTACCTTTGTTGCGATGTTGATCGCATTTGTTGTTGCATTTAAATGCTTTAGCTAGAGAGTTATTTTTTTTTGTTGCATTTAAGTGTTGTATGAACTTTATGTATGAACTTGTATTAATTTGGTCTTTTTGGTGTTGTGTAATGAAGATGAGCCGACAATGGATGTACGATGACCGATGCTCTCCCGAGTTCATTAATGGCGTGCATACTTTTTTGCTTGCGGCTGAGGCAAACAAGCGGGCGGATGGTTTTATGCCTTGTCCATGTGCTGGCTATAAGAATGATCACAATTACTCTAACCCAAGAACCATTCACATCCACCTATTTGAGTCCGGTTTCATGCCCCACTATAATGTTTGGACCAAGCACGGAGAAAGAGGGGTTATGATAGAAGACAATGAACAAGAAGAGGATGACAACGGCTATCCTAGACATGGGTTCCCTGAATACGATGATACAACAATGGGGGAAGAAGCTGAGCCGGCAATGGGGGAAGAAGCTGAGCTGGCAATGCGGGAAGAAGCTGAAGAAGAGGCATCAGATGAGCCCGCTGATGATCTAGGTCGGGCCATTGCCGATGCAAAGAGAAACTGTGCATGTGATTTGGAGAAGAAGAAGTTGCAGCGCATGTTAGGCCTTGTACAATGTGAGGTGCTTAGGAAAGGTGCTTAAAGAAATAAACCAGGATTTCCTTAAGCACCAGTGCTTATTTGTATAGGGTAGATGCTTAACTAAGCGTCTCTCCTATAGAAATAGGCACCGGTGCTTCAGAAAAACCCGGTTTATTTTTCTAAGCACCTCCCTAAGCATCTCCCGTTGTACAAGGCCTTAGAGGATCACAAGAAATTGTTGTACCCTAATTGCGAAGCTGACAAGAAAAAGTTTGGCACCACACTCGAATTGCTGCAATGGAAGGTAGAGAATGGTGTATCTGACAAGGGATTTGGAAAGTTGCTGGTAATGATAAAGAATATGCTTCCAAAGGACAATGAGTTGTCCGAGAGTATGTACGAAGCAAAGAAGGTTGTCTGCCCTCTAGGGTTAGAGGTGCAGAAGATACATGCATGCCCTAATGACTGCATCCTCTACCGCGGTGAGTACCAGGATTTGAACGCGTGCCCGGTGTGCGGTGCATTGCGCTATAAGATCAGCCGCGACGACCCTGGTGATGTCGAGGGCGAGCGCCCCAGGAAAAAGATTCCTACCAAGATGATGCGGTATGCTCCTATAATACCACGGTTGAAACGTTTCTTCCAAAACAATGAGCATGCCAAGGCGATGCGATGGCACAGAGAAGACCGTAAGAAAGACGGAAAGTTGAGAGTACCCGCTGACGGGTCGCAGTGGAGAAAAATCGAGAGAAAGTACAGGGAGGAGTTTGCAGGTGACGCAAGGAACGTATGGTTTGGTCTAAGCGCAGATGGCATTAATCTTTTTGGGGAGCAGAGCACCAACCATAGCACATGGCCTATGACTCTATGTATGTATAACCTTCCTCCTTGGTTGTGCATGAAGCGGAAGTTCATTATGATGCCAGTGCTCATCCAAGGCCCTAAACAACCCGGCAACGACATTGATGTGTACCTAAGGCCATTAGTTGAAGAACTCTTACAACTGTGGAATGGAACAGGTGTATGATAACCCACAAGTATAGGGGATCGCAACAGTTTTCGATAAGTAAGAGTGTCGAACCCAATGAGGAGCTAAAGGTAGAACAAATATTCCCTCAAGTTCTATCGACCACCGATACAACTCTACGCACGCTTAACGTTTACTTTACCTAGAACAAGTATGAAACTAGAAGTACTTTGTAGGTGTTTTTGAATAGGTTTGCAAGATAATAAAGAGAGCATAAATAAAAACTAGGGGCTGTTTAGATAAAGACACAATAAAGTAAATATAGCGAGTGTGGAAAAGTGGTGGTAGGAGTTGCGAAATTGTCCCTTAAGCAATTGACTAGTTTACTAGACCGATAGCAAGTTTTATGTGGGAGAGGCCACTGCTAGCATGCCATCCCTTACTTGGAATTCTATGCACTTATGATTGGAACTATTAGCAAGCATCTGCAACTACTAACGTTCATTAAGGTAAAACCCAACCATAGCATTAAGATAAATTGGTCCCCCTTCAATCCCGTATGCATCAATTTCTATGCTAGGTTGAAGCTTCTGTCACTCTTGCCCTCCAATACATAATCCTATCAACATACAACTAACCCTATGGTGTGATCCACGCGCGCGCTCATATGATGGGCACCAAAGGACAGCAACATAATCACAAGCAAATTAAATCAATCATAGCAATTCATCAACCACCGATAGGACAACGAAAATCTACTCAGACATCATAGGATGGCAACACATCATTGGATAATAATATGAAGCATAAAGCACCATGTTCAAGTAGAGGGTACAGCGGGTTGCGGGAGAGTGGACCACTGTAGATAGAGGGGGGAAGAGTTGGTGATGATGGCGGTGAAGTTGTTGGTGAAGATTACGGTGATGATGATGGCCACGGCGGCGTTCCGGTGCCACCGGAAGAGAAGGGGAGAGGGGGGCCCTTCGTCTTCTTCTTCCTTGACCTCCTCCCTAGATGGGAGAAGGGTTTCCCCTCTGGTCCTTGGCCTCCATGGCTTGGGAGGGGCAAGAGCCCCTTCGAGATTGGATCTATTTCTCTGTCTCTCTCTGTTTCTGCATTATGGGATTCTGCCCTAGCACCGTTTCTTTTATATCTGGAGATCCGTAACTCCGATTGGATTGAAACCTTCGCCCAGATCTTTTTCCAAAAATTAGTTTTCTTGCGGCAAAAGTAGAGCATCAACCGCCTTATGAGGGGCCCACGAGGGTGGGGCATGCCCTCCTGGAGAGGGCATGGGCCCCACCCTCGTGGCCACCTCGGGCACCGTCTCGCGTTGATATTACTTCCCAAAAATCACAAATATTCCAAAATAATTCTCCATCCGTTTTTATCTCGTTTGGACTCTGTTTGATATGGGGTTTCTGTGAAACATAAAACATGCAATGCATGTGGACCGCACCGGCAATCGGATCAATATGTTAGTCCCAAAAATAGTATAAAAAGTTGCCAAAAAGTATATGAAAGTTGAATAATATTGGCATGGAACAATCAAAAATTATAGATACGACGGAGACGTATCAGTATACGTGCATGGGATGAGCACGGACAGGAAGAATTTGACCTAAAGGCGTTGCTGTTCGTGACCATCAATGATTGGCCTGCTCTCAGTAACCTTTGAGGATAGACAAACAAGGGATACCGCGCATGCACGCACTGTTTGATGATACCGACAGTATATATTTGGATAATTGTAGGAAGAATGTTTACCTGGACATCGTCGATTTCTTCCGAGCAAGCATCCCGTAAGAAAGAAAGGCAAGCATTTCAAAGGTGAGGCGGATCACCGGACGAAGCCTCGCCACCGTACTGGTGCTGATGTACATGATATGGTCAAGAATTTGACGGTAGTCTTTGGAAAGGGTCCTGGCGGACAACCTGTTCCGAATGACGCTGACGGACGCGCCCATGTGGAAGAAGAAATCTATATTTTGGGACCTGCCCTATTGGAAAGACCTAGAGGTCCGCTCCATAATCGACGTGATGCACGTGACGAAGAATCTTTGTGTGACCTTGCTTGGCTTCTTGGGCGTGTATGGGAATAAAAAAGATACACCGGAGGCACGGGAGGACCAGCAACGTATGCACGGAAAAGACGGCATACATCAGGGTCATGCCAGCTACACTCTTACCAAAGAAGAGAAGGAAATCTTCGTTGAATGCCTTTCAAGATTAAGGTACCATCCGCTTCGTCGAATATAAAGGGAATAATAAATATGGTAGAGAAAAAGTTCCAGAACCAACAGTCTCATGACTGCCACGTGATTATGACGCAACTGCTTCCGGTTGAGGGGGCTTCTACCGGAAAAAGTTCGATTAGCCATTGTGAAGCTATGTGCATTCCTCAATGCAATCTCTCAGAAGGTAATCGATCCAGAAATCATACCAAGGTTAGAGAATGATTTGGTGCAATGTCTTGTCAGTTTCAAGTTGGTGTTCCCACCATCCTTCTTCAACATCATGACGCACGTCCTAGTTCACCTATCTTGAAGAGATTAACATTTTGGGTCCTGTATTTCTACACAATATGTTCCCTTTGAGAGGTTCATGGGAGTCTTAAAGAAATATGTTCATAACCGTGCTAGGCCAGAAGGAAGCATCTCCAAGGGCCATGAAAATGAGGAGGTCATTGAGTTTTGTATTGACTTTATTCCTGACCTTAAGCCGATTGGTGTTCCTGAATCGCGGCATAAGGGCAGACTGGATGGAAAAGGCACGCTAGGAGGGGATCAAATAATATGTATGGACGGACATTCTCTCACTCAAGCACACTACACAGTTCTACATAATTCCGCCTTGGTGGCTCCATATATGGACGAACACAAGAATTTTCTATGTTCCAAACACCCGGAGCGGTCTGATGACTGGATTACACGTGAACAAATGGGGACTTTCGCCGGCTGGTTGCACACACGTGACATGCATGACGCCGCTATTGAAGATGACGTGTACTTGTTGTCCCAGTTACCATCTTCGAATATAATGACTTTCAAAGGGTACGAGATAAATGGGAATACATTTCGCCCAAGAAAAGAAGAGCACCAACGAAAATAGTGGTGTCCGCTTTGATGCAGCAACCAAGACGGGAAAGGAAACATATTATGGTTACATAGAGGACATATGGGACTTGACTATGGACGTGGTAAGGTCCCTTTGTTTCGGTGCAAATGGGTCAATATGACACGAGGCGGGGTAACGGAAGACCCGCAGTACAGAATGACAACAGTGGATCTCAACAATCTTGCGTATGCAGATGAACCATTCGTCCTATGTCAGGACCCCGATTCCAAGTCACATCGATCTAGCCGGTAACACCTCATATCACTTTGCGGCCTCACGCACGGTATTCCCACGGGTGTCGCCTTACCATGACCCAGGACCGTTTGCGCCTTTTGGCTCACATATATGATAGTGTCGCTAGCATCCATATGACAGAGAACCCGGGCCGACATGACTAGTCATGAACCCAAAGCGGCACTAACCCATGGGGACAGTCATACATGAATCAACTTCGAGCATGTCGGTCAGCAGCGTGTGAATCCGGGCTGTAGCACTGGGCTAACAGGACTCCGGGAACCCGGGCTGTAGCAGGCTAGGCAGGACTCCGGAGTCACCGCGTGACATTTCCCCGAAGGGACAGACACAGGAACAAAGTGAAACACATGCCGGCAGTCAAGCGTCCTGAGTAGTAGTGCTGGGCTAGCAGGACTCCGGTGAACCGGGCTGTAGCAGACTACTATGGCTCATGGAAGCACAACACTACATTTCCCCATAAGAGAGGCTACCAAGGATAAACAACTAGGTTGTCGGATCCCACACATACCAAGCATTTCAATCATACACACAATATGCTCGATATGTGCAAATACAACATGGCATCACAACAAGACTCTACGACTCAGAGTATTTGTTCATTAGGCTCCGAGGAGCCAAGTATTACAAACATGGGTCTCATGACCCAACATACAGAGCATACAAGCAACAAGCACATGCGGAGGCTTAACTCGTCTGAGTACAAACAACTACAAATGAAGAAGGCTGAGAAGCCTGACTATCTACCAGATCCTGCCGAGGGCACAAGATCCTAGCTGAGGTAACAAGCTAAACATCGAAGTCCACACGGACCTACTAGCGAGACTGACGTCTCTCTGCAAAACATAAAATAGGCAAACGTGAGTACAAATGTATCCAGCAAGACTTACATCAGAACTATCTACATATGCATCATTATCAACAAAGGGGGTGATGGAGTTTAACTGCAGCGAGCCAGCTTTGACTCAGTGGCTATCTTGAACTACGACTGCAAGTAACTCTTTTGAGGTGGCGCACACGCGTCCACATATTCACCATATCAATACACCACTATGGATCCGCTCCCGTCTACCTATGAGAACGCCATCCTTAGCACTCACGCTTATCTTGCGAGTTTTAGAGTATCCACTTTCACTTGTCTATGAACTGTACAGGCAACCCAGAAGTCCTTTACCGCGGACATGGCTATTTGAATAGATCATATTAACCCTGCAGGGGTGTACTTTTTCACACACGCTCTCGCCACTTACCACCATGTACACGACGTGTATCTCGGCAACCTTCAAGCGGAAGCCTGGCGAGGGAGTCGGCCACGACCTGACTAACCACACAAGTCTCTCGTCCCGGTTTATCGCCTATTCGGGTTCCATCCGCAAGGAGATCCAGACGGGGTGTCGCTCACGGCCCCAAACGATGTGAGCAGGGTTCCCAAGCCCACCTCGACGGGTGGATCTACGCTTGGTACACCGTGCCACGGTGCCTAGTCTGTCCCAAGCCCACCTGTACCGGGTGCCACTTGGTAGACTACTAACACTACCTACAAACACCAGAAACTAGTTGCAACTCCTGGACAGAGATCATGTTGATTAATAAGTCGAGAGGGTCGAGTTACGGAACCCAATGTGTGGTAGTAACTGCTCATGGATCACAAACACATAACTCAGTTCACGAGGGCGGCTGCAATGAGACAACCCACCATGTACTCCTACATGGCCTCTCACCGCTACCTTTACCAAATCGTGTTCACACACTTAGCTCTCACACAGTAGGACATGTTCACACACCTCCAATTCATCCCCGATGAATCAGACCTGACACAACTCTAAGTAATAGCAGGCATGACGAACAAGCATGAATGAGTAGGCACGTCAGGGCTCAAACAACTCCTACTCATGCTAGTGGGTTTCATCTATTTACTGTGGCAACGACAAGTCATGCAGAGGAAAGGGGTTCAACTACCGCAGCATGTAACAGTTGAAACGTTATTGTCCTAATGCAGTAAAAGAGAGCAGGAGCGAGAGAGTGGGATTGTATCGGAATGAACAAGGGGGTTTTGCTTGCCTGGCACTTCTGAAGATAGTATAGCTCTTCATCGGTGTCATCGAACTCATCGTCGGTACCACGTCTATCGAGAGGGGACAAACACCGGCAAACAAGGAAGAACACAATCAATGCAATGCACAATATGATGCATGATCATGACATGGCAATATGCTGTGATTTGAGCTAATGCAACTAGCAACAGATTAAATGAAGTTGGTTTGAATACAAGATTCAAATTCAAACTCCATATGTGATTATTCAAATGCCATTTACTTGATTTGACCTGAACAGTGAACAAAATTTGTTCTAACATGCATGAAAATGGTACAGATGGATAGATTGGATTTTTCTGATCATTTTTCATATATAAATTATTTCATTTGGAGTTATGGTTGATTTTCTATGAATTTTAGAAGTTTTAAACATTTTCTGGAATTTCCTAATTTATTTCTAAATAAGAATATCCCAGTAAATGTATTTATGACATCAGCAGTGTATCATGCTTGCGTCAGCTGGTCAAAGAGCGGGTCCAGGTCAAACCTGACGTGCGGGGTCCACACGTCAGTGACACATTATAACAGGATTAATTAAATTTAACTAATCAAATTAGCAGGCACTGGGCCCACTGTTAGTGTCAGCAGGGGGGTAATTAGTCCTAAACTAAACTATTCAGGGGCGGGGCCCACATGTTAGTGATCTGGGGTGGTCAAACCCCTGGTCAAAAGGGTCAACGCCACCGGCGGCTTGACGCCGACGACGGCAAACGCGGCGAAGCGCTGCGGGGTTGCTCCTCCGGTGGCTAAAGCGCGGAGGGCACTGAGGGGAGCCTTGCTCACCAAGATCTGTGGGAGCACGCGGCTGGGCGTGGGGTGGCGGAGCTCACGGAATGGAGCTCGCGGCGGCGCCGGAGTTCGGGCGGTGATGGTTACGGCGATGCAGAATGCGGCAGGAGCAGCGGATGGGTGTGTTAGGATCCTGGGGGGGCATACTTAGCACAATTACGCTCTCAGAAACGAGCTTCAGTGGCTGCAACGACGGCGGCGGCGTGGCCGGCGGCGATAAGCCCTCGCGCTCGGTGACATACGCGGCTAGGGAGCGCTATCGGATGCGGTAATAGGGGAAACGGATCATGAGCTCACAGTGGTCACGTAGAGATGGTCAACGAGCTCGGGGAAGTGACGACGGTGATGAATCGACGATGACGGCCTTCGGTGCCCGAGGAAGAAGAAGATGGTGGCGTCGGCATTGCAGGGCGTCCGGTGATGCTTGGCTCGGCGAGGATGAAGCTGGCGAAGATACGGATCTCGGGAATGCGTAGAGGGAGCGAGGGAGTGGCTGGCCGGGGTGTTTCTCAGCGGAGTGGTCATGGTGGCTTCGGCCATGAGGGGAAAAGAGCAGGGGAGTGAGAGGGAGAGAGCAGGGAGGCAAGGGAGCGGCCGAGGGGGGGTGTGCTGGCCGTTTCCCAGGCACGAGAACAGGGCGATGGGGAAGCAGGAGGTGGAGCTCGGGCGCGCGCGCGTCGACACGCCTCTGCCTACTGGCAGAGGTTGAAGACGGTGGGGAGTTGGGCTGGGCCTCAGCCACAGTGTTGGGCCAGGTGGGGCGCTAGGTGGGCTGTAGGTAAGTCCAGGTAAACCTTTCTCTCTCTCTCTCTCTCTCTCTCTCTCTCTCTCTCTCTCTCTCTCTCTCTCTCTCTCTCTCCTTTTATCAATGTTTTCTATTTTCTGTCTTTGTTTTTTTTTTTGGATTTAGTAAAATACTAAATCACTTTATTAAATCCTGAAATAAATTGTGGGCACATACTGGATTATTCCCAACAGCCCTCAACCATTTTCAGAATTATTAGAGCATTTAAAATATTTATAGAATTTAAATGCCCCAATTCAAGTACAATATGAGTTAATTCAAAAAAATCCATAAATGGCCAAGAAATATGCTCATCATTTTTGGCAGAGGTTTTCACCTTCATCAAAAATCATGAACATTTTCAAAGGTATTTTGGGTTCATTGAAGATTATTTTAGGTTGAACCTATTTGATTTGATCTGGTGCTAGGGTTTGAACAATCCCCATTTCAAGTTCATTTGAAAATTTAAACATGATGCACACATAAAGGGCTAGCCTCATGCATAGCAGGACTGGGGATGTGACATCCTAGCCAATGATGTGGCACAGGTTTTCTATGTGAAGGACATGTCTACCAAGCCGAGAAAAAGAAAAGATAAGGAAGCGAATGCATCATACGATGAGCCAAAGCGCCACATAGTTCTTTCTGGGAAGAGAAACATCGTGGGAGTGGATGACAAGACAGACATGTCTGAAGATTATGAAAAGTTTGATGAAATTGCTCCATTCACAGTGAATATTGACCCAAGCATCCAGTTAAATAATGAAGATTTTCCATGGTTACGGCGCAAAGGGACAAACGCGAAGAAAAAGTTTCACACCAAAAGATCTGGGATGTGATCGGCTTCACTATCATCACTTTCTTCTGTGTTTCACACCAAGGAGGGAATTTCTGTAATAGTTAGGGTAGTTATGTGTTTTGGCATTTGAAACGCGAAGAAATTTTATGTGCTAACAAATTCTTTCATGCATTTACTATTTTTTCAGCTAAATGACCCTGAAATTGAAAAACACTTCAAATGAAATCCGAAAAGGTTGAAAGTTGGCATGGTATCATAATTTCACCCACATAACATGTGCAAAAAAGTAGAGAGGGTTACGGCAAAAACTGGATGCACTTCGTGTATAAAATGGACAATCTCTGAAGTATCAGGGTTTCGGACGAAAACTCATCTGTTACAAAGGCATTTCATTTTTTAAAATAACCGAAGTATTACCAAATTGAATATAATGATAAAACACACTAATATTAAACATAAGAAAAAAGAATCACTGAAAAAATTATTTTTAAAGTTAAGTTATTCACAAACTAGTGATTCACACAAATTTCAAATAATTCAAAATTTAAACGATTCAAATTTGAAAACTACCGGCACTAACAGAAAGCAGAAGAGAAAAGAAAAGAAAACATTCACAAAGAAACTCTAAATACAACAAAAAACAACTATAAATAAATAAAACAAAATAAATAAAGCAGAAAAGAAAAAAAACTTAATGAAAAAAGCCCGCCTACTGGGCCACAGCGGCATGCATACGACTAGAAACCAAAATTCTAGTTGGGCCAGGACGCAGGCCCGCTAGCTTAGTAGGCCCAACAGGGCATCGTAGCAGAGGTAGGCCCAGAAGGCCTGCTTTAAAGAGGAGCTCGTGACAGCAGCAGCGGCGATGCTTATAAGTAGGTCCGAGCGCCTCTCGGCTAGCGAGGTGGGACTAAACTTCTGCGCCCCTCGCCTGGCAGCGCACCCCCTTTAGTACCGGGTCATGGCACCAACCGGTACTAAAGACCCCCTCTTTAGTACCGGTTGGAGCCACCACCCGGTACTAAAGGCCTGCCCTTCCCGCCGCTTGGCCTGGCCAAAACAGGCCTTTAGTATCGGGTGGTGGCTCCAACCGGTACTAAAGGTGCCTCCTACATAAGAAACACTTCAAAAAAAATTCAGTTTCTCATCTCCCTTCTTCTCTGCTGCCCCCGTCCCGCTGTCGCCGCCCCATCGCGCCGTCCCGTCGACTCAGCCGCCCGTCCTCGTCGCGTCGTCCCGTCGACTCCACCGCCCGTCACCGGCTGTCCCGTCGCCCGCCTTGGCCGTCGCCGTCCCCTCACCTTGCCGTCGCCATCGCCTTGGACCTCGCCTCGCCGTCGTCGTCGCTTGGACCTCGCCGTCGCCATCGCCTGGACCTCGCCCGCGCGCGCTGTGAGCCCCTCTCCCCCGGCCCCTCTCCTCCCTCTAATCTAAGCCATCGCGCTGCCGACGCCGTGCACACACGCGCGCACACACACACACTACACACTACACGCACACATACACACACAATTGTTCTATTTTTAGTTTTTTGTTTTTTGTGTTTTTCTGTTTTTCATACAAAGTTTTAGATGAATTAATTAATTAGATTAGATTAATGTCAAATAGTATATATAAATGTTAGTTATAATATAATGTCAAAGGTTTTTTCTGTTTTTAATACAAAGGTTTTCTGTCAAATAGTATAATGTCAAAGGTTTTAGATATAATAATGTTATAGAAATGTTAGAAATGTTAGAAATGTTATAGAAATGTTAGTTATATAGAAATGTTAGAAATTTTAGAAATGTTAGTTTTAGCTAGATGAATTAGATTAATTTCAAATTATTAGACGATGATCTATGTTTTTTTAGTTTCTTATAATTTTACTTATAGAAATTTAGAATTTGCATATAAGAAATCACAATCCAATCATTTAAAAAATGTTACGTTTGCATATAGTATTTGTTCTCGATGATGCCTGGCCCGCATCCTCGCCGTCGACCCGTTCGCAACGACGTCCTGCTTCAGAGGACCCATGTCCGGGACTGGGCTCCGCCGGGCTGGCACTGGGAGGTGCTACCTTCATGGGCTCGCCACTTGGTGAGGAACCCGGCCCCGGGTCCCATCGTCGACCCTGATCTCCTTTGGTGGCGTTCGCATGGGCCACGTTCGGTGCAGAGGGAGCCGACCCCGCCGAAGGTGGTGCGTCGGCGTGTCAAGGAGGAGAACGAGCATGTTCGTCCCTACATGGCTGCTATGGACGTCAGGTTCTCCAATACCTGGCAGGTTCTTTGGAGAGATGACCGGAGCTATGATCCTGTGATGGTTCCTTCTCTTTGGGTGTCCACCGCCCGTGCCTCGGGAACCGCTAGTGGCCTAGATTCTTTTGCAGTATTCGATCTTTATTAGCTAGCTAGCTAGTGATGTATTCGATATATAATATTCGAGACGATGTATTCGAGATTATATATTATTCGAGACAATGTATTCGAGATTATATATTATTCGAGATGATGCATATTATGTACAATGGTTTAGTTTTCCTTATTGATTGCATCCATGCATTGTAATTTGAATACTAAATTGTTTTATATTTCTTCTGGATTAGTTAAATAAAAGCCACCGCGTCAGCAGACTCCCGCTCCTCCAAGTCCACCAACGCGTCAGGCCACTCCTCCTCCTCCAAGTCCGGCACAGCGTTAGGCCACTCCTCCTGCTTCAAGTCCGGCACGGCGTCAGGCCACTCCTCCTGCTTCAAGTCCGACACCGCGTCAGGCCACTCCTCCTGCTTCAAGTCCAGCACAGCATCAGGCCACTCCTCCTGCTCCAACTCAGCCACGTCAGCCGGATCCGCCGCCACAGCAATCGCGGAAGAGAGCCGCCGCGGCTATGGTGCGTAGCGGTACGAGTCAAGGTAGTACAAGAGGTACAGGCGGAGGCAAGCGATGGTCCAAGCCTCACTCCTCTTCCTTAGAGGCCTTACGACATGACCGAGGAGCAAAACGCAGCCATAGTGAAGGCCCAGGTGGACGCCCATTTTGGACCGAAAGCGGCACCGCCGCCAAGGGAGAAAGTGCCTGAGGAAAAGATTGACCACTTTATTCGTATGGCTAGAGCACCAGCTCCCAAGCCTGTTGACTCAGACTATGAGCGCCAAATCAGGAAGGCACGTCGAGTATGACTACAGACGGAGTCGAGCTCGAGCTCGAGCCAAGCAGCTGGCAAAAAATGCGGGAAAACCGTTCCCCAACTGGGAGAACAGGAGGCGCAATCGATCCCCCCGCTTGTTGTACCAACACATGAGAGTACCGGCGTCAGTCAGCTGGTAATAACCCACGAGCATAGAAGGCATGATAAAATGCTCGGTATCACTGTTGGACAAGTCCTCGAGATCGAGCCCATGTCTCCGCTTAGAGAGGAGGATATAAAACGGAAATATGTCCGCGGCCAACCTTTGGTCGAGCCTGAGGAGGTCAAGAACCTCCCAACGAGAATGTATGAATTGCATGATTGGTAAATGAAAATTACCAAGAGTTCCAATCGAGAGTCCCTCATGGTGAACGTCAAGGAAGAGCATTACTTCCATAAGCTAGCTCTGTCCGTTGAGTATTCAGAACTATTTCAGTTATTCAATCAAGAAGCACTCGACAAATCTCTCGTCGGTTGCTATTGTCTGTAAGTGATTTCTTTCTGTAATTGAAGTATCAAGCTAACTGTAGTGCTCATTGATCGATCATTACCTATAATTATCCTCACTATATTATTTTCTGTGGTATTTGTCGGATTTCGGGTTCTGGCAGACCCTCTAGGTTCGAACACAGGGGTGCGCGCGGAGATCTCGCCCTCTACCTACCTGCACCTCGCCGCCTCGCTAGGATCTAAACTATGAAAGGAACAACACAAGAGACACATGGTTTATACTGGTTCGGGCCACCATTGTGGTGTAACACCCTACTCCAGTGTGTGGTGTGGTGGATTGCCTCTTAGGCTGATGAGGAACAATGCAAGGAAGAACAGCCTCACGAGGGTCTGTTCTTGGCTGGTGCGGTGAACTGGTAGGGAGAGTTCAGTCGCTCTCTCTCTCTCTCTCTCTCTCTCTCTCTCTCTCTCTCTCTCTCTAGATTGCTTGATCTCTAGCTCTCTTCTGGATTCCGGATAGTCCTCTCTACCTTGTGGGTGGCTAGTCCTATTTATAGGCAGAGGCCCTGGGCCTCTTCCCAAATATTGAGCGGGAAGGGCGCCAACAATTTGCATTTTGAAGGGGAACATCTAGTACACTTATCCTGACTAAAGTTGGTCCTCGCTTTGTCAAAGGCTCGGTGGTGATGCCGGCTTGGGCTCCACGATGACTTCCTTCCTGCCGTTCTGACGGTCTTGGTCTTGTTGCAATCAAACGGATGTCTTTGCTTGATGCTCTCGCTGCGCTTGCCCCTTTGCACCAAAGAGGAACGAGACACTGCTGGCTGGCGCCCGCTGGCGCCCTTGGTCGTCATGGCTTGCGTCATGGGTACCTCGTGAGGTACCCCGCCTTGATCTCTCCGCCTCCTCGCGAGCCAACTGACGAGGCCGTGCTCGAGAAGCTTCCGTCGTCCGCCCCACGAGGCTTGGCCTCGCGAGGGTCTTGAGCTCGTCTTGATGAAGATGGGCGTCTTTGGCCACCCTTGAGCCACGTCGCAGGCGAAGGCGAGCAAGTCTGTACCCCGTTCCCGAACACCGACAGTAGCCCCGGCCCAAGGCGCGCTGGACTTGGCTGAGCGGAGAAGCGAAGGGGCAAGTCGGCGTCGCGGGCCCTAACAGCTCTGCGGCCTTAGGCGCCAGCGTGGCGGTTGATTGGGCGTGGCGCTCTGCTTCCCCACGACGCCTCGGCAACTGCACGAATTGACAAGTCCCTGCATGCAAAGCGGGTCATGATTACCTGTGATCGTGGAGGTTGCCGGTTGGCCTTCCCCGGCTATAAGTACGGAACGATGCGTGCCCTTCTAGTCCATCTCTTCTTGCTTCTCCTTCTTCCCCGTCCTTGCTCCACTTTGCGGCAATGGCTCCGATCCGCCGGTTCTCCGGGAAGAGAAGGGAAAGGCTCCCCGAGAGGGTCCTGACCCACTTCCGCCGAAGAAACGGCTAGCCCTATGCCGTCGAGATGAGGGCGCCCGGCAGGAGGTGTCGAGGCCTTGGTGCGAGCGGCCGCCGCCAGGGTTCCCGCTGCCCTTGTACGCCCACCTTGAGGGCCCTGAAGGAGTTGACGCCGAGCGCCATGGAAGACGCCGCCGTCGGCGTCGGTGGGTCACGGCGATGCGCGTTGTCCCTCCTGGAGTCCATGCCGAGGGCTCCTCCCGAGAGTTTGTGCTCCATGCTACCATGCCTCCTCAGTCTTGGATCCGCCTTCCTCCCTCCTTCGCCTTCGTGATGCCGCAGGGGGGATATTTGGAGCTCTGGTTGCAGCACGCCGGCTGCAACACCCTCGCGACCGAAGCGGAGGTCGCGGTCGTCGCTCCGGGCAAGGTCTTCTTGACTCGAGGCTGGGGCGAGATCGCCCGGGTCTGCAGGGCGAGAGGCGCCCTTGCGATCCACCTGGAGTACGACAGCGCTTCCATGATGCTCTTTAAGGTCTTCGACGCGGACGGACGGCTGGAGTGCTGCCCTGAGAGAGGTGGTCGGGGCCCTGCCGCGGAGAGGACCAGGATCGCCGATCGCTCCCTCAGCAGCTCCTCAGGCGGCGGAGGCGTCGGAGGAGCCAGCGACTCCGCCGAGCTCTTCACGACTCCGGAGACGAGCGACGACAGCTACGAGCCCCCGAGACTGCGCCGCTCTTGGAGCAGGGCGGGCTCGGCAGGCCGCCGCCGCCTCTGATCTGGATGAAGTTGGCGCTGGTGCCTGGCGGCCCACTGTTGATGATGGCGTCTCTCGCGGAAGCGCGTGTAGTTACCGTTCTTTAGGATCTGCTCCCTTTGTTCCCTGCGAGGAATCGAAAAGCGCGCCCCGTGGGGGCTCGTAAGGTGCCTGTGGTTCTGTCTGTTAATATAATCCTTGCCATGAAGTAGTGTGAGATGCTCATTCCGTCTTAGCTTAGTTCTTCCTTCAACCTCACGAGGGCTTGGTGCTCTGCGCCCGACAGGTCCCGTCCCAAGGCAGGCTTCACCGCCGTCGCTGGTATGCTGGTCGCGATGCCGTGGTCAAGGCCGGGAGGTGAGCAGCCCGGGTCCATAAGAGCCCCGAGTCGCGATGCTCGGGAGGTCCCCTTTAGCGCTCAAGCAGCCATCGTTCGGTGAGAAAGGAGCACGACTTTGCTAACACGGGATTGCATTGGGTGCGGGGTCGGTGCTGCGATAGCCAGTGTTTCCAGAGGGCGACTTATCTCGGGAGTCAGGAACCGCTTCCTGGTGCAATGTTAGGTCCGCGCATCGGCAGGCGAGGGGTTGCCTGGCGAGGTCCCCGCGTGCCTCTTCCCTCTCGCCTTTGCTCCCCTTTCTGCTCTACATCCTCGGGTCCCGGCCCTCGAGCGGGTCTCAGCCGTCGCTGGTAAGCCCGGTCGCGATGCCGTGGTCAAAGCCAGAGGGTGAGGGCTGGAGAGCCAGTAGGAGCCCGTGAGCCGCGATGCTCAGGTACCCCCCCCCCCTTTAACGTGCAAGTGGTCGACATGAAGGAAGAAGGGGTGCCGCAAACGGGCATCAAATAACAATCATGATGGGTCGAACGCATGACCCGAAATAAACGCAAGAGAGGTACATGCCGCTGGGTCTGGCCCGAGCAGCTTGGGGATGATGCAGCCCGAGGGGCGCCCCCAACAAGGTAAGCTAGGAACATGAAGTAAAAGGGATACATGCCGCAGGGACGGACCCACGCGGCCTGGGAATGATGCAGCCCTGGGGGGCGCTCCCAGATGAATAATGAAACTCGAAGGATGTCACCTGATAACGTTGAAGACGAAGGGATGCTGAAGTAGCGGACGTCGTGGGCTGCGGAAGCCGACCTTCACGAGCCACCAGGCCCAGGAACCTCGGGAGGCTCCGGAGGCGCTGGTGGCTCCTCGCGGACCATCTCCATCTCCGCCAGGACTGCAGAATGCCTGGCCTCTTGAGCCTTCAGGATGCTCCCCATGAGGCGCTGGTACGTGGTGGCCGCGTTCGGCACGCCGTAAGGCATGCGAACGTAGCTGTGGGATGGACCTTTGCAGCGCCCCGCGCGTGAGGGCCAGAAGCGCTCCTGAGAGGCGGTTCGGTTGAGCCCTGGTATGTCGATGCAGACGCGTAGCCCACCATCCTCGCCTGGATGGGGAGCCACGACGGGTAGGCGGCGGCTGCCACTCATGACTCTTGACTCCTGCATCTCCTGCGTGATCTGGCTGACGAACTCCTGAGGGTTTGGCCCTCCTTGCCTTGCTCCTTCCCAGAGGGAAGCGTGCTTTGAAACACGCCTCAAGTGGTGCCCAAGCGCCTCCTCGTGACCTTAGCAAGGTCGGTGGCCCTCGGAGAGAGCCCCGAGCCTTGCTTGAGGAGGGCGCGGCGCGCCTTCCTATCTGACGGAAGGAGGTGCCCCTGAGCAGCGCGACCACGAGGGCCTGCCTCCTGAGGGGTCGGGCCTGGCGATGTCTTCTTCTTCTTGGGAGCGGTCTCAGGGAGCCTCCCGCTCCTGCGATCTGGGTCTTCAAGTGATGCGGCTTGAAAAGCTCGCTCCAGGGAGCACACTGCGTCTCTTTCCTCACAAGGCACCGTGATGACTCTGCCGCTTCCTGGCATCTTGAGGACGTTGTAGTCGTGATGAGTCATAGCCATGAACTTGGCCAGAGCTGGGTACCCGAGGATGGCATTGTGTGGCAGGCGAATGTGGGCGACATCGAAGTCGATGAGCTCGGTGCGGTAGTTGTCGCGCGCCCCGAAGATGACAGGGAGGCGGACCTGCCCAATCGGAATTGTGGAGCCATCGGTGACTCCGGAGAAAGGCTTGGTTGGCTGAAGCTGATTGTAAGGCACTTGGAGATTGTTGAATGTCTCTACGGACAGGACGTTGAGCCCTGCTCGGCCGTCGATGAGGGTTCTGGTGACTTGCACGTTGCTGATGATTGGGGAACAAAGCATTGTGAGGACTCCGGCTGTGGCCGCGCACTTGAGCTGATCTGCTGAGCTGAACGTGATGGCGCCGCTGACCACCGAGAGGCGCGTGGCCCGAGCTTGGGAGGACTGCATTCACTTGGGGGCGAACTGCTTGAAGATGCATTGAGAGGCTGGGGCTTGAGCTCCGCCCAGGATGCAAGCGATCGCGCGCGGCTCCTGGAAGCCCCAAGCCCCCTCGTCCTGATGATGGTCCTCGTTTCTCCTTGGCTGCGGCGGCAGAGGAGGGAGGCCTGCGTTTCCTTGCGGGCGATCCTCGCGAGGTTGATCCCTCCAGCCTCCCTCGCGAGGCTGATCCTGCCAGTGATCCTTGCGAGGTCGGTCACGCCACCCTTGGCGAGGGCCACGGTCTTCCCAGCGTCCTGTGTTTCTTCCTCCTCCTCGGCCGTAGCCTCGATCGTTGCGATTGGGGCGTCGACCGATCCTCCCTTCTCGCACGGCTTGGAGCTCTTGACATTCGTTGGTGTTGTGGGTGTGGAGGTCGTGGTACACACAGTACCTGCTGCCCTTGGAAGACTCGGGCTGATCTCTGCCTCGCTTGGTGTCGGTTACGCCATGAGCACGGTAGCCCCTTGCGCTTCACGTCCTTGGCCTTGGGCTTCTTCTCTTACGGGTCTCTGGTGGCAGCTCGAGGAGGAAAGGCGTCCTTCCTCAGCCTGGCGCACTTGGTCGCCAAGTTGAACAGCTCCAAGGATGTACACAGATCTTCATGCATCGCCAGCTCCTCCTTCATCTTGACGTCACGCACACCGTTGGAGAAGGCAGAAATGATGGCCTCCTCGGTCACCTTGGAAATTTTGAGGCGTGCGTTGTTGAAGCGCTGGATGTACTTCTGCAGGGTCTCCCCTGGCTGCTGCTTGATGCGGCGCATGTCGCTCACGGCAGGAGGCCGGTCGCGAGTACCTTGGAAGTTGGCGATGAAGCGGGTGCGCATCTCGTCGCAGGAGGAGATCGTGCGAGAACCAGTTCGAGGAGCAGTGCGAGCTCCGTCCTTGAGTGCCATGGGAAACCAGTTCACCATGACCTTCGTCCCGTTGGCGGCTTGATGCCCAGCTCAGAGCTGGAGGAACTCCGCAGGTCGGCCGTGCCGTCGTGGCGAGAGGCAGGTCTGGCTTGAACTTGCCGGGCCACGCGACGCTACGCAGCTCGGTGGTGAAGGCGCGTCAGCCTGACGAAGAGCCTGGTCTTGCGGGTCCCCATGCGCTGCCGCTGGGAGCAGCGCGGGGTCTTGGCGTGCTGGAGCAGGAGCGTGGTCGTGACGAGCCGGTGCAGGGAGCACTCGGGCAGCTTCTTGGGGACGAGGAACTCTTGGCAGCTCTGCTCTTGCTCGGCTGGCGCCCGAACGGAGGGGTTCCGCCAGGCCACGCGCTTTGGGGCTGGCGCCTTCTTGAGGGGAGGCGGCCGGCGCGCCTCGAGTTTCATCGCCAGCGAGGCGGGCGCGGTGCAGCGAAAGGACGGCGCTGGGGAGCCTTCGCGCGCGGACGAGCTTCGGCGGCGCGGTCGAGCCACTCTTCGTAACGCGTCATCGGCAGGTGGTAGCGCAGAGCTCGTTTGCGCGATGGCGCAGCTCGAGCCTCCATGGGCGCGGAGCGTGTGGGGCGAAGAACTAGCTGGGCGAGTGAAGAAGTAGCAGATACAACCGTCTCGCCTCACAGACGGATCTTTGGGGCGATGCTTGCTGCTTTCGTTCCCGTCGGGCGGTGGCGGCGTTCACGGCAGCGACGGAACGCGGGGCGGCCGCCGACGGGGCCGTCTGACGCGGTAGCGAGAGCGGCTCGGCGCCAGCGCGGCCCGACGAGTGTCGACATGGATGCGATGGTCGGCGAAGAACAGGGCGACGGAAGATGAATTCCGGCGCACCCCTACCTGGCGCGCCAAATGTCAGATTTCGGGTTCCGGCAGACCCTCTAGGTTCGAACACTGGGGTGCGCGCGGAGATCTCGCCCTCTACCTACCTGCACCTCGCCGCCTCGCTAGGATCTAAACTATGAAAGGAACAACACAAGAGACACAGGGTTTATACTGGTTCGGGCCACCATTATGGTGTAACACCCTACTCCAGTGTGTGGTGTGGTGGATTGCCTCTTAGGCTGATGAGGAACAATACAACGAAGAACAGCCTCGCGAGGGTCTGTTCTTGGCTGGTGCGATGAACTGCTAGGGAGAGTTCGGTCGCTCTCTCTCTCTAGATTGCTTGATCTCTAGCTCTCTTCTGGATTCTGGATCGTCCTCTCTACCTTGTGGGTGGCTAGTCCTATTTATAGGCAGAGGCCCTGGGCCTCTTCCCAAATATTGAGCGGGAAGGGCGCCAACAATTGGCCATTTTGAAAGGGAACATCTAGTACACTTATCCTGACTAAAGTTGGTCATCGCTTTGTCAAAGGCTCGGTGGTGACCCGGCTTGGGCTCCACGATGACTTCCTTCCTACCGTTCATGACGGTCTTGGTCTTGTTGCACGAAGCGGATGCCTTTGCTTGATGCTCTCGCTGCGCTTGCCCTTTGCACCAAAGAGGAAACGAGGACACTGCGCGGGCTGGCGCCTGCCTGGCGCCCTTGGTCGTCATGGCTTGCGTCATGGGCACCTCGTGAGGTACCCCGCCTTGATCTCTCCGCCTCCTCGCGAGCCAGCCTGACGAGGCCGTGCCTGAGGAAGCTTCCCGTCGTCCGCCCCACGAGGCTTGGCCCCTTGCGAGGGTCTTGAGCTCGTGCTGATGAAGATGGGCCGTGCTGGGCCACCCCTTGAGCCACGCCATAGGCCGCAGGCAGGCAAGTATGGGTATCCCCGTTCCCAGAACGCCGACAGTATTATGCAGGATGAAGATGTATGAAATAAAAAAAGTTGGACGCTATGGCACTGGGTTCATTGACCCAAATACCATTAATGAACACACATGGAAATTGGATTGGTATAAAGCAGATGTGGAGAATAAAATGCTAGAGTTCTTGAAGCGCCTCAATACCAATGAAGATATACTACTTTCTTACAACTTCCTGTGAGTCACACTGTCTTGTACTACAAATTTTGTTTTCGCTTACTAGCTAGCTAGATGTTGATTAGTGTTATGCACATGCCCGCTTAATTAAGATATGCAGACGTGTGCACATGCAGTTACCACTGGATCTTGTTAATCATTAAAGTTGAAGAAGGAACATTTGAAGTACTTGACTCACTACTTATAAAAGAAAGTGACTTCACCATCTTGAAGGGGATAGACGACAGGTAATTTCTATCATTATTAACTATATCTCGTCCTATTTAGTTCGTCATTTTCTGATATCAACTATTTAATAACCCCTTTATTCATTTTCTTTGCCGGTGGGCAGAGCTTGGGCAAAGTTCATGAAGGTGACTCCAGGCAAATTGCGACAAAAGTTGTTTTGGTTTCGACCCAAGGTAAGTAATTAAGTAGTACTAGCTAGCTACCATCTCTTTAATTCTTGTTTCAATACCATTAATCAATTATCATGCTTGATTAATTATTATCTGATTAAATTCTATTCTTGTAAAGGCCCTGAAGCAGGCGTCGGGGACTGAAGTGTGTGCATACTACATTTGCGAGAACATTCGCATGATGGCGTCCGAAAGGAGCAAATCTGATAGATAGCAATGGATACGTTTGTCAGAACACTATTTATAATTTTTACATGATTATCGATATCTAGTCACACAACTAATACACATGCATATTGATATCCTTCTTAACAGTTCAAAGACGTGCGGGAGCAGCTCCTACCAACGGAGCGCATACGAGCACTTCAAGAGGAAATAGCGGGATTTTTGCTTGACCAGGTCATAGATCCCAAAGGAGAATATCATTACCCGCTACCGCCCCCATGAACCCACTCCCAATTGTCATCGTGTTCCGAAGGCACCAAGTCAACATGTATGAGAAATTGTATATATACCTAATTGTATATATATGTATTTTCCCTATATATATATATATATATATATATTATGCATAACATGTACAATATGTAGTATCGTAAAATACCAGCAAATGAAAAATAATTAAATGGAAAACACAGAATTAAAGAAAAAGAAATCATGAATCCAAAACCCCCAAATATTTTAGTACCGGTTGGTGTTACCAACTGGTACTAAAGTGCTCCCCGCCCCCGACGCTGGCTCGTGCCACGTGGTGGCCCTTTAGCGGCGGTTCGTGCAGAACCGGTACTAAAGGGGGGCCTTTAGTCCCCATCCTTTAGTGTCGGTTATAGAACCGATACTAAAGGCCCTTACGAACCGGTGCTATAGCCCGGTTCTGCACTGGTGATAGTAGTAGCGCGGACGCAGAGGCGCGCTGCTACTATTTACCAGTAGCGTGTTATATAAACAACGCTACTACTAAGTACGTATAGCAGTAGCGCGTGTAGACCAACGCTACTGCTAACCTTTAGCTGTAGCGCCTTATCAGTAGCGCGACACCCCGCGCTACTGGTAGGCCAAAAACCAGCGCCACTGCTAGACTTTTCCCTAGTCGTGATAGCAAGCCGGAGCGCCTTGGCGTACTTTCGTCAGAGGCGGCGAGCGTCTGTCTCCACCGTCGTGAGGGACCGACAGTAGACCCATGTGAGTGGCCGGGCGTCCTCGTCGGGGTCCACCTCCATCACGCGGCAGCGGCGCGCGGATTGCTTCGCTGCGTCCCTCTCCCGTGCACGCCGCCTCTGATTCCGTAGTGCGCGTGCGGGCCGGCGGCGCAGGCACTAGCGCCCACTGCTGCCCGCCGTGAGGAGCGGCCGGCGGGAGAAGGAGACGGCGCAGGGGTGGTGCGGACTGCGATGTTCTGGCCTTGTTGTGCGCGGGCTAGGAGGGTCCTGCTCCGGCGTCCGCGCTGCGCCGGCACGGGATCTGCGGCGACGCTCCAGATCCAGAGCTGCCGCCGGTCTCCACCTTGGACCGCTCCAGCGCAATGCGGAGGGCCATCTCCTCCTCGTAGTTGAGTTCGGAGCCACAGTCGCTGCCAAAGCTGGACATCGTAGTGGACGGGATCGGAATTGGAGAGGGAGAGGAGAGGACGGAGCGAGAGAGAATGAGCTAGGGATCGAAGCGAGGCATTCGGATTGAGGTTTTTTGTGGGACAGTTATGGAGTCGGTGGTAGGTCGAGCCTGTCAGGCAGACGCGCACGAGTGTGCCCGGGTCGCTCCATATCCGCCCAGCATTTGGGCTTGGATATAAGGGATGTCGGTCAACCCTGGCGTTTGTCCATGAGGCCTATCTAGGCGTGAGACGGGTATGAGAGGTTCGACTAAGAGCTAAGAGGTGCAGTGTCGCCGCCATCAATTGGTAGTACGTCGTACGGCGGAATGATTGCGTTTGGAATATGGAGCCAGGGCCATGGCGTATTGAAGTTGCGCATAAACCGTCCGTCCACGGGACAAGGCAACGCCAACAACGTCTTCTTCAAGTGCTCCGCCCCCAGCTAGCCAGCCCCAGGTCAAACCGTAACTCCGTAAGTAGTACTACTACGTGCATGTGGCAGCTGGTTCCACCGCCCCGCAACCCGGTCGGGAGGACGCAGCACTCTCTGATCCGTCGAAATTCTTCGTCCATAACGAAGTTGCACCTCGATCGTTTCTCCACGATCTCCATGTTAATCGCACAGCTCCATGCATGGACCACAACGTCTTTATTTCCCGTGGCAGCTCGCATGCAGCAGCGGCATGAGCACACAACACTCACCGGTTTTGCTCTTTTCGGGGACCAACGTTTTACTCGCCAAAAGTTCCATTTCTATCGTGTAATGCTTCCATGGAGTGGAAGTGGAGTGGTCGATGAATGAATCCCATCACAGGATTTATGCTAGTAGAGCATGGTTAACAGTATAGCCAGCTGTTAGTGATACTATTCATCACCCAGGGTGCAGAATAAGTTCTTCATCACCCGAGGCAATTTTACGATCACTTCATAATTAAATTACATTTGAAATTCAAATAGTTACATTCCTATTGATTCACTACGTAAAATTTGATATAAAAAAAATAAAAATATAGGTTATAAGACAAAAAAAATTACATTTTATGTATATTTTACACTATGTTTTTACGTTTGTAATTTTACATAACATAAAATATTTTTTAGGGTGATTATATATTTTCTTATGGTCTCTTTTTACGTCAGAAATAAGGCAAAACTTACGGAACGTAAAATTACGATGCATTGATGGTAAAATAGAGGAGGGTTAAGAATAACTATTCCTCACCCAGGATGACGAATAGTCAATCCCAGTCAGTTGTTGGCTATATAGTTTTGCCACATCATCTATAGCCAAGCTTATAGCCGGCAAGTACAATAGTTCAATGCAAATATGTACTACTTTTATTATACATGGCCCATCTTTCTCCCTCACAACATGCCTAGGAGCACGTGCTACAGCCGACTGTTAATTAGTAGTTCGCTTCCCTTCTCTTTCCTTCTCTCTCCTTCAACTCATTCAAAATATATTATTTAAAAGCTTACAGCCCGTCTACGTCATCCTATTGTACTTGCTAGTAGAAAACCTCCTCTAGAAACCCCTTCTTCCTCGTACTGCGGTCGATCAACAAGTGTAACGTGCGAGACTTGGTCGCGGTTTAATAAGTGTTATTAATCGCAGTTTACTGTTGCTGCTCTCGGACATCGGGATTGATAACTAAATATGGTCTTATCCAAATGACGGCGAATAAACCTGCCAGCTTCACGTGATCGAGGCTTGTTTAGGCAGCTACTCTCTCTCCCTCCCTCCCTCTCTCCTCCCTCTCTCTCTAATCGAGGCTTGTTTAGACGGCCACTCTCTCTATATATATGTAGTTCTCTCTCTTCACTAAATAGTGATCTTTATTTATTCAGGACACAAAGTTTAAAACTTTGATTTTGAAGAGGTGGTCTAATTGTACACGCAGAAAGATCGTTTTCTACTCCCTCTGTCTCAAAATAAGTACAAAGTAGTACTAAAATTGAGACACTTATTTTGGGACGGAGGGGTACATCTGGACAATGTACTTTTTTTGCGAGAACAATGTACTTGGTTCCAAGTGATAAAACTATAGAGATTTAGACCAATATCCAATTTTACTTCTTGATTTAATTTTACTTCTCGATTTAATTAATGATGATTTTCTTGTTGTGCTATATGTGTTATCCCAATGGAAATATAAATATAAATAACCATGATCCTTGGATCCATGCAAAACCTTTAGATACTAGTTTATCCATGGTCCAAAAGTTTGAGTTGGTATTTTCAATTTTATATTTTACGGGCGACATGCCTCGAGATAAATTGTATGCACGATGCGCTAGGACCGAGAGGAAACTATACTATTTTTCTGAAATTAGAAATACTCTCATGTAGTGTGTGTGTTTTGCGGGTACCCACAGAGTGGTTACAGGCAAGGATATCAACATGAAAAGTCCACAACTGCCGAAAAGGAGTAACTACAAATTATAGAACGGGCTATCATAATTAAAAAAAATTCTCTATTTTCTTGCATGTTTTCTTACCTTCAATTTAATACTGTAGATGTGGACAAAGCATATACTCTTGCGTGCCTTCTATGCCCGTACCTATCATATCATCAAATTTCATGTTGAATTGGAAACAATGTTCTGAATAAAATTATATAACGTGAACATCTTCAGAGGAAAGGCACCAAAACTTTGTACAAATAAGCAATAAAAATCCGCTAGCAGGAAAACAATGCATGCATAAAAAACTAAACTAAAGAGTGATTAGAGATACTCCATTAGATGGAGTATTAAACACTAAAAGAACAGGTAATAAATGTGGCAAACGACTAATGTATTTAAATTGGCATATCAAAGGTGGCATTCTCCAAGATACTAGCAATACTCTCCCTAAAAAGCGGCAATCAAACCAACAATATGTAAAATCTTCATCGAATTTGGTAGGCAAAATGTGACCTCGTCATTTTTTATGAATTTTTTTTCATGACTCACCCATTTTGTAGAAAATTACTAACACTCATAAAAATGATTATCAAAGTTGGATGCTGAAGATTCTGTCCTTATCTAAAATACCATGTCTTTTGGATCTTGTGAATAATTCTCCCGTTTCTCCCCAAAACCAACACTTGTTCTGATAATAATTGGCTGGTGACTTGAACATTTCTGTACTCTGTTATTTAGAAACATAATTTGAGCCATGTTGACTTTGACAAGCTACAAAGCAACACAAATCTAACCATTTCAATTATTGTTACCATTCAATGGGTTGAGTTTCTAATAGTGATTGCTTGCCATAGATTGATAGCTAATGGAAAACACCTGTATTTTCAAAGGTTTGAGTTGATATTTTCAAAACTTAGAGGCCAACGACCACGAGATAAATTTTATGCATGATGCGCTAGGACCAAGAGGAAACTATACTATTTTTTATGAAAGTAGAAATACTCCCACATAGTGTATGTTTTTTGCGGGTGCCCACAGAGTGGTTACAAGCAATGATTTAAACATCAAAAGTCCAAAACTGCCAAAAATGAGTATTTACAAATTATACAGAAAATGTCAGGCTATCATAATTAAAAAATATTCTCTGTTTCAATGGATGTATTTTCTTGCATGTTTTCTTACCTTCAATTTAATACTGCTGATGTGGACAAAGCATGTAATTTTGCACGCCTTCTATGCCTATACATATCATATCATCAAATTTCATGTTGCATTGGAAACAATGTTCGGAAAAATTTATATGGATGAACATCTTCATAGGAAAGGCACCAAACCTTTGTACTAATAAGCAATAAAAATCCTCTTGTAGAAAAATAACGTATGCATAAAAAATGAATCTAAAGAGTGATAAGAGGTATTCCATTGGATGGAGTATTAAAGATTAAAAAACAAGTAATAAATATGGTAACCAACTATGTATTTAAAATAGCATATAAAAGGCGGCATTCTGCAAGGTACTACAAATACTCTCCCTAAAAAGCGGCAGACAAAATAGCAATATGTAAAATGTACATCGAAATAGACAAAATGTGCCATCATCAGATTTTTTGATGAATTTTCTCATGACTCGCCCATTTTGTACAAAATAACTATAATTCATAAAAATGATTATCAAAGTTGAATACTAGAGATTGTGTCCATATCTAAAATATCATGTCTTTTCGATCTTGTGAATAGTTCTCCCGTTTCTCCCCGAAACCAATACTTGTTCTAGTAATGATTGGCTAGTGACTTGAGCATTTGTCTACTATGTTATTTAGAAACATAATTTGAGCCATGTTGACTTTCACAAGCTACAAAGCAATGAAAATATAACTATTCAATTGTTTTTACCATTTGATGGGTTGAGTTTCTAATAGTGATGTTGACCGATAGGTTGGTAGCTAATAAAGGAACACCTGTATTTTCAAAGGTTTGAGTTGGTATTTTCAAAGCTTCGGGACCTACCACCTCGAGATAAATTTTATGCATGATGTGCTGGGACCGAGAGGAAAGTATCCTATTTTATGAATTTGAAAATACTCCCACACAGTGGTTATAAGAAAGGATTTCAACATCAGAAGTCCACAACTACGGAAAATAAGTAATTATACATTACAGGGATAAAAGTTGGGCTATATCATATTGAAAAATATTGTTCTCTACTTGCCATATGGATTTATTTTCTTGCATGTATTCTTTACCTTCAATTTAATATTGTTGATGTGGAAAAATCATGTGATTTTGCACGTGTTTTATGACCGCACCTATCGAGATCATCAAATTTCATGTTGATTAGGAAATAGTGTTCGAAAGGTTTTATATAACGTGGAAACATGTGAGGAAAGACAATAAACCTTTGTACTGATAAGCAAAAAAAAAATCTGCTAGCAGAGAAACATCACATGCATAAAAAATGAATAAAGGGGTACTCCATTGGATGGATAATTAAGATATTGTATTGAAGATTAAAAATAGGTAATAAATGTCACAACCAACTCATGGTTTTGAATATGCATATAAAAGGCCGCACTCTGCAAAGTACTAGCAATACTCTCCCTAAAAAGTGGGAGTCGAACTAAAGATACGTAAAACGTACATCAAATTTGGTAAGACGAAATGTAACATCATAATATTTTATTATGATTTTTCCTCATGACCCTCCAATTTTGTACAAAATAACTGACAATAATACAAAAATGATGATCAAAGTTGAATATTGGAGATTGTGACCATAATGTCTTGTCTTCTCAATGTTGTGAACAGTTCTCGGACTTGGAGTATCCGCTCACGAGCTCAAATGCTCTCCGATGAACATTAAAATTAAAAAAAATAGTAAAAAATTCAGAATTTTTTTGTGGTAAACTTTGACAAATGTTTTGTATGCTTGCAAAATTCAGCATGAAATGACATTCGTGGAAGTCATGACAAAAAAAAGATGCTCCAAAAATACTAGTTTTGAGAACCATTTGAAGTGCTGATTTTGGTGTTTTTTGACACAACTTCCACGAATGTCATTTCGTTCTGAAAGTCTTTAAGCATACAAAGCATGTGTCAAAATTTACCACAAAAAAATTCAGAATTTTTTTATTTTTTTCTATTCTTTCGATTTTACGATTTATTATGGTGCTATTGGGTTCGGGATCAAAATATGACTTTTGATAGTTCTCTTGTTTCTCCCCTAAACCAATACTTGTTCCAGTAATGATTGCCTGGTGACATAAATATTTCTCTACTCTGTTATTTAGAAACATAATTTGAGCAATGTTTAATTTGACAAACTAAAAATCCATGAAAATGTTAACAATTAAATTGTCGTTACCATTCGACGGACTGAGTTATTAATAGTGTTTGTTGACCGATAGGTTTGATAGCTAATAAAAAAACACATGCATAAAAGAGACTTGTCACAATCAGTTTAAATTTCTACCTTACGAAATCAACCAGCTCAACAAATACCTACTACTCTCTCGCAAGAAAAGAACTACTAGTAGTCTACTACTACTCGTTTCATATTTCACTCTGAAACAGCAAATTACCATAAAAAAGAATACTTATGTTCATGTAAGAACTGTATCACAGTCCATTCACTAGAGTGATATATTGGTGGTGACGGTCAGTAGTGCATATGTAAATTTCATCCAGATAGTTCATTGCAGAGGCCGGGGTCATACCTCCTTTTTGAAAAGAGAAGTTCCAAATAGTTCATGGTAGGGTGTATGGTTCAGGGCCAGCCAACTAACACCTTGATTTTCTTCTTATGATTTGACCTCGTATTAGTACTATCTTTAAGCATAAAATTTATGGAGAAACGGTGAGACAACTTGTTGGTCTTGGGCTGCAAATCGTCAATGATGCGTTCCAACACGTCTGTAAGTTTTGCATGTGTGTGAATTAAAATACAAGTAGACTTACAGACATTTTGACTTTTCTGGAACCTTTCGCCACACTACTTTTTTTCAGAAGAAGAAGAGCAACTCTCATTTTCAGCCACCCGCAAAAATAAACTCTCATCTTCTGCTATTTAGTCATCTACTACGCTCCTTTGTTGGAACGGATCAATGTGTGTCTTCTGCAGGACCAGACGACAACAAGGACCAACCAGCCAGCCGTTGATTTGCCGGTTAGACAGCTGATATTAAATCATGGTTCATTTTCTTGGACTGCATATATGTCTGCACCCTTCGTGTGCGATCCTATATTGACTTTGTTTTTCTTATGATACTATTTATGATACTCCTATTGTCATCGGCCTTATATAATTATTTGGAGAAGTCTTCATCCTCTTTGTGGAAAAAACATGTTGCAGGGTCTTATGACCTGCAAATGGTATTCTTTGTATTGTTATGACAGATGATGAGTGTAGATTTGAAGTTTCTCTAGAAAAACAAGTGAATATTCCCCTGATTGCTCGATTGCTCACTGATCATTGGATAAGAGTATCTACAACTGGACTTGACAAATCCGGCTCCTCAACGCGTCCGCGGGCACTGGCCCGCACCCCTCAAATAATGTAATCCACATCCGAACACCTCAATTATCATATCTCAAATCCATACAAACTCATGCAATTACGTCAATGCACACACATCGTCTGGCTACTCCATCATTACTAATAAACATGCTATTGGACTACCGAAATTTGACATGTTTAGCTATGATGGAGTTCATCCACGGCTGCCCTTACCCTTCCCGACGCCCTTGTTGTCCTTCTCGCGAGAGCGGCGGAGTGCAATGCGGACTACTATTGCCTCCTCGAACCCACACGGGATGACACCCCAGTCGACGGATCCGGACTGGTCTGAGTCTGATCCGCCGCCTGCCATGGCGGAGAAGGCCGGAGGTGAGCTCAGGTGGCGGAGGGGAATGGAGTGAAGTGGCCAGGGTTTGCTCCGGCGAGCGAATGGAGATGAATATATGTAGGGTCGGGTGGGCCAGCGTGGGCCGGATCCAACGTGACGGGCATGCTCGGGCGTGCCCGATTGCCCCATATCCACCCCATATTTGGACTGGATATGACGGGTGTTGGTCAGCCCGGACTTTTGAGGCCCGCTTGACGCATCCGTCTGGTTCAAAAAAACGTGACCGATCAGTGACCGGACGACCCGCACGGGCGTATGAGACAGTTTTGAGGCGTCCAGCTGTAGATGCTCTAAGTCACTATGCAGCCCAGGGCTTGATGCAGCCTTTGCTAATCGGTTGCGTCATCCTTAACCTCCAGAATTAATACTTGCTACTAGCACTAGCATACTCATGTACTCCCTCTATTCTAAAATAGATGACTCAATTTTATATTAAAGTAGGCTCGTAGCGCACAACGTCTTGCTACTCTAGTCTAGTATTATGTGACTAATCAAATGACCATGACAACTCCTATCGGTTATGCTATTACTGTCGTTGATACGCAAACATGTTGTCTTTTTTTCATCAAACATGTTGTCACTACTGTACCTACTAGAACTAGTTAGTTAACGAGGCCACCTCCTTGTCAATACCTGTAGTACACTACCACTGCTACTACTCCTACTTAATTAGGCTAACTACATTTAGCAGCTCTGGCCGATGTTGTTGCTGCGGCAGCTGAAGCAGCAGCAGCAGCAAGTTATGCTGAATTAGGTTAACTATACATCGATATAATCATGCATGACTAGTGCATGCATCTCACAGATGGGTTGGGAGATTTTTTGTCTAAAAGGACTACCTGCCTAACGGTATTGACAAAAAGAACCACCTCTGAGATGAATTGCCGAAACAGACCAGTCTAGACGTGGCGGCAGGCGCGCCAGCCGACACGTAGCGCCTGCAGCCACATGCGGAGGCGGCAGCCCCTGCCGCCATGATGTGAGGCGGCCGGTGGCCGATTACAGGAAAATTACAACCCGGCGAGCCGTGACGGAAACAGGGGCAGGGCAGGCAGGCCCTGCCGCCATGCAGTCAGGCGGCATGCACTGCTGCCGTGCGCCAGGTCACTTTACTTCACTCCTCGTCGAAATAGACAACAATGGCAAAGTTGCGTGGATACATGCATGCATCAGGATTCGTTCTCTAGCGAGCAAGTCGTCCATTCATCAGGACATACATGCATCAGCAATGGCCCAAAACAAGGTACAGGTGGCCCGGCTCCCGTGCAGCTGCACCATCAGCGCATGCCGCCTAGGTGCATGGCGGCAGGGCCCACTTGCCCTGCCCCCGTTCCGTCGTGGCTCGCCGGGTTGTATTTTTCATGTAATCGGCCACCGGCCCCTCACATCATGGCGGCAGGGGCTGCCGTCTTCGCATGAGGCGGCAGGCGCCACGCGTCAACTGCCACGCCTGCCGCCACGGCTAGGCTGGTCTGTTTTGTCAATTCGTTTGGGAGATGGTCTTTTTTGTCAATACCGTTGGGCAGGTAGTCTTTTTAGACAAAAAATCGGGTTGGGATAGGGATACACTGCACCAGTTGACTCGTAGTTGGTAGAGCACAGGTAGAGGGCATCAGATACGTGGAGCTCGTCACCTACGATTCGGGCCTACAGTACCTACTAAATTAAAAATTACTAAAACGGATCGGCTCACTTTACACAACTGGGATGTGTAGACGTGTAGTGCCGGCTCGATCCCAATCATTCGGGTGTAGAAGGCCGCTCGTTTGGGTGTAGAATATTGTGGCGTCCAGCTCGAGCACATCCGCACATGTACCTACAGGGAAATCCTTCAAGCAACACGTCGGGCTAGTGGCGTGGTGCATGGGCCCATGCGTATGTATATGCATGCATGCCTCCGAGTATTTTTGTGGATGCGCAGGGAGAATCACTTCAGATATAGTTGTGGATGCGCACTGTAGGGCTTGTTACGTATGGGAATTTCAAAAAGGCAAAGGTGGGTCTATCTTTTTTTGCGAGAGGAAAAAGTGGATTTCTTTCCTTCTTTCTAGGAGAAAAGGTGGCAGTCGTCTATGAACGGAAACGTACATGAGTTTATCCTGTCTTTTTCATACTACAAAATAGCACACATTTTTAGTTGTAACCGAGCACAGTTCTTCCTTTGAGGGAGTTCGTAACCAAGAAAGAAAAGTTAATTACTCCTTCACAAAGTTGTACTAAAGCTGCGACAAGTAAATATTAATCGAAGGGAGTAAGTAAATATGGATCAGAGGGAGTAACTAGAGAATCCCGCAAAAAAAGTTTGTTAGCTAGAACCAGCTTGAAAGCAATCGATTTCCCAATGATCTAGTCTGGTTTCTGCCCCTCGCACACTTGGTAGCGTGCACGTTTCGGTGCCATCCACCCATGAAATCTTCATGGTTGTCGTTTCGACCAGGCTATAGCCAGGGCACCAAAAGGATGCTACGTGGATGGGTTCCATGTGCGAAGCGAAACCTGCGCGCGAATCGCGACACGTCAAAGGAGCCGCGGCCTCGATCCGGCAGAGCACGCACGACGCACGACCGCACGAGCGCGACGCCGTCGGAGGGAACAAAGCCATATGCGCGCGCGGGGGGAAGCAAAAATCCAAGGGCGCAAAGCCGTCGGAGAGAGAATGAAAACATTCGGCGGCGCTCGTGAGACAGGCGCACGCGGCAGGCCGCGGGCACATACGCGCGGTTCGTTTATGTTCGCCGGCCGTTTTCTGCCTCCTCTATCGAGGTTGCGTGCGTATCAGGGAGGGCGGCGGTTTTTCTGGGAGGTAATCGGAGATGTGACGCCGCCGAGGGACGGGCCGTGCGTGCGTCCTTCGCCCCGGCTCCCAGGGCACAGGGTGGTGGATCCCATGTCGCCACCGTGCCCGCGTCGCGGCTCCACACGTATGCTCATCCGGCAGCTCTTCCAGTTCTGTTTAGGATTCCTCACGCCGATGCACGATACAAAAGCGACCGTACGTGAATGGGGCAATGTCTATTTTCATCCAGATGATGGTCGTTTCTTTCATGTGGAAAAAGCCAAAGCCATGATTAGTAGTTTTGCGGAAATAATCATAGTAGTCTGGCATAAAGGTTTTTGCAGGACATGTCACGTCATTCTACCGCCTGTGATTGTTAAATAATATTTTAGTGGAAGATGATTTTTTGACATTCGAAATGATTCAGCCATAATGAGATCGTAATGCGAGGTGTTTCAGAATCTGAATTAACGCTTGGGTGCTCAAATCTTGGTCCTCAGATTAACAAGCGTGTTTGTGAATTTAGCAATATTTGTGGATCTACCTACCGTCACCAACATTGGGAGCCATGCCCGCCGAGGCTCTGGCACCTCCTCCCCCTCCGCCTCTATGTCCAGTTCGGCGAACAACACCTCCGTCGCCGCCTGTTCTTGCCGGATAAACTGTCGGTTGGTCTCGATGTAGGCCTCCTCCTGGATGGACTCGAGGATGACAGTCTGCTCCGTCATCTCCATCGCTTGGGCGGCCTCGTACTTCGCTTGCGCGTCTGCCATGGTGAAGCCCGTCCGGCTTAAATAGTAGGCTTCCTACATTAGGCGGCACGCCAGAGCGGCCCCATGAAACACGGAGCGGAGGAGGCACTCGTCGGACCAGGGGTCTCTCTGCATCCCCGCGTGGGCCCTATCCGTCAGTCCTATGTGGCGGGCGTGCCCGGGCCTCCTCATATTCGCCTCAGATATAAGCCGGATATGAGGAGTATCTGTTAGTTTGTACGTTTGCCCTGGCTATGGGAAGCCCGATTGGGTGGCCAAAACTAATCCGGATTGACCAGACAGCCCGTCCCGGCGTTTGGGGCGGTTGCCGGTTATGGATAGTCCAGTTGTAGATGCTTTTAGGAGCCAATCGGCCATCCAAGCGGGGCCTAAGCAATCTTCATGTGCCAACATAGGTGTACACAAATGGTCTTCCAAGTATGACATCTAAGACCTTTCTCGTTTGTGACCACAATTCAGAAAATCCGACCGATAATCAAATCGATGAGGCTACCGATTCTAGGTTTTTATCGGTTGGACTGCCCATTTAATTGGTTCAGTAGCAACAAAAAACCGGAATATCTAAGATATCTTTCTAAAAACTTAACCTCTGATCAAATGATTTAATTTGGGTTCCAATCCATTATTAAATCACAACTTGAATTTAGCCAAGTTGGTATTGGGCCATTATTGTGCATGCAGTGGCTAAAGGTCAAATGTTTGATCCCTGATTTACACATGATTCTCTTGCTGTTTTTGCTGGTTTTATTCCTATAAGACCGACACCTTAAAAAATCAGACAAGGCCTCGATTTAGTCGGACCACCGGGCCGGTCCGATTTTAAAAACTATGCTTGTGACCTCCTCTTTGCCACTGCTCTAGCGCCTCCAATCTCGTCTCGGCGCCTCGATGAAGCTCATGTAGGCTCCAAGGCTAGTGGAATCGGGGCACTTTGCTGGGCAGTTAGTCGGCAACAAACTGTTAGGAGACGCAATGCGACGGTTGCTCGGGATGTGGTGGAGAGTGCTCTGAGGGTTCCATGGAGGTGTCTACTCGGGGACTCAGTGGCAACTACTATTTGTTAGTGTGGCGTGGTGAAGGTAGCTGCGTGTGGGCGCAACAACGGTTGCTCATTACTGGGCGCGATGTATGACGCGTCATGAGCGGGAGAACTAGTAGTAGTTTATTTCGGTGGTGACATGGCATGGGGATTGCGGCAGAGGGGCCGATGATTCGGTTAGCGATGATGGATCGAGCCTCAACATCTGGCTAGTGTTGATCTTTGGTTACCTCTCTCAGCACTTCTCGAGGTCTCCTTACTCGAAGAGATGCGGATCTAGAGCGCACTCAACGTGGGAGGAAGGCAGCCAAAAGTGGATGTGATGCGGTTTGTTGATCTAGTGTGATGGTTGCTACTTCTTGAGCTTGCGTTGATTTTTTTTCCTTGATGAGAAAAGGGTGATGCAGCAAAATAGAGATAAGTATTTCCCTCAGTTTGAGAACCAATGTATTAATCCAGTAGGAGACAATGCACAAATCACCTCATACCTGCACAAACAATCAAACAACTTGCACCCAACGCGATAAAAGGGGTTGTCAATCCCTTCACGGTTACTTGTAAAAGTGAGATCTGATAGAGATAGATAAACGATAAAGTAAATATTTTTGGTATTTTTTGTTTATAGATCGGAAAGTAAAAGATTGCAAAATAATAGATCGGAAACTAATATGATGGAAAATAGACCCGGGGCCATAGGTTTCACTAGAGGCTTCTCTCAAGATAGCAAATAATACGGTGGGTGAACAAATTACTGCCGAGCAATTGATAGAAAAGCGCATAGTGAAGGAAATAGGCCCTAGAGGCAATAATAAAGTTGTTATTTATATTTCGTTATATCATGATAAATGTTTATTATTCATGTTAGAATTGTAATAACTAGGAAACTTAGTACATGTGTGAATACATAGACAAACAGAGTGTCCCTAGTATGCCTCTACTTGACTAGCTTGTTAATCAAAGATGGTTAAGTTTCCTAACCATAGACATGTGTTGTCATTTGATGAGCGGGATCACATCATTAGAGAATGATGTGATGGACAAGACCCATCTGTTAGCTTAGCATAATGATCGTTAAGTTTTATTGCTATTGTTTTCTTCATGACTTATACATATTCCTCTGACTATGAGATTATGCAACTCCCAATACCAGAGGAACACATTGTGTGCTATCAAACGTCACAACGTAACTCGGTGATTATAAAGATGCTCTACAGGTGTCCCTGAAGGTGTTTGTTGGGTTGACATAGATCGAGATTAGGATTTGTCACTCCAAGTATCAGAGAGGTATCTCTGGGCCCTCTCGGTAATGCACATCACTATAAGCCTTGCAAGCACTGTGACTAATGAGTCAGTTGCGGGATGATGCATTACGGAACGAGTAAAGAGACTTGCCGATAACGAGATTGAACTAGGTAATGATGATACCGACGATCGAATCTCGGGCAAGTAACATACCGATGACAAAGGGAATGACATATGTTGTTATGCGGTTTGACCGATAAAGATCTTCGTAGAATATGTAGGAGCCAAAATGAGCATCCATGTTCCACTATTGGTTATTGACCGGAGATGTGTCTCGGTCATGTCTACATAGTTCTCGAACCCGTAGGGTTTGCACGCTTAGTGTTCGAGATGATTTGTATTATGAGTTATGTGATTTGATGACCGAAGTTTGTTCGGAGTTCCGGATGAGATCACGGACATGATGAGGAGTCTCAAAATGGTCGAGAGGTAAAGATTCATATATTGAAAGGCTATATTCGGACATCGGAAAGGTTCCGAGTGATTCATGTGTTTTTCGGAGTACCCGGGAGTTACGAGAATTCACCGTGAGAAGTAATGGGCCTTATCGGGCCATACGGGAAAAGAGGAGGCAGGCTAAGGGGAGGTGGCGCGCGCCCCCCGCATGGGTCTGAATTGGACTAGGGGAAGGGAGCGGCGGCCCCCTTGCCTTTTCCTACTCCCTCTCTCTTTCCTTCTTTCCTTCTCTCCTACCCTGAAAAGGGAAAGGGGTTCCCACTAGAACTTGGAAGTCCTAGTAGGACTCCATACTCTTGGCGCGCCCCTAGGGAGCCGTCTCTCTCCCTCCCTCCTTTATATACGTGGGAGGGGGGCACCCCAAAGACACACCAAGTCTTCTCTTAGCCGTGTGCGGTGCCCCCCTCCACAGTTATACACCTCGGTCATATCGTCGTAGTGCTTAGGCAAAGCCCTGCGCCGGTAACATCATCATCACCGTCACCACGCCGTCGTGCTGTCGTAACTCTCCCTCGTCCTCAACTGGATCAAGAGCTCGAGGGACGTCATTGTGCTGAACGTGTGCTGAACACGGAGGTGTCGTACGTTCGGTACTTGGATTGGTTGGATCGTGAAGACGTTCGACTACATCAACCGCATTACTAAATGCTTCTGCTTTCGATCTATGAGGGTACATGGACACACTCTCCCGTCTCGTTGCAATGCATCTCCTAGATAGATCTTGCGTGATCGTAGGGATTTTTTTGAAATACTGTGTTCCCCAACACATAGTTATGACGATATCTAAGGAAATGATCATGAATATAGCATCATGTCCGTGTCAAGTAGACCGAAATGATTCTGCATCTACTACTATTAATCCACACATCGACCGACTCATGCCTGCATCTAGAGTATTAAGTTCAGGAAGAACAGAGTAACGCATTAAGTAAGATGACATGATGTAGAGGAATTAACTCAAGCAATATGATGAAAACCCCATCTTTTTATCCTCAGTGGCAACAATGCAATACGTGCCTTGCTGCCCCTACTGTCACTGGGAAAGGACACTGCAAGATTGAACCCAAAGCTAAGCACTTCTCCCATTTCAAGAAAAACCAATCTAGTTGGCCAAACCAAACCGATAGTTCGAAGAGAATTACAAAGATATCAAATGATGCATAAAAGAATTCAGATAAGATTAAAATATATTCATAGATAAGCCGATCATAAATCCATAATTCATCGGATCTCGGCAAACACACCGCAAAAAAGTATTACATCGAATAGATCTCCAAGAACATCCAAGAGAACATGGTATTGAGAATCAAAGAGAGAGAAGAAGCCATATAGCTACTAGCTATGGACTCGTAGGCCTGTGGTAAACTACTCATGCTTCATCGGAAGGGCAATAGAGTTGATGTAGAAGCCCTCCGTGATTGAATCCCCTCCGGCAGGGTGCCGAAAAAGGTCCCTAGATGAGATCTCACGGGTACAGAAGGCTGCGGCGGTGGAAAAGTGTTTTCGTGGATGCCTCTAGTGGTTTGGGGATATTTGGGAATATATAGGCGAAAGAATCAGGACAGGGGGGTCACGGGGGGCCCACAAGGGTGGGGGGCACACCCTACCCCCCTGGGCGCGTCCTCCGTCCTTGTGGCCGCCTCGTGGCACCTCCAACTTCATCTCCAAGTCTCCTGGTTGTTTTCTGGTCCAAGAAAAATCATCGCGAAAGTTTTATTCCGTTTGGACTCCGTTTGGTATTCCTTTTCTGCGAAATTCAAAAACAAGGAAAAAACAGAAACTGGCACTGGGCTCCAGATTAATAGGTTAGTCCCAAAAATAATATAAAATAGCATATTAATGCATATAAAAACATCCAAAACAGATAATATAATAGCATGGAACAATAAAAAAACATAGATACGTTGGAGACGTATCTATGGTGGGTTCGCATGGCGCCATGCTAGGACTGGTGGGCGTGCGGACTTCGGGGACGGGTTGGATGACACGGGCTCGGGGTTTTAGCATTAGTCGATGATATGAGTGGTTGAGTATGAGTGGTGATTTGATGCTTCAGGCGAAAGCCTTGCACTTGCTTTGTCGGCACCGACGACACGACTATGGTGCTTTTGTGCGCCACCTTCCTTCTTGGAGGCCCTGTGATGAAGATTTTTATCTCATCCACAGTATATGTGCTCTGGCCGAAAGTCTCGAATCCAGTCTGTGGATTAGACATCGACAACATCATCGATGGCGCTACCTCCTTAGGGGCATCGTCCTGGACTTGTCTTGATAGATCCAATAATACTATTTATTATTCATCTATTTTTGTTTCCATGGTGATGGGCGTTCAGTAGAAGGCTTGGGCAACTTCACATAGCTCACGTCTGGTTCTCCCTCTATTCCCATGTGCATTTTGTGTCAGCCGCATGCTACGTTGTCTTGTACATGTACGGAATTAATAGGCCAACTAGCCGATTTGGCGATACCAAGACGTCTCCAGCGTATCTATAATTTTTTTATTGTTTCATACTATTATATTCTCATTCTTTGATGTTTTATATTCAATTTATAGCAACTTTATATTAGTTTTTAGGACTAACCTATTGAGATAATGGCTAGTGCCAGTTGCTGTTTTTTGCTTGTTTTTTACTTCATAAAATATCCATATCAAACGGATTCCAAACACAGCGAAACTTTTTGGAGATTTTTTTCTGCCAAAAAGACAACTTGGGAGCCTAGGAAGTGGAGGAGGGGAGGCCTGTGGGGCCCACAAGGCACCAGGGCGCGCCAGAGGCCCCTGGCGTGCCCTGGTGGGTAGTGGGGCCCACGGGTGTCCTCTCCACCGCCTCTTAGCTCTATAAACACCCAAATATTCCAGAAACCCTAGGGGAGTCTACAAAAAAATTCCAGCCGCCGCAAGTTTCAGAACCACGAGATCCAATCTAGAGCCCTCTTCCGGCACCATGCCGGAGGGGGAAACGATCACGGAGGGGTTCATCATCCTCATTGGTGCTCCTCCGATGATGCGTGAGTAGTTTACCACAGACCTATGGGTCCGTAGGCAGTATCTAGATGACTTCTTCTTTCTTTTTGATTCTCAATACAATGTTCTCCTCGATCTTCTTGAAGATCTATTTGATGTACTGACTTTTTACGGTGTGTTTGCTGGGATCCGATGAATTGTGAGTTTATGAACAGATCTATCTATGAATATTATTTGAGTTTTTTTTGAACTCTTATATGCATGATCTTTATAGTATCGTATTTCTTCTCCGAAACTTTGGTTTGGTTTGGCCAACTAGAGAAATTTTTCTTACAATGGGAAGGGGTGCTTTGTGATGGGTTCGATGTTGCGGTGCTTATTCTCGGTGACAGAAGGAGACATGACACGCGTGTATCGTTGCCATTAAGGATAAAAAGATGGGGTCTGTTCCTACATGAATAGATCTTGTCTACATCATGTCATCATTCTTATTGCATTACTCCGTTTCTCCATGAACTTAATACACTAGATGCATGCTGGATAGGGGTCGATGTGTGGAGTAATAGTAGTAGATGCAGGCAGGAGTCGGTCTACTAATCTTGGACGTGATGCCTATATACATGATCATTGCCTTGGATATCGTCATAATTATTTGCTCTTCTATCAATTGCCCAACAGTAATTCTTTTACCCACCGTATGCTATTTTCTCGAGAGAAGCCACTAGTGAAATCTACGGCCCCCGGATCTATTTCCTATCATATTGTTTTCATATCTATTATTCCAAAAACCCAAAAATACCTTGCTGCAATTTTATTCCGTGTTCTTGCTAGATCTATTTATCCAATCTTATACAATTTAGTCTACTCAATACCGAGGAGGGATTGACAATCCCTCTTACGCATTGGGTTGCAAATACTCCCTCCGTTCCTTGATATAGGGTGTATAGTTTTTTGTGGAAAAGTTCATATTATAAAGTGTATATATTTAGTTGACACTTTTACCCCTACTAAAGCTACAGTCCACGCATGACCTTCCTAGAAAATAAGATGGCAAATCCCCATCTCGTAGTATATGTTGTGCATGCCCTGTAGGTTTGTTTGGAAAGAGAAGATTGCATGTACTACTGCATATCACGCCGGGCTTTAGTTTTATGGAGAAAACATGGTCACAGAGGATATTGTAGGATTTGTTAGGCTAAATAAGGAAGTAAACTGCCCGGGATAGAGCGGATCATGATTTCCCTATTTTTCTCTCTAGTCTCACATGTTTGCACCAGGGGCTTTTACGTCCAAAACCAACGAAATCTCCCCTCCCAGCCCCTGTGTTAATATTCGTGCAAGAAAATTATACACCCTATATCAAGGAATGGAGGGAGTATTTGTTATTTGTGTGCGAGTACTTTTATATAGTGTTGCTTGGTTCTCCTACTGGATTGATAACCTTGGTTTCATAACTGAGGAAAATACTTACCGTTGCTATGTTGCATCATGCTTTCCTCTTCGGGGAAATACCGATGCAGATACAAGCAATCAGACACGCCAATAAATCCCTCGAAATAAGCGCTCATCCTTCTCCTTCCACGTCCATTGACCGTCAAACCGATCTCGCCTTACTGCGTGCATCGCATACATGCAACCCTATTAATTGTATCGGTAGACAAAGCGACAAAGGAAGGGGATCAAGGGAAACCCGTTAACTTTCGTCCAATAACCTTGGAATAATCAACGTTCTTTCGTCGCCTTCCAACCAATTAATCCTAGATGAAAGAAGTATCTAGTTACCCAGTTTAAATAAAAACAGTGCAATGTAGGTGCCTGTGGGGTCGTAGACGTCATGGGGCCAGAGGGTTGGCGAGGTCATGTGTTCGGGGGTGTACGGGACTCGACGATCGACGTGGATTTAATGTGCGTGGTGATGTGATGCTTCGGGCGAAAACCTTGCGCTCGCTTTGTCGGCACCGATGATGATGCCACTTTAGGGTGCCACCTTCCTTCTTCAAGGTGTTGTCATGAAGCTTCTCATCTTGTACACACTATTTGTGCTTCGGGCGAAAGCCTCAAATCTAGTATTTGGAATGGACGTCGCCATTGATATCGTTACCTCCTTCGGATGTCATCTTGGATTGCTTTCGATCTATCCAACGATACTTGTTATGACTCATCTTGGTTTGTTGTTGTGATGATGGTCGTGAAGAAGACTTATGCAACTTGGCACAACTCGCTTTCGATTCTCTCTCCGTTTTCCATGTTCTTTCTTGTGTGCGTGTGGTGTGCCACGTCTAGTAGCCGTTTCTTGTACTTCCTTCTCCGAAATTAATAGGCCAACGCTGATTAGATGATACCAATAGACACCAGTAAGTTCCTTGAAATAAGCACTAGTGTCACAAACTTTTACACCGGAAGACGCAGCAATTGTCTTGGCTATTCCCATCTGTGATCAGTATGAGGATTTTGTGGCATGGCATTTTGATAAGAGAGGGTTGTTCTCTGTACGATCGGCCTACCGGGTGCATAATGAGTTACAGCTGCGGCAAAGGACCGGACAACCCGGTGAGGGCACTGCTGGAAGCCAGCAAAGAACTTGGTTCTGGAAAAAGTTGTGGCAAATCCGGTGCCCTGCGCGTGTGCATCACTTCTTGTGGCGCCTGGCTCACAACAACCACCCACTACTCCGGAATGTTGAGCGAATTGGGGCTGAGCTTGATACAAATTGCCGTCTGTTTGGCCGCCGGCCGGAGGCCGGAGGACATCTATTCCTACGGTGCAAGGAGGTGAAGAAAGTCTGGAGGGAATGTGGCCTGGAGCGAGTCCGATCTGAACTCCTGGCTGCGCAGTCACCTAAAGCTATGCTCGAGTCCATTTTCAAACTCCCAGATGAGTTGGGCCTCAAAGCAGCCATCATCCTATGGTCTTGGTGGTCGCTAAGGAACAAAACGAACCATAACAAGAAGAGGCTAGAGCCTGAAGCTTTTGGCGCTAAGGTGCGACTTGATCTTGCTGAATGGAGAGAATTCCTCGGGAAGAAGAACCAGGCCACACCTAGACCGTCAGCCCGTTGGGAGCCCCCCCTCCAGACTACATCAAGATCAACCTTGATGCATCATATGACATGGAGACAGGATCAGGGGGATGGGGTGCCCTAGCCAGGGATGACGAAGGTGAAATGGTCCTGTCAGCGGCGGGAGGGCTGCAAAATATGCAGGATGCTATGCATGCGGAAGCGTCTGCACTGCTCAAGGCAATCCAGGTCGTTGAACATTTTGGGATGGGTCGGGTGATTTTCCAGATGGACTGTCTCCCCTTGCAGCAAGCAACGGCCTCGTCGACGTCAGATCGCAACCCCCTGGGAGTCTTATTCAGGGAAGCTAAGTTCCAGTTGCAGCAAACTTTTATTGATGCCAATGTAGTGTTCCAGCCCAGGAATTGTAACAAGCCAACGCATGTGCTGGCAGCCTCTCACGCTCGGAACCTCCCAACTGGCCAGCATGCTTAGCTCTCGGAGTTCCCCGTAGATGTAATCCGTGCTGTGGCCGCCGATTGGGTCGGTCCACCGTAAATTTGGAATGCAAGGTATTCCAACTCAAAAAAAAAAAGAAATAAGCACTCATCCTTTTCCTTCAACGTCTGTTAACTTCCAAACTGATCCCGCCTCACGTGCACGCCTCACGTGCACGTCTCACATGCATGCAACCCCACGCGCACGACTTGCAATTAATTGTATCGGTGGACAAAGTAACAATGGAGGGGGTCGAGGGAAACTTGTTAGCTTTCTTCCAACAAGCTTGGAATAACTGACACTCTCCTGTCGCCTTCCAATCTATTAATCTCGGATGAAGGAAGTATCTAGTTACTCGGCTTTAAGAAGAAAAAAAACGGCTCATCCTGGGTGTCTGTGGGGCCACAGGCATCGTGGTGTCGGAGAGTTGGCAAGGTCACATGCTCGGATGTCTGTGGGAATCGATGATCGACATGGGTTTGGCAAGGTCGCATGCGATACTTCAAGGCAAACCCTTGTGCTAGCTTTGTCGGCACCGACGATGACGCCATTTTAGGGTGCCACCTTCCTTCTTCGTGGCATTATTGTGAAGCTTCTCATCTTGTACACACTATTTGTGCTCCGGGTGAAAGGCTCGGAATGGGCGTCATCAGGATGTCTATCTCGTTGGAGTGTCATCTTGGATTCCTTTTGGCCTACCCAACAACACTTCTTCTGACTCGTCTTGGTTTGTTGTGGTGATGATGGGTGTGAAGTACAAGACTTGTGTAGCTTGGCACAGCTCGCTTCCGGTTCCCTGTCTGTTTTCCATGTTCTTTCTTGTGTGCGTGTCGTGTGCCACGTCTAGTAGCTGTTATATTGTACTTCCTCCTCCGAGATGAATAGGCTGACGAACCGATTTGGCCATACCAAGATACATCAACAAATCCCCTGAAATATGTGCTTATCCCTCGACTTCGACGTCAATGAACTCTCAAACCGACCCACCTCATACGCATGTCTTGCATGCACGCAACCCTACACAAACATCTCCGAATTAATCGCATTGGTAAACGAAACGGCAACGGGAAGGAGGGGGTGGGGGTGTCAAGGGAAAACTGCTACTAGCTTTCGACCAACGACCTATTGATCGCGGACGAAGGAAATGTCCGGTTACTCGATTTTAGCAAGAACTATTCAGGCAGGGCTAATGACCACCATAGTTGCATATATATAATATTAATACTAGCACAATGCACAACACATTAATACTTCCTCCGGTTGGGTATATATAATTCGGGCCCGGGTATTTATGTCTTCAGTTTGGCTAAAAAAAATCTGCAATATTTCATAGAAAATTTATGCCTAGAAATTCCATACGACGACGAATCTAAAGAGATGCTTTATGCCACAAAACACACATTTCGCTAGCCAAACCGAGGACGTAATAAAAAAAAATCAAAAATCTTGCCCGACTTATAATAAACCCAATCAAAGAGAGCATCATATTACTACGACGCTTAATGTCGACCAGCTAATGCCCGGGTCTACCTCTACCCAATAATCACCCTAGCAACAGATCCAGTCCCAATACGGGAGGGGACAGGCACGCACGAGCAGGGCGCCACCTTTGCATCCCCTCGCGTTACGCCGCACCAACCAGGCCAGGCACCACCTCCACCTCCCCGATGTTTCCAAAGTACGATCCCTGTGCCCATGGGTCACCCGTGTGCCCACCCCGCCCTGCCTCAAGCGTCACGACGATGGGCAGGAGAAACAAAACATCAGAATCAGGGCGCCGCCCATGCCCCGCCGTCCACCGGCCGAGCCACCCCGCCGGCCGGACGCGGCAGCCCGCTCGCTTGCTTGACTGGGAACTGAAACTGACACCGAAACCAGTCGCCTCCGGCCTCGTTGACCCGCCCCCGCCCGGTCCGTCGCCACGCGACGCAGCAGAGCCTCACCAAACCCACCTGGCCCGGCCCGGCCCGGCGGGCCCGGAGCCAGACGTGGCAAGGCGACAGCGCGGCGGAGCAAAGAGTTTCCAATTGAGCCCGGAGGAGGAATTCAAAAGCATTAAACGCCTTCCTTAAACAACCAAAACCCCTCCCCACGATATTAGCTGCGCCTTCCTCTCCCATCTGCCCCCGCCCGCCCACATCTCCCTCCTGTTAGTCTCTCTCTTCCCCGTCTCCGGCCGCCGTCGCCGCCGTCATCGTCCGCCCGACCGCCGTCTGCGGCGCGGCCGTGAAGCAAGGGAAGGGAGCCTGTGTTGTGGGCTCGGATCGGCGGCGAGGGCAGCTGCCGCGGCGCGGGGAGGTGAGGCGGAGGCGGAGGCGGAGGCGGAGGAGCAATAACTGGAAGGCAGTTGGGGGAGTGTAATTCCGGGCATTGATGGCGGAGCCCCGGAGGGTAGTGGTTCCTGTACCTGCGCAGCTCTGCCCCCGCCTTTATTGCTTTTAATTTCCCTCCCAATTCCATCCCCCAATTCCAGCCCACAGTTTCAACGCGCACGCCCGGGCCGGAGCACTGCCGCTCTAGTATCCTACTGTCGCGGACGGGCATGGGGAGCGGCAGCGGCGGCGGCGGGAGCGGACGGTGATGATGCACACGCGCGCGCGCGCGCTCTGGGCGGCGCTGCTGCTCGCCGCGCTGGCGGCGGCTGTGCCCGGGGCGGTGCGAGGGCAGGGCGGCCTCGCCTCGCGGGCGGATCTCGCGGGGCTCTACACGCTGCGGGGCGCGCTCGGGCTGCGGGCGCGGGACTGGCCGCGCAAGGCGGACCCGTGCTCCGCGTGGGCCGGCGTGGGCTGCCGGGGCGGCCGCGTCGTGTCCGTCAGCCTCGCCGGGCTCAGGCGCACGCGCCTGGGCCGCCTCGCCCCGCGCTTCGACGTCGGCGGCCTGCGCAACCTCTCGCGGCTCGAGTCCTTCACCGCCGCCGGCTTCGGCCTCCCCGGCTCCATCCCGCCGTGGCTCGGCGCGGGGATGGCGCCCACCTTCCGGGTCCTCGACCTCTCCGCCTGCGCCGTCACGGGGGAGATCGCCGCGTCGGCCCTCGCTGGCCTCAGCAACCTCACCACCCTCAACCTCGCCGGCAATCTGCTCTCCGGGCAACTACCGGCCGCCGCGCTGGCGGGGCTCCCGAAGCTAGGGACTCTCAACCTCTCCGGCAATGCCTTCTCCGGCGCGCTACCTGACGCGGTGTGGTCGCTCCCGGAGCTGCGCGTTCTCGACGTGTCTCAAACTAACCTCACTGGCGCACTGCCGGGGGCAGGGATTGCGCCGTCAGCCACCTTGCAGACGGTGGATCTGTCTGGGAACCTATTCTATGGCACCGTGCCGGACACCTTCCGTCAGCTGTTCAACCGGGTGACGGCCAATATCTCTGGGAATTACTTTGAGGGCAAGCTGTCGAGTGTTGCCGGTGGAAATGTGTCGTCTGAGATGAACTGCTTCCTTGACGTTGCCCGGCAGCGTAGCCCGGAGGATTGCCAACAGTTCTATGCTGGGCGTGGACTGCCATACGATGGGCCGGTTGCCGCACCAACACCACAGCCTTCGCCTGCGCCTTCGCCTGAAAAGAAGAATGGAAGGCACAAGAATTTGAAGTATATATTGATTGGGGCCATCGGTGGCGGTGTCCTGCTTCTAGCCGTGGTTGCAGCCGTTGTGTATTGCATTGTGTGTTCTAGGAGGGGTAGGAGTGATCAGAGGGAAAGCGGCGCTCCAAGTGCACCGTCAGGAGTGCATGGGAGTGCAAGGGCTGCAGCAGCTACTGGTGCCACACAGCCTTCTGCCTCGCCCGCAAGTTTGGCAAAGGTCGGTGATTCATTTGCTTATGACCAGCTCGCCAATGCCACCTCGGGGTTTGCTGAGGAGAGGATTATCAAGCATGGTCATTCAGGTGATCTATACCATGGTGTGCTCCAAGATGGGACCACCGTGGTCGTGAAGAGGATCACTACCCGTGTCGCTAGGAAAGATGCGTATATGACGGAGTTAGATTTATTTGCAAAGGGATTGCATGAAAGGCTGGTGCCCTTAATTGGTCATTGCTTTGATAAAGAGGACGAGAAGCTTCTTGTGTATAGGTTTGTCCGTAATGGTGACTTGTCATGTGCACTGCACAGAAAGACAGGGGAGGAAGAGGAGGGAATGCAATCGTTGGATTGGATAAAGAGGTTGAAGATTGCAACAGGCGTCGCGGAGGCACTGTGCTACCTTCATCACGAGTGTACTCCACCCATGGTTCACAGGTATAAACTTCTGTATTGTTCGTAGATGCCAAATTCATTTCAGAATGATGTTTCTTTGTAAGTACCCCCATTCCAAATTAATCAAAGTTCTAGCTTTGTCCAAGTCAAACTTGTCTATATCTGACCAAGTCTATGTGAAAATGTGCTAATATCTAGAACATCAAATATATATTTTCTATAGAGTTGGTCAAATTTAGGACAATACTAAAACTTTAAATAATTTGTAACGGATGTAGTAGTATGGTGCAAAATGGGCAAAGTACAGGTTTGTGATCTTTTATCTTAGGTAAGGATATTGGGCTCTTTTCTCAACGTGATGATTATACTGGCATTGAGTGCTGGCCCAACATTCCCCACCTTCTGCATTTCATTGTGGGTGTTATGACAATTCATATTTCTTTCTGTTGGTACTGGGGTGGTTATGCAATGGGCACCACCATATGTCCCAACAGAACTGGTGACAGCTAGGAATACACTGGCCTGTGGCCACATACTTAATGGATTGGATATTGCTGAATCAGTTTTGGTTATATATATAGTACGTCCTGTACCTTGCCCGAATAACAGAAATTTAATGCAAAGAATGTTATTATTTCTTTCATTATTTATCAACCTTGTTGGACATAATTTTCGCTGTCGTGTAGTGCAATCTCATTATTTAGCATTTAGCAATTTATTTCTTTTTTACTTGAGTGATTTTCTTATTTGTGAGATCATGCATTGCTGTCAGTTGCTATTGACAAGTTTCTTGTATTAAACTGTTGAAATGATGAAAATCATCCTACCACAACATCATCATAAAAAATAGGCAATTCTATGATGTTTTCATTTCATTTCACCAGGAACATTATTTTTAAATATCAACCTGTCACGCACAATAAGATCTTGAGAGGAATACTAGCTGTTGACCTAACTTCATGAGTTCTCTGCTACAGGGATGTGCAAGCCAGCAGTATCCTCCTTGATGATAAATTTGAAGTGCGTCTTGGAAGTTTGAGTGAAGTTTGTCCTCAAGAAGGGGAAAGCCACCAAAACGTCATCACAAAGCTATTACGATTCTCATCGTAAGTTTCTGTTTCTATCACTGCATGATTGGCTCATGTATCTTATTTGCTCAAACGTGTAAATTGCCCATTTTGTACCATACTACCCCGTCCGTTACGAACCTGTAAATTGCCCATTTTGCACCATACTACTTGGTCCGTTACAAAATTGCTCCAGCCTGTAAATTATGCTTTTTAAAAGTCAGTGTAAGTCTTTCACGTGTCACTTATGACTCGAGCTCTCATTATTGCATCCATCTTCAATTGATCATGTCCCATCTTATTTGCTAACCCGTGCCTTTTTTCCCCCACTTGTCTAGACTCAAAATTACTATATCATGTGGTACTGCATCTATCACCTGATTTGATCACAGTTATTTATTTGCTAATATCTCCAAGGAAATATTAGATCATGTAAATGGCGACTTAACGTGGGTCAAATCAGGGGCGGACTTAGAAGCTATTCTAAGTGGGGGCATGCTTTGTACAAATTCACATAGTTTTGGCAATTTTTTCTGAAATTTCAAAGAAATTTCATTGAAGTTTCATATTTTGGGTGGGGTCCTAGGCCCCCACTCCCATGAACGTGGGTCCACCCCTGGGTCAAATTATTTTGAACCAAGTACCTTCTGAAAGCATGTGTTCGACTTGAGCAATGTAGTTTACTAATTATTGCAGTCAATTACTAGATGCCACTTCTGTAGAAATGCTTGCTATACTCTTGCCACTCACTGAGGATGTATTAGATCAAACTATCTGAAAACAAAATTACCTGAATTAGTTGATGCAAATATTTTTTGTCTCAGTTTCTTCTTTGTTGCCTGTGGCATCCTAATATTTTTCAGCTGTCACCAAATTTCTGCTCTTTTAAAGTAATTTCATTTTATATTAGATTAAATTAAATCCCCTCTGGTGTTTAACGTTGTATTGTTTTCTGGGATGCAGGACGGCGGATCAAAGTTCTTCTGGTGAGTGCATCCACATACAATTTCATTGATTTGAAGCATTTCAGCCTTGACAATATATCCTCTAGTTTAGGCCCATTTTTTAACACCCCCATAAATATTTTTCATGGTTGCAAGTAATCTGACCAGCAGCTCTAATGTAAACAGGTTCTCCATCTGCATCATGTTCATACGATGTCTACTGCTTTGGAAAAGTATTGCTGGAGCTGGTGACAGGGAGACTTGGTATCAGTGCATCAAGTGACGGTACAACAAGTGATTGGCTTGATAACACCCTGAGGTACATCAACATTTATGAGAAAGAGCTCATGAGCAAAATCATTGACCCAACCCTCATTATTGATGAGGATCATTTGGAGGAAGTCTGGGCAATGGCAATTGTCGCAAAGTCTTGCTTGAATCCTAGGTCTTCGAAACGGCCACCAATGAAATATATCCTAAAAGCACTTGAGAATCCCTTGAAAGTGGTAAGAGAAGATAACGGCTCTAGCTCGGCCAGGTTGAGAGCTACATCTTCAAGGGGTTCGTGGAATGCTGCATTCTTCGGGAGTTGGCGGCATAGCTCATCAGAGATAGGTCCTTCAAGGGATGATAACATGTTTAAACGCTCTGAGACAATCAAATCATCTGGAGGGAGCAATGGTGACCATTCTTCGTCCCGCAGGAGGCAATCAAAGGAGATCTTCCCCGAGCCATCTGGTTCTCGTGACACAGAGGATTAAGGATACTTCATTCTTTCTTTTTGCGATCCTTTGGGTTCACAGAGGTGGCTCTGTTGAAGCTCTGCTGCCAGCGTGTGATTAGATTCTTTCAGCTGAAAAGCCGGAGGGCGAATTCGCCTGTTGCCAATGACTTCTCTAGCAGCAGACTGTCGCCAAGGCACCATTTTTTTGGGGGTTGGAATGTGAGGTGAGCGTATGGAGGTCGGTGTATACCCTGCCTGGTGCACTGTCTGGACGATGGCGTGGAGTGGCTCTGGTTTCTCTTTCTTTTCCTTTTTTTTTCTTCTCCTGGTCATGGTTAAAGAGGAAATGTGGAGCTGATTCTTTTTCTCCTTCCTGCTGTAATTGATTGTTTCATTGTTGATCATAGCAAAAATGTTCGTTCCATCCCTCGGCTTGGTTATTTCTGTTCTAGTTTTTTTTAGGGGAAATTTCTGTTCTAGTTTGACGGGTTGTAGTTCAACTAGGCTCATGCGGTGTCATTTTTCTTTGGAGAGAAAACACCGTGCCAGCCCAGTTCGAAGACCTGAGAAAAGGCCAAATTGTGATGGCTACCTACCGGAAAAGGCCAAAACTGCAAATGTCCGTTTGTGATGTTCCGGCCCAGCCCAAAAGATGCCAGCGGGATTGCTGTAATGTGCAGCGCTTGTAGCTCAGTGGATAGAGCATTTGTTTCCTAAACAAAAAGTCGAAGGTTCGATCCCTTCCTAGCGCATTCACCATTTTTTATATTTCCATGCACTACTGCCACTGGGCAAAGAACCTTTTTTTTTTTCTCTTCTGCATTTTCAAATATCATCCATACTGCGTGGGCTTGGGCTCAGCGATGAAGTAATGTACACTGTGAGAACACATATGAATCGATTAGTACCACAGTGCCTATCAACCTAAATTTTAAAACAGTTGAAGATACAGTTGAAGATGTGAGATATGTTCAAAGGTATATCTTCAGATCGGGGCCCATAGGAGGATCTGCGCTCATGGGACATGGGAGAGCGGTTGCCTTGCAGAAGTGGAGGTCTTAGCACCCCATTTTGATGGATTTGTACTTTGTGTAGGATTTCAAAAACGTAGAAATAGAAAAGAGACATGAATATCAAAGGATTGTGCGAATGTAGAAACTTTATGGAATCTAAGTTGGCTCTCTACCTATTTATCATAAGTTTAGCTCTCACTATTAGTCTTCGAAGAGCTTGCATGTTTAAGTTGTTGTAGCCTTGTAGGCAACCGTACCTGTTCATATTGGCCAACTAAAATTGAAGATTGTCTATTCATGGCTGATTAAATCATGTGTGCGTGTGATGAAATATGCATGGCTATTAAAATCCACGAATGTCTATGTGTGACCTCTATGCACACGATCAAGCCAGAAAACACGCATACGGACCACCCAGGTCTTGCACATTGAACTACCACATCACACACGATCCTCCATATCTTATGCATTGAGGTACCACGTCGCACACATGAATGATATGACCTTCACATCAACAACAGACTAGTGGTGACGGATGCTGCTTGAGATGAGCTATTCTAACCTTTTGTGATGTGATGTTATATACGGTACTGGGCATTCTTGACCAGTAAAACCCACTAGAAACCCACAATCCTGAAATCACTATGGGGGTGATGTTGCCGTTCAATCTGAAGTGTTGGACTAAGAGTCTAAGACCAGACAATACATCCCTACAGATTCTAAACTCCCAGGGTTTTTTTTTTTGAAGGACTAAACTCCCAGGGATGGGAGCCCCCTGGTGCATCGAGGATGTTTTTGCATTTGTGGCCCATGTCAGGGAGTGGACGATAAGGGGGCTACATTTGGGCCAATGTGTACGAAAAATGTTTAATAAATGTCAATCGTGTGTATGAAAATGTTTGCGACAATTAAAAATGTCACATATTTAAAATAAAATATATGTGACACTTTTAGAAAATGTTATACAATGTAAAAAAGTTCCTGTAATTTAAACATAAATGTTATGTACAATAAAAAATGCACATCACATTTAAAAATCTTCACAAATTTCAAAATAAGTTTTGACATTTTCAGAAAATGTTTGAACAATGTAGAAAAATGTTTGCATAGTAGAAAATATCATTTGAAAAATGTTTCAACATGTATTTGAAAAAATTAACATGTATTTGAAAAATAGATTCAAAACATGTTTGTAAAATGCATTTGAAAATGTTAACTAAGTATAAAAATGTTTTACATGTATACAAAAATATACAACATCTATGTAAAAGTAAACATGTGTTGGAAAAACAAAGAAAATTAGACATGTTCAAAAAACAAAAACACACAGGAAACCGACAAAAAACAAAAACAGAAGGTGAAGAAACAAAAAAAGCAAGAAAGAAACAAAAGAAAATAAAAATATAAAGGGGAAAAACCCCCGAAGAAAACAATAAAAAACAAAGAAAACTGGAAACATAACTAAGAAAAAAACATGAAGAAAACCGGCGAAAAAGTTTAAAAAATCATAGAAAAAACAAAGAAAACAAAGAACACCAAACTAAGCCGGCAGAAACAGCGAACATGCGTGAAAGGAGCGAAGGCATCGCGCGACAAACAACTAAGCAACCAAAAAACACATAAAAAGGGCTAAAAAACCAGGCCAAAAGCTTTCCAAAACCGGACTGGGTATAGAGAGAAAAACTGAAGAGTCTATATGGGCCAGCCCATATGTAACGTACGTTAAGCGCTGCGTACTGTCAACACTATATCCGGGATGGTGTAAGCCTTTGCAGGGCACTTGGACCACATCGCGTACCGTCAAATTTTATCGTAGCTTTTTCATGCCGTGTATGAGCGCACCGACTAAGTTTGTGAGAATCTATCTATTTGTCCCCTCTCGTTAGGGTTTTGGGTTCCTCGCGGCAACGTTCACATTGATGTCAAGATTTCTTCCCCTACCCATCAATCCCCCCTAGCAATCAAGGTTAAAATCAGTTAAGGGGAGATCGTGTATCTCCACCGGGTCTTGGCCTAGTCTCCTGGGAATTTTAGGTGGTTCCAGGGTTTTTTCGCTCGGCGTGATCTGCTCATTGGGCTGGGTGCATAGGATTAGTAACGAACCATTCGGATCAGGATCAGCCATGGACGATGTCCATGCGATGATGGAGGAGCTTGGGCTGAAGGAGTAGGACCTCGATGATGTTGTGTTTGAGCAGGAGGAGAAGCCGCCAGAAGAAGTTGTTCGACGGATGGCCATTGTCGTGTCCATATGTATAAACCATACTATCAGTTTTGGTTCTATAAGAACATGCGTGTGGCCTGGGATCTTGCCCAACTAGTCAAGATTCACACCCCTCGAGGGCAATTTGTACACCATGCAGTTCACTTCTAGGGGACTAGGAGCGACTAATGGAAGGAGGCATCTGGACATTACATGGAAACAATATGTTGCTTGCCCCTTATGATGGATTCTCACAACCTTCAACTACCTTTTTTTACTTCGTCAAACAGATCTAAAAAACTCAAGTTCGTGGATATGCAAATATACACATGAATCTGAACTTGTCAGATCCGTTTGACAAATCTATACCACAAGTGAAACATGTTTTACACCGATGTGCCATAGGTGTAAAGTGCATCAGCATTGACTAAGTTATTGACTCTAGTGCAACTGGGAGACTGAAGAAATATGGCATAGAGGCAATAATAAAACACTATTATTTGTTTCTATGTTAGTAATTAATGTTTATGTTCTATGCTATAACTGCAATGGTTCTTGAGTCTGCAGTAACCACGAGGGTTAGAGGAAAACTAATATGCACGTGTGAAATAATAAACAGTAAATAGATTCCTACATCTTGGCGAACACATGTTTTCGGTTTGTATGATTCTATGAGATGAATACATTTTTACGACATGGTGACCATTTTGTAGATTTATATGACGAAATTATAAAATCTATAAAATAATGTAGTAGTGCATCATGACCGAAATATACTAATAAGGGCATAAACAACACCTAGTTGTGCCTTAAATTTGGAGAGTTTTTCATATTTAAATATACTAATAAGGGCATAAACACCACCTAGTTGTGCCTTAAATTCGGAGAGTTTTTTATATTTAAATATACTAATAAGGGCATAAACACCACCTAGTTGTGCCTTAAATTTGGAGAGTTTTTTATATTTAGGGTCATGCGTAATACAATTGCCTCCGCATGAGTACGTCTTTTTTTCCCTCTCGCAGGGTGACTAGGGCAAAGTCTTTCTCCCCTCGATCTCCACCGGCGATGGATTCGTCTTTCCTATGCATGCCGCTCCACTGATTGGTAGCAGAGAGATGAGCCTTGTTGCGTCAGCTCCGACTAGTAGATACTGAGGGCTTTAGTCCTCACCAGGGTGCTCATACGGATGGTGGTGCTTCTTCTTTGAGTCAGTCTTTTGGATTTCGATCCTTGAAAAGTTCGTCTGTCAGTATGGAATAGATGGAGCTCCCACTTAAATTTTCCAGCTTCTCAGGGCGGGGAGGTTAGGGTTTTCATCATGCGTATGCGACGACGAGATTTGTTGTCGGGTTTTTCAGATCGATTCAAGGATTCAATGGTGACGGCTGCTGCTCTTGGCGTTGGCCTTAAGGGAACATGCATGGAGACCTCCTGGCTTTCGTTGGCAAGGTCAAGATGGCTCCGGTATGGGAACAACGACATCGACGGAAATGCTCGTTCGATGGTTAAGGGACATCGATGTAATTTTTCGTTATGTTTGTAGTGCTTTGTGCTTTTGGTGAACTTTTAAATACTTTTCGCGAAAAGTGCATGCGCAACATTGGTTGTATTGTGACATTGCATCTAAAATACATAAATGAAGCCAAAAAGAAAAAGTAACAATAGTATACTACTAAGAGCATCTAGAGCCGGGCGCCTCAAACCCTTCGCAAACACCCGGGCGAACGGCCCGGCCACTGACCTATCAAAAAAAGTGACCCACACGGACGCCTCAAAACGGCCTCAAACGTCTGGGCTGACCGGCACCCCTTATATCCAGCTCAAATATGGGACGGATATGAGAAATGATGCGGGCGTGACCTGGTGCGTCCGCCATGTCAGATCCGACTGACGCTGGCCCACCATGACCCCACATATATTCGTCCCCGTCCGCTCCTTGGACCAAACCCTAGCCACTCTCTCCATCCCCAAGCTCACTTATGGCGAACTCCGGCCTTTATCTAACATGACGGGCAGTGGACCCGAGTCCTCCGTCAATCGATCTGCCAAGTGGGACCTCATCGCAGACTAAGGCATAGCCTAGTGGTGGGAAGGGGTTGATGCCTTCCCACCCACGCAGGTTCAAGGCATGGTACTTGCAATATGGGTTTGTTGCACCAATTATACTGTAGGGGGTTCCCTTACAGTCTTTCTATCAAAAAAAGTGGGACCTCATCCCAGTTGGGCCCGAGGAGGAGATGGACGTCCGCGTTGCGATTCGTCGCGCCCGCGAGGAGAATGCCCGGCATCGGTCGGACTCAATCCGCCCGGAATCCATCGGCTTCGCCCAAATGGCGCGTGGACCCCGCAGGTCATCATTGCCTCCCCAGAGGCGGTGCGCTCCGTCTGGCGTCCGAACGTCTTGGCGGATGCACAACCCCTGCATTGGTGTGTCGATGACGAGGCCATTCCTGGCTCGTCCGCTGAGTGTATGGCGCGGCGTGCCCATCGTGCGATGCAGAGTGCTATGTGTTGAGCTTGCGTTGGTTTTCCCCGAAGAGGAGGGGATGATGCAGCACAAGAGCGTAAGTATTTCCTCAGTTTTTTGAGAACCAAGGTATCAATCCAAGAGGAGGCCACGACAAGTCCCTCGTACTGCACAAAACGATAGCTACTGCAACCAACGCGATTAGGGGTTGTCAATCCTTCACGGCCACTTACGAGTGAGATCTGATAGAGATAATATTTTTGGTATTTTTGGTATAAAGATGCAAAGTGAAAAGTAAAAGTAAAGTAAAAACAAAGCAAGTATAAAAGTGATGGAGATTGATATGATGAGAATAGACCCGGGGGCCATAGGTTTCACTAGTGGCTTCTCTCAAGAGCATAGATATTCTACGGTGGGTGAACAAATTACCGTTGAGAAATTGACAGAATTGAGCATAGTTATGAGGTTATCTAGGTATGATCATGTATATAGGCATCACGTCCGAGATAAGTAGACCGAAACGATTCTGCATCTACTACTATTACTCCACTCATCGACCGCTATCCAGCGTGCATCTAGAGTATTAAGTTAAAAACAGAGTAACGCCTTAAGCAAGATGACATGATGTAGAGGAATAAATTCATGCAATATGATAAATACCCCATCTTGTTATCCTCGATGGCAACAATACAATACGTGCCTTGCAACCCTTTCTGTCACTAGGTAAGGACACCGCAAGATTGAACCCAAAGCTAAGCACTTCTCCCATTGCAAGAACTACCAATCTAGTTGGCCAAACCAAACGGATAATTCAAAGAGACTTGCAAAGATAACTCAATCATTCATAAAAGAATTCAGAGAAGAATCAAATATTTTCCATAGATAAGCTGGATCATAAACCCACAATTCATCGGTCTCAACAAACACATCGCAAAAAGAAGACTACATTGAATAGATCTCCACGAGAGAGGGGGAGAACATTGTATTGAGATCCAAAAAGAGAGAAGAAGCCATCTAGCTACTAGCTATGGACCCGAAGGTCTGAAGTAAACTACTCACACTTCATCGGAGGGGCTATGGTGTTGATGTAGAAGCCCTCCATGGTGGATGCCCCCCATGTGAGCTCCTAACAGGCCCTAAGATGGGATCTCGTGGATACAGGAAGGCACGGCGGTGGAATTAGGTTTTGGCTCCTCCTATGATCTGTTGGGGTGCGTGAGGTATATATAGGAGGAAGGAGTACGTCGGTGGGCGTCGGGGCCCACGAGGTAGGGCGCGCCTGGGGGGCGCGCTCCACCTCGTGACCGCCTGCACTTCTTGGAGTAGGGTCCAAGTCTCCGGATCCCGCTCGTGAGAAGATCACGCCCGAAGGTTTCATTCCATTTGGACTCCGTTTGATATTCCGTTTCTTCGAAATACTGAAATAGGCATAAAACAACAATTCTGGGCTGGGCCTCCGGTTAATAGGTTAGTCCCAAAAGTAATATAAAAGTGGAAAATAAAGCCCCATATAGTCCAAAACAGTAGATAAAGTAGCATGGAGCAATAAAAAATTATAGATACGTTGGAGACGTATCAGGCATCCCCAAGCTTAATTCCTGCTCGTCCTCGAGTAGGTAAATGATAAAAGGAGAATTTTTGATGTGGAGTGATACTTTGGTATAATTTCAATATAAATCTTCTTACTTGTGATATGAATATTCAGATCCGAAAGATTTAAGACAAAAGTTCATATTGACATAAAAATAATAATACTTCAAGCATACTAATCAAAGTAATTATGTCATCTCAAAATAACATAGCCAAAGAAAGCTCATCCCTACAAAATCATATGTTTAGGCTATGCTTCATTTTCGTCACACAAAGATGTTCCCAACTTCTATACCCCCGATGACAAGCCAAGCAATTGTTTCATACTCAAATAATCTAAAACTCTTTCAACCTTTACGCAATACATGAGCGCGAGCCATGGGTATAGCACTATGGGTGGAATAGAAATATGATGATGGGATTGTGTGGAGAAGACAAAAAAGGAGAAAATCTCATATCGACGAGGATAATCAACGGGCTATGGAGATGCCCATCAATTGATGTCAACATGAGGAGTAGGGATTGCCATGCAACGGATGCACTAGAGCTATAAGTATATGAAAGCTCTACAAAAGAAACTAAGTGGGTGTGCATCCAACTTGCTTGCTCACGAAGACCTAGGGCACTTTGAGGAAGCCCATCATTGGAATATACAAGCCAAGTTCTATAATGAAAATTCCCACTAGTATATGAAAGTGACAAAATGAGAGACTCTCTATTATGAAGATCTTAGTGCTACTTTGAAGCACAATATATGATACTCACTACATGAAGAACAAGGTGCTACTTTGAAGCACAATATATGAGACTCACTACATGAAGAACAAGGTGCTAATTTGAAGCACAAGTGTGGTAAAAAGATAGTAGCATTGTCCCTTCTCTCTTTTTCTCTCATTTTTTTATTATATTTTTTTGTTTGGGCCTTTTCTCTCTCTTTTTTTTATGGCCTCTTTTTTTTTCGTCCGGAGTCTCATCCCGACTTATGGGGGAATCATAGTCTCCATCATCCTTTCCTCACTTGGGACAATGCTCTAATAATGATGATCATCACACTTTTATTTCTATTACGACTCAACAATTACTACTCGAACTTAGAACAAAATATGACCCTATATGAATGCCTCCGACGGTGTACCGGGATGGTGCAATAAATCAAGAGTGACATGTATGAAAAATAATGCATGGTGGTTTTGCCACAAATACGATGTTAGCTACATGATCATGCAATGGCAATATGACAAAAGTAATGTATGTCATAATAATGATGATGGAAGTTGCATGGCAATATATCTCGGAATGGCTATGGAAATGCCATGATAGGTAGGTATGGTGGATGTTTTGAGTAAGATATAAGGAGGTTTATGTGTGAAAGAGCGTATCATATCACGGGGTTTGGATGCACCGGCGAAGTTTGCACCAACTCTCAAGGTGAGAAAGGGCAATGCACGGTACTGAAGAGGCTAGCAAGTGCGGAAAGATAAAAGTGCGTATAATCCATGGGCTCAACATTAGTCAAAAGAGCTCATATACTTATTGCAAAAACTTAGAAGCCATCAAAAATCAAGTACTACGCACAATGCTCCTAGAGGGATAGATTGGTAGGAAAAGACCATAGCTCGTCCCCGACCGCCACTCATAAGGATGCACAAGCCAGGTACACTTCATGCTTCAAATTTGTTACACAACTTTATCCATACGTGCATGCTACGGGACCTGCAAACTTCAACACAAGTATTTCTCAAATTCACAATTATCAACTAGCACGACTTTGATATTATTACCTCCATATCTCAAAACAATTATTAAGCATTAAATTTATCTTAGTATTCAATTCACTCAAAAGAAAGTTTCACATATCTCGAACACCAAGTATATTAACATTAAGCAAATTACCATGCTATTAACGACTCTCAAAATGATCTAAGTGAAGCATGAGAGATCAAGTTTCTTTAAAACAAATCCACCACCATGCTCTAAAAGATCTAAGTGAAGTACTAGAGCAAAACTATCAAGCTCAAAAGATATAAGTGAAGCACTACGAGCAAAATTATCAAGCTCAAAAGATATAAGTGAAGCACATAGAGTATTCTAACAAATTTCAAATCATGTATGGCTCTCACAAAAGGTGTGTACAGCAAGTATGATTGTGGTAAACTAACAAGAAAAGACGCAAATAATACAAGACGCTCCAAGCAAAACACATATTATGTTGGTGAATAAAAATATAGCTCCAAGTAAATTACCGATGGAAGTGGATTTAAAGAGGGATGCCTTCCGGGCATCCCCAAGCTTTGACTTTTGGTGTCCTTGATTATCTTGGGGTGCCATGGGCATCCCCAAGCTTAGGCTCTGCCACTCCTTGTTCCATAATCCATCAAAAGAATTCACCCAAAACTTGAAAACTTCACAACACAAAACTCAATAGAAATCTCGTGAGCTCCGTTAGAGAAAGAAAACAAAAGATTACTTTAAGGTACTGTAATGAACTAATTCTTTATTTATATTGGTTTTAAATCTACTGTATTCCAACTTCTATATGGATTATAAACTATTTTACTAGCCATAGATTCATCAAAATAAGCAAACAACACACGCAAAACAGAATCTGTCAAAAACAGAACAGTCTGTAGTAATCTGTAAGTAACGCAAACTTCTGGAACCCAAAAACTTCTACCAAAATTAGAAGACCTGGAAAATTTGTTTATTGATCAGCAGCAATTGGAATCACTATTTTATCACGTTCTGGTGATTTTTAAAAATTCGGGCACTGAGCGCAAAGATTATGGAAATTACAGCAAGATCAAATAACTATCTCCCAAGAAGATCTAATAGGTTTAACTTGGCACAAACGCTAATTAAAAGATAAAACCACATCTAAACAGAGGTTAGATGGATTATTTATTCCTAAACAGAAGCAAAAACAAAAAACTAAAAATAAAATTGGGTTGCCTCCCAACAAGCGCTATCGTTTAACGCCCCTAGCTAGGCATAAAAGCAAGGATAGATCTAGGTATTGCCATCTTTGGTAGGCAATTCTTCAATAAGGCATCTATCTTTCTTATAGATTTCTTTCTTTCTAGTAATTATCAAACTTTTAGGCATAAGATCAAAAAATTCATTTGTAGCAAATGGTTCCTTAATGATAGTAAAAAGATCGGGATGAATACTTATAGATTTAAGATCCGCAGTTTTCTTACTAGATGATTCACCCTTATTTTTAGGAACATACATAAGCTTGGCAATTTTAGTGGGAGGACTAGGAGTATTCTTTACGGAAGAAAAAGCGGTTCCCAAGTTAGTAATGATACCCTCAAGTTTATCGATTCGAGTAGAATCTAGATTTATTTTCTCATTAACCATGGGTTCCTTCTCCTTAATATTTTTCAAAGTCATTCCTACTTTAGATCCATATTGAGTAATTCGATTATGGATCTTTTTATCTAGATTTTCAATGGATTCAATGGTAGCAACTTTGTTTTCAATAATTTCAAGCCTTTGCATAACATGCTCCAAAGTTAACATAGTTCCATTAACCAAAAGAGGAGGTGAGCCAAATAAATCTATTAAAGCATTATAAGAATCAAAAGTATGGCTACCCAAGAAATTCCCTCCGGTAATGGTATCAAGGATATATCTATACCAAGGATTAGCACCTACGTAAAAATTACGAAGAAGAAGGGAAGTAGATTGCTTCCTGGTAGATCTATTTTGAGCATTGCAAATTCTATACCAAGCGTCTTTTAAATTTTCTCCTTCCCTTTGCTTAAAATTTAGAACTTCATTCTCGGGAGATAATGGAGAAGATAGGAGACTAGTCATGATGACAAGCAAGCAAACTAACACACGGGCAAACAAAAGGCAACGGAAAGAGAGGAGGAGATTGGGAAAGAGAGGGCAAATAAAACGGCAAGGGTGAAGTGGGGGAGAGGAAAACGAGAGGCAAATGGCAAATAATGTAATGCGAGAGATGGGGATTGTGATGGGTACTTGGTATGTTGACTTTCGCGTAGACCTCCCCGGCAACGGCGCCAGAAATGGCTCGTTGTCGGGAGTCCAAATCTTCACTTGACTTCGCGTAAGACTCCTCGGCAACGGCGCCAGAAATCCTTCTTGCTACGTCTTGAGCTTGCGTTGGTTTTCCCCGAAGAGGAGAGGATGATGCAACACAGTAGCGTAAGTTTTTCCCTCAGTTTTTTTGAGAACCAAGGTATCAATCCAGTAGGAGGCCACGCGCAAGTCCCTCGTACCTGCACAAAGCGATAGCTACTCGCAACCAACGCGATTAGGGGTTGTCAATCCCTTCACGGCCACTTACGAGAGTGAGATCTGATAGAGATAATATTTTTGGTATTTTTGGTATAAAGATGCAAAGTGAAAAGTAAAAGCAAAGTAAAAACAAAGCAAGTATAAAAGTGATGGAGATTGATATGATGAGAATAGACCCGGGGGCCATAGGTTTCACTAGAGCATAGATATTCTACGGTGGGTGAACAAATTACCGTTGAGAAATTGACAGAATTGAGCATAGTTATGAGGTTATCTAGGTATGATCATGTATATAGGCATCACGTCCGAGACAAGTAGACCGAAACGATTCTGCATCTACTACTATTACTCCACTCATCGACCGCTATCCAAAGATGCATCTAGAGTATTAAGTTAAAAACAGAGTAACGCCTTAAGCAAGATGACATGATGTAGAGGAATAAATTCATGCAATATGATAAATACCCCATCTTGTTATCCTCGATGGCAACAATACAATACGTGCCTTGCAACCCTTTCTGTCACTAGGTAAGGACACCGCAAGATTGAACCCAAAGCTAAGCACTTCTCCCATTGCAAGAACTACCAATCTAGTTGGCCAAACCAAACGGATAATTCGAAGAGACTTGCAAAGATAACTCAATCATTCATAAAAGAATTCAGAGAAGAATCAAATATTTTCCATAAATAAGCTGGATCATAAACCCACAATTCATCGATCTCAACAAACACACCGCAAAAAAAAGATTACATCGAATAGATCTCCACGAGAGAGGGGGAGAACATTGTATTGAGATCCAAAAAGAGAGAAGAAGCCATCTAGCTACTAGCTATGGACCCGAAGGTCTGAAGTAAACTACTCACACTTCATCGGAGGGGCTATGGTGTTGATGTAGAAGCCCTTCATGGTGGATGCCCCCCATGAGCTCCTAACAGGCCCCAAGATGGGATCTCGTGGATACAGGAAGGTACGGCGGTGGAATTAGGTTTTTGGCTCCTCCTCTGATCTGTTGGGTGTACGTAGGTATATATAGGAGGAAGGAGTACGCCGGTGGAGCGTCGGGGCCCACGAGGTAGGGGCGCGCCTGGGAGGGGCCCCCACCTCGTGACCGCCTGCACTTCTTGGAGTAGGGTCCAAGTCTCCTGGATCCCGCTCGTGAGAAGATCACGCCCGAAGGTTTCATTCCGCTTGGACTCCGTTTGATATTCCGCTTCTTCAAACACCAAATAGGCAAAAAACAACAATTCTGGGCTAGGCCTCCGGTTAATAGGTTAGTCCCAAAAGTAATATAAAAGTGGAAAATAAAGCCCAATATAGTCCAAAACAGTAGATAAAGTAGCATGGAGCAATCAAAAATTATAGATACGTTGGAGACGTATCACAGAGTCACACTCTTCGGTGCCTCAGCGGATGGCCTGCAACCCTGGGTGGTGCAGCCACGTCGTGGTGGACGTGTCGGCCTCCCCCGAACATGATGGATCCATTGTCGACCTCACATCGACCGACACCGTCAAGGCTCCGGACTCCAACGAGAAAGAGTAGGACATGGGAGACAACGGCGCCTCGAGTCCCGTGAGCAGGTGTGTGTCCCATGTCCTACTCCGCCTTGTCGACGATCGGAGCAACAATTTGAGGGGCGCAGCCGGCCGCCGGACATGGGCACGGCGGAGGCAGACGACCTTCGCTTAGATTAGGTTTCACATTGCATGTAATTGTATGTATTTGAGGCTCCGTAATTGATGTATCCGATTGTGGAAATGATTTTGATGCGTGACCGATCATTATTCGGGGACGCGCCCGCGCGTGCCCATTGGCGGTTAGATTTGGTGTATCCGGCCATAGATGCTCTAAGGGTACCCCAATTCATTATATCTTCATCTATATCATATACATTAAATGTGGATGTAGATATATAACTTCTTCAATGGATTGTATCTCAAAGATATCTCATTTAATATGGTTTGTGGGAGAAAAAAATATATGAGTTGTCATTGTTTTAGTTCTAAGAGCTATATCTAGATTAAGATATGATAACTGTCTCTTTTTCTCATTAACTAGGTTGTCACATTAGATTTTACTTAGAGCATGTATAATAAGGTGACCTACACAGGCTATAAGGAATTATATATTATATTTTTTGCTAGTTGGAGGATGGAGAAGGAAAAAGGTCGGGCTGAAGAATAAGAGCCCAACAGACACTTTGTGAGATTGTAAGGTGGGTCAATGATACGTCTCCAACGTATTTATAATTTTTTATTGTTCCCATGCTATTATATTATCTGTTTTGGATGTTTTATATGCATTAATATGCTATTTTATATTATCTTTGGGACTAACCTATTAACCTAGAGCCCAATGCCAGTTCCTGTTTTCCCCTGTTTTTGAGTTTCGCAGAAAAGGAATACCAAACGGAGTCCAAACGGAATAAAACTTTCGTGATGATTTTTCTTGGACCAAAAGGAAACCAGGAGACTTGGAGATGAAGTCGAAGGAGCCACGAGGCGGCCACAAGGACGGAGGGCGCGCCCCCACCCTTATGGGCCCATCATGCACTTCCTGACCTAATTCTTTCGCCTATATATACTCTTATATCACCAAACCAACAGAGGCATCAACGAAAATACTTTTCCACCACCGTAACCTTTTGTACCCGTGAGATCCCATCTAGGGGCCTTTTCTGGCGTCCTGTCGGAGGTGGATTCGATCACGGAGGGCTTCTACATCAACTCTATTGCCCTTCCGATGAAGCGTGAGTAGTTTACCACAGACCTACGGGTCCATAGCTAGTAGCTAGATGGCTTCTTCTCTCTCTTTGATTCTCAATACCATGTTCTCCTCGATGTTCTTGGAGATCTATTCAATGTAATACTTTTTTGCGGTGGGTTTGCCGAGATCCGATGAATTGTGGATTTATGATCAACTTATCTATGAATATTATTTGAATCTTCTCTGAATTCTTATATGCATGATTTTATATCTTTGTAATTCTCTTCGAACTATCAATTTGGTTTGGCCAACTAGATTTGTTTTTCTTGCAATGGCAGAAGTGCTTAGCTTTGGGTTCAATTTTGCGGTGTCCTTTCCCAGTGACAGTAGGGGTAGCAAGGCATGTATTGTATTGTTGCCATCGAGGATAAAAAGATGGGGTTTTCATCATATTGTTTGAGTTAGTTCCTCTACATCATGTCATCTTGCTTAATGCATTACTCCGTTCTTTATGAACTTAATACTCTACATGCATGCTGGATAGCGGTCGATGTGTGGAGTAATAGTAGTAGATGCAGGCAAGAGTCGGTCTACTTGACACAGATGTGATGCCTATATTCATGATCATTGCCTTAGATATCATTATAACTTTGCGCTTTTCTATCGATTTCTCGGCAGTAATTTGTTCACCCACCGTATTATTTTCTATCTTGAGAGAAGCCTCTAGTGAAACCTATGGCCCCGGGGTCTATTTTCCATCATATAATTTTCCGATCTACTATTTTTCAATCTTTTATTTTCCGATCTATAAACCAAAAATACCAAAAATATTTACTTTACAGTTTATCTATATCCATCAGATCTCACTTTTGCAAGTAACCGTGAAGGGATTGACAACCCCTTTATCGCGTTGTGTGCAAGTTGTTGATTGTTTGTGCAGGTATTCGGTGATTTGTGCGTTGTCTCCTACTGGATTGATACCTTGGTTCCCAAAGTGAGGGAAATACTTATCTCTACTTTGCTCCATCACCCTTTCCTTTTAAAGGAAAAAACCAACGCAAGCTCAATAAGTAGCAGGAATAATTTTTGGCGCCGTTGGCGGGGAGTTGTACGCCAAGCCAAGACATACCAAGTAACCATCATAAACTCTCATCTCTTGCATTACGTTATTCGCCATTCGCCTCTCGTTTTCCTCTCCCCCACTTCTAAAATGATTTTAGAAAAGATTCGCCTTCTTCTTTGCCTCTTCTTCGCCCCTCTTCCGTTCGTGTTCTTTGTTTGCTTTTGTGTGCTCGTGTGTTGGATTGCTTGCTTTGTCATGATGGCTCAAGAGAATACCAAATTGTGTGACTTTTCCAACACTAATAATAATGATTTTATTAGTACTCCGATTGCTCCCGCTACTAATGTGGAATCTTGTAAAATTAATGCCGCTTTGCTGAATCTTGTTACGAAAGATCAATTCTCCCGCCTTCCTAGTGAAGATGTTGCATCCCATCTAAAAAAATTCATTGATTTGAGTGATATGCAAAAGAAAAAAGATGTGAATAATGATATTTTTAAATTGAAGCTATTGCTGTTCTCGCTTCGAGATCGTGGTAAAACTTGGTTTTCATCTTTGCCTAAAAATAGTATTGATTCATGGAATAAGTGTAAAGATGCTTTTATTTCCAAGTATTTTCCTCCCGCTAAGATCATCTCCCTTAGGAACGATATTATGAATTTTAAGCAGCTTGATGATGAACATGTTGCACAATCTTGGGAGAGGATGAAATTGATGATACGAAATTGCCTTACTCATGGTTTGAATTTGTGGAGATTATACAAATTTTTATGCCGGATTGAATTTTGCTTCTAGAAATCTTTTAGATTCGTCCGCGGGAGGTACTTTTATGGAAATTACTTTAGAAGAAGCTACTAAACTCCTAGATAATATTATGGTTAATTATTCTCAATGGCATACCGAAAGATCTTCCACTAATAAAAAAGTGCATGTGATTGAAGAGATTAATGTTTTGAGTGGAAAGATGGATGAGCTTATGAAATTATTTGCTAGCAAGAGTGCTTCTATTGATCCTAATGATATGCCTTTGTCTAGATTGAAAATAATAATGAATCTATGGATGTGAGTTTTGTTGGTAGGAACAATTTTGGTAATAACGCGTATAGAGGCAATTTTAATCCTAGGCCGTTTCCTAATACTTCCTCTAATAATTATTGTAATTCCTACAACAATTCTTAGGGAAATTATAATAAGGTGCCCTCTTATTTTAAGAATAGTGTTAAACAATTTTTGAGTTCGCAAAAGAATTTCAATGCTTTGATTGAAGAAAAATAGCTTAAGATTGATGATTTGGCTAGGAACGTGGATAGAACTTCTCTTGATATTGATTCCTTGAAACTTAGATCTATTCCACCCAAGCATGATATCAATTAGTTTCTCAAAGCTATGAGAATTTACATTGCTGAGTGCAAAGAAAGAACCGCTAAGATGCGTGCTAAGCGAGATTGGTTTGTAAAAAAGTGTTCTTCTAGTTTCCGTGAAAATAAACATGAAGATCTTAAAGTGGTTGATGTGGCTCCTATTGAATCTTTGTTTTCGAATATAAATCTTGATAAAGATGGGACCGGAGATGAGTCCACTTTAGCTAAAAGGGGTCCCAATGATTCGTAGTTTTTAGATCTTGATGCAAAAATTGATAAAGTGGGATTGGAGTGAAGGAAATATGCCCTAGAGGCAATAATAAAGTTATTATTTATTTACTTATTTCATGATAAATGTTTATTATTCATGCTAGAATTGTATTAACCGGAAACTTAGTACATGTGTGAATACATAGACAAAACAGAGTGTCACTAGTATGCCTCTACTTGACTAGCTCGTTGAATCAAAGATGGTTGAGTTTCCCAGCCATAGACATGAGTTGTCATTTGATTAACGGGATCACATCATTAGAGAATGATGTGATTGACTTGACCCATTCCGTTAGCTTAGCACTTGATCGTTTAGTATGTTGCCATTGCTTTCTTCATGACTTATACATGTTCCTATGACTATGAGATTATGCAACTCCCGAATACCGGAGGAACACTTTGTGTGCTACCAAACGTCACAACGTAACTGGGTGATTATAAAGGTGCTCTACAGGTGTCTCTGATGGTACTTGTTGAGTTGGCATAGATCGAGATTAGGATTTGTCACTCCGGTTGTCGGAGAGGTATCTCTGGGCCCTCTCGGTAATGCACATCACTATAAGCCTTGCAAGCAATGTGACTAATGTGTTAGTTATGGATGATGCATTACGGAACGAGTAAAGAGACTTGCCGGTAACGAGATTGAACTAGGTATTGAGATACCGATGATCGAATCTCGGGCAAGTAACATACCGATGACAAAGGGAACAACGTATGTTGTTATACAGTTTGACCAATAAAGATCTTCGTAGAATATGTAGGAACCAATATGAGCATCCAGGTTCCGCTATTGGTTATTGACCGGAGATGCGTCTCGGTTATGTCTACATAGGTCTCGAACCCGTAGGGTCCGCACGCTTAACGTTCTGTGACGATTTGTATTATGAGTTTATGTGTTTTGATGTACCGAAGGTAGTTCAGAGTCCCGGATGAGATCGGGGACATGATGAGGAGTCTCGAAATGGTCGAGACGTAAAGATCGATATATTGGATGACTATATTCGGACATCGGAAGGGTTCCGAGTGATTTGGGTATTTATCGGAGTATCGGAGAATTACGGGAATTCGCCGGGGAGTATATGAGCCTTATTGGGCTTTAGGGGAAAGAGAGAGGAGAGGCTGCGCGCCCCCCAAGGCCTAGTCCGAATTGGACTAAGGGGATGGGCGGCGCCCCCTCCTTCCTTCTCTTCTCTTTTCCCTTTCCTTCTCTCCTACTCCTACTACATGAAAGGGGGATCCTACTCCCGGTGGGAGTAGGACTCCTCCAGGGCACGCCAAAGGGGCCGGCCCTCTCCCCCCTCCTCCACTCCTTTATATACGTGGCCAGGGGGCACCCCATAGACACACAAGTTGATCATTGATCTCTTAGCCGTGTGCGGTGCCCCCCTCCACCATAATCCACCTCGGTCATATCGTAGCGGTGCTTAGGCGAAGCCCTGCGTCGGTAACTTCATCATCACGGTCATCACGCCGTCGTGCTAACGAAGCTCTCCCTCGAAGCTCTATTGGATCGTGAGTTCGTGGGACGTCGTCGAGCTGAACGTGTGCAGTCCGCGGAGGTGCCGTACCTTCGGTGCTAGGATCGGTCGATCGTGAGGACATACGACTACATCAACCGCGTTGTCATAACGCTTCCGCTTTCGGTCTATGAGGGTACGTGGACACACTCTCCCCTCTCGTTGCTATGCATCACCATGATCTTGCGTGTGCGTAGGGAAGTTTTTGAAATTACTACGTTCCCCAACATGGAGAGGTCAAAACTTTAAGTAGAAATGAACCCACCCCTTTGGATTTCAGGGAATTTAATTATGATAATTGTTCTTTAATAGATTGTATTTTCTTGTTGCAATCCATGTTGAATTCTTCTCATGCTTATAATCAAAGCAAAGCTTTTACTAAACATATCGTTGATGCTATGATGCAATCTTTTGAAGAAAAGCTTGAATTGGAAGTTTCTATCTCTAGAAAACTTTATGATGAGTGGGAACCTACTATTAAGATTAAGACTAAAGATTATGAGTGCCGTGCTTTGTGTGATTTGGGTGCTAGTGTTTCCACGATTCCAAAAATCTTTATGTGATGTCTTAGGTTTCCGTGAATTCGATGATTGTTCTTTAAATTTGCATCTTGCGGATTCCACTATTAAGAAACCTATGGGAAGGATTAATGATGTTCTTATTGTTGCAAATAGGAATTATGTGCCCGTAGATTTCATTGTTCTTAATATAGATTGCAATCCTACATTTCCTATTATTCTTGGTAGACCTTTCCTTAGAACCGAAACAATATTATTTATTGACTCCAGGATGTCCTTTCCCTCAACAATTTTAAGAACCGTCTGACTGACATCCGGTCCACACACTTTCCAAAGATGCTGAAAAAATTTGGTCGGGAAACCATCCGGGCTAGTAAATCTCAGAGACATCTGGAAAAGAGCGTATTTAATCTCCTCTTCGGTGTATGGTGCAGCCAATAAAGAGTTCATCTCCTGCAACACCTTGCAACGGATAGTGCTCAGAACCTTCTCCATCTCCAAAACTACTTCAGAACTTATACCGGGTCTGGACACTTGGCCCCACACACTGGTGGCACGTGAAAATGAAGGAACGTGGCATACCAAATATGCCCACCCCACCGGTATTTTGGAACGATAGTGGTGGCGTGGATTGAAAGTGGCGCGTCACCAATTAAGATTGTGTATAAGCATTTCTGCATTGGTGAGTAGCATTGCCTCCAGGAAGGGAACAACAATTAACTGTCGTTGTCGTCGGATCCAACCACCAATGGTCGATCTTGGGTTTTCACCCTTGAGATAATTACAAGCAATTCCTTCAACAAGGTTATGGCGCAAAACACCACCATTTGCATGTATAACCAACTAGGGCCAGACCTAAATTTTTACCTCGGAGCTCGAGACTTGGTACTCGAGAAGCACCACCAAATCGAAGTCATCGTGTGTTGTTGTCTCCACCACTTTTCAGAATCACAACAGTTACATGCGTAGCACGGTCTTAACGTGAGATGCCACATAAGTAAAAAACCATGCACGTGTAAGCAGATAGTCAAGCCACAACAAGTGCACTCTCCATCAAAGGCTGGGAACGATGAAACACATACCACGAATATTTGTGAGGGAGGAAGGTCTGTTACCGCCGAAATCCAGCACTTGCGCACTGTCCTCACGCTCAGTCGTCCTCGCATGCGACACGGAGTTGGTCCGCAAAACATACCCATCATTTCGCCGGATCTGAAGGTCCAAGACCCTCCTGCCCGTTGCGAGAGCTTCCTATCAATGTAGGACCATGAGCCATCCGCATGCCCAAGCGGAGGACTACTTCGTTGGGATGAAAAGCACACCGCTACCGCCTGCGTACCAACAAGTGGAATCACATTCACCGACGGCTTGCCACTAGAGACCGTCGGTCCAGACAAAAACACCACCGATGACGCTACATAGCCATCTGCCTTAAGTCGTCACACGTAGATCCCATCTCCCCACCTAAGACTACCAGAGCAAAGACCTCCCTGCTGCCTACTTCATCAACCCGTGCCGGTATGTACTTAGCCTGGCCACCGGCCTCTAGCGGCAGCGAGGGAAAGGGGAGATGGGGAGGTTGGAGACAACCACCGTGGGGATGGGAGGAGGCCACTGTTGTGGGGAGGGAGGAGGAGGCACGACTACCTTTTAAAAGGTAGTTTTCACATTAACGAATTGAGGGGGAAAATCGTTTACAAGTCAAAACAGTCCGGGAAAACACATACATGTGTAGTTTTGTTTTCATTAGGAGCCCCCCTCCCACCCCTCTGATTTGATTATGGAAACCAAATGTGTTAATACAACTGCCAAAAAATTATATATGTCACGTTTCATGCCGTTTATGTTAAAAACATAATTTAATGCTTAGAAAGTTATTACTGCACTGACTTGTCCTTTGCTTGTGAAATATAGCAATATGTGAAATGGTATATGTACATGTGAAAAAACATAATTTTGTAATTACTATTCTTATTATTATTTTCAGATGCTCGAGGGAGCTTTTTAGCTACCCCTCGGGGCCGAAGTTTCACTAAAGTTGCATACCTTTCACTAGTGCAATTTTATGCTTTATTGTGCAATTTTGGGGAGGTGTGTGGATTTTGGTCTTTTTTGGACGCACACACACAACACCATGCATAATCTTTCTTTCTTTTTTGCGGGTTCCAAGCATATAATCACACGAGGGCACAACAACCTAACTGCACATTAAAGTTTATGAACGTCAGAAACAGTCGGCGAATCTCACTAAATGTATATTGCGAATTTGAACATGGCTCTCCTAGCTCCAATAGCCCACAAAGAAGATTAGAAGCACGTCTAAAGAAAAATATATTATCAAAGCACAGTACTGACTTTTAGTGAGCTCTAAGCAGCTGTTGCATGTTCACCGTCGGCACACCAATCTAAAATTTTACTTGGTCCACAATGAACTACATAGATGGTAGTACGAAGAACAAACTACATATATAAGTTGGGCGTAGTAGTACTCCTTAACCCCGCACACGATCAGGTTGCTCGATCCCACAGAAGTACTCAGAGCACGCCACGCATCTTGATGCATAGATTCTCTACTTTTTCCAGGGTTGGAGGCACAGCACCGCAACCAGAACCAGGACGATCGCCAGAACGACCAGAGATATGATTGCAAGCTTCTTGTTGTCCTTCTTCTTCCAGGCGGCGGCATTCGCTGCTGGATCAGCATGCATCAGTTCAGCTCAACGGGTCAGTTCAGTACTTCAGTTCAGCGTACAACATGTGAAAGCTGCAGGCTTCGGTCGTTCGTCAGGAAAATTAACAAGGGTTTTTAGCTGTGGCGGCGACTGTGGAAACCGCGTGTGGAGTTTGGGCGTACACCTTGAAATACTTTTAGGGACTTTTACCGCGTGTGAGTAGTAGCACTAGTAGAAAACCTGCTAGGAGTAGTATCTGGCACACTCGTCACGTGTTTGCACTGGTAGATTTCAACTATATTTTATTAGTTTGTGTATGTATGGTCAATCCATGGCGTGTTCGCAGGATGTGAAGAAGGTTCCTTACGCCAAAAGGGCCAACGGCAGGCAACGGCTGGCAGAAGGTGAAGCCGGTGGAGTCCATGGACGGGACGGTCGCCGCCTCCGTCGACAACAGCACCCCAACATGCCGCCACACAAAGGTTGTCGCTGCGGCACCCGCCGAGCTGCCATGCCAAGACCGGGACGACAAGGCGTCAAGGCCTCAGCAACGAGAGACGTTGTATCTGACCGACGTCGATCTCGCCGGAGGCGCAGCCACGGGCTCCTCCGGCTACAACAGCGACAAGGATGCTGCCGGCACCGGCACACCGGACACCGTCGTGCTGCTGTCTGGTGGTGGTACTGGAGCATTTGCAAGTTGCGGGCTCGAACGCCTTCCAGCCAGGCCTCGCCGTCTCGCCGTTGGTGCCAGCCTCGCTGGAGTCGCCGGCAACGGCCGCTCGCTCACGACGTCCGGTGTGCCGGTGCCGGCGACTCCAACGAGGCTGGCTCCAATATCGAGACGGCGAGGCCTGGCTGGAAGGCGTTCGACCTGCTGCCGCCGCCGGCCAAGTCTTGCTCACACGGCGACCCAGCCCGCTGGCGCTGGTAGCTTGTTCGCCAGCCCCAACGGCGCGCCGGGCGGATCCAGCTCTGCGCCGTCCGTGAAGTCGACGTGCAGCGCGGACCGCGTGATGCTCAAGAGGAGGTCGTCCAGCCAGGTGCTCCCGTCCCGGAGCCGGAAGCTGTTCATGTGGAGCCACCGGAACCTGCACCGGCCGCATCGAGCACCTTGCCGCCCGCGGGCACAGACCACCAAATGCTCCAGTACCACCACCAGACAGCAGCACGACGGGTACACGTCGGACACGTTCGGCGCGGCCGCGGACGGCAAGAACAAGGGAGATCGCCGACGTGGAGGAAGAGCCGAGGTGCCCGAACCAGCAGGCGAGCAGCATCGTGCAGACGCTCAACGCCTTCTCCTCCGTGGCGCACATCTCCGGCATGGAGATCAAGGCCGTCCCCATGATCTCGGCCTTGTCCAGCCTCCGGGCGGTGAACCTCTCCGGTAAGTAAATCGATACCACATTTGTACAGTCGATGATGATCGCGATGGGCAAGTGCAAGTGCCTGAGATTTGTACGTTCGTTTGATTTGGCAATTGGCATGCAGCTCACATCTCGGCTGGGTCGTTGCCCAAGGGGCCCTACGGGAGCTGACGCGTGATCAGCCTCAGCTACAACCGGATCCGGATCGCGCGCATCGGACACGGTAGCCATTTCTGATTTCTTGTCTCGGCAACGGACCATGAGTCCACTCCACCACCATGGGCTGATCGCGTCAGTTATTCTGCATGTCCTTCCTTCACTCCATTCCCGTGCTCTGGTGACAGCCAGCTATACCATGTTCCCTGAAAACATTCCAGGGTTGTCGAGCTGCACGGCGCTGAGGGAGCTATACCATGTTCCTTCACTCCATTCCCGTACGTTGGTTGTTCTTGTTCGTCGAAGCGCCATGTACTGGTTCTCTGGTTTTCCTAATGCAGACTTTGCAGTAGAAAATCTAATTGCAGAAATCATGGGTAGTCCTCCTTTTTTTTAAAAAAAAGAGAGTAGAAAATCTAATGAGAAAAGAAAATTATCAGACATTATTTTACTGAGGTGACCGGCAAGGCTGTGGACCGGCAAAGTGCTGAAGATAATTTACCGAGGCGGAGCAGAGGACTGTAGCTCCTTTTGCTAACCTGCGTGCCACCTGGCAAAAAGAAACAAAACTAAAATCCGACCTACCGGATTCGAACCAGTGACCTAAGGATTTATCTGCAACACTACAGTCCTCCGCTCTACCAACTGAGCTAAGGTCGGCTTGCGATCTATACTGGACCAGAATTTACATAAATCTAATGCTAAAAGGACAAAGACAGGAATACCAGAAACCATATGGGCATCAGGGTAAAGGATCGTGTACTCTATACGGCTAATTTTTCTTAAATAATACATATTTTTTATTAAATTTCAGAAATATTACGCCGTAATTATATTTTTCAAAAATAATACACATCGGCTCATCGTTGGCGATTGGATCGATCGACCTCTGGCGGGCCGATTGACCTCATCGCCCATCAGAGGTCGATTGATCCATCGCCCACTGCTAACCGATAGGCCCCAGTCGGCCCACTGCTGGCCGATTGACGCCCAGTTTGCTTCCTCTAGGCCGACAGGTGCATGCACTCATTTATTTTTGGAATGAGTATTTGAAAAATGTTGAAGAAGTATTTAAAGAAATGTTGATCATGCATATAAAATGTTAGTCAAGCATTTGAAAAAAAATGTTGAACAAGTATTTGAAAAATGTTGAAAAATATTTGAAAACTGTTGAATAGGTATTTGAAAAATGTTAAAGAAGTATTTTAAAAAATGTTGATCATGTATATAAAATGTTAAACAAATATTTAAAAATGTTGATCATGTATATAAAATGTTAAAGAAGTATTTTAAAAATGTTGATCATGTATATAAAATGTTGAACAAGTATTTGAGAAAATGTTAAACAAGTATTTTAAAATTGAACAAGTATTTGAAAATGTTTAACATGTGTATAATATACATGACCAATATTTTATATTGATCAACATTTTATATACATGATCAACATTTTTACAAATACTTTTTCAACATTTTATATACATGATCAATATTTTTCAAATACTTGTTTAGCCTTTTTATTCAAATAATTGTTTAAATTTTTTGCAAATGCTAGATTAACATTTTTTATACATGATCAACATTTTTACAAATACTTTTTCAACATTTTATATACATGATCAATATTTTTCAAATACTTGTTTCGCCTTTTTCAAATAATAGTTTAATATTTTTGCAAATGCTAGATTAACATTTTTTACACATGATCATCATTTTTAAAATACATCTTCAACATTTTTCAAATACCTATTCAACAGTTTCAAATATTGTTTCAATATTTTTCAAATACTTGTTAAATATTGTTTTTTCAAATGCTTGATTAACATTTTTATATGCATGATCAACATTTTTTTAAATAATTCTTCAACATTTTTCAAATATTCATTCCAAAGATAAATGGGTGCATGCATCTGTCGGCCTAGAGGAAGCAGATCGGCGCCAATCGGTCAGCAGTGGCCGATCGGGGCCTATCAGCCAGCAGCAGGCGATCGATCCAATCGGCCTATAGTGGGCCGACTGGGGCCTAATCGGCCAGCAGCAGGCCGATCAAGATCCAATCGCCAGCAGTAGGCTGACTGGGTATTATTTTTGAAAAATATAATTACGGTGTAATATTTCTGAAATTTAATAAAAAATATGTATTATTTTTTAAAAAATAGCCGCTATACGGGCACTGAACGGATGCACCACAACTCCACAAGCAATTTTTTTAAATACACACAAGCATGCGTATCATATATTCATAGAAGAAGAGCCAAAGATGACTAATACAAGCCTTTCGGCAAAGTGCTACATCGAAAGATGAGCATCCACATCCACCGCGATAACACCGACACATAACTCACCTTGCCCAAACTCAAGCCAAACAAAGGCGAAGAGGACGGGCACATAGCACAAAGGCCGCATCCCCCGCACCGAACACCTCAGAGCCCGACAAAAACACCTAACCAAACTAGATCAACGCACTCTCCACCCATGGTGCCCAGGAGATCGGCAAGTGAACAACAGGAGCTAGCTTGACTCGAAGAAGACGTCGCGGATGAGGCGTCGATGATGGAGTACATAGCGCCCCGGATACTCATGTCCATAGCAACAACCCTCATATGACAACCCGACACCCCAAGCCTCACAACCGAGGCGAGCGAGGCAACCCACACCAGATGCTCCTTCGGAAGACACCCCGGGCACCTAAGCAGCGCCTCCAAGAAGGTGACGACGCCGCTGCCTGGCCTGGCGAACCAAGCCTAGGGTTTCCACTGGTGCCAAAAAAGGGGATGGACATGGCCATGACAAAGCCTCCAAGGAGGAGACGGCGCCCACATGCGTCGCTGTTGCCTGCAGCCATAGTCGCACACGGATTTCTCCTCGGCCCCGTCCGTCACGTCTTCGGGGCACAGCAAACTGAAGGGGGGGCGGGGGCAAAGCTGTCACCTTGGGCCATCGCCGTGAATAAGGGAGCCGGATGCCGTCGAGCCGCTGCCCACCACCACGCCGGGTAACGGGCGCATCCACTTCAGCCCCTGGTCGTCGCACGAGCAGCCTACCATGAAACCTCCATAGGGAGACCACGGGATCTCGTCACCGCCACCATCCCACACCACGAGCAACAGACTGTGGCCACCGCGAAGTCACAACACCCCTCCTCCGCCTCCCAAAACCAGCCTCGCTGGGTAAGCCACCACCACCCACCATGGCTGCCAGCAACAAGACAACACCACATGTCGTCGAGCCGCTGCCAGCAAACCCAGCGCATGACAGGTCCTCCCTGACCGCCGCCGCCGCGCCGCCGTCCTCGATCCGTGGCATGCCGCCACTACCATGAAACAGTTAGCACCAGCCGAAGCAGCCATGCCATAGCTCGCTCGCCACACGCGGAGGCCCGCCGTGGATGTCGTTGACCCCGTCGGAACTGTTCCCCGGACCCAGATCCAAGGCCATCCCACAGCCACCTGGCCGGGATCCGCCAGCCGCCGCACTCCCATGCCTCCGCGTCCCCAGGGCCGCCGCCTCGGCTGCCCCACACTGTCCAAACGCCTTCCTCGCCCCAGCTGAGTCTGGCTGCCACTAGCGCGCCATGAGAAGGAACCGCCCCCGGTGCCATTTGGCAGTGGGGGCCCGCCGCCACCGCTGCGCAGGTGCCAGTGGCAGCGGCGGAGAGGGAGCACCGGAGGGGAGGGGTGTAGGTGGCGGCGTGGTTGCGCCCTCGCGGTCGCTTGGGGAGCGACTCGGGGGAAGGGAAAGTCGACTCCAAAAGACCACAAGGTTTCGTTGCACAAGCAATCTTTTTATCCTCTGGTCAATGTTTGGCTGTCTTTGTATGCAAGCCAATCATACTTTTTTGTGAGGGAAGTCAATCATAACATATTTGAGAAATAAATAAATTATACTAACATTTGGCTGCTGGCATTCCTCTAAAATGCCCAATATTGTGCTTAGTTGCATGATGGTACATTTAAAATCTCTCTTTCATTTTGAAGTTCAACCATATTTTATTAATACATTGATTTGAAAGGTGCGGATTTAGCCGATCGATGAGCGGAGGCAGGGCAAATAAGCAGTGTGTGCCATTAGAGGAAGGGAGCGGTTTCGCCTTTGACTGAGCTCGTGAGATCCACCCTCCATGATGGTGGAAGGTGATATACTCCACTCTCCTGGGACAACGACATGTGCACGTATATGATGGTGGCTTCCTGTTTTGCAAAAAGGCGCTTCATTTTGGTCCTCATAGATGCCAAGGGTATCATTGCCAACATGCGGCATATACGGGAGGGAGGGTCACCACCATAGGGCCGGTGTTTGAGATCCCATGTCATTGGGCATAGTTGGGAGAACAAATTTTGTCATCTAATATATATGCATCACTAGCAAAAGTCGATAATTGGGAAATGGTGGCTATCTCGCTCTCCTAAGCTCATCATGCGCAGTGGACTAGTGGTTGCTTAGCCCACATGTTTTGTGCTGATAGCAGATTGGGACATGCATGAAATTTAGAGACTTTAGTGCAATCAAAGTGTGGATTCACATAAACCAGACTTGTGTTGGATGGATTCAGATGGTGTAAGATATAGCGATGAAGAACCATGCGCCAAAATTGCCGTCAACCAACACGCACCAGAACCTAATAAATCATATGGGTTGCTACCGAAAAGTGCTTCCCATTTCATCGATAGTGGTCGGTGTGCTCCCGCCAATAAGGGCTTCGCGATAATGTAGATCTCTAAGTTGGAGGTGACGTCTTCAATGCCATGGGGATTGTGCTATGGATTTGGATGTTTGCCTTTGGAATCTCATAGGCCGAAACATGTCACCATGAAACAAATTCATTTAAGGGAAAGTAGCGGTTAAGGATCGAGATGGACCTAGAGGGGGGGGGGGGTGAATAGGTACAATTACAAATTTTAATTATTCCTTAGCAATTTTAGGCAATAATGCGGAATATGAAAGTGATCCTAACAATTGCAAGTGAGTACAAGTACTAAGCAAGTAACACAAGCACACAAGAATAGCAACCTTAATACGATGTAAGTAAGTGCAAGAAGACAAGTAACCACAAGTAGAGAGTTAGGGTTAGGAATAACCGCAACTCCGGGAGACGAGGATGTATGCCGATGTTCACTTCCTTGGAGGGAAGCTAGTCACCGTTAGAGAGGTGGATGTTACCACGAAGGCACACCAACGCCACGAAGGCTCACCCTATTCTCCCTTTGAGACAACACCACGGAGGCGTTTCTCAACCACTAATGTAGACCTTGGGGTGATCTCCAAACCCTTACAAACTTTCCAGGGGTAATCACAACGGTTGATTCCTCTCCGAAAGACTCCTACCGCCTAGGAGTCTCCAACCTCCAAGAGTAATAGGATCGTTGGGAAAAGCTCAATACTTGCTCAAATCACAAATTCCTTTGGTGCAAAGAAGGGGAAGGAGTGGATCTATCACTTGATCGGAGAACTTCTCTCAAAGAATCCTAAATCACTTGGGGATCTAGGATTTGATGTAGGTGTTTGGGAGAGAGAGAGAGAGGAGTGTTCTTGGCAAGCTCAAAGTGAATGGTCAACCTTATCCCGTGGAAGGGAAGGGCATATATATAGTAGGTGAGGAAAGGCGACCGTTTGGGATAGATAAGTGCATAGGATATGTCGGACGTCCAGAGAACATCGGACGTCCGGAGGCACATATAGGTCTGGACGTCCGACAGTCATCGGACGATCGGCCGCCGTGAACCTATGAGCCACGACCCAGTACACAGGACACGGACGTCCTTGACGGGCCAGACATCCGGACCCCGGACGACCGGAGAGTCCGGAAATCCGTAAAAATGGTTATATTGTGAAAGTACCAGACGTCCGGAGAGTTCCGGACATTCGTAAAAACCACTCTGTAAAGGAACACCGGACGACCGGGCAGCTGAGAACAATGGATTTTGAGCAAGTTTTTCACTAGATCCAACGATCGCCTCTTAATAGTGCGGGATCCCTATACTCAAGAACAAACCATAAACAAAGTCAATGTCTTGTATATCCATTCTTGAGTTATATGCTTTTTGTCCCTAGTCATGATCCATGCACACGGTCTTTGAGACATAATCCTGAGATATACTTGATAAACATGATTAGTCCCTAGCATATGTGTTGTCATCAACATCAAAATATGATTAAGGGCATGATTGCATTTTCAATCTCCCCCTTTTTGGTAGTTGATGACAACACATATGCACACTCATAATAGTAATCGAAAGTATTTGTTGTGGAGCTCAATAATAATAACCAAGAATGAGTAAAGAGTGAGCTCCCCCTCAAAATGATACCATAGATACTAAACATGAAGAGGGCTCCCCCTCAAAGTGATACCAATATACCCAAATCTCATACACAAGATAATCAAGAATCAAACTTCATATAGATTCATCAAATCTCAGTCTCGACAAACTCATAACATAGGTTCAAGTTCAATACATCATAACATAGGTTCGATTACATAATGAGCTAGAAAGGCATGCATAAAAGGTCTACTCCCCCTTGGCATCAAATATCCAAAAAGATAGAAAGGGGAGAAAATAGAACAGCATCAGAGATCATCCTCATCATCATCATCATGAGCACCACTACCACCCGCCTCGTCAAAGAAATCAGCCCACTCAGGACCCGTAGGGAAACCAAAATCAGAAGGAGGCTTGTCAGGAAGGCGTTCATCGTCACTTACATCATACACTCCGGAGTCTCTCAAGCGAGCCTTCAGAGCGTTCTTGGAAGTGACCATACGAGTGACAACAACGTGATTTTGGGAGCAATGGAAAGAGAACATCTTCATCATGGCAGAGTGAGCCTTCCCAAGGAAACGAGCAATGTGCCCAAAAGGTGCAGAATCGAAGGAGAGCGGCAGCATGAGAAGGAACACTAGCTGCGGTCACGACGAGCAGAGCGATGGGAGGAGGAACATAATCAGCCGCCATGTGAGCTGGAATGACCCATCGCTCATGCACGTGAGTGCGGACAATGGGAAAAGGAGCTACGCCTCGATAAAAGCTTGAATAAAGGGGCATGAGGAAAATCCTCTTGTCTTTGGAAGCTAGCAAGGCGGATCTCATGCCGGAGAAAGTGTGGAACATTGATCTTCCCTTTGGGAGATGCAAAGAGGCGATGCATGAGATCAATGCAATAGCTGCTGCAAGAGCCTTTGTCACCCATCTTGGGATAGATGGTGCGGATGACACATCGATATACGATGTTGAAAGGGAAGCGCCAAATGGAGAATTGGTTCGACCCTTTTGTTTTTCAATGTCGAGACAAAGTTGATATAGGTTTAAGAAAATCCTCACAGACCTCAATGCCCTTGGGCTGTGGTTGGGATCATCCTTGTGGATTTTGAACCCGTGTCGAAATCCAAGGGCGTTGATAAACCGAGCATAAGATGTTTGTGAGTGCGGTGTCCGAGGTCATCCATTTGACAAAGTTATCCGGACCAAAATAACATGTGGCATAGAATTGATGAATGGCAGCATGATTGAAATCATGTTGAAATGCAAATGGAGCAGCTAGATTGGATGACTCAATGAGCTCAATGGCTCCCGGATATTTCTCCGGATGAGTGCGGATATGCTCTAAATCAATGCAGACATGGAGTAACAAGCCTTTAGGAAGGACAATAGTGGTAAAGATGTCGGCTTGGACATTAGTGCGAAAATGACTATCCTGACACTACTAGGAAAAGGGCTATAGATAGGACTGATTCTAATGGCGCCGGAATGTCGATTAACTTCCGTTCCGACAAATTCGGGTACTCCATATGTCCTATTTTCAGCAAAGGTCATGCTAAAATTTTCCGTGAATTTTAGCATGACTTTGCTAAAAATAGGACATATGGGGTACTTGCGACTAATGCATGGGCCGGGGTATCTTAGTACTTAGTTAAGTAGGATCAACGCCTGCCATTCTTGCTGCATTAAACCATAGGTGGCAATAGAGCCAAGTGATTAGGCCCAACTTAGAATTCTCCTTAGCATCGATAAATCCTAGATGATAAACCCAACATAGGTGGCAATAGAGCCAAGTGATTAGTGCCAAGTGATTAGGCCCAACCTAGGGTGCCTCGGCATCGATAAACCCTAAATGATGAAAACTTAACTTGGCTGCCCCGGATGCCTCGGTGTCGATGAGAACCTAAATGATGTACGCTTAGGCTTTTAGGGTGCCTCGGCGTCGACAAACCCTAAATGATGAAAGCTTAGGCTTTTAGGGTGCCTCCGTGTCGACAAACCCTAAATGATGAGACCATGATCTTGTTCCCGGACAATAACCAACTTTTGACCAAACTTTTTCCTATTTAGAGCGTAAACATGGCCCACAACGATGAGGCCGGTGGTTCAGCGGCAAGCAATTCTGGGAGCTGTCCCAGAGATGGAGGAACAATCTCACCGCTATGAGGACGCCATGAAGACACCGATCCTGATTACACAACCCCTAGTGGCGCCGAGGATGACACCACCGATGGTGCCGCCGAGGATGCCACCATCGATGATGGCGGCGCACACACGATGGCAGCCAATCGAAGAAGCAAAGGAAGGACCGGCGTCCAATGCGCCGCACCGTCAAGGAGGAATTCACTCAAGTGGACTCCGATGGGAATCCAACGGAGCCCAAACATATAGTCAAGGGGTACTCGGTTCAGCTCGGGTGCATTCTCCGGAGCACCATCTCGATCAACACCGAGAACCTTAGGCATAAGGACCGAGGAATTTGCGCAACCTCCTCTTCACGAAGCTGCACGAACGATACAAGTTCCCCGCCGAATTTGAAAACACACGCCTCTCAGGGAATAAAGTGAACAGTGCCGCCCTCACGAAGATGAGCACGGCCCTGTCTACTTGGAGAAGCGCGGTGAAGAAAATGATTGATAAAGGTGATAGTTATGAGAAGATCAAGGCGAAATATCCTTTGATGAGCGAAGATGAGTACAAGGAGTTCAAGATCAAGTGCTCGACCAAGGCAACCTCGAATCAAGTCGATGGGGAAAGAAATGCGGGAGGTGAACTTAGGGAACACAAACTCGGTCCCGGTTACAGAGTGGCGGAGCCTATATGGGACAAGGAGGACGCGGGCGTGCCGAGCAAGGCCTACCGCCCCACTTCGAGAAATACAGCGGTAACAAGCGCACCAGGAACTATGTCGGGGCCCGTACAAGGAGGACCCGATAACAAAGGAGCTTACCACGGATCCGAAGACCAGGCGCTTGAGCTTGTTCTGGTAAGGAATACACCCCCGCGTAACTAGCTCCATATGGTTGCACTCTAATTAATCCCCAATATTTCTAAATGGTTCGCGTTCCTTTCGCAGGAAACTGAAAGCGAGAGCGCTGGGTCGCCTCGAGCTCCCTTTCGACAGCCCTTTAAATAGGGCGTTGAACATAATGAAAAGCAAGGATAAGCTCACTAAGCCGACGTCAGCTGGTCGTGTGGCCGACAAAGGCTTGTCCACAAAATGGGGGTCATACTATACCGCTGGTGTGCGGAAGGAGAAAAAGGCCAGCTCGGAAAGCCAGACGCGCGAGGTTGAAGCACTCAAGGCACAAGTGGCGTGGATTCCGAGCTTGTCCAAGAGCAAGTGGAACAACAAGCGGGAGCGAAGCTCAACGCCATGGTGCCTACGTTGATTCATGGGCCGACGACGTGGATTGCGGGCGCCAACAGGGCCTCCCGGTTCGCAACTTCACGGCCAGAACTTCGACAAAGACGCAGCGGCGCCATTGGTGTCTCCGCGGCGGCGCTTATTGGTGTCTCCGGCGGGCGGTATTCGTGTCTCCGCGCCGCACGGCATTAGAGCTTAATGCACCGGGTACGCCGCCGACACCTCGCCAGCAAGCTCCCCCTCCGTCAGTTGCCCGCCCGCCGTTGGCGGTGCCTCGACATTAGCCGAGCTCGACAGCATCACGGTAACTAAGCCTCTCGGCCGATGACTTCATCTCCTTGCCTTTGACTGGGCATCCCTGATGCCCTGTACATGTTTCCGCAGGGCACCGCCGACGTTCCTTGCACTCTTCTGCACTTCGTGGGCGCCGAGTTGGTCGATGTCGCCAAGGGCAGAATCATTCAACCGAAACCGCATGTTCCACGGTAATCCGATGCCACCCACGCGTATAGGGTTGAAGTGGTTGGTGCTGCCGGCTGCGACGAGCTGTTACCTCCGGTTCGACCACCGGGGCCGACGAAGAAGATGAGATGACCTCGGCGCTGCGTAAACTGGCCGCTGCTTTGGCGAAGAGCCAGATTCGCTTTGGGGCGGGGACACCACCCCACGACAAGACCGCCATCGTCTTGGCGCCAAGCCATGGCAAGAACGCCGCAACGCTACCGGACCTGCCGGACATCCCTATGTCGGACATCCCTATGGCACAGGATCCGGACAGCCCTATGGCACAGGATCCGGACGATGACGACAATGACGACGGTACATTTACCAAAGTCGATAAGTACTTTGCCGAACATGGGTACGCTGACGAGTTCTGCGGGCCTCTTTCTCAAGAACCCAACCAAGACGACCACAATCTAGCTGGTACGGCGGAGAAATCCAATTGAAATAGGTGTCGTCTGGCGTTCAGTTCTCAGGAGACGCCTCCATCTCCCGCCTTCACCGAGCCTCAGATAGCTGAGGTGCGAAATATTATCAGCCCCAACACGCCAAGAAAGCGGTGCAGTGAGCGAACTCGGTCCCATTACAGGAGATCAAGAAGAAGGGACGGAAACGAAAGACTAACAAGGGCGCCGGTGCGAGCCAGCCGGCACCGAGTTTGATCCGTGCTCAGGATGGGCCACCTTCACCTAAGGATATCTCGAGGAGGGTGCATGTGGCGGTAGGGCGATGCTACCGCCAAATATGCTGAATGCTGCAACCGGTGCTATGCGGAGTCCGCACGACAGTGTTCTTTCTTTGGAGAAGCGGCGCTCGAGAGAGAATGATGTGGCATACCGGTTTTCGTGGCCAAGGTGCCGAGGGCAAGGGCTTTGCGGATGGCGACATCGGGGTACGATCGTCCTGCGGTTTGATGACATCTTTGCTATGTTTAACCTTCATCCGCTGCACTACACCTTCGTTCGGCTGTTTTCGTTGAGTATGGAGATGCGGATCATTAGAGACAAGACCCCGGACATCGTGATAGTCGACCCCTTCTACATGCGTGCCAAGCACTTGAACAGCGCTGGGGACAGCCAAGTTGCGAGTTCACACCTCGAAGGCGTCATTCGCAAACCCGATAAGGATAACTTCCTTGTGGCTTACTTTCCGAGTAAGTCATCCCTTAACCGCCCGTAACATATGATTTCTTAGATTTTGATCGTTCTTTTTTCTAACATTACGTGTTCGTGCGGTGACACACATTGCACACTCATCCTCTTAAGCCCGAAATATTCCATGGCCACGATTTCGACCGAACCGTAACTCCAAGATAGACTACACAAATGTCAAGAAAGTTCTTGATGATGTTCTCCCAGCCACGCCAAATCTGGAGGCACCTTCACGGGGCAGTTCGTAGTACGGCAAGCACATGTTCTCACACAATCGAAGTTCTGCTGTGTCAAGCAGCCGCCTGGCGGTCAGAAGGATGCCTACTACGCCCTCCATCACATGCGGGCGATCGTAAGGGACCATCATCAACTTCTGCTACCAGATAATCTCAAAGATTGGGCCGCGAGCTTGTCGGCAGTCCAGGACGCGGACCTCAGACAAGAATTCTTTCGCATCCAGTCGGAGTTTGCGGACATCATCCATCAAGATGTCCTTCATACCTTGAGGCAGTTCTTCCTCAGATATCAACCGTCCAACAGTGAGATAGATGAAACGCTACAAATGCAGGGTGACAACGACCGCGATTTCATGACCATCACGACAGACGGCGGCTTCATCCACGCTCTTGTCCGATGAGTCGAGTCGAAAGTAGTGATGTGTAGTTCTGAAACATTGATTAGCTCATGTTGTAATTAAACTTTAATGAATTCATATGTCTCTTTGGTTTGGACAGTCGTTCAACTTAGATGTAATCGATGCTATTTATTAGTAGGACCATGAATCGTGCTATTAATGTCTTGCTTTTCTCTTTCGATCCTTTTGTTGCATACTTACATATTGCTTATGTATTGTCTGATTGTTTGGCTTGTGCATAGAGATGCCGTCGTATGTCGTGTACAAGGGTAAGGTTCCCGGAGTCTACGACGACTGGGAGGAGTGTCGGAGACAGGTTCACCGTTTCAGCGGTAACAGTTACAAAGGGTACACCACTAGGGCGGAGGCCGAATCTAGATATGCCCGCTATCTAGCGGGAGAGAGGAGGGAGCGTTGGAGGAACCGGATGAGGACCAGTTTGATCACGATGATGCTCATCGTGATGACCACAACTCTCTTTTATGTGATGGTAGTTTAGATGATCGATATCGACTTGTAATGTGAAGACAAACTCGATACTCGCGGTCTTGAGACTTGTAATGTTTTATCTTTGTTCGGTCTTTTGAATTCGGAGACTAATATGATGAATTGTATTCGGAGACTAATCTTCTATTGTATTCGATGAATCTGATGTTGTTGTGTGCTGCTGTCTATATTCTGTCCAATAATATATTTTGTAACCTGTGCAAAAATCAGAAAAGAAAAAAAAACCAAATATTCATACTAATGGCGCATCAAGGCAGAGTGCGCCATTAGTATGCCAAAGGATACTAATGGCGTATCAAGGCAGAGTGCGCCATTAGTGTGACAAAGCACATGGTTGCATATGGCCCCCCGGGAGGCATACTAATGGCGATGGAGTTACATACTAATGGCGCCTTGCCAGTGCGCCATTAGTATATATATACTAATGGCGCACCAGTGGTGCGCCATTAGTAAAAAATTCTAATGGCGTGCTACTAATGGCGCACCGGTAGTGCGCCATTAGTAGGCAAAACCGGTGCGCCATTAGTAGGCCTTTTCCTAGTAGTTTGAGAATCCCTAGCAACAGTAAACTGATCAACATCGCGACGCAATTTAAGATAAGAATTGGTGGGAACCACGTTGAAACGCTTAACATGGCGGCCAAGTGGTAATGGCGGCTCAAGTGAGATATGACGAGCATCACCGTGGGGTTGCACCGGACGAGGAGGAGGCTGAAAGGTTGGACGACGAGTGCCCGGCTTGGGTGCAGAGACACGAACACCCACCAACGGGGCCGGGTCCACCTCCTCAAGTTCATCTTCAAAGTCTGACCCCTCCGAGGAGGAGGCGTTGGACGAGCTGGGAGGACGGGCGGCACGCTTCCAAGGACGAGCCTTCTCCTGGGAGTCATCGGAGCCACCACGACGAGACGGACGGGCAGGCCCGCCGGGGACTTGCTTGCGAGCGGAGTGCTTGGTCCTAGGCATCATGACCCTTGGGGAGAAGAAGGACACAAATCAATACCCCACCATAGATCGAGGAGTCGATTCATGAGGGGAAAAAGATATGGCCTACCTTGAAGTGTGGAACACGGAGGAGATCGGCGACCGGAACAAATCAGGCAACCGACATAGGGAGAGACCGTTGAGCGAAGGCCAGTGCTGGTCAGCAGAACCGCGGCGAGGAGCGAGGCCACGGAGCAGATCTCGAGCAGAGAGGAGCACCGGCGAGGAGCATGGCGGCGTGTGGCCGCGGCGCAGAGAGAGAGAGAGCACTGGGCTGGAGCAGCGGCGGTGGGGAAAAGTGGAGAGGATGAGGGAGCAGTTTCGAAACCCTACCGCGCAGTATATATAGGGGCCGGTGAAAATGACCGGACGACCGGAGCCTACGGATGACCGAAGTCGAATAGGAGCCCGGACAACCAGAGGGCACAGACGACCGGGGCCTGGGCCAGGGGAAACAAGAAATATACAGAGATGATTTTTTGGACGGCCGGAAGCCTCGGACGGCCGGCGTGAAAGCACCAGAAAGTATATTACGGACGTCCGGATAGGCCGGACGACCGTGCTGAGTTTAACAGAGAAGAAGTTATGGACGTCCGGAGTTTTACGGACGTCCGGTGTTCCGGCACCCAGGCTAGCTAAGGGGACCAGAGAGTATTTTACAGACGTCCGGAGAGGTCGGACGACCGGGCAGAGTTCATCAGAGAAGATTTTACGGACGTCCGGTGATCTACGGACGTCCGACGCCAGAATTTGAGAGAGAGCTAGGGGAGCTACTGATCATGATGAGGAGATGATGTATACCGTTCATAGTAAAAATTTCTTATTAAGTAACAAGTACCCTATCCCAAACAATAATATTCATATATCACTCCAATATTGTTCTAATGATACGAGTGGTGGCGATTGCCACCATGTGTGAGTATACGTGACATGACACGAAAAGATTTGAACTTTGAGTGCATAATCACTACTCCATCATGGAAAGCACCATAGTTAGATGTTATGGTAGCTTTGAGAGTGTTTGTTTGGTTTATGCATTTCATAGGATGAGGATACTCATGAGTTGAGTGTCTCCCCCTACATATATGCCTACATCAAGACAAGACATTAGTTTTATGCATGAATGGGTACTAGATTTCACATAATATTATCAAGCTCCAAGATACCAAGTTCACGCCTAAGTCGACAAAACCTTGCTTCATCCAATGGTTTAGTGAAAATATCCGCCAGTTGCAAATCTGTACCAATCTGATCAATGTGAATATCACCCTTCTCAACATGATCTCTCAAGAAGTGATATCTAATATCAATGTGCTTGGTGCGGAGATGATCCTTGGGGTTCTCAGCAATGTTGATGGCACTTTCATTATCACATAGAAGAGGCACATGTCTGTAGGTGATACCGTAATCCTTCAAAGTTTGCCTCATCCATAACAACTGAGTTGCACAACTCGCGACAACAATGTATTCAGCTTCGGTGGTAGAGAGGGCAATACAATTCTGTTTCTTCGGATACCAACTTACCAAGGAGCGCCCAAGAAACTGACATGCACCGGATGTGGACTTACGATCCACTTTGTCTCCAGCCCAATCCGCATCCGTGTACCCAATGAGATCAAACTTAGCATCCTTGGGGTACCATAGACCCAACTTTGGGGTGTGAACAAGGTATCTAAGAATATGCTTAACCGCCTTATGATGACTTTCCCTAGGGGAAGCTTGAAATCTAGCACACATGCATACACTAAACATAATGTCTGGTCTAGATGCACAAAGATAAAGCAACGAACCAATCATAGAGCGGTATTTAGATGGGTCGAAATGAATACCGTTTGTGTCTTCGATGAGTGTTATTTTGGTTGGCATTGGTGTCTTGCATGGGCTAGCATCAGACATACCAAACTTATCTAGAATATCCTTGAGGTATTTTGCTTGAGACAAGAAAATTCCTTCTTGAAATTGTTGAATTTGAAATCCGAGGAAGAACTTCAAATCCACATTGAGTGACATTTCAAAATTCTTGGTCATTGAAGCCGCAAACTTCTTGCACAAATGAATGTTAGGAGAACCAAAAATGATATCATCTACATAGATTTGGCATAACATCAAATCACCCTTATCCATCTTAGTAAAAAGAGTGGGATCGATCACCCCTCTCACAAAACCATCATCAAGTAGAAACTTCTTAAATGATCATACCAAGCACGAGTTGCTTGTTTGAGGCCATACAAAGCCTTATGAAGTTTGTACACATAGTCTTTGTGATCGGGGTCAACGAACCCAGGTGGTTGTGACACATATACTTCTTCTTGTAGAGGACCGTTAAGGAAAGCACTTTTCACATCCATTTGATGTAATGTAAAACCATTGAAAGCGGCATAAGCAAGTAAGATGCGAATGGATTCAAGACGGGCAACAGGGGCAAAGGTCTCACCAAAGTTCAAACCTTCAACTTATGAGTACCCTTGTGCCACTAACCTTGCTTTGTTGCGAATGATTACACCATTCTCATCTTGTTTGTTCTTTAAAATCCATTTTGTTCCAATGACGTTGTGCTCGGTAGGTGGCCTCTTGACTAATGACCACACTTGGTTGCGTTCAAAACTGTTCAACTCTTCTTGCATAGCAACGAGCCAATCGTTGTCCATCAATGCATCTTGTACCTTGAGGGGCTCAACACTAGACACAAACGAGAAGTGAGAACAAAAGTTTGTCAAATGTTTACGAGTGACTCTACCTTCCGATATGCCGGTGAGAATTTTGTCAACATCAACACGGCCGGCCACTCGAGGCATGATGGAGGTAAGGGTTTCACGAGGTTCAACTTCATGTCCATCACCCACGTCCTCAACATATGGATCATTAATGTGTGGAGGAAGATCTTCTTGTTCATATTGCATTTGTTGAGGTTCATCATCAATGATTGGACTTTCTTGTTCTTGCACTTGATGAGGATCTTGTTCTTGAAGATTTTCATGAAGAGGAACTTGATCATCTTCTTCTACTTGGGCTAAGGGCATTGGTTGAACACTAGGAGCTTGTGATGGTATGGGTGTTGAAGTAGTTTGATGTTGTGTGAGACTTCCATCTTCTTCTTCATCATCATGAGGTTCTTGTTCCATAGGAAGAAGTGCACCAACACCCATGGTCAAAATGTCTTGAGAAGAATCTTCTTCATCTGCATCACTTAGATCAACTTGCTCCCCATGGGAGCCATTAAATTCATCAAACACCACGTCACAAGTTTCTACAACACATCCATTGGATTTGTTGTAGACTCTATAGGCGTGAGAGTTTGATCCATAGCCAACAAATATACCCTCAATTGTTTTGGATTGAAATTTTCCTAACCGTTCTCTTTTGTTGAGTATGAAACATTTGCACCCAAATACACGAAAGTACTTGACATTTGGCTTGTTCCCAGTTAGCAGCTCATATGGAGTCTTTTCCAATATAGTGCGGAGGAAGAGCCGGTTTGATGCATGGCATGCGGTGTTGACAGCTTCGGCCCAAAAACTATTTGGTGACTTGTATTCATCCAACATGGACCTTGCCATCTCTACAAGTGTACGGTTCTTCCTTTCGGATACACCATTTTGCTGAGGAGTGTATGGAGCTGAATATTGATGCTCAATCCCTTCATCACTAAGGAATTCTTCCAAGGTATAGTTCTTGAACTCGAGCCATTGTCACTTCTTATTGCCGGATTTCTTTGTCAAACTTATGTTGGGCTTGCTTGGCACAATCAACGAAGGTGATCTTGGTTTAGATCCTTGGACTTGAGGAAGAACACCCATGTATATCTTGAGTAATCATCAACAATGAAAAGCCCATACTTTTTCCCACGAAGACTATCCCATGAAGGAGGCCCAAAAAGATCCACATGAAGGAGCTCCAGGGGCCTTGAAGTAGATACTATGTTCTTGGGTGGGTGCTTTGATTGATGTTGCTTCCCGGCTATGCATGCACTACACACACGATCTTTCTCAAAAGAGACATTTGTTAGTCCAAGGATGTGATTACCCTTTAAGAGATCTTGAAGATTCCTCATGCCGACATGGGCTAGCCAGCGATACCATAGCCACCCCTTGTCGGCCTTGGCCATTAGACAAGTTGCATGGAATGTGCTCTCTTTCGAGAAATCAACCGTGTAAAAGTTGCCATCCGACTCTCCAACAAAGGCCACTTCGAGAGTATATCTCTTAAAGACTTTCACATCCGTTAGTCCAAATAGTGTATCATAACCAACAGAAGCCAATTGACGAACATAAAGCAAATGATATTTAAGGGATTGGACAAGCATGACATTTGCAAGAGACATGTCATTTGTGATAGCCACCTTCCCCAACCCAAGTACCTGTCCTTTTGATCCTCCACCAAACATAATGCTCATAAATGGTTGAATAGCTTCCATGAAATCATAGAGCAATTTGCTAGCTCCGGTCATATGATTGGTACATCCACTATCAATCACCCATTTTACTCCACCGGAGAAGGCAACCTACACACAATTATTACTTGGTTAGAGGCACCCATTTTGCAATGGGACCTCTCAAGTTAGTCACAAAGGTCTTAGGGACCCAAATGGCATAAAACCGAAATGCATTTCGAGGACCAACAAACTTTGCATAAACTTCTCCATCCTTAGTCTTACGAAGTACATAGGATAGAGGCATGAACTCTTTTGGCTTGTTGAGAGTGGGCATGCCCCTTGTGGCCTTCCCACTAACAACCTTACCTTTCTCCTTGTGTCCTTCTCGTACAAAGATTTCTTTTAAAGGGGTGGTGCGCTTTTGAGAGGACGTCTTCTTCTTGCTTGTGCTTGGGTCAAACCCGAGTCCCTCTTTGGCGAACACTTCATTGTGTTGGCTCAACACCTCATTAAGGTTCTTTTGCCCTTGCGCACATGTCATGAGCCCTTTCTCGATTTTGAGCTTTGAGAAAACGATTCTCCTCAAGAATAGATGCTAGATCACTACTAGAGTTAGTAGAACAAGCATCAACATTGATAATAGGAGACGAGTAAGCCTTAGCTAGAGTTTCAAGATAAGTAAGTTTGAGCGTCTCAAAACTCTTTGTAAGAAGGGTGAGCTCTTCTTCCTTAGTCTTGAGAGACACGGATAGAAGCTCACAATCCTTAGAGAGAAAAGCATGAGACTTCGCAAGCTTACTTTTATCATTCATCAACTCTTCACAAGAGCCAATACCTTTTTCAAGGAGGCAAGATCTTTAGTATGAACATCAATATTTGCACCAATTTTTAAGCATAGTTCATCATTTCGTGCTTCCTCATATTGGACTTTCCGCTCAAGGATTTCACATTTTTCCTTTTCCTCGGCAACGAGGGTTTCGAGTTCCTTAATGGTGATGGTGTGCTTACTCACCATCTCCATAAGCGTATGGAACATAGTGAGCTTCTTTCCTTTGAGGGAGCACATGAACTTATTAAGTTTAGCAAGCATAGGATCATTTAGATCATCATCCTCATAACTATCCTCTGCATCAAGATACTCATCACTAGGAGTAGAAGGAGTGAAAAGAGGAGGATTTGATCGTGGAGTTACCTTGACCTTGTCAGGAGAGCTTTGGTACTCTCCATCTTCTACCACGGCCTTTGCCATTAGGCACTTGTGAGCATTGCCCTTGTAGTCTTTCATGTAGTTGTAGGTGACCACATCACCGCTCTTGTTTACTAACCTCAAAGTGTTTTGAGAGTCTTGAGAAACTCCGGCAACGCCACTAACATCATCCAGATCAGATTCTTCTTGAGCAACCATTGCTTTTCCATCTCTCTTCTTGAGCTTGGAGTTCAAAGGATCTGGCAACTCTTCTTGGGAAAGGTCTTGGGAAACCTTGGTTTATCTTCTCTCTTCTCATAAGGGCACTCGTTGGAGAAGTGATTGGTTTCTTCACGGTTGTAGCATTTTCTTACTTTCTTGTTTTGAAATCTTCCCTTGAATTTTCCCGCGCTAAACTTCTTGACAAAAAGAGCCATGTATTCATATGAAGGGCCCTCATCGGATTCAATCTCATCACCATCTTCATCATCATCATCATCTTCTTCTTCTTCACTTTGTTCATCTTCACATACATGCTTGGCCTTCAATGCAAGATTGATCTTTGATGATGGGGAACCATGCATGGCAAGATGTTTTGTGGCATTAGCCTTTAACTCTTCAAATAGTTGAAAGGTGGATACGATGTCATCTGTAGTCATTTCCTTGAAGGTATGGTGTTGTCTTATGTCCCACACCATTTGATGGTGATATGGAGCAAGAGCATGAAGTAACTTATCCACAAGGAACCTCTTAGTCATGTTGAATCCATCTTGTGTCTTGTCACACTCACATGACTAAATATCGGCAGTGAGAGTCATGAGACGCTCATGGAGTTGATTGGGGGTTTCACCTTTCTCCATACAAAATTTTTGCAATTGCCCCTTGGCAATTTCATATTCAACACTCGGAGGGTAGAAGTGCCAGTCTTGGATCGTATAACACTTTCCCATAGTTCCTTGGCACTTGTGATGTGTATGAACGGTCTCCTTTGCTTTTCATCCATACCTCTCCTTATACACATGATTGCAGTGTCATTGAGGTCTTGTCATATATTTCTCTAGGTGTGGGGTTCTTTGGATCAACCACATGATAGCCATACTCCAAGATCTCCAACATCTCATCGTTTCCATGTCGAAGATGATCCTGCATAGCAACTCTCCACAAAGAAAAAATGGAAGTGGCACTAAGTAAAGGAGGTTTGCCTTGAGGATTATATCTTTGTTTCTCAACCTGAGGTCTTGCATAAAGCCAAGGAACACTGGTGTGTTCATTGCTAGGATGTTGTTGACCAAGTGATGGAGTAGGCACAGTTGGCCTCGAAGCAGCACCACCCGAGAGTGGTGCAAGCACCGTGGACAACGTGGCTAATCTCATTTGGACCAAGGCCTCAAGAGAAGCATCATCCTCCTCTTTTTGCTTAGCAAGGGCCCGTTCTAGATCCTCCGACGTAAAGGACTTGACTTTAGAGGAAGCCTCGCCTTTATCCTTAGGATCTACAAACAGGGGAGTCCCATCCGGGTTCATCTCGCTCTAGGACGGTTAAGCCACAAGAATAGAGCACGAGGCTCTGATACCAATTGAAAGGATCGAGATGGACCTAGGGGGGGGTGAATAGATACAATTACACATTTTAATTATTCCTTAGCAATTTTAGGCAATAATGCGGAATATGAAAGTGAGCCTAACAACTGCAAGTGAGTACAAGTACTAAGCAAGTAACACAAGCACACAAGAATAGCAACCTCAATACGATGTAAGTAAGTGCAAGAAGACAAGTAACCACAAGTAGAGAGTTAGGGTTAGGAATAACCGCAACTCCGGGAGACGAGGATGTATGCCGATGTTCACTTCCTTGGAGGGAAGCTAGTCACCGTTAGAGAGGTGGATGTTACCACGAAGGCACACCAACGCCACGAAGGCTCACCCTATTCTCCCTTTGAGACAACACCACGGAGGCGTTTCTCATCCACTAATGGTAGACTTTGGGGTGATCTCCAAACCCTTACAAACTTTCCGGGGGTAATCACAACGGTTGATTCCTCTCCGAAAGACTCCTACCGCCTAGGAGTCTCCAGCCTCCAAGAGTAATAGGATTGTTGGGAAAAGCTCAATACTTGCTCAAATCACAAATTCCTTTGGTGCAAAGAAGGGGAAGGAGTGGATCTATCACTTGATCGAAGAACTTCTCTCAAAGAATCCTAAAGCACTTGGGGATCTAGGATTTGATGTAGGTGTTTGGGAGAGAGAGAGAGGAGTGTTCTTGGCAAGCTCAAAGTGAATGGTCAACCTTATCCCGTGAAAGGGAAGGGCATACATATAGTAGGTGAGAAAAGGTGACCGTTTGGGATAGATAAGTGCACAGGGTATGTCGGACGTCCGGAGAACATCGGACGTCCGGAGGCACAAATAGGTCCGGACGTCCGACATTCATCGGACGACCGGCTGCTGTGAACCTGTGAGCCATGACCCAGTACACAGGACATGGACGTCCGAGACGGGCCGGACATCTGGACCCCGGACGACCGGAGAGTCCGGAAATCCGTAAAAATGGTTATATTGTGAAAGTACCAGACGTCCGGAGAGTTCTGGACATCCGTAAAAACCACTCTGTAAAGGAAAATCGGACGACCGGAGGGAGCCGGACGTCCGGGCAGCTGAGAACAGTGGATTTTGAGCAAGTTTTTCACTAGATCCAACGATCCCCTCTTAATAGTGCGGGATCCCTACACTCAAGAACAAACCATAAACGAAGTCAATGTCTTGTATATCCATTCTTGAGTTATATGCTTTTTGTCCCTAGTCATGATCCATGCACACGGTCTTTGAGACATAATCCTGATATATACTTGATAAACATGATTAGTCCCTAGAATATGTGTTGTCATCAACATCAAAATATGATTAAGGGCATGATTGCACTTTCAGGTTGGTGGGAAGAGGTGTAAACCTCTCAATCATTCGCTTACTTCCCATCCAACTCTAGACCAAGTACTCGTGGTTCCACAGGTGGTGGCGGTAGCAACACGCACCTACCACCACATGTGGGGGAGTGCACACCTTTAGTCGTTGGCTCATTGTCTGTAAAGCATCACTTTACAAACAACTCGTCGATCAGAGTAGCAAAACAAATCATTATAGTGGGTTTGACAAATAAACAACACAATTAATTTTAAAAAATCAAATAAATTTAACTATTATAATATTTTAAAACAATTATGGCCGTGAAGTTTCAATCATCATCGAGACTCTCTTCTATCTTGATCTCCTAATGTTCATCCCCTTGTGGTTTGAAGGGGTATCCGTCTCTATCTGGTGTATTCCGTCTTATGGTTGATTGGGTCTCTTTGTCCCATATAGAGGCTATCCAACTATTTCAAGACACAACACCCGACTGCGAAAAAGACTGACAATTGGCCCACTCAGACCTGCTATCAATTTACCATCCAAAGTTTTTTTCCCAGTTACCAACTATTTTTCACTTCTTACATTTCTAACAAGTAAAAATGTTACTTCAGGAAAATCTACCTTTCTTGTTTCATACAACCATATATTTATCTAGAGTTATATTATTCTATTGTCAAAATTGAAGAGTGTGGCAATGCACACATTGTGATCTACTTTCTATAGAGTAAATATCATAAAACTATCACAATTCGGGTTAGAGTTCTAAAAAAATTACTCCCTCCAAACTAAAAGTACAACAACTATCGTGGAATGGAGGGAGTATCACCTTTTTTTTTTACCGATGCTTACCACCCTGAGGGCACTACATCGCCAAAAACTACCACGGTGACCGTTTGAGATGAAATTAATCACTATTATGATATGGTTGGTCCATTCGTCAGGGCTGATGTGGCACACATGTCAACTCCGTTAGGTTTGACCCTTAACTTGGCTGTTACAATAGATGGGCCCACATGCCAGTCTATAAAAGATATTTTAATATATAATTTTTTGATAAAAGAGAGCTCCCTCTCCGATTTTATTTAACATAAATCATAGTGTCTTGCGATTACAAACTAAGAGAAAGCAAAAAAAGCCCAAAATATATTTTAACAAAGTTACAAACACATCCCTGGCATGTGCAAAGAGGACCCCAAATCTCGGATATAAAAAATACAATTAGGCCCACCTCGTCAAGCTCCGGCCGCGCAAGTTGGTCTGGATGGCACTGCAGCTGTAGCTGCCGCAGGGCCATTGGCCGGGTTGCCATCGTGATCTACTTTCAGTATGGGCGAGCCTCGACACACTCATAACCCAATCGACAACCTCTTGTGGGGGTGATTATGCATTTATTGATGATACTGATTGAGATTATTAGTAGTGTCAGGTATTCAATTTTTTTATGTTGTACTTGATGATGATACACTTAAGTGATATACATATTATTATTCATGTCGGTATTTTTTTTATGTTGTACTAATTTCGTTTACTCTTTGTCATGGCAGGTGTTGAAAGACGGAAGGGGAGCCGACTGAGGCCAAGGACAAACATGCCCAAATTGAAGGTGTGCCACACCATCAAGGTAGCTCCACTTATATCGATTCAGGCGAAATTGGGTATGTGGTTTGCTTCATGATTAATGCAATTCATTCATCATGCTAGCTTGAGCCCTTTAATTACTAATTTACTTTGTTTCTCTCTTTCAGGCATGCTACAATAAGACAGATAAGGTGCCAGAGGGGTACGACTTGTATGCCATGGCCCACACTGCCTCTTACAAGCAAGTCAAGGGGGAGGCGAGGAAAGGGGAGGAGTTTAACCCGAGCCAGATTCCCTACAATCCAGAGCAGGTGATGATATCTAGTGGCGGGAGGTCCCGTGGCTCCATAGCCATTGATCCAGAGATTGCTCCTGAGACCAAGGTGAGTTTAATTTGAATGGACGTTACTTGCTAGTCTTAACATTTGAGTGTCATCATGCTAACGAAACATTGGAAATGATCTTTGGTGCAGCGTAACTCCACACAAGCATCACACGATCCTTCTCCAGCTACTGGCATGAGCCAGCCCTCTCCCACACCTCCATGATCAAGGTAAGTTTCTCTAGTTTTTTGCTTAACAAATGCATAAAGACCTAGACTTAGCTTTATTTCATCCAATATGCTTACCATAATGACCTATAGTTAGCTTCTTTTCCTTCAAAATGACTTAATAAGCTTACTTATGTCAAAAATTGCATAATTAGCTTAGTTAGCTCATAAACGATCCATTTTACCTAAGTTAGCTCTAAAATGACTCATTTTACCTTAGTTAGCTTACAAGTGATCCAATTTATCCAAGTTAGCTCTAAAATGACCCATTTTACGTAGATTAGCTCCTAAATGATCCATTTTACCTACGTTAGCTTTAAAATGACCCATTTCACCTACGTTAGCTCCTAAATGACCCATTTCACCTAGGTTAGCTCCAAAATGACCCATTTCACCTTAGTTAGCTCAAAAACGTGGCATTTCACCTTAGTTAGCTCATAAACGACCCATTTCAACTAAGTTAGCTCCAAAATGATCAATTTCACCTAGGTTAGCTAATAAATGATGCATTTGACCTAGGTTAGCTCATAAACGACCCATTTCACCAAGGTTAGCTCATAAACGACCCATTTCACCTAAGTTAGCTCATAAACGACCTATTTCACCTAGGTTAGCTCATAAACGACCCATTTCACCAAGGTTAGCTCATACACGACCCATTTCACCTAGGTTAGCTCATAAACGACCTATTTCACCTAGGTTAGCTCATAAACGACCCATTTCACCTAGATTAGATCATAAATGATCCATTTGACCTAGGTTAGCTCATAAACGATCCATTTCACCTAACTTAGCTCCAAAATGATGCATTTCACCTAGGTTAGCTCATAAACGACCCATTTCACCTAGGTTAGCTCATAAACGACCCATTTCACCTAGGTTAGCTCATAAACGACCTATTTCACCTAGGTTAGCTCATAAACGACCCATTTCACCTAGGTTAGCTCATAAACGATCCATTTCACCTAACTTAGCTCATACGATCCATTTCACCTAACTTAGCTCATAAACGATCCATTTCAACTAATTTAGCTCATAAATGATCCAGTTCACCTAAGTTAGCTAATAAATGGCATATACTTCTTCTTCTATTCTTTTTCTAACTTTCTTATTTGTCATTTTGCAGGTTTCATTCACTTCACGGAAGCCAGCATCATATGATGGATTGCTTGTTTTTTCCTTTGATGCACTTCTTGTATTCTGCTCGCTTGCTATGATGAAACTTTGCATATTGTAATATGTATGGATTGATGGGACCATGTGCAACCTACTATGCATGTATGGATGGATATATATGTGCTGGATATTTATGTGTTGGATATATATGTGCTGTATATATATATGTGTTGTGATATTTATGTGATGGATATATATGTGCTGTGTGCTGTGATAATTGTTGGATATAAGAAAAACAGAATTAAAAAGAGGCAGTGCAGGCTCTTTGCCGTCCGCCACTGACGGCAAAGAGCCCTTTGCCGCCCGCCACTGTAGGCAAAGGGGACACGTGGCGCCCACCTGTGCTTCCTGGCACCTGTGCCATTTGGTAAATTTGCCTACAGTGGCGGACGGCAAAGGTTTTGCCGTCAGCTGGCTGACGGCAAAGAAAAGCTGATGGCAAAGACATAACCTTTGCCGTCTGCCGTGGCTGACGACAAACCACCGTGGGCGTTGACGCACTGCTGACGTCAACTGGCGGACAGCAAATGGGTGGTTAAATGTGCCGTCCGCTGGCGGAGGGCAAAGGCCGCCGTTAGCCACCTAACGGACTAACGCTGGCGGACGTCAAGTATTTTGCCGTCCCTCTCCTTTGACGCCCGCCACTGTAGGCAAAGGACTCTTTGCCGTCCGCCATGAAAAGCAGACGGCAAAGGACCTGTTTGCCGACCTTGTCTTTGCCGTCACTCTTTGCCGTCCGCCGCTGACGGCAAAGCTCTTTGCCGTCCGCCGTGGCGGACGGCAAAATATTGGATTCCTGTAGTGGATGGTGGTGGTGTCCATGGAGGTGATAGTGGTGGCCGTGGGGATGGTGATGGTGGTCGCCGTGGGGGTGGTGATGTTTTCATTGGAGGTGATGGGCACGAAAGTGCTTGAGATGATGAGCATGAAACATGCCTTTGATAGGGCTAGATTAATGACATAGACATGCTATGTTGTGGTGATTTTGGATCAAACTTGACTGATGTGGTGCCTTTCAGATGAACTCTTTTCATGTTATAATTTGAATTCCTCGATGTTATGAACTATACTCTGTTTATGGCTGATTTTTTCTGCATATGTTGAATTTGAATCATTTGAATGTTGATGAAATATCGTGGAATTGTGTGAAATGTATGTGACAAAGGGTAAAGAATTTGTCAAAAAAAAAAAAAAAGCGAGCAAAACTGTTACTTCATGAAAATTTAACTTTCTCGTTTGATAAAACCATACACTTATGTAGAGCTATGTCATTCTATCGTCAAAATTGAAGAGTGCAGCAATGCACGCTATCTTGATCTAGTTTCTATATGGGCGAGCCTCGACATACTCGAATCACCACCGCACGCAATGCAACGCGTTGGTACATGTACCATCCCCAGCAGTTCATGTACCAATTTCATGTCACCTCGAGCCAGTCACAACCACACGGTGCTCGATCAAATCATGGAGAGACGTTGCACGGTGCTAGGGCAGTCATTGCATTGCCATTTCGGTGCACAGGCTGCTTTAGATGAGAGATGGCTAGTGCTGCCATTTTTTCAGCTCCGGTTTAACATGCGGTGGTCATGTGAAGTGAACGCCCAAACTCCACACGCGGTTTCCACAGTCCATAGCTCGTGCTTTTGAGAGGAGTTCCCTGAAACATGAGCCTATCGGGGCCGTCCTATGGAGCCTCTGCTACACCCGGAACGAGAAACAAATTATTCTCGATCGGTTGGCTGCTGGGTACAACTACTCGGCTGATTCCGTCCAGCACATACGCTTCTCCATATATCTCGCCCAAACTGTTGCCAAAAACTAGACAGGGAAAGCTTGATCAAGTTCAAATCAAAACTAATGACGTCAGGTTGATCAATCCAAATTTACATCAAAGAAAAATGGAAGATGGCAAGACGGAGGCAGATACTTGCATACAAGACCTTTTTCTCAAAAAGGAATGTATCTATTATAAAAATTCACCGAAAGTACAAAGCATATCAAACATAATAAAATTAGGAAAACTATATTTTTTCCATAAAATCTTTCAGAAGTACTCCCTTCATTCCATAATGTAGTGCCTATAGATTTTTCTAAAAGTCAAACTTTGCCAATTTTAACCAAGTGTATAGAGAAAACTATCTACCGCTAGAATACGAAACATGTACATTCTGAAAATATATATCATGATGTATCCAGTGGTGTGCATTTAGTATTTTAGATGTACCTATTTTTCTCTATAAATACGGTCAAGATTTGTAATATTTGACTTTTGAAATAATCTATAAGTACTACGTTATGGAACAGAGAGAGTATAGAATTGGTCCCTCAATTTAACAATCAGCAAAATTTAGTCCCTCAACTTCTCAAACTATTTGAGGGTGGGACCCACCTGCTAGTGGTTGAAAAAGACAAATAAGAGGAACAATAAAAAATATTATTGCGGGTGTGGGGATCGGACTGACGTTGCACCCACACCGATATTTACTTAGCGAATCTTCTCTGCCCATTGTATACATTGTACGTTCTTATTTATTTCTCATGCTCTCTCAACTTTTGGTCAAAACCCGGGGGACATATCAAGGTTTGGTCAAAAACTGTGTCCATGTCACACAAAAACCATCAAAAATGGTATCCGCTTTGAGAAGTTGAGGAGCCATGATTTTCTGGTTTTGGAGTTGAGGAAGATTTCTATACTTTTGAGAGAATTGTGGATGAAAAATAAGTTTCGACCTAAAAATTACATCAAAATAACAAGACCACCGAAAGACTTACGTACAGACAGACTAGCAGAGTGACCAAAGGAAAGCTTGATTAAATTCAAAACAAATCTGATGATGTGTTGCCGGCTATTCGATCAATTACAGTAAATGATTATAATCAGTTGAAGGCCAAAATTTGGACCGGTTGACCGACGCCTAGTATGTGCAAAGTTTCATCAGCTAATTTGATTATTTGCATGCTGGACAAAAAAGACAAATATCAGTCCCAAAAGCAAAAAAAAAAAAAAAAGAGAAGGCCCTTTTCTCCCTCGCTAGGATCAGACTCGGGTTGCATCGTATTTCTGGGCCGATGGCTTCACTACGTTCCACGGCTGTATCATGCTTTTGGGCCGACTTCTGCCCTGGGTTTCCACGCAGTCCAGCTGCTGTCGTCGGATTCTCAAGCAACGGACGACATGCAACTACATTCCTTTACAGTAGCTTGTTTATACGTCAGAGGATCTCAGAGGATCTCGTTCCCTCTCTCTGCCCGCGCGGACGCCATGGACAAAGCTCCGGCGGCGGCAGCAGCAGCCAACAACGTAGCCAGTCCTCCGGCGGCTGTGGTATTTTTTTTTAAAAAAAGAGGATGACCCCGAGCCTCTGCATCTGGGCGATGCATACGGCCATTTTATAAATTATTCTCAGAAAACCTTACAAAGTCATACAACAACAAGATTAAAGTCACCGTCTAAGCAACAACTGTCGCTACACCTATCCAATTGATGAAGGCGGCGATAGCGCGGGCCTAATACCAAAGACATCGCAGCCCAAACCTAAACATCTAAAATCGAGGTCCCAACCAGACGATCGCTGGTATGGGGCACCTACCATCCGGCGCACTCCTCAACCAAAGACGCCTGTCGGGTACGAGGCCGCCGCAGCCACCTGCCACGAGTCCATCTTCAGAGTTGTACTATTGCATCTACCGTGTCAGGTCTCTCTGCCATCGATGCCACCACGACGCCAGACAATGTTGTCCTCCTGCGCGAGTCCATCCTCCCACACCGAACTCCGAATCTGCACTGCGCCGCGCCGTCCTGATCCGTCGCCATCAATGTATGGATGAAGCACCGCTCCACCAAAGAAGCCGTCCGCTGGTCCCGCGAAGCCGAGTGCACCTCCAAGAATGCCGCCCCCAAGGGGGTTACGACACATGATTGCCGCCAACATCCGATCAGCTGATCTAGGGTTTCCCTCGGAAGTATTGAGTGGAGTTGGGAGCTTCACCTCGGTGATGCCTTCATGAAGGAAACGATGATAAGGGCATCGTCATCACCGGCTCCGGCCATCGACCGAAGATCAGGTTTTCACTCGGATCCGTCTCAAGAAATCCACCCAACAACCTGTGCACCGTCTCGACCGCCTTCAAAGCCCCAGATCCAGCCGCCTAGATCCGGCGACCAACCACACCAACAAGGCCACCGTGGGATCCTCGGCGCACCGCCATTGCTGAGTGTGCCACCACCGAGCCTAGGAGGAGGGTCCACCCCGCCGCCAAGCCGCGAGAGCCGCCGAGAAGGATCCCGCGCTCTTCACCGTCTCGATCCAAACCAATCCATAGCGATCGCCGTCGAGATCCGCCTTGGGCAGGATTGCACCACGCCATGCCGCCATGAAGCCCTAACTTCACCGGCCGCCACCTCCAGGGCCGCCGCCGGATCCAAATGAACATCGCCGCGCCATCGCTGTTCGCCGCCGCCCGACCGGCCAAGCCGTCGGTCACTGCGACCACCGCCGCCATGACCATGCGAGCACAGCCAGCCGGCCGACCAACTCCGACGAAGAAGAAGGCCACCACCAACAAGCCTAGGGCCGGCGCTCCAGACATCCTCGTGTTGCAGATCAAGTCCAGGACCAGTGCACCGCTGACGGCGATTGAGATTGGTAGCACAACAAATTAGCCCGACTGAGTCAAGGCCAGATCCGCCGTTGCTAGTGCTGTCCTCCCCCGCCGCCGCCGCATCACTTCCATGTCGCCGCCGCATCACTTCCATGTCGCCGCCGATCTGCGCCACCGCCGCCGATCTGGCCGGAAAGGAGCGCCGCCTCCCAACCAGATCGAGATCCGAGGAGAAAACCGCCGCCGCCGCCACGCCACAAGGGCTTTGCCCTGTGACGCCTCGGGCGACGGCAGCGGAGGGGAGCGGAGGTGGGGCGAGGCTGTAGGAGGAGGGCGGGGCCTCCCCGGTGCGGCGCCGCCCGCCGCACGGGGGAGGGACGGGCACCTTTCTAGTCATAAAACACAAAACACAAAACACAATCGTTTGAGCTAATTTCAGTTTCTATCTACGTGTTCTTGTTTCACAGCTGCGGGTGGTGGTGATAGCTCCTGCAGCTAATGTGGTCGTCAATCCACCGGCGAATGTGGTGCTCAATCCACCAGCAGAGGCGGCGTCAGCGCGTGGAGCTGCGGTAATAATGTGATTCCAACTTATTGCTGTCAAGATATATGGATGCTGCTACTTTTTCCTTCCTTGCTTGCTTAAATGTGCTTTGTGTTTCTCTACGTGGTTGCCAGTAAACTAACTAGCAAATGTTAGTTTTGTATACGCTTTCTTGTTTCAGTTTGGCAGATCCAAAATACTGGTTAGAGCCACGCATCGACATAATAGATAGGAATGATGATCTTCTCAAGTACTGCTTCCCATCATTTTCTAAAACCAAGTACTGTACTGTTTTCCATAGAGTTCGCAGATAAAAAAACCTTGCTAATTTTCCTGAAGAACGAGCGTGAAGACTTGCATTCTGGTATCACTGCTGAACTGAGTCTGAACTGACCCGTTGAGCTGAACTGCCGCAGGAAGTTGTGCTGCTCATTGTGTCCCTCTTCATTTTGGTGATCGGCGTGGTTCTGCTGCTGAACTGGTGCCTCTGAAAGTAGAGAATCCATGTCACGTCTGGGGACGAGCGTAAATAAGGTGGCGCAAGTGTGGGTTAAGTTAAAGCTATCGTGCGTCGCGTACTAGCGTGTGTGTGTGTGGAGCTTATAAGCTTTGTGCTGTAAAACTGAAACAATCTACTACTGTACGTCTGAAGAATAATGTAAACTGAACTCTCCCCCTACCTCTCGTCTATGTCTTCTTCTTCTTCTTCTCTCCCAAGTCAGGCATAGTGAACCTCACGTCGGCAATCACACCGGCAAGGGGACGTGACAGTTGGTATCCACCGAGGGGCTGTGAGGTACACGCGGCTGATTCCCGATTCTCGTGACCTTGAGCTGTAAAATCCCGACCAACGGTTGAGGATCGGGCGGTCGATTTCATCGGAAACACATGAAGGCCTTACTCTCACTCAAGCAACGCAGCGCCGTTGAAGAGCATCAGCAGCAGCAGTTCGAGGAGCTTTTGTGTATCAGATTTCAATGCACAACACATATTACTAACGAGCAATTCTTTGTATCCCAATTTATGGGTGGCCTGGAGCCTGAATTGCGAGGTGCAGTGGAGTCACAGGCTCCGGAAACTTTCGAGCACGCCCTGTCTGTTGGCACAAGTTCAGCTTCAGCAGGAGGTAAAGATCTCAAATAGTGGACTGGGCACCTCGTCCCTTCCAGCAGCATGCATGGCCGTACTCAACATTTGGGACACAGACCAGAGGTACCCAAGCCTGCTCTCCGTCTTGGTACTGGTAAATTTTGGAAGGATAGGCAGCTCAGGCGTACCAATACACTTCATTTTCACTGCGGGGAAAAGTAGGACCCAACCCATCAAGGCTACTCCTGAATTACATCTAGTCCAAGCAGCAACCCATCTGGCTGAGGCAGAGCAACTAAGCTTGTCCATAATGCCTTGTCCGGAACTAAATCTTCAGACAACCAGGTCCTGCTGATTCTTGTCCACTCCGGAAGCTGCCACAGGCCCACAGCTTCCTCAAGGCAACCATGTTACACGAGAGAGAATTTCCCTTCCTTTTTTATTGAGTATCTTTTGAGAATTTCCCGTGCACGTCAAATTTTTTTTTTTGAGACAACCGTGCACGCCAAATAGGCACGGCTTCGCTAAAGCCACGGCAACCCATGAGGGATTTTTAAAATATTTTTTCTCTATGGTTTTTTAGTCGGCTTTCAGCAATGAAAACGCCGGTTGCTTTTTAGAAGCTGGATGCTTTAAAACCTATATAAGAACAAATAATATTTTTAGAAAAAGTTTCAACCTGCGCTTTATAAAAAAAATCAGTCTATATAAAAATAATTCACTGTATATTCAAAACAATATTTAGTTGTATAATTTTTTTTCATCGTGTAGCTAAGAAAGGTTCACCATATATCAAAAAATGTTCAATGTCAGTGTACATAAAAAATATGTAGTGTGTATTTGAAAAAGGTTCGCATATACTAAAAGAGTTTCAGCGTGTATTTAAAAAAATGTCCACCACATACAGCAAAAAAACAAAAAATAATAAAAAACAATCTAAAAAGGAGAAAGGGAAATAAGAAAAGAAAAGTTCAAGAAAAAACGAAATAAAAACCCGCACATAAAAATGAAAAACCACTGCCAAGTCATGAACCCCAAAAAAAGAAACAGGAAAGTTCCGTGCTCGCTGTTAAATGACTTAGCGCATCCCGCGTCTGCTTTAGCGAAGCCGCGCCTATATAACGCACGCGGACATCATATAGGATTGTCCATGTACACCGTGTCAAATGTGACTTTCGACCTCTGCAGCTGACCCTTGTATATGATACAACTATACATTTGATTAATGAAAGCGCATTACCACATCATTATATATTAGATTAGATACAATGATGACCAAAGAGCCAAAATATTACATTTGTTATTTTATTTAGTTACATCATCCTTATGTAAAGGCCGATATTTGTCTATCCCCGGAAGGTCAAACTAACATATGGCTGGTGTGGTGCTTTAACATTGTCCCTAGTTTGATTGGAGACCGAGACAAGTCGAATATATATTTTTATTCAGATTGGACTTTTGCTTGGGAGATACACATACTGATGCTTCCGGTCATTCAATTTAGTAGTGCAACAAATATACAAGGATTGTCAATGTTTTGACGAATCACTTATTGATCATCTTCACATGTGTCTAGATATAATTTCCATGTTGGATTGCTTTAGTATTGCTCATATATCTAGCATGAAACTTCAGAGCAAATTGCATGTCATATTTTATTACTCTAACATGTGGTAAAAGTTAGTCTTGAAAAACGCATTAGGCCCTATATAAATGGATACAGGGAGTAACACATTTTTATAATATGCAAGAATAAGCATATAGTAGTGAAATTTACACAAAAAAGAAGTTTCCAAAGAAGGGGTGAATTAGTGGAACTGGTATTATCCTTGAAAAGAAAGAAAATTAAATATAAACTAAAACAAAATCAAAATGGTTTCTAAGGAAGAATGAATTACTACATTTGTGTTACCCTTTACGAAGAAAGAAATGAAAGAAGAACAAAAAAATGAAATATAAAGTAAAACAAAATAAAAAATATTTTCCAAGGAATAATGAATTAGTGAAATTTGTGTTACCCATTAAGAATAAATGAAAGAAGAACAAAAATGGAATATAGACTAAAAAATCAAAATATGAAGTTTTTAACAAAGAATGAATTAGTGGCATTTGTATTACCCTTTTACTTAACAAAGAGAATGAAAAATATTATAGAACAAACAATGTCAAAAATTGCACATAGTTTACACTAAAGTTGCACTTTTATTATATACAAAATAAGCATATCAGAGTGAGTTTTTTGCAAAAGTTTTTTCCTAAGAAATAATGAATTAGTGGCATTCAGATATTACTCTTTAAGATGAAATAAATAGAACTAAAACTAAATCAAAATAATAAATTTAAGAACAAATCAATTAGTGGCTTTGGTATTATCCTTTAAGAAAAAGAAAATGAAATAAAAGTAAAAGAAAAATAAAATAATGAAGTTCTCAAAGGAAGACTTAATTAGTGACATTTATATTTTAATTTAAGAAAAAATCTAAAACAAACAATGACAAAATTTGCACATAATAGACACAAAAATTGTGCTACTTTTAAATGCGTATGGGTAAGCATATAATAATGGCATTGGTATTATAATTAAAGAAAACTAAAGTGGAATAATAACTAAAATAAATAAATATAATGAATTTTTATGAGGAATATTGATGTAATTGCATTTGTATTGCCTCTTAGGAAGAAGAAAATGAAATAAAAATTTGAGAATTTGCACACAAGTTTGCACTAAAATTGTACTTTTTTGTTCTAAGCAAAGAATAATCTTATAATCATGGAATTTCGCACATATTGCATAGTACTGTGTGAATACATTCATACTTACCCAACATACAAAAATACTCAAGAAAGGCAAAAAAAAACCGACTAATAAAGAAAAGGAAAAACAAATGAAAAAACACATAAGAACAGAAAAACAAAGAAATAACAATGGTAGAGAGCGAAGGATTGGGTCCTACATGTAATGGATCTCAGCCCATTTAGCAATTGACTGACCCAAATTAGAGGTCAATCAATTATTCCCATTACAAAACAAGACACAAAACACACAGGAAAAAAAATCATAGGATAATCTTAGATGAAAAATAAATGGTCAAGAAATTGATTAACCCAAATTTTAAAAATCAGCTGACTGACATATAGCTAAAGTGAGCGAGTACATATGTTACAAAATGGTGATTGTTTGGCTGGACACATCTGGAATCAGGAAAAAATAGACTGACACAAAAAACAACTTCAGGCGGTTAAGATATAGACGACCCCTAAAATCATCGCTGGAAAGTTGTGACGCCCGGATAATTATGATACAGTAAACCTATGCTAATAATGCCATGTCACCTCTGATAGAGTTGCTAACCTCGCGTTAGATCAAAACATTTTGAAATCAAATTTGAATTTCTGACAAACAATAACAAATTTTCAATTATCAAAACAAAAATGTTTGGAATATGACATAATTAAGTTTACTAAATTAGGCGCAGCCTATATATTTTTCTAAAACTAAAATGTTTAGGATATGTGAGAAAACAGTAAAGAAAATAAAGAAAAAGGGAAAGAACAAAACAGAAAATAAAATAAAAGAGGAGGACCCCTGGCCAACTGGGCCAGACGACCCAGCCGGCCAGCCCATCTGGCCCTAACCGGCCCAGTCCCACTCCCTTAACCCCCACTATGACCGAACCCTAACCTTGATCCACCCCACTTCCCCACTTCCCCCACATCGCCCGCTTCTCTCCCCACCCCGATCTGGATCGAGATCGAGGGCAAGAACCCGACGCCCCCGATGCCGTAGGACACCGCCGCCGTCCGGGGACCGCTCCGCCGTCGCCAACTGTAACACCCCAAAAATTTAACCAGGTTTTAATTATTAAATTTTTTCCAGGAGTTTAAATTTTTTTCTTTCTGGATTTTCTGTTGATTTCAGAACCCTTCTTTTTAATATTGAGGAGTTTTACCCAAGTGGAAACTTTCCAAAATGTATTGGACTTCTATGCTCTCTCAATATAACAATTCTTAATCAGTAGATTTATTTATTTAATTATTTCTCTCTGAGCTTTATTCCTTAAAATGACTTCCATTTAGTTTTGGAGCTCTTTTTGAACTACAACCATTTGATTAATTTAACTAAAATTCCAACCAAAATTTGGAGATGTCATGTGATGTTTCTAAATCACTTTTATGCAAAAATATGTTTCATTCATTGAATATTTTGAGCTCTACACCTAATTTTCAAATCTGGTCCAGTGGGCAGTTTTGCACTACAGCCTATTTAAATATTCCTTTAAAACCTCCGCCAAATTTATGGGATGTCAGTGGTAGCATGCCATCCAACTTTATGCAAAAAACCTAGTGTTGTTCTTTGGAAAAATTGAGTGAATCGACCTCTTTTTCATTCTGGTCCAGCCTTGTGATTTCTTCTGCAACCCTAATTATTTTTTCTCTAGTGCCCTTGTACTTTCTCCTGCTTGTAGTCAACCCTGCAAAACCCCTAAGTCCAGGAGCATGCACCCTTTGGGACATTTTTGGTTCATGTAATGATGCCATTTACCACCTGTCCAGAATTGAAGTTTTGCAAAACTTGCACTAACAAGTTTCTTCATTTGGCAAACTAACCTCACCACCCTCTCTTGCATCTAAAGAGACCCCACTCTGGAAGTTTTGACCACCCCAAGTACTTCCTAGATGCCTCTGGCATTTTGTCAAACACCCTGTGTGCATAGACAGATTTGGCATGGTTGAAGGTTTTGTGTGGTGAACTTTCCCCTTGCCCCAAACCAAGTTGTCTAGTAGCCTTCTATATGTCTCTAACCTAGGCCCGTGGATTTGTAGTGGCTCTCTAGCAACTTTGGTCGCCCTGGCATTTCGTCGAACGAGTGTCGTGCACGACCAGAGCGCGAGCAGAGCACGCGTTTTGCGTGTGCTCGCGTCCGAGCCAAGACCCCCGGATAAGTTTCCCGAGCTCATCCAAATCCTCTCCTCTCGCCACGCCACGCCAGAAGCCCGACCGCCTCCTGCGCCCCAGCGGCGTCGCCAAGAAGCCGCTTGCGGCACGCCTGCGCCAAGATCCGCCACCGCCATGGGCAGCACCTCCCAAACCACCACAGCACGCCAGCTCGCCCCCTTCGACAATGGAGTGGTCGTCATTAGCCCCTGGAGCTAGCCAGCCACCGCCACGTCGCCCTGCATCACAGTAGGGCGGTCCGCCGACGAGCTCATCCACGACCGCCGCGAACCGACATGGTTGTGCTATAAAAGGAAGCCCCCGAGCCCCTCCGAGCACTTAGGCAGCCTCACACCGTCCCCCTGGTGCCCCCGTTGCCATCAATTGAAGAGGAGAAGGCCGTCTTCAACCTCTCCGGCCAGCTCGGCCGCCGCCTCGTCTCGGTTCACCCCGGCGCCACCAGAGCCTCCCCCACCCTTCCATCACCACCACTCTGCTCCACATCGTCTTGCGGAGCCGCGCAGACCCCAAATGACGACGGCGCATCACCCTAGCCCGAGCCCCCAAATCAACTGGAACTTTCCTCCGCCGCAGAGCTCGCCACCGGTGATTCCCTCCACCTCCGACGACCCTACAACCACCGGAAGGACCGCCCTTGATCCGCGGATCCATCCCCGCCCTCAGCTCCCCGCGAGGAACCGCCGTTCGCCGGCGACGGTCGCCGGAGTCCCGCCTCTGCTCGGGCAGAAGAAGAAGAGGGAGGGAAGACCAGTCAAACATGACTAGTGGGCCCCCTGGACCCACTGTTAGCGACTCCCCGCGCGGTCCACGCTGGATAAGTGGAGGCGTAAGACCCCAAGTACGCCTCCTCTGACCGAAAACGTAATCTCGTTTGAAACGTTTTCTTTTTCTGTTTTTTATTAAAAACAGATTCTTACCAAAACTTTGACTAGCTATAACTTTTGAAATATAACTCCAAATGAGTTGATTCTTTTTCCAACCTCTTTCAAATATTGTCTAGTTTATTTTAAGATTTATTTCAAAAAAATTCAGACAACTTTTTGGTACTGTTTTTAAACTATATATTGATTCAAAAATATTTTAAATAGGATTTGTGGAGAGAGGAGAAAACTTTCAAGAGTTTTGGAATGCACCCAGCCTCCCCACAACTTGAAGGCAAGCATTCCGAACCCTGGCATATTATTGTGTGTGTTATTTGACGCGGTGACAACACCACCTCGACACGGGGTATACGTCATTTTATATGATGTTATGCTCCTACTCATGAGTGCATATTAATGTTTTCATGCTATTGGAGTTTGATATGGTTGTGATGGTAATCACCGTCATGTGCCTTTCATGCATACCGGAAGAGAAACCGGGAAAGCCTCTGTCTTGGGTAGACACGGTCTTGTCCCTAGCCCTCCGTCGAGACGGTCGTGTCCGGTATGGCATGAGGGGGTAAGTCGCGTGACAATTCTGTCTGTTGGCTGATGTATATATATTATTATGCTAATCATGCAGGGAATATTTAAACCTCCTGAGTCGACCGTAGATCGAGTCTTGTCCCGGTAACCCCATACTTGTTTCGTGCTGCCACTTGCCCTGCCATAGGTAGTGCAGTTCGATAAGTTGTCAACCCCTTTCCTAGCACACACCATACAGAGAGGCCTTGGTGGAAGATACCGGAGGCATCCGGTAGGCATGCCACCTGGTCCGGGAGCATGGGTGTTTCAGTTGTAGCCGAAGGGGTAGCTCCCCTAGTTTGCGCGCAGTATAAATTTTGATCCCATGTTACGTCGAGGTTGTAGCCTCCCCACTTAGAGTTTTGCTTAACGGGTGTCATGGGTGATTCCAGACACCGGTAAGTTAGGCTGGTGTGTGCGGATAGGTGTGTTTTCAATTAAAAGACCGTAGACGGAATTAGCCCCGATGGACTAAAGGAATCCGTTACTCGTGGGTAAAGAGTACACCCTCTGCAGACATTAAGCCTATTCGAATAGCCGTGTCCATGGTGAAGGATTACAGTCTGGGATGGGTCGAGTGTCGGTCTTAATGTCGGTCTTCGGAGGAGAAACTATTAAACCAGAACTGGGATCTCGACTTGAGACTTGTGATGATTATGATTATTATTTTGTTGTGGACTAACCCGTTATATTATTGGAATTATCAAATATCCCTGGAATAGTTCTACCTCCTAGGTAATCACTGAGATTATTTATAAGCCCTTTATGTGGTGTCGCTGAGACGCCCGACTGCGGCATGCTTGTTATTTATTTATTCTTATAAGCCCTTTATGTGGTGTCGCTGAGACGCCCGACTGTGGCATACTTGTTATTTATTTATTCTTATAAGCCCTTTATGTGGTGTCATTGACGCCTGATCATGCATGCTTGTTATTTATTTATTCTTATAAGCCCTTTATGTGGTGTCGCCGAGAGGCCTGATCGTGGCATACTTGTTATTTATTTATTCTTATAAGCCCTTTATGTGGTGTCGCTGAGACGCCTCGATCATGCATGCTTGTTATTTATTTATTCTTATAAGCCCTTTATGTGGTGTCGCTGAGACTCCTGACTGTGGCATGCTTGTTATTTATTTTCTTTATAAGCCCTTTATGTGGTGTTGCTGAGAAGCCCGACTGTGGCATGCTTGTTATCTATTTATTTTATAAGCCCTTTATGTGGTGTCGCTCAGACGCCCGAGTGGGGCATTTCTCTTTGTTTACTAAACTTTCGAGGTGTCGCTCCAGACACCCGATCGGTGCATTTTATTACTACTATGTTATTGCATATCCATAAATAACCTGCTTGCATGCATCAGAGATTTTATTTTTGTGACTGACGTCATGATCTTATAATATTTTCAGTACATAATTATCGTTGTTATATTATACCCGTGTTCATAATGTTTGCGAGTACATTCAAAAGTACTCACTGGCTTGTCCCTGGCTATTGTCTTGGCCAGATTTCTTGCGCGGAGAGGAGCGACCGTGATGACAGTTCCGGAACCTAAGCATTGGTGATAGCAGTCTTGCGAAGATAGGAGTTATCCTGGTCAGCTATTCCTGTGGGAAATGGAGTCCCATAGAAACTGATGATCCACAAATCGCTTCCGCCATCAACCACTAGAAACCATTTGTTATACTCACAGGCCAGAATGGTCTCGTACTTCATATTTTGTATTTTTGTTTGGAATTTCTGTATCAAGTTGGTGCCTCATCAGGTAACAGTAATCTTGGGGCTGGTGAGCACAAGGGCCATTTTCTGGAAATTAATACCCAGAAAACCGGTCATCACAAACTTGGTATCAGAGCCAAGCTGACCATTGGCTAATCCTATCTTAGCCAGGTCAATAAACCTAGGTAAACCAACCTTTCAGACCTTAACCAAACCCCGGCCAAGCTTCTCGTGCAAGATAGCCACAGAGTGACTCCGACACCTTTTAACAGTCGGTGCCTGTGACACCCCCAGTGTCATGCTACAGTAATCCCCTGTTATTGGTGTCTGTCATCATGTTACTGTTGCTAATCTTCACTTGATCCAAATCACAGTTCAAATTCAAATTCAATCTAAAGTAAAAAATTCATATTTGCCAAACCTGAAAAATAAAATGTTCAAAGTGTGGCAAATAATCCCTAGGTATTTGTCATGTTGGAACCAACCTCCTTTGGATTCCGAAAGTGCTCCTGGAAATTATTTAGTGGTCCAGCAGCTTTTAAAATTTGGCCTTTTGAAATTTCTAAAAATAATTAGACAACTCCTCTTGACCCCAAACTTTTTATTCCATCTCAAGGTATTGTGTTAGATTTATGTGCCAAGTTTTGTTCAAAACAAAACTCATATGGTACTAAAAGAAAATGCAAAACTGAGACTAAAATGGTAAAATGAAAAGTTAAAAATTTAAATGTAAAAAAAACAACCCCTCATCACGCTGGGCGAACGGCCCACTGGCTGCCAGACTGGCGACCCACCAGGCCCAGCCGGCCTCCTTAGCCCCCACCTCGCTAACCCTAACTCGGTCGCCCCATTCCCCACTCCTCCTCACGCCCCCCACTCCCCACGTTTTCCCTCGCTCCTCCCCCGTCCCGATCCAGATCGAGGGGCGGCAACCCCGCGACCAGCGCCCGAGGCCGACGTCGCCGCGTGAAGCCTCCCCGTTGCGGACTTCCTCGTCCACGTCGCTCGTCGCTCCCGACCCTTCACCCCGCCATCAGGCGCTAAAGCGGATCGCGGCGCCACCTCGCCTCGACGTCGCCCGCCGCCTCGTCCTCATCATCACGACGTCCTCGACCTCCTCCTCAACCACGGCTCCTTCGAGCCTCGCCGGTGTTCCCCTGCAACGGGGGTGAGCCGCCATCCGTCCTCCTCTCTCCCCCCTCTGCCTCGATGTTGCCACCACATCTCGGTGCGCTCGCCGCGCCCGTGCCGCTCCAGCCATGCCCAACGCACGCGCCCGGGCACCGCGGCCCTTCCGGTCGCGCTCACCGCGTCTGCCGCTCCACCCACGCGCCGCCGCCTCGCACCGATGTCGCCGCTGCTGCTCCCGAACTACTACTACAATCGGCGCCGCCCGCAAGACTCGCTGGCTGCCGCCGTCCGGCGACGGCCCTCGCTACCCTGCCTCGACCTCGCCTTTCCCCGTCGGTGTCGTGCCCGCGGTGCCCTTCAGGTGCCAAGGCGCTTCGCTCTGGCTGCACAGCCCTGCCTTGTGCCACCGACTGAGGGACCCCATGCCCTGTTAAAAAAACGAAATTGAAAAATAGAAATAATTATTTAATTAATTAGTAATTTGATTAATTAATTAATTTGCTTAGTTAACTATCTAATTAACTTTGATTAATTTAGTCTAATTAAACCTGCTTAATTAAACTAGTCTATGATAGTGGGCCCCATTGCCCTGTTTGACCAGTCAACGTTGACCCAGTCAACAGCTGACTAGACTGTTGACTTTGACTCTGACCCCACCTGTCATACACTATGGCTGGCACTGCACTATGTGACAATAGTATTTACTGATTAAATTTTGGGGTTGAATAAATCAATACAATCATTTAAAACTTTAGAAAATCATTTTTAAGTAATCCGTAACTCCGATGAAATTATTTTATACATGAAACTTGCTTAGAATTTCGATACGAACCCGAATACGTCCTCCGTATTCCTGTCAGATGCCCATAGCTATATGATCATGTAACTTTTAGACCGATTACAGTGAATGAATAGTGCCCAACTTTAATTAAATAAATCCAAATAAATTCCTAAATAAACTAAATCATTTAGTTAGGCAGTAAAACACCTCTGCATATCATTTAGACATGTCCTGCATATTGTTTGCATTATTGTCGTGAATTTATTGTTTCTCTTCCTCCTTCTCTCCGATAGACCCCGAGACCGATGCCGCCCCTGTGATCGACTACGTCGACGACGACCCCTCCTTGCCAGAGCAACCAGGCAAGCCCCCCCTTTGATCATCCCGATATCGCCCATTCCATTCTCTCATGCTTGCATTAGATTTTGCTACTCATATTGTTCGCTCCTATTCGATGCATAGCCCGCTTTTGTATCTGCTATTGTACCTTACCGCTTATCCTAAACTGCTTAGTATAGGTTGGTTAGTGATCCATCGCTGACCCCACCTTGTCCTTGTTGCCCTGCTTCATCATTGAAGACCCGATCAACGGGACCAAGACCAGGCCCCGCACCGCACATCACTTTCCCTTAGTTGCTCAACACTCTTTGGGTTACTATCGAGTACCGAGGGTGAACCTCTTGACGCTTCGATGTTAACCTCAGTAGTGTAGTCATTCGATCGTGGTCATCGAGGGTGATTTCCTCCTTAACCACTTCCGATACGACTCTGTCGTGCAACCCCTCAAGTGTGAACCTCGGGGGTGATTCCTCTTATGTTCACCTTGCTGATTACATCTAGTGGAATTCATCGGGGGTGATTCCTCGGGTTTTCCCCTTGATGTTTGGACACACGGATACTTGGACTTTACCCCTGTTACTTGGAAAGACGGGTCGACCTTGAGGGTACCCGCGCGAGCTTAATTGCGAGTGATGTGGAGACGGGTTGACCTGGAGGGTGCCCGCGAGATAATTACGAGGCGTGGCCGGGCATTCCTAGCCCTTGCCGCAAGTCCTCGAGACGGGCAACGGGTCACATCTTTCGTGAGTCTCGCTTGTTACCGCTGCGTTCCTAATCCACTATGATTTGGATATTTGATCCGAGGGCCTCGCCCGATAGCACTAACCATCAAGTGGGCATAGTATGGGCGTTCTGCGTCGTATGCATCAGCCGAAGCTTCATAGACGTCAGCGACTAAGTGGCGCGCACCGGGTTGGACTGCGTAAGCGCCTGCCTTGTTGAAGGAGGTACCTAGGTCTGCTCACCGGCCGCGTACGCAACATGCAGGAGTTCCCGGGGGGATGGCCCATGACCCCTGGGGGCATAGGTTTAGTCCGGCGTGCTGGGCTCTCTATTAAGCCTAGGTCGGGTTGCGGTGTATTGTTTGGCCGAGGCCGGGCATGACCCTGGAAAGTGTGTCCGGCCGGAGTTAAGCGAGCGTGGTGGGTAAGTTGGTGCACCCCTGCAGAGAAGAAAACATCTATCAATAGCCTGTCCTACGGTAACGGACACTTGGAGTTGTATCCCGATCGATACAACTAGAATTGGATGGTGATGAGGATTTGATTGTGACGATAACTGGATAGTATGGCTCTGGGATTGCTTTCTCGCAGGGAGTCGAGAAAGGATCTCCGGCCGAGGTTGATAACACTACTACTTTACTTTATGCTACTCTACTCCTTCCGGTTCTTTGCAAGATGGTGGTTTCGGAAGATGCTAGTCTTCGATAGGACTAGGCCTTCTCTCTATTCGGCATTTCTGCAGCCCACCACATATACAGCCTTCCTTTGATAATGTTGCATATGTAGTGTAGATCCTTGCTTGCAGTACTTTGGATGAGTGCTCACGGTTGCTTTGCTCCCCATTTTCCCCTTTCTTCTTCTTTCCGGTTGATGCAACCAGATGGCGAAGCCGAGAGCAGATGCCACCGCCGATGCTTACTACTACGTGGAGGCCGCCGATGACCGGGAGTAGTTAGGAGGCTCCCAGCAGGAGGCCTTGCCTTTTCGATCGATGTTCCTTTTTGCTAGCCTTCTTAAGGAAAACTTGTCTAACTCATGTCGTACTCGAGATATCGTTGCTTCACGACTCTTGTGTTTTCGAGCTTATGTATTCGAGCCCTCGAGGCCCCGGCTTGTAACATAAAGCTTGTATTATTTTATTTTGTGTCTAGAGTTGTGTTGTGATATCTTCCGTGAGTCCTTGATCTTGATCATACACATTTGCGTGTATGATTAGTGTCTGATTGAATCGAGGGCATCACAAGTTGGTATCGAGCCGATTTGCTGTAGGTAGCCCCTTTCCAACTCCTTGGCGAAGTTGAGTCTAGTCATTGAAAAACTTTTACTAACATGGCTGTGTGGCTTACGGGCCCACGTCGCCGTTGGGTGGTATCAGGATCTTTTATTCCTCGTCTATACTCTGGGATCCTGATCTCTCTTCTATTCGGGTTAAATGATTTCGCTAACTCTAACACTAGGTTCTCGTAACTACTTCCTCCCGGAGAGCCCTTCATTCCAGATGATGGCTTGATTCAACAGGAGACCCCGAAGATACTCTCCAATGTTATCCCGAGAACTTGTGTTCATTTCTTTTGCAATCCCTTAACACCGTTGAATCCTTATGGATAACTGCGTGCCTCGCCGTTCATACTTCCATCCCTAGTTGTTCTTGTTATTACATGATATCGGAAAGTATTCTCCGACTTTCGAGAATCCTTTTTCTGACTGCATTGCAGCTCTTTTCTGCCTGAATAACCCTACAAATAATTCTTCACACTTATCGAGGATTCGTTCATCCCCAATTGTTTAGGTATTTCACAAAAGTCTTTGAAATACCATTCGATCTTCCGAAAATCCTCAGCAGCCTATTGTTGTTGAAATTCTTGTTTGCTTGCATTATGGTTAATTGCATATTTCTAGTAATCTTCGTTGACATCCACTGTCACTATCATTCCGAGTCCCTTGATCCAATATGTCGTGAATGCTCGTAATCCTTAATCAGATCCTAGCATTCATCCTTCCGGCTCAGACGTCACTCCAAACATGAGCTTGTTCTTGTCAAATCAAACCTTGATTGATTGTCGACCTGTATCGATTCAACTCAATTATCTTTTGATCAGAGCCTCTGCTTCAGATCTTCTGATTTGAAAATCGTAATTCATTTGTATTCAAGCTTTGAAGTTATGCGGTTATATCTATAACCCGATGCCTTTGCATTCTTTCTTCTTCTGGGTGAGTATCGATACTCACATCAGATCTTTTATGGACTGCCATATCCTTGGTTGGATTATTATCCGACAATGTCCTTCATATTCATTAAACTTGTGAGTTTTACCCTGACACATAATGCCTTTGGTAAGTTCTATCATCTGCTTTTGTCAACCATGTTCTGCTTTCCAGCTGGTATATTTTAATCCTGAAGTTAGTGATATAAGTTCCTAAGATACCCCTACGGGTTGAACCTATGCCTTCCCTAATACGTGTGAACTCGAAAGAGATGTGGGTCATACTCTTTTGGTGCTTCACCAGATAAATATTTCGCACTACAAATTCTTCAAAAACGAGGAGTGAATGAAAGGTTATGCATTGAAGAAGTGGGAGTCGACCTTGAACCTTTGTGTTCATGCCCATGGACCCGATGTAGAACTTATCATGGAAGCTGCTCGTAAAAATAGTTACCCCCTTATTATAAGTTCATCTTGTATCAGTGGTTTGATCATTCATAATCGTGGTTCTGACCATAGTTTCTCCTTAATTCCATTTCCCAGACAAGTTAAAATACTTGTCTCGTGTAAGTCATTTCACCTGTCCAACCTCTAATTTGATCTACCTTCAAGTATTGCCTCATGTTATCTCGATGATTTTGTGTCATTGCACTGCCTCTTGTAAATTCTTAATTGGAGTGATACTCCGTCACAGCATTCCTAGCCTGTTTGGCTATATCATTATCCTGCTAATTTAACTGTGCTCCCTGGTCCTTATTCCCGGAGCACAACTTTTCGACGATGAGCGAAGCTTACGTCGATCTTCCTCATTTTATCAATTCACCTCGAACAACAAGCTTGATTTTGAGCTGGTGTCGTATCCGTGGTTCCAATAGCCTTATGCTTCATCCTTCCTGTTGCTTGATGGCATCGCTCCTTGATGGCATCTTCATAGAGCCTCTCGACAAAGGCGTCGTGATCAGCATCAACATTTTGACTTCTGTTGAAATGACAATTGAATTCATGGTGAGAAATACCATCCTTGACCTACGATGGTTTGATTTATCATCGACTACCCCCTTGTCTTCTTTCCAACACATGGTTGATCATGTCTTGGTTATACCTTGGACTCCTTGCTATTCCTGCAATTGTTCTTTGAGTATTTCTTGTGATCTTCAACTCCAACCCCTACTTGGAACACCCTGTTAATGCTACCTCGAAGCATGATTGAGGTATTCCGAATATCAACAAGAACATCGGAAGCATAATACAAAATGTTTCTTGTTCAATTACCCTCACACCGTTGTATGGGTAATGTCATGGTTCTTCTCTCTCCCCATTATCTAGACGCTTTTGAACTTGCTGTCCTATCATGTATATCCTGCTCCGCTTTCCCTTGGGAAGGATATACTCCCAACTCTTATGTGTGAACACATCTTCCTTTCCTTTGGGTTGTTTGATTCGATAATCATATTTTTCCTTTCCATTGGTTTGTTTAACCTTTCCTGTAACCTAACATATCTGAGCAGTGATAATTCCCTTCTTACGTAAACACCTCGATGTACAAACTCTATCAGTAAGACCTTGTTACTATTGTTGATGACATTCCGGTAGCCACCGATGGACGAGAACTTTGCCTATTGGTCCGCCTCGTTCAACGAGCAGGAAAATGGTTCTCTTCGTCCCTCGCCCTTGGTACCAGCGTTGTTGCCAACATAACTGACAGGTTGTCCGTTGTCCTACCTTGCTATCATGGTCGTGCAAATATTAGCGCCTTCCTGCTTCTAACCCACATGGTGGGCCCATAACCCACAGTTTCACAGGATCGAAACCTGACTCTCCTGTACAACCTTGATGCCGAAATATTCTTTACACTTGGCCTCATATCATGTCACGAGCCACCTTCCGGGAGATGATCTATTCCCGATGCTCTGAACCCCCTTTCTGACACTCTGTTCAAGTATCAATCGTTGTTCATTCAGTTGAAACTTCCTATTGTACCTTCATACTTTGCTCTCGATGTTTTATTAAGTTTCAACTCGAGAGATACTTCGCCTCATTCCCTGAATTGTTCACGGATAATTAACCCTATAAGGGCCAGTTCTCCGGTTACTCTTTATTTCCGCACTTAAATCTCGGGGCGAGATTTCTTGTAGTGGAGGAGATTTGTGACACCCCAAAGTCATGCTACAATAATCCCCGTTATTGGTGTCATGTCATCATGTTACTGTTGCTAATCTTCACTTGATCCAAATCACAGTTCAAATTCAAATTCAATCTAAAGTAAAAAATTCATATTTGCCAAACCTGAAAAATAAAATGTTCAAAGTGTGGCAAATAATCCCTAGGTATTTGTCATGTTGGAACCAACCTCCTTTGGATTCCGAAAGTGCTCCTGGAAATTATTTAGTGGTCCAGCAGCTTTTAAAATTTGGCCTTTTGAAATTTCTAAAAATAATTAGACAACTCCTCTTGACCCCAAACTTTTCATTCCATCTCAAGGTATTGTGTTAGATTTATGTGCCAAGTTTTGTTCAAAACAAAACTCATATGGTACTAAAAGAAAATGCAAAACTGAGACTAAAAATGGTAAACAGAAAAGTTAAAAATTTAAATGTAAAAAAAACAACCCCCCACATTTGGGCCAAGCAGCCCAGTGGCCCTGTCGTGCCGACCCACCAGCCCAGCCAGGCCTCCTTAGCCCCCTCTCTCGCTAACCCTAACTCGGTCGCCCCATTCCCCCACTCCTCCTCACGTCCCCACTCCCCCACGTTTTCCCTCGCTCCTCTGCCCCCCCGTCCCGATCCAGATCGAGGGGCGGCAACCCCGGCGACCGCGCCCCGAGGCCGACGTCGCCGCTGAGCCTCCCCCCCCGTCGCGGACTTCCTCGTCCACGTCGCTCGTCGCTCCGACCCCTTCGCCCCCGCCACTGTGCGCCGAAGCCGGATCGCCGGCGCCACCTCGCCCTGACGTCGCCCCGCCGCCTCGTCCTCATCATCGCGACGTCCTCGACCTCCTCCTCAACCACGGCTCCTTCGAGCCTCGCCGGTGTTCCCCTGCAACGGGGGTGAGCCGCCATCCGTCCTCCTCTCTCCCCCCTCTGCCTCGATGTGGCCACCACATCCCGGTGCGCTCGCCGCGCCCGTGCCGCTCCAGCCATGCCCAACGCACGCGCCCGGGCACCGCGGCCCTTCCCGGTGCGCTCACCGCGTCCTGCCGCTCCACCCACGCGCCGTCGACCCCGCACCAATGTCGCCGCTGCTGCTCCCGAACTACTACTACGGTGGCGCCGCCAAGCGCCACCCCACATTTGCCGCCGTCCGTGACGACGGCCCTGCTACTCGGCCTGACCTCGCCCCTTCCCCCGTCGGTGTCGTGCCCGCCGGTGCCCTTCTGGGTGCCGCGACGCTCGCTCCTAGGCTGCACAGCCCCTGGCCTTGTGCCACTGACCAGGGGTCCCCATGCCCCTGTTAAAAAAACGAAATTGAAAAATAGAAATAATTATTTAATTAATTAGTAATTTGATTAATTAATTAATTTGCTTAGTTAACTACCTAATTAACTTTGATTAATTTAGTCTAATTAGACCTCCTTAATTAAACTTGTCTATGATAGTGGGCCCCATTGCCCTGTTTGACCAGTCAACGTTGACCCAGTCAACAGCTGACTAGACTGTTGACTTTGACTCTGACCCCACCTGTCATACACTATGGCTGGCACTGCACTATGTGACAATAGTATTTACTGATTAAATTTTGGAGTTAAATAAATCAATACAATCATTTAAAACTTTAGAAAATCATTTTTAAATAATCCGTAACTCCGATGAAATTATTTTATACATGAAACTTGCTTAGAATTTTGATACGAACCCGAATACGTCCTCCGTATTCCTGTCAGATGCCCATAGCTATATGATCATGGAACTTTTAGACCGATTACAGTGAATGAATAGTGCCCAACTTTAATTAAATAAATCCAAATAAATTCCTAAGTAAACTAAATCATTTAGTTAGGCAGTAAAACACCTCTGCATATCATTTAGACATGTCCTGCATATTGTTTGCATTATTGCCGTGAATTTATTGTTTCTCTCCCCCTCCTCTCCGATAGACCCCGAGACCGATGCACTTCGTGATCGACTCACGCCGACGACCCCTCCTTGCCGAGCAACCAGCAAGCCCCTTTGATCATCCCGATATCGCCCATTTGATTCTCTCATGCTTGCATTAGATTTTGCTACTCTTTTATTGTTCGCTCCTATTCTGATGCATAGCCTGCTTTTGTATCTGCTATTGTACCTTACCTTCTTATCCTAAACTGCTTAGTATAGGTTGGTTAGTGATCCATCGGTGACCCCACCTTGTCCTTGTTGCCCTGCTTCATCATTGAAGACCGATCAATGGGACCAAGACCAGGCCCGGCACCGCACATCACTTTCCCTTAGTTGCTCAACACTCTTTGGGTTACTATCGAGTACCGAGGGTGAACCTCTTGACTTCGATGTTAACCTCAGTAGTGTAGTCATTCGATCGTGGTCATCGAGGGTGATTTCCTCCTTAACCACTTCCGACACGACTCGTCGTGCAACCCCTCAAGTGTGAACCTCGGGGTGATTCCTCTTATGTTCACCTTGCTGATTACATCTAGTGGAATTCATCGGGGTGATTCCTCGGTTTTCCCTTGATGTTTGGACACACGGATACTTGGACTTTACCTGTTACTTGGAAAGACGGGTCGACCACGAGTGGTACCAGCGAGCTTAATTGCGAGTGATGTGGAGACGGGTTGACACGGAGGGTGCCCGCGAGATAATTACGGCGTGGCGGGCATTCCTAGCCCTTGCCGCAAGTCCTCGAGGCGGGCAACGGGTCACATCTTTCGTGAGTCTCGCTTGTTACCGCTGTTCCTAATCCACTACGATTTGGATATTTGATCCGAGGGCCTCGGCCGATAGCACTAACCATAGGTGGGCATAGTATGGGCGTTCATGTCGTATGCATCAGTGAAGCTTCATAGACGTCGGCGATCGAATGGCGCTGCGCCGGGTTGGACTAAATGGCGCTGCCTTGTTGAAGGAGGTACCTAGGTCTGCTCACCGGCCGCGTACGCAACGTGCAGGAGTTCTTGGGGAGATGGCCCATGACCCCTGGGGTCATAGGTTTAGTCCGGCGTGCTGGCCTCTCTATTAAGCCTAGGTCGGGTTGCGGCGTATTGTTTGGCCGAGGCCGGGCATGACCCTGGAAAGTGTGTCCGGCCGGAGTTAAGCGAGCGTGGTGGGTAAGTTGGTGCACCCCTGCAGGGAAGAAAACATCTATCGATAGCCTGTCCTATGGTAACGGACACTTGGAGTTGTATCCCGATCGATACAACTAGAATTGGATGGTGATGAGGATTTGATTGTGATGATAACTGGATAGTATGGCTCTGGGATTGCTTTCTCGCAGGGAGTCGAGAAAGGATCTCCGGCCGAGGTTGATAACACTACTACTTTACTTTATGCTACTCTACTCCTTCCGGTTGCTGCAAGATGGTGGTTTCCAGAAGATGCTAGTCTTCGATAGGACTAGGCCTTCTCTCTATTCTGGCATTTCGCAGCCCACCCACATATCGGCCTTCCTTTGATAATGTTGCATATGTAGTGTAGATCCTTGCTTGCAGTACTTTGGATGAGTACTCACGGTTGCTTTGCTCCCCTTTTCCCCTTTCTTCTTCTTTTCGGTTGATGCAACCAGATGACGGAGCCACGAGCTAGATGCCACCGCCGATGTTTACTACTACGTGGAGGCCGCCGATGACCGGGAGTAGTTAGGAGGCTCCCAGCAGGAGGCCTTGCCTTTTCGATCGATGTTGCTTTTGTGCTAGCCTTCTTAAGGCAAAATTGTCTAACTCATGTCGTACTCAGATATCGTTGCTTCCGCCCGACTCTTGTGTTTCGAGCTTATGTATTCGAGCCCTCGAGGCCCCCGGCTTGTAACATAAAGCTTGTATTATTTTATTTTGTGTCTAGAGTTGTGTTGTGATATCTTCCCGTGAGTCCTTGATCTTGATCGTACACATTTGCGTGTATGATTAGTGTACGATTGAATCGAGGGCGTCACAGTGCCCAACCTATCATCTTAGCCTGTCAATCATGCGCCAGTGACCGACGCCCATTATGTCCTATCCGCAAGCGTGCGAAGGAAGACTCCGTCCCCTTTTCTATTAAAAGGGCACGCTAGCCTCAACCCATCACAACACATCCTCTTCCCCGAACCTAGCCATAATGCCTGGCCCCGTAGTGCACACTGAGACCACAGCAACCAACCTTGGAGGTTTTGTGACCATACTCGCAAACCTCACCCATCGTGCCTATGCATTAGAAGTGCCCCCAGAATATGTTTTGTACCAAGGAACCATGAGCGGTGAGAGCCGTCAATTCTGGGCCACTGTGCACATCTATGGTAGGGGTCTGCATCGAACGCCCCTGCTGTGTTCACCGGAAGGACCACTTCCTTGAGCCACAAGCCATCCAGCTAGCTGCTCGAGAGGCTATAGTTCAACTCCGCGGTTGTCGCCCGAGTTAATCGTCGCTCTTTCTACTACTACCCCAGGCGTGAAGGGTATAGTAGACCACCCCAAGTTGCCAACGGAGATCACGAGACGGACCCTGCGTTGTTGCACCTAGTGCGCTATGTAGGTGCACTAGAGGCACTGTTCGATCAAATCACCATTGATCTGATCGCAGCTCGTGGAGAGCTGGTTCGCCGAGCCCCGGCAAGCAGGGAAGCCGAGCCCGACGCCGACAACCCAGTCATGCTGTTCGGACACCCGATCGAGACCCTGAGGTCAGCCCCAGCCATCAGCCAAGGTACTTTGATGACCCCAGAAGTGCTTCGTCGTCTTTTGGGAGCACACTCCAACGGGATTATGGCCAACAATCCCCGCGATGGTCATCATCACCACCCCGACCCTGAAGCCCCTCAACCACCTCCAGCTAATCCCGACGATGAGACCCATGGAGAAGCCTCGACATCCACAAGGCACGCCCGTTTGGACATAAACGAGGTAGACTAAGTCACCCGAGTAGTGCCGAATTCTAGTGTATCCTCGCTTTGTAATCGTGTGACCTTGTAAATAAACGCAGCCTGTTGTTATGCCTCTGTTTTAATAGTAACCTTGCATAATTGTGTCAGCCTGCAGTTGCATTTTTTTATTTTAGGCACCGCTACCAAAACCAACCCCGACGACACTCACAGTAACACGTCCCTTTTGTGAGATATGTGTATCTGTGGCTCTGACCCCGACCCTTGGAGCTGATCTGGCAAATTTATTACCTTTCACCACAGTAAATAACCAGCCCGGTTGCTATATAAGAAGGCCACCTCGTGACCTTGCCAAGCACCCCTCACCTCGTGCACCACCCTCACAACCATTTCTTGCCATGCCGAGCCCTAGTATTTATCTGAGAACCCCAGATGCAACCCCGGGTAGCTTTGTCAAAATATTGTGGGACTTTACCTGCAGTACCATGGGTTCTACCCAGCCACCCCAGTACGAGCTGTTCAAATCGAGAATCACCCCTTCCACCTCGAAATATTGGGCAGCAGTACACATCCCTCCCGTAGACTCCAACCAAGACCCAACGGAGGTCTCCTTCGTGGGGAAATCTATGCCAACCCCACATATGGCCATAGAAGCTGCTGCGTACGAAGCGATTGCTCGTATTCGATTCGCGGTACCCTATGCCAGCGAACGAGGGTATTATTACTTTCCGAGATGTGCAGCACCCGGAGAAGTAATATCTCTTCCCGGTGGACGATTTGAGAGAGACCCAAGATCTTGGCCAACCTTGTCGATCGACGCATCGCTCAAACGTTTGAACCAGCGTAGTAATGGGTTATCTCCAGAGTCTCGCTGATTTGAATCCTCGGATTGCCATCGGCAGACCATTGAGGCCCGACCAGGAGAGACATATACATCGACTAGTCAATCCACTCCCTCCGATAGAAGAGGAGTGTGTCCCAGTACCAGAGACATTTTCGCGAGACCCCGTCCAGTTACCGTCATCATTTTAGACGTCACTGCTGTGTTTATTATTTGCAACATTTGTTATTTCGTTGTAACTTATGCATGGTACCCTAAGTTTGTGCGATGAGTCAATTATTTGGTTTCTACTAATATGAGTAGTTTTCTTTGTGATTTATTTTCTTCAAGTTAACCTTTGTCCCGGCGAAAAATCCTGGAGTGAGATTTCTTTTCCCTGAGTTGCTGCATCATGTATTTTCTCACGACATGGATTATTTTTATTCACGCAACACCACGTCAGCAGACCCCCAACCACTCGGACTCACACACTGCTTGCAAAGACGCGTAACCATGTTGCGTCTCACCGACACCTCCCTAAGCACACCACAACCTCCAAAGGAGAGATTAGCGGATAATCATCCGGATACTAATCACCTTCGGCACACCGACAACAGTTAACACCCGGCATCACACCTAGTCCTCGTGATCACCGCCACCGCGGAGAGCCAGCACCCGAGCAGCAGCATCACGGCGATCATCGAGGATCATCACGCACAGGAGCACGGAGAGCCCCAGAACTGCCGCCAGCTCTCCGCACACCAGGATCACGTACCAGTCCGGCACCGCCTCCTCCATTAGAGCCTCGTCTCGAGCTCCGATAAGTAGCAATGGAGGAGAAGGAGGAGGAGGAGCGAGGCCAGGTGTGAGGAAGAAAGAAGGAGCACCGCGGTCGTTTTATAGCTCGAGATCGGTGTACGGTGGGCGAGGTCCACCAGCGCCGCTCGTCGCCCGATCGCCGGTGTTCGGAGGCGAATCCGCGAGCAGTGCCGACAGCGCACTGGCCCGCAAGGTGAGTGCACGCTATGCCGGCAGCAAGCACGCCGCGCACTACCGCAGTACGGCCTAGATGCCCTACGAGCTAGACGTCGCCGGTGGAGAAAGCGCGGGAGAGCGCGCAGGAGAGAGGAAGAAGAGAGAGCCAGAGGAAGGAGGAGAGACCGACAGTGGGCCCTAGGTCCACCTGTCAGCTAGAAGGAGCACTGTGCTCTCGGGTACGACCAGCGTATTTTAGAATTTAGAATTTATTCTATCGTAGAAATCGCTCTTTTTTCCCTAAAACGTGGATTTCTCCACACAGCACCAGTGTCCCACACTATGGTTTCACCCCACTTATTGCCCTCTCACTGTAGCCGCATTTTACCGTTTAAGTAAAGTAATTGTTTTGATTTGGTAGGAGTTTTATTTTCAAAAGCAATCCTTAGCAAATCTTGAGGACGAGATTTTTCTTAAAGGGGGGTAGTATTGTAACACCCCAAAAATTTAACCAGGTTTTAATTATTAAAATTTTTCCAGGAGTTTAAATTTTTTTCTTTCTGGATTTTCTGTTGATTTCAGAACCCTTCTTTTTAATATTGAGGAGTTTTACCCAAGTGGAAAATTTCCAAAATGTATTGGACTTCTATGCTCTCTCAATATAACAATTCTTAATTAGTAGATTTATTTATTTAATTATTTCTCTCTGAGCTTTATTCCTTAAAATGACTTCCATTTAGTTTTGGAGCTCTTTTTGAACTACAACCATTTGATTAATTTAACTAAAATTCCAAACAAAATTTGGAGATGTCATGTGATGTTTCTAAATCACTTTTATGCAAAAATATGTTTCATTCATTGAATATTTTGAGCTCTACACCTAATTTTCAAATCTGGTCCAGTGGGCAGTTTTGCACTACAACCTATTTAAATATTCCTTTAAAACCTCCGCCAAATTTATGGGATGTCAGTGGTAGCATGCCATCCAACTTTATGCAAAAAACCTAGTGTTGTTCTTTGGAAAAATTGAGTGAATCAACCTCTTCTTCATTCTGGTCCAGCCTTGTGATTTCTTCTGCAACCCTAATTATTTTTGCTCTAGTGCCCTTGTGCTTTCTCCTGCTTGTAGTCAACCCTGCAAAACCCCTAAGTCCAGGAGCATGCACCCTTTGGGACATTTTTGGTTCATGTAATGATGCCATTTACCACCTGTCCAGAATTGAAGTTTTGCAAAACTTGCACTAACAAGTTTCTTCATTTGGCAAACTAACCTCACCACCCTCTCTTGCATCTAAAGAGACCCCACTCTGTAAGTTTTGACCACCCCAAGTACTTCCTAGATGCCTCTGGCATTTTGTCAAACACCTTGTGTGCATAGACAGATTTGGCATGGTTGAAGGTTTTGTGTGGTGAACTTTCCCCTTGCCCCAAACCAAGTTGTCTAGTAGCCTTCTATATGTCTCTAACCTAGGCCTGTGGATTTGCAGTGGCTCTCTAGCAACTTTGGTCGCCCTGGCATCTCGTCGAACGAGTGCCGTGCACGACCAGAGCGCGAGCAGAGCACGCATTTTGCACGTGCTCGCGTCCAAGCGAGCACCCCCCTGGATAAGTTTCCCCGAGCTCATCCAAATCCTCTCCCTCTCGCCACCTCACGCCAGAAGCCCCGACCGCCTCCTGCGCCCCAGCTGTCGCCAAGACAAGCCGCTTGGCGGCACGCCACGTCAAGATCCGCCACCTCCATGGGCAGCACCGCCCAAACCACCACAGCGCGCCAGCTCGTCCCCTTCGACAGTGGAGTGGTCGTCATTAGCCCCTGGAGCTAGCCAGCCACCGCCACGTCGCCCTGCAGCACAGTAGGGCGGTCCGCCGACGAGCTCATCCACGGCCGCCGAGAACCGACATGGTTGTGCTATAAAAGGAAGCCCCCGAGCCCCTCCGAGCACTTAGGCAGCCTCGCACCGTCCCCCTGGTGCCCCCGTTGCCATCAATTGAAGAGGAGAAGGCCATCTTCAACCTCTCCGGCCAGCTCGGTCGCCGCCTCGTCCCGGTTCACCCCGGCGCCACCAGAGCCTCCCCCACCCTTCCATCACCACCACTCTGCTCCACATCGTCTTGCAGAGCCGCCCAGACCCCGAACGACGACGGCGCATCACCCTAGCCCGAGCCCCCAAATTCACCGAAGCTTTCCTCCGCAGCAGAGCTCGCCGTCGGCGATTCCCTCCACCTCCGACGACTCTACAACCACCGGAAGGACCGCCCCTGATCCGCGGATCCATCCCCGCCCTCAGCTCCCCGCGAGGAACCGCCGTTCACCGGCGACGGTCGCCGGAGTCCCGCCTCTGGTCGGGCAGAAGAAGAAGAGGGAGGGGAGACCAGTCAAACATGACTAGTGGGCCCCCTGGACCCACTGTCAGCGACTCCCCGCGCGGTCCACGCTGGATTAGTGGAGGCACCCCAAGTACGCCTCCTCTGACCAAAAACGTAATCTCGTTTGAAACGTTTTCTTTTTCTGTTTTTATAAAAAACAGATTCTTACCAAAACTTTGACTAGCTATAACTTTTTAAATATTACTCCAAATGATCTGATTCTTTTTCCTACCTCTTTCAAATATTGTCTAGTTTATTTTAAGATTTATTTCAGAAAATTTCAGACAAATTTTTGGTACTGTTTTTAAACTATATATTGATTCAAAAATATTTTAAATAGGATTTGTGGAGAGAGGAGAAAACTTTTCAAGAGTTTTGGAATGCACCCAGCCTCCCCACAACTTGAAGGCAAGCATTCTGAACCCTGGCATATTATTGTGTGTGTTATTTGACGCGGTGACAACACCACCTCGACACGGGGTATACGTCATTTTATGTGATGTTATGCTCCTACTCATGAGTGCATATTAATGTTTTCATGCTATTGGAGTTTGATATGGTTGTGATGGTAATCACCGTCATGTGCCTTTCATGCATACCGGAAGAGAAACCGGGAAAGCCTCTGTCTTGGGTAGACACGGTCTTGTCCCTAGCCCTCCGTCGAGACGGTCGTGTCCGGTATGGCATGAGGGGGTAAGTCGCGTGACGATTCTGTCTGTTGGTTGATGTATATACTCCCTCCGTCCGGAAATACTTGTCATAAAAATGAATAAAAGAGGATGTATCTAGATGTATTTTAGTTCTGGATACACCCCTTTTTGTCTATTTTGATGACAAGTTTTTTCGGACGGAGGGAGTATATTGCTATGCTAATCATGCAGGGAATATTTAAACCTCCTGAGTCGACCGTAGATCGAGTCTTGTCCCAGTAACCCCCATACTTGTTTCGTGCTGCCACTTGCCCCTGCCATAGGTAGGGTACGGTTCAGTAAGTTGTCAACCCCTTTCCTAGCACACACCATACAGAGAGGCCTTGGTGGAAGATACCGGAGGCATCCGGTAGGCATGCCACCTGGTCCGGGAGCATGGGTGTTTTGGTTGTAGCAGAAGGGGTAGCTCCCCTAGTTTGCGCGCATTATAAATTTTGATCCCATGTTATGTCGAGGTTGTAGCCTCCCCACTTAGAGTTTCGCTTAACGGGTGTCATGGGTGATTCCAGACACCGGTAAGTTAGGCTGGTGTGTGCGGATAGGTGTGTTTTCAATTAAAAGACCGTAGACGGAATTAGCCCCGATAGACTAAAGGAATCTGTTACTCGTGGGTAAAGAGTACACCCTCTGCAGAGATTAAGCCTATTCGAATAGCCGTGTCCATGGTGAAGGATTACAGTCTGGGATGGGTCGAGTGTCGGTCTTCGGAGGAGAAACTATTAAACCAGAACTGGGATCTCGACTTGAGGCTTGTGATGATTATGATTATTATTTTGTTGTGGACTAACCCGTTATATTATTGGAATTATCAAATATCCCTGGAATAGTTCTACCTCCTGGGTAATCACTGAGATTATTTATAAGCCCTTTATGTGGTGTCGCTGAGACGCCCGACTGCGGCATGCTTGTTATTTATTTATTCTTATAATCCCTTTATGTGGTGTCGCTGAGACGCCCGACTGTGGCATGCTTGTTATTTATTTATTCTTATAAGCCCTTTATGTGGTGTCGCTGAGACGCCTTGATCATGACATGCTTGTTATTTATTTATTCTTATAAGCCCTTTATGTGGTGTCGCTGAGACGCCCCACTGTGGCATGCTTGTTATTTATTTTCTTTATAAGCCCTTTATGTGGTGTTCTGAGAAGCCCGACTGTGGCATGCTTGTTATCTATTTATTTTATAAGCCCTTTATGTGGTGTCGCTCAGACGCCCGAGTGAGGCATTTCTCTTTGTTTACTAACCTTTCGAGGTGTCGCTCCAGACACCCGATCGGTGCATTTTATTACTACTATGTTATTGCATATCCATAAATAACCTGCTTGCATGCATCAGAGATTTTATTTTTCTGACTGACGTCATGATCTTATAATATTTTCAGTACATAATTATCGTTGTTATATTATACCCGTGTTCATAATGTTTGCGAGTACATTCAAAAGTACTCACTGGCTTGTCCCTGGCTAATGTCTTGGCCAGATTTCTTGCGCGGAGAGGAGCGACCGTGATGACAGTCCCGGAACCTAAACATTGGTGATAGTAGTCTCGCGAAGATAGGAGTTATCCTGGTCAGCTGTTCCTATGGGAAATGGAGTCCCATAGACACTGATGATCCACAAATTGCTTCCGCCATCAACCACTAGAAACCATTTGTTGTACTCACAGGCCAGAATGGTCTTGTACTTCATATTTTGTATTTTTGTTTGGAATTTCTGTATCAAGTTGGTGCCTCATCAGCTAACAGTAATCCTGGGGCTGGTGAGCACAAGGGCCATTTTCTGGAAATTAATACCCGGAAAACCGATCGTCACACCAACGCCACCACGCCGGACTGCCTCCCCCGCGTCACGTCGTCACCATCGTCCTCCCCATGCCCTGATTGTTCCATGCTATATTATATTCTGTTTTTGATATTTAATGGGCTTTATTATACAATTTTATATTATTTTTGGGACTATCCTATTAACTTGAGGCCCAACCCATATTGCTGTTTTTTTTGCCTATTTCAGTGTTTCGAAAGAAAAGAATATCAAACAGAGTCCAAACGGAATGAAACCTTCGGGAACGTGATTTTCGGAACAAACATGATCCAGAGGACTTGGTGTCTATGCAAAGTAATTAACAAGGAAAGCACGAGGTAGGGGGTGCGCCTACCCCCCTGGGCGCGCCCCCTCCACCCTCGCGGGCCCCTTGTTGCTCCACCGACGTACTTCTTCCTCCTATATATACCCATATACCCTGGAAATATCATATACGGAGCCAAAACCCTATTTCCACCGCAGCAACCTTCTGTACCCGTGAGATCCTTTCTTGGGGCCTTTTCCGGCGCTCCACCGGAGGGGGCATTGATCACGGTGGGCTTCTACACCAACACGATAGCCTCTCCGATGATGTGTCAGTAGTTTACCTCAGACCTTCGGGTCCATAGTTATTAGCTAGATGGCTTCTTCTCTCTCTTGGGATCTCAAAACCATGTTCTCATCGATCTTCTTGGAGATCTATTCGATGTAATCTTCTTTTGCGGTGTGTTTGTCGAGATCCGATGAACAGTGGGTTTATGATCAAGATTATCTATGAACAATATTTGAATCTTCTCTGAATTCTTTTATGTATGATTGGTTATCTTTGCAAGTCTCTTCGAATTATCTGGTTTGGCCTACTAGATTGATCTTTCTTGCAATAGGAGAAGTGCTTAGCTTTGGGTTCAATCTTGCGGTGTCCTTTCCTAGTGACAGCAGGGGCAGCAAGGCACATATTGTATTGTTGCCATCGAGGATAAAAAGATGGGGTTTATATCATATTGCATGAGTTTATCCCTCTACATCATGTCATCTTTCTTAATGCCTTACTCCGTTCTTCATGAACTTAATACTCTAGATGCAGGCAGGAGTCGGTCGATGTGTGGATTAATAGTAGTAGATGCAGAATCGTATCAGTCTACTTGTCATGGACGTGATGCCTATATACATGATCATACCTAGATATTCTCATAACTATGCTCAAGTCTATCAATTGCTTGACAGTAATTCGTTTACCCACCGTCATACTTATGCTCTTGAGAGAAGCCACTAGTGAAACCTATGGCCCCCGGGTCTATTTTCCATCATATTAATCTCCGTTAACAAGTTATTTCTTGCATCGTTTATTTTGCTTTCTTTTACTTTGCATCTTTATCATAAAAATACCAAAAATATTATCTTATCATATCTATCAGATCTCACTCTTGTAGACCGTGAAGGGATTGACAACCCCTTTATCGCATTGGTTGCGAGGTTCTTGTTTGTTTGTGTAGGTGCGTGGGACTCACGCGTGGTCTCCTACTGGATTGATACCTTGGTTCTCAAAAACTGAGGGAAATACTTACGCTACTTTGCTGCATCACCCTTTCCTCTTCAAGGGAAAACCAACATAGTGCTCAAGAGGTAGCACGCCCACTGCCCCGTGCCCTACGACCCGCCGTGAGCCCCTATCTCTCCTCCTCTCCCCTCACCTGTCGTCCGCTCCGGCCGCTCGTCCACGCGCGCGCACGCGTCGTGCTCGCCTGCTCCCGCGCTTGTTGCTGCTCTCTGCAGCGCTCACTGATGCCACTGCCGCCGCCCATCGCCGCTCACTCCGCCCTCGATTCCCTCCTACCGAGCTGCCTCCACATCATGCCGCTCCGTCCGAGCTCGCCTCGGGCCGCTGGCCGCCGCTCGCGTACGCCTGCGCTGCCGCTTCAGTCGCTGGCCGTGGCAGATCCCGCCTGCCTTCGCTCAATCCACGTGCGCCCACCTGCGCCTGCGCGAGCCCCGCCGCCCCGATGCGTGCTTGTCGCCCCGCCACGGCCGTATGTGGCCACCCCCACCATGCTCCGCCTTGCGTCTCCCATCGAGCCCCTACTCCTGCTGCGCCCCGCTGCAACCCCCGCCGCTGCTACCTTCTTCTAGAGCGTGCTACTGCCTCCCATGATCACGCAGCCCGCACCCGCCCTCCTTGCCCGCCGATGGCCTGCTCCGGCCGCCACCACACAAGCGCCGCCACGCCCGCTTCCAGCTCGACCTTCCGCCGCTAGCCGCTGCCCCTTCTTTGCCGCCATTGTCGCCCTTCGCCACACACGTGACGGCCATTGCGCCAACCCCCTAACCGGCGCCCCACCGCACCCCGGCAACCGCGCCACTGGTCTTGCCGAGGCCAGCGCCCGGGCTCGCCCCGTCGGGCGCCCGTGGCTGTGCCCGATCGGCCTTCCCGCTTCGCCCCGTTAACAACCGCCACTCGCGAACCGTTAAGGCCCCAGGGGCCTATGACAAAGGGCCCCCACCCCCTGAACGCTTTTATATAAATAATAATAATAAGAAGAATTTTAAAATAAATAGTTAATTAATTAATTAGTTAAATAAATAATTAACTTAATTAAGTCTGATGAATTAACCTAATTAACTAATTAACCTAATTAACTAATTAACCTAATTAACTACTGTTAATTAACTAAACAGTCAATGACATGCGGACCGCACACATCAGTGACCCAGTCAACACCTTTGTCGACTGCTGACATCACACTGATGCAGTAATGCTACTTTCGAATTAATTTAATACTAATAATTTAGAAATTGATTAAAACTTTGAAAATTAATCTAAAATAATCATTAACTCGGATGAAAATACTTTGTACATGAAAGTTGCTCAGAACGACGAGACGAATCCAAGTACGCAGCCCGTTCGTCCGCCACACATCCCTAGCATAGCGAACACGTAACTATCCCCTTCCGCTTCATCTGTCCGAAAACGCGAAACACTGGGAATACTTTCCCGGATGTTTCCCCCCTTCGCCAGTATCACCTATCTACCGCATTAGGGCACACCTAGCACCGCTCATTGTCATGTCATGCATCATCATGCATATGTTTGCATTATATTTATTGTTTCTTCCCCCTCTTCTCTCTGGTAGACTGTGAGGCGGACGTCGCTGCTGCCCCGATCGACTACGTTGTTGACGACCCCTCGTTGCCAGAGCTGTTGGGGACTGTAGTAATTTCAAAAAATTTCCTACGCAGATGCAAGATCATGGTGATGCATAGCAACGAGCGGGGAGAGTGTCGTCCACGTACCCTCGTAGACCATAAGCGGAAGAGTTATTTCAACGCGGTTGATGTAGTCGTACGTCTTCACGATCCGACCGATCCAAGTACCGAACGCATGACACCTCCGAGTTCAGCACACGTTTAGCTCGATGATGTCCCTCGTACTCTTGATCCAGTTGAGGCCGAGGGAGAGTTTCTCAGCATGACGGCGTGTTGATGATGATGATGATGCTACCGACGCAGGGCTTCGCCTAAGCATCGCTACGATATGATCGAGGTGGATTATGGTGGAAGGGGGCACCACACACGGCTAAAGGATCAACAGATCAACTTGTCTATGGGGTGCTCCCTCCCCCGTATATAAAGGAGTGGAGGAGGGGGGAGGGCCGGCCCTCTCATGGCTCGCCCTGGAGGAGTCCTACTCCCACCGGGAGTAGGATCCCCCCTTCCAAGAGGAGGAGTAGGAGGGAAGGAAGGAAGAGAGAAGGGGAAGGAAAAAGGGGGGCGCTGAAAGTGCGTTATATCGACTAGAGGGGGGGGTGAATAGGCGATTTTTATGAATTCTTCACTGAGGAATTTGTGGGTGAGGAAATTCCTTAGCGAAGAACTACTTGTAGCGGAATAAGTAATCAGACGTAAACATAACAAAACACAAGCATGGTCATCATGATGAAATGAAGACAGGCACAGAGTACTAAAAGCGTAAACACAAGATAGCACAGGATGAAGACAAATAGACTGAAGAAATTGAGCTGAGGAAATTGAGAAAGTCTTCAGTCAAAGTCTTCGAACAGATATGAACAAGCACTCAACACAGTGATGAGGAAATGAAAGAGTTGTGGAAATAGAAGCAGTAAGCTTGGTGAAGATAATGATTTGGTAGACCAGTTCCAACTGCTGTCTCAGTTGTACGTCTGGTTGGAGCGGCTGAGTATTTAAACTCGAGGACACACAGTCCCGGACACCCAGTCCAAAACATGCAGTCCAGGACACTTAGTCCTCACCGTATTCTCCTTGAGCTAAGGTCACAGATACCTCTCCCAATCACTCGTGGTAAGTCTTCAAGCGACTTGCAAACCTTCACAAACTCGGTCACTCGGCGATCCATAATTTCCTCTTGGATGCTCTAGACCATGACGCCTAACTGTCTGGAAGAAGCACAATCTTCAAAGGTAACAAGCGTCGGATCCACGTAGGATCAATCTCTTCAGTGATGCTCAATCACTTTGGGTTTGTAGGTGTTTGGGTTTGGGGTTTTTCCTCACTTGATGATTTTCGCTCAAAGTCCTCACAGGATGGGATGCTCTCAAATGACAAGTGTCAGTTTCTCTCGGAGCAGCCAACCAGCTAGTGGTTGTAGGGGGCGACTATTTATAGCGTAGGCAGCAGCCCGGCATGATAAGACATAAATGACCTTCAATGATATGACTGTTAGGTGGGTAGATATTTTGGGACAGCTGGCGCGTAGCACAGCAAGAGTCAGAAATTTGAGGCTCAAATTCCTTGGGGCTATCATGTTCCTCACTGTGTAGGCAATCTGCACCGGCGAATTCCTAACTCCTCAGTCAGAACAAATTCCTCAGAGACCATAAGATCTTCATCTCTGTCACTGAATAAATTGACTGAACTGATATGAGATTTCCAATGGCTTCACTTGAAGGATTGGTTAGGTGTAGGATTTTGAGTTGAGCACCACATGGAATTTTTTCCTTAGTATTTCCTCGACCCCCTTTAACAGTAAGGTGTTTCCTATGACTCAAGAAAGAGAAAATGAAACTACGAGAACAAAAGTCTTCACGCTTTATGTTCCTCGAATGAATGCCAAGTCTTCAAGGTCACACCAATTTCTTCACTTTCAAAGTCTTCAGAAAGTCTTCAGAAATACAAAGTCTTCAGAAATCCAAAGTCTTCAGTCAAAGAACTTCATTTTTAGGGGTCGACTTTCTCTGTAAATATCAAACTCCTCATAGACTTATAGACTTGTGTACACTCATAAACACATTAGTCCCTTAACCTATAAGTCTTTAATACACCAAAATCACTAAGGGGCACTAGATGCACTTACAATCTCCCCCTTTTTGGTGATTCATGACAATATAAGTTAAGTTTTCAATGAAGATAAACATATGAAGTGTAAATACTGGTATTGAGGAATTTGATTGCAAGATATAGAAGAACTCCCCCTGAAGATGTGCATAGTGAGGAATTTGCTTTTGAAGCATTTGCACACTTGAAGAGTAGAATCATGGAGATCTCCTCCTATATCTTGTAATTCATACACGCATTTGACATATAATATGAAGAATTTGAAATGCATGATGAAATATGGTGAAAGGATCGATATGGTTGACTAGAGGGGGGGGGGGTGAATAGGCAACTAACAATTTTTAAGCTTTTCTTTACCAATTTAAACTTTGCAAAAATAAAGGTTGTCTAGATGTGCAAATAGGTGGACAACCTATATGATGCAACAACACTAGCACACGAGCAAGCAAGGATAAGAACACAAATAAACTTGCACAAGTAAAGGGATGAGATAACCAAGAGTGGAGCCGTGGAGACGAGGATGTGTTACCAAGTTCCTTCCTTTTGAGGGAAGTACGTCTCCGTTAGAGCAGTGTGGAGGCACAATGCTCCCCAAGAAGCCACTAGGGCCACCAGATTCTCCTCACGCCCTCACACAATGCAAGATGCCGTGATTCCACTATTGGTGCCCTTGAAGGCGGCGATCAACCTTTACAAGCAAGGTTGGGGCAAACTCCACAACAACCGGAGGCTCCCAACAACAACAACACCACGAAGCTTCACCACAATGGAGTATGGCTTCGAGGTGACCTCAACCGCCTAGGGTGCTCAACACCCAAGAGTAACAAGATCCATAAGGGATAAGTGGAGGAATCAAATTTCTCTTGGTGGAAGTGTAGATCTGGGCCTTCTCAACCAATCCCGAGCAAATCAACAAGTTTGATTGGCTAGGAGAGAGATCGGCGAAAATGGAGCTTTGAGCAACAATGGAGCTTGGGGGGAAAGAGGTGGGTCAACAAGGAAGAAGACGACCCCTTTATATAGTGGGGGAACACATCCAACCGTTACCCCACTAAACAGCCCCGCACAGAGCGGTACTACCGCTAAGGAAGGGCGGTACTACCGCTGAGGGCGGTACTACCGCTCCCTACCTAGCGGTACTACCGCGCTAAAGAGAGAGGCAGGCCACTGGCCACAGAGCGGTACTACCGCGGGAGTAGAGCGGTACTACTGCTCCTACTACCGCAACTAGTGCCGCAAAACCCGACACGAGAAAACATCGTCTCGAATCGAGGCGGTAGTAGGCGCGGTACTACTGAGGTAGTATAGCCGAAGCCCGCGAGCGGTACTACCGCTCATCGGAGCGGTACTACCGCTGGGAGCGGTACTACCGCTCATCGGAGCGGTACTACCGCTGGGAGCGGTACTACCGCTTGGGGGCTTCGGCGGTACTACCGCTGTAGGTCGCGGTACTACCGCTGGCACAGGGCGAAACCGGAACGAACGAGAGAGGGGCAGCTCCAAAGATGCGAAAGGAAAGCGACGGGTGATAAGGATGTGTACGTGTTGATTCCACCCTAGTCTTACCAAAGCGGATCCCCTCTTAATAGTACGGTGACTCCTACGAAACTAGTCCACCAACAACGAACCGCAGGAGCTACTCCGTCTTGAATAAAGACACCGAGGGGAGGAAATCGTCTCGTGCCAATGGATGATCCTCTGAAAGAACTTAACGCACACGATTAGTCCGCAAAAGCATTGTCATCAATCACCAAAACCATTAGGGAATAAATATGCCCTTACAATCTCCCCCTTTTTGGTGGATTGATGACAATACGGGATTTGCATAAACACGATATATAGTAAGCATACAAACCCGACGGTCCTAACATGTAGTTGGGCTCCCCCTCGATGTGTGCTATTTAGATAAATGCTTTGGACTGCACATCACACATACTCGGATCAAAAGCTCCCCCTACATTTTAGAGACCAATAATCTAAGCATGGTGTATGAGAGCAGCATAGATGATATAACAAGAAAAGCACGCAACTCATGAGCTAGATAGACATAGATAATGATACTGAAAGGGTAGGGTAGCATATGTCTCACACCATATGACTTGAACTTAGGTCTCACAGACAAACCAACCAAAGCAAGCCAACTAAAACACGAACAAGACAAGACACACGAAACGAAAGAGACACAACTCGCAAATCCCTAAGCTCTCTCCCCCTTTGGCATCGAGACACCAAAAAGAGAGGGAGCGCTGCTACGGCCCTAGGTGAGAGCAAATGAGGTACACACGCATCAGAGCCCAGCAGAATCATCGGCACCATCGTCGTCAGTCTGGAAGTGCTCGGTCTCAGAATCGGTCCATGGGCAGTCTTCTGAATCCACTCCTCCTCCTCGATGCTGGTCCTCGAGATCCACTCGACAGAAGCGCCTAACCGACGATGAGCTCCTTGTGACGACCTCGGGCCTTCTTCTCAGCCACGTGAGCCATGTAATCGACCGTGAGACTCCATGCGAAGAGCTTCTTTACCTTGGCCTTGAGCTTGGGCCCAAGATGGCTCTGTCCCGGAGGCACGTAGTCATCATCCTCATCCTCAGCCTCAGCCTCCTCTTGATCTCCATAGCAGCGGCAGATGACGGAACACCAGTCTTAGGGGCTTGAGTGCCCCAATTATCCTTCTTCCTCAGACGCTTGACATCGTGAGAAACCAAGTTTCCAAGCTCCAGTGCCACCTTGGGATAGACATGATCCCAGGCCTTCTCAATGAGCAGCATAATGAACGGACCATAAATCGGGCACTTGCGCTCGGAGATCGCATGAAACTAGCTCGAGACCACATAACATGGGAGATATCCAAGGACTCTCCGTGCTCTGCCCTTCTCCGTGACGGAAGATAAGCATGTCCACAAGATAAGAGTGAACCTGGTCCAGATTCGATGCGAGGGAAAAGAGTCTCCTCAAGATACGGTGAAGTATATCCAGATAGGCGGGCAGCTCATAAGTCTCCTTCTTTGTGTCGGGTTGATCTTGAGTGCGAGAGGGCCACGAGCTTGCTTGTGAGTGGCGATAGCTCGGCGGTGGGGGCGAAATCCGACAGCAGACTCAAGTCCAAGATCTTGCACCCCAATCAACTGCATGAAAGCTTTCCACTTGACCGATAGCAACTTCCCATTTGTCATCCGTGTCGAATCCTGTCCTCATCAGTCCCAAGGTGAACCGTGGCATAGAACTGAGCCACAACATCAGCATCATAGTCCTTGTTGAATTGCATGATCCCGAGAATGTTCAGCTGAGTGCACATCTCAAGAGCTTCACCAAAGTAGTCAGGATCACTCTTCATATGCTCGATGTCGATGGAGTGCACGTTGACATAGAGATTCTTCTTGGCCTTGAGAACATCAAAGTAGGTGGCAAACTGGAACCTGTTCCAGAACGGACGGTTGACCAAAGTGGGATCTTGGTCAACCTCATACGGGTTGCGTCGGCGCCTTGCCCAGAACTCCTTGGGTGGCATATCTGGCACAGTTTTGCCCGGCTTTGACTTGGCCCCAGGCTTCTTCTGCATTTGGGGAGGAGGTGGAGCACTAGAAGATCCTCCGGCAGGTTCAGTGGTGCGGTAGCGCTTGGACGTAGCACGACCGGGGTTGACACGACGAGCTGGAGGCTCAGGAACCTCATCACCTGGAACCACACACACAAAACACGCAAACAACCAGACGAAACGAGTATAAGCCACAAAAACGAACAAAGAGGATCACGAAGAGGTAGGAGTATGATGGAATTTGGTAGAGGGCGGTAGTACCGTGACCCTTGAGCGGTACTACCGCTCCAAGCGGTAGTACCGCTCTCGAGAGCGGTAGTACCGCTCTACCGCTCGCGGCGGGGAAACAGCCGTTTCCTACTACCGTGGTCAGATCCGGTACTTCCGTCCTACCAAATTCAAAAATACTCCAACCAAACACTAATCCAAACTGCCTAGAAGCATTCTCCATCCTACTCAAGCCTAGATTTGGCCAAAAATCTAAGGATGCAACCGCTATTGCCCCTAAGAAGCTAGATTGGAAACCTAGACAAAAGGAACAAGAGAACGGGGACAATACCGGCATCCATGGCAAGAGGACGAGGTGGGGATCGACTCCACCGAAGGGAATGGAGAGGGACGGCCCGGAGAAGGAGATCCACGGAGCCCTCTGCGGCGCCATTCTTTGAGAGAGAGAGAGAGCAGGAGGCGTGCGAATGGGTATGGGGGAGAAGAAACTCCCCCTGCCCCCGATATAACCCCCACCCACGCCTCTCAGCGGTAGTACCGCGCTGGAGGGCGGTAGTACCGCTTGGAGCGGTAGTACTGCTTACCAGCAGCGGTAGTACCGCCAGCAACCAAACGAAAAACCTCTTAGGCGAACAAAAGGAAAAAAATACACCGAAAGGAACGGGAAGGCAACGACAAGAGAGAGACCAGCAAACCAACACACACGAAACATGAACCGGAACCCACTCCTTCAAAGCAAACAACACAAAAGGAGTGAGCTCAGGCCTCTCTCAAGAGAGGGCGGTGGCCGGAGCCACCTATGTTTGAGTCAATTGGTATGGCACCGCGAAGAACTATCCTTGGGTCCATGACCAAAACTCCTCTTTGAAGCACAAGCACCATCAACAATGGCTAATATGAAAGAGTTGATCGTTTTATGCATAAAGGGGGAGGGAGAGTTCATTGAGAGAACAACACTCCCCCTATGTCCATGCCTACACATAAACTAGACAACACATTGAGTGTGGTGGGGGTTGCACGGGTTCAAGACACATTGCTCAAATCAATGATATTTAGCTCATGCCTTAACTCGCGAAATCTTGCTTCATCCAAGGGCTTCGTGAAAATATCTGCAAGGTTATCATGAGTGTTCACATACTTGAGCTCGATCTCCCCTCGCCTAATGTGATCCCGGATGAAGTGATATCGAATCTCAATGTGCTTCGTCTTGAAGTGTTGCACCGGGTTGAGAGAAATCTTGATGGCACTTTCATTATCACACCAAAGAGGCACTTTGTCACAATTGACACCGTACTCCTTTAAAGTTTGCCTCATCCATATGAGTTGAGCACAACAACTACCCGCTGCCACATACTCCGCTTCGGTGGACGAGAGAGACACACAACTTTGCTTTTTGGAAGACCAACTCACCAAAGAGCAACCAAGAAATTGGCACTCTCCGGAAGTGGACTTCCTATCCACTTTGTCTCCCGCCCAATCGGAATCCGTAAATCCTTCAAGCTTGAAGTTTGCTCCTCTTGGGTACCATAAGCCAAAGTTTGGGGTATGAGCCAAATATCGAAAGATTAAACTTGACCGCCACATAGTGACTTTCCTTGGTGCGGCTTGAAACCGTGCACACATACCCACACTCAACATGATGTCCGGTCTAGATGCACAAAGGTAAAGCAAAGATCCAATCATGGGCGATATACCTTTTGATCCACCGCTTTACCATTGGGATCAATGTCAAGTTGGCACTTGGTAGGCATTGGTGTAGTAGCCGCTTGACATCACTTAGCTTGAATCTTTTGAGCATGTCTTGAGTGTATTTGGCTTGGTTGATGAAGGTTCCTTCTCTTCTTTGTTTGATGTCGAACCCAAGGAAGAACTTCAACTCTCCCATCGAAGACATCTTGAACTTGGAGGTCATGAGGCGGCAAATTCCTCATTGAAAGCTTTGTTAGGAGAACCAAAGATAATATCATCAACATATAGTTGGCATACAAACAACTCCCCATTGACCTTCTTAGTAAAAAGAGTGGGATCGATTTGCCCCACTTCAAAGCCACGATCTTGTAGCAACTTCGGTAAGGTGGTCATACCACGCATACGTGGGGCTTGTTTAAGGCCATAGAGTGCCTTATCGAGTTGATACACATGATCCGGAAAGTAGGGGTCCTCGAACCCGGGGTTGCTTGACATAGACCAACTCATTAATGGGACCATTAAGAAAAGCACTTTTCACATCCATTTGTTGCAACTTAAAGTTGTGATGGGAAGCATAAGCAATCAACAAACGAATGGATTCAAGACGAGCAAGGAGCAAAGGTTTCACCGTAGTCGATACCCTCGACTTGCGAGTAGCCTTGTGCTACCAATCTTGCCTTGTTGCGAATGATGTTCCCATGAGCATCTTGCTTGTTCTTGAAAATCCACTTGGTTCCAATGACGTTGTGGTTCTCCGATGGCCTTGGCACCAATCTCCACACCTTGTTGTACTCAAAGTTGTTGAGTTCTTCATGCATGTCATTGAGCCAATCCGAGTCTTCAAGCGCCTCATAGACCTTTTGAGGTTCAACACAAGAGACAAACGCATGATGTTCACAATAGTTTGCCAATTGTCTACTAGTGCTTACCCCTTTTCTTAGGCTACCAACCACATTCTCCATGAGATGGCCTTTGGTTGTGAGTTTGGAAGCAATCTTGGCGGCACGATGCTCTAATTCCTCCTCGGAGGTGAGATGAGGAGGGGTGACTTGATCATCTTGAGCGCCGTCTTGAGCATGAACTTCATCTTGAGCATCCTCGGGGGAGAGAACTTGACCTTGGGCATCATTTAAGGTGATATCATCGTCTTGAGCACGATCTTGCCCTTGGTCTTGTTCTTGAGGTTGAGGGCCTTCACTTTGTTCTTCGGAAGCATGTGGGCCTTGGATTGGTGATGGTTCCACTTGAGTGGAGCATTGTCCTTCTCCTTCGGCCACAAGGGGTTCCTCAATGGGTAAGATGAAGCCAACTCCCATTCTTCTTATGGCTTGGGGAGGAATTTCATCACCTACATCACAAGTGCCACTTTGCTCCACTTGGGAGCCGTTATTCTCATCAAACTCCACGTTACCGTCTCCTCAATAAGTCCCGTGGATTTATTGAGGACACGATAACATGAGAGTTTGTAGCATAACCAACAAATATGCCCTCATGAGCTCTAGCTTCAAATTTAGACAAGCGAACACCTTTCTTGAGAATGAAACACTTACACCCGAACACCGGAAGTACTTGAGGTTGGGCTTGTTGCTAGTGAGTATCTCATAAGGAGTCTTGTTCAAGCCTTTATGGAGATAGAGCCGATTGGATGCATGACAAGCGGTGTTGATGGCTTCGCCCAAAAGTTGTATGGAGACTTGAACTCCGCCATCATGGTCCTCGCCGCATCCATCAACGTCCGGTTCTTTCTCTCCGCCACACCATTTTGTTGAGGGGTATATGGTGCAGAATATTGATGCTTGATTCCCTCATCACTAAGAAACTCATCAAGGTGTAGTTCTTGAACTTCGGTGCCGTTGTCACTTCTTATAGTCAAGATCTTTGCATTATGTTGACGTTGAGCTTCATTTGCAAAGTCGATGACGGTTTGTTGGGTCTCACTCTTCCTCTTGAAGAAATATACCCAAGTGTATCTTGAATAGTCATCCACGATCACCAAGCAATACTTTCTTCCTCCAAGACTATCAAATGATGGTGGCCCAAAGAGATCCATGTGAAGGAGCTCCAAGGGTCTCTTTGAGTATATGATAGTTGTGGGAGGGTGAGCCTTCTCATGAAGCTTTCCTTCAATACAAGCACTTTGCAAGCACGGTCTTTGGCAAAACTAACATTTGTTAGTCCACGAACATGGTCCCCTTGAGAAGACTTTTCAAAGATCTCATATTGACATGGGCTAAACGGCGATGCCAAAGCCATCCCACGAAACTTTAGCCATTAGGCATGTCGCGGTCTTAGTGGGTCGCTCCAAAAGTTAATCACATAGAGACCGTTTTCGACATGCCCAACAAAGGCTACTTTAAGAGTCTTGCTCCACAAGAGGGCCACAGTATCAATGTCAAAGAAAGTAGCAAAACCCATGACTGCAAGTTGACGAACGGAAAGCAAATTGTATGCAAGGGACTCAACAAGCATGACTTTCTCGATCGTAAGATCATGAGAAATGACAACCTTGCCGAGACCCAATACCTTAGAATGTGATGCATCACCCCACTCGACATCGGTGGGCATAGATGGAATCTCTTGCACGTCCACCACCATGTCCTTGCTTCCGGTCATATGATTTGTTGCTCCACTATCAAGCAACCATGATCCCCCACCGGAAGCAAACCCCTACAAGAGATCAATGCTTGGTTTTAGGTACCCATTTGGTAATGGGTCCTTTGATGTTAGTAATGAGGGTCTTAGGAACCCAAATAGACCATTCAATGTACTCATAAGAAGAACCAACAAATTTAGCATAAACATGCCCATCACTAGCACGGCACAACACATAAGAGGGGTTAAAGTCGCCGGCTATGTTCGTGGGGATGACGTTGTCCTTCTTGACATTGCCACCCTTTGCACGGTTCTTCTTCTTCTTGGAAACACCCTCTCCCTCCCTCACAAAAGTTTGCTTGAGAGGGGGAGGTTGCTTGGTCTTGTCATTCTTCTTCTTGTTCTTGGGCTTGGGCGCGAACCCAATCCCCTCCTTGGCCATAACTTCCTTTTGATTACTCAAAAGGTCGTTAAGGTTCTTCTCACCTTGAATGCATGTGACAAGGCCCTTTTCAAGTTGCTCCTTCAACTTGGCATTCTCCTCAACAAGATGCACGTGCTCACAACAAGGGTTAGTAGCATTTGCATTATCAATCAATATCATATGAGGAAAGGTGGCTTTCTCCCTGGTTAGCTTCACTTGGAGTTGATCATGAGACTCTTTGAGACTAGCATGAGCACCCTTCAAGACTTTGTGAGCCTTGTCGAGAGTGTCAAAGTCCTCGTTGAGTCTAGCAAGATCAACTCCAAGCTTTGCCTTCTCGGAACTAAGCACACAAGACACAACAAGAGCATGATCAAGGTCTTTCTTTAATTTAGCGTGATCATCGTTGTGTGACTCCTCAAGAGCCAAACGAAGGCCACGCTCTTCCTCAAGAGCATTGGAAAGATCCGAAATCTCATCGGCATAGTCACGACTATGCCCTTCCATCTTAAAGATGGTTTCTTCATGAGTCTCGATCATGACATTGGCTTCACCAAGTTGTTCCAAGAGAGCAACGAAGTGCTTCTTGGATTTGCCCTTGAGTTTACTCATAAAGATCTCAAATTCATTTTCCTCTACATTAGTCCCCTCATGTTCATCAATGCAATCCGTCAAAGAAGAATGATTGATGATGGTAGTTTTGATGTTGGGGGTTACCTTGTTGGTGGCTTTAGCCATGAGGCACTTGGCGGTGATGTTTTCATTGGGTGAATCGAAGAGAGACACCTGAGGAGTCATTGCAATAGCCACGGAGGCCATGGCAACCGGTTCACCATCCTCATCATCATCATCATCCTCACTGTACTCTTCTTGAACCACCAAGGCTTTGTGAGGAGTCTTCTTTGGAAAGTTGCTCTTGTTGGGGAAAGACTTGGCCTTGTCCTTACGGATGAACTTGCCACCATTGTCTTCCCTCTTCTCATATGGACATTCCGCAACAAAGTGACTCACATTGCCACAATTGAAACACGTCCTCACTCGTTGCTTGCCCTTAGGGCCACTTGAGTTGCTCTTGTTGAAGTTGGGCCTTGAGTTCTTCTTGCTCCAAAATTGTCTTGAAGCAAGGGCCATGTGTTCATGATAATCATACTTAGTATCTTCGAGGTTGCTCTCTTCTTCTTCCTCCTCTCCATCTTCTTCGACACAAATCTTGGCCTTCAAAGCGAGGTTGGGCTTCTTTGCTCTTTGAGAGCGAAGCACCGCATTGTCGGCGGTCTTGTCCAATATGCTCATAGCCACAAACTCATCCAACACATCACTTGAGGACAAGGTGTGGAAGTCCGGTCGTTGACGGATGACGGAGGACATGGCTTTGTGGTATGGCATCATTGCCTTGAGAAATTTGGCGCTTGATCCAGTTGTCATCGGTGTCCTTACTTCCATGATCCCGAGGGAGACGGCAAGCTTGGTTACTCTCCGATAGAGCTCACGAGGTTCTTCTTCTTCCTTCATTGCAAACTCATCGGCTTCGTCTTGGACCACTTCATAATTGGAGCGTTGAATGCTTGCGCTTCCTCGATACATGGAAACCACCTTGAGCCAAGCATCTTTGGCACGGATGTAAGGCGGAGATGAGGGAGGTCTTCGGGAAGGATTGCTTCTTGGATGATGAAGAGCATTCTCATTGAATTGATGGTCCACGACCTCTCTTGGAGAAAAGTTGCTCGGATCATGCGGATAGAAACCTTCTTCAATGATTCTCCAAAGGTTAGTGTTCACATGATTTAAATGGCGCTTAAAACGATAAACCCAAGAATCAAAATCCTCCTTTTATCAATCTTAGGTGGTGGACGGCATGATTCAAATGAGTGGAAGGAATCGGTCCACCATAAGCGGAGGTTGCACATGGGCAAAGATGCCGGTGCCATTCTTACCACTAGACGAGGGGGCTTTCTCACTAGTAGCTTCCCCCTTATCGGAGTTAGCATCCGCTCCCGTGTTGGCGGGATCACCCACTTTCACGGGTGCGGTGGAAAGTTTAAGCCCTTCTAGGAAATCCTTAAACATGTCCTTGACCTCGCTCGTCATGGAGGTTTTCAATGTGTCCAACGCCACATTGAATTCCTCACGAGAGATCGAGGTACTCCCATCTCCCGTAGATGATGTCGGATTCAAGACCGAGTGCTCCCCACATCATCTACGACGTCAACTCATACTCTTGGACGGTAAAGTCCTTAAAAGAGACGAGGCTCGATACCAATTGAAAGGATCGATATGGTTGACTAGAGGGGGGGTGAATAGGCAACTAACAATTTTTAAGCTTTTCTTTACCAATTTAAACTTTGCAAAAATAAAGGTTGTCTAGATGTGCAACTAGGTGGACAACCTATATGATGCAACAACACTAGCACACGAGCAAGCAAGGATAAGAACACAAATAAACTTGCACAAGTAAAGGGATGAGATAACCAAGAGTGGAGCCGGTGGAGACGAGGATGTGTTACCAAGTTCCTTCCTTTTGAGGGAATGCGTCTCCGTTAGAGCGGTGTGGAGGCACAATGCTCCCCAAGAAGCCACTAGGGCCACCGTATTCTCCTCACGCCCTCACACAATGCGAGATGCCGTGATTCCACTATTAGTGCCCTTGAAGGCGGCGACCGAACCTTTACAAGTAAGGTTGGGGCAAACTCCACAACAACCGGAGGCTCCCAACAACAACAACACCACGAAGCTTCACCACAATGGAGTATGGCTTCGAGGTGACCTCAACCGTATAGGGTGCTCAACACCCAAGAGTAACAAGATCCGCAAGGGATAAGTGGGAGGAATCAAATTTCTCTTGGTGGAAGTGTAGATCTGGGCCTTCTCAACCAATCCCGAGCAAATCAACAAGCTTGATTGGCTAGGGAGAGAGATCGGGCGAAAATGGAGCTTTGAGCAACAATGGAGCTTGGGGGAAAAGAGGTGGGTCAACAAGGAAGAAGACGACCCCTTTATATAGTGGGGGAACACATCCAACCGTTACCCCACTAAACAGCCCCGCACAAAGCGGTACTACCGCTAAGGAAGGGCGGTACTACCGCTGAGGGCGGTACTACCGCTCCCTACCTAGCGGTACTACCGCACTAAAGAGAGAGGCAGGCCACTGGCCACAGAGCGGTACTACCGCTCAGAGCGGTACTACCGCTCCTACTGCCGCAACTAGTGCCGCAAAACCCAACACGAGAAAACATCGTCTCGAATCGAGGCGGTAGTAGGCGCGGTACTACTGAGGTAGTATAGCGAAGCCCATGAGCGGTACTACCATGGAGTGGTACTACCGCTCGGGGCGGTACTACCGCTTAGGGCTTCAGCGGTACTACCATTGTAGGTCGCGTACTACTACCGCACAGGCGAAACCGGAACAAACGAGAGAGGGGCAGCTCCAAAGATGTGAAAGGAAAACGACGGGTGATAAGGATGTGTACGTGTTGATTCCACCCTAGTCTTACCAAAGCGGATCCCCTCTTAATAGTACGGTGACTCCTACGAAACTAGTCCACCAACAACGAACCTCAGGAGCTACTCCATCTTGAATAAAGACACCGAGGGGAGGAAATCGTCTCATGCCAATGGATGATCCTCTGAAAGAACTTAACACACACGATTAGCCCGCAAAAGCATTGTCATCAATCACCAAAACCATTAGGGAATAAATATGCCCTTACATATGGTGACTGATGTAATTCAGCATGCGTGCATCAACATTAACGAGGAATAAGCATGCAGAAAATCACAGCAAAAGTATCAGGCCACCATAGAGTTTAAGTTTATAACTCGATCCAATCAAAGTTTCAGAAGAACGAGAGTTGTAACTTAGCAAAAAAACGCCCATATAGATAGACCCGCTTGAAGACTAACTCAAATTTCTCCCCCTTTGTCATCGAGTGACCAAAAGGATCGAAAAATGAGGACTAACGCGCCTGAAGAATATCAGGTTGATGAAGGAGCGCCAGCGATGCTGGGGTCGTTTGTCGTTGTAGGGCCCGCTGCAGTGTCGTCCAAGTCTTCGTGCTCGTCGGTTTCGCGCGATGAAGAATAGGAGCTGGCCACCAAGGAAGGATCCTTGACCTTCTTGAATTTCTTCGGTGGAGGAGCAGACCAGTCAAAATCTTCCTTGAGACCCATGTTCTTCAGATCTTCTTTGCTATAAATGTGAGACAGAATGGCCCAGGTACGGTTGAAGTTTTCATGGAGGTAGTAATGGTTTTTCTTCACTGCATTGTAGGTAGTAGTCATGTTGTGAAGAATTGAACCAAACTGACGCTTGGCCCATTTATGATTTCGATCAACCTTCTGGTGAAGACTAAGAAGCAGCTCACGGTCGGTCATCACCCTGGGAGCCGTGCCTTGAGGATTTTGCTTGGAAGCATTTGCAGCAGAATCATGAGTGGCAGAGTCATCATTGGTGGAATAAGATGCAGCTTTGCAAAATTGACCATCCAATGGATGAATGGCTTCATCAATAACTGCAGAGGCCTTGCCCTTGTCATCAGCTGAGGAAAATGTCCGTTTGAGGACTTCAATCGAGGGCAAGTAGCTGCAATGGTTCAGTGTATCAGCTTTGAAGTTGAGTGAAGACCTTGTTCTGATGAATCTCATAATCCAAGGTGCATAAGGCTTCAGCTCAAACGGTGACATTGCGACATTTGCTAGAGTCCTCATGAAGAAATCATGGAAGTTAACGGGAATGCCATGAATGATATTGAAAAGCAGATTCTTCATGATGCCAACGACTTCTTCATCAGACGAGTCGTGGCCCTTGATAGGACTCAATGTCTTCGACAAGATGCGGTAGACAGTTCTGGGCACATATAGCAATTCCTTCACGAGGAATTTGGTCCTTGGAGCCTGACCTAGCTTCAATGGCTTCATCAGCACTTGCATATAGTGAGCAGTAAGCTCAGGCTCTTGGTATAAGCAACGAGCAGCTTCATGGGGAGGACTGAGAGGCAAAGCACGAAGCAATTCAGAAGCTGGTGCCTTATAGTGAGTGTTTTCAGACATCCAGTCCAGCACCCAGGAGTTGATATCTTTAGAGTCTCCGGAGATGTGCAACGTTGCATAAAATTGAAGAATGAGTTCTTCATTCCAATCACAGATATCAGTGCAGAAATTTAACAGTCCAGCGTCATGCAGAACACTGAGAACTGGCGTGAAGCACAACAGAGATTCCATATCCACGTGAGGAATGTGCTCATGATCGAAGACTTTATCTTTGTTAAACAGCACAGAGGAATAGAAATTTGCCTGGCTGGCAGTTCAGAATTGCCTCTTCCTAATGCGAGCAGAGTCATAGGGGTTGTAATCTGTGAAGAATACACGCTCGCCGAAGAAATCATCAGTCTTGTATTTTTGCTTCCTAGAGAATGGATCCTTTGGCTTGGGTTGAGGAATACCAGTCAGTTGCATCACAACCTCAGGAATCACAATCTCAGGTTCTTCAGGCTGAGGAATTTATGGTTCCTCTTCAGTGACAGTCTGTGTCTTCAGTGGTTCAGCAACAGCAGTTGCTTCAGCACTAGTGGCTGGAATTTCTTCATGAATAGATGAAGTGGGGTGAATTTCTTCAGAGCCCATTTGAACAGTTTGTGCTGGTGACTGAGGGATTTGCTGCAGAGGTGTGAACAGTGGAGAGTTGGGGTGCTGACTATCCCAAAAGTCATCATTCATCAATGGAGTAGTACTCCCAATGTCCACGTCGGAGTTGTGTTCATCCAATTCCTCAGCGCCGGCCTCTTCAGCAGTGAACTGAGGCATGGGCGAGGAGACAATTGGAGTTGAAGGGATTGCGTCCGCCTCAATTTATTCATCCAACTTCTCTGAGGAAGTGTTGGAGATATGCCCTAGAGGCAATCATGTATGATGATATTTCCTATGTGTTTATGAATAAAGATAGTCCTTGGACATTATCAATGATGTGTATCAGCAAGTACGTGACTTGTTTGTGGGACTATGCATTGTATGATGACTGTCCTAAAAGGTCCCTAGTCGAAAGGGCTGTGTGGACGCGCAGCCGACTAGACTAGCATATGACACGGTCGATGGCTCGGTCTCATTAGCCATGGAGCATTGGATGCTAACGGATAATATGGACTTGGAAAGGTCTGGTCGGATTCGACATAGTCGGATCCGAGTCGAATAAGGTCCGAGTCGGACAGACCCAACGATGAGACGCAGCGATATGTCATCTGTGAGTCTCTAGTACAACATACGTTCTATGTCCTAAGACCTGAGTGGCGCATGTACTCGAGATGGTGATAGACTTGCTTTGGGCCGACCAAACGCTACTCTGTGGATCGGGTAGTTACAAAGGTAGGTTTCGGTTTGTCCAATCCCATCTTTGTGAGACATGGTCGAGCAAGATGGGATTTGCCCCTCCGATCGGAGAGATATACTCTGGGCCCCTCGCGTGATCTGACCAGGAATAGCATGGCCATGCGACAAGGACTATGAGATAATCCGGATTGTGGTCGGTATCACTGGAACGAGAAAGAGGTCGGGTTAGCACAAGGATGACAGTCTCGCCTTGAGCCCGACAACATATATCGTGTGGCAAAAGGAATGGAAGTATGATGTACGTGTTCGCCTAACCAGCTTCATCGCTCGCTTGGTGGTCGGCACGCCTTGCTAGAGGCCGCTACCAACCGTCAGGTCGGAGGTGATCCGAATGTGACCAAGCCGACTTGAACCTAAGGGGTCGCAGCAAGGGAAGGAACCTCGAGGTCGGTTCGTAGGACACTTTGGTCGGATGTGATCCGAACTGGACTAGGAACGTGACCGAATAGACTTTGGGCTTTAGGGTCCGTGCGAGGCCCAAGTGTTGAGCCCGCGACGGACGCCTATATAAAGTGGAGGTGCGGCACACTTAGGCGGAAGATCGCTTCGGCCTCAGGAGGCAGATAGCTTCGGCCTCAGGAGCCACCTCCACTCTCCCCCGACTGTGTGATCGGACCTAGCAGTCCGCCGCACGGTGTTCCTCCCGCACGCGCGGATACCATTAGAGGCGGTGCACTTGCGCCGCTCCGGCGAACTCGTACGTGGGATCGGACGACAGGCCGCTCGAGGGAGATCGAACGAGGAGGTGACGATCCACGCAGACGCGCTGCCCCAACTCGTCTTCCGCTGCACGCAAGCTGCGTCTAGTGGTAACGAACTGTGATCCATCTCCGTAGCATGTTCCTGGATGTTCTGCGCGAGGAATTTTAATTTGCGATCGGCGCACCCTACCGTAGAACCCAACAAAGGTATCGTAACCTCTGCTATAGGATTTGGATTCAGATCGTATGCATATTAGATATGTGGAGGCGGCGGATGAGATCTGTTGTCCTTGAAGATTTCGGCTATGTGCACGGTTGATGTGATCAACGCACATGGGGATCGTTGAGGCTATGTTTTCGTAAATCGGGATCGATGAGGTCGTGACATGATCTACCCCTACCGTCGGTCATCCGCCATCGGGTTAACGAGTGAAGCGTAAATCTGAATCGGATTCGCGATGATCGATAAGATCGGTCGATCGGAGAATTGGCGTGATCGGAGTTCGATGTGATCTGTGATTTCGAAAACGTGTGCGTAGCGCCATGTATTCGTACCGCCACACAAACCGGTAGAATGCGATTCTATGCATAACTTTGTTTTGCAGGTTTGATGTGGATAGTATGGCTCATGTGTATGTGATGCATGTGTGTAATTTATACGTGGCTGCGTGTCATGTTTGTCACCGGCAGAGCCAAAGTGCTGTCATTATATTGTATAACGACCTGCGTGTCGACTTGTGACTCTATGTAAAATTCATTACTAGTTGTAGTAGTTGGATAGTAGAGATCAGGTTGGCGGCTTGGCGTCCGGCGTGACAAACAAGATGGAGTTCGTAGATGGTCATCGGAGTTGGAGCCGACCGGAAGAACGTCCATGAAGGAGCCATACTATTTCACAATATGTTATATTTGTGATTGTTATGCTTCTTTGTTTCTATGCATGTTAAAATGATAGAATGATCCTCATGAATATCAAGCGAATTGACATCCCGATGTTGCACCTTCGCACGTCAAGTACGTCTAGTAGTGGGCTCATAAAATTGGGGTGCTGCTGGGTGTCCTTGAATCAAGGGTTCGTGTCGGACACGGACATGCCTTGCATCGAGTTAACTTGACAAGGCTATCATAACGGTTTTGGGCCTTGTGGCAAAGAAGGTTGGGAGCCGGGTATGAGATACCTTCCCGACCGGCTGAGTCGTATAGAGATACGATTAGCAAGGAGTTGCTTATCGGATAGGTATGTTGGCTAGCGGTGATGCTAAAGCTCACTAGTCGCATGCGCTAGTTGGATCCTGAATCACCGAGAGTTTGCGGAGGATGCTGACTTGATGGGAGTATTTCTGTTTAGGCTAGAATTACTCTACATAAACACATTGCTTAGTGATTGCATATTTTCTTTGTAGATCAATGGCACCACCTGCTCAACCCAACTTTGCATTGAAATCAATTCGGAAAAGGATAAACTGAATGGAACAAACTTTACCACCTGGTATAGAAATCTGAGAATTGTTCTCAAGCACGATAAAAGGAACATGTTCTAGAGGATCCACTTCGGAGGAACCTGCTGATAATGCTAGTGCCACAGCTAAAAATGCCTACGAAACTCGTTGATGAATCAACGGAGATCAGCTGTCGATGTCTGGCTTGTATGGAGCCCGATTTGCAACAGCATTTGAAAATGTTGAGGCTTACGATATGATCGAGAGTCTCAAGAGCATGTTTCGCACACGAGCTAGGACCGAAAGGTTCAACGTCTGGCGATCCTTGATGGATTGCAAGCTGAAGGAAGGTGATCCATCGAGCCCACATGTGATCAAGATGATCGGATATGTGCAAGCTTTGGATCGTTTGGGCTTCCCGCTCTTGGATGAGCTAGCCTCGATGCTGTTCAGGTTCTCTTCCGCCCAGCTATGGGACGCTCATCTCGAACTATCATATGCATGGCATGGATAAGAATCTCACCGAATTGCATGGGATGCTCAAGGTGGCGAGCAGGATATTAAGAAAGGCACGCATCAAGTGTTGATGGTGCGAAATCGCTAAGTTCAAGAAGAGTTGGTCTAAGAAGAAGGCTAAGGCAAAGGGCACGGAGATGGTAACCTCTGCCGCTGCGCCGAAGTCTGGACCGGACTCAAAGACCATTTGTTTTCATTGCAAGGAGACCGGTCACTGGAAGAGGAACTATAGCAAGTGGCTTGCAGAGCATGGCAAGAAGGCCGGGAATGCTTCTTCAGGCAAAGGTACACTTGTTGCATATGTTATAGACATTTACCTTGCTGACATACCTAGTAGCTCTTGGGTATTTGATACCGGATCGGTTGTTCATATTTGCAACTCGATGCGGGGCTGGTAAGAACTAGGCGTGTGGCACAAGGGAGATTGACATCGTGGTCGGCAACAAAGCAAGAGTTGCTGCGTTGGAGGTCGGCACGATGCAGCTCCACTTCCTTCGGATTCATTATGGAATTGAATAATTGTTATTACATTCCTGCACTTAGTTGGAACATTATTTCTGCCTCATGTTTGATGATTCAAGGTTATGAATTCAATTTAAAGGACAATGGTTGTTCGATATTTTGAATGGTATGTTCCACGGCTATGCACCCATTGTTGATGGGCTATTTATATTGAATCTAGAACAGGAACCGGTCTATAACGTAAATGTCAAGAGGCATAAGCCTAATGAGATAAATCCGACATACTTCTTGCATTGCGGCTTGGACACATTAGTCTGAACGCATGAAGAAGCTCCATGATGATGGGCTCCTAACCCGTCCGACTTGGTCGTTCGAGACATGTGAATCATGCTTGCTCGGCAAGATGACTAAGTCTCCTTTCGCAAAGAGTTGCGAGAGGCGTCCGAGCTATTGGAACTTATACATAGTGATGTGTGTGGTCCAATGAGCACAACCGCCAGAGGTGGCTATCAAGATTTCATGACTTTTACCGACGACTTGAGTAGATATGGATATATCTATTTGATGAGGCACAAGTCGGAGACTTTTGAAAAGTTCAAAGAGTTTCAGAACGAGGTTGAGAATCAGCTCGGCAAGACTATAAAGCTTCTGCGATCTGATCGTGGAGGTGAGTACATGAGCCAGAGTTCGATGATCATCTGAAAAGTCGAGGTATAGTACCTCAGCTCACTCCTCCTGCACGCCACGGAGAAATGGCGTGTCGAACGGAGGAATAGGACCTTGTTGGACATGGTCCGGTCTATGATGAGCAAATCGGATTTACCCTTGTCATTTTGGGGATACGCTCTAGAAACTGCAGCTTTCACACTTAATAGGGTACCATCAAAATCCGTAGACAAGACACCACATGAGATGTGGACCAGGAAGAGTCCCAGTTTGTCTTTTCTAAAGATTTGGGGTTGTGAAGCATTTGTGAAGCGACTTATGTCAGACAAGCTTACACCAAAGTCGGATAAATTCATATTCGTGGGATATCCGAGGGAAACCTTGGGATATAACTTCTACAACCGGGAAGAGAACAAAGTGTTTGTTGCTCGAACGGGTTTTCCTTGAGAAAGAGTTTCTCGGTCGGGAGGCCGTGGGAGGACGGTTCGACTCGAAGAAATTCGAGGACCACTCGGGACGGCTCACCGGTGATGAGATCATACCGAGTCCGTCGTGGAACCCGTAGTGGAAGCGGCACCGAACCACGGAGGTCGGAAAGATTGCGCAAAGTGCGCGATGTATTGTTGCTAGAAAGCGACGAGCCGCCACGTATGGGGAAGCGATGGTGAGCCCAGATTCGAGGCATGGCTAGAGGCCATGAGATCCGAGTTAAAGTCCATGGATGAGAATCAAGTCAGGACTTGGTTGATCCGCCACCGGCGAATCGCCATTGGTTGCAAATGGGTCTTTAAAAGAAAACCGATGTGGATGGAAATGTTCAGATCCACAAAGCTCGGCTTGTCGCTAAAGGTTATGGACAAGTTCAAGCAGTTGACTAGGGCGAGACTTACTCGCCGGTAGCGATGCTGAAATCGGTAAGGATCATACTAGCTATAGCTGCATATTTCGATTACGAGATATGGCAGATGGATGTCAAGATGGCTTTCCTTCACGGAAATTTAACCGAGGACGTGTATATGATACAGCCCGAGTGTTTTGTCGATCCGACTAGCACTAGTAAGGTATGCAAGCTCAAGAGATCCATTTATGGGTTGAAGCAAGCATCTCGGAGTTGGAACATTCGTTTTGATGAGGTCGTCACTGGTATCGGTTTCATCAAAAGCGAAGAGGACTCTTGTTTATACAAGAAGTTAAGTGGGAGCTCGATAGTGTTTTTGATCTTGTATGTGGACGACATACTACTGATCGGGAACGATGTTTCGATGTTAAACTCGGTCAAGGGATCATTGAATGGCAAGTTTTCGATGAAGGACCTTGGTGAGGCGAGTCTATATTTTAGGCATTAAGATCTATAGAGATAGATCGAGGAGGCTGCTCGGCTTAAGCCGAGCACGACATAGATAAAGTGTTGAAGCGGTTCAACATGAGTGAGGCGAAGAAAGGGTTCTTGCCGCTCTCACATGGTATAAGGCTAAGCGAGACTCGAGTCCTCGACATCCGATGAGCGAAGCAAGATGAGTAGGATTCCGTATGCCTCGAAGAATCGGATCCATCATGTATGCCATGATATGTACAAGGCCTGATGTTGCTATTGCAATAAGCCTAACAAGTAGATACCAGGCCAACCCAGGTGAGAGTCACTGGGCAGCGGTAAAGACTATTTTGAAGTACCTGAAAAGGACTAAAGAGATGTTCCTAGTTTATGGAGGTGAGGAAGAGCTCGTCGTAAGGGGTTACGTCGATGCTAGTTTCCAAACCGACAGAGATGATTGTCGATCACAGTCTGGATTCGTGTGCGTCCTGAACGGAGGAGCGAGTAATCGGATGAGTTCCAAGCAGGATACGGTGGCGATTCTAACCACGAAGCCGAATACATTGCGGCTTGTGAAGCTGCAAAGGAAGGTGTTTGGATCCGCATTTTCTGGATGATCTTGGTATTTTCACAGCCTCGGTGAAACCGTTGGACCTTTATTGTGATAATTCGGTGCCATCGCACAAGCCAAGGAGCCGAGGAATCACCACAAGGTCGGACACATAGACCGGAAATATCACCGATACGAAAGATCGTAAGAATGGTGATATAGAGTTATGCAAGATTCACACGGATGCAAATGTTGCAGATCCGCTGACTAAGCCGCTTCCACAACCCAAGCATGAGGGGCACGTTAGAGCTATGGGCATTCGATGTCTATTTGATTGACTCTAGTGCAAGTGGGAGACTGTTGGAGATATGCCCTAGAGGCAATCATGTATGATGATATTTCCTATGTGTTTATGAATAAAGATAGTCCTTGGACATTATCAATGATGTGTATCGGCAAGCACGTGACTTGTTTGTGGGACTATGCATTGTATGATGACTGTCCTAAAAGGTCCCTAGTCGAAAGGGCTGTGTGGACGCAAGCAGCCGACTAGACTAGCATATGACACGGTCGATGGCTCGGTCTCACTAGCCATGGAGCATTGGATGCTAACCGGATAATATGGACTTGAAAGGTCTGGTCGGATTCGACATAGTCGGATCCGAGTCGAGATAAGGTCCGAGTCGGACAGACCCAACTATGAGACGCAGCGATATGTCATCTGTGAGTCTCTAGTACAACATACGCTCTATGTCCTAAGACCGAGTGACGATGTACTCGAGATGGTGATAGACTTGCTTTGAGCCGACCAAATGCTACTCCGTGATGGGTAGTTACAAAGGTAGGTTTCGGTTTGTCCAATCCCATGCTGCGAGACATGGTCGAGCAAGATGGGATTTGCCCTCCGATCGGAGAGATATACTGGGCCCCTCGTGTGACCTGACCAGGAATAGCATGGCCATGCGACAAGGATTATGAGATAATCCGGATTGTGGTCGGTATCACTGGAACGAGAAAGAGGTCGGGTTAGCACAAGGATGACAGTCTCGCCTTGAGCCCGACAACATATATCGTGTGGCAAAAGGAATGGAAGTATGATGTACAGTGTTCGCCTAACCAGCTTCATCGTCGCTTGGTGGTCGGCACGCCTTGCTAGAGGCTGCTACCAACCGTCAGGTCGGAGGTGATCCGAACTGTGACCAAGCCGACTTGAACCTAAGGGGTCGCGCGCTTAAGGGAAGGAACCTCGAGGTCGGTTCAGTGGACACCTTTGGCGGATGTGATCCGAATGGACTAGGAACGTGACCGAATAGACTTTGGGCTTTAGGGTCCGTGCGAGGCCCAAGTGTTGAGCCCGCGACGGACGCCTATATAAAGTGGAGGTGCAGCACACTCAGGCGGAAGATCGCTTCGGCCTCAGGAGGCAGATAGCTTTGGCCTCAGGAGCCACCTCCACTCTCCCCCGACTGTGTGATCGGATCTAGCAGTCCGCCGCACGGTGTTCCTCCCGCACGCGCGGATACCATTAGAGGCGGTGCACTTGCGCCGCTCCGGCGAACTCGTACATGGGATCAGACGACAGGCCGCTCGAGGGAGATCGAACGAGGAGGAGACGATCCACGCAGACGCGCTGCCCCAACTCGTCTTCCGCTGCACGACACTGCGCGTCTAGTGGTAACGAACTGTGATCCATCTCCCGTAGCATGTTCCTGGATGTTCTGCGCGTAGGAATTTTAATTTTCAGTCGACGCACCCTACCGTAGAACCCAACAGGAAGTAGCAGAGGGAATGTCTTCATCAGATCCGTTGGGGATCACATATTCTTCATCAAAAGGAACAAGGTCCTTTGATGGCATGAACGAAACAGGAACAACATCAATAGGGTTGTCAATTGAGCTAGTCAAAGGCTTCATCTTCTTCGGGGCTGAAGAATCTGATGAAGTTGATGCCTTCCTTTTCTTCACAGCTGCACGCTCTGCAGCCTTGGTGTTCTTCACATCTGATGCAGATGGAAGGATAGGAGTTGGGGTAGGCGCAGGAGGAGCAGAGGAATTTGGTTGAATTTCTTCAGGCACAACTGATGCAGTTGCCCTGACTTCTTCATTTTCTTCAAGTGCACCTATAGTGGATGCCCTGGTTATTTCTTCAGCGGCTGGAATGCAGTCATCAGCCCTGGAACTCACATTTTCTTCAGCAGCCTGATTTTCATCAGCGGTGCTGGCATGCTCTTCTGTTTGTTGAGCAGATGCTTCAGCTTGAGGAATTTCTAGTTGCGATGGAGCTGCAAGCTTGGGAGTGAATTTCTTAGTCAGTTTTACAAACCTGACCTTGGCTCCTTGCCAATCAGCATAGTAAGCGTTGAACTCATCGGTGAGGCCTTTGATTTCAGCCTGGATCTTCACAAGTTCATCAGTTGTCATTTTGACAATGTTTTTCTTTAGAAAACGCTCTTTCTTGTACTGCGCTTTCTTGATCTGCCTGGCCTTCTCAAATTTCCATTTTTCTTCAGCAATGAAAGCTGTCAACATATGACTTTGACCAGAAGAGAGATTCAATTCAGGCAAGGGAGTGTTTGGATCTTTGTGCCATAGATCAATGAAATCCAGGATCTTCTTCGGATCCAGTAAAAGAGGCACAACACTGCCCTTGGCACCAGCGGCCCTGTGCTGCCTATCCCTGATGATTTCGGCTAGTTCATCATCAGCCTCATCATCATTAGAGGGCACTTGGAAGGCGAGCTGCTTCTTGTGAGGACTTGGTCGAGGACCTCGTCCAGCAGCGGCCTTTTTCTTCAGCAGAAAGGGGCCAGCTGAGGAACTTGGAGAAGCTAAGGAACTTGCAGAGGCTCTTGAGGCAATAGATATGCCAGCTGTCCTTTGGCACGAGGCAAGATGCACTGGTGCTGAGGATTTTGTCGGAGCAGCCGAAGACTTTTGCGGAGGAGCTGAGGACTTTGGAGGAGCAGGAGCAGCATGAGGAGTTGGCCGTGAGGGCTTTGAAGAATCTTACCGTGAGGGCATTGAAGTTTAAGCACATGGATTGAAAGCAGTCTTCTTTGCCATGGCCTTCTTTGGCTTGACAGATGCCTCAGCAGTGGTAGCAGCAGCAGTAGAATCTTCATTGAATTTCCTCACTGCTTCCTTAACCACTTTGGCTAGCTTTGCCTGGCGCTTGGCCCATTCATCAGGATAGTCCTCACCACGCTTGAGGCTGGTGGGGTCTGCTTCTTGGCTAGGTGACAGTGGAGGTCTTGGGCATGGAGGATTCAGAGCGAATTTCTTCATGTACTTGGGAGTAACATATCTGTACTCCATCCATTCTCGTCCCATCTCATCTCTATCCTTTGTTTGCGCAACTTGCACTAGTTTTTGTCCTCCTCAGGGGGTGTGCAGTACCCAACATAGATGTCATCAGGTATTTCAAAAGCAGTATTGATCTCATGACTTTTTCCTCTCTTCTGTGTCTTCTTTCCATCAGCCATTTTCTTCAGATGAGGAATATGAACAACTGAATTCTCTGAAGATGTAATCAACTTTTCTTCGAGGAACGTTGCAAATGAGTTAAGTTGATAAGAACCTAGAGATTCAGCAGCGGACATGTGTACCAGAGTATAGTTGCGAGGAATTTGGAGAGGTCATATGCGTTCTCAGAAGGTTTTATAAAGAACAAGTTTGAGGAATTTGACCAGATGAGTCTTGAAGAATTTCACCAGGCGTTCTTTGTCTTTGGTTCCAGAGTTGTACAGATCAAAAATCCACACAATTGAGGAATCACGAAGAAAAATATTGCTTAGAGAAACGAATCAAGAACAGATGACATGTAAGGTGTTCAGTGTGTGAAGATTTGAAGAATAAACACCTTTGAAGATTTTGCAGAAAACATTTGAATCAAAGAGGGTAGTAAAAGTAACTTTTAATTACCCTGGATGAAGAACATGACGAACTGTGAAGTGTAGATGTGAAGCTCGTCAGTTCAGATCTTCCACGCCCTAACTCAGCAGAGGAAGACAGCTACGGCGGCGGCGGAGAGAAGAAATCCGCAGCCCGTGCGAGTACAACGACGACGAGGTCAAGGCAGTGAAGCTCTTCCTCACCGACGACGATGAAGTAGCGGCGGTGCTAGGGTTTGAGAAGCTCGAGCGGGAGAGAGGTCGAGCAGAGTAAAAATGATGCAGTGAAGGGGAGGGGTATTTATAGCCACGGTGAAAAACCGTTCGCCTGAAGAAATAGGACGAACGTGCCCCTGACCCTTCTCATTTGCTTGACATGTGTCACCCACGTACTGTGAAGTGGAGATCGTGCGAGATCGTGGGTGAATAGATAAGTGTTTTTGTGGGATGCGGAACGGTTTGAGCGGCAAAACCGAAATTTTTGATAAAATAAGTTTAAAGTTCCGTTCGCAAATTCTTTAGCTGACAAGGACACAATGAAGATTTTGAGCGAGTTTCAAAATATAACGCACTTGAAGAATTTGTGAATAGATTGGGTTGAGTATAGCATAGAGGGGGAAGGGTCCGATCACATTCACTTAGCAGAAAAAGCAACTTGAAGATATAGCAATAAGTGAATGCTGTAGAGGACAGAAACTCATATATAAATATAGCCAATGAAGAAAAACGACGGAAAAAGTGAAGATAATGCAAAGTTGAAGAAAGTGAACAACTGAGGAATTTCACAAACTGAGGAAAAACTCAAATTGAAGATTTTCAACTTTTGGTGGTGGCTTGACCCACCGTATAAGAATGATGATTTCAGACACCACATACAATTGTCGTAGGGCTCTGAGAATCAAATTCTTCGTTAATTTCTTCACACTTAGAGTGTTATTCTTCATTGATTTGAAGAAAAAGTTTCTTCATGTGTTGCACATCTAAGTCATCGATATTGCATAAATGTTAGGATGAGTGTCCTTTTCAAAGAACATTCGAAGATTCTAAGATATTTAGCTCACACCGCAACTTGGTAAATATCTTCTCATCCAAGGGCTTTGTGAAGATATCAGCTAGCTGTTCTTCAGTCTTCACATGCTCAATAGAAATGTCGCCCTTCAACACATGATCACGAAGAAAATGATGACGAATCTGAATGTGCTTTGTCTTCGAGTGCTGAACTGGGTTGTGAGCAATCTTGATTGCACTCTCATTATCACAGAAGAGAGGCACATTCTTCACGTTGATGCCGTAGTCCTTGAGAGTTTGCTTCATCCATAGCAATTGAGCACAGCAAGAACCAGCAGCAATATACTCAGCTTCAGCAGTAGACAGTGATACACTGTTCTGTTTCTTCGAGGACCAACAGACTAAAGATCGTCCGAGGAAATGGCATGTGCCAGATGTTGACTTGCGTTCCACACGATCACCAGCATAGTCAGAGTCTGAATATCCAATGAGATGAAAAGCCGAGCCCTTGGGATACCATAATCCAAGTGTTGGTGTGTGAGCTAAATATCGAAGAATATGTTTCACAGCCTTATGGTGTGATTCCTTCGGTGTAGCTTGAAATCGGGCACACATGCAAACACTAAGCATAATATCTGGCCTAGATGCACATAAATACAATAAAGAACCAATCATGGAGCGGTATACCTTTTGATCGAAGTCAATACCATTTTCATCAGTGCATAGATGGCCATTTGTGGGCATAGGAATTTTGATGCCTTTGCAATCTTGCATGCCGAATTTCCTCAATACATCCTTGAGGTATTTCTCCTGAGATATGAATATGCCATTGCGCTGTTGACGAATTTGAAGACCTACGAAGAATTTCAATTCTCCCATCATAGGCATTTGATATTCTTCACTCATCATATAGGCAAATTCATCACTGTAACGTTGGTCAGTACAACCAATGATAATATCATCAACATATATTTGGCACACAAACAATTCACCATCATAAGATTTAGTGAAAAGAGTTAGGTCAAGTGAACCGGGTTTGAAGCCTTTCTTCATGAGGAATTCCTTCAAAGTATCATACCATGCCCGAGGGGCTTCCTTGAGGCCATACAAAGCCTTATTGAGTCTGAAGACTTTGTCAGGATGCTTTGGATCTTCAAAACCTGGGGGTTGAGCAACATATACTTCTTCCTCAAGCTTACCATCGAGGAATGCACTTTTCACATTCATTTGATATAAATTGATATCATGATGGTTAGCATAAGCAAGTAATATGCGAATAGCCTCAAGTCTAGCAACAGGTGCAAAAGTTTCATCAAAATCAATTCCTTCAACCTGTGTGTAGCCTTGAGCTACCAGCCATGCCTTATTCCTTACCACAAGGCCATTTTCATCTTGCTTGTTGCGGTAGATCCACATTGTGCCAATGATATTGTGCTTGCGAGGATCTGGGCAATTAACCAATTACCAGACGTTGTTGAGCTTAAATTGATGTAATTCTTCTTGCATAGCTTGAATCCACTCAGGCTCCAGAAATGCTTCATCTACCTTAGTGGGCTCTGTGATAGAGACAAAAGCAAAGTGCCCACAAAAGTTAGATAAATGTGAAGCTCTTGAGCGTGTGAGAGGACCTGGTGCTTCAATGTCATCAATGATTTTCTCAATTTGCACTTCGTTTGCAACGCGAGGATGAGTGGGTTGTTGTCGAGGAATTTGATCAACATTTTCTTCAGCAGCATTTTCTTCAGGTGCATTAGCTCGACGATCTTCACGTTCTGGAATGAATTCTTCAGGAGATTCTTCGGTAGGAATGACATCCTCAGTAGCCTTGAACTTGATAGTTTCCTCAGGTGCTGGTTCATCTATCACAGAAGGTAGGTGCTCTCTTTGCGAGCCATTAGTTTCATCGAATCGCACATCTACAGTTTCAACAACTTTGTAAGAACGTTGTTGAAGACTCTGTAGGTGTGCGAGTCCTTTCCGTAACCAAGCATAAAACCTTCATGTGCTTTTGGTGCAAATTTAGAGTTGTGATGAGGATCTTGAATCCAACATTTAGCACCGAAGACTTTGAAATAACACACATTGGGTTTCTTGTCAGTGAGGAGTTCATAAGCCGTCTTCTAGAAGAATTTGTGAAGATATACCCTGTTGATGATGTGACACGCAGTATCAATTGCATCAATCCAGAAGTGACGAGGCGTTTCGTACTCATCAAGCATAGTGCGAGCCATCTCAACAAGAGTCCTATTCTTGTGCTCCACAACGCCATTCTGCTGAGGAGTATAGGGAGAAGATAACTCATGAGTAATACCAAGTTCATCAAGATACTCATCAAGACCAGAATTCTTGAACTCAGTTCCATTATCACTTCTGATGTGCTTGATCTTCACAACAAAGTTGGTTGAAGCTCGAGGAAAATCGTTTGAAGACTTCCTGCACCTCATGTTTGTAAGTGAAAATATGTACCCATGTGTAACGAGAGTAATCATCAACAATAATAAAGCCATATAGAGATGCATCATTAGTGATAGCAGAATAATGGTTAGGACCAAAGAGATCCATATGAAGAAATTCAAATGGTCGAGTAGTAGTCATGATAGTCTTTGCTGGATGCTTGCCCTTGGTCATCTTTCCAGCTTCATAGGCTCCGCATAAGTGATCCTTGAGGAATTTGAAATTCTCAATGCCAATAACATGCTTCTTCTTCGCAAGCGTGTGCAAATTCCTCATGCCTGCATGACCAAGTCGTCGATGCCATAGCTAGCCTTCTGAAGCTTTTGCAAGTAGGCATACAGCTAGTTGTGGACCTGTAGAGAAATCAACAATATACAGATCTCCTCTCCTAAAGCCTTTGAAGACTTTGGAATTGTCAACTTCCATGATCACAACACAATGATACTTGCCGAAGATAATAACCATATCAAGATCACAAAGCATTGAGACAGACATGAGGTTGTATCCTAAGGACTCGACGAGCATGACTTTGTCCATGTGTCGATCCTTTGAGATCACAACCTTACCTAGACCCAATACCTGACTTTTGCCTTTGTCAGCGAACATGATATGCTTCAGATGCGATGGAGATAAGGGTGCATCCATCAATAGATTCTTGTCACCAGTCATGTGATTTGTACATCCACTATCGAGGACCCACTTGGTCACTCGGCGATCCATAATTTCCTCTTGGATGCTCTAGACCACGACGCCTAACCGTCTGGAAGAAGCACAGTCTTCAAAGGTAACAAGCATCGGATCCACGCAGGATCAATCTCTTCAGTGATGCTCAATCACTTTGGGTTTGTAGGTGTTTGGGTTTGGGGTTTTTCCTCACTTGATGATCTTCGCTCGAAGTCCTCAGAGGATGGGATGCTCTCAAATGACAAGTGTCAGTTTCTCTCGGAGCAGCCAACCAGCTAGTGGTTGTAGGGGGGGGGGGGCTATTTATAGCCTAGGGAGCAGCCCGACATGATAAGACATAAATGACCTTCAATGATATGACCGTTAGGTGGGTAGATATTTTGGGACAGTCATGATAGCGCAGCAACGGTCGGAAATTTGAGGCTCAAATTCCTCGTATTATCATGTTCCTCACTGTAGGCAATCCAAGACCGCGAATTCCTAACTCCACAATGTAACAAATTCCTCGAGACCGTAAGATCTTCATCTCATCCATCAAGAAATTAACTAAACTGATATGAGATTTCCAATGGCTTCACTTGAAGGATTGGTTAGGTGTAGGATTTTGAGTTGAGCACCACATGGAAATTTTTCCTTAGTATTTCCTCGGCCCCCTTTAACAGTACGGTGCTTCCTATGACTCAAGAAAGAGAAAATGAAACTACGAGAACAAAAGTCTTCACGCTTCATGTTCCTCGAATGAATGCCAAGTCTTCAAGGTCACACCAATTTCTTCACTTTCAAAGTCTTCAGAAATCCAAAGTCTTCAGTCGAAGAACTTCATTTTTAGGGGTCGACTTTCTTTGTAAATATCAAACTCCTCATAGACTTATAGACCTGTGTACACTCATAAACGCATTAGTCCCTTAACCTATAAGTCTTCAATACACCAAAATCACTAAGGGGCACTAGATGCACTTACAGGCACCCCCCTTCCTTGTCCAATTTGGACTAGGGGGGAGGGGGGGGGGGGCGGCCTGCCCTGCCCGCCCCTCCTCTTCTCCACTAGGGTCCAATAGGCCCAATACACTCCCCGGGGGGTTCCTGTAACTCCCCGGTACTTCGGTTTTTGTCTGAACTTTCCCGGAACCTTTCCGAAGTCCAAACATAGTCATCAAATATATTGATCTTTATGTTTCGACCATTTTGAGACTCCTCGTTATGTCCTGATCATATCCGGGACTCCGAACTACCATCAATGCATCAAAACATATAAACTCATAATATCGATCGTCACCGAACGTTAAGCGTGCAGACCCTATGGGTTCGAGAACTATGTAGACATGACCGAGACACGTCTCCGGTCAATAACCAATAGCGGAACCTGGATGCTCATATTGGCTCCTACATATTCTATGACGATCTTTATCGGTCAAACACGCATAACAACATACGTTGTTCCCTTTGTCATCGGCATGTCACTTGCCCGAGATTTGATCGTAGGTATCCAATACCTAGTTCAATATCGTTACCGGCAAGTATCTTTACTCGTTTCATAATACATCATCCTGCAACTAACTCATTAGTTGCATTGCTTGCAAGGCTTATAGTGATGTGCATTACCGAGAGGGCCCAGAGATACCTCTCCGACAATCAGAGTGACAAATCCTAATCTCGATCTATGCCAACTCAACAAGTACCATCGGAGACACCTGTAGAGCACCTTTATAATCAACCAGTTACGTTGTGATGTTTGGTAGCACAGAAAGTGTTCCTCCGGTATTCGGGAGTTGCATAATCTCATAGTCATAGGAACATGTATAAGTCATGACGAAAACAGTAGCAATATACTAAACGATCAGACGCTAAGCTAATGGAATAGGTCAAGTCAATCACATCATTCTCTAATGATGTGATCCCGTTAATCAAATGACAACGCATGTCCATGGCTAGGAAACTTAACCATCTTTGATTCAACGATCTAGTCAAGTAGAGGCATACTAGTGACACTCTGTTTGTCTATGTATTCATACATGTACTAAGTTTCCGGTTAATAATATTCTAGCATGAATAATAAACATTTATCATGATATAAGGAAATAACAACTTCATTATTGCCTCTAGGGCATATTTCCTTCAGTCTCCCACTTGCACTAGAGTCAATAATCTAGATCACATCACCATGTGATTAACACCAATAGTTCACATCACCATGTGATTAACACCCAAAGTTCACATCGCCATGTGACCAATACCCAAAGGGTTTACTAGAGTCAATAATCTAGTTCACATCGCTATGTGATTAACACCCAAAAGCTCTTAGGTGTGATCATATTTTGCTTGTGAGAGAAGTATAGTCAACGGGTCTGCCATATTCAGATCCGTAAGTATTTTGCAAATTTCGACGTCTACAATGCTCTGCACGGAGCTACTCTAGCTAATTGCTCCCACTTTCAATATGTATCCAGATTGAGACAGAGTCATCTGGATCGGTGTCAAAGCTTGCATCGAGGTAACTCTTTACGACAAACTCTTTATCACCTCCATAACCGAGAAATATTTCCTTAGTCCTCTAAGGATAATTTTGACCAATGTCCAGTGTTCTACTCCTAGATCACTATTGTACTCCCTTGCCAAACTCAGGGCAGGGTATACAATAGGTCTGGCCCATTGCATGGCATACTTTATAGAACCTATGACATAGGCATAGGGAATGACTTTCATTCTCTTTCTGTTTTCTGCCGTGGTCGAGATTTGAGTCTTACTCAATTTCACACCTTTGCAACACAGGCAAGAACTCTTTCTTTGACTGTTACATTTTGAACTACTTCAAAATATTGTCAAGGTATGTACTCATTGAAAATCTTATCAAGCGTCTTGATCTATCTCAATAGATCTTGATGCTCAATATGTAAGTAGCTTTACTGAGGTCTTTCTTTGAAGAACTCCTTTCAAACACTCCTTTATGCTTTCCAGAAAATTCTACATCATTTTTGATCAACAATATGTCACTCACATATACTTATCAGAAAGGATGTAGTGCTCCCACTCACTTTCTTGTAAATACAGGCTTCACCACAAGTCCGTATAAAACTATGTGCTTTGATCAACTTATCAAAGCGTATATTCCAACTCCGAGATGCTTGCACCAGTCCATAGATGGATTGCTGGAGCTTGCACACTTTGTTAGCATCTTTAGGATCGACAAAACCTTCTGGTTGCATCATATACAACTCTTCTTTGAGATATCCATTAAGGAATGCAGTTTTGACATCCATTTGCCAAATTTCATAAAATGCGGCAATTGCTAGCATGATTTGAACAGACTTTTAAGCATCGATACAATTGAAAAAATCTCATTGTAGTCAACACCTTGAACTTGTCGAAAACATTTTTGCGTCAATTCGAGCTTTGTAGATAGTAATACTACTACAGTGTCCGTCTTCCTCTTGAAGATCCATTTATTTTCTATGGCAGGCCGATCATCGGGCAAGTCAACCAAAGTCCACACTTTGTTCTCATACATGGATCCCATCTCAGATTTCATGGCCTCAAGCCATTTCGTGGAATCTGGGCTCATCATCGCTTCCTCATAGTTCGTAGGTTCGTCATGGTCAAGTAACATGACCTCCAGAACTGGATTACCGTACCACTCTGGTGCGGATCTTACTCTGGTTGACCTACAAGGTTCGGTAGTAACTTGATCTTAAGTTACATGATCATCATCATTAGCTTCCTCACTAATTGGTGTAGGAGTCACATGAACTGATTTCTGTGATGAACTACTTTCCAACAAGGGAGCAGGTACAGTTACCTCATCAAGTTCTACTTTCCTCCCACTCACTTCTTTCGAGAGAAACTCCTTCTCCAGAAAGGATCCATTCTTAGGAACAAAGATCTTGCCTTCGGATCTGTGATAGAAGGTGTACCCAAGAGTCTCTTTTGGGTATCCTATGAAGACACATTTCTCCGATTTGGGTTCGAGCTTATTAGGTTGAAACTTTTTCACATAAGCATCGCAACATCAAATTTTAAGAAACGACAACTTGGGTTTCTTGCCAAACCATAGTTCATAAGGTGTCATCTCAACGAATTTAGATGATGCCCTTTTTAACGTGAATGCAGCTGTCTCTAATGCATAACCCCAAAATGATAGTGGTAAATCGGTAAGAGACATCATATATTGCACTATTATATCCAATAAAGTACGGTTATGATGTTCAGACACACCATTATGCTGTGGTGTTCCAGGTGGCATGAGTTTGTGAAACTATTCCACATTGTTTCAAATGAAGAGCAAACTCATAACTCAAATATTCTCCTCCACGATCAGATCGTAGAAACTTTATTTTCTTGTTACGATGATTTTCCACTTCACTATGAAATTCTTTGAACTATTCAAATGTTTCAGACTTATGTTTCATCAAGTAGATATACCCATATCTGCTCAAATCATCTGTGAAGGTCAGAAAATAACGATACCCGCCGCGAGCCTCAACATCATCGGACCGCATACATCAGTATGTATTATTTCCATCAAGTCTGTTGCTCGCTCCATTGTTCCGGAGAACGGAGTCTTAGTCATCTTGCCCATGAGGCAGGGTTCGCAAGCATCAACTGATTCATAATCAAGTGATTCCAAAAGCCCATCAGCATGGATTTTCTTCATGCGCTTTACACCAATATGACCTAAACGGCAGTGCCACAAATAAGTTGCACTATCATTATTTACTTTGCATCTTTTGGCTTCAATGTTATGAATATGTGTATCACTATGATCGAGATTCAATAAACCATTCACCTTGGGTGTATGACCATTGAAGGTTTTATTCATGTAAATAGAACAACAATTATTCTCTGACTTTAAATGAATAACTATATTGCAATAAACATGATTAAATCATATTCATGCTTAGCGCAAACACCAAATAACATTTATTTAGGTTCAACTCTAATCCCAAAAGTATAGAGAGTGTGCGATGATGATCATATCTATCTTGGAACCACTTCCAACACACATCGTCACTTCACCCTTAACTAGTCTCTGTTTATTCTGCAACTCCCGTTTCAAGTTACTAATGTTAGCAATTGAACCAGTATCAAATACCGAGGGGTTGCTATAAACACTAGTAAAGTACACATCAATAACATGTATATCCAATATACCTTTGTTCACTATGCCATCCTGCTTATCTGCCAAGTATCTAGGGCAGTTCCACTTCCAGTGACCATTTCCTTTGTAGTAGTAGCACTCAGTTTCAGGCTTGGGTCCAGACTTGGGCTTCTTCACTTGAGTAGCAACTTGCTTGCCGTTCTTCTTTAAGTTCCCCTTCTATCCCTTTGCCCTTTTCTTGAAACTAGTGGTCTTGTTAACCATCAACACTTGATGCTCTTTCTTGATTTCTACCTTCGTCGATTTCAGCATCGCGAAGAGCTCGGGTATTACTTTCGTCATCCCTTGCATATCATAGTTCATCACGAAGTTCTAAAAACTTGGTGATAGTGACTTGAGAATTTTTTCAATTACTATCTTATCTGGAAGATTAACTCCCACTTAATTCAAGCAATTGTAGTACCCAGACAATCTTAGCACATGTTCACTGGTTGAGCTATTCTCCTCCATCTTGTAGGTAAAGTACTGTCAGAGGTCTCATACCTCTCGACACGGGCATGAGTATGAAATACCAATTTCAACTCTTGGAACATCTCATATGCTCCATGGCGTTCAAAACCTTTTTGAAGTCCCGGTTCTAAGCCGTAAAGCATGGTGCACTAAACTATCAAGTAGTCATCATACCCAGCTTTTGTCAAACGTTCATAACGTATGCATCTGCTCGTGCAATCGGTCTATCACCTAGCGGTGCATCAAGGACATAATTCTTCTGTGCAGCAATGAGGATAATCCTCAGATCACGGATCCAATCTGCATCATTGCTACTAACATCTTTCAACTTAGTTTTCTCTAGGAACATTGCAAAAATAAAACAGGGGAGCTAAACGCAAGCTATTGATCTACAACATAGATATGCTAATACTACCAGGACTAAGTTCGTGATAAATTAAAGTTCAATTAATCATATTACTTAAGAACTCCCACTTAGATAGACATCCCTCTAATCATCTAAGTGATCACGTGATCCATATCAGCTAAACCATGTCCGATCATCACGTGAGATGGAGTAGTTTTCAATGGTGAACATCACTATGTTGATCATATCTACTATATGATTCACGCTCGACCTTTCGGTCTCAGTGTTCCGAAGCCATATCTGCATATGCTAGGCTCGTCAAGTTTAACCTGAGTATTCTGCGTGTGCAAAATTGGCTTGCACCCGTTGTATGTGAACGTAGAGCTTATCACACCCGATCATCACGTGGTGTCTCGGCACGACGAGCTTTCGCAATGGTGCATACTCAGGGAGAACACTTATACCTTGAAATTTAGTGAGAGACCATCTTATAATGCTATCATCGATCTAAGCAAAATAAGATGCATAAAAGATAAACATCACATGCAATCAAAATATGTGACATGATATGGCCATGATCGTCTTGCGCCTTTGATCTCCATCTCCAAAGTACCGTCATGATCTATATCGTCACCGGCATGACACCATGTTCTCCATCATCTTGATCTCTATCAACGTGTCGTCACATGGCCGTCTCGCCAACTATTTCTCTTGCAATTATTGCTATCGCATAGCGATAAAGTAAAGCAATTATTTGGCGGTTGCATCTTATGCAATAAAGAGACAACCATAAGGCTTCTACCAGCTGCCGATAACTTCAACAAAACATGATCATCTCATACAACAACTTATATCTCATCATGTCTTGACCATATCACATCACAACATGCCCTGCAAAAACAAGTTAGACATCCTCTACTTTGTTATTGCAAGTTTTACGTGGCTGCTACGGGCTGAGCAAGAACCGTTCTTACCTACGCATCAAAACCACAACAATTTTTTGTCAAGCATGTGCTGTTTTAACCTCCAACAAGGACCGGGCGTAGCCACACTCGATTCAACTAAAGTTGGAGAAACTGACACCCGGCCGCCATCCACCTGTGTGCGAAGCACGTCGGTAGAACCAGTCTCGCGTAAGCGTACGCGTAATGTCGGTCCGGGCCGCTTCATCCAACAATACTGCCTAATCAAAGTATGACATGCTGGTAAGCAGTATGACTATTATTGCCCACAACTCACTTGTGTTCTACTCGTGCATATTACATCTACGCATAAACCTGGCTCTGATGCCACTGTTGGGGAACGTAGTAATTTCAAAAAAATTCGTACGCACATGCAAGATCATGGTGATGCATAGCAACGAGCGGGGAGAGTGTCGTCCACGTACCCTCGAGACCGTAAGCGGAAGCGTTATTTCAACGCGGTTGATGTAGTCGTACATCTTCACGATCCGACCGATCCAAGTACCGAACGCACGACAACTCTGAGTTCAGCACACGTTCAGGACGTCCCTCGTACTCTTGATCCAGTTGAGGCCGAGGGAGAGTTTCGTCAGCACAACGGCGTGTTAACGATGATGATGATGCTACCGACGCAGGGCTTCGCCTAAGCACCGCTACGATATGATCGAGGTGGATTATGGTGGAGGGGGGCACCGCCCGCAGCTAAAAATCAACAGATCAACTTGTCTATGGGGTGCCCCCCTCCCCCGTATATAAAGGAGTGGAGTAGGGGGGAGGGCCGTCCCTCTCATGGCGCGCCCTGTAGGAGTCCTACTCCCACCGGGAGTAGCATTCCCCCTTCCAAGTGGAGGAGTAGGAGGGAAGGAAGGAAGAGAGAAGGGAAAGGAAAAAGGGGGGCGCCGCCCCCCCCCCCCCCTTCCTTGTCCAATTCGGACTAGGGGGGAGGGGGCGCGCAGCCTGCCCTGGCCGCCCCTCCTCTTCTCCACTAGGGCCCAATAGGCCCAATACACTCCCCGGGGGGTTCCGGTAACTCCCCGGTACTCCGGTTTTTGTCCGAAGTTGCCCGGAACCTTTCCAAAGTCCAAACATAGTCATCCAATATATCGATCTTTATGTCTCGACCAATTCGAGACTCCTCGTTATGTCCGTGATCATATCCAAGACTCCGAACTACCTTCGGTACATCAAAACATATAAACTCATAATACTGATCGTCACCGAATGTTAAGCGTGCGGACCCTACGGGTTCGAGAACTATGTAGACATGACCGAGACACGTCTCCGGTCAATAACCAATAGCGGAACCTGGATGCTCATATTTACTCCTACATATTCTACGAAGATCTTTATCGGTCAAAGCGCATAACAACATACGTTGTTCCCTTTGTCATCGGTATGTTACTTGCCCAAGATTCGATCATCGGTATACAATACCTAGTTCAATCTCATTACCGGAAAGTCTCTTTACTCGTTTCGTAATACATCAACCCACAACTAACTCATTAGTTGCATTGCTTGCAAGGCTTATAGTGATGTGCATTACCGAGAGGGCCTAGAGATACCTCTCCGACAATCGGAGTGACAAATCCTAATCTCGATCTATGCCAACTCAACAAGTACCATCGGAGACACCAGAGAGCACCTTTATAATCACCCGATTCGCTTGTGACGTTTGGTAACACACAAAGTGTTCCTCCGATATTCGGGAGTTGCATAATCTCGTAGTCATAGGAACATGTATAAGTCATGAAGAAAGCAATAGCAATATACTAAATGATCAAATGCTAAGCTAACGGAATGGGTGATGACCCACAAGTATAGGGGATCTATCGTAGTCCTCTCGATAAGTAAAAGTGTCGAACCCAACGAGGAGCAGAAGGAAATGATAAGCGGTTTTCAGCAAGGTATTCTCTACAAGTACTGAAATAAGTGGTAACAGATAGTTTTGTGATAGGATAATTTGTAACGAGCAACAAGTAACAAAAGTAAATAAAGTGCAGCAAGGTGGCCCAATCCGTTTTGTAGCAAAGGACAAGCCTGGACAAACTCTTATATTGAGAAAAGCGCTCCCGAGGACACATGGGAATATCGTTAAGCTAGTTTTCATCCGTTTTGTACTTGGATAATTTGATATGTGGGTGGACCGGTGCTTGGGTGCTGTTCTTACTTGAACAAGCATCCCACTTATGATTAACCTCTATTGCAAGCATCCGCAACTACAACAAAGCTATTAAGGTAAACCTAACCATAGCATGAAACATGTGGATCCAAATCAGCCCCTTACGAAGTAACGCGTAAACTAGGGTTTGAGCTTCTGTCACCCTAGCAACCCATCATCTACTTATTACTTACCAATGCCTTCCTCTAGGCCCAAATAATGGTGAATTGTTATGTAGTCAACATTCATATAGCACCACTAGAGGCTAGACAACATACATCTTTCAAAATATCGAACGAATACCAAATTCACATGACTAGTAATAGCAAGACTTATCCCATGTCCTCATGAACAAACGTAACTACTCACAAAGCATATTCATGTTCATAATCAGAGGGGTATTGATATGCATATAGGATCTGAACATATGATCTTCCACCAAATAAATCAACTAGCATCAACTACAAGGAGTAATCAACACTACTAGCAACCTACTAGTACCAATCCCGGACTTGGAGACAAGAATTGGATACAAGAGATGGACTAGGGTTTTGAGAGGAGATGGTGTTGGTGAAGATGTTGATGGAGATTGCCATCTCCCGATGAGAGGAGCGTTGGTGATGACGATGGCGATGATTTCCCCCTCCGGGAGGGAAGTGTCCCCGGCAGAACAACTCTGCTGGAGCCCTAGATTGGTTCCGCAGGTTCCGCCTCATGGGCGTGAGTCTCGTCCCAAAGGTTGCTTATTATTTTCTCTCGACGAAAGACCTCATATAGCGAAGATGGCCACCGGAGGGCCAACAGGGGCCCACGAGGCAAGGCGCCACTGGGGTAGGGCGCCCCACCTCGTGGCCAGGTGGGCCCCCTCTGACGTACTTCTTCCGCTCAATATTTTTTGTATATTCTGAAAATAACTTCCGTGGAGTTTCAGGACTTTTGGAGTTGTGTAGAATAGGTCTCTAATATTTGCTCCTTTTCCAGCCCAGAATTCCAGCTGCCGGCATTCTCCCTCCTTATGTAAACCTTGTAAAATAAGAGAGAATAGGCACAAGTATTGTGACATAACGTGTAGTAACATCCCATAATGCAATAGACATCGATATAAAAGCATGATGCAAAATGGACGTATCAACTCCCCCAAGCTTACACCTCGCTTGTCCTCAAGCGGAAGCCGATAACGATAAATATGTCCCCGTGTTTAGAGGTAGAGGTGTCGATAAAAATAAAATACAGACATGAAGGCATCATGATTATTCTCATAACAGGAACATAGATGAATATTGTCATATGATTTCTTATGCTCAAGTAATAATCTATTCACAATGCAAAAGTACGAATCAGAAACCTTATTGAGAACTAACAAACTATAATCTCAGTCATTGAAGCAATTGCAATTTATCATAACATCAGAAAGAGTCTATGTCAGATCTTTTTAGCAAGTCCACATACTCAACTATCATTTAGTCTTTCATAATTCCTAACACTCACGCGATACTTGTGGTTAGGGAGTTTTAGCTGGACACAGAGAAAGACAGGGGCTTATAGTTTCGCCTCCCAACCTTTTACCTCAAGGGTAATGTCAACAATAATAACTCATGCTCCCCTATGATCTTTCCAACACAATGTGCTTGCCAAAGGATAAAATGTAAAAAGGAAAGGTGAAGATCACCGTGACTCTTGCATAAGGTAGAGAATAATAGTAAAAGATTGGCCCTTCGCAGAGGGAAGCAGAGGTTGCCATGCGCTTTTATGGTTGGATGCATAAAATCTTAATGCGAAAGAACGTCACTTTATATTGCCACTTGTGATATGAACCTTTATTATGTAGTCCGTCGCTTTTATTTCTTTCACATCACAAGATCGTATAAAGCTTATTTCCGCCACACCAATCAATCATACATATTTAGAGAGCAATGTTTATTGCTTGCACCGATGAAAACTTACTTGAAGGATCTTACTCAATCCATAGGTAGGTATGGTGGACTCTCATGGCAAAACTGGTTTAAGGGTTTTTGGAAGCACAAGTAGTATCTCTACTTGGTGCTAAGAATTTGGCTAGCATGAGGGAGAAAGGCAAGCTCAACATGTTGGATTATCCATGACAATATACTTTATCTCAGATATAAGAAAACATAACCCATTACGTTGTCTTCCTTGTCCAACGTCAACTCTTTAGCATGTCATATTTTAGTGAGTGCTCCCGATTATAAAAGATGTCCATGATAATATATTTATATGTGAAACCTCTCTTTCCTTATTACTTCCTATTAATTGGAACGATGACCAAAGCTATGTTGCCAACTCCCAACAACTTTTAATCATCATACTCTTTCTATGTGAAGTCATTACTCTCAATAAGATCAATATGAACTCTTTATTTATTTTTATTCTTTTCTCTTTCTTTTTTATTCACTAGAGATCATGGCAAAACAATCAAGCTCTTGACTCAACACTAATCTTTATTATATGGTTCACAGACTCGATTACATAGAGAGATCATAAAGCAAAAACTCAAAACTAGATCATGCCATAAACTTTATTCTACTAGATCAAGATACTACTAATAGGATCGAACTAAGAAAAACGGTAAAGATAGAAGATGTGGTTGTGATACGATACCGGGGCACCTCCCCCAAGCTTGGCAGTTGCCAAGGGGAGTGCCCATACCCATGTGATCATGTCTCCTTCTTTGTTGATGGTGAACTATTTTTGGCGATGATGCCCCTCAGGATATGATTCTCCTCCTCGAGCTTATTGACTTGCTGCTTGAGGTCCATTATTTCCTTACGAAGCTTTCCTGTAACTGCTAAGGCTCCTTGCACCCAAGGCTGTTGCATAGCTGCGGGAGAACAAGTGACACTCCTCTTCATATTTCATAAGAAAGAAATCTAACATTGGAAGGGATAACCGCGTTTGGAATAGCTGAGCTCTGTAGTTCCCCCATCGTGAACCCATGTAACATCCCAAAATTCTAAATTTTGGAATGTTATAAACAAATAGATAGTTTTGATTGATTGACTGAAAGTGAGTGAATTCAAAATCTTTTTGAAAGTTAAATGAGAGGGAATAAAAGGACTTTCCCAAACTTTCATTTTTGCTTTTATGATCTTCGGGAATTCAAATTCTTTTCATCACAAAACCCTGGAGAGAAGATGACATGACTTCTTCCATTTATTTAAATGACAAGGGGTGTTGAAAATATTTGAATTTCATTTGAGAATATTTCCAATTCTAAAACTTTATGCAACTCAATGATTTTCACGAGAGAAGATAAAATGACTTCTTCAAATTATATGAAATATGAGTTGGGAGTTTTAAAAGAAGTAAATTCAAAGTTCTCTTGAATTTATTTCCAATTTGGAGTTATTTGAGTTTTATTCAAATTATTTTTCTTCAAAAGTAAAATATATGGAAAATAGGGTAACATGATTCCCTACATCAGAAAATTGGAGAGAAATAAATTTGAATTAATTTTGGTATTTTAAAATGATTTTTATTGATTTTATTGGACCAGTAGCACTGTTTGAATTATTAGAATTTGTGTGTATTTTATTTGACTCTAGAATAAAGTTCATCTTGTAGGAAATCTTTTTCTGAAAATTTTGATATATTATATGCCTATATAATATTTCTATTTATTGTTGTTATTATTTTGGTTTGACTATTTAAAAAAAATTCTTTTGGACCGACCGGACCGAGCCGGCCACTTGCTGTGCCACGGCCCAGCCGCCCATGTCGCTCGCCAGCGTGCGAGCTCCGCTGAGTCCGCCCGCCACCACGGCGCGCCATCACACCGACCTCGGCGTCGTGTGCCCGGTCTCCTCTACTACCCTCCCGCACGCAAGCCGACCCCTCCTCCTATAAAGGGCGCCGCCCCAGCCCGTGCTTTCTCTCTCTCTCTCTTTTCGCCGGCGCGCCGCCGCCGCCGCCCGGCGAGATCTGCCGCCATCGCCGCTTCCGTCGCCCTCGACCGACTGCCGCCTCGCTCGTCTCCACCTCGTCGCCCGCTCCTTCCGTGGTGGCGCTTTGAGCCGAGAGCCACCGAGCCGCCTCCCGTTCAACGCCGAGCCGCCGCCGCTTTCCTCGCCGCCGCCGCTTGCGCGCAGCGGTACTCCTCCCACCCCTCGTCTGTTGGATTTAGATCTAACGGATTAGATCCGTTCGTTTTTTCCAATCTAGCGAACGGTTCATTCGTTAGCGTCATAGCTTAACGCTCGTTAAATAGCCTTTTCGTTTTATTTTATTTCTGCCAGGGACCCTTCTGTGATTAAAGATTTTACAGATTAGTCCCTAATCTTCAAACCCTCACTACTTTTTACTCGTTAGTCGGAATCCAACGAAACCAACGCCCACTTCTTCGTTATGATCCCCCCTATCCGGATAAACAACTTAAATATGTTTTTGACAATTTAAAAATTGAGTTTAGTTCAGATTAGTATTTGAACTTCGTTTGATCATAACTTGAGTTCCGTAGCTCCGTTTGAGTTGATTCTTTTTGCATATCGAAGCTCTTGACCTAAACTTTCTGATAGGGCCAAATTCATATAGTTTTGGTACTGTTAGAAATTGTTTTATGTTGCAAGAGTTATTTGCTTGGTTTTGATGTTTTACGAATTGTTTTCTTCGTTCTTTCCGATGCTTTTGAGTGATTGCTTATGTGTGGTTACTACTGCTTGCTTATGATAGATTGACCGGAACGAGTAAATCTATCAAGAGTTTTGAGTGCGAATCATCTTCATCAACTTTGCAGGCAAGTAACACTTGATCATACCCTTTTTATACCCAGTTTTTATGCATTAGTTCAGCCCTCAAACATTGCATGGTTAGGATGTCAATAATTTGTGGGTTGGGAAGTAGATGATGAGGTAGGAACCTATTGCCCTGTTACTACCAAACCCTTGGGAGTTACTTCTACGCGTTGCTTATATTGCCATGCTATGCTCGTAGACATGGTTTGGTTTGAGAGAATTCATGAAAGATGTGAGAGATTATTGTTAACTAAGGTTTAACTTAAGGTGGCTACTTTAATACACATCCTGGTGGATTGGTTGGGGCACCTCGGGATATACCAAAGGACTTGCCTTGACACCGGGTTATACCGGTGTTGTCCTAGGAGATCCCGGGTTATACCGCAGATCATCCTATGGTTCGCCACCCGTGCTCAAAGGGATCTGAGATATTTTCATGCTAGAAACTTCCGTGCAGCCACAAGCTATTATGGGCTCTAGCATAGTGGAGTAAGTAACGTGAAGCTCTCAAGAGGTAGATCAGCAGGTAGTGGGTTTATATAGGTTTGGTATGATCTATCCGAGTAGAGAGTTAATGTTTCGAAAGATCGTGTCTCGGTCAGCCGCTTCTCAAACACCATGTAGTCGCGAGAAATCAACGGAGGCGATCGAGTCTTGTGGGGAGAAGTGCAAAACCTCTGCAGAGTGTACAATCTAATCATGGTTAGCCGTGTCCCCGGTTACGGACAATTTTGAGTATCTAGTACTTGGAGTATCTTAAGTATCTCATCATGTTACTTAAATTAATTTGTTGGGTTAATGATTACTTTTAATTGGGATCATTGAGTTGGGGGTACCTTCTCAATGATGTTTCAACCACCATGATAGTTAAATTAAATATTCATTCCTTTGATGTAGGGAAAAATTGGCTTTATGCAAAACTATAACCATAGAGCTTTCCACCACTCATATATGCATGTAGTATAGGCTTATTCCTTCATTATTCTCTATGTGTTACTTTGCCAAGATATTCCATGTGTCAACCCGTTTTGGCTGCAACGTTTCATGTTGCGATTTTCGAACGATTTAGTAAGTGATACGTTAGGGTTATGATTTCCTATACTCAACTTTGCCGTTGGTGTTGATGGGAATCCACAACATTGTTGCTTACGCTATACCTTGGATTGAGGTAATAGTATTTACGTTACTTTATACATGTGATTTACCTCTGTTATAAATCCTTCGAGTAATCGTGTGTCAAAGATACCGATCCAGGGATGACACCTAAGCACAGAGACTTGATCCATTCGGGTCGGGTCGCTAGAAGATGGTATCAGAGCACATGTTGACTGTAGGACGTGACCCTAGAAACTGACAAACCAATAGGAAAGATTTTTATATACTACTTCATTTTCAAAAAGATCTTTTACCTCTCTTCTCTTCTGAGCTTATTCAAATATTCCATTTTAGTGAGACCATACCCCTTTTCCCTTTTTGACCACTTGAAGATTTGACTGATGAGACCACTCCAAGGAGACAAGATATCGGACAACTAAGACCATTTGGAATGAAGAAGATTTTACTGTGTAAATGGAAACTACAACTGTTGAAGACTCCGAAGACTAGGAGAATTTGAAGGCTCTGAAGAATTCCTAGATCAAGGTGTATCGGAGAAAGACTGGAACATGGAGCATTAGAATTCAAAGTTCTGTCAAGGAAAACCCTAAGGCAGGAGATATCAACTATGGAATGCTAGCTCATGGAAATGACAAGAGCAGAAACACGCTATCCATGATGTTATCGCCCGCTTATGCTATTGTCACCGTGCGGAGTTAAGTATGCAGATACATGGAAGGATGGATGGTAGAAGGCTGATGGAGCGTCTCACAAGAAAAGATGCAGTTTTAAATCTTAGTGGTGTATCACCAGATCTGGAGTGTTACATCGAAGTTAAGATGGACCTACAAGAAGCAATATTTGACAAGAAGGCAATTAGTGAAGAACTCAGAACCGGAAGTCAAGTAACCAAACCGGAGGAACAAAACCTCGAGATACCGGAGATTCGCCAGATCAAGGGCGAGGGATCATGGTTCATGTCAAGGAAGTTGAAATCGAAGTTTGGAATGCCACTCCAGAAATATTAAAGGACGTCGCGAGAGACTTCGCGTCAACAGAGATGATTTGACAAAAGAACTTGAGAAGGATAATCATGATCGGAAGAAGCCATCGGAGACATGAACAAGACTTGAAGAGTTTGACGACATTGATCTTTCGAAGACCAAACCCCAGTTATATACCTACATTAGATGCGACGTTTGTGAGCTGTCATTTGTTTGATGTTTTTCCGACAGCCACAATAAAATCTGCCTTTTCAAAAACTTTTGTTTGTACTGTGTGCATCCCTCTCGATCTCTCCTATCCCACCCCAAAACCCATGGACCCAATAGAGGATGAATGGAGATGAAATCATATTTCCTGGACCGATGGGTCAATTGGAGACGGACCGATGGATTGAGAACATGGAAGAATCAAATGGAGAATAACCCTATAACCGTAAAGGATATGACCCAAAGATGCCCTTCAAAGCTTTGAAAGAGGTGCTTGATACTTGGTGGAGGATGTACCAAACCATCAACGGATGGCAAGGAGTAACCACTTGGGGAGAAATTGTTGACTTTGCTAATGTCTCGGTTTGTGTCCCGTAAATTGAAGCCTTCGGAAAGGATATGAAGAAACCTTGTGCATGCAAGCTCAGGGAGAAATAGGACACACCCATAAGGAACACAAGGATGAATGCCCTAATTGTGAAGGAAGTCACCCAACCAAGAATGCCCAACTAGACAGATTACTTGTTTCTTGTGTGAAGGAACTACCCACTACCCCCTTAGTGTCACATTTACACTATGGTACGGAGAACCATCCAGCAGAAGAAAGAAGAAATGAAAGGAGCCCTCATGGAGATGTTAGAAGAACCTGTGACGAAGGAAGATGTTGAGGACACACAAAAAGGAAACAAAATTAAAGCCCGCACCAAGTCATGCTATTCATGTGGAGAAGAGGGACACATCTCCCAAGATTGTGTGAATGGAGATCTAGTAGAATTCCCGATAGAGGAAGTAGAGTATGACCCACAGGAAATAGAAGCCCTGATTGGAACAGAAAGGTCCAGGAAGAGGAATAGATTGGATTCTAGGAAGGACCTGAATCATGTCACCTGTTACAAATGCAAGGAGTCAGGGAACTACATCAACACTTGCCCAAAATGGAAGCCGAGGACCCAAGGAGGCTATGTGATCATGAGGAAACCTCAAACCTGTCGAGTAATATGTTTCCGTTGTAATGTAGCAGGTCACTTTGCCGAGATTGTCCAAGGAGAAGGAGACTGTGATATATAGTTGAATTTGTAATGAATAAATGGAGTAGTAGAAGTGAGAGCTTTTTCTTTTATATTGAGGTGTTAAGTTGAGACATGTAATGGAAAAGTGAGATGATTGTAATAATTTAAGAATCAATAAGGTTAGCAGTGTTGGTACTGCTTTGGATTTTATGAGTTACCCTATGAGGAAAGATGTTGACCAATTTCGAGGATATGAGAAATATGGTCTATGGAATATTGGAACATTTTAAGGGTGGTAGTACCCTGTAAGAACTGTTGATCCCTGGAAAAGATAAGGATACCCACTGAATGGATTTCAGACAAAATGAATATGAGTTTTGTCTCGATATGTTTGATACTCCAAGAGAGTGTGGGATGACGTTGGAGACCGTCAGTTGTTTGGACCAAATGTGATCAAGGGTTCGGAAGAGAATGTTAAGTTGATTCGAGATAGACTGAAAGTAGCTCAGTCCAGGCAGAATAGTTATGCATACTCAAAAACGCAAGGAGGTAGTCTATGAAATTGGAGATAGAGCATGTCTTGAGTGTCCCTCCGTGAGGAGTTAAACGATTTGAAGTTAAGGGAAAGTTAGCCCTTAGATTTGTAGGACCATACCGAGTTTTGGAATGTATGGGAGAATTGGCTAACAAGTTGAAGTCACCAAGGACTGCGGGAGTTCATGATGTGTTTCACGCTTCCCGCTTGAAGAAGTGCCATGCGAGAGATGGCCAAAATTACCTGTGAAGGACGCTTAACCTCGAAAGGATAATGATGTTCCATGAAGTGGAGTATGGACTTCATAAGTATAAGTCTTCATCTCGGTAGGTGGGATATCCCATGAGGATGAAGAGATGAATTTACTATTGGATATAAAGGAGGTATGATGTTGGAAATATGGATCAATGGAAATTCCATGATGAGTCTGAGTAATCACGTCTCAGTTTGGTAGAAGGAAGGAAGACAGTACAATTGGATGGATTTAAGTATGCTTGGAAACTGGAAGTTGGATGTTGGAATAATGATCAGTTGCCCAGGTGATGTGCTCAAGGATTTTAAGTGATGAGATGGGCCATAACCCACAGGCCCCAGGACCTGCCAAGAAGCAAGCACACTCTTGTTAAAGGAGAAATCCTGGAAGAAGAGGATATGCCTTGTCAACCGACGATTCTATAGGAGTTTACACAAAACCTGAGAGTTGTTAAGGAACGATAGATGTTTTGTTTGGCTTGCAGAATCAATGGATTTTCCGAACGTGGTTCGTCGACAAGAGAAATTCTGCAATGCTTGTGAGGATGACCGAGTGTTAGAATGCGAGATTTGCTAAACCATGTACAAAGTAATGATTTAAAAGGGGATGGATTGATCACCATACCGACTTACTCTTATTATTCGCCTTGCTATATGGGATGGTAAATCTGAGTGACTTACCTATAGTAGAGAGACGACGATCAAAACCTTGTTTGAACCTTAGAATGGTATAAGCATTTTTCCCCTTGTACAAGGCGGCTTTTGCCAACCGTAGGTTATACGGTGAGGTTCAACCCAGACCCGTTTTCTGCAGGACAAACCATAAATTGTTGACCACCATGAGATATCGATAGCTGATTAGTATTGGCGCCAGACCCGTCAGCTATGAAGACCCAGTCTCGGAACAACCTTACCAAGAAGTAAAGGACAAAAGAATTGAGGAAAAGGTTATGCCACTACCAGAAGAGCCCAGAGAAGGAATTATCCTTACGATTTGAGAAGACCGACACTGTCAATGATAAGGATGGAGTATATGAGTTTTGATGGAACCGTAACCATGCTTCTAAGGGTGGTAGCACCCCAGACCCTTGTGATGATCGATGGATTTTGAGAAGACCCCCAAACCCTAACCTATTTCTTTCTAGCCTCTCCGAATCTCGAGGACGAGATTCATTTTAAGGGTGGTAGTTTGTAACATCCCAAAATTCTAAATTTTGGAATGTTATAAACAAATAGATAGTTTTGATTGATTGTTTGATTGATTGACTGAAAGTGAGTGAATTCGAAATCTTTTTGGAAGTTAAATGAGAGGGAATAAAAGGACTTTCCCAAACTTTCATTTTTGCTTTTATGATCTTCGGGAATTCAAATTCTTTTCATCACAAAACCCTGGAGAGAAGATGACATGACTTCTTCCATTTATTTAAATGACAAGGGGTGTTGAAAATATTTGAATTTCATTTGAGAATATTTCCAATTCTAAAACTTTATGCAACTCAATGATTTTCACGAGAGAAGATAAAATGACTTCTTCAAATTATATGAAATATGAGTTGGGAGTTTTAAAAGAATTAAATTCAAAGTTCTCTTGAATTTATTTCCAATTTGGAGTTATTTGAGTTTTATTCAAATTATTTTTCTTCAAAAGTAAAATATATGGAAAATAGGGTAACATGATTCCCTACATCAGAAAATTGAGAGAAATAAATTTGAATTAATTTTGGTATTTTAAAATGATTTTATTGATTTTATTGGACCAGTAGCACTGTTTGAATTATTAGAATTTGTGTGTATTTTATTTGACTCTAGAATAAAGTTCATCTTGTAGGAAATCTTTTTCTGAAAATTTTGATATATTATATGCCTATATAATATTTCTATTTATTGTTGTTATTATTTTGGTTTGACTATTTAAAAAATCTTTTGGACCGACCGACCGAGCCAGCCCAATTTTGCTGTGCCACGGCCCACCGACCCATGTCGCTCGCTCACAGTGCCGAGCTCCGCCTCGAGTCCGCCCACCACCACGGCGCCACCACGCCGACCTCGGCGTCCGTGCCGCCCGGTCTCCTCTCTCCCCCTCCCGCACGCAGCCGACCCCTCCTCCTATAAAGGGTGCCGCCCGCCCTGCTTTCCTCTCTCTCTCTCTCGCTTTCGCCGACGCCAAGCCCCGCCGCCGCCCGGCGAGATCTGCCGCCGTCTCCCGACCGCTCCGTCGCCCTCGACCGGCCGCCGCCTCGCTCGTCTCCGCCTCATCGCCTGGCTCCTTCCGGTGGTGGCGCTTGAGCCGAGAGCCACCGGAGCCGCCTCCCCGTTCGACGCCGGAGCCGCCGCCGCCGTCTTCCTCGCCGCCGACGCCGCCCGCCGCCGCGGTACTCCTCCCAGCCCCTCGTCCGTTGGATTTAGATCTAATGGATTAGATCCGTTCGTTTTTTTCCAATCTAGCGAACGGTTCATTCGTTAGCGTTCGTTAGCGAACGTTCGTTAAATAGCCTTTTCATTTTATTTTATTTCTGCCAGGGACCCTTCTGTGATTAAAGATTTACAGATTAGTCCCTAATCTTCAAACCCTCACTACTTTTTACTCGTTAGTCGGAATCCAACGAAACCAACGCCCACTTCTTCGTTATGATCCCCCCTATCCGGATAAACAACTTAAATATGTTTTTGACAATTTAAAAATTGAGTTTAGTTCAGATTAGTATTTGAACTTCGTTTGATCATAACTTGAGTTCCGTAGCTCCGTTTGAGTTGATTCTTTTTGCATATCGAAGCTCTTGACCTAAACTTTCTGATAGGGCCAAATTCATATAGTTTTGGTACTGTTAGAAATTGTTTTATGTTGCAAGAGTTATTTTCTTGGTTTTGATGTTTTACGAATTGTTTTCTTCGTTCTTTCCGATGCTTTTGAGTGATTGCTTATGTGTGGTTACTACTGCTTGCTTACGATAGATTGACCAGAGTGTGACGAGTAGATCTATCAAGAGTTTTGAGTGCGAATCATCTTCATCAACTTTGCAGGCAAGTAACACTTGATCATACCCTTTTTATACCCAGTTTTTATGCATTAGTTCAGCCCTCAAACATTGCATGGTTAGGATGTCATTAATTTGTGGGTTGGGAAGTAGATGATGAGGTAGGAACCTATTGCCCTGTTACTACCAAACCCTTGGGAGTTACTTCTACGCGTTGCTTATATTGCCATGCTATGCTCGTAGATGTGGTTTGGTTTGAGAGAATTCATGAAAGATGTGAGAGATTATTGTTAACTAAGGTTTAACTTAAGGTGGCTACTTTAATACACATCTGGGTGGATTGGTTGGAGCACCCTGGGGATATGCCAGTGGACTTGCCCGGACACCTGGGGTTATACCAGTGTTGTCCTAGGAGATCCCGGGGTTATACCGTGTGATCATCCTATTGTTCGCCACCGAGGCTCAAAGGGATCTGAGATATTTTCATGCAAGAAACTTCCGTGTGCAGCCAAAAGCTATTATGGGCTCTAGCATAGTGGAGTAAGTTACGTGAAGCTCTCGAAGAGGTAGATCAGCAGGTAGTGGGTTTATATAGGTTTGGTATGATCTATCCGGAGTAGAGAGTTAATGTTTCTGAAAGACTGTGTCTCGGTCATCCGTTTCTCAAACACCATGTAGTGCGAGAAATCAATGGAGGCGATCGAGTCTTGTGGGGAAAAGTGTGTAAACCTCTGCAGAGTGTACAATCTAATCATGGTTAGCCGTGTCCCCGGTTATGGGCAATTTTGAGTATCTAGTACTTGGAGTATCTTAAGTATCTCATCATGTTACTTAAATTAATTTGTTGGGTTAATGATTACTTTTAATTGGGATCATTGAGTTGGGGGTACCTTCTCAATGATGTTTCAACCACCATGATAGTTAAATTAAAAATTCATTCCTTTGATGTAGGGAAAAATTGGCTTTATGCAAAACTGTAACCATAGAGCTTTCCACCAGTCATATATGCATGTAGTATAGGATTATTCCTTCATTATTCTCTATGTGTTACTTTGCCAGCATATTCCATGTGCTGACCCGTTTTCGGGCTGCAACATTTCATGTTGCAGACTTTTCAGACAACGAGTAAGTGATACTGTCGGGGAGAACTGATCGTGTCCCGCGAGCACCTTCGGGACCTGGGTCCCTTGTGGTTCGGAGGGGGGCGGAGATTGCACAAAGAGCGGATCTAGGCGATGCACACGAGCAGATTTACCCAACTTCGGAGCTCTCCGGAGAGATAATACTCCTACTTGCTGCTTTGTGGATTATCTTGTGTTCTTGCTAGGGAGCAATGGGAGCTACAAGACCTAGCCTGAGTGTGGTTTCGTATGAGTATGATGAACTAAGCGGAGCTGGACCGAACCCTTTCTACGCTGCACTTGGGCCTCCTTTTATAGGCACAAGGGGTCACCACATGTGCCAAGTAGACAAGGGTAAAACAAGAAAACATAGGTTGGTACACCGCCTGCATGCAGGTACAATAATCTATACCTAACTCGACGGCAAGGGACAAGAGTCATCAATGCCTGTCTCGATCGCCCAAAGATGTAACAGGACCGTCAAGTGCGCCTCCGCTTGCCACAATGGTAGCTGTCGTCGCCGCTTATCGCTGCTCCCTCTGGCTGCACAGCCCGCCGACACGCTGCGTGCTTGGGAGAGCCCGTGGTGACACGTTGGCGGAGTGAGCTGGAGCGGAGATGAAGAGAGGTCACTTGCCGCGGTGAGTACCTTGCCGCGGCAAGGTTCTTGTCGCGCTCGGGAGCTTATTGCTCACCAAGCCTTCCCGGCAAGCTCCTCTTGCCGGGGCCTTGTTTCCTTCGCGCCCTGAGTGGCCTTCCCGGCAAGCTCCTCTTGCCGGGGTCTTGATTACTTTGTTCTTGAATGGCTTATCGGCAAGCTCCTCTTGCCGGATCTTGTTTTCTCAAGGGTCATGGAGGGTCTTGGCAGATGCCCGGCAAGGCTTGCCACGGGACGCCATGATCGCCCGCAGACAGTTCGGGGTACTAAGGTACCCCTACTTTAGTACACCGACAGGAACCCCCGGGTCTGGGCCATACATGGTGCCGATCGCTGTTGGGCCAGGCCCAAAACTGGGCACGGGCATGCGCGGCCTGGGTCCAAACCAAATCCACTCCGTATCCGCCACGTTCCCCCGTAACGGCACGCGTCAATTGCAGCGTCGTGGGGGAAGTGGGCGGCGTGCGAGGTCGCCTCACCCGTCGCCTTGGTTCTGCATCCCCGCCACGTGGTTCCATGCTCTTGGGGTCGCGGACGGTGGAAGTGGGAAACTGGGCCGTTGCAAGCAGAGGCAGCAGGTCGGCCCCGATTCCCTGCTCTTCCTATGCCCTGATTTGCCGAGCGGGGCTGCCGATCCCCCACCTTGCTTCTTTAAAAAGAGCGGAAGGGGAGCGCAGAAACCCGCACACTCCCATCTCCTCCTTTCCTCAATTTCTGCTCCCCTTTCTCTCATTCGTCATGGAGAAAAGGAACCTTGGTTCTTCATCGGTGGCGGCGAGGGTCGCCGCTAGATAGCGCTCCCCTCCCAACCCCACGCCCGGGGTGGCAGAGCCAGCCACAAGAGGAAGAGGGAGGGGGCGAGGTCGTGGACGAGGTCGAGGCGCTCGGGGAAGAAGCGGACGGGGCGGCGCGCCGTCTCCGCCTCCGCCGGGCGGTTCCCCTCCTGCGGCGGTCCATACAGGGGCGACCCTTGCGAAGTTCTTCGTCAGGCTGCGCCGGGCGCCTCGTCGCCGCCTCCGGCTTCCAGCTCCGTCATGAAGCGCCTTGATGGAGTCGGATCCGCCCGAGACATCGAGATCGCACATGAGGGGCTGTGGAATCAGCGGCATGCGAGTCCGTGTTGTATTCCCAGCCCCTAATGTGATGTATCTTGATCGTGGGTGGAAGACGCTCACTGCATCCACAGCCTAAGGCGGGGTTTACCTCCATTTTAAGTTAATGGAGGGTGATCTCCTCTCCGTCAAGGTCTTCGGGATCTCGGTACTCGGGCGAAGTGCTGCGTGGATAGCTCCTCCGACAATAAGATTCCCCTCGAGCGAGAGTGACGAGGAGGAGAGCGACAGCGACGACGAGGGTAGCGGGCCTGATTAGTTGTCGGGCTCCGCTCGGTGTCACCGGCGACCCCATCATCCCGTCGCCGCTGCTCCTTGAACTCCCGGGGTCGTCTCCTTGGGCGATCATGGCGTGGGAGGCTGCGGAAGGGAAGAGGATGGCGACAAGGCCGTCAAGTCAGAGTACGAGGCGTAGTGCCCTCGACAGCAGGCCGACGCCCTGCCGCCCGCCTTGAGCCCCGCTTCGGCGCCGCCATCTCCGCTCAAGCCCTCGGAGAGCCCCCTGATGTTCCCTTGGTGCCCTCTCGCACTGTAGCTCGCCTAGGCGCTCCTTTTGCCCTTATCGCCTCCTTGACCTACCTCCCAAGAGAGGGACAGGAAAATGATTACGGCATCTTATCTTTTTAATTTGTAAGCCTTCGGGCCTTATCCGCATTTAAAACTTGTAATCCTCTCTTTCATGTTTTTCATTCTCCACGGACTGTATCCGAGTAGAATGTTTTTAATGAAAAAGGGATGCTTGAAAAGGGACGAAAGGCTTATCTGATATCGCAACCTCGGCAACTCTGGCTTGCCGCAGCCCCGGGCAACTCTGGCTTGCCGGGGCTTGGGTGCCGGCGCGCCCTTCTTCTCCTCTTCGCTGTTATTTCAGTTCTGAGAACAATTTAGCCAGTGCCGCAATAAGTTATTTTTGTAATATAACTTTATTCTGGCAATATTTGCTCGTTATTTCCTTTACTCGACTCTTGGCTTTGTATGTTACTGCCCTCGCTTTTCAGGAAACTTGCGGTGCAGCACCCTTGCCGCGAGCGCCGAAAAGCGAACTTCAGCAGCCTCGGGCGGGGTCGCTATCGACAAGCAACCTTGTCGCAACTAGTTGCAGCACACTTAAGTTGTTGAGCGGACTCAAACAAAGTAAGGGTGCAAGCTAGTCGCGAGTCGGTTCCTCCGCGCACAGGTTTTCCATACAAAGTACTATCGTTCGAGGAAGATAACTTAAAAATTTAAAACTGGTCGTTTAAACTTAGCAACTTAGCTTTTCTGTTGTCCATTTTCCGGCAAGGCGACAGCCCTCGGCGACGCTATGCCCACACCATTATCTTCTCCTTCCCCGTGAACTTGTGGGTGGATGAACCTTCTTCTTGTTTGAGAAGAAAGAAGAGAAAATAAAGTTATGGAGCCTAATGGCTCATCATCGCCATCAAAAGCGGATGCTGCACAAAATGTTAGTAAACACATGCATATATGATTATGAGGGCATGTATTGACAAAATGTGCGCAACACATAGGCTTTATCGATGCATGTGGTCTCGCGCCGGCTTTGTACAAAGGATTACATGCAACAGCGGCAAGACTTGTACAAAGGGTGGTTGCTTGAACGGGTTCCGCAACCGCGCCTCATGGGTAAAACTTGCGAAGATGCTCTATATTCCAGGAATTGCTCACCGAAGGCCATCTTCGGTATCAAGGCGGACAGCGCCGGCCTAGTGACTCGCTTTACTCGATAAGGGCCTTCCCACTTCAAGGCCAACTTGTTGGAATTCTTGGCGGATTGAACGCGCCAAGAACAAGGTCGCCTTCCTCGAAGCTTCTGGCATTAACTTTGCGGCTATGGTAGCGACGCAAAGCTTGCTGGTAACGAGCAGCTCGACAAAGCAGCCTGAAGACGATCTTCCTCGAGGAGCAGCGCGTCATCTTGTCGCAGCTGCTCTTGCTCAAGCTCATCATAAGCGAGCACTCGAGGTGACCCGTACACGAGTTCCGTGGGGAGAACTGCCTCTGCTCCGTAGACTAGAGCAAAAGGTGTCTGGCTAGTGGCTCGATTTGGCGTCGTCCTGATCGACCAAAGAACCACCGGCAGCTCCTCGATCTAGTTCCTTCGGCACTTGCGCAACCTGTCGAAAGTTTTGGTCTTGAGTCCTCGCAGCACTTCAGCGTTTGCTCTCTCTGCTTGACCGTTGCTTCTCGGATGAGCAACAGAAGCAAAGCAGATCTTGGTGCCAAGATCTTGGGCGTACTGCATGAAGGTGCGGCTCGTGAACTGTGTGCCGTTGTCGGTGATGATCCGGTTAGGAGTCCCAAAATGGCAAACAATTGACCTGAAGAACTTGATGGCTGACTGTGCTGTCACCTTCCTCACTGGTTCCACTTCCGGCCACTTTGTGAACTTGTCGATTGCGACGTACAAGTATTCAAAGCCCCCGACAGCTCGGGGGAAGGGGCCGAGGATGTCGAGCCCCTAGACCGAAAAGGGCCAGGATAAAGGGATCGTGTGGAGAGCTTGAGCTGGTTGGTGTATCTGTTTGGAATGGAACTGGCACGCTTCACACTTGGTTACTTGTGCAGTTGCATCCCGGAGGGCTTCGCGGAAGAAACCTTGCCGGAAAGCCTTGCCGGCAAGTGCTCTTGCGCCGATGTGGTGACCACATATGCCTCCATGTATCTCTGCCAACAGCTTCAGTCCATCTTCCCGGCAAATACACTTCAATTTCACACCGTTGAGCCTTCTTCTGTACAGGATGTTGTCAACAAACCGGTACATACTTGACCGCCGGGCTACTTTTTCCGCTTCTTCTTGCTCTTCGGAAGTTCTCTGTCTCAAGGAAATGGACGATTTGTTGTGCCCATGCTGGAGCTTGAGGCTCGACAACAAGGACTAAAGGCTCTTCTATCATCAAGGAACATCAGCTTCTCTGGCGAGAACTCGTGGGTCCGCCAGAGCTTGATGATCCCGGCAAGCTTGCCGAGCGAAACTTGTCGGGAGCGTTTGCTTCAACGATACAAACTGCATGGTTTGTCGAGCAGACTCTCCTCATTGATATTTGCGCTGATTTTAGGGACCTTCTTGGCGGCGGCTTGAGGAGCTTTGCCGGAAAGTAGTCGCGGAAACCAGTTTTCTTTCTTGCTCTGTCTGTTGATGGTGTTACGGTTGGTCGAGTCAGCTTGAGCACAAAAATTCCTGGTTCCACGGTAACTTAAGTGCGGCACATTTGGAGAGGCCATCAGCTATATCATTCTCGAGCTCTTGAACGTGTTCCATCTGCAGCCCTCAAAGTGCTCTTCTAGCTTTCTCACTTCATCGACATAGGCTTCCATCAACAGACTTTGATAATCTTTTATTTACTTGTCGGACGACAAGTTGTGAGTCCCCCGACAATGAGCCTCTTGATCCCAAGGTCTACCACAATCTCGAGACCGGCAAGCAAACCTTCATACTCTGCAGATTGTTTGTTGCTTGTTCCTTGGGAAAGTGCATCCGACTATGTACTTGAGATGTTCTCCGGTGGTGCGATAAGCAAGACGCCGCACCAGCGCCTTTGCAGCGAGAAAGCACCATCAAAGTACATCAGCCACTCTTTATTTGCCTCTTTGACAGGATGCTCGTCTCGGAATTTCTTCATCTTGCGCTACGCCCACTCAGCTATGAATTCCGCCAATGCTCTCTCGATAGTTGAAGTGCTTTCAAACTTGAGGCCAAAGCTCGACATTTCCAAAGTGCCCACTCGACAATCCTGCTGTTGCTTCGGATTTTTCAATATCCTTTTCAACGGAAAGCGAGTGACAATCGTTATCTCATGTGCTTGGAAGTAATGGCGCAGCTTTCTTGAGGCCATGAGGAGGCCGAAAAGCAACTTCTGCACACCAGAGTACCTTGACCTAGCCCCCTGCAGAAGGGAACTGACAAAATAGACTGGGCGCTGCACCATCTTCTTCTGTATCTTGTCGCAACCCTGCGCTGATCCGTCCTTGTCGGGACCAGAGCTTGACGACGAAGCCCCTTGCTTGTCGCTGGATGCGCCTGCCTCGGTTGCCGGCTCATCATCTGCTTCCCTCTCCGCCACTAACGCAGCACTAACCACTTGATTGGTTGCCGCTATATACAGCAACAACTTCTCTTGTGGCCTAGGTGCAAAGAGTATTGAGCGGAGGACAGTATCTCTTCAAGTCTGCGCAGCGCAGCCTCCGCTCGAGTCCATTTCATTGACCCTGCCTTTTTCAAAATCTTGAAAACGGCAGGCGCTGCTCAACAGACTTAGAGATGAACCTCTTTGAGAGCAGCCACGCAACCGCAAGTCTTCCGACATCCTTGGCGCTTTGGTGCTTCGATCTGCTCAATGGCCTTGATCTTGTCGGGATTGCCTTCAATTCCCCGCTGAGACACAAAGAACCCGAGAAGCTTGCCGGAAGGGACTCCAAACACGCACTTCTCGGGGTTGAGCTTGAGGTTGATCTTACGCAGATTTGCAAATGTTTCATCCAAATCCTGAACCAGAGTTGCTTTGTCCTTGCTCTTGACTACTATGTCATCCATGTAAGCTTCTACATTTCTGTGTATTTGTGGCTCAAAGGCATCATGGACTACTCTTGCAAAGGTTGAACCAGCATTCTTTAAACCGAAAGGCATCCGTATGAAGCAGTACGTGCCACATGGTGTAATAAATGCGGTTTTCTCTTCATCCTCTTCAGCCATGAAGATCTGATGATATCCTGAATACGCATCAAGAAATGAAAGCAGATCACATCCAGCCGTGGAGTCAACAATCTGGTCGATACGTGGCAAGGGAAATGGGTCTTTGGGACAAGCTTTGTTAACATCAGTGAAGTCAATACAAAGTCTCCATTTCCCATTAGCCTTATGCATAACTACCGGATTGGCCAACCACGGGATGGAGGACTCTCCGACAAGCCCCGCTGCTTCCAACTTCTTGATTTCTTCCGCTATGAACTCTTGGCGCCCAATCGTTCTGCTTCCTAACTTTTTGCTTGACGGGCCGTGTGAGGACAGACAGCTAGGTGGTGCTCAATTACTTTCACAGGAACACCGAGGATGTCAGATGGTTGCCATGCAAACACATCGACATTCGCCCGCAGGAAAGCAACGAGCTCGCCTTCCTATTTAGGATCAAGCGTGGCACTGATGGTGAAGGTACCACCAGTGCCGCCCTCCTTGGCGGGCACCTTCTTGGTCTTCGCCGAGCTGCCATCGCCTTGTTGCACTTGCGGTGGAGCTCGATGGTGCGTCCTCGACGGTAGCGCAGCACCCCGAAGAGGTGCGCTTGCCGGAGTGGGCAACAGAGCTCTTGCCGGACCTGGTGGTCTTCTTCTTCCCCCCGGGAGCTTCAGTGGTAAGTGGTTTGCTATCTGTCGCAGCTGCTGCATCCCGGTAAATCTTGTCGGCGCAGATAAGTGCATCTTTCTTGTCGCCATGGACAGAAATGACGCTTATCGGACCGGGCTTCTTGAGTAGGTTGTAAGCATAATGAGAGGCGGCCATGAACTTGGCGAGTCTTTGGACGGCCAATTATGCCATTGTAGGGCAATGGGAAATCGGCGATGTCAAACGTGACCCTCTCGGTTCTGAAGTTGAGCTCGCTGTCAATGTTACCGCAACGTGATCTTCCCTTTGGGCTTGCTCCTTCCGGGTTGATTCCTTGAAAGTACCAGCTTCTTGAGCTCGCCGTCGTGGATTTGAAGTTTCGAGCACCGCAGAGGAGATCAAATTCAGACCGCCCCGCCACAACCAACATCTTTGTGACCTTGAGGTTGCGGATGGTTGGTGAGACCAACATCGGCAAGCACCCGACCGCAGTGATGCGATCGGGGTGATCCTCAATGTCAAAGATGATGGGCGTCTGGACCACTTCGAGGTTTGCGTGACTCTATGGATGGTTCTGCTGCATTGACCTCACGCATCCATTGCTTGAGTTGGCGGTGCGAGGTATGCAGAGAAGCACCACCGTCAACGCAAAGGACCTCTGTTGCCTTTTGAAACTCTTGCTCGTCTGCTTCATCGTCTTCCATGTCTTCGTCCTCCTCATATTCATCTTCTTCCTTGTCGCGGCCACGGAGAGGTCTGTCTCCTTGCCGCTGCTTGGCCTTGCCGCGGCGTCCTCACCGACCGGGTCTTTTCTTACTTGCTGCACCTACACCTTCTTGGGCTTTCTCCTTGTCTCACCGCTCGTATTCAGCTCTCTGTAGCTCAACAAGCTGCTCGACTTTCTTGCAGCTCCGGAGATCGTGGCCCTTGGTGCGGTGGATTTTACAAGATCGCTTGTTGAGCTGTCGGGCTTGTCGGCGGCCGCCACGCTTGGCGGTCGGCGTAACGGCAACCTCCTTGCCGGAGCCACCAGCCTTGGCTTTGTTGGCGGCACCATCCTTGCCGGACTGCTCGACAACTAGTACTTCTTGGTTTTTCTTCCTTCAGTTATTTCGCTGCCGGCTCTTCCTTGCCGGGGCGATCTCCTCACTGTCAGATTCTGCTCCCACATTCTCTCCCCGGGAGTCTTCTTCCTTCTTCAACATGCACACTTGTCGGCCAGTATGAGAGCTCGCTGATGTCTTTCACTTTGCACATCGCCATCTCCTCCCTCATCCTGCGGTTTCATACATTCTGATGAAATGCACTAATCACCGCGGCAGGGTGGACGTCTGGGATGTTGTAGTGCACTCGACTGAACCTCTGGATGAACTTGCGCAGGGACTCTCCCTCCTTCTGGGCAAGCAGGTGGAGGTCACTCTCCTGGCCGTGAGGCTTGTGGCCGCCTGTGAAGGCGCCAACAAACTGGTGGCACAAATCTGCCCAAGAAGAAATAGAGCTGTCCGGCAAGTGCATGAGCCAAGACCTGACGTTTGGCTTGAGCACCAGGGGAAAGTAGTTGGCGAGGATCTTGTCGTCTCGTCCCCCCGCAGCTTGCACCGCGATGGTGTAGATGCTGAGGAACTCCGATGGGTGCGTCCTGCCATCATATTTCTCCGGCACATCTGGTTTGAAGTTTTTCTTGTCGGGCCACCGGACTTGCCGCAGCTCACGAGTGAACGCAGGACAACCCACCGCGTACGGCAAGTCGCCTGGCTCCCCTGGCGCATGCATATCGATAGTGGGTCCGGCGCGCTGGTCGGATTGACGGCGCGCTTCTCTTCGGCGCTCGATGCGGGTTCGAGCGTCTTCTTCTTGCCGTTCTCGGAGAACTTGGCGCTGGTCGCGACGAGCTCGCGGATCCGATGACGCTGTGGAGTCGCTGTCGAGGTGGATCCGGCGAGTCGGCGATCTTGGCCTTTGGGAAGGGGAGTGCACGGTGGCTGCACCCCCACAAGTCTCGTCGCCATCAGCTCGCGCCTTGTCGCCTTGTCGCGGCTGCGAGGCACTTTCGGTTGTCAAGGGACACGCTGCTAAGCGGCCGATGAGACTCTGAATTGTGGCCCTCCATTCGTCGACCTTATCGGCCATTGGAGGGTAATCTAGAAGTAATCGAGCTCTAGCCAAGGCTTCCGCTGGTGTGGTTGGCGGCAACGGCGACGGAGCGAAGAACGGATGTGCTCGGACTCCTAACCAAGTTAGGGAGCAGCATCCCGCCAACGATCAGTACTCGCTTGTACCAGCATCTTTGGGGTGCATGCGGTCTCGAGGGCCTCGGGATCCTCCAGCTTGGCCTTGATCCAACGAGCGTATGGTGCCGCGAGCATCATGACGCTGTCGGTCCCGCGCCTCCTGCGAAGGACGCGGTGTGGACTCGGATGCCGACGCCTGTGCTGCCTTGTCCTTGGATCTGGCGGCATTGTGGGCTCTCTCGACGATGCCGGTTCCTCCGCCAGCGTTTCCCCCACCACCTGACAGCTCCGGTGGTGGTGGGTTCGACGCGGACGGCTCTGCTGCCGCCGAAGACTTCTTCTTCGGCGCCATGTTGACGAAGATGTTGATGAAGTTGCTCGTGTGACCGCCGGATCGGGTTCACACAGCCTCGACGCCCCCTACCTGGCGCGCCAAAGATGTCGGGGAGAACTGATCGTGTCCCGGGAGCACCTACGGGACCTGGGTCCCTTGTGGTTCGGAGGGGGGCGGAGATTGCACAAAGAGCGGATCGAGGCGATGCACACGAGCAGATTTACCCAGCTTCGAGCTCTCCGAGAGATAATACTCCTCCGCTGCTTTGTGGATTATCTTGTGTTCTTGCTAGGGAGCAATGGGAGCTACAAGACCTAGCCCGAGTGTGGTTTCAGTATGAATATGATGAACTAAGCCGGAGCTGGACCGAACCCTTTCTACGTTGCACTTGGGCATCCTTTTATAGGCACAAGGGGTCACCACATGTGCCAAGTAGACAAGGGTAAAACAGTAAAACATAGGTTGGTACACCGCCTGCATGCAAAGTACAATAATCTATACCTAACTCGACGGCAAGGGATAAGAGTCATCAATGCCTATCTCGATCGCCTCAACAATTATAACAGTACCGTCAAGTGCGCCTCCGCTTGCCACGATGGTAGCCTGTCAGCGCGCTTATCGCTGCTCCCTCACTGGCTGCACAGCCCGCCGACACGCTGCTTGGGAGAGCCCGTGGTGACACGCTACGGGTGAGCTGGAGCGGAGATGAAGAGAGGTCACTTGTCATGGTGAGTACCTTGCCGCGGCAAGGTTCTTGTCGCTGGAGCTTATCGCTCACCAAGCCTTCCCGCAAGCTCCTCTTGCCGGGCCTTGTTTCCTTCGCGCCTGAGTATTCTTCCCGCAAGCTCCTCTTGCCGGGTCTTGATTACTTTGTTCTTGAATGGCTTACCGCAAGCTCCTCTTGCCGGGTCTTGTTTTCAAGGGTCATGGAGGGTCTTGGCAGATGCCCGCAAGGCTTGCCACGGACGCCATGCATCGCCGCGCATGTGTTCGTGGTACTACGGTACCCCTACTTTAGTACACCGACAGATACGTTAGGGTTACGATTTCCTATACTCAACTTTGCCGTTGGTGTTGATGGGAATCCACAACCTTGTTGCTTCCGCTATACTTTGGATTGAGGTAATAGTATTTACGTTACTTTATACATGTGATTTACCTCTGTTATAAATCCTTCGAGTACTGTGTGTGTCAGCATACCGATCCAGGGATGACACCTAAGCATAGAGACTTGATCCATTCGGGTCGGGTCGCTACGACCCAGCTCGGAAGCGAGAAGTGACTTCTTGATCCTCCATGACATCAACACTCATCAAGTCAGCCTCCATCTCTTCCTCCGTTGCTGGCCCGAAGTGGTCAGCGTCGCTGTTTGCCCTTGGTTCCGATGCCGGATGAGACACCCGGCTCTCCCCAACTGATTCTTGAGAAGACATCTTGCTCTAATCTGCAGCAGTAGCAGCTCGAAACAAAAACAAAGGATATTTGCGTGATACGGGAGTCAAAACCTTCGGGAGAATATATAATGAATTTTTACCGACCAAAATACGTATCGTGCAAGAAAACGGAGTCCAGAGAGTACACGAGGTGCCCACGAGGTAGGGGGGCGCGCCCTCCACCCTCGTGGGGCCCTCGTGTCCTTCCCGGACTGCTACTTATTTTTCTAAATATTCCAAAACGGAGAAATATTGCCTTAAAATTTGTTTTGGAGTCGGTTCACTTACCGTATCACATACCTATTCCTTTTCGGAGTCTGAAACGTTCCGGAAAGTGTCCCTTATGTATTCCTCCGGGGTTACGGTTTCAATAACATTGGTTTCAACATTTATGGGATTACCTGAGATATAATGTTTGATTCTTTGACCGTTTACCACCTTCGGATTTGTGCCTTCTAAGTTGTTGATTTTTCTGGCACCGGAACGATAGACCTCCTTGATAACGTAGGGGCCTTCCCATTTAGAGAGAATTTCCCTAAAAAATATATTAAACGAGAGTTGTATAGCAATACATAATCACCCACATTAAACTCACGCTTTTGTATCCTTTTGTCATGCCATATTTTAACCTTTTCTTTAAACAACTTGGCATTTTCATAAGCTTGGGTTCTCCATTCATCAAGTGAGCTAATATGAAATAACCTCTTCTCACCGGCAAGTTTGAAATCATAGTTGAGCTCTTTAATAGCACAATATGCTTTATGTTCTAGTTCGAGAGGTAAGTGACATGCTTTTCCATAAACCATTTTATACGGAGACATACCCATAGGATTTTTATATGCAGTTCTATAGGCCCATAATGCATCATCAAGTTTCTTAGACCAATTCTTTCTAGACCTATTGACAGTCTTTTGCAAAATTAATTTGAGTTCTCTATTACTCAATTCTACTTGACCACTTGACTGCGGGTGATAAGGAGATGCAATTCTATGATTAACATCATATTTAGCAAGCATTTTTCGGAAAGCACCATGAATAAAGTGTGAACCACCATCAGTCATTAAATATCTAGGGACTCCAAACCTTAAAAAACTAACTTCTTTAAGGATTTTAATAGAAGTGTATGATCATCACTACTAGTTGGAATAGCTTCCACCCACTTAGTAACGTAATGAACGGCAACTAAAATATGTGTGTATCCATTAGAGGCAGGAAAAGGTCCCATATAATCAAAGCCCCAAACATCAAATGGTTCAATAACAAGTGAATAATTCATAGGCATTTCTTGACGTCTACTAATATTACCAATTCTTTGACATTCATCACAAGATAAGACAAAATTACGGGCATCCTTGAAGAGAGTAGGCCAATAAAAACCAGATTGCAATACCTTATGTGCAGTTCTATCTCCAGCGTGGTGTCCTCCATAAGCTTCGGAGTGACACTTGCGTAGGATCTGTTCCTGTTCATGCTCAGGTACACAACGTCTAATAACACCATCTACTCCTTCTTTATAAAGAATTGGGTCATCCCAAAAGTAATGTCTTAAATCATAGAAAAACTTTTTCTTTTGCTGGTATGTGAAACTAGGTGGTATAAATTTAGCAACGATGTAATTAGGATAAGCAGCATACCAAGGAGTACTGCGAGAAGTACTTATGACATTTAATTGCTCTTCTTGAAAGCTATCATCAATAGGCACTATGCCACGAAAAACTTTAAGGGCAATCAACTGCCGGGAAAAGTTAAGAATTTGGGTCACATATACTGCCGGCAAAGCTTGAGCTGCCGGGAAAAAAATTATAGGGCGTGCTATGTGCCGGCAATAATGAACTTACAAGGGTAGTATATCTGCCGTCGTCTTTAGGGTCAGTCCATCTGCCCTGGAAAGTAAACCAGGTGGATGCACTGCCGTATGCACGCTAAGGGATTAAAATTGCCAAAAAAGCGCGAGGCAGCCATGAGAAGCGAAATGATAGAAGTCATCGAAGCGCACGGCCACACGTAGCCCTGATTTCTTTCCCCACATCCAGCTTCCCACCTCTTCCTCAAAGACCACACTCACGCCAAGATCGATCCCCATCGCCGCACCACCGCCGCCAAAGGCCGCCGCTTTGATCCCCACCCACGCCACCACCCAAAGGTCGTCGCCCCATCCCTTCTTCCAAGATCAGCGCCGCCCTCTCTCTCGTCGCCCTCCTCTCTCCCCGATCTGGATCTGGATCTCGAGGAGAGCGCCTGTCGCCGCCTCTACCTTCTCTACCCGTCGCTCCCCACCTCTCCTATCTCCCGCTGTGCCTCTGCCTCTATGAGCTCCGGCCTCTCCCCAACCGGCGACGCCCCTTTCCCTCCACAGCCAACGAAGACCACTCGTCTCTGACGAGCCGCCGTGGCGTTCCCTCCTCCTACTACTTGAGTCAGATCCGGCCACCCCAGCCTCAGATCCGGCCACCCCGTCCTCTCAACCGGCATCCACCACCCACCTGCATGCCTTGTCGTTGTAGGACACTGCCAGGATTGTTGAGCTGCTGCTGAAGTGTTGTGTTGATTGGTTGCTTGCTATTGGGGAACATGTCATCTCTGAGCCAAATATCATCGGAGTATGGAGATTGGGTAAGCATACTTGAGCACTTGAAAAACACTACACCATGGCATCTGTACTCTGTACGCTGCTCCCTCTTCTCCTTTTTCGTTCCTCTGTTCTGCTTCTTGTGAATAGTAACTGTATGTATGGTCCGGATAAAGTTCACTGTGAGAGGTTTTCTGCATTATAACTATATGCTCTGTTTTAGTCTCTCATTCCCTTTAAAATCAAATCCCCACTGCAGCCATATCTTAATCAATCAAATTAAATGTCCTGTTTACAATTTCTGCAGTGCAAAAAGCCCTTTTGATTCTGGCGTCATTTCCTTAAAACAAATAATCATTCTAGTTGTTCTTCAGGTATTTTGTTTGCAATTTTGAATATACGGGGAGCCAATAGAAGTGATGTAACATGTGCTTTTATGGGTCACTTTTCTTGGTTGTGCAATAATGCATCGCTTGAGTAATTTGCTCTGACTAGAAGCTGCTACAGGCAAATGCCGATGGGGCTAGATGACATCGTGTCAATTGAGTTTGAGTCAGCTAGCATAAAGATTTTGCTATCAAATGAAGTTATTTAGTTATACTTAATAACACGTTTTGTGCCCTGGTGTGTTTGTGAGATACTGAGACATCTTGCTTGTTTCATTGCGTCTTGCTTCTTTCATTGCGTCTTGCTTCTTTCATTGTGTAGCTAGCCTTTTCTCATAAAATTTACATGTGGGTGAACTAATTGACCAGAATATTATGTGCCATAAATTCACCTTTTCTCCTAACAGACTTATACTTGGAACTATGATCTTTGTAGAGAAAACCTTGATGGGTCCGAAGCTGTCCAGATGCATTGTGAGTGATGGTTGAGATGTGGTGCCAAACGGAATGGAAATAAACTTCTTGTGCTTGCAGGGAGCGGAAGCGGATGTGATCGGGGGTCACCGTCAAGAGAGTGCTTCCTTGGCTCGCTACCAAAGGAAAATGGTGAGTTTGTTACTTGAGTAAAACTATCATCTTTGTTCTTAATTTTTATTGGCTCTCTAATTATGGCTCTTTAATGAGTAGATACTATGTAGTATCTTGGCACGTCGTTAGGATTAAGACATACATCTATTGCCTCTCTAATCAATACATACTATAGTACTTGCTCTCTCTAAAAAATGGTCGAACAATGCCAAACTGAAAGTAACAACGATGCTGGCACTAGTTCATTTATAGTTCCATATAGAAGATGCAAAAACTGGAACTTCATGCCTTGACGTGTAACATACTGAAACTTCATGCTGCTTGTCAAGATGGAAAAACACGTCAGATTAGCGCTTGTGTTTTGCTCATGCTCCCGGTAAATCCTTTTGGGTCGAAAGCTTCGTGTTCGGTATGCTCCTTGGTAATTTTTATTTCAGAGTGACTAGTTTCTACTCATTCCTGTTTGTGTCTTTAAGAATAGTTTGGAAACTTAATGAGGATGTGTTGCTTTCGCAACACCGTAAGCTATGTTGTTAAATATTGTTTCTTAAATTACTGGAGATTTAAGGTTCTTTTTTTCTCCGGTGTATTGCTTCGAAGAATAAGGCCTTAAAGGGTGTGTGTTTAAAACTCTACTAGTATTGTTGTACATGTGCTAGTCTTGTTGCCATCACTGGGCATTTTCAATTTATTTTTTTGATATTCGGAGAATAAGTAGTTTATATGTATTATATGCTGGACGAAAATATTTCCATATATAAACATTCCATGGCTAATTGGTAATTTTATTACATGTTGGGTGCTTTTTTGACCTTCTGGGAGATATGATACATGAGCAAGTGTTTCAAACTTTTGACATTTTCTGTTAAGTTCATATGTAAACTACTACCCTTTGAAGATATGAGAATGAATGCTATGTGATACAAGTTAAACCTTGCTTACTGTACTGTGAACTGAACTTTCCTTTTGTCTAGTGGGATGTTGAAATTTCACCGGTATATATATCACTAGTCAGACTTAACTTGAGAGTTCCATCCATGCGACAAAATCTTCAGCAAGAGCTTAGCTAATCGCTTCAACTCTGTTGTTCTTAAATTTCTATTATCATCTAGGTTGAGCATTTGTATCATAGTTTTTCATGAACTATGGTTTGGACCGTCAACAAAGGCAAAGATTCTTTATTTGGAAAATCAGTTGCATAGACAATAGATGAATCATTTGAGTAGTTATGTGGCATGGTTTGAGATCTTCAGTAGTCCGAGTGATCTTGCATTTCTTTGCCTACATAGAATCCACTTCCTCGCCACATTTTCCATTTTCTCGATGCATGTAAGGTAATGTGTCAGTTTTCTCCATCTCCGTTGCTTAATGCTCATTTCTTTAAATTAGTGCATCTAAGTGGACCATCTTTTAGTAATGGGTGTGTGTGTTCTCATTCCAGTAAATAAATATTAAGCAATTACATTTGAGATGACTAGGACTTATATCTGATTCACTCAAACAATTAAATGCGTGTTAAATGTAAAAGCCACATGGTAAAGTGCTAAGAGCATTGTTTGTTATAATCTGGTATTTGTTCTGTAATCTACTATCCGTTGAAGCTATCGAGTCTAGTGAGCAGGTTGTGCTTTTATCAAATACTTCGATATGTGGTAATTGGTTTGCTTCTCTTTTCAGTCTGCTTTTGCACCCCACGAGTTTATAGATGTATGTTTTGTGAGCTAAAAGGACCTATTGGCACAATCTAACCCGGTTTTGGATTTTAATATCTATCCGATGAAGTAGCACTCTAGGATGGAATCAGTTTCTAACTCGAACTAGATGTTATATTTGGTGATGTTATTATATCGAGACATGAACCTACAAATGTATGTATGTATACACGATGGATTCTTGTCCTTTTGGATGTGATGTAGTACTAGACTTGTGAACCTGTATGTATGCATCACGGTACTAGACTTGTGAACCTACAAATGTATACATATGTATGTATGCATGCAGACATGATGTATTGTTGAAATATATATTATGATGCAACTTTAATTACTCAACATGTGTGGTTTTCCGTGTATACATTGTATTCTAGATTATGGTATAAAGTCGGGTGGAGAGAAATTATTGGTTGAATTCCAAGGTGATTTGTGCGTTGGTAGTGTACTTCATTAAGGGCACATTTACTGCTAGGAATTCTTCTATCTGCCCTGTATTGTTAGTCTGCCGGGAAAAATCTATTTGCCGGGAATAGTTCTAACTGCCGGCAAAAGTTTCAGCAATGTATGTCAGAGGAACTGTCGGGGTTCCTTGTAACTGTCGGGAATTGTATTTCCCGACAGGACTTTCAAGGGCAGTTCGTATTTGCCGGCAAAAGGTATTCCCGGCAGATTTTTTGCCTCCACTAGCTGGTTTTCCCGGCAGATAAGGCGACCCCTTAATTTTTGTCATGGTGTAGTGAGGTAGTGGGTCATCAAGAACATTCTCTAATCTAGACAAGTTGTCTGCAACGGGGTTCTCAGCTCCTTTTATATCGACAATATGCAAATCAAATTCTTGTAGCAGGAGAACCCATCTAATAAGTCTAGGTTTAGCATCTTTCTTTTCCATAAGATATTTAATAGCAGCATGATCAGTATGAATAGTTACTTTAGAATCAACAATATAGGGTCTGAACTTATCGCAAGTAAATACAACTGCTAAGAATTCCTTTTTAGTAGTAGCATAATTTCTTTGAGCATTGTCTAGAGTCTTACTAGAGTAATGGATAACATTTAATTTCTTATCAACTCTCTGCCCTAGAACATCACCTACAACATAGTCACTAGCATCACACATAATTTGAAAGGGTAAATTCCAATCAGGTGGCTGAACAATAGGTGCAGAGATCAATTCTTTCTTAAGTATTTCAAATGCTTCTACACACTCGTCATCAAAGACAAATGGTATATCTTTTTGTAATAAATTAGTCAGAGGCCGAGAAATTTTTGAGAAGTCCTTAATGAACCTCCTATAAAATGCGGCGTGACCAAGGAAACTTCTTATACCTTTGATGTCCTTGGGACATGGCATCTTTTCAATAGCATCAACCTTGGCCTTATCAACTTCAGTACCTCTTTCAGAGACTTTATGCCCCAAGACAATACCTTCATTAACCATAAAGTGGCACTTTTCCCAATTCAAAACAAGATTGGTTTCTTCACATCTCTGCAAAACTCGATCAAGGTTGCTCAAGCAATCATCAAAAGAGGATCCATAGATGGAAAAGTCGTCCATGACGACCTCACAAATCTTTTCACAAAAGTCAGAGAATAAAGCCATCATGCATCTTCGAAAGGTAGCAGGTGCATTACATAAACCAAAAGGCATACGTCTATAAGAAAAAGTACCAAAAGGGCAGGTAAAAGTAGTCTTTGATTGATCTTTAGCTGACACAGGTATTTGAGAGAAACCAGAATAACCATCTAGAAAGCAATAGTGTGTATGTTTGCATAATCTTTCTAACATTTGATCGATAAAAGTTAAGGGGTAATGATATTTCTTAGTTGCTTTATTTAATTTGCGGAAATCAATTACCATCCTATAACCTGTAATAATTCTTTGCGGAATCAATTCATCTTTATCATTAGGAACAACAGTAATACCTCCCTTCTTAGGGACACAATGGAAAGGACTTACCCACTGACTATCAGCAACGTGATAAATTATACCTGCCTCAAGGAGCTTTAGTATTTATTTTCTTACCACTTCCTTCATCTTAGGATTGAGCCTTCGTTGATGATCACGAACTGGTTTAGCATCTTCTTCTAAATTTATTTTCTGTTGACATAGAGTGGGACTAATGCCCTTAAGATCATCAAGAGTATATCCAATAGCAGCACAGTGTTTCTTCAGAGTTTTCAATAATCTCTCTTCTTCATGCTCTGAAAGGTTAGCACTAATAATAACATGATATATCTTCTTTTCATCAAGATAAGCATATTTAAGGGTATCGGGCAACGTTTTAAGCTCAAACACGGGATCACCCTTGAGTGGAGGAGGATCCCCTAGGATTTCAACAGGAAAATTGTGTTTCAGAATAGGTTCCTGTTTAAATAATACTTCATCTATATCCCTTCTTTCATTCATAAACATATCATTTTCATGGTCTAGCAAATATTGTTCTAAAGGATCACTAGGAGGTACGACAATAGAAGCAAGACCAATAATTTCATCCTTACTAGGCAATTCTTCTTCATGGTGTTGTCTACTAAATTTAGAGAAATTAAACTCATGAATCATATCACCCAAACCAATAGTAACAACATTCTTTTCACAATCTATTCTAGCATTGACAATGTTCAAGAAGGGTCTACCAAATATAATGAGACAAAACTATCTTGTTGGGAACCAAGAACAAGAAAATCAGCAGGATATTTAGTTTTCCCACACAAGACTTCAACATCTGTAACAATTCCCATTGCTGATATAGTATCTCTATTGGCCAGCTTAATTGTAACATCAATATCTTCTATCTCAGCAGGTGCAATTTCATGCTTAATTTCTTCGTATAAAGTATGAGGTATAACACTAGCACTAGCACCCATATCACACAAGCCATGATAATAGTGATCTCCTATTTTAACAGAAATAACAGGCATGCCTACCACAGGTCTATGTTTATCTTTAGCACCAGGTTTGGCAATTCTAGCAGTTTCACCGCAGAAATGAATAACATGCCCATCAATATTATCAGCCAAGAGATCTTTAACAATAACAATATTAGGTTCAACTTTAATTTGCTCAGGAGGTATATAAGTTCTAATATTTCTTTTACGAACCACAGTTGAAGCTTTAGCATGATCCTTTATCCTAACAGGGAAAGGTGGTTTCTCAACATAAGAAGTAGGAACAATAGGATCACTATAAGTGACAGTCTTTTCTTCAACTTTAATAGGTGCAGCTACTTTTACTTCTATGGGAGGATGATATTTAAACCACTTCTCCTTGGGGAGATCAACATAAGTAGCAAAAGATTCACAGAAGGAAGCTACTATCTCAGAGTCAAGTCCATATTTAGTGCTAAATTTACGGAAAACATCGGTATCCATAAAAGATTTAACACAATCAAACTTAGGGGTCATACCTGACTCCTTACCTTCGTTGAGATCCCAATCTTCAGAGTTGCGTTTAATTCTATCCAATAAATTCCATCTGAATTCAGTAGTCTTCATCATAAAAGAGCCAGCACAAGAAGTATCGAGCATGGATTGATCGTTATGAGAAAGCCGAGCATAAATTTTTTGAAGAATTATTTCTCTTGAGAGATCATGATTGGGGCATGAATATAACATTGATTTAAGCCTCCCCCAAGCTTGAGCGATGCTTTCTCCTTTGCGAGGCCAAAAATTATAATATATAATTGCGATCACGATGAACAAGATGCATAGGATAATACTTCTGATGAAATTCCAATTTCATTCGTTTATAGTTCCATGATCCCGTGTCATCAAATAGCCTATACCATGTCGATGCATCTCCCTTCAAAGATAAAGGGAAGACCTTCTTCTTAACAACATCATCGGGTATACCTGCAAGCTTAAATAATCCACAAACTTCATCCACAAATATTAGGTCCTCATCAGGATTCTTCGTTCCATCTCCTAAAAAAGGATTATCTAGCAGTTTTTCTAATATACCCGAAGGAACTTCAAAGGGAACATTTTCATCTTCAGTAGGTTCAGTAGGTTGAGGAGCAATTCTTTGCTCTACTGGTCGGGGTGAAGATACCCCAAACAAGCCCCTCAGAGGATTACTTTCCATAGTAACAAGTGACAGTAAATTTCAGCACACTATATAAATTTTTCCTTACCAAATTCCACCTACCAAAGGCGCTTCACTCCCCGGCAACGGCGCCAGAAAAGAGTCTTGGTGACCCACAAGTATAGGGGATCTATCATAGTCCTTTCGATAAGTAAAAGTGTCGAACCCAACGAGGAGCAGAAGGAAATGATAAGCGGTTTTCAGCAAGGTATTCTCTGCAAGTACTGAAATAAGTGGTAACAAATAGTTTTGTGATAGGATAATTTGTAACGAGCAAAAAGTAACAAAAGTAAATAAAGTGCAGCAAGGTGGCCCAATCCTTTTTGTAGCAAAGGACAAGCCTGGACAAACTCTTATATTGAGAAAAGCGCTCCCGAGGACACATGGGAATATCGTCAAGCTAGTTTTCATCACGTTCATATGATTCACGTTCGGTACTTGGATAATTTGATATGTGGGTGGACCGGTGCTTGGGTGCTGTTCTTACTTGAACAAGCATCCCACTTATGATTAACCTCTATTGCAATCATCCGCAACTACAACAAAAGTATTAAGGTAAACCTAACCATAGCATGAAACATGTGGATCCAAATCAGCCCCTTACGAAGTAACGCATAAACTAGGGTTTAAGCTTCTGTCACCCTAGCAACCCATCATCTACTTATTACTTCCCAATGCCTTCCTCTAGGCCCAAATAATGGTGAATTGTTATGTAGTCGACGTTCACATAGCACCACTAGAGGCTAGACAACATACATCTTTCAAAATATCGAATGAATACCAAATTCACATGACTACTAATAGCAAGACTTATCCCATGTCCTCAGGAACAAATGTAACTACTCACAAAGCATATTCATGTTCATAATCAGAGGGGTATTAATATGCATATAGGATCTGAACATATGATCTTCCACCAAATAAACCAACTAGCATCAACTACAAGGAGTAATCAACACTACTAGCAACCTACTAGTACCAATCCCGGACTTGGAGACAAGAATTGGATACAAGAGATGAACTAGGGTTTTGAGAGGAGATGGTGCTGGTGAAGATGTTGATGGAGATTGCCCTCTCCGGTGAGAGGAGCGTTGGTGATGACGATGGCGATGATTTCCCCTCGAGGAGAAGTGTCCTGGCAGAACAGCTCTGCGGAGCCCTAGATTGGTTCTGCAAGGTTCCGCCTGGCGGCGTGAGTCTCGTCTGAAAGGTTGCTTATGATTTTTCTCTGGACGAAAGACCTCATATAGCGAAGATGGCCACCGAGGGCCAACAGGGGGCCCACGAGGCAGGGGCGCACAGGGGGTAGGTGCGCCCCACCCTCGTGGCCAGGTGGTGCCCCCTCTGACGTACTTCTTTCGCTCAATATTTTTTATATATTCTGAAAATAACTTCCGTGGAGTTTCAGGACTTTTGGAGTTGTGCAGAATAGGTCTCTAATATTTGCTCCTTTTCCAGCCTAGAATTCCAGCTGCCGGCATTCTCCCTCCTTATGTAAACCTTGTAAAATAAGAGAGAATAGGCATAAGTATTGTGACATAACATGTAGTAACAACCCATAATGCAATAGATATCGATATAAAAGCATGATGCAAAATGGACGTGTCAGTGGGTCAAGACAATCACATCATTCTCTAATGATGTGATCCCGTTAATCAAATGACAACTCTTGTCCATGGCTAGGAAACTTAACCATCTTTGATTCAACGAGCTAGTCAAGTAGAGGCATACTAGTGACACTCTGTTTGTCTATGTATTCACACATGTACTAAGTTTCTGGTTAATAAAATTCTAGCATGAATAATAAACATTTATCATGATATAAGGAAATATAAATAACAACTTTATTATTGCCTCTAGGGCATATTTCCTTCAAGAGCAACCAGGCAAGCCCCCTCCTGATCACCAGATATCGCCTATTCCTTCTCTCTACTGCTTGCATTAGAGTAGTGTAGCATGTTAGTGCTTTCGGTTAATCCTATTCTGCTGCATAGACTGTCATTGTTGCTACTATTGTTACGTTTACCTGCAATCCTAAATGCTTAGTATAGGATGCTAGTATTCCATCAGTGGCCCTACATTCTTGTCCGTCTGCTATGCTATATTATCGGGTCGTGGTCACTACGGGAGGTGATCACGGATATATACATACTACACTTTTATACATGATACATTGTGGTGACTAAAGTCGGGTCGGCTCGTAGAGTACCCGCAAGTGATTCCGATGTGGGGGCTGAAAGGACAGGTGGTTCCATCCCGGTAGTGGTGGGCCTGGGTTCCCGACGGCCCCCGACTGTTACTTTGTGGCGGAGCGACAGGGAAGGTTGAGACCACCTAGGTGAGAGGTGGGCCTGGCGCTAGTCGGGGTCCGCTGTTACATCAATTAACACGCTTAACGAGATCTTGGTATTTTATCTGAGTCTGGCCACTAGCCTATACGCACTAACCACTACGCGGGAACAGTTATGGGCACTCAACGTCGTGGTATCAGCCGAAGCCTTCTTGACGTCAGCGACAGAGCGGCGCGCACCGGATTGGACCGTAGGCCTGCGCTTGTATTAAGGGGGCTAGGTCTGCTTTCGGCCGCCCATGCAACATGCAGGTGTGCAATGGGCGATGGGCCCTGATGTCTACTACACAACCTTCTTCTTGTAGATGTTGTTGGGCCTCCAAGTGCAGAGGTTTGTAGGACAATAGCAAATTTCCCTCAAGTGGATGACCTAAGGTTTATCAATCCGTGGGAGGCGTAGGTTGAAGATGGTCTCTCTCAAACAACCCTGTAACCAAATAACAAAGAGTCTCTTGTGTCCCCAACACACCAAATACAATGGTAAATTGTATAGGTGCACTAGTTCGGCGAAGAGATGGTGATACAAGTGCAATATGGATGGTAGATATGGGTATTTGTAATCTGAAAACATAAAAACAGCAAGGTAACTAATGATAAAAGTGAGCGTAAACAGTATTGCAATGCGTTGAAACAAGGCCTAGGGTTCATACTTACACTAGTGCAAGTTCTCTCAACAATAATAACATAATTGGATCATATAATTATCCCTCAACATGCAACAAAGAGTCACTCCAAAGTCACTAATAGCGGAGAACGAACGAAGAGATTATGGTAGGGTACGAAACCACCTCAAAGTTATTCTTTCTACTCGATCTATTCAAGAGTCCGTAGTAAAATAACACGAAGCTATCTTTCCGTTCAATCTATCATAGAGTTCGTACTAGAATAACACCTTAAGACACAAATCAACCAAAACCCTAATGTCACCTAGATACTCCATTGTCACCTCAATTATCCGTGGGTATGATTATACGATATGCATCAGACAATCTCGGATTCATCTATTCAACCAACACAAAAGTACTTCAAAGAGTGCCCCAAAGTTTCTACCGGAGAGTCAAGATGAAAACGTGTGCCAACCCCTATGCATAAGTTCATTGAACCCGCAAGTTGATCACCCAAACATACATCAAGTAGATCACGTGAATATCCCATCATCACCACAGATAAGCACGACAAGACATACATCAAGTGTTCTCAAATCCTTAAAGACTCAATCCGACAAGACAACTTCAAGGGGAAAACTCAATTCATCACAAGAGAGTAGAGGGGGAGAAACATCATAAGATCCAACTATAATAGCAAAGCTCGCGATCCATCAAGATCGTGCCACCTCAAGAACACGAGAGAGAGAGATCAAACACATAGCTACTGGTACATACCCTCAGCCCCAAGGGTGAACTACTCCCTCCTCATCATGGAGAGCGCCGGGATGATGAAGATGGCCATCGGTGATGGATCCCCCCTCCGGCAGGGTGCTGGAACAGGGTCCCGGTTGGTTTTTGGTGGCTACAGAGACTTGCGGTGGCGGAACTCCCGATCTAGGTTTATTTCTGGAGGTTTCTGTATTTATAGGAATTTTTGGCGTAGGTTTCACGTCAGGGGGGTCTCCGGGCTGTCCACGAGGCAAGGGGGCGCGCCCCCACCCTCTTGGGCAGCCCGGGACTCTTCTGGCCCAACTCTGATGCTCCATGGTCTTCTTTTGGTCCATAAAAAATCATCAAAAATTGGCACGTCAATTGGACCCCGTTTGGTATTCCTTTTCTGTAAAACTCAAAAACAAGGAGAAAACAGAAACTGGCACTGGGCTCTAGGTTAGTAGGTTAGTCCCAAAAATCATATAAAATAACATAGAAATGCATATAAAACATCTATGATGGATAACATAATAGCACGAGTACTTCATAAATTATAGATACGTTGGAGACGTATCAGCATTCCCAAGCTTAATTCCTGCTCGTCCTCTAGTAGGTAAATGATAAAAGAAATAATTTATGAAGTGTGAATGCTAGCAGGTGCACAAGTTTGACAATGATAATTTCAATCACCTTTTCTAGCATCATTATATGTCATAATAGTAGCTCATATCATAAAGCTTCTCATGATCAAGTAACAAGCTATTCACATGTTAAAGTATAGCACTACAAATAAATACACTTCCGTGATGATACGTGTTTGTCACAGTAGGTCGCGTTTTTTGTCATGCATGTACATCCATGAAAATCTTATGACAGAATCAAGATAGTCATACCTGTGCTGTCGTAGAAGTGTTCGATGACATTACCAAAATTATCATCACGGAAGTGTCCACTTCCATGACGATAAATCACGCGTCACATAACTGCTTTCGTCAAGGGTGACCGACACGTGGCATCCACCATAACGGAACACCGTTAAGCTATCGGGTCGGGTTTTGGATCCGATAACCCGTTAACAGCCCCGACCAATGGGGATTTTCCGCGTGTAAAATCATCATTGGCTGGAGGAAACACGTGTCGGCTCACCGTTGGGACAGATGTCATCCACTCATTGGACAGAAGGCGCCCATGATACGTCGACACGTGGCACGACCCAACAGAGGCCCATTCCTGTGAAAAGTCCGTCCCGTTTGACTTGGTCAAAAGGTGGCGGGTCGGCCCATGGAAAGCCTGTTAACGGCCTGTTCGCATATAGCCCATTTACAGCCCGCTAACCCAAGGCCCGTTACGCCCTATCCGAATTAGGCCCGATGGCGTCATCTGGGCCATCCAATATGATTCTAGCCCGTTTTCACTTCTGGCCCATGTATGGCCCATGAGGTCTTTCGGCCCATATGAGGCCCTATGTAACTCTTGTCCTATTGACGGCCCGTGGTGAAACTGACCCGCAATGAACAGTGTATCACTTTACACCCACTAACGGCCCGTGGTGAAACTGGCCCGGAATGAACAGTATATCACTTTATACCCATTAAGGGCCCGTTATTCAGTTGGGCCGTTTCCAGCAAATGTTATATTTCGGCCCGTTATTCTTGGGCTCATTTCCAGCATTCGTTTACTTACGGCCCGTTACTGTCATTTTCTGCTTGTGGGCCAAATTCAGCCCGTGGTTACATCGGCCCGTTTGTGGTCCGTTAATACGTTGGGCCGTTTTCATAGCGTCATCAAATACGGCCTATTAACGATGGCCCGTTATGGTCATACGGCCCGTATAAGGCCCATTGATGATACGGCCCATAGAAGGCCCATTGTTTCTACGGCCCGTAGAAGGCCCATTGTTTCTACGGCCCGTAGAAGGCCCATTGTTTCTACGGCCCGTAGAAGGCCTACAGTTTCTACGGCCCGTAGAAAGCCCATTGTTTCTACGTGTAACATCCCAAATTTTCAATTTGGAATGTTATACATTAGGTCATCATGCATATCATATTTTCTCGCATTTTTTTCCGATCCTAGAAATTTCACGCAACTCAAGGACCCTCGGAGAGAGTTGGAAGTTTCATAATTTTCATATTTGGGAATTCTCAAATTTTGAAAATAGGATCATTGGATTTATTTATTTATCTTCATAAAGTTTTTCCTATAAAAATATTTTGAGAGGGAATAATATGACTTTCCCAAACAATTAGGAAAAATGAAGAAATTATAAATAAACCAAATTTGGTTTTGGAAGATTTATTTTGCTTAGGCAAAATGAGCATTTTAAAATTTTATGCATGTTTGCTGTTATTAAAGTTCATTTTGTTCGACTCATTTTTAGGAGTCGGGGAAAATTTGTTTTATTTAAATCCGAATTCGTTTGGTATTTTTTTAATTCGTTTTGGTTTAATTTTATTTAAAAAATTCGCGCCCCCACTGAGGCCCAGCCGCCCAAGCCAGCCAGGCCCAGGCCCAGCCCCCGGCCCACCTCCTCTCCCTCCGCTCCCGCTCACATGCAGTGCCCGCACACAAGCCGCCAGCCGCCGCCGCCGAGTCCCGCCTGACCAGGCGCTCCTGCCCCCTCCCAAGGAACCGCCGCCCCCCCCTTTATAACCCGGACCCCCCTCTCTCCTCGCCCACGAAGCCGCCCGCCACCCGAGCCCCGACGCTGAAGCCCGCCGCCGTGGGCGCCGCCCGCCAAGCCGACCCGCCGCCCCTCGCCCGGACCCGCCGCCCTCTCCCGAGCCCCGAGAGCCCCGCCAGCGATCGCGGAGGTAGCCACCGCCGCCCGCGCCCGATTCGGTTTTTTTCCCCTTGAACCGATCCGGTTTTATTTAAAAAATATATTTATGTTGGTTTTTTTAAAAAACCTAGATTGGTTTTATTTTTCGGTTTTCTTAATTATGACGTTCACCGAACCGTTCGTTTCAATAAACAGCGTTCGTTAGATTCGTTACGCTAACTAACGTTAGCTTTTAACCCGTTCGTCGTTTTCTTTTTAATCGGATTTAATCCGTTATTTTTCGATTTGATTTGAGATCCGATTTTCAAAACTGTTCTATTTCTCGCTCGTTTATCGGAATCGGGTGATTCAAGCGCTGGTGTTTAAATGTGAAACCGCCGTTCCGACTACCCTACTTTCACAGAGTTTTGCCACTGTGAAATTTTGACCTAATTTCAGATCGCTAAACCGAGTCGTTCTCTCTCGAGTTTCGACTTTGGAGTTTATTTTGATTCGATTCTTTTGCAACCAGGGTTCTTAAGTTGAACTTTCTGGTTAGATCTTTTATTCGAGATTTCCCCGTGCATTAGATGAATACTTATTGTATGCTTGTTGTTTGTCTGCGTTAGATCACCCGGAGTGCGCCGCCTGTTACTTCGAATCCCTAGGTCTCGCGGATCATCAGCAAGGCAAGTAACACTTTGATCATACCTTTTCTACTACCCAGTTTTATGCATTAGATCTATTCCTCAAACACTTGCATGGTTAGGATCTAATTAAATTGTGGGTTTGGGAAGTAGATTGAGGTAGTACCTATTACCTGTTTTACTTATGAAACCTTGGGAGTTACTTCTCGTTTGCTTGTTCATGCCATGCTATGCTAGTAGGCGTGGATTGGGTGAGTGAATATCCATGACAGATGTGAGATTGTTAATTAATGGTTTATCTAAGGTGGCAACCTAAACACACATCTGGGTGGATTGAGGCACTGGTTTCTATCGAGATTTGCTGTATTTCTTGGACCGCCACCCGGGCTCTAAGGGATCATAAGATTATTCAAGCTGAAACTTCCGTGTGCAGCCACAAGCCAATTATGGGCTCTGGCGTAGTTGACTAAGTCGTCATGAACTCTTACGGGTAGGCTAGCTGATGTAGGGGATGTAGGTTGATACGGTCTACCCACATGTAAGGTGCTAAGCGCTTACGAAAGACTATGTCTCGGTCATCCGTTTCTCAAACACCATGTAGTCACGAGAACCAAGCGGAGGCGATCGAGTCTTGTGTGGAAAAGTCATAAACCTCTGCGAGTGTATAAACTAATCATGATTAGCCGTGTCCCGGTTATGGACAATTTGAGTATCCTGTAATTGAATATCATGTGAATCTCAACATATTACTTCTAAATAAAAGTTATTGGGTTTTGATGAGTACTTTTAATCTGGGATTGAGGATCTTGTCAACCATTCTCAATGTTTAACAACCACCATGATAGTTAAATAAAATTATTCCTTTGATGTAGGGAAAAATCAGCTTTATGCAAATGTAACCGTAGAGCCTTACCACCAGCCATATATGCATGTAGTATAGGATTATTCATTCATTGCTCTTATGTGTTACATTGCGGCATATTCCATGTCTTGACCCGTTTTAGGCTGCAAATTTTCACGTTGCGAGACTTTTCGAGACTGCAGTAAGGTGTTAGGTCGTGGTTCTATACTCGGTGATGCCGTTGGAGTTGATGGACTCGCTTATCTTCCAAGCTTTCGCTGTTATTGTTAGATGGCCTTAAGCCATATTTTTGTATTCAGTTCCTTGTGGACAACAATGTAATAAGTGTGTGATTGCTACTCTGCTATAAATCCTTGAAATCTTGTGTGGTGTCGGATTATTCTGATCCGGGGATGACAACGAGCACGAGACTTGATCCATTTGGGTCAGTCGCTATAATACGGCCCGTAGGAGGCCCAGTGTCACTATAGTAAATATTAGCCCATGGTTATTGTGGCCTAGTTTTAAAAAGAACTGCACTGACTACGACCAAACAAATAAACAAGACAACAAGGAAATAAATAAGCAAGAAACTTATGCTAGGCTATCACGGCTGTTACACATATTACATCCACTGGGCATCAAAGTTCGCCACCAGTGCAAATATAGGGAACAAAGCAACATATCATATAAACTGGTTGTCAAAGTTGGCGACCAGCGCAAATAAACGCCGCAGCAAAACAAATCCAGAACTGAAACCACTTCAGAAGATCTCAAGAAACAATATCCTGGGTACCCATAATGCTGGCAAGATGCTTAGCAAGCTTATTAACTTTCTCTAGTTTGGCGCTTAAATCCTCCAGTAACTTCATTGCACCGAAATATGCATCTGAATTATGCGGGGACTTCCTCGATCCTTGACTTCTGTCGCAGCACATCTGATCGATGGCTTTCAACTTGAAGTTGAGACTCGAGAAGACGAACTGATTCAGGCAGCGACTTCGAAGAGCTTGTGCCAACAGTAGTGGCCAGTAACTCGACCACTACATCAAGACAGGACTTTTGGGTTCCCTCACTGTCGTCAAGTTAGTTTTTATCAGCTTTCTTGGATACCAACAGGTATGTCTCACTATCTTGAACCTTATCTGCATTACTTCCTTTACCATTGGATAACGCGGTACTGTTCTCCAATATTTTGTCCGCATTCTAAAAGAGAAACAAGCAGACACATCACATGTTTACCATGTTGTATATGAAACTCATTTCGGTAAATGAGTTCAGTAGTAAAGTGGACAGGATAACAGCATGAAACAAACATATATCTATGTGCCATGGTCACTTTATGGTCTATATCATTCTAGTTTTTGTTGCCAAATCAAGATAGAGACACAGTTCAAATAATATTTGTTCAAGACAAAACAGAATAGACAGAATATAAGTGTGGGTAACTATAGAGCAATAAAAACACTTGTAATGTGCATGACATGAGAACATAACTCTTTATTCAATTGAAACTGAAATCAACATAGAGCAGGTTACAACAGCAAACCAGTTAAAGAAACAGGTTTGAAACATACCTGTTGCGCCATTGGAGTTTCAATTCCATCCTTCAAATTTGAAAATAGTTGGTATGAGTAAATACAGTAATGCAAGAGCAAAGGAGTATGAACCATAGCTATAGAACCTGACCTGAGAACAAATCTTCTTCTCGTTTAAGCGTTGAGTTGGGATTCGGAGTGGTGGTCCTCTTGCTTTGGGCACTACAGTTCCCTTACTAACCGCTCGTGTTTGGGTGCTCTGTGGTGGAGACGGTGCTGTGTCAATTGGAACTGGGTTACTATCTGCGGGGTTGGGGTTAAAAGGGTGTAGCTGGTTCTCTGTCCAAGCTGGGTAGGGGTACAATCCATGAGAGTGCAGGTTATGTGTTGTGGATCTGGTCCTTGGGCAAGTACAACCGTGGTTCTATCTGCATCAGTGGTAGCACTATCTTTTCGAAGACCGTGTTGTTACTCCCTTAGATACTGCCATCACGCTCTCCAATTCAAATGGCTGATAAACAAGAAAAGTATTTGAAAGTATAGACATTGTATGATGAGCAGGTGCAATGGATAGTGGGGAATAAAGCAGGGCATGAAATAATTCATATTTATGTTGTCTAACCAAACAGGATAGCATGACACAATTTCACATATATGATGGCTAACAAAACAGGATAGCATGACACAATTTCACATTATGATGGCTAACTAAAAAGATGGAAAGACATAGTTCAAAATATGAGACTATGTAAGCAGGATGACATGACATAACTATATAATGTGTTTATTAAATAGGTTGGCATGCCATAATTCACATACATTCATGGATAGAATGCCATAATTCTAAATATGATGACTGTAAACACTAAGCAGGAGGAGATGATATAACTATATGATGTCTTTATTAAATGGGTTGCCATGCCATAATTCAGATAGATGATGTGTATGTACTATGTAAACATGATGGCATGATATAATTCAAATATATGATTTATATAGTAAGCAAGTAAGCATATGGCAATCCATATATGATGTAAAAACTAAGCACTGCAAGACAACATGCATGACATGGGTAATATAACCCTGCCATGTTTGAGCATAGACCTTAGGGGGGAAATAGGACTGGTCATCAGTCTCGAATCCTCCTCTGAGGAGCTCTCTGTAGTGACAAGATATGCGCTTCAGCAGGTAGCATTGTCTGCTCTGAATACCTTGTTTCCACTCCAGATACTTCCATCATCGCTTCAAATGGCTGATGCATAGGAAGAGTAGTTGAATATACAAACGTTGTCGATAAATGGAACACGTAATACAAAAAAATGATAGCATGATACAATTCACATACATGATGATTGGCTAAATAGCATGGCTGTCGGTGTACTAAAGTAGGGTACCTTAGTACCCGAACTTTGTCTGCGGGCGATCGCGGCGTCCCGTGGCAAGCCTTGCGGGCATCTGCCAAGACCCTCCATGGCCCTTTAGAAAACAAGACCCGGCAAGAGGAGCTTGCGGTAAGCTATTCAAGAACAAAGTAATCAAGACCCGGCAAGAGGAGCTTGCGGGAAGGCCACTCGGTAGCGAAGGAAACAAGGCCCGGCAAGAGGAGCTTGCCGGGAAGGCTTGGTGGCGATAAGCTCCGGCGACAAGAACCTTGCAGCGGCAAGGTACTCACATGACAAGTGACCTCTCTTCATCTCCGCTCCAGCTCACCCGCCAGCGTGTCACCACAGGGCTCTCCCAAGCACGCAGCGTGTCGGCGGGCTGTGCAGCCAGTGAGGGAGCAGCGATAAGCGGCTGACAGGCTACCATCGTGGCAAGCGGAGGCGCCAGCGATCCTGTTACACTTTGTTAGGCGGCGAGGCGAGGCATTGGCGACTCTTGTCCCTTGCCGTCGAGTTAGGTATAGATTCTGTACCTTTGTCTGAGGCGGTGTACCAACCTATGTTTTTTGTTTTACCCTTGTCTACTTGGCACATGTGGTGACCCCTTGTGCCTATAAAAGGAGGCCCAAGTGCAGCGTAGAAATGGTTCGGTCCAGCTCGGCTTAGTTCATCATACTCATCTGAAACCACACTCGAGGCTAGGTCTTGTAGCTCCCATTGCTCCCTAGCAAGAACACAAGATAATCCACAAAGCAGCAGTAGGAGTATTATCTCTCCGGAGAGCTCCGAAGCTGGGTAAATCTGCTCGTGTGCATCGCCTCGATCCGCTCTTTGGGCAATCTCCGCCCCCCTCCGAACCACAAGGGACCCAGGTCCCGTAGGTGCTCGCGGGACACGATCAGTTCTCCCCGACATCTTTGGCGCGCCAGGTAGGGGGCGTCGAGGCTGTATGAACCCGATCCGGCGGTCACACGAGCAACTTCATCAACATCTTCGTCAACATGGCGTCGAAGAAGAAGTCTTCGGCAGAATCAGAGCCGTCCGCGTCGAACCCACCACCACCGGAGCTGTCAGGTGGTGGTGGAAACGCTGGCGGAGGAACCGGCGTCGTCGAGAGAGCCCACAATGCTGCCAGATCCAAGGACAAGGCAGCACGAGCGTCGGCGTCGAGTCCGCACCGCGTCCTTCGCAGGCCAGCGGGACCGACAGCGTCATGATGCTCGCGGCACCATCGCTCGTTGGATCAAGGCCAAGCTGGAGGATCCGAGGCCCTCGAGACCGCATGCACCCGACATGCTGGTACAAGCGAATCTGATCGCTTGGGCGGGATGCTGCTCCTCTAACGGTTAGGAGTCCGAGCACATCCGTTCTTCGCTCCGTCGCCGTTGCCGCCAACCACACCAGCGGAAGCCTTGGCTGAAACTCGATTACTTCTAGATTACCCTCCAACGGCCGATAAGGTCGGCGAATGGAGGGCCACAATTCAGAGTCTCATCGGCTTTGCCAGCAGCGTGTCCCGGACAACCGAGTGCCTCGCAGCCGCGGCAAAGCGACAAGGCGTGAGCTGATGGCGGCGAGACTTGCGGGGTGCAGCCACCGTGCACTCCCCTCCGAAGACCAAGATCGCCGACTCGCGGATCCACCTCGGCAGCGACTCCACAGCGTCGTCCGGATCCATGAGCTTCGCCGCGACCAGCGCCAAGTTCTCCGAGCGGCAAGAAGAAGACGCTTCGAACCCGTATCGGCGCCCGAAAGCGCGCCGTCAATCGGACCAGCGCCGGGCCCACTGTCGATATGCATGCGCCCGGAGAACCAGGCGACTTGCCGTCTGTGATAGGTTGTCCTGCGTTCACTCGAGCTGCGGCAAGTCCGGTGGCCCGACAAGAAAACCTTCAAACCAGATGTGCGGAAAAGTATGATGGCAGGACACACCCATCGGAGTTCCTCGGCATCTACACCATCGCGGTGCAAGCTGCGGGGGGCGAGGCGGCAAGATCCTCGCCAACTACTTTCCCACGGTGCTCAAGCCAAGCGTCGAGATCTTGGCTCATGCACTTGCGGATGGCTCTATTTCTTCTTGGGCAGATTTGTGCCACCAGTTTGTTGGCGCCTTCACGGGCCGCCACAAGCCTCATGGCGGAGAGTGATCTCCACCTGCTTGCCCGGAAGGAGGAGAGTCCTGTGCAAGTTCATCCAGAAGATTCGATCGAGTGCACTACAACATCCCGGCGTTCACCTGCGCGGTGATCGGTGCATTCCAATAGAATGTCTGAAACCGCAGGATGAGGAGGAGATGGCGATGTGCAAAGTGAAAAACGTCGGCGAGCTCTACGCCTGGCGGCAAGTGTGCACGCTGAAGAAGGAAGAAGACTCCCGGAGAGAATGTGGGAGAAGAATCGGCGGTGAGGAGATCGCCCCGGCAAGGAAGAGCCGGCGGCGAAATAACAGAAGGAAGAAAAACCAAGAAGTACTAGTTGTCGAGCAGTCCGGCAATTATGGTGCTGCCAACAAAGCCAAGGCTGGTGGCTCCGGCAAGGAGGTTGCCGTTGGCGCTGACCGCCAAGCTGTGGCGGCCGTGACAAGCTGACAGCTCAACAAGCGATCTTGTTAAATCCACCGCACCAAGGGCCACGATCTCGAGCTGCAAGAAAGTCGAGCAGCTTGTTGAGCTCTGAGAGCTGAATCTGGCGGCGAGACAAGGAGAAAGCCCAATAAGGTGCAGGTGCAGCAAATAAAAAAGACCGGTCGGGGAGGGCCTTGGCAAGGCCAAGCAGCGGCAAGGAGACAGACCTCCCGTGGCGCGACAAGGAAGAAGATGAAGATGAGGAGGGCGAAGACATGGAAGGCGATGAAGCGGACGAGCAAGAGTTTCAAAAGGCAGCAGAGGTCCTTTGCGTTAGCGGTGGTGCTTCTGCGCATACCTCGCACCGCCAACTCAAGGAATGGATCGTGAGGTCAATGCAGCAGAACCATCCATAGAGTCACGCAAACCTCGAAGTGGTCCACCGCCCATCATCTTTGACATTGAGGATCACCTGATCGCATCACTGCGGTCGGGTGCTTGCCGATGTTGGTCTCACCAACCATCCGCAACCTCAAGGTCACAAAGATGCTGGTTGACGGCGGGCCGGCCTGAATTTGATCTCCTCTGCGGTGCTCCGAAACTTCAAATCCACGACAATGAGCTCGAAGAAACTGGTACTTTCAAGGAATCAACCCGGAAGGAGCAAGCCCAAAGGGAAGATCACGTTGCCGGTAACATTGACAGCGAGCTCAACTTCAGAACGAGAGGTCACGTTTGGCGTCGCGATTTCCCATTGCCCTACAATGGCATACTTGGCCGTGCAGCACTCGCCAAGTTCATGGCCGCCTCTCATTATGCTTACAACCTACTCAAGATGCCCGGCCCGATAAGCGTCATTTCTGTCCATGGCGACAAGAAAGATGCACTTATCTGCGCCGACAAGATTCTGGGATGCAGCAGCCGCGGCGGATAGCAAACCACTTACGCTGAAGCTCCGGGGAAGAAGAAGACCACCAGGTCGGCAAAAGCTCTGTTGCCCACTCCGGCAAGCGCACCTCTTGGTGCTGCGCTACCGTCGAGGACGCACCATCGAGCTCCACCGGCAAGTGCAACAAGGCGATGGCAGCTCCGCCAAGACCAAGAAGGTGCCGCCAAGGAGGGCGGCACTGGTGGTACCTTCACCATCGGTGCCACGCTTGATCCTAAATAGGAAGGCGAGCTCGTTGCTTTCTGCGGGCGAATGTCGATGTGTTTGCATGGCAACCATCGACATCCCGGTGTTCCCAGAAAGTAATTGAGCACCACCTAGCTGTCTGTCCTCACGCGGCTCGTCAAGCAAAAAGTTAGGAAGCAGGCGTTGGGCGCCAAGAGTTCATAGCGAAAGAAATCAAGAAGTTGGAAGCAGCGGGGCTTGTCGGAGGAGTCCTCCATCCCGTGGTTGGCCAATCCGGTAGTTATGCATAAGGCTAATGGGAAATGGAGACTTTGTATTGACTTCACCGATGTTAACAAAGCTTGTCCCAAAGACCCATTTCCCTTGCCGCGTATCGACCAGATTGTTGACTCCACGGCTGGATGTGATCTGCTTTCATTTCTTGATGCATATTCAGGATATCATCAGATCTTCATGGCTGAAGAGGATGAAGAAAACCGCATTCATTACACCATGTAGCGCGTCTTTGCTTCATACGGATGCCTTTCGGTTTAAAGAATGCTGGTTCAACCTTTGCAAGAGTAGTCCATGATGCCTTTGAGCCACAAATACACAGAAATGTAGAAGCTTACATGGATGACATAGTAGTCAAGAGCAAGGACAAAGCAACTCTGGTTCAGGATTTGGATGAAACATTTGCAAATCTGCACAAGATCAACCTCAAGCTCAACCCCGAGAAGTGCGTGTTTGGAGTCCCTTCCGGCAAGCTTCTCGGGTTCTTTGTGTCTCAGCGGGGAATTGAAGCCAATCCCGACAAGATCAAGGCCATTGAGCAGATCGAAGCACCAAAGCGCGTCAAGGATGTCGGAAGACTTGCGGTTGCTTGGCTGCTCTCGGCGAGTTCATCTCTAAGTCTGCTGAACGCGCGTGCCGTTTTCAAGATTTTGAAAAAGGCAGGTCAATGAAATGGACTCGAAGCGGAGGCTGCGCTGCAGGACTTGAAGAGATACTGTCCTCCGCTCCAATACTTGTCGCACCTAGGCCACAAGAGAAGTTGCTGCTCTATATAGCGGCAACCAATCAAGTGGTTAGTGCTGCGTTAGTGGCGGAGAGGAAGCGGATGATGAGCCGAAGCGAGGCGAGGCGCATCCAGCGACAAGCAAGGGGCTTCGTCGTCAAGCTCTGGTCCCGACAAGGACGGATCAGCGCGGGGTTGCGACAAGATCTGAAAGAAGATGGTGCAGCGCCAGATCTATTTTGTCGGTTCCCTTCTATAGGGGGCTAGGTCAAGGTACTACGGTGTGCGAAGTTGCTTTTCGGCCTCCTCATGGCCTCAAAAAGCTGCGCCATTACTTCCAAGCACATGAGATAACAGTTGTCACTCGCTTTTCGTTGAAAAGGATATTTCAAAATCCGAAGCAACAGGCAGGATTGTCGAGTGGGCCTTTGGAAATGTCGAAGCTTTGGCCTCAAGTTTGAAAGCACTTCAACTATCGGAAGCGAGCATTGGCGGAATTCATAGCTGAGTGGGCGTAGCGCAAGATGAAGAAATTCGAGCGAGCATCCTGTCAAAGAGGCAAATAAAGAGTGGCTGATGTACTTTGATGGTGCTTTCTCGCTGCAAGGCGCCCGGTGCGGCGGCGTCTGCTTATCGCACCCACGGAGAACATCTCAAGTACATAGTCGGATGCACTTTCCCAAGGAACAAGCAACAAACAATCTGCAGAGTATGAAGGTTTGCTTGCGGTCTCGAGATTGCGGTAGACCATGGGATCAAGAAGCTCATTGTTAGGGGGGACTCACAACTTGTCGTCCGACAAGTAAATAAAGATTATCAAAGTCCGTTGATGGAAGCCTACGTTGATGAAGTGAGAAATCTAGAAGAGCACTTTGAGGGCCTGCAGATGGAACACGTTCCAAGAGCTCAGAATGATATAGCTGATGGCCTCTCCAAATGTGCGCACTTAAGTTACTGTGGAACCAGGAATTTTTGTGCTCAAGCTGACTCAGCCAACCGTAACACCATCAACAGACGAGCAAGAAGAAAACTGGTTTCCGGCGACTACTTTCGGCGAGCTCCTGAAGCCGCCGCCAAGAAGGTCCCTAAAATCAGCGCAAATATCAGCGAGGAGCAGTCTGCTCCGACAAACCATCTTGATTTGTATCGTTGAAGCAAGCGATCCCGACAAGTTTAGCTCGGCAAGCTTGCGGGATCATCAAGCTCCGGCGGACCCACAGGTTCTCGCCGTGAAGCTGATGTTCCGCAGTGATAGAAGAGCCTTTAGTCCTTGTTGTCGAGCCTCAAGCTCCGGCATGGGCACAGACAAATCGTCCATTTCCTTGAGACGGAGAACTTCCGAAGAGCAAGAAGAAGCGGAAAAAGTAGCCCGGCGGTCAAGTATGTACCAGTTTGTTGGCAACATCACATGCGAAGAAGGCTCAGCGGTGTGAAATTGAAGTGTATTTGCGGGAAGATGGATGAAGCTGTTGGCGAGATACATGGAGGCATATGTGGTCACCACATCGGCCCAAGAGCACTTGCCGCAAGGCTTTCCGGCAAGGTTTCTTCGGCGAAGCCCTCCGGATGCAACTGCACAAGTAACCAAGTGTGAAGCGTGCGGTTCCATTCCAAACAGATACACCAACCAGCTCAAGCTCTCGGACGATCCCTTTATCCTGGCCCTTTTCGGTGCAGGGGCTCGACATCCTCGGCCCCTTCCACCGAGCTGTCGGGGCTTTGAATACTTATGCGTCGCAATCGACAAGTTCACAAAGTGGCGGAAGTGGAACTAGTGAGGAAGGTGACAGCCAGATCGGCCGTCAAGTTCTTGAGTCAATTGTTTGCCGTTTTGGATTCCTAACCAGATCATCACCGACAATGGCACACAGTTCACGAGCCGCACCTTCATGCAGTACGCCCAAGATCTTGGCACCAAGATCTGCTTTGCTTCATTGCTCATCCGAAAGCAGCGGTCAAGCAAAGAGAGCAAGCGCTGAAGTGCTGCGAGGACTCAAGACAAAACTTTCGACGAGGCTGCGCAAGTGCGGAAGGAACTGGATCGAGGAGCTGCCGGTGGTTCTTTGGTCGATCGGGACGACGCCAAATCGAGCCAGCGGCGGACACCTTTTGCTCTAGTCTACGGAGCAGAGGCAGTTCTCCCCACGGAAGTCGTGTGCGGGTCACCTCGAGTGCTCGCTTATGATGAGCTTGAGCAAGAGCGATTGCGACAAGATGGCGCTGCTCCTCGAGGAAGATCGTCTTCGAGCTGCTTGACGAGCTGCTCGTTACCAGCAAGCTTTGCGTCGCTACCATAGGCGCAAAGTTAATGCCGAAGCTTCGAGGAAGGCGACCTTGTTCTTGGCGTTCAATCCGCCAAGAATTCCAACAAGTTGGCCTTGAAGTGGGAAGGCCCTTATCGGGTAAAGCGAGTCACTAAGGCCCGGCGCTGTCCGCCTTGAGACCAAGATGGCCTTCGGTGAGCAATTCCTGGAATATAGAGCATCTTCGCAAGTTTTACCCATGAGCGCGGTTGCGGAACCCGTTCCGCAACCACCCTTTTGTACAAGTCTTGCCGCTGTTGCATGTAATCCTTTGTACAAAGTCGGCGCAGACCACATGCATCGATAAAGCCTATGTGTTGCGCACATTTTGTCAATACATGCCCTCATAATCACATATGCATGTGTTTACTAACATTTTGTGCAGCATCCGCACCCGATGGCGATGACGAGCCATTAGGCTCCATAACTTTATTTTCTCTTCTTTCTTCTCAAACAAGAAGAAGGTTCATCCACCCACAAGTTCACGGGGAAGGAGAAGATAATGGAGTGGGCATGGCGTCGCTCGAGGAACTGTCGCCTTGCGGAAAATGGACAACAGAAAAGCTAAGTTGCTAAGTTTAAGCGACCAGTTTTAAATTTTAAGTTATCTTCCTCGAGCGATAGTACTTTGTATGGAAAACCTGTGCGGCGGAGGAACCGACTCGCGACTAGCTTGCGCCCTTACTTTGTTTGAGTCCGCTCAACAACTTAAGTGTGCTGCAACTAGTTGCAACAAGGTTGCTTGTCGGTGGCGACCCTTGGCGAGGCTGCTGAAGTTCCGCACTTTCGGCGCTCATGGCAAGGGTGCTGCACCGCAAGTTTCCACTGGCGTGGGGCAGTAGCATACAAAGCCAAGAGTCGAGTAAAGGAAATAACGTGCAAATATTGCCAGAATAAAGTTATATTACAAAAATAACTTATTGCGGCACTGGCTAAATTGTTCTCAGAACTGAAATAACAGCGAAGAGGAGAAGAAGGGCGCGCCGGCACCCAAGCCCCGGCAAGCCAGAGTTGCCGGGGGCTGCGGCAAGCCAGAGTTGCCGGGGGCTGCGATATCAGATAAGCCTTTCGTCCCTTTTCAAGCATCCCTTTTTCATTAAAAACATTCTACTCGGATACAGTCCGTGGAGAATGAAAAACATGAAAGAGAGGATTACAAGTTTTAAATGCGGATAAGGCCCGAAGGCTTACAAATTAAAAAGATAAGATGCCCGTAATCCTTTTCCTGTCCCTCTCTTCAGGAGGTAGGTCAAGGAGGCGAGAAGGGCAAAAGGAGCGCCTAGGCGAGCTACAGGTGCCAGAAGGCACCAAGGGAACATCCCGGGGGCTCTCCGAGGGCTTGACGGAGATGGCGGCACCGGAAGCGGGGCTCGAAGACGGGGCGGCAGGACATCAGCACGCTGTCGAGGGCACTACACCCTCGTACTCTGACTTGACGGCCTTGTCGCCATCCCTCTTCCCCTTCCGCAGCCTCCCTCGCGCGGTCGCCCAAGGAGGCGACCCGGGGAGTTCAAGGAGCCGGCGGCGGATGATGGGGTCGCCAGTGGCCTTGCAAGCAGCGCCCGACAACTAGTCGGGCCCGCTACCCTCGTCGTCGCTGTCGCTCTCCTCCACGTCACTCTCGCTCGAGGGGAATCTTATTTGTCGAAGGAGCTATCCACGCAGCACTTCGCCCGAGTGCCGAGATCCCGAAGACCTTGCGGAGAGGAGATCACCCTTCATTAACTTAAAATGGAGGGTAAACCCGCCCTTAGGCTGTGGATGCGAGTGAGCGTCTTCCACCCACGATCAAGATACATCACATTAGGGGCGGGAATACAACACGGACTCGCATGCCGCTGATTCCACAGCCCCTCATGTGCAGTCTCGGTGTCTCGGCGGATCCGACTCCATCGCGCTCATGACGGGCTGAAGCGGAGGCGGCAACGAGGCGCCAGCGCAGCCTCGACGAAAGAACTTCGCAAGGGTGCGTCCCTGTATGGACCGCCCGCGAGGAGGAACCGCCCGGCGGAGGCGGAGGCAGCGCGCCGCCCGTCCGCTTCTTCCCGGCGCCTCGACCTCGTCCTCGACCTCGCCCCTCCCTCTTCCTCTTGTGGCTGGCTCTGCCACCCAGGCGTGGGGTTGGGAGGGCGCTGTCTGGCGGCGACCCTCGCCGCCACCGATGAAGAACCAAGGTTCCTTTTCTCCATGACGAATGAGAGAAAGGGGGCAGAGATTGAGAAAGGAGGAGATGGGAGAGTGCGGGCCTGCGCTCCCTTCCGCTCTTTTAAAGAAGCAAGGTGGGGCTCGGCCGCCCTTCGGCGAATCGGGGCATAGGAAGAGCAGGGAATCGGGGCCGACCTGCTGCCTCTGCTTTCATAACGCCCAGTTTCCCACTTCCACCGTCCGCGACCCCAAGAGCATGGGAACCACGTGGCGGGGATCACGAGAACCAAGGCTGACGGGTGAGGCGACCTCGCCGCCGCCCACTTCCCCACGACGCCGCAATTGGCGTGTGCCGTTCTGAGGAGCGTGGAGGATCTGAGTGGATTTGGTTTGGACCCAGGCGCGCATGCCCGTGCCCAGTTTTGGGCCTGGCCCAACAGCGCTTCGGCACCGTGTATGGCCCAGACCGGGGGCTCTGTCGGTGTACTAAAGTAGGGGTACCTTAGTACCCGAACTTTGTCTGCAGGCGATCGCGGCGTCCCGTGGCAAGCCTTGCCGGGCATCTGCCAAGACCCTCCGCTGCCCTTGAGAAAACAAGACCCGGCAAGAGGAGCTTGCGGTAAGCCATCAAGAACAAAGTAATCAAGACCCGGCAAGAGGAGCTTGCGGAAGGCCTCTCAGCGCAAAACAAGGCCCGGCAAGAGGAGCTTGCGGGAAGGCTTGGTGAGCGATAAGCTCCCGCGCGACAAGAACCTTGCGCGCAAAGGTACTCACCGTGGCAAGTGACCTCTCTTCATCTCGCTCTAGCTCACCCGCCAGCGTGTCACCACGGGGCTCTCCCAAACACAGCGTGTCGGCGGGCTGTGCAGCCAGCGAGGAGCAGCGATAAGCGGCGGCCGACAGGCTACCATCATGGCAAGCGGAGGCGCCTTGCGGTCCTGTTACCTTTGTTGAGGCGATTGAGGCGAGGCATTGATGACTCTTGTCCCTTGCCGTCGAGTTAGGTATAGATTACTGTACACCGTCATGCGGTGTACCAACCTATGTTTTACTGTTTTACCCTTGTCTACTTGGCACATGTGGTGACCCCTTGTGCCTATAAAGGAGGCCCAAGTGCAACGTAGAAAGGGTTCGGTCCAGCTCCGGCTTAGTTCATCATACTCATACGAAACCACACTCAGGCTAGGTCTTGTAGCTCCCATTGCTCCCTAGCAAGAACACAAGATAATCCACAAAGCAGCAGTAGGAGTATTATCTCTCCGGAGAGCTCCGAAGCTGGGTAAATTTGCTCGTGTGCATCGCCTCGATCCGCTCTTTGTGCAATCTCCGCCCCCCTCCGAACCACAAGGGACCCAGGTCCCGTAGGTGCTCGCTGGACACGATTAGTTCTCCCCGACAATGGCATTGCATAATTCACATATATAATGCCTTTGCAACAAGATAGCATTGTATAATTCACATATATAATGTCTTGCAACAAGATGGCAATGCATAATTCACATATATGGTAATTAGACACTGAACAGGTGGCATTCACACAAAGCATGTCTAAACTAATCAAATGGCATAGCAATGCGAGACACCATACACACGATATGAGCAACATAACCCTGCCAAGTTAGAGCATACACCTCGGGGGATAGGACTGGTCATCTGTCTCTGAATCCTCCTCTGAGGAGCTATCCGTAACCAGCGAGATATGCACTTCGTCAGATAGCATAGTCTGCTCAGAAGACCTTGTTTTGACTCCAGAATTTGCCATCACCGTGTCAAATGGCTGATGCACACAAAGAGCAGTTGAATGTACTAACATTGTTGACGAATGTAATATGTAACGAAAAAAAAGATGGCCTGATATAATTTACATATAAGATGACTGACTAAGCAGGATGGCATTGCAAAATTCACATATATGATGCCTGGCTAAACAAGGTGGCGTTGCATAATTCACATAAACGATGAATAAACTAAACAGATGGCATTCACACAAAGGATGTCTAAACTAAGCAGATGACATATTTGATGTATAAAGTAAGCAATGCAAGACACCATATGCATGATATAACCAACATCAGCATGCCAAGTTAGAGCGAAGACCTCAAGGGGTAAATAGGAGTTATCTTCTCCTTCTGAATCCCCCTCAGAACAGATATCTTCCTCTCGATTACAATCCGAAATGCGTGGAAGGGGGGGGGTGCCTTTGCGCCTACCATGGAGCGACATCTGCATGAAATTATATTGCCACGCAAGGCTCGTCTGTTTTTGCTCAACATGTTCAGTTCCATTGTTTACAATAACTGTCATGCATAGGAATAAAACATAGTGAAATTATGTAAGGAGTGCATGCAGAAATCTAGAGTGATGGTAGCAACCCGTGGATAGACCCAAAACCAATAATAGCAGGCAAATAATGGCTTCAGTTAATAAATACAGATAATGGCTTCTTTACTGTTTGTTTCCCACCCAACATGAAACTCATAGTAGACACCGGAGATTAACCAGATAGTAGATAGATACTATTGATAGCGGCCCCGATATGTACCCCACAACCATTTAAAAACTCAAGTTTGACCATTAGTTTGGAGCTGACTCAGAGTCTAATCGGTGAACAGGACGATAAAGCAGCATGTAATATTAGCGATGCATAACGTGGCGGACCACGAAAGAGTGCGACCTCTCTTGCGGACCCGTGTAGTCCTCGAGGTCATCTGCTCGGTTGATGATGGTAATGCAGTTTTCATGGCTGCCAGCGGTGGGGAAGAAGATCTAAGGCGGCGAAAGATAGTCTGGAGGCCGGATCCCTGCTCTGCTGGACCCTTCTGTCGTTGGAGCAGCTGAGCTGGGGTGGACGACGGCGCAGCAGGACCGGGACAAACCACACAAGGTTTTGTTTGACAACTATCTGTAAGAGAAGTAATTCTGTAAGGGCTCGTTTGAATTGGAGGATTCCAACAATGCAGCGATAGGAAATAGACAGTAATAGGATAGGAATGCACATGCAAAACAGAGAATTTAAAAACACAGGATTTCTGCCAATCTGGGTGTTTGATTCACAACAATTGGAAGATGACAGGATGCAAAGAAGCATGGTGAGATTAAGTCAAACCACAAGAAAATGTACGGTTATAATGCTATTATGCTACTATCTCTTAGTCTTGTGCTTCATGAATAGGAATTTGAAAAGGAGGACAAGTGAAAATTAAAATTCCTACGTTTTTTCTTTCAAGGAGACACTAAAGGAACAAATCCGTGTGCTCAGTGGACAATATATATAACATGTAGAGTAAAAAAGAGATGCAACAAGTGTACAACCTCTTTGGCGAAGCCATGTCGATCTCAGCGTGATTGGGTTGGCCGGTGAGGATGCTCCGGCTGACTTTGCTGTCGGAGGAGGGGAAGAAGATCTTAGGCGTCTGGAGATGGAGCTCGAGGTACTGCTCCGCTGTGATGGAGGGTTTCGTCGTTGGAGCAGCTCCGGTAAGTTGTACGACGCCGAGGCTGAAGCAGGACAAGAGAGACAACAAACAACGTTAACCTGAGTGGAATTCTAATAGCATCTCCAATACATGACGTAAAATACATAACCACAAAGTGCTAGATGTAAAATACATCAGCCACTCATCTCTGAACTTAACTGTCGAAACTGAACTTAACTGTCGAAACTGAACCTAACTGTCCAAACTGAATTTTGCTGTCAAAACTGAATTTTGCTGTCAAAACTGAACGCACTAGCAAGGTGAGGCTACACGTCGGTAGACTGAATTTTTCATCCCTGGTCAGTCGATTATGCTGCCGTTGGATACGAAATCAAGGGCCTGCGGTTCATCTTCAACCTCCACCCCCCTGAGCCGCCAGCCACCACCGCCAAACAGCAGCCCCGCCGCCAGTGACGGTGTCTTGCCGCCCGCCCCAAACACTCCCCACCGCTGGTCCGCCGTCGCCCGCCATCCCTCTAGCCCCCGCCCCGTGCGAGCTTTTCTCCGGCGATCCCCACGCCACCGCCCGCCACCGCAGCGACCACCACCCCATCCTGAACCCTAAGATAGATAGTGGGATACCTCTCCGGTGAGCCCCCTCCCCGCTGCGGCTGGTTCTTCCTTCACCCCGGCGAGCCCACCCCTCGGAAATCGACTGACCCTAAAAGTCGATTCATCGATCAAGTGTAGCCAAATCGAGCAGCATCGCAAGCAAGAGCAAGAGCGAGAGCAGCAGCGTGAGCAAGAGCAATAGCAAGAGCAGACCAGGCGGGGACCGAGAGCAAGAGCGAGCAGCAGCGCGAGCAAGAGCAATAGCAAGAGCAGATCGAGCGAGGGACCGAGAGCAAGAGCAGAGCAGCAGCGCGGCGAGAGCTAAAGCAGCAGCAGCTCCTCTGATGTGGGCGTCGCCGCCGAGGGAGCGACGCTGGAGGAAGTGGCGGCGCGCCGCCGTGGATGGAGCAGCGCCGTGTCGGCTCGGGACCGGCGCCGGCAGCACCGTGAGATCGAATCAAGAAGAAAATGCGGCGATTAGTGTACAACCTCTTTGGTGGCGCCGATTAGGCCGCAGCTTCATCCGAGGAAGCGGTGGTGATGATGCTCTTCCGTGGTGCGGTGAAGACGGCGGTGGGAATGGAGGTGGCGCGAAATACGAGGGGAACGTCGGGGCAGCTCCTTGGAGGTGGAGGACGGGGTGGCTGAACCGGCGGGACGATGAGATCGACGAGGATCCTCATCCGGTACGATGGATGAGGGACGCCGAGGTGTTGCTGTGGATGACGTCGTCGGGGAAGAAGATCCGGCTGGGTGGCGGACGGAGCAGGGTGTGGGGTTTCATCGCGGGTTTTCGCGGCCTCGGTGTACGAATGGGTGGGCGGATGGGATGGCAGTGGGGAACCATGGCTTAGAGACGCGCTTGTCCGAAATGTGGGGTAAGTTACGAAAGTACCCCCCCACCGATTTGAGGCGGTTCTTTCGGTTCAGGGGTACCACGGGCATTTCGCGTGTCGGGATTTCACAGGAGGTGGGAGTTTTCGCGCGCGTTGTAATTTTGAAATAGCAAGGCGCGGGTTGAGATGGAGGGAGTTGTCGGAGCACAACAAGACAAAGATATATCTTAAATATTTCGGGCTAACAAGGCGCGGGTTGAAATTTCCGGACAAGCCTAACGTGTAATTGTACCAAATCAATGCGCACTACAAATGTCATTCAAAACTTTGAATTCATGTTATGTTCAATTAAAATATTTCGCTACGTGTATAATGCATGCAACCTACTACTCAAATGAATGTTTTGCATTCCAAACGTATATACAACCGCTTCAATATGAACTAAATTTGAATAAGATCTACAGTAATGATTGTTGTGAAGTCAAAGCATTTGAATTCGTTTCTCTGTTTTAATAAGATCTACAATCATCATTATTGTCAAGTTAAACCATCATTTGTGTATTGTCTTCACAACACACCACATGATCAGTATCGAGTTACATATGAACTATGTGTACTATATGAACTCGAACTAGATTTTTTGAATCCACTTTATTTTGATTTCAAATCACATTACATTTCTAGCTCTAGCTAGATCTTCATAATCTAAACCATGTCTCATATGTATAATGTGTTTATCACATTATGTATGGTGCCCCGCCCCCTACGCCTACAAGTATTTAGATGTGAGTTGCAAACACCACACATTACCACAAATTCAAATAAAATGTGAGAATGTTCGATATATAGTATTGTTTAGATTGCTCGATATTTAGTTGTAAGCTGCAAGCATACACATTATCTCAAATTCAAATAAAATGTGAGATTGTTTGATGTATAGTATGGTTTAGATTGTTCGACATTTAGCAGTGAGTTGCAAACGCCATGCATTATCACATTATGGTATAACATGTGCATAGCACGTGTATCACCGCTATATTCATGCATGCAATGTTTAAAACACTATGATCTCCTATTCAAATATATGAATCCGCTTTCATATCAAATTATGATCTTTGTTAGTCTCTTACACCCACACAGTCCTCTAACCTTTGTAGCTACCACTAACTTTCTCTCGTGCATGCACACGCCCTCCTCGCCCTCCCCCTCCCTTGGCATTCTATCCACCGGGCACATTCATTTTTTTTCCTTTAGGTCGTTCTCCCAGAGTCTCCACAACTCCTTTCCGACACACACCGATCGATAAACCTCTCCAGAGCCTGCCTACAACATACACACACAGCTTCAATCCCCTCCTTTATGTGTCCTTGCGTCGTGTCTCTCATATGGTCAGACACACGTGTAAACTCTCACCCCTCTTTTAATCGATCTCACAACCGCACACTCCTCCCCCTATCCAGCTAGTAGGTGGGCCTCTCGCACCACCTCCTAGCTCCATTCTCTCTGTCTATCCGTCTCGCTGGGCCTTATTTGCCTCTAACAAATGGACGTACACCGACCGATATCTCGCTATACATATAGCCAGCTAGGTCATTATAACTCGTTTTTACCCACACATCAATCTATCTACCTCATTAGTTGTGTCTCTCCCTTCCTCCGGCACACAACAATTGATCTACCGATCTATTTAGGTTTGCTTACCAAACACATGGTTCCCCTTCATCATCCATGGATGCGTCCCGACAGATCTATCACGCACAGGCACACACAGAAACACATCCCCACTCTTATTGATAACATTGCAGTTCCATCCTCAGTTTGTCTAGTAGGCCTCTCCCAACATCTCCGAGAAGCAACTCCATCACCCATCCAGCACTCTATCCCTCTCCCTCCCTCTCCCTACCTCTCTCTCTCCTCTCTCTCTCTGTCCCATCATATTTCCCGTCCTTCAGTTATGTATGGATGTCGACCAATCTCCCTCATGACATAGCTGGGTCTCTCCTTTTCAACACATATACGTGTTGTTCTACCTCTATAGTTAGGCCTCTGCCTACCCCTCCCCCACCCCCTCCCCCCCCACACACACCGATAAATCAAGCGCTCTAGTCATGTCTCCCTGCCACACACAAACTTGACATGTGCCCTCTAACATTCCGGTAGGCCAGTCGCCCTATATCTTTGACTTGCACAGACACATGCAATTTCGATGGCTCTCTTCATCGATCTCGCACCCACCTATACTTGATCCTCTCTTCGACTCTATCGATAGCTATGACCCCTCCCTCTCTTCTCGTGGATTGCCCGACCCTCTATGTATGATATGGATAGGCCTCCATTTCACACACATTGCATGCAAAATTTTGTTTGAGATGTCATCGACACATATGCCCACAAATAATTCACGAAATCAACCCCACCCCACCCCCACCCCCACCACAAAACAAAAAACACTCACGAACGCGGTTTGTATCTCTCACACACACACACGTAGGTGGGGGACGTGCACGAAGAGAAGAGGTGCATGCACGGCGCACGTACTCCCGTCTCTTTCCCAACCACACCCGCGCGGGTACATGGTGGAGCTCGTTTCTATACGAAAAAGGCAGCCCACGTGGTAATTTGGCAAGTGTACTGGTTGGCCACTTGGTGGAGGGAGGATCATCTTCCACGGGTGAACAAACAAATTGCGACTTGACGCGTTATGTTAAATTAAAAAAAGAGGCAAACCATGTGGGGGCCTACCTTAGAGGCAAGGCTCTATACACTGGAGTACTTTTGATGTGTCCCGTCAACTCATGAACGAGGAGAAGCTTGCTTAGTCGCCGTCTCCCCGCCCACGGCGCGGTGGCTCGCATGATGAGGTGAAGCTTGCTCCTCCCTCGCCCATGCGCGTGGCTCGCAGGACGAGGAGAAAATTTACTACTCCTCCGTTTACTCCTCGTCCCTACTACCTTGGTTATAGAGATTATATCATATTGTTTGGAATATATATGTCCTTAGTAGATTTCAATATGAACTACTAGTACATACTCCAAACACTGATGTATATAGACGTATTTTAGAGTGTACATTCACTCATTTTGCTCCGTATGTAGTAGCACTCTCCCTCGCCCCTCGACCCTCGCCCACGTGGTGGACGTGTAGCAATTCATTCGGTCTCATATAGCCAAAACGATATATACTGCACTACCATTATTGCTCGACTTCCCGAAGAGGCGAAGAGCCAATCGCAAGGTTAATATTTTGGCGATGCCAAGCGCAAGGTTATAGGAGAACGAGTAGTAGGTGCCGCGTCATTTATAAATAATTTTTTTTCTTCAGTGGCACGTATGCAATATGATAGGTTCATATGGAGAGAAAAGGAAACCGCTCCACTATATACATAGTCAGGACGGGCCAGCCTACACGGTTGCTTGCTGGGGTTGCTCTCTTCACACTCTCTCGCACAAAACGACTATGGCCACATCTCTAACATCCCGGCGAATCACGTCCGCTTGGGGAAGGGGTGGATGCTTAGTGTAGATGAAGTGTCCGTCGCCGACGGCGAAAACCCACTGTCGGCACGTCCCGATCAGGGGTCCCCGCCGTTCTCTCTCACAAAGCGGTGAGGTTGCCTTCGTCCCTTGCTCACCGCCGCGACGTGGGCGGTTGCCGCCTCCGCCGCCCTCCTCAAGGTCGAGCTCGTCCCTCGGTACAACTCCCTTTAGAGCCGGCTTGCACCATCGCTCCAGCTGCCCGCATCACTCCCTGTGGATATTTCTCTACTTCTTTGCCCTGCACATACCGATACCTCTCTGGCTTCTACGTCTCGTATTTGTGATGAGTTTATGTCTCATCAACTAGTCCTAGTAGTCTTATTCTAATCACGCTTCTTCAATTTCTTTGCCACAGGGGATGCTCATCTCGATTTTGGTGAAACTGCACAAAATGATCCGATGGTCAAAAGGTTGCAAACTTCATTTATTAGGAAGCTCGAGCGTTGCCGACAAATTGAAGCCTGGTCGGGGTTCACGGTTCAAGGGCTAGGGACTGCATGGATCGTTTTTTTCTTTAGCTGCCTCTGTTCCAAAATAAGTGTCAACTTTAGTAGTAGTACAACTTTGTACTAAAGTTTGCACAAAGTTGAGACACTTATTTTGGAACGGAGGGAGTACATATTTGCTATGATCTGTCAATCATTGAGATGCAATAGCATGCATGTTAGTCTCCTTTGTATTTGATGAGATGTTGCAACGGGCAACCTTGGACGCAAGATACATGTAACAGGAGCTGGAAGCTTCATAGCATTGTACAAATTTATCTCACTAATAAATTACAGTACGTACTAGTACTATACTAGTACTTCCTCCGTTCCTAAATATAAGTCTTTGTAGAGATTTCACCATTAACCACATGCAGATGTATATAGATGCATTTTAAGTGTAGATTCATTCGTTTTGTTCCGTATGTAGTTCACCTAGTGGAATCTCTACAAAGACTTATCTACTAGTAATAGCTAGCCCCCACTACTAGGAATTCTCTATCCTCTCCTTGAGCCACATCATCAAAATTGACGTAGCCATTAGATGAAGTAAATCAGTCATAATAGCCGTCGATCTAGGCGTTGAGAGGCTCAGACTAAGCCACATGCAAGCATGCAGAAATACCGTGGCACATGCATGTGAGTGGGTTTTAAATCACATCAACATGTCGCATGCAAGCATGCACCGTAGCATGCATGTAAGTGAGCTTTTAAGTCCCATTAACATGTCAAAAGAAAAATATAATCCCATTATGCAGAGGAGTTGGCTGATCTTTTTCCTTATGTGGGATGATCTAAATGATGATGGGAGTTTATTTAGGTTGGCTACCACATTTGTCATGCGGTTATAGATTTTTTTAGTTCTATGAAATCGATAATTTTATTGCAGAGATATACCGCTGTTCATGGCAACGAGCGAGGACTCATCTAGTAATATTTAGGAACGGAGGGAGTACTATGTAAAGAGTTAGGTGTCGCACGGTGATAGTGTGAGGTGGGCCATGTAATCACTGAGCCTGCGTGTTTTCACTGCTCTTGCACTCCTCCGCAGAAGAATGGAGAAAATTGTAATCTACTACCTCCTTTCGCGGCGTGGGACATCCAGCAGTCCTACCACCTCAAGAATAAAGACCAATGAGCCACAAATCACATAGACCCAGCAGTAAGTTGGATGGACGAAGCAACCTTCACTCTTGCGCCAGTGAGAGGTCGCGTCCGCTCTGCCCGGGCATGAATGCGACACCGATTCTTTTGGAGCGGCGTTGACCGTTTCGGGCGGGAAGCGCGCGCGAGCGGTGGAGGGGCTTTGGGTGGACCAGGCCGGTCAGGAGCGGGTGTCGGTGTCAAAACCGGCGGATCTCGGGTAGGTGGTCCCGAACTGTGCGTCTAGGCGGATGGTAACAGGAGACAAGGGACACGATGTTTTACCAGGTTCGGCCCTCTCGATGGAGGTAAAACCCTACTCCTGCTTGATTAATATTGATGATATGGGTAGTACAATAGTAGATCTACCACGAGATCAAAGAGTCTAAACCCTAGAAGCTAGCCTATGGTATGATTGTTGTTTGTCCTACGGACTAAAACCCTCCGGTTTATATAGACACCGGATCGAGAGTGCTAGGGTTACACAGAGTCGGTTACAAATGGGAGGAGATCTACATATCCGTATCGCCAAGCTTGCCTTCTACGCCAAGGAAAGTCCCATCCGGACACGGGACGAAGTCTTCAATCTTGTATCTTCATAGTCCAGAGTCCGCCAAAGGTTATAGTCCGGCCATCCGACACCCCTAATCAGGACTCCCTCGGTAGGCGTGGCAGCTGTCCGCATGTCCCTACGGACACGCCCGAAAACGAGAGGATGCACCGAATCTCGCGGCTGAAATCGTACACTACACACCATATCTCTGTAGGAGTAGGTCGATCTGTCGCACTCTCTAACACACACATGCTGTTAAACACACACACACGCACACGCACGCACCTTGGTCCTGTTGCACCTTCTAACATGACTTATTACACCTAGACGGAGGGAGTAGTAAGTATACGAGATACAGTGGCACACTGACTTAAGTCGAATACAAGTGCCCAAAATTTGTGTGCATGTTATAATAAGGATTCACTTAAAATAGTACATGAGCGAACAGAGGGATCAATTGGACAGTGTTCCCCAGCAGTAGCGAGATGTGTGAAGTAGTAAGATACACCGCTGACACTTTTAATTTTTCTTATTAATTTGTTTGTTTCACCCTCTGACTGGTGGGACCCAACGTACTACATGGAGAGAGGTAAGGTGACTAAGGCTGCATTATTTCTGCACCACTGTGGATAGTCTTACCACCAAAGCCACATGACATGATTATGATTGAAATCCTAATGACTCCCACACACACACAAAATAAAACACGGCATGCCTGTCACACGAATGCAGGAATGTATAAAAGGTTATTTTCCTCTCGTTGAACATAACGGGAGGGTTGTGTAGCTGGTTAGCCTGTTCGCTCATCAAACTTGAGGTCTCGGGTTCGATAACTACACTTGAGCATAATTTTTGCCAGGAGGATTATTTGACTGGTCAAAATGTTTTCTAGGGTTTGCACGCTTCACACACTCTCTCCAGTATATATATACACGCTGGAGCCTCAGCGCTTGTAGTTGCTCTCTTCACACTCTCTCACCCTCTCCCGCTGGAGCTGGATCCTCAGTGCTTGTAGTTGCTCTCTTCACACTCTCTCGCCCTCTCCAGATCTAAACAAGACTTCGTTGGCCTCTCTCTCCCCTCACTGCTGCTCAAAGAGCCGGCAGGATCCGTCCTTGGGAAGGGAAGGAGGCTTAACGCTGTCGCCGTCGGCGAGGAGGGAATCCACTACAAGCGCTGCTGTTCACTTTCCACCCAGTGGCGGCACGGGAGGCCTCCGACCCTTCTTCTTCGCCGCCGTCCGTCGCCCACGAACCCGCCCCAAGAACCTTAAGGTATATTTTACTTACTCCACATACATTGCTCTAGCTGCATGTATACCATGAATCTAGGACGTGGTTCAAAGAGGAAAGGAGTGGGGAAAGTAGTGGGAAAAGTTGTATATAGCATGAATCTAGGGGCGTGGTTCTAAGAGGAAATGAAGGGGAAAGTTGTATAGCATGAATCTAGGACATGGTTCAAAGAGGAAAGGAATGGGGAAAGTTGTATCGCATAAATCTAGGATGTGGTTCAAAGAGGAAAGGAAGGGCGAAAGTACTAGTTCAAAAGGAAAGGAAGGGACAAGGCTGTAGAGTTTGAGCAGACTAGATTTGCTGCGCTCACATAGGGAAAGGTGTCTAAAGATAACAAAACTGGGACCAACACAAATATGCTCCTTGGTTGTTTGTTCTTTGTTGCAACAGACTATGCATGACCACAAGACATCGGTAGATGCACATGGTGCTGGTCGTCCCACCGTGTCCGTGCAACTCATTAGCTGTTGTTAATCTATGGCCCTGTTTGGTTAAAAACTCCCTAGTCCCTACCTGCTTGGTTCCAGGGACTAAACATGGACTAGAGGTTATTAAATGACAAGATAAAAGACCATGTTACCCCTAGTAATGAACTAATAGAAACAAGGTGCGATGCGTGGCAGGGGCAACTATTGGAAAAAGTCCCAAAAAGACTCCCTCGGGGTCTTCTTTCTTTAGTCCCAAATGCCCACTTTTAGTCCCGAAAAGTCCCTCCTATTTGGTTTAGATGTGACTGACACGGAGTTTTTTTAGTCCCTACACCAAAATGTCCCTGTAAACAAACACCCTCTAATAATGCCGCTGGAAAATTGATGAAATGGCACAGTTAAAAGCAAATTACATGTTTAATGAATTTTATTGTTAATATAATCTCTATGTTAATATTAATCAATGCCACCGTTTGAGACATGCTACTATCTTGCTTTCTTTCCCATTTAGATAAGGTAGATGCTTCTTTTTGTTGGCTTCTGTGTCATCCACCGTTATTGACCACTAATTGTTTCCTTTGCACCTCTGTGTAAATAGGGTTATCTGCTTCACCTCGTTGCCATTGTGACCTTTTGTTGCACTGCACAAAACACTTTTGTTTTAAGAGTGTTTTGTGCAGTTCAACCAAAATGTCACACCGACAATGTTGCTTGATTGCTTGATCTTAGTGGAACTGCACAAGAGGAGATCTTACTTCCTATCCGTTAAGGCTAATTTGGTTCAGATCTTCTTCTTGTGAGTTGTTTGAATTCGCATCATGAGAGGTCAAGATTAGCCTTCTTTCACATGATTCTGCAGTGTGCTTTCATATGTTGTGCTACTTATGCGATAATGTTGCTTGATTTTAGTGAACTGCACAAATGGAGACAAGACTTCCAATCTGTATGTGCACCGTAATATCCCATTGAGGTAAGATAAGGATATTTCACAACTGCTGGCCTGTATTTTGCCACTTTCATTAGAAAATTAAGTTTTGTACTATACTTGTGCTCCCTAATTGACATGCCAAATCTTACATTGAAGGCGAAGCTTGTCTGTTATTGAACCAAGTGATGACGGGGAAGAACAAGCGGAAGAAAACCAAAAATCAACTCCCGGTGCTGTAATGAAGCACTGGAACTATGATGACACAAGTAATGATATAGTTTTGCATCTTAAGTTATTGCTATGGCTGGAACGAGCAATTGTTTTGCCACTGATTTGATGCCATACGTAATTATCTCTACTTGTGAAAACAGGGATCTTCTTTGAAGATACCATTATTTTAGTGGAACTGCACAAGAAGATGGTCGAAACATTAAAATAATCGAGGAGTATATAGTAAGCATGGCCACCCCCGTAGATAGCAACAGATGGTTCCCGAGAAGTGCTTCATCTGTATGGTACTCGCCCACTGATTTCATCCATATGATTGAGCTTTGTCATCTCTATTGGTGTTGTGCTACTGTTTAGATACTGTCATGAAAAAGTGGTATTGTCCTTGGGAAGTGCTTCATCTGTGTTGTTTTCAATATTTTCTTTCCTTTTTTTAGCAAACATGGATGCTAGCATTTAGTAGTCCTCTTGTCTTTGCACAACAGGATCATCTTCCTCTGAAGAAGAATATGGAGTACGTGAAGTGACTAGTTCCGATTATGCCAGGATGAAGAAGCACTTTCTATCTTCTCATCAGAAGGAGCAGTTGAAGGATGGTTACATTACTCCCCACAAGACCAAACTAACTTCAGCTTAGAAGGACTGACAAATCTCCATTTTTTTGCTGTGATGCGCGAGTACAATGTTGTTCTAGGATTTCTTTCTGGTGAGTTCCATTTTTCTAAGAGTGTGCTCTAATGGACCATGTATGTGCCTGTTGAAACTGTCAATTCATAGTACAGTTTGCTTTATACTAATCACTTTTTTGTATTTGTGCAAACAGGGGTGCTCAACTTGATTTCAACGGGAACTGCACAAAATGTTCATGAATACATCAAATCATTCATTTCCACCACAAGAAAGGAGGTGCCCATAAGTTCAAGGCGTTGCAACATATAAGGGCGAAATGATACAAGCTACGCGCGAATTTGGTTGATTTTGGTGGAACTGCACAATAAGAACAGCTGGTTTATTTAGCACGAGTTGCCATGTCAATGTCCGAACCGATGGCAAACCCTGCCCATTCCACAATCGTAGGCATCTGATATTTTGGAATGGGACAACCTTGTCAAATTTTGCTCATTGATTTTAGCAAGATATGCGTTTGATATTTTCGAATGGGACGCCCTTTGCTGTCGGCGGCGATCAATTTTTCTTTATTCTTTAGTTGTGAAGTAAATATTGCCTCTGACATGTGAGTCGCTGAGATGCATAATCATCGATTGTTTTGAATGTTCTCTATGAATTGCCAGGCTTGTGTGTTTGATTGCAATGTACAGAAACGCTAAAAAGCTGCTCAAACTCTTTGTACTCTTGTTCCTTTTTACTTCGTACATTGTGAAAGTGCATACTTTTTCGTATAAGATTGGTCAAAGTAGAGATACTTTGATTGCAGACAAAACTTGTATGCAGACTAGAAAGGACCGGAGGGAGTACATGTGAAACTGCTGCAAACATGGTGATCACCCTGGGAATAATGCTAGTACGTATTGTTTTGCATGTTCATCCAATGCCAGTGATACATGAATTCAAACTAATCGAAATAAATTCATTCATACACGGTCGGATTTCATATAAACATGCCAGATTTCATTACATTTCATACATTCTTCAACTAAAATGGGGTGTTTGTGGCCGCATGCATCTCCCAGATGCAGAGGCCGGGGGTCATCCTCCTTTTCAAAAAAAACTAAAAAGGGGTGCGCTGGAGGTATAATTAATTAACTGAAGCTACCCACCTGTGTCCCGTTGAGCCGAACAGAAGCTTCAGTGACTTAACTGCAGGTGCAGTTGCGTAACTGACATGTGGCCTGTTGGGCCCACGTGTCAGTCAGCCAACTGCACCAACAGCTAAGTAGAAGCAGCTTTCTTCTCCAGCGCAGCTCTCCGACTCCATGTCGCCGCCAAGAAGCTAACCGGCCGTCAATGGTCAACCCGCCTAGCTTGGCTTCAACCGGAGGGTAGCAGCGGTGGTCTTACTTGGACCCGAGCGACGGCGACCTACCATGTTCTACTCTTCCTCGTTTTCTGTGTGGCGCAGCCTCGTTGGCAGCGGGGCGGGGCCTCGGCGGAGCGGTGGAAATCCTCCCCCACGTTGCCGGCACGGTGGGGCCTCGGCTGAGCCGGCGATGTCCTCTGCCTCGTTGTTGGCGGGGTGGGGCCTCAGCGGAGCTGGCGGTGTCCTCTGCCTCGTTGTTGGCGCCGCGGGGCCTCGGCGGAGCCGGCGGTGTCCTCTGCCTCGTTGTTGGCGCCGCGAGATGTCGGCGGAGCAGGGCATCATCGACGCCGACGGAGCGGGGACTCGTCGGAGCCGGCATTGTCCTCTGCCTCGTCCTCGGTCTCACCAAACAGCGCCTCGCCCGCTTCATCGCCCTCTTTGCTAGCCTCTTTGTAGGCGGCTGCAGCCTCCGCCACCCGCATGCGGTACCGCCAGCGCTCGAGGCGGCCCTTGCGGGCGGAGCGGTACGAGTCGAGCAGCGCCTCCTGCTCCGCCCGCTCCGCGGCGATCTGCTCCTCCGCCTGCAGATGCTCCTGGAGGAGATGGTGGTTGTAGGCGGCATCGGCCTGCACCTCCCGAAACTGCTCCTCACGTATCTGCCTCACCCTATCCATATATTGGGCACGGGCCTCGCCGATGGTCATGGTGCAATGCACCGACGAGGATGGCGCGGAGGAGGGGGTTGGCGCCGGATCATCGACTACCATGTTCTCCATTGGGACGTCGTCGTAAACCGGCTGCCTGCCGGTCGGCAGCAATGGCTGCTATCTCCTTGTGGTCCATCGTCCGCCCGTCCCGAAGAGCGCTGGAGCGCGAGGAAGCCATGGTGGGCAGTAGTAGTGTGGATAGGAGAAAGGCAACGGATGCGGATGACTGCGGCTATGGCCGGCGCAACAGTTTATATAGCAATGGTGGGCAGGCGGAGGGACGGACGTGTGACGCCGGAGTAGCCGCCTCGGCAACCGCGTATAATTAATGTGTGCGGTAGATGGACGGACGGACGACACTTGTGTCGTTTGAAGGCGGAGCAATCCCCTGCACCAGGAAGCGGGGCGGCCGACGCTGACTGTTTCGGGCGGAAAGCGCGCGCGGGCGAGGAGATCACTTTACTTGGATCGGATGACAATGGGGACCCACCAGGTCCATAGCCTCACGTACGCAAGTGCCTCCTTATTATATATATATATATATATATATATATATATATATATATATATATATATATATATATATATATATATATATACTATAATTTATTTTACTTCCTCCTGGTTTCTCGACATCGTGGTCCCACACCATTGTCTACCTATGTACTCCTCCTTTCCGGTTTATAGGGCTTATCTCAAATTTTAGTTTTTCCATTTTATAAGGCTCAATTTAGTTGTTTTCCATCACATGTTCAGATTCCAAGTTGCATTAAATCATTGCATGCAAGTATTAAGAGAAAATTGACCAATGCATGTACTTTATGCATGCATGCATTGCAATTAATGCATTGATAAACATAATTTTTTGAGGATAACAAGAGCATTAATTAGGTGCTTTTGCAAAACTAGAAAAGTATTCCACCACTCGCCATCTACCTTGATTGGTGAGATTTTGAATTGAGCATTATAAACCGGAAAGGAGGGAGTAGTTAATAAACGAGAGAATTGCATAAGAAGCGGCCGACATACCGGGACCAAGCAGCTCAAGCGAGATTTGTGTTGTTGAGGTGTGAGCACTGCAGAGTTTTTCGATGTTTACCCCAGATATTAATTTTTCTCCTCCGAACAACAACAAAAACATCGCTGCAGGTATTTATCTTGGGCGGGCTGTGGCTGTCTAGCCTGTGCCATATATCCAGCCCAGATATTAATTTTTTCAAGCTGAAAATGGCTAGCCCAGCTATACATTTTTTAGGAATACCGAGCAAGGTCAAGTTGTTATTCTCCGCTCACTGGCTGCAAATCTTTCCTAGGAGGGATGCATTAGGCTTAACAAGAAAATGTGCTTTAAGAAAAATAAATGGGATGTAATTATAAAAACGGGTAGTAACTATAAAAATGCACCAAACAGTGATTACTTTATAAAATATTATTTCTGGAATATTGAAAATTTTAATTTCATTAATTGTTGCGCGCGGAATGTTTCGTTGGATTTTTACGCAATATAAATTTATATTGAAATTGTATTTAATCTAACTAAAATTTTGGGATAAAAATATTCGGATCCCATCAAAATATGGGAAATTTTATTGAATTCTGTTTTGAACGGTTGGTTGAAATGGGTTGTAGTTTTAACAAACTGTAAATGGGATGTAGTAAATTCCATTAGAATTAAAAAATGGGCTACACATTCTTACAAATCTCAAATGGGCTATAAGTTCTCTGCCACACACTTCTGGCCTTACTAAGTTGATGCGTCCCCTAAAAAAACAGAGTTGACGGGTATGCAAGGCTTTGTCAACTTATAGTCAACACACGCTTCTAGCAGTAGTGGCCGTTGGATGTCCATCCAATGGATGCCGTGCTTCTTCTTCAATCTCGGATATTCTAGCTTCACCCGCCAAAAAAATGATTCATCCCCCTGACATCTGGGGCGCACCGTTTCGGAAGCTGAGCTGTGGGCCTACTAAGTTGACGTACCAAGGGCTTTGTCAACTTAGTCAATATAAACGATTCTAGCTGTAGTGACTGTACGATGTCCATCCAACGGCCGTCGTGCTTCTTCAACCTCTGGTCTTCTTGCTACAGCCGCCCAAAGCAGCGCCGGTCGTGCCGCTTGCCTGCCTCCCGTGGCGGGTCAGTCTTGCCATGGAGGCCTCACCACCCCCTAATACTCCCACCGCTGGCCAGGCCATCCCTCTACTCACCCACTGACCCACATCCCCTGTTATTCTGCGGCGACGGCAGCGCAGCCGATCCAGTGAACCCTTGTACTCCTCTCCGCGTGTCCATCCACCGCGCGTCTTCCCGGCTCGTCGTCCCCTTCCTAGGCCTCGCCGTCATCCACCGCCGTGGTGCTCTCGGCGCAAGGCGTGGTCAACGTGGTCAAGGAACGACTTCCATCGACGTGGATCAGACGTGGAGAGGCCGATACTGGGTCCACGGCAGCCGCAAGGAAGTGCCTCCTTATTACGCGAAAAATAATTATTCCTCCACGGACAGCGGGACCCACCGGACGGGCCACCGTATTTCGCGAAAAAAATGATTCGCCCCCACTGATTGCTGGGACCCACGAGCTACATCTTCGCACGCAAGGAAGTGCGTCCGGGAAAAAAAATGATTCGCCCCCCTGACTGTTGGGACCCACCAGCTACATCTTCACACGCAAGGAAGTGCGTCCGAAAAAAAACCAATTCGCCCCCCGACTGCTGGGACCCACCAGCTACACCTTCGCACGCAAGGAAGTGCGTTCGGGTAAAAAAATGATTCGCCCCATTGCTGGGACCCAAAGCAGCTACACCTTCGCACGCAAGGAAGTGCGTCCGCAAAAAACGATTCGCCCCATCGATCGCTGGGAACCAGCAGCTACACCTTCGCACACAAGGAAGTGCGTCCGGGCAAAAAATGATTCGCCGATTGCTGGGACCCACCAGCTACATCTTCGCGAGCAAGGAAGTGCTCGATACCGACCCACCTGGTCAAGCGCACATAGCGTTGTCATCCTGGTCGCGAACGTACGTACATCTTGGTTGATGTAGAGGCGCGACGCGTCGTAGTAGAGGCGCGCACGTGTCGTAGTAGAGGTGCGCATAGCATGTACACGCACGTCTGGCGACAAGGGTGCAAGAAAGAAAATACGGTCCGCGTATGTGTACATACGGTGCGGGGTCTCGAACGCCTAGTCGCGCATCTTGCAAAAGCGGAGGAAATGCAGACCCCTACGGTCGAAACGGGGTCCTGTTGATCGGGAGGTGTGCATCCGCAAAAGCAGAGGAAGCGGACATCCTACAACAAACGGGGTCCCGTTGATCGGGAGGGTGTGGCATACCGCAAAACGGATTTAAACGGACCTCCTACGGTCAAAACGGGGTCTTGTTGATCGGGAGGGTGTGGCGTGCCAAGAACGGAGGAAACGGACCTCCTACGGTCGAAACGGGGTCTGTTGATCGGGAGGGTGTGGCGTCCGCAAAACGGAGGAAATGGACCTCCTACGGTCGAACGGGGTCCTGTTGATCGGGAGGGTGTGGCGTCGCAAAACGGACCAAACGGACTTGTGTTGGAGCGCCACTGTCGAAACCGGGGGGAGTGGCGTCGCAAAACGGGACTCCACGGGATACTATTCATCTCCACCGTCGACCTCCTCCGGCCTCCACGGGCTACCGTCGACCTCCTCCAGCCTCCACGGGCTCTGTTCATCCAGCCTCCACCGCTTACTCCACCGCCATCGCTCAACCACCCCTCGGCAGGCACCCTCCACCGTCTCACTGCTCATCCAGCCCTCCACACCACGGGTCCTGTTCAACCACCCTCCACGGCCACCCTCCATCGCTCATCGCTCATCCAGCCCTCCACACCACGGGTTCCTATTCATTCAGAGGCAACACCACCGCCACTGCTCATCCAACCCCCCCACCCCGCAATGCTCACTGCTCATCCAATCGGCGGCTTGAGCTAGCAGCGAGAGCGGCGAATCTCTCCATCGGGTTCAGTTAACAGCCATCGATCGACTTGGGTTCAGTAACGCGTAGCCTGCAGTACAATCGCTCGGGTTCAGTTAGAGCCTAACGCATCGCTCGGCTTCAGTTAGAGCCAATGCCTCGCACACACGCGCGTACGTACGAGAGAAACACGCATCGCTCGGCCCCCGACCTCCCACCGTAACCGGCAACTCCCCGAAATTTTCCTCCCCCTTGCTTCTACCACGGTTTTTTCCGTCATGGACGGCCCAAAGAATGTCATGCAGCTGCGTCTCCGGCCCGCCCAGGACGAAAAGCCCATTTTCTGTCATGATTTTTTGTCATAGAAGTAGGATCCCACCACATCTATGATGATACCGGGTTTTGTCACAATTATCGTCATAGAAGTGTCATATGTATGACAGAAAAAAATTTTGTTCGGCCCAAAATGTCATGGATGTGTCTTTTTTTGTAGTGTAGATCATAAAGTTTCTTGAAAACTAACAAACCGTGTTATTAGTCATCAAACAATTACAATTCATCTTATTTTCAGGAAGTATCTATGTTAGTGCTTTGATTCAGCAAACTTCACATACTCAACTATCATTTAGTCTTTCACAATTGCTAACACTCACGTGATATTTATGGGTTCAAAGTTTTAATTAGACACAGAGAAAGATAGGGGCTTATAGATTCGCCTCCCAACCTTTTACCTCAAGGGTAATGTCAACAATAATAGCTCATGATGCCTTACATCCAATTGGATATATATATATATTATTTATATATATATCAGAATCTTTCCAACATAAGGTGCTTGCCAAAGGATAAAATGTAAAAAGGAAAGGTGAAGATCACCATGACTCTTGCATAAGGTAAAAATACGAATAAAAGATAGGCCCTTCGCAGAGGGAAGCAAAGGTTGCCATGCACTTTTATAGTTGGATGCACAAAATATTAATGCGAGGGAACGTCACTTTATATTGCCACTTGTAATAGGGACATTTATTATGCAGTCCATCGCTTTTATTTCTTCCATATCACAATGATCGTATAAAGCTTATTTTCTCCACACTAATAGATCATACATATTTAGAGAGCAATTTTTATTGCATGCACCGATGACAACTTACTTGAAGGATCTTACTCAATCCATAGGTAGGTATGGTGGACTCTCATGGCAATACTGGTTTAAGGGATGTTTGGAAGCACAAGTAGTATCTCTACTTGGTGCAAAGAATTTGGCTAGCTTGAGGGGGAAAGGCAAGCTCAGCATGTTGGGCGATCCATGACAATATACTTTATTTCAGATATAAGAAAACATAACCCATTACGTTGTATTCCTTGTCCAACATCAACCTTCTATCATGTCATATTTCAATGAGTGCTCACAGTTACAAAACATGTCCAAGATAGTATATTTATATGTGAAATCTCTCTTCCTTCAATATTCTTTCATGAATTGTTCAAGTGACCAATACAATGTTTGCTAACCTTCAATAAATTTACCACCTCTACTTCTTATATGTAAAGTCAATACTCCACATGGGATAAGCATATGAAACATATATAATTTCAGATTTATGATATTCAATTCATTCAACCATTTACTCATAGGATATAAGTGAAGCACACGAGTAAATGACAAACTACTCCAAAAAGATATAAGTGAAGATCAATGAGTAGTGAAATAATTATTTAGCTATGTGAGGACTATCTCTCATTTAAGAATTTCAGATCTTGGTATTTTATTCAAACAGAAAGCAAAACAAAATAAAATGACATTTCAAGGATAACACAACTCATGTGAAGAAGCAAAAACTTAGGCTCAACCGATACTAACCGATCATTGTTGAAGAAGAAAGGTGGGATGCCAACCGGGGCCTCCCCAAGCTTATATGACTGAGACTTCTTGAAATATTATCTTTGGGTGCCTTGGGCATCCCCAAGCTTGAGCTTTTGTGTCTCCTTAATTCCTCTCATATCACAGTCTCCCTAAATCTCAAAAGCATCATCCACACAAAACTCAACAAGGACTCGTTAGATAAGTTAGTATAAACCAATGCAGAAACCTTATCATACTCTACTGTAGAAAATCACTAAAATTATTATTCAACATTTCATACTAAGTGCCTCCGCATATTTAATAGTCATATCCTCTAATAGAATCATTAAACAAGCAAACATATGCAAACAATGCAAACATAACAGCAATCTATCTAAACAGGACAGTCTGTAAAGAATGCAGCAAGATCCAAACTTCCCTAGCTCCAAAAATTATGAAAGACAATTCCCACTGTAGTAAATTTATCAGAGCTTATTATGCAAAAGGTTTCAACATTTTATCACATTCTGACTTTTCTAGGGAATTTTTGCAACAGCGGTAAACTTTCTGTTTTGAAACAGCAACATGTATACTTGCAAAATAAGCATGGTAAAGGCTATCAACGCCACTTTTATTGAAAATAAAGATGCAAAACATTATTCTAATAACAGAAAGCTAATACTAAATAAAATAAAATGATGCTCCAAGAAAAACACATAACATGTGGTGAATAAAAATATAGCTCCAAGTAAAGTTACCGATGAACAAAGGCGAAAGAGGGGATGCCATCCGGGGCATCCCCAAGCTTATGCTCTTGTTTGTCCTTGAATATTACCTTGGGGTGCCTTGGTCATCCCCAAGCTTAGGATCTTGCCATGTTGGGGAACGTAGTAATTTCAAAAAAATTCCTACGCACACGCAAGATCATGGTGATGGCATAGCAACGAGAGGGGAGAGTATTGTCCACGTACCCTCATAGAACGTAAGCGGAAGCGTTATGACAACGCGGTTGATGTAGTCGTACATCTTCACGACCCGACCGATCCAAGTACCGAACGTACGACACCTCCGAGTTCAGCACACGTTCAGCTCGATGACGATCCCCGGACTCCGATCCACCAAAGTGTCGGGGATGAGTTCCGCCAGCACGACGGCGTGGTGACGATGATGATGCTCTACCGGCGCAGGGCTTCGCCTAAACTCCACGACGATATGACCGAGGTGGAATATGGTGGAGGGGGGCACCGCACACGGCTAAGGAACAATCCGTAGATCAACTTGTGTCTATGGGGTGCCCCCTGCCCCCGTATATAGAGGAGCAAGGGGGGGTGCGGCCGGCCCTAGGAGGAGGCGCGCCGGAGGAGTCCTACTCCCACCGGGAGTAGGACTCCCCCCTTTCCTAGTTGGACTAGGACTTGGGGGGGAAGGAGGAGAGGGGGAAAAGGAAGGGGGGCGCCACCCCCCCTCCTTGTCCTATTCGGACTTAGGGGGGGGGGCGCACGGCTGCCCCTTGGCCCCTTCTCCTCTTTCTCCACTAGGCCCACTAAGGCCCATTAGGTCACCGGGGGTTCCGGTAACCTCCCGGTACTCCGGTAAAATGCCGATTTCACCCGGAACACTTCCGATGTCCAAACATAGGCTTCCAATATATCAATCTTTATGTCTCGACCATTTCGAGACTCCTCGTCATGTCCGAGATCACATCCAGGACTCCGAACAAACTTCGGTACATCAAAACTTATAAACTCATAATAAAACTGTCATCGTAACGTTAAGCGTGCGGACCCTACGGGTTCGAGAACTATGTAGACATGACCTGGAACTATTCTCGGTCAATAACCAATAGCGGAACCTGGATGCCCATATTGGTTCCTACATATTCTACGAAGATCTTTATCGGTCAAACCGCATAACAACATACGTTGTTCCCTTTGTCATCGGTATGTTACTTGCCCGAGATTTGATCGTCGGTATCCAATACCTAGTTCAATCTCACATCGGCAAGTCTCTTTACTCGTTACGTAATGCATCATTCCGTAACTAACTCATTAGCTACATTGCTTGCAAGGCTTATAGTGATGTGCATTACCGAGAGGGCCCAGAGATACCTCTCCAACAATCGGAGTGACAAAACCTAATTTCAAATACGCCAACCCAACATGTACCTTTGGAGACACCAGTAGTACTCCTTTATAATCACCCGATTACGTTGTGACATTTGGTAGCACCAAAGTGTTCCTCCGTAAACGGAGTTGCATAATCTCATAGTTACAGGAACATGTATAGGTCATGAAGAAAGCAATAGCTATATACTAAACGATCAAGTGCTAGGCTAACGAAATGGGTCATGTCAATCACATCATTCTCCTAATGATGTGATCCCATTAATCAAATAACAACACATGTCTATGGTTAGGAAACATAACCATCTTTGATTAATGAGCTAGTCAAGTAGAGGCATACTAGTGACTATATGTTTGTCTATGTATTCACACATGTATCATGTTTCCGGTTAATACAATTCTAGCATGAATAATAAACATTTATCATGATATGAGGAAATAAATAATAACTTTATTATTGCCTCTAGGGCATATTTCCTTTAGTCTCCCACTTGAACTAGAGTCAATAATCTAGATTACACAGTAATGATTCTAACACCCATGGAGTCTTGGTGCTGATCATGTTTTGCTCGTGGAAGAGGCTTAGTCAACGGGTCTGCAACATTCAGATCCGTATGTATCTTGCAATCTCTATGTCTCCCACCGGACTTGGTCCGGATGGAATTGAAGTGTCTCTTGATGTGCTTGGTCCTCTTGTGAAATCTGGATTCCTTTGCCAAGGCAATTGCACCAAGATTGTCACAGAAGATCTTCATTGGTCCCGATGCACTAGGTATGACACCTAGATCGAAATGAACTCTTTCATCCAGACTCCTTCATTTGCTGCTTCGAAGCAGCTATGTACTCCGCTTCACATGTAGATCCCGCCACGACGCTTTGTTTAGAACTGCACCAACTAACAGCTCCATCGTTTAATAAAAACACGATCCGGTTTGTGATTTAGAATCGTCTCAATCAGTGTCAAAGCTTGCATCGGCGTAACCATTTACGACTAGCTCTTTGTCACCTCCATATCGAGAAACATATCCTTAGTCCTTTTCGTATTTCAGATGTTCTTGACCATCGTCTAGTGATCCATTCTGGATTACTTTGGTACCTTCCTGCCAAGCTTATTGCTAAGCATACATCAGGTCTGGTACACAGCATTGCATACATGATAGAGCCTATGGCTGAAGCATAGGGAACATCTTTCATTTTCTCTCTATCTTCTGCTGTGGACCGGCATTGAGTTTGACTCAATTTCACACCTTGTAATACAGGTAAGAATCCTTTCTTTTCCTGATCCATTTTGAACCTTTTCAAAACTTTATCAAGGTATGTGCTTTGTGAAAGTCCAATCAAGCATCTTGATCTATCTCTATAGATCTTGATGCCCAATATGTAAGCAGCTTCACCGAGGTCTTTCATTGAAAAACTTTTAGTCAAGTATCCTTTTGTGCTATCCAGAAATTCTATATCATTTCCAATCAATAATATGTCGTCCACATATAATATCAGAAATGCTACAGAGCTCCCACTCACTTTCTTGTAAATACAGGCTTCTCCAAAAGTCTCAGATAAAACCATATGCTTTGATCACACTATCAAAGCGTTTATTCCAACTCCGAGAGGCTTGCACTGACCATAAATTGATCGCTGGAGCTTGCACACTTTGTTAGCTCCTTTTGGATCAACAAAACCTTCTGTTGCATCATATACAACTCTTCTTCTAGAAATACATTCAAGAATGCAGTTTTGACATCCATTTGCCAAATTTCATAATCATAAAATGCAGCAATTGCTAACATGATTCAGACAGACTTAAGCATCGCTTCTGGTGAGAAAGTCTCATCGTAGTCAACCCTTGAACTTGTCGAAAACCTTTCGCAACAAGTCGAGCTTTATAGACAGTTATATTACCATCAGCGTCAGTCTTCTTCTTAAAAATCCATTTATTCTCAATGGCTTGCATATCATCGGGCAAGTCAACCAAAGTCCATACTTTGTTCTCATACATGGATCCCATCTCAGATTTCATGGCTTCTAGCCATTTTGTGGAATCTGGGCTCATCATCGCTTCCTCATAGTTCGTAGGTTCGCCATGGTCAAGTAACATGACTTCCAGAATAGGATTACCGTACCACTCTGGTGCGGATCTTACTCTGGTTGACCTACGAAGTTCAGTAGAGACTTTATCTGAAGTTTCATGATCAATATCATTAGTTTCCTCACTAATTGGTGCAGTTGTCACAGGAACCGGTTCTTGTGATGAACTATTTTCCAATAAGGGAGCAGATACAGTTATCTCATCAAGTTCTACTTTCCTCCCACTCACTTCTTTCGAGAGAAACTCTTTTTCTAGAAAGGATCCGAATTTAGCAACGAAAATCTTGCCTTCAGATCTGTGATAGAAGGTGTACCCAACAGTCTCCTTTGGGTATCCTATGAAGACACATTTCTCTGATTTGGGTTCGAGCTTATCTGGTTGAAGTTTCTTCACATAAGCATCGCGGCCCCAAACTTTAAGAAACGACAACTTTGGTTTCTTGCCAAACCATAGTTCATGAGGCGTTGTCTCAACGGATTTTGATGGTGCCCTATTTAACGTGAATGCGGCCGTCTCTAAAGCATAACCCCAAAATGATAGCGGTAAATCAGTAAGAGACATCATAGATCGCACCATATCTAGTAAAAATACGATTCTGACGTTCGGACACACCATTTCGTTGTGGTGTTCCGGGTGGCGTTGCTAAACTATTCCGCATTGTTTCAAATGTAAACCAAACTCGTAACTCAAATATTCTCCTCCACGATCAGATCGTAGAAATTTTATTTTCTTGTTACGATGATTTTCCACTTCACTCTGAAATTCTTTGAACTTTTCAAATGTTTCAGATTTGTGTTTCATTAAGTAGATATACCCATATCTGCTCAAATCATCTGTGAAGGTGAGAAAATAACGATACCCACCGCAAGCCTCAACATTCATTGGACCACAAACATCAGTATGTATGATTTCCAACAAATCAGTTGCTCGCTCCATAGTTCCGGAGAACGGCGTTTTAGTCATCTTGCCCATGAGACACGGTTCGCAAGTACCAAGTGATTCATAATCAAGTGATTCCAAAAGTCCATCAATATGGAGTTTCTTCATGCGCTTTACACCGATATGACCTAAACGGCAGTGCCACAAATAAGTTGCACTATCATTATCAACTCTGCATCTTTTGGTTTCAACACTATGAATATGTGTAATACTACTATCCAGATTCAATAAAAATAGACCACTCTTCAAGGGTGCATGACCATAAAAGATATTATTCATATAAATAGAACAACCATTATTCTCTGACTTAAATGAATAACCGTCTCGCATCAAACAAGATCCAGATGTAATGTTCATGCTTAACACTGGCACCAAATAACAATTATTTAGGTCTAAAACTAATCCCAATGGTAGATGTAGAGGTAGCGTGCCGACCGCGATCACATCGACTTTGGAACCATTTCCCACGCGCATCGTCACCTCGTCCTTAGCCAATCTTCGCTAATCCGTAGTTCCTGTTTGAGTTGCAAATATTAGCAATGAACCAGATCAAATACCGGTACTATCTGCGAGTATTAGTAAGGTACACATCAATAACATGTATATCATATATACCTTTGTTTACTTTGCCATCCTTCTTATCCGCCAAATACTTGGGGCAGTTCCGCTTCCGGGTCGATCGCTTGCAAGAGAAGCACTCGATCTCGTGCTTAGGTCCAGACTTGGGTTTCTTCTCTTGAGCAGCAACTTGTTTGCTGTTCTTCTTGAAGTTCCTTCTTCTTCCCTTTGCCCTTTTCTTGAAACTGGTGGTCTTGTTAACCATCAACACTTGATGCTCCTTTTGATTTCTACCTCCGCTGCTTTTAGCATTGCGAAGAGCTCGAGAATAGACTTGTCCATCCCTTGCATATTATAGTTCATCACGAAGCTCTTGTAGCTTGGTGGCGATGATTGAAGAATTCATCAATGACACTATCATCGGAAGATTAACTCCCGTTGAATCAAGTGATTATTATACCCAGACATTTTGAGTATGTGTTCACCGACGAACTATTCTCCTCCATCTTGCAGCTATAGAACTTATTGGAGACTTCATATCTCTCAATCCGGGCATTTGCTTGAAATATTAACTTCAACTCCTGGAACATCTCATATGTTCCATGACGCTCAAAACGTCGTTGAAGTCCCGGTTCTAAGCCGTAAAGCATGGCACATCGAACTATCGAGTAGTCATTAGCTTTGCTCGCGAGACGTTCTTAACGTCGCCGGTTGCATCAGCAGAGAGGCTGCACGCAGCGGTACTTCCAGGGCGTAATTCTTACGTGTAGCAATGAGGATAATCCTCGAGTTACGGACCCATCCGTGTAATTGCTACCATCATCTTTGAACTTTGCTTTCTCAAGGAACGCATTAAAATTCAACGGAACAACAGACGAGCCATCTATCTACAAAGAAACATAGACAAGCAAAATACTATCAGTACTAAGTTCATGATAAATTTAAGTTCAATTAATCATATTACTTAAGAACTCCCACTTAGATAGACATCCTCTAATCTTCTAAGTGATTACGTGATCCATATTAACTACACCATGTCCAATCGTCACGTGAGATTGAGTAGTTTCAACGGTGAACATCAATATGTTGATCATATCTACTATATGATTCACGCCGACCTTTCGGTCTCCGTGTTCGAGGCCATATCTGTTATATGCTAGGCTCGTCAAGTTTAACCTGAGTATTCGCGTGCGCAACTGTTTTGCACCCGTTGTATTTGAGCGTAGAGCCTATCACACCCGATCATCACGTGGTGTCTCAAAGACGAAGAACTTTCGCATAGCGGTGCATACTCGGGAGAACACTTCTTGATAATTTTAGTGAGAGATCATCTTAAAATGCTACCGCCAATCAAAGCAAGATAAGATGCATAAAGGATAAACGTCACATGCAATCAATATAAGTGATATGATATGGCCATCATCATCTTGTGCTTGTGATCTCCATCTCTGAAGCACCGTCGTGATCACCATCGCCACCGGCGAGACACCTTGATCTCCATCGTAGCATCGTTGTCGCCTCGCCAATCTTATGCTTCTCGACTATCGCTACCGCTTAGTGATAAAGTAAAGCATTACAGTATGCGTTGCATTTCATACAATAAAGCGACAACCATATGGCTCCTGCCGATTGCCGATAACTTCGTTACAAAACATGATCATCTCATACAATAAAATATAGCATCACGCCTTGACCATATCACATCACAACATGCCCTGCAAAACAAGTTAGACATCCTCTACTTTGTTGTTGCAAATTTTACGTGGCTGCTACGGGCTGAGCAAGAACCGTTCTTACCTCGCATCGAACCACAACGATAGTTTGTCAAGTTGGTGCTGTTTTAACCTTCGCAAGGACCGGGCGTAGCCACACTCAGTTCAACTAAAGTGAGAGAGATAGACACCGCCAATCACCTTTAAGCACGAGTGCTTGCAACGGTGAAACCAGTCTCACGTAAGCGTCACGCGTAATGTCGGTCCGGCCGCTTCATCTCACAATACCGCCAACCAAAGTATGACATGCTGGTAAGCAGATGACTTGCATCGCCCACAACTTACTTGTGTTCTACTGTGCATATGACATCTACGCATAAAACCAGGCTCGGATGCCACTGTTGGGGAACGAGTAATTTCAAAAATTTCCTCGCACACGCAAGATCATGGTGATGGCATAGCAACGAGAGGGAGTATTGTCCATGTACCCTCGTGAGACCGTGGCGCGAAGCGTTATGACAACGCGGTTGATGTAGTCATCGTCTTCACGATCCGACCGATCCAAGTACCGAACGTCGACACCTCCGAGTTCAGCACACGCTCAGCTCGATGGCGATCCCGGACTCGATCCAGCAAAGTGTCGGGGATGAGTTCCACAAGACGACGGCGTGGGACGATGAGGATGCTCTACCGGCGCAGGGGCCGCCTAAACTCATGACGATATGACCGAGGTGGAATATGGTGGAGGGGGCACCGCACACGCTAAGGAACGATCCGTAGATCAACTTGTGTCTATGGGGTGCCCCTGCCCCGTATATAAAGGAGCAAGGGGGGGGGTGCGGCCGGCCCTAGGAGGAGGCGCGCCGGAGGAGTCCTACTCCCACCGAGAGTAGGACTCCCCCCTTTCCTAGTAGGATTAGGACTTGGGGGGAAGGAGGAGAGGGGGAAAAGGGAAGGGGGGCGCCGCCCCCCCCCCTCCTTGTCCTATTCGGACTTGGGGGGAGGGGCGCGCGGCTGCCCCTTGGCCCCTTCTCCTCTTTCTCCACTAGGCCCACTAAGGCCCATTAGGTCACCGGGGGGTTCCGGTAACCTCCCGGTACTCCGGTAAAATGCCGATTTCACCCGGAACACTTCCGATGTCCAAACATAGGCTTCCAATATATCAATCTTTATGTCTCGACCATTTCGAGACTCCTCGTCATGTCCGAGATCACATCCAGGACTCCGAACAAACTTCGGTACATCAAAACTTATAAACTCATAATAAAATTGTCATCGTAACGTTAAGCGTGCGGACCCTACGGGTTCGAGAACTATGTAGACATGACCTAGAACTATTCTCGGTCAATAACCAATAGCGGAACCTGGATGCCCATATTGGTTCCTACATATTCTACGAAGATCTTTATCGGTCAAACCGCATAACAACATACGTTGTTCCCTTTTACATCGGTATGTTACTTGCCCGAGATTTGGTCGTCGGTGTCCAATACCTAGGTCAATCTCGTTACTGGCAAGTCTCTTTACTCGTTACGTAATGCATCATTCCGTAACTAACTCATTAGCTACATTGCTTGCAAGGCTTATAGTGATGTGCATTACTGAGAGGGCCCAGAGATACCTCTCGACAATCGGAGTGACAAAACCTAATCTCGAAATACGCCAGCCCAACATGTACCTTTGGAGACACCTGTAGTACTCCTTTATAATCACCCGATTACGTTGTGACGTTTGGTAGCACCAAAGTGTTCCTCGTAAACGGGAGTTGCATAATCTCATAGTTACAGGAACATGTATAGGTCATGAAGAAAGCAATAACAATATACTAAGCGATCAAGTGCTAGGCTAACGAAATGGGTCATGTCAATCACATCATTCTCCTAATGATGTGATCCCATTAATCAAATAACAACACATGTCTATGGTTAGGAAACATAACCATCTTTGATTAATGAGCTAGTCAAGTAGAGGCATACTAGTGACTATATGTTTGTCTATGTATTCACACATGTATCATGTTTCCGGTTAATACAATTCTAGCATGAATAATAAACATTTATCATGATATGAGGAAATAAATAATAACTTTATTATTGCCTCTAGGGCATATTTCCTTCATGCCACTCCTTATTCCATAATCCATCGAATCTTTACCCAAAACTTGAAAACTTCACAACACAAAACTCAACAGAAAACTCGTAAGCTCCGTTAGTATAAGAAAATAAAACCACCACTTAGGTACTGCTGTGAACTCATTATAAATTCATATTGGTGTAATATCTACTGTATTCCAACTTATCTATGGTTCATACCCTCCGATACTACTCATAGATTCATGAAAATAAGCAAACAACGCATAGAAAACAGAATCTGTCAAAAACAGAACAGTCTGTAGTAATCTGTATCAATCGTATACTTCTGGAACTCCAAAAATTCTGAAATAAATTGGTGGACCTGAGGAATTTGTCTATTAATCATCTTCAAAAAGAATCAACCTAAAATCACTCTCCAGTAAAAATGGAAGCTATTCTCGTGAGCGCTAAAGTTTCTGTTTTTTACAGCAAGATCATATAAACTTCACCCAAGTCTTCCCAAAGGCTCTACTTGACACAAACACTAATTAAAACATAAAACCACATATAAACAGATCTAGATGGATTATTTATTACTAAACAGAACCAAAAAGCAAATAACAAGAATAAAATTGGGTTGCCTCCCAACAAGCGCTAACGTTTAACGCCCCTAGCTAGGCATGATGATTTCAATGATGCTCACATAAAAGATTAGAATTGAAACATAAAGAGAGCATCATGGAGAATATGACTAACACATTTAAGCCTAACCCGCTTCCTATGCATAGGGATTTTGTGAGCAAACAACTTATGGGAACAATAATCAACTAGCATAGGAAGGCAAAACAAGCATAGCTTTAAAACTTTAAGCACATAGAGAGGAAACTTGATATTATTGAAATTCCTACAAGCATATGTTCCTCCCTCATAATAATTATCAGTGGCATCATGAATGAATTCAACAATATAACGAGCACCTAAAGCATTATTTTCATGATCCACAAGCATTGGAATTTTATTACTCTCCATATAAGCAAAATTCTTCTCATTCGGCATAGTGGTTGTATCATAAGAGACTTGAATACTATAAATTGTTTCTATATTAAAAGAGTAATGTTCAAAAAGGGTAATCATAATCATGACAATTTTTATAAATATAATCATCGCTACTTTTTATAGCATAAGTTTCATCACAATAATCATCATAAGTAGCAACTTTGTTCTCATCATAATCGATTGAAACCTCTTCCAAGATAGTGGAATCATTACTAAATAAAGTCATGACATCTCCAAATCCACTTTCATAGTTATCAAAATAAGATTCAACATCCTCCAAAATAGTGGGATCATTACTTCCTAAAGTTGACAGTCTTCCAAACCCACTTTCATCAATATAATCATCATAAGTAGGAGGCATGCTATCATCATAACAAATTTGCATCTCTAAACTTGGGAGGCTAAGAATACCATCTTCATTAAACATAGCATCCCCAAGCTTGGGAAAAACATTAATTGCAGCAAATATATTCTCAAACATGTCATTCTCATCAAACATAGCATCCCCAAGATTGGGCCTTTTCATATCATAAGCATAATCACTCTCATCATTAATAGTATGGATTGCACCAATAGTATAACAATTATCATCATCACAATGAGTAGTAGGAGCAACATCATTTGAGAGGGATACCTTTCTACCTTTGCTTCTCCGTCTTTTTTTTTCCTTCTTCACATCATGAGTGGGTTTAACCCTATTTTTTGAGCTCCTTATTAATGAGATTGGTTGAATAGAAGGCTCCTCCTCGTTAGATGATTCATCATAAGAAATAATAGGAGGATATTGGGAAGTCTCTTCCCTTTCATTAGTATTCTCTTCATCTTATATTTGCTTTCTTTTCTTTGATTGGCAATATAAGGATTTTCAATGCAATTCACCGCCCAATACATATAAATTTCCTCTAGATCAATATCAAGAAATTTCTTAAGGTTAAATTCTGGAATATGCTTAGTTGCACGTTTCATTTCTTCATAACCCAAAAGCAAACTAAGTTCATTATGATGTGCAAGGGAAATCAAGTCATCACAATTTTTGGACAAGATTCGATCATGAAACAATTTGCATCGGAGATTTAAATGACCATGTTCATTGCAAAGTTCAAAAGTACGGTGAAGATATTTTAAATTTTCAGCACTAACATCTAGCCTTTCTTGTAACCATTTAGTTTCTAAGTACTTATGCCTCTTGCAAAATCTATCTTCCCTATTTGGTGTGTCCTTGCAAACTCTATGCACTCCACAAAAATCGACATGCTTATAAGCGACATTTTCATCATGACAAGTGCAATCATCATTAGTACTATGGATATTCAAAGAGTTCATACTAACAACATTGCAATCATGTTCATCATTCAAAGATCTAGTGCCGAACATTTTATAGATTTCTTCTCCTCGCACTTGAGCACAGTTTTCCTTTCCATCATTCTCACGAAAGATATTAAAAAGATGAAGCGTATGAGACAAACTCAATTCCATTTTTTGTAGTTTTCTTTTATAAACTAAACTAGTGATAAAACAAGAAACAAAAAGATTCGGTTGCAAGATCTAAAGATATACCTTCAAGCACTCACCTTCCCGGCAACGGCGCCAGAAAAGAGCTTGATGTCTACTATGCAACCCTCTTCTTGTAGACGTTGTTGGGCCTCCAAGTGCAGAGGTTTGTAGGACAGTAGCAAATTTACCTCAAGTGGATGACCTAAGGTTTATCAATCCGTGGGAGACGTAAGTTGAAGATGGTCTCTCTCAAACAACCCTGCAACCAAATAACGAAGATTGTCTTGTGTCCCCAACACACCAAATACAATGGTAAATTGTATAGGTGCACTAGTTCGGTGAAGAGACGGTGATACAAGTGCAATATGGATGGTAGATATGGGTATTTGTAATCTGAAAATATAAAAACAGCAAGGTAACTAATGATAAAAGTGAGCGTAAACAGTATTGCAATGCGTTGAAACAAGGCCTAGGGTTCATACTTACACTAGTGCAAGTTCTCTCAACAATAATAACATAATTGGATCATATAATTATCCCTCAACATGCAACAAAGAGTCACTCCAAAGTCACTAATAGCGGAGAACGAATGAAGAGATTATGGTAGGGTACGAAACCACCTCAAAGTTATTCTTTCCGCTCGATCTATTCAAGAGTCCATAGTAAAATAAAACGAAGCTATTCTTTCCGTTCAATCTATCATAGAGTTCGTACTAGAATAACACCTTAAGACACAAATCAACCAAAACCCTAATGTCACCTAGATACTCCATTGTCACCTCAAGTATCTGTGGGTATGATTATACGATATGCATCACACAATCTCGGATTCATCTATTCAACCAACACAAAAGTACTTCAAAGAGTGCCCGAAAGTTTCTACCGGAGAGTCAAGACAAAAACGTGTGCCAACCCTTATGCATAAGTTCATTGAACCCGCAAGTTGATCACCCAAATATACATCAAGTAGATCACGTGAATATCCCATTGTCACCACAGATAAGCACGGCAAGACATACATCAAGTGTTCTCAAATCCTTACAGACTCAATCCGACAAGACAACTTCAAGGGGAAAACTCAATTCATCAAAAGAGAGTAGAGGGGGAGAAACATCATAAGATCCGACTATAATAGCAAAGCTCGTGATACATCAAAATCGTGCCACCTCAAGAACACGAGAGAGAGAGAGAGAGTGTGAGAGAGAGAGAGATCAAACACATAGCTACTGGTACATACCCTCAGCCCCGAGGGTGAAATACTCCCTCCTCGTCATGGAGAGCGCCGGGATGATGAAGATGGCCACCGGTGATGGATGCTCCCTCCGACAAGGTGCCAGAACAGGGTCCCGATTGGTTTTTTGTGGCTACAAAGGCTTGTGGCGGCGGAACTCCCGATCTGGGTTTATTTCTGGAGGTTTCTGTATTTATAGGAATTTTTGGCGTAAGTTTCACGTCAGGGGGGGGGTCTTCGGGCTGTCCACGAGGCAGGGGGCGCGCCCTAGGGGGGTGGGCGCGGCCCCCACCCTCGTGGGCAGCCCGGGACTCTTATGGCCCAACTCTGATGCTCCGTGGTCTTCTTTTGGTCCATAAAACATCATCAAAAATTGGCACGTCAATTGGACTCCGTTTCGTATTCCTTTTCTATAAAACTCAAAAACAAGGAGAAAACAGAAACTGGCACTGGGCTCTAGGTTAATAGGTTAGTCCCAAAAATCATATAAAATAGCATATAAATGCATATAAAACATCTATGATGGATAATATAATAGCATGAATACTTCATAAATTATAGATACGTTGGAGACGTATCAAGCCGAGACCCCTGCGCGCATAGGATTTAGACCGGCGTGCTGACCTCTGTGTTGTGCCTAGGTGGGGCTGTGACGTGTTGATCTTCCGAGGCCGGACATGACCCAGGAACGTGTGTCCAGCCAGAGGGATCGAGCGTGTTGGGTAATGTGGTGCACCACTGTAGGGAAGTTTATCTATTTGAATAACCGTGTTCCTCAGTAAAAGGACGACCCAGAGTTGTACCTTGACCTTATGACAACTAGAACCGGATACTTAATAAAACACAACCTTTCAAGTGCCAGATACAACCGGTGATCGCTCTCTAAAAGGGTGATGAGGAGAGGATCGCCGGTTAGTATTATGCTATGCGATGATACTTGGTTAACTTACCATCTACTCTCTTCTACTGCTTCAAGATGGAGGCTACCAGAAGCGTATTCTTCGATAGGACTAGCTATCCCACTCTTATTCTGGCATTCTGCAGTTCAGTCCACATATACTACCCATTTCATTGATACCAATGCATATGTACACTACTAGGGAAAACCTTATACATAGAACTTTAGCAGTAGCGCGTGTTAAAAAAGCACGCTGATGCTAAATACAGTAGCGCTCTGATGTGAACGGCGCTACAGATATAGTTGTAGCGATGGCGCTACCAAGATAAAAGCGCTACTACTAAAATTCCCACGGCTTAGCCGATAGGCTACACATAGTAGTAGCGATCAACGTCGAACCGCGCTGCCGCTACTTGTTTTGTAGCAGCGCGTTTACGCTGAAAGGCGCTACTGCTAAAGGAAATAAAATTCAATGGAAACCAAATAGAAAAGTAAATGAAAATGAAAGAAATAGAAAAAGGTGAAAGGAAAAAAAATGTAAAGAAAAATACATTAAAAAGGGGAAAAAAGAGAAAGGAATAGTAGTACCGCGTATCGAGGAACACACTATAGCTAGCTTAGCAGTAGCGCACTTCCTAGAACGCGCTACTCCTACTTCTGACTTAAACGCGCGGTTCGTTCTTCCCCACGGCCACTTCCCCCAAATCCAACTCCTCCACTGTCGCCGCCGCCGTTGCCCGTCGGCCGCCGCGCGCTCTCCTGTCGCTCTCCGCACACCCTCGACACCGCCCCGACCCCGGATTCGACGCCGCCCGCCCCGACCTTGACGCCGCCCCGACCCGACCTCGACGCCGCCCTCCGCCCGCGCCCGTGCCCGACCCCGACCTCGACGCCGCCTGCCCCTCCCTCGCCACAGGCACCCGAGGTGAGGACGCCTGCTCCTCCCCCTCCCCTACCTCTGCCTAGGGTTCTTCAAATTTTAGTTGCATCAAATTAGTTAGGGTTCATCTATGGGTGGAAATGAATCGGATGCGGATGTTATCGAATATGGATGCAGCTCGGATGTTTTCTTATATGATGAATAAACTATATTGTAATGCATAATAAAACGAGTAAAATTTGACCACTTATTTCACTTTTAAGTTGGATAATTGGAATATCCGCTACCACTTTCCACCCCTAGGTTCATAAAATTAGATGGTAATTAGGGCAGTAGTTACTAGGTACTAATTAGTTAGTAAGAACTAGGTACTAATTAGGTACTAGTTTATTCTTATTTATAGTAAGTTTATTTAGTAAGAACTAGTTGAATTAATAGAACTAGTTGAACATGTCACATTTGTTGTTATTATTTTAGTTAAAGCAATTTTTCCCGCATCGACGTCGACGATGCCTATCCCGCATCATCGTCGTCGACTCGGCGTAGGACACCTGCTTGACCAGATGGGCCATGTCCGCGACTGGGCTCCGTCGGGCTGCTACTGGGAGGCGCTACCTACCAGGGGCGCAGCTTGGTGAGGAGCCAGCCCATCGTTAACCCGAACCTTCTTTGGTGGTGGTCGCGTGGGCTAGTGACGGTGTAGAGGCTTGAGGACCTCGCGGAGGTGGTACGTCACCGTGTCAGCTAGGAGGACGCGCACGCCCGTTGCTACTTGTTTGCGTTGGAGCAAAGGTTCTCCAATACCTGGCAGGTTCTCTAGGGATCTCACTTGAGCTATGATCCTGTGATGGTTCCCTCTCTTTGGGTGTCCACCGCCCGTGCCGATACCCGTCGTGCGTGCTACGTCTTGAGCTTGCGTTGGTTTTCCCCGAAGAGGAGAGGATGATGCAGCAGAGTAGCATAAGTATTTCCCTCAGTTTTTGAGAACCAAGGTATCAATCCAATAGGAGGCCACGCGCAAGTCCCTCGTACCTACACAAAAGAAATAGCTCCTCGCAACCAACGCGAATAGGGGTTGTCAATCCCTTCACGGTCACTTACGAGAGTGAGATCTAATAGAGATGATAGATAATATTTTTGGTATTTTTGGAACAAAGATGCAAAGTAAAATAAAAAGGCAAAGTTAAAAGCAAAGCAATAATAAAGCGTAGGAAGATTAATATGATGAAAACAGACCCGGGGGCCATAGATTTCACTAGTGGCTTCTCTAAAGAGCATATGTATTATACGGTGGGTGAACGAATTACTGTTGAGCAATTGACAGAATTGAGCATAGTTATGAGAATATCTAGGTATGATCATGTATATAGGCATCACGTCCAAGACAAGTAGACCGACTCCTGCCTGCATCTACTACTATTACCCCACTCATCGACCGCTATCCAGCATGCATCTAGAGTATTAAGTTAATGAAAACAGAGTAACGCCTTAAGCAAGATGACATGATGTAGAGGAATAAATTCATGCAATATGATAAATACCCCATCTTGTTATCCTCGATGGCAACAATACAATACGTGCCTTGCAACCCTTTACATCCTTTGGGTAAGGACACCGCAAGATTGAACCCAAAGCTAAGCTCTTCTCCCATTGCAAGTACTACCAATCTAGTTGGCCAAACCAAACGGATAATTCGAAGAGACTTGTAAAGATAACTCAATCATACATAGAAGAATTCAGAGAAGATTCAAATATTGATCATAGATAATCTTGATCATAAACCCACAATTCATCGGTCTCAACAAACACACCGCAAAAAGAAGATTACATCGAATAGATCTCCACGAGAGAGGGGGAGAACATTGTATTGAGATCCAAAAAGAGAGAAGAAGCCATCTAGCTACTAACTATGGACCCGAAGGTCTGAGGTAAAATACTCACACTTCCTCGGAGAGGCTATGATGATGATGTAGAAGCCCTCCGTGGTGGAATCCTTCCCATGGAGCTCCTAACAGGCCCCAAGATGGGATCTCGTGGATACTGAAAGTTGCGGCGGTGGAATTAGGTTTTGGCTCCGTGTCGATCTGTTGAAGTGCGTGAGGTATATATAGGGAAGGATGCGTCGGTGGAGCTTGAGGGCCCACGAGGCGGGCGCGCCGCCACCCTCATGGCCGCCTCGTGGCTTTCTTGACGGAGGTCCAAGTCTCCGGATCTTATCGATGAGAAAATCACGTTCCCCAAGATTTCATTCCGTTTGGACTCCGTTTGATATTCCGTTTCTTGAAACACCAAATAGGCAAAAACAGCAATTCAGGCTGGGCCTCCGGTTAATAGGTTGGTCCCAAAAATAATATAAAAGTGGAAAATAAAGCCCAATATAGTCCAAAACAATAAATAATATAGCATGGAGCAATCAAAAATTATAGATACGTTGGAGACGTATCAGTGCGCTAGGGTTTTAGTTGTATTAGTGATGTTATATGTATGATACTATTCGGGATGTATTAGTGATAATATTCCACGATGTACAGACGCATGAGATGATTTACTTTTGCTTATTGAATGCATGCTAATTTGAATATTTATTTATTTTATGATTTGGTTTTGCTTATTGAATGCTCATGTCAATATGAGTCCTATAATATATTTTGAAATGTACATCTTGTGTTGCTCAAATAGGATATGTGCTCGCCCAAGTGGCCGGTCATGTTTGCAGGTTACACCTCCGAGTGGCCTATGTTTTGCAGGAGTGTTGATTCATTTCCGTTCTGGCAAATTTCAGGCGCTCGATATGCCCTATTTTAGCAAAGGTCATGCCGGATTTTTTCGTGAATTTTGGCATGACTTGTGCCAGAATATGTAGGAAATATCAAGTGCCCCGGATTTGTGTGTTGAGTATCCTGGTAGTTTCCTTAGATTGATTTTCAATTAATGTTTCAACTATGAACATAGGAAATGTCTAACGACGAAAAGGATTTCTGTATTTGCGAATACTGCGAAGACGAGCGCGGCCTATGCGACAGAATCTTCCTAGATGATGATAGGCGCTTCAGCATCAAGCTGGACGAGAACTTCGAAGTGGATACAGTAAGTCACAACGACAAGTCTTTTTTCGTAATTAAGCATGACATCTGCTTCATTTGCTTCAACTTATAATTTAAAATTTTACTATTCTACTAGCGTATCCCCTGCCATGCAAGAGTTTTTGTCTTGGATAAGATAGGTTTTAGTCCTATGAAAACTACTATGGAGGTAAAGAGAGTTTACTTGAAGACCGAGCATGGTTATACTTTCCAAACAAAATTATACAAGGTAGACACCTACACCTATTTTGAATGCAAAACTTGGCAAGCACTATGCAAGACTTATGCATTTGATCCTGATATGGTTATCATCTTTGATATTCGCCCAGAAGATGATATTGAAGGTAATATCGACATCTCGGTCGATGTGTAGACACCTCCAGTTATACAATTATTTGAGTTTCTCAACCATATTTATGTCTTCGATATTGTTTATTCAAAAATAGTTGACAACTAATTTCTATTGACAGCTTATTTCCATTCAAGCAAACATGTCCGGCGATTGGTAGACATGATCGTTCACTGTCCCGGGGCTGAACTAAACTGTGAGGAGATAGGTCATTATGTTTCATGGATTGAGGATTGATACGTCTCCGTCGTATCTACTTTTCCAAACACTTTTGCCCTTGTTTTGTACTCTAACTTGCATGATTTGAATGGAAATAACCCGGACTGACGCTGTTTTCAGCAGAATTGCCATGGTGTTATTTTTGTGCAGAAACAAAAGTTCTCGGAATGACCTGAAAATCAACGAAGCAACGTTTCAGAATTAATAAAAAATATTGGCGAAAGAATCAAGGCCAGGGGGCCCACCACCTGTTCACCAGGGTGGGGGCGCACCCCCTGCCTTGTGGGCCCGCTGCAGCTCCACCGACCTCAAATCCAACTCCATATATTCGTGTTCGGGGAGAAAAAATCAGAGAGAAAGTTTCATCGCGTTTTACGATACGAAGCCGCCGCCAAGCCCTAATCTCTCTCAGGAGGGCTGATCTGGAGTCCGTTCGGGGCTCCGGAGAGGGGGATTCGTCGCCGTCGTCATCATAACCCATCCTCCATCACCAATTTCATGATGCTCACCATCGTGCGTGAGTAGTTCCATCGTAGGCTTGCTGGACGGTGATGGGTTGGATGAGATTTTGCATGTAATCAAGTTAGTTTTGTTAGGGTTTGATCCCTAGTATCCACTATGTTCTGAGATTGATGTTGCTATGACTTTGCTATGCTTAATGCTTGTCACTAGGGCCCGAGTGCCATGATTTCATATCTGAACCTATTATGTTTTCATGAATATATGTGAGTTCTTGATCCTATCTTGCAAGTCTATAGTCACCTATTATGTGTTATGATCCGACAACCCCGAAGTGACAATAATCGGGATACTTCTCGGTGATGACCGTAGTTTGAGGAGTTCATGTATTCACTATGTGTTAATGCTTGGGTTTGGTACTCTATTAAAAGGAGGCCTTAATATCCCTTAGTTTTCATTAGGACCCCGCTGCCACGGGAGGGTAGGACAAAAGATGTCATGCAAGTTCTTTTCCATAAGCACGTATGACTATATTCGGAATACATGCCTACATTACATTGATGAATTGGAGCTAGTTCTGTGTCACCCTATGTTATACTTCGCATGCGACATAATTATCCATCACTGATACAATGCCTACGAACTTTCACATATTGTGCTTTGCTTATTTACTTTACCGCTGCTACTGTTACAATTGCTACAAAACTACTACCGCTGCTTTTATCACTGTTACCGTTACTTCCATACTACTTTACTACTAAATACTTTGCTGCAGATACTAAGTTATTCAGATGTGGTTGAATTGATAACTCAACTGCTAATACTTGAGAATATTCTTTGGCTCCCCTTGGGTCGAATCAATAAATTTGGGTTGAATACTCTACCCTCGAAAACTGTTGCGATCCCCTATACTTGTGGGTTATCAAGACTATTTTCTGGCGCCGTTGAGCATAGCTCTATTCCTTGAGTCACTTGGGATTATATCTGTTGATCACTATGAGAAACTTGAAAGATGATAAAATTAAAATTTATCCCTCCACTACGAGGGTAGGTAAGAAACTGCCATCTAGCTCTGCACTTGATTCACCTTCTGTTTTGAGTAAGCTTGCGACACCTAAACCTACTTCTGCTATTAATTCTGATATGTCGCATGTTATTGATGATGCCACTTCTGCTATGCGTGATACTTATGATGAATACTTCTATGCTTGATACTACTGTGCCACTAGGTGAATTTCTTGATGAACAACTTGCTAGGGCTAGAGAGAATGAAATTATGGAAACTGATAGTATTGAAGATAGTGATGATGAAGGTTCTCCCCCTAAATATGAATTGCTTGTTGTTCCTGGGGGTTATGTTATGGATGAAGAAACTGCTAGAGATTTTCTTGCTTGCAATGATAGATCTGATCTTAAGAAGTTATTAGCTAAACTTAAACAAAAAACTCTGAATGCTAGAATGAAATATGACCCTACTTTTTCTACTTCACCTATCTTTTTTATTGATAAGGATTATGAATTCTTTGTCGATCCTGATATAATTGCTTTGGTTGAGTCTGATCCTTTTTATGGCTATGATTCTGAAACTGTTGTGGCACATATTACTAAATTGAATGATATAGCCACCCTGTTCACTAATGATGAGAAATCTCGCTACTATTATATTCTTAAGATATTTCCGTTCTCATTAAAGGGTGATGCTAAAACTTGGTTTAATTCTCTTGATCCTGGTTGTGTGCGTAGTCCCCAAGATATGATTTATTACTTCTCTGCTAAATATTTCCCCGCTCATAAGAAACAAGCTGCTTTAAGGGAAATATATAATTATGTGCAAATTGAAGGAGAGAGTCTCCCACAAGCTTGGGGGAGGCTTCTCCAATTACTTAATGCTTTCCCTGATCATCCTCTTAAGAAAAATGAAATACTTGATATCTTCTATAATGGACTAACCGATGCTTCCAAGGACCCCTTGGATAGTTGTGCTGGTTGTGTGTTCAGGGAAAGAACAGTCGATCAAGATGAGTTTCTACTGAACAATATGTTCACTAATGAAAATAATTGGACACTTCCTGAGCCAACTCCTGAGTCTATTCCTAAACCAACTCCGAAGAAAAGGTGAGTTCTATTTCTCAGTCCTGAAGATATGCAAGAGGCAAAGAAATCAATGAAAGAGAAAGATATTAAAGCCAAAGACGTTAAGAATTTACCGCCTATTGAAGAAATACATGGTCTTAATATACCACCTATTGAAGAAACACATGGTCTTGATAACCCGACACAGGTAGTAAAGGTAAATTCTCTCTATAGATATGATAAGGTTGAAATCCCGTCTACTAAGTTTCCTAGCCAATGTTTAGATGAATTTGATGACTTTATGGCTAGACAAGAAAATTTCAACGCTTATGTTGGTAGAGAATTAGAGAGTAATTCTTACATGATTGGACGCTTGAGTGATTATATGTCTAGAGTTAAAGGTGAACTTAAACTCATTAGTAAATATGCTTCTATGGTTACCACTCAAGCAAAACAAGTACTTAAGGCTCAAAGTGATTTGCTCGATGAATTGAATAATAAACATGATTATGTTGTTAGAGTGGCTACTAGAACTGGCAGAATGACTCAGGAACCTTTGTATCCTGAAGGCCACCCTAAGAGAATTGAGCAAGATTCTCAGAGAAATAATTTAGATGCACCTAGTTCTTCTAAAAAGAAGAAAAATGAAAATGATAGGACTTTGCATGCTTCTAGTGAACCTATTGTAGAAACACCTGAGAATCCCAATGATATATCTATTTCTGATGCAGAAACACAATCTGGTAATGAACATGAACCTAGTGATACTATTAATGATGATGTTCATGTTAATGCTCAACCTAGTAATAACAATGATGTAGAGATTGAACCTGCTGTCGATCTTGATAACCCACAATCAAAGAATGAACGTTATGACAAGAGAGACTTTGTTGCTAGGAAGCACGGTAAAGAAAGAGAATCATGGGTTCAGAAACCCATGCCCTTCCCTCCTAAACCATCCAAGAAAAAGGATGATGAGGATTTTGAGCGCTTTGCTGAAATGATTAGACCTATGTTTTTACGTATGCGTTTGACTGATATGCTTAAAATGAATCCTTATGCTAAGTATATGAAAGAAATTGTTACAAATAAAAGAAAGATACCGGAGGCTGAAATTTCCACCATGCTTGCTAATTATACTTTTAAAGGTGGAATACCTAAGAAACTTGGTGATCCAGGAGTACCAACTATACCATGCTCTATTAAAAGAAACTATGTTAAAACTGCTTTATGTGATCTTGGAGCCGGTGTTAGTGTTATGCCACTCTCTTTATATCGTAGACTTGAATTGAATAAGTTGACACCTACTGAAATATCTTTGCAAATGGCCGATAAATCAACTGCTATACCTGTCGGTATTTGTGAGGATGTGCCTGTTGTGGTTGCAAATGTTACTATTTTAACGGACTTTGTTATTCTTGATATTCCCGAGGACGATAGTATGTCTATTATTCTTGGAAGACCCTTTTTGAATACTGCAGGGGCTGTTATTGATTGCAACAAAGGCAATGTCACTTTTCATGTTAATGGTAATGAGCATACGGTACACTTTCTGAGGAAACAACCTAAAGTTCATAGCATCAATTCTATTGGAAAAATTCCATCGATTATTATTGGAGGTTTTGAATTTCCTCTTCCTACTTTCAAAAAGAAATATGATATTATTATTATTGGGGATGTTCATATCCCCGTTGAGGTAACCTAGTGTTATTCAAAATTTCTCCGGTTCCATGTTATTCGGAATGAGTTTGTTAACAAGACTTGATCAACCTTGTTAGTGGATTCTTTTTGATGATCGTGAGATGGATGAAGTTAGAAGGCACAACCTTCTGTACCCTCTTTTTACTTTTTGTTATTTAGAATAAATAAAGAAAAAACAGTATTTTCTGTCTGTTTTTTGAATTATCCATGCAATAAAAAATACCCCGAAAATAAAGTTCTTCAAATGCCCTACCAATTTAATATGATTTTTTCTGGAATATTTGAGAATATTTGGCAGTTAGAACACAACCGGGGGAGCAAGCACCTGGCCACGAGGGTCCAGGGTGCGCCCACCCCTACAGGGTGCACCCCCTACCTCGTGGGCCCATGGTGGCTCCCCTCCACTTATTCCAGCTACCACACACTTCTTCCTCCCAAAACAAATCACCAACCAGCTCAAGCACGAGTTCTAGCTCATTTTGCTGCGATTTTCGATCTCCTTGCTCAAAGCTCCACTTACAAAACTGCTTTGGGAGGTTGATCCTTGGTATGTGACTCCTCCAATGGTGCATGTCAAATTTCTATGGTACCAAGTAGTTCTAATGCATGATATAGTCTCTAGGCACTTGTGGGAGTAGTTGCTATCAATCTTATTGAGTTTGGTTCACTTTTATTTTGAGTTACTAAAAATTTCAGAAATTTTCAGAAAATGATGAGGAGATTTCTGAGGGGCTCTTCTAGCCAAGGATCCAAGGATAAACAAGCTAAGGATAATGAAAATCCCAAGTATAATCTCCCTCGTGTCGTGGATGTACGGTCGTGTGAATGGCCTTGTGATGATTTCTTGAAAGCAGCCAGAATTCATGATGATTTTTACTCGTTGGTTGATAATGCGGGCCTCACCGATTTCCTCCACGACAAGATCAAACAATATCTCTTACTCACCAATACTTTTGTGCAAAACTTCTACTATTATCCTAAGGAATCACCTCCTTCAGTAGAGTTTCATTTATATGATCTGGTTAAGAAGATGTCACTATATGAATTTTGCAGGGTTTGCAAAATACCTTTTGAGGGTAGCCTAGAGGAACCACATCATAAAGATGTGGATGGGTTTATTGGTACTATTACTGTAGGGGAAACTAGGAAGGTTTCCGATGCAAGAATCGCTAGCATACATTTTCCTGTTTTATGCTACTTTGCAATATTTGCTAGTTGTTTCTTAATTGGTCGCGGAAACTATGGAAACCTTAGTGTTCTTGATATTATTATTTTGTTCCATGCTTTATTCCGTGATGACTCTGTTAGTATGGGCACTATTATTGCCAAACGGTTAAGTATGAACTGTACAAAGGGCCCCATCTTTGGAGGTGTCTATACTTCACGCCTTGCTAAACATTTTGAAATACCTATTAGGCATTCTGAGAAAGAAGAAAAGTTGTTACCATCTGTTTTTCTAGACTATAGGAGTATGGTAGCACATGAGTTTATTGTTAAAAATGATGATCAGATGCTCTTGTATAAATTGAGATTTTATAAGAAACACAGTGAAACAATTATTCTGCCTGCGCCCTCTTTGTTTGATTTAACTGCAGGCACTTACCTCGTTCCGCCGGAGGACGTCTCTGCGCTCTGTGGCCAGACTTCTGCCCCAGAGCCGGAGCCGGAGCCACAATTTGATCCTTCACGACAGTCTGATTACCGGTGGGATCCAGAGGAGATTGCCAACCAACGGCAGTCTGATGCTGCATCTCAGTACGACCCCAACTACAACTTTGGATACCAGCCATGGCCATACACCAACTTAGGCCAAAAGCCTAAGTTTGGGGGAGTACGTATTTCCCACCGACATTACATTTATGTTCACACACTCATGCTAGTTGTCGGTGCTCATACTTTTTCATTGTAATATCCATGCTAGTTATTTTCTTTTTTTTTAGCCTTCTTCTTGTGCGTTTGAAAACCTTTAATAAAAACCAAAAAAATTAGTTGTAGCTTTTAGCTAGTTTACTTTCCATGCTTGTAGTAGTAATAATTAAAAGAAAACCCCAAAATATTTCTCGTTCTTCTTTCGCTTGTCGGGAGCTTTTCCATGTAAATAGTTTTATTTCTTTTATTTTCTTTGGGGGTCGAGAGGAGAAGACCATAATGAAAATGTTTAGTGGCTCTTATATGCATTACTATTGATTTAACCAAGAGCCCATATTACCTTGTCTTCTCCCTTGAGTTGAATGCTTGCAGATTCTAGCTTAGTCCATTGCACGAGCACTATTATTATTATACACACCGTTCGGTCGTGCGAGTGAAAGGCAATAATGACGAAATATGATGGACTGATTGAGATAAGAGAAGCTGGTATGAACTCCACCTCTCTTGTTTTTGTAAATATGATTAGTTCATCGTTCCTGATTTAGCCTATTATGAATAAACATGTTTGCAATGACAATTAGAGATTATAGTTGCTTATGCCATGCTTAATTTGCTAGGAGTTTATAATGGTTTACCTTGCGTGCCAACATGCTATTAAAATGGTTGTGATGTGGTATGATAGGGTGGTATCCTCCTTTGAATGATTCGAGTGACTTGACTTGGCACATGTTCACACATGTAGTTGAAACAAATCAACATAGCCTTCATGATATTTATGTTCATGGTGGATTATATCCTACTCATGCTTGCACTCAGTGTTGATTAATTTTAATGCATGTTCATGACTGTTGTCGCTCTCTCAGTTGGTCGCTTCCCAGTCTTTTTCTAGCCTTCACTTGTACTAAGCGGGAATACTGCTTGTGCATCCACTTCCATAAAACCCTAAGTTATTCCATATGAGTCCACCATACCTTCCTATATGCGGTATCTACCTGCTGTTCCAAGTAAATTTGTATGTGCCAAACTCTAAACCTTCAAATAAAATTCTGTTTAGTATGCTCGAATAGCTCATGTATCAACTAGGGCTGTCTATATCTTCCATGCTAGGCGGGTTATTCTCAAGAGGAGTGGACTCCGCTTCTCACTCACGAGAAAATGGCTGGTCACCGGGATGCCCAGTCCCATGCTTTTTGCAAATCAAATCAAATTAATTGCAAACAAAACTCCCTCGAGACTCTTGTTAGTTGGAGGCACTCGTTGTTTCGAGCAAGCCAGGAAGATATCGCCATCTCTCGGTTGTTATGTTGACAATGAATGTATGCCGCTCAAAATATTATTTATCTCTATTTCAAAATCGAGCTCTAGCACCTCTACAAATCCCTGCTTCCCTCTGCGAAGGGCCTATCTATTTACTTTTATGTTGAGTCATCACCCTCTTATTAAAAAGCACCCACTGGAGAGCACCGCTGTCATTTGCATGTATTACTATTAGTTTATATTGGTTATGACTATGACTGGATCTCTTTTACCATGAATTACATTGTTTAGTCAGTTCTTGATCTTTAAAGGTGCTCTGCATTTATGTTCCACGGTCTCAGAAAGGGCTAGCGAGATACCATATTGTTATATCCTATTATGATTGTTTTGAGAAAGTGTTGTCATCCGAGATTTATTATTATTGCTCGCTAGTTGATTATGCCATTGATATGAGTAAACATGAGACCTAAGCGCTATTGTGAATATGGTTAGTTCATCATCTTTGCTGAAAACTTGAATGCTGGCTTTACATATTTGCAACAACAAGAGCAAACAGAGTTTGTAAAAGCATTTCTTTATCACTTTCAGTTTATCAACTGAATTGCTTGAGGACAAGCAAAGGTTTAAGCTTCGGGGAGTTGATATGTCTCCGTCGTATCTACCTTTCCAAACACTTTTTCCCTTGTTTTGGACTCTAACTTGCATGATTTGAATGGAACTAACCAGGACTGACGCTGTTTTCAGCAGAATTGCCATGGTGTTATTTTTGTGCGGAAACAAAAGTTCTCGGAATGACATGAAAATCAACGGAGCAACATTTCATAACTAATAAAAAATATTGGCGAAAGAATCAAGGCCAGGGGGCCGACCACCTGTCCACGAGGGTGGGGGCGCGCCCCCTGCCTCGTGGGCCCCCTGGAGCTACACCGACCTCAAATCCAACTCCATATATTCTTGTTCGGGGAGAAAAAAATCAGAGAGAAAGTTTCATCGCGTTTTAGGATACAGAGCCACCACCAAGCCCTAATCTCTCTCGGGAGGGCTGATCTGGAGTGCGTTCAGGGCTCCGGAGAGGGGGATTCGTCCCCGTCGTCATCATCAACCATCCTCCATCACCAATTTCATGATGCTCACCGCTGTGCGTGAGTAATTCCATCGCAGGCTTGCTGGAGGGTGAAGGGTTGGATGAGATTTACCATGTAATCAAGTTAGTTTTGTTAGGGTTTGATCCCTAGTATCCATTATGTTCTGAGATTGATGTTACTATGGATTTGCTATCCTTAATGCTTGTCACTAGGGCCCGAGTGCCATGATTTTAGATCTGAACCTATTATGTTTTCATGAATATATGTGAGTTCTTGATCCTATCTCACAAGTCTATAGTCACCTATTATGTGTTATGATCCGGCAACCCCGAAGTGACAATAATCGGGATAATTCTTGGTGATGACCGTAGTTTGAGGAGTTCATTTATTCACTATGTATTAATGCTTTGGTCGGGTACTCTATTAAAGGAGGTCTTAATATCCCTTAGTTCCCGTTAGGATCCCGCTGCCACGGGAGGGTAGGACAAAAGATGTCATGCAAGTTCTTTTCCATAAGCATGTATGACTATATTCAGAATACATGCCTACATTACATTGATGAATTGGAGCTAGTTCTGTGTCACCCTATGTTATAACTATTACATGAGGAATCGCATCCGACATAATTATCCATTACTGATCCAATGCCTACGATCTTTTCACATATTGTGCTTTGCTTATTTACTTTACTGCTGCTACTGTTACAATTGCTACAAAACTACTACCGCTGATTTTATCACTGTTACCGTTACTTCCATACTACTTTGCTACTAAATACTTTGCTGCAGATACTAAGTTATCCAGGTGTGCTTGAATTGACAACTCAACTGCTAATACTTGAGAATATTCTTTGGCTCCTCTTGTGTCGAATCAATAAATTTGGGTTGAATACTCTACCCTCAAAAAACTGTTGCGATCCCCTATACTTGTGGGTTATCAAGGATCTTCATACTGTCAAGACAAATTATTTTCCTGGACTTAAAAATCTTAGTACTCAAAAAGGTGCGACCAATAGTGTTCGTATTGAACTACGGTCACATCTATTTAGGAAAGATGGTAAAATGTTTACTATTTGTCCTCAAAACATCTTTTGCATACATTATTTTTTAAGCTAAACTTCGTTGCTAAGTATGTTAATATATGATGTTCTTCAACAGGGACTCCCGATGAATGTTGTGCCTCACTGGATCGAGACTAAAGGTCACATGAGAATGGTTAGCTTACGGCCAAGATATCCTACAATGCACTTTAGTGCATTCTGGATTTCAAAAAGCGAGGAATGCTTAATAGTGAAAGACTGGAGCAAAATTGTGAATGATCGCAGAGAAGTATTAGGGGGCAGCAATCAGAAGCGCAGCCCACGATTAGGAGACAGGTTCATCTGCATGCTCCAACATGATGAACCAGGAGTGCTACACATGTTTTATGCTATTTTACCTGAGAGAGAGCGGTGGGAGTGATTAGCTAGCTAGAAATGAGTTATGATGATTAAATAGCTAGTGTTGGTGGTAATGACTACGATGATTATTATTAGCTATTGCTGATGGTGATTAGTTAGCTACCGCAGCTAGTGTTGGTGGTGATTAGCTAGCTAGAATGAGTTTGAAGATGATGATGTGTGCTACACTATGACTATGATGATTAAGTAGCTACTGTTGGTGGTAATGACTATGATGATGATTAAATAACTTGAGTTGGCGGATTAGATTCAAGTGGAGGCAACATGTGGTACACATCGAAAGTACTACTAGTCCAAACTAGATCAAGTTTGGATTAGTAGTATACTTTTGACATGCACCACATGTTGCCTCCACTTGAACCTAATCCACCTTCATTTGACACATTGTTATGGACATATTGATATAACAACCTCATAATTGGTATTTTACCGAAATTTGTATAACGACGTATAAATACACTAAAAAATAAAAAAATGAGAAAAAGAATACTAGTAGCGATGGAGAGTAAACACACTACTACTAGCTATATTAGCAGTAGCGCGGGAGTGAACAAATGCTGCGGCTATATGTCTTAGCAGTAGCGCGTGTCGCACACGCTACTGCTAAGGAATAGCTGTAGCGCCTTACTAGTAGCGCGGTGTCCCGCGCTACTAGTGGGCATTAAACCCGCGCTACTACTAGGGTTTTCCCTAGTAGTGGTAGTGTAGATCCTTGCTTGCGAGTACTTTGGATGAGTACTCACGGTTGCTTTGCTCCCTATTTTCCACCTTTCCTTTCCTCTCTGTTGTTGCAACCAGATATTGGAGCCCAGGAGCTAGACGCCACCGTCGACGACGACTCCTACTACACCGGAGGTGCCTACTTCTACGTGCAGGCCGCCGCCGATGACTAGGAGTAGTTTAGGAGGATCCCAGGCAGGAGGCCTGCGCCTCTTTCGATCTGTATCCCAGTTTGTGCTAGCCATCTTATGTCAACTTGTTTAACTTATGTCTGTACTCAGATATTGTTGCTTCCACTGACTAGTCTATGATCAAGCACTTGTATTCGAGCCCTTAAGGCCCCTGGCTTGTATTATGATGCTTGTATGACTTATTTTAGTTTAGAGTTGTGTCATGATATCTTCCCGTGAGTCCCTGATCTTGATCGCACACGTTTGCGTGTATGATTAGTGTACGATTGAATTGGGGGCATCATAAGTTGGTATTAGAGCCAACTTCCTATAGGAATCCCCCTTCCACACTCCTTGGTCGAAGTCGAGTCTAGACATTGCTAAACTTTTACTAACATGGTTGTGTCTTTCGGGCCCACGTCGCCATTGGGTGGTATTAGGATCTTTTATTCCTCGTCTATACTCTGGGACTCTGATCTCTCTTCTATTCGGGTTAAATGAATTTGGTAAACTCTAACATTAGGTTCTCATAACAACTTTCTCCCGGAGAGCCCCTTATTACAGATGATCGCCTGCTGCACCAGAAGAATCCAAAGATACTCTCCGATGTTCTCTCGAGACTTTGTGCCGTCGCTTTTGCAATTCCCTTTCATTGATAAACCCCTATGGATAACCACATATTCTCGCCATTCATACAATGTTTCCCAATTGATCTTGTTATTACAATATACCCCGAAATTCTCTCTGTTGTTCCGTGAATCCTTTGAGCTTACTGCCTTGCTGTTATTTGCCACCTGAATACCCCTACGGATAATTCTCACACTTACCGAGTATCCTCTCATCCCCAGTTGATTCATGTATTTCACACAAGTCTTCAAAATACCCTTTGATCTTCCAAAAACCCTCAACAGCCTATTGCTCTTGAAATTCTTGCATGCTTGCATTATGCATAATCTCATAAGTCTAGTAATCTTATTGACATCCTTTGCCATTGTCATTTTGTGTCTGTCGATTCAATATGTTGCGAGTGCTTGCAATCATCAATCAGGTCCAAAGATGAGCTGGATCTCAAGCAATCAAATTGCCATCGATTGTACCCCTAAGCCTACTCAACTTATCCATCCTTAATCAGAGCATTTGCTTTTGATCCGTTGAATTGGAAATAATAATTCCTTTGAATTTGAGCTTTGAATTAGTCAGTTGTTTCTATGATCCAATGCCTTCACATTGTTCCTTCCTTTGGTTGTGTGCCGATGCTCACATCAGCTCCTCTATGGACCATCTGATCCTTTATTGAATTATCATCCGACAGCGTCCTTCGCATACAAAACCTTGAGAAGTTCTTTCCCTAGTACATAATGCCATTGGCAAATCCTATTCTCTGATTTGGCTAACCATGCTTTGCTTTTGAGCAGGTGATATTTACTCTTGAAGCTTGTGGCATATGTTCCTAAGATGCCCCAATGGGTTGAACCAATTCCTTCCCTAATCTGTATGAACCCGGGAACTTCTACGGGTCATACTCTACTGGTGTTATGCCAGATAAATTTCTACACTACAACTTCGTCAAAGGCGAGGAGTGATTTAAAGGTTATACATTGGAGAAGTGGGAGTCGACCTTGAACTTTGTGTTCATGCCCATGGAAACGATGTTGAGCTTATCATGATAGCTTCTCGTACAATAATTATTCACTTGGCATAATTTGATCTTGTATCTATGATTTTGTCCTTTGCAATCGTGGTTCCGACCGTGATTGTTCTTCTTTGATCCCATTCTCGGACAAGTTAAAAGTACTTGCCTTCTGCAGATCATCACGCCTGCCAACTTCTGTTTTGATCTACCTTCGAGTATTACCCCCTGGTATCTTGAGGATGTCAACCCATTACACTACATCTTATGAATTTCTGATGAAGTAGTACCTTTCCCCGTCATAGTCACTCCATGGGTTTTGGGTTGTCATCAACCGAGAACACCGATTTGTGAATTAAATCTGCACTGTGATTCAGTACTTCCAGTACTTTGTTGTTGAGAAGTTTAATACTCCATCACGTCATTCCTAGCCTGATCGACCACATCATTATCGTGCTAATTTTAACTGTGCTACCTGGCCCTTCTTCCCGGAGCAAAAATTTGCAACGATAGCTAAGCTTACTTCGATCTTCCTCGTCATACCCTTTCACCTTAATCAACAAGCTTGATTTCGAGTTTGTGTCGTAACAGTGGTTCCAATAACCTCTTGCTTCATCATTCCTTTGACTTGATGTCATCGCTGAACGATTACATCTTCATGAAATATCTCGACAAAATTTTTCGTGATCATCATCAACATTTTGACTCTTTCCAGGATATCAATCGAATTCTTGATGAGAAATACCAACCTTGTACCTCGATGAATTGTATTATCATTGACGGCATCATTGCCTTCCCTCCGGCACAAACTTGATCATGTTATGGAGCTCCTTGCTATCCAGCTTATGTTATGTTCCACCTTGGATTATTATCATCTTTTATATCAAGGATGTTGTGAGAATTGCTCCACCTCTTAAATAATTCTTGGTATTATGATACTTCACACCATCACCATTGTTTCTTGGTCCCCGTGTTGATTCTAACCGGGACACCAACAAGTGAACGGTGTTGCTTGGGTTCTGTACTTCTAGCAACCCTATTGCTTTGAAGTTGTGGTCGACCGTTCGTTCTTAGACTGCTGGTTATAGAATCACCATTCTAACTTTGGTCATGCTACCTAAGCCCATATTTTGGGTGCACTTTGTAACCAATGTTTAATTGTGTATGTTTTCCTCGGTCATACATCATTATATCATTTGATCTGACAAATGTTATCTCCTTGTTCACATAATTGTGGAAACCCATTGTCAGTGTAGAAACCGGCGGATCTCGGGTAGGGGGTCCCGATCTGTGCGTCTTAGGCTGATGGTAACAGGAAGCAAGGGACACAATGTTTACCCAGGTTCGGGCCCTCTCGATGGAGGTAAAACCCTACTTCCTGCTTGATTAATATTGAAGATATGAGTAGTACAAGAGTAGATCTACCACGAGATCGTAGAGGCTAAACCCTAAGAGCTAGCCTATGATGGTATGATTGTAATTGTGATCGGCCTTCTAAGGACCAACCTCTCCGGTTTATATAGACACCGGAGAGGGCTAGGGTTTACATGGACTCGGTTACACGTAAGGGAATATAATATCCGGATCGCCAAGTTTGCCTTCCACGCCAAGGAGAGTCCCATACGGACACGGGACGGAGTCTTGAGTCTTGTATCTTCACGCTTCAATAGTTCGGACGATGTATACAGTCCGGCTGTCCGGATACCCCCTAATCCAGGACTCCCTCAGTAGCCCCTGAACCAGGCTTCAATGACGATGAGTCCGGCGCGCAGTCTTGTCTTTGGCATTGCAGGGCGGGTTCCATCTCCGAATACTCCAAAGTAATTATCGAACACTTAGACCGTGTCCAGATCAGCGAGGTGATTCTCACATACCATCGCAGGGAACATAGCATAAATCTGACCTGCTGACAACCTCCGTGCGTCGTGCCTTTGCATCATGGCCCAGTCCAACACGAACCGGCGTTTCTCACCCCACCTCGACTCACGTTGCGAGGCGGTTTTATTGGCACGTCCTGCCAAAGCAGAGCAGAGATCATGTTCCTCTTATTACGGGATCTTCCATTAATATGGGCGTGCGTAACCCTGCGACGGCCGTTGGTATGACTCCGTGTGTTTTTAGATGAGCTTCAATCGGTCACGCTGAAGACTCTTGATATTCACCCTCTTTATAAAGGGGCCGAGGCCTACGCCTCTTTTCCACCTCCCTCGCGCCTTCTTGCACCTCGAGTTCTAAAACCCGAGACCTACGCTCTAGATCCTCCAATATGTTTGGATCCATCCCTCAAGGCCGGTGGGTGGCCTCCTCGATCCAAGAGGAGGACTGTCGGTGTCAAAACCAGCGGATCTCGGGTAGGGGGTCCCGAACTGTGCGTCTAGGCGGATGGTAACAGGAGACAAGGGACACGATGTTTTTACCCAGGTTCGGGCCCTCTCGATGGAGGTAAAACCCTACTCCTGCTTGATTAATATTGATGATATGGGTAGTACAAGAGTAGATCTACCACGAGATCAGAGAGGCTAAACCCTAGAAGCTAGCCTGTGGTATGATTGTTGTTCGCCCTATGGACTAAAACCCTGCGGTTTATATAGGCACCGAAGAGGGTTAGGGTTACACAGAGTCGGTTACAATGGTAGGAGATATACATATCCGTATCGCCAAGCTTGCCTTCCACGCCAAGGAAAGTCCCATCCGGACACGGGACGAAGTCTTCAATCTTGTATCTTCATAGTCCAGGAGTCCGCCAAAGGCTATATTCCGCTATCCGGCACCCCTAATCCAGACTCCTCAAGAGTCCTCGAACCAGGCTTCAATGACGACGAGTCCGGCGCGCATATTGTCTTCGACATTGCAAGGAGGGTTCCTCCTCCGAATATTTCATAGAAGATTTTGAACACAAGGATAGTGTCCGGCTTTGCAAAATAGATTCCACATACCACCGTAGAGAGAATAATATTTACACAAGTTCCATTTGCTGACGTATTTCGCAGCATGACATCACACCACGGTCAAGCCTTTATTCGAATCATTTTCACTGTCCCACCTCAGCGCGTTTAGCGAGGCGGTTTCCTTGGCACGTCTTGTCAAAGCAGAGATCGTGTCCCCTTATTCTGGGATTCTCATCAATACGGTCGTGGGTAACCCAATCGTGCCCATTGGCCCGCCTCCTCTATCGAAGGCGAGTCCCGAACGGTCACGGGGAGGGCTCCTGGTATTCAACCTCTTTATAAAGAGACCAAGGCCCCGCTCCTTTTTCTCAATCTCCATCGAATCCGCCCCTCGCTTCGAGTTCCAACACCCAAAGCTCCAGATTCAGGCGCTTCGGACCTTCGATGATGTCCGGCTCCGACCTCCAAGGCCGGTGGATGCCTTCCTCCGTCACGGAAGAAGACGTCCTAAAGCTAAGAGATGCCAGGTATCTAACCGGCGAAATCTCGCATAGGCTGCCTGCTCAAGGGCAGGTTATTCCCACTCCCAAGCCCGATGAAAGCGTGGTGTTCGCGTCTCACTTCCTTTGGGGGCTAGGCTTCCCGACGGACCCCTTCGTGAGGGGGCTCATGTTTTATTACGGGCTGGAATTTCACGACTTGGATCCGGAATCCATCCTCCACATCTCATCCTTCATCATCGTGTGCGAAGCCTTCCTCCACATTACCCCTCACTTCGGATTGTGGCTCAAGACTTTCAAGGTGGAGCCGAAGATGATCAAGGGGCAACAGCAGAAAAGGAGGGGCTGTTATAAGCAAGAATGCTGATGCTCCATGGCCCGAGGGCTCTTTTCAAGAGGAGCTCAGCCTATGGCAACAAGAGTGGTTTTATATCACAGCTCCCAGGGGCACCAAATGGGTGGCGCCACCTGCCTTTCGCTCGGGTCCTCCACCACGGCTGGTGTCGTGGGTCAATAAAGGGCTTGACTGGGGGCCTTCCAAGGACGTGCCCTTGTTGCAGGGCCGTATTCGAGACCTCCTAGAGAGAGAGATCAATCTGGTCGTAGTAACGCAGGTCATGCTGATTCGTCGCATCCTGCCTCAAAACGCCGCCCCCGCCTCGTGGGAGTTCAATCCGAGGGACCACGAGCTCTCCAACATTTCATGGACGCAACACCCGTGGAGATGTACAAACTATTCTTCGGATCACAAACAATGTGTCCGGACTTGACCGAGGACGCATGTCTGAGCTGCAACCGCCCGGATACTCAAGTAAGTAGTCCTGTACCCGGACACGCTATCCGTATATTTATCATAAACTTGCCCTTAAAAGAGTTATCCCTTAAACAGGAGTGGATAGAGAAAGCAAAACTGATCAGGTGTCCGGTCCCCCTCCCTGAGACCACGCCGGATCCCGTGTTAAAAAAGATGCTGGAGGCTGCGCCTTTGGAAGAAGGCGAAGGGGGGAACAAGGAAGCTACTGCCTCCATGAAGGAGGTCATCAAGAAAGGAGGGATCGAGAATCCCTCCATCCAAGGAGAGAAGAGGAATGCCTCTGAAGATCCGGAGGCCAAGGCCTCAAAGCGGGGGAAGAGATCTTTGCCAGAGGGTCCGCGCCGGGAGATGTCCCGGCCGCACTATTTCCCCAAGGTGATCAGCCCTCCAGCGAGCCGTAAGTAGAGAGGGGAGTTTTTAAAAAAAATAAGAGACATCCCCGCTTCATTTCTGAAGATAACCAAAATTTTACCTTGTAGTTCGGATCTCAGCCCCTCTCAGTAGAGCTCGTCTTTAGGGGATCTTCGTCCGGAGATGATGGAGAGCGGAACGCCTCCCTCTGCCATACCGCCTAGCGAGGCAGACGATCCTGAGGTGTCGTCATGGAGGGCTTCTCCGAATCCGGCAGGGGCGGAGGGCAGTCGTAGTGCCCCCCAAAGCCCTCCGTGTCCGGCCTCCAAAAAAGGCCATCAGACGAGTCCGGCACCTCCTGGTGCATGGTCGAAGGAGTTGAAGGATCTTCTCGGGCGAGTGTCTATCTCAGAGGATCACCGTGCATTGATGGGTACGGTGATTGAAAAAATTTCGTCTGCGGAAAGCGGGTTGTACGAGGCCGCCAGGAGTTTACTGACGGGTTTTGAGGTACGTGCAATGATGTACCTTTTGACGATTCCGCATATATAAGATGCGCCCTGTGTAGATAGTAGCCCCTGAGACTCAGTGTGTTGTCAAAAATGGCAACGTGCCGAGGATCATAATCCCAGGTTATAATATGTCGCCCTACATATGTAGGTGGCGGGGCGTCCGGTAGCTAGCCGGACTGATGACTTTGCCGAACTAAAGCGGCAACTTGACGTGGCGGATACCGACATCGCGCATGTCAATAAGCGGCTTGACGAGTCACAAGGTATGTGGTTTCTCTGCGGACACCTGGTAAGGGAGCTTGATGCCCGTGCCTTACAACGTGTATGCTTGATGCAGATGGTGCCGCTGCCATGGAGAACCTTCGGGTGGAGCTTGCCCGAGCCAAGGAGCAGGCGGAAAAAGTGATGCGGCTGCCTTAAAGGCGTCAAGAGCTAAAGTCGAACAGGCTGCTCACTATCAAGTAAGAAGGAAATGGCCGAAATGGCCGTGAAGTTGAAGAATGCTACCGACCGCTACGAGCTTCTTGAAAAAGAAGGTCGAGCGGAGCAAGAGGACCTGAAGAAGACCACCACCGAAGCCAAGGATGCTCGATCTGCGATGAGAGCTATGAAGGAGGAGCTACGTCAAGCCGGAGATATCGCGGCTGGAAAGCCCTATCTGCTGCGGAGGAAGTTCACGGACCCTAAATATGCTCAGTTGGACCGGCTGTGGAGTTCGGAGGATGCTTATCTGGACTTGGCGGTGAGTGCATGACGCGCGTCGACACTTCGGAGATCAAAAGGATCACGAGATGGAAGAGCTTTTTTGGTCGCAGTTCCGTAATCCAGAGCGTCCACTTCCATTAACCGATCGTTTGGCCGAATGGGCGGAGCTGAATAGATTGTCCGGGCTTGCCATTGTGACGCCCGGATAATTAAGCTACAGTGCTCCTCTGCTAATGATGCCACGTCACCTTAATTATAGTGGCTAATCTCGAGTTAGTTCGAAACCGATTCAAATTCAAATTCAATATCAGGCAAACGATAAAAGTTTTCAAATATTAAAACTAAAATGTTCGGAGTGAACCAAATAATGCATAGGTAACTATGGTGGAGAAAACCACACTTTAATAAAATGTTTAAATATTCTAATGTTAATAAAACAGTAACAAAACTATTATTTAAATACTTTTAAATAATAAATAATTACAAAACTATTTTATTTAGGTGCCAAAGTTATTGTGGTAGAGGTATATTTTGTAATGCAAATTTGGGTGTTAATAACATATTTTGCAAACAAAAATAAATTGGGAAATCAAATAAAATCAAACAAAAAAAATAAAGAAAAGAAAGAAAGGCCCACAACCCCTCCTCCCCCTGGGCCAACCGCCCATTGGCCATCCACCCACCTGGGTGCCTCCTCTATCCCCCACCCCGATCGAACCCAAGGGCAACCACCCCCCACATCCCCCATCGATCCAGATCTGGATCGATCATCCGTCGCCAACCCCCACTCCTCTAGCACGACCCCCACCCCCCCACGACACCCACTCCCCTCGTTCCTCTCGCTCCCGATCTGGATCGGGGCGCTTAGCCTCAAGACCGCGTCGCCGCCACCGCACCGCCCCCCGACCCGTCACCTCGGCCTTGCCGCCGGCAACCCACCACCAAGACGAGGACCCGGAGCAACCCCGTCACCCCATCGCCGAACCCCCACACCACCATCATCTCCGATGCCGCCGCTCGGAGCTCGCCGCCCGTCTCCTCCCCTGCGTCTCCGCGTCCACGGCCTCCTCCTCATCGGCCGACCCTGGCCTCGCCTGCTGCTGCGAGCACCTCGCGGACCCCCCACCGCCTGCCTCCTCGACGCCGACGACGCCCCGTCCCCCCCCCTCGACCCCCGCTCCACGGTCCCTACAACCCCTGTGAGGCCCCCTCCTTCCCTTCACCGCACCATGCTGGTCGCCGTCGCCACGAACACCGCACGCCGTCGACTGCCACGCCATCATCGCGCCACAGATTGGGCGCCTCCCTGCCGCCCCTCACGCGGGATCCCAATCACGCTTAACCGCGCCAAGAGTCCCACTATCAAGGCGGCCGCCGCCGCCTGTGGCCACTCCGCTCATCGCCCATCTTTGCGCCAGATCCTCCCGGCCTAGCCGCCCCACCACAGCCACTTCCCTCTCCGTGCGTTGCTCCGGCCTCGCCTTCCCTATCCGTCGCCCGATCCGCCTCCCGCCTCCTCAGACACCGCCCAGCCACCACCATGGCTGCCACAAGCATCGACCTCGCCATGCCATGACACCCTCGTTGGCGGCTCAGGCCTGCGGCACCAGCAGCGCCTGGCCGGGCGCCTGGCCGCCCACCCGGGGCTCTGCCCCGTTTCGCCAGCGCCCGAATCCACTAAGCCCTATGGGCCTATGACAAACGGGGCCCACGCCCAAAACGAAAATAAAAAAAAGATTTAAAAAAAATAGATAAGTAAATAATTAAAATATTAATTAATTAATTAACTAATTAATTAATTAACTTAATTAATCCTAGTACATTAACCTAATCACTAAGTTTAGTTAATTAATCTGTTAGGTTAGTTAACAGTCAATGGCAGCTGGGCCCCACACGCCGCTTTGACTCGATCAACGCTCTGTTGATCACGACATCATGCTGACGTCATGATGATGTCAACATACACTATTCTGGATAATGTTAGAATTAAATAATTAAATAAATTCTAAAAATGATTAAATCTTTTAAAATTAATATAAAATAAACCGTAGCCCGGTTGGTAAAACTTTGTACATGAAAGTTGCTCAGAACGACGTGACTTATCCGGATACGCAGCCCGTTCGTCCGCCACACATCCCTAGCATAGCAAACACGCAACTTTCCCCCTCCGGCTCCTCTGCCCGAAAACGCGAAACGCCGGGGATACTTTCCCGGATGTTTCCCCCCTTCACCGGTATCACCACATACCGCGTTAGGGCACGCCTAGCATCACGCTTTGCTTTGTCATGCATCGGCATGCATCTGTTTGCTTAAATATTCATTGTTTCTTCCCCCTCTTCTTCCGCTAGACACCGAGACCGACGCTGCTGCTGCCCAGTTCGACTACGGAGTTGACGACCCTCTCTCTTGCCGAGCAACCAGTGCAAGCCCCCTTTGATCACCAGATATCGCCTACTCTTCTCTATCTGCTTGCATTAGAGTAGTGTAGCATGTTATCGCTTTCGCTTAATCCTATACCGCTGCATAGCCGGTCCTTGCTACTACTGTTGTTACCTTTACTGTTATCCTCTTGCTTAGTATAGGATGCTAGTGTTCCATCGGTGACCCTACACTCTTGTCATGCGCCATGCTATACTCTCGGGCTGTGATCACTTGGGAGGTGATCACGGGCATATACTATATACTTTACACTATTACATTACCTTTGATACTGTTCGGAGATGGGGGCTGAAAGGACAGGTGGCTCCATCCCGGTAGAGGTGGGTCTGGGTTCCCGACGGCCCCCTCCTGTTACTTTGTGGCGGGGCGACAGGGTAGGTTGAGACTACCTGGGTGAGAGGTGGGCCTGGCCCTGGTCGGCGTTCACGGATACTTAACACGCTTAACGAGATCTTGGTATTTGATCTGAGTCTGGCCATTTGGTCTATACGCACTAACCATCTACGTGGGAGTAGTTATGGGTATCCCGACGTCGTGGTATCAGCCGAAGCACTTCGTGACGTCAGCGACTGATTGACGCGCGCCGGATTGGACTGGAACGCCTGTTAGGCTGGGTCTGCTTCCGGCCGCCCACGCAACGTGCAGGTGTGAATTGGGCGATGGGCCCAGACCCCTGTGCGCTTAGGTTTAGACCGGCGTGCCGGCCTCTCTCACAGCCTAGGTGGGGCTGCGACGTGTTGATCTTCCGCTGCCGGGCATGACCCAGGAAAGTGTGTCCGGCCAAATGGGATCAAGCGTGTTGGGTTATGTGGTGCACCCCTGCAGGGAAGTTTAATCTATTCGAATAGCCGTGATCTTCGGTAACAGGACGACTTGGAGTTGTACCTTGACTTTATGACAACTAGAACCGGATTCTTAATAAAACACACCCTTCCAAGTGCCAGATACAACCGGTGGTCGCTCTCTCTCAGGGCATTGAGGAGGGGATCGCCGGGTAGGATTATTGCTATGTGATGCTACTTGGAGGACTTCAGTATACTCTCTGCAACAAGCTGCAAGGCGGAGGCTGCCAAAAGCGTAGTCTTCGACATGATTAGATATCCCCCTCTTATTCCGGCATTCTGCAGTTCAGTCCACTGATATGGCCCTTTACACATATATCCATGCATATGTAGTGTAGCTCCTTGCTTGCGAGTACTTTGGATGAGTACTCACGGTTGCCTTGTTCCCCCTTTTCCCCCTATCTCTACTCGATTGCTGCGACTAGACGATGGAGCCTGGGAGCGACGCCACCGTCGATGATTTACTACTACACCGGAGGTGCCTACTACTACGCAGCAGCCGGACGATTTACCTGGAGTAGTTAGGAGGATCCTGGCGTAAGGCCCGCGCCTCTTCGATCTGTATCCCAGCTTTGTGCTAGCCATCTTATGGCAACTTGTTTAACTTATGTCCAGACTCAGATATTGTTGCTTCCACTGACTCGTCTATGATCGAGCACTTGTATTCGAGCCCTCGAGGCCTCTGGCTTGTATTATGATGCTTGTATGACTTATTTTATTTTTAGAGTTGTGTTGTGATATCTTCCTGTGAGTCCCTGATCTTGATCGTACACGTTTGCGTGTATGATTAGTGTACGATTGAATCGGGGGCGTCACAAGTTGGTATCAGAGCTGACTACCTGTAGGAATCCCCTTTCCAACTCCTTGGCTGAAGCCGAGTCTAGACTTTACAAAACTTTTACTAACATGGTTGTGCGGCCCATGGACCCACGTCGCCATTGGGTGTTATTAGGATCTTTTACTCCTCGACCGTTACTCTGGGATTCTGAACTCTCTTCTATTCGGGTTAAACGAATTTTTTTCTAAAATCTAACTTTAGGTTCTCGAAAATACTTTCTTCCGGAGAGGCCCTTCAGTCCAGATGATCACCGACTGCACCAGAAGATTTTGGAGATACTCTTTGATATTCTCTCGAGACTTTGTGCCCATCACTTTTGCTATTCCCGACCACCGATAAATCCTTACGGATAACTACTTACACTTGCCATTCTTACGATCATCCCCCATTGATCTTGTTATTACAAGATACCCGAAGTTTTCTCTATTGTTCCGAGAATACTTCGTGCTTACTGCCTAGCAGTTCTTTGCCACATGAATACCCCTTCAAATAAATCCTCGCACTTATTGAGTATCCGCTCATCCCCCAGTTGTTCCTGTGTTACACAAAAGTCTTCAAAATACCATTTGATATTCCGAAAATCCCCAGCAACCTATTGCTCTGGAATTTCTTGTTTGCTTTCATTATGATTAATCCCATAAGTATAGTAATCATATTAGCATCCTTTGTCACCATCATTTTTGAGTCCATTGATTCAATACGTTGTGAATGTTCACAATCATCAGTCGAGCCCTAGGATTATCTTTCCGGCTCAGACGTCATTTTGAACATGAGCTGGTTCTCGACCAAACTATCTGTCGTCGATTGTGCCTCTGGTATATACAATTGATCCACCCTTGATTAGAACGTCTTCTTCTGATCCCTTGTTTTGGAAATCATAATTCCTTTGCATTTAAACTTTGAATTATTCAGATGATTCCATAACTTGTTGCATTCGCATTCTTTCTTCCTCCGATTGGGTATCGATACTCACCTCACTCCAAGTGGATCGCCTTATCCACCGTTGGATTATTATATCCGATGTTGTCCTTCATAATTAATCACCTTGTGAGTCCTTCTCCGATACATAATGCCTTTGTTAAATTGTATCCTTTCCTTTTGTCATCCATGCTCTGCTTTCGAGCTGGTGATACTTACTCTTGAAGCTTATGGTATATGTTCGCAAGAAGCCCCGATGGGATTGAACCAATGCCTTCCCTCATCGGTGTGAACCCGAAAGATTTCACGAGTCATACTTATCTGGTATTGCACCAGGTAAAACTTTCAACAACTAATGTCATCTTCGAAATACGAGAGGTGAATGGAAGATTATGCATTGAGGAAGTGGGAGTCGACCTTGAACTTTGTGTTCATGCCCATGGACGCGATGTATATCCTATCATGGAAGCTTCTTGTAATAATAACTATTTCCTTGATAACTAACATATGGTATCTGTGAATTGATCCCTTGCAACCGTGGTTTCGACCATGATTGTTCTTCTTTGATTCCATTTCTCGGACAAGTTAAAACAATTGTCTTCTATGGATCAATACACCAGTCCAACCTTTACTTTGATCTGTCGTCGAGTATTACCACCTGGTATCTCGAGATTATCTTGGAACTGCATAATTTCTTATGAGTTCTTCATCAAGTACTACATACTCACCGATTACAATTTTTCATGGGCTCGGAGTTATTAAACACTCAAAGACACCGATAACTGAACCGAGTCTACATTACGGTTCAACGACACTTGATAATCTTCTTTAAGTACGAGTTTGTAACCGATCACGCCATTCCTAGCCTGTTTGGCTATATCCTTGTCGTGCAGATTTTAACTGTGCTACCTGGTCCTTATCCCAAGAGCACAACTTTCGACGATTGGGCTAAGATTACATCGATTTCCTTGTCTTATCGTTCCATCTTGAACAACAAACTTGATCTCGAGTTTGTGTCCTACTCGTGGTTCCAATAACCTTCCGCTTCATCATTCGTTTGACTTGATGTCATCGTCGATCGATTACATCTTCGTGAAATCTCTCGACAAATGTGTCGTGATCATCATCATCATTCCGAGCTCTTCCAGGATATGAATTGAATTCATGATGGGAAATACCATCCTTGCCCTTGATGATTTGTGTTATCATCGATAACATCCTTGATTTCCCTCTCAATGTAAACTTGTTCGTGTTTTGTGTTATACCTTGAGATCCTTGCTACCCAGCATTTGTTCTTCTTTACCTTGGAAGTATTACCATCTTTTATGTCCAGAATGTTGTGAGAATTGCTCCACCTCTTAAGAATTCTTGATATAGTAACATTTCTTCCCATCACCATTCTTTCTTGGTCCCCGTGTTGATCCTAACCGGGATACTAATAAGTGAACAGTGCTCCTTGGATTCTATACTTCTAGCAACCCTATTGCCATGAAGTCAATGGTTGATAGTTCATTCTTAGACTATTGGTTATTGAATCACCATTCTAACATTGATCATGCTACCTGAGCCCATATTTCAGGTGCATCTTTCTACCAATGTTTAATTGTGTATGTTTTCCTCGAGCATACATCATTATATCATTTGATCTTACAAATGTTATCTCCTTGTTTACAAAACTATGGAAATCCATCTTTTGGAAACCTCGATGAGTTGTCGCTGAGTCCATCAGCCACCTCATGCTCTCCTTGGGTAAATGATGAAATCTTGTCTTAGAACTCACTTCCATAAGTTCATTTCCCAAGAATATTACATTGTCCTCTCGTCAATTGGTGTCGCACCTTCTCTTCTCAGGCATCCTAAGTCTGAGGCACCCTGACACCAATCAGATCTGAATCTCGGTCAAATATGATGGTTGGAACATTTTCCAAGAGTTATAACATTGATCCTCATATGACCCGGTAAGGTGATGTCATGCACACCTGACCGGAGGACCAAGTGTTATAGTTTCCTTTTTAACAAGGTTAACCATTTTTCCATGAGGAAATTGAATGCCTTGTTTAATAAGTTTATCCCGATGGATCCTTTGTGCATCCAAAGTCTGATCTTTGCTTGAAGACCATGCCAATGCTATCACTAAGCATGTTTGTGGTACTCCGAATTTTAACAAGAACATTTGAAGCCCAGTGCTAAATGTTTCTTGCACAATTATCCAAACACCGTTGTATGGGTAATGTCATGACCATTCTCTCCCTTACCTAAAGGGTTTTCTACATTACATCCTTTCATGCATATCATGCGCTGCTTGTCCTTGGGAAGGATATACCCTCAATTATGTGTTTAAACACATTTTCATTTCCATTGTTCTGCTTAATCCGATATCACATTTTCCTTTCCATTGTTTTGTTTAACCTTCTTGAGGTTTATATGATCTAAGCAGTAATAAGTCGCTGATTTTGTAAACACCTCGGTGTACAATTCACAAGAAGACCTCACATTATTGTTGATGACATTCCGGTAGCCACCGATGGACGAGAACCTTGCCTATTGGCCCGCCTCGTTCAACGAGCAGGAAAATGGTTCTCTTCGACCTTGCTATCGTGATCGTACAAGATGTCAACCCCCTTTCTACTTTTAACCCACATGGTGGGCCCATAACCCACAGTTCCATAGGATCGGAACCTGACTCTCCTGTACAACCTGATGTCAAAGTTATTCCTCGTGCTTGACTTTGTATGTAATTCATGGGCCACTTTCCTGTTGATCTATTCTGGTATCGGAAACAACAATTATTCCGTTGCTTGAAACCCCTTTCACCTTATGGCTAGGCGTTGAACGATTGCCTGGTTGCTTGAAACTTCTTGTTGGACCTTCCAACTTTACTCTCGTTGTGTTCTATTTGTTCAACTCGAGAGGTACTCATATGCTCATTCATGGGTTAATCCCAGGTTATTACCCTTATAGCATTCTGTCGTTTCCGATCTACCCCGTTACCTATTCGTAAATACGATGAAGATCCCGAAGGAAGGATGCCGACTTCGTCATGATGACCTTGAGAAGATCAACTTAATGGATCACCTCCTCGAGAAGAGTAACCAAGACCAACAAGACCCCTTAGAATTTCGCAACCTAGTCCCTTCCCTCAAGACTTCCCTCTTAAATCTCGGGACGAGATTTTCTTGTAGTGGAGGAGAATTGTGACGCCTGGATAATTAAGCTACAGTGCTCCTCTGCTAATGATGCCACGTCACCTTAATTATAGTGGCTAATCTCGAGTTAGTTCGAAACCTATTCAAATTCAAATTCAATATCAGGCAAACGATAAAAGTTTTCAAATATTAAAACTAAAATGTTCGGAGTGAACCAAATAATGCATAGGTAATTATGGTGGAGAAAACCACACTTTAATAAAATGTTTAAATATTCTAATGTTAATAAAACAGTAACAAAACTATTATTTAAATAATTCTAAATAATAAATAATTACAAAACTATTTTATTTAGGTGCCAAAGTTATTGTGGTAGAGGTATATTTAGTAATGCAAATTTGGGTGTTAATAACATATTTTGCAAACAAAAATAAATTGGGAAATCAAATAAAATCAGTAAAAGAATAATACACAAAATTACAAAAAAATAAAGAAAAGAAAGAAAGGCCCACAACCCCCCCTCCCCTGGGCCAACCGGCCCAGCTTGCCAGTCCACCCGACCCAGGCTGCCCTCCTCTATCCCCCACCCCGATAGAACCCTAGGGCAACCACCCCCCACATCCCCCATCGATCCAGATCTGGATCGGGATCATCCCCGTCGCCGAGCCCCCACTCCTCTCGCACGACCCCCCACTCCCCCCCACGACATCCACTCCCCCTCGTTCCTCTCGCTCCCCCCCCCCCCCGATATGGATCCGGGGCGCTAGCCTCAAGACCTGTCGCCGCCACCAAGACCGCCCCGACCCGTCGCCTCGGCCTTGCTGCCACGGCGCCAGCCAAGCCGCCCACCGCCAAGACGAGGACCCGGAGCAACCCCGTCGCCCCATCACCGAACCCCCCCACACCACCATCACCTCCGATGCCGCCGCTCGGAGCTCGCCACCCGTCTCCTCCCCTGCGTCTCCGCGTCCTCGGCCTCCTCCTCATCGGCCGACCCCGAGCCTCGCCACTGCCTGCGAGCACCTCGCCGGACCTCCCCCACCGGCCTGCCTCCTCGACGCCGACGACGTCCCCGTCCCCTCCCCCCTCGACCCCCGCTGCCACGGTCCCTACAACCCCCCTGTGAGGCCCCCCTCGTTCCTTCACCGCACCATGCTGGTCGCCGTCGCCCGCGAACACCGCGACGCCATCGCACCGCCACGCCATTGCCGCGCCAACAAGATTACGCCCTCCTGCTTCGCCGCCTCACACAGATCCCAACCGCGCTTAACCGCACTCCGCAGCTGCCCATCGCTGCGGCGGCCACGCCGCCCGGTCCACTCCGCCATCGCCCATTTCTTCGCCAGATCCTCTGGCCGAGCCGCCCCACCACAGCCCACTTCCTCTCCGTGCGTCGCTTCGCCTCGCCTTCCTATCCGTCGCCGATCCGCCTCTCCGCCTCCTCAGACACCGCTCAGAGCCACCACATGGCTGCCTCAAGCATCGACCTCGCCATGCCACGACACCCTCGTTGGCGGCTCGTGACCGCCGGCACCAGCGGCCTTGATCAGGCGCCCGGCGCCCCCACCCGGGCTCGCCTGTTTCGCCAAATACCAATCCATTAAGCCCTATGGGCCTATGACAAACGGGGCCCACACCCAGAACGAAAATAAAAAAAGATTTTAAAAAATAGATAAGTAAATAATTAAAATATTAATTCATTAATTAATTAAAGAATTAATTAACTTAATTAATCCTAGTAGATTAACTTAATCACTAAGTTTAGTTAATTAATCTGTTAGGTTAGTTAACGATCATATGGCACGGGCCCCACACGTCGGTTTGACTCACCAACGCTATGTTGATCACGACGCCATGCTTGATGTCATGATGATGTCAGCATACACTATTCTGGATAATGTTAGAATTAAATAATTAAATAAATTCTAAAAATGATTAAATCTTTTAAAATTAATATAAAATAAACCGTAGCCCGGTTGGAAAAACTTTGTACATGAAAGTTGCTCAGAACGACGTGACTAATCGGGATACGCAACCCGTTCGTCCGCCACACATCCCTAGCATAGCAAACACGCAACTTTCCCCCCTCCGGCTCCTTTGCCCGAAAACGCGAAACGCCAGGGATACTTTCCCGGATGTTTCCCCCCCATCACCGGTATCACCACATACCGCGTTAGGGCACGCCTAGCATCACGCTTTGCTTTGTCATGCATCGTCATGCATCTGCTTGCTTAAATATTCATTGTTTCTTCCCCTCTTCTTCCGCTTAGACACCGAGACCGACGCTGCTGCTGCCCAGTTCGACTACGGAGTTGACGACCCCTCTCTCTTGCCAGAGCAACCAGGCAAGCCCCCCCTTTGATCACCAGATATCGCCTACTCTTCTCTATATTTCTTGCATTAGAGTAGTGTAGCATGTTACTGCTTTTAGTTATTCCTATACTTTCTGCATAGCCTTTGTCCTTGCTACTCTCGTTGTTACCTTTACTGTTATCCTATTGCTTAGTATAGGATGCTAGTGTTCCATCGGTGACCCTACACTCTTGTCCGCCCGCCATGCTATACTCTTGGGCTGTGATCACTTCGGAGGTGATCACGGGCATATACTATATACTTTACACTATTACATTACTCGTGATACTGCTTCGGAGATGGGGGCTGAAAGGATGTGGCTCCATCCCAAGAGAGGTGGGCACGGTTCCCACGGCCCCGATCGTTACTTTGTGGCGGGCGACAGGGGCAGGTTGAGACTACCTGGTGAGAGGTGGGCCTGGCCTGGTCGGCGTCATGGATACTTAACACGCTTAACGAGATCTTGGTATTTGATCCGAGTCCGCCATTTGGTATATACGCACTAACCATCTACGTGGGAGTAGTTATGGGTATCCCAACGCCGTGGTATCACCGGCACTTCGTGACGCCGCCGATCGAGCGACGCTACCGGATTGGACTGAACGCCTGTTAGGCTAGGTGCTGCTTCGGCCGCCACGCAACATGCAGTGTGCATTGGGCGATGGGCCTGCACTGTGGCGCTTAGGTTTAGACCGGCGTCTGGCCTCTCTTGTGCCTAGGTGGGGCTGCGGCGTGTTGATCTTCCGCGCCGGGCATGACCTAGGAAAGTGTGTCCGCCAAATGGGATCAAGCGTGTTGGGTTATGTGGTGCACCGCAGGAAGTTTAATCTATTCGAATAGCCGTGATCTTCGGTAACAGGACGACTTGGAGTTGTACCTTGACTTTATGACAACTAGAACCGGATTCTTAATAAAACACACCCTTCCAAGTGCCAGATACAACCGGTGGTCGCTCTCTCTCAGGGCATTGAGGAGGGGATCGCCGGGTAGGATTATTGCTATGTGATGCTACTTGGAGGACTTCAGTCTACTCTCTGCAACAAGTTGCAAGGCGGAGGCTGCCAGAAGCGTAGTCTTAGACATGATTAGATATCCCCCTCTTATTCTGGCATTCTGCAGTTCAGTCCACTGATATGGCCCTTTACACATATATCCATGCATATGTAGTGTAGCTCCTTGCTTGCGAGTACTTTGGATGAGTACTCACGGTTGCCCAGGAGCCAGACGCCACCGTCGATGACGACTACTACACCGGAGGTGCCTACTACTACGTGCAACCCACGACGGCGACCGGGGAGTAGTTAGGAGGATCCTGCGCGAAGGCTGCGCCTCTTCGATCTCAGATCCCGGTTTGTGCTAGCCATCTTATGGGAACTTGTTTAACTTATGTCCGTACTCGATATTGTTGCTTCCATCGACTGCCTATGATCGAGCACTTGTATTCGAGCCCTCGAGGCCCCTGGCTTGTATTATGATGCTTGTATGACTTATTTTATTTTTAGAGTTGTGTTGTGATATCTTCCTGTGAGTCCCTGATCTTGATCGTACACGTTTGCGTGTATGATTAGTGTACGATTGAATCGGGGGCGTCACAGCCATGAAGGCTGTCGTGACTCATTTGTGGCCGAAAAGGCCTGAGCTGAAGAGCTATTTTGGCTTAGTGCAGCAGTTCCTTGGTGCGGTGCCGCATATCAAAGCAGTGAGGCGGTCAGCATGCATAGAGGGTGCGCGGATGGCTCTTGCCCGTGTCAAGACATATCATGGAGATGGAGGCCACCGATGTTGCATCCCAAGATTCGGACGGAAGTCGAGTACTGCCGAGCACTATTTTCGTGAAGTTTTGCAGGGCGCTCATTTAATAGAGACGCAGTGCTCGAAGGATATTATGTTCGAATAACATGTATTATTGTGAAACAATGTTTCGATGGAATATAAAAGCTTTTTTATACTTGTGCCTTCAAGAATTAAAAATACCTCCCGTATGCGGCAAGTAATGTATATGTGTATATAACCTGAAAGAAGGCACTTTGGCTTCAGCCCCCACGCATATAATGCGGGGGTGTTTGCAGAAAACGCATTTTCACAATTGATCCAACGTCTTGGTCCTACAAAGGAGGTGATAGCGCAGCAAACTAGGCAACCGGACTATAATGCTTTATCACTTTCACTTAGCCATAGGAGTTCGACGGTGGGGCTACTATATAGCCCATAGGGCACCACGCCACCAATTTGGGGCATCGTATGTGCTGGCCGAAACGCCCTTCGCCAATGCGGAGGAATTCTAAAGATTCCAGCGGGTCACCGAGTGGTTGACCAGTCTCACACTATATCATGACAGTCAATTTTCGGCTTTCTCTACTGAGGTGCTCGCCTGGCCGAACCGGGGGCACAATCGCAGTAGTTCTCCTGGTGCCGCATTAGCCGATAGAGCGGAACATAAGGCAGCAAACACAGGAGCCGGGCAAACCCAACATTTGACCAAAGACGCGATTCGGAGCTGATGCATATAAGGCCTAACTCGAGACGTCGAATACTCCCTAAGGTATTCGGTCTTTATGAAAACGGGTCGAACAATCGCCCTTAGTAAAAAGCCCCTGGTGTCTAGGTATGCGCGAAATTTGACGTGGCCTATGCCAAAACGCCACCTCCTCCTCGGTTATAGCAAGAAACCGGGGATGTATCAAAAGAGACAAAGTGAAAAGGTTTACGCAGGTCTTAATCAAAAGAATCCTTGCCACGGGTCCCTCTTGCACGCCCTACCGTGTCTCCATTGTGCCGTATCCTCGACGGGTGTAGCATGATGTTCATCTCTAAAAGAGAGGCACAAAACACATATTTGACCGAGGACGAAAAGAATTTACAATCTAAACTCCTTTGAAAAAATTTCACCGAGTGACCGTCCTTGAGTGGCGCCCGACGAAAAGGCGCCACACTATCTTCTTGGCGCTTGTGGCTTAGGCGCTACACGCCGGTCCAGCGTGGCAGCCCGGCCCCACTCCTGGTTGTGCAAAGCCTAGCTGAAAGGAGTTGCACAGAGTGTAGTGCAGCGCCCTAACCGAAAGGAGTTGCACTACCTTATATTAAACCTGTTGTAACTTTTAATCCGTGCATCCGATGAAAACGTGCCTTATATGAAAGTTGTACATTTTTCCGTGTTCTACGCAATGGTGGAATCTTCATCTATGTTAGGATCAATTTGCTTGATGAAAACCCTGTTGCAAAAGTGCATCATAATATAACTGACATAATCTGTTAAAATTTACAAACTTGGCATGATGATAGCCATTCACCTATAGCTCTTACGCTGCTTTTCAACCTACATGAGTTTTGCAATCGCATAATGTGTACTTTCATGCCATGCCTATGCTTCCCATGTTAATCATCCTTAAGATGTTCATTTCTTGGATCTAAGTGACTAACATGATATAAGTGAACTTCATTACGAATGTTACATTTTGTAAGATCCATAGTAATTAATCTTGACATCATATGAATACGATCTAACTATGAAAGTTGGAAAATTTTATGTCTACCTTAAGTCTATGTCATTTTCATACCCACTAAATATTTGCATCACTATGTTTTGAGACACTAAAGTACCTAAGGCAATGTTCTCCAGATTGACACGTTAATTTCACCAAGACATCGGATGTCACCAAGCCACGACATCGCCGATAAAATGCAAAGTTCTGCCACTTGGGTTCAACTTGTCAACCGCCTTTTGTGCGTCGCCACTTCGACAATCTTTGTTGATTGTCGACCACCGGGAGCGAAGATATCGGTCGAGCGGTCAATTCCACTCTTGTTGTGTAGATCAAAGTGCTCCTTCATCCTGTTCCAATAAGCATCTCTACTTTGATCACCTCCAACGGATGGACCCTTGACCCTTGCAACCAAGTATTGCATAGTAAGACGCCTTCTTCGTTGGTGTAGTTGCCTCCTCTTCCTTTTGAATGCGCCGACAATGCCCTCACCATCCTCGCCCACCTCGAACTCATGGTCATCGAAATGCATGTCATTGATTTGAGACCAATGCGTGTTGTTGGAGCCAACACCCATAGTTGACATATATGCCTCATCGCTGAAGCTACAAAGTATATACAATGAAGCAAATAAGCTATCTATATGTGTGCATTCAAAAATAACAACAACAAAAAAGTTGGCGAATTTTATACTTTTGGGGCATTTCTCAAACACCTTGTAGGCGTCGCCGCCCGGCTCAACAAGTGAGCTCGTCTGCAACCCGGTAGCCGCCGCACCTGCCGCACACCCTGCAAGCTTCTTCCTCGACGGCTTCAAGAGCCGGAGCCGTCCGCCGCCTTTGTTCTTCTTCATGGATGCCTTGCACTTCTTCAGCCGCGCCGCATTTGGTAGCTTCAAGAGGGGGTCACGTGGCTTCATGGCGGGTTAGATCATATTCATATGATGTCAGGATTAATTACTATGGATCTTACAAAATGTAACATTCTGTAATGAAGTTCACTTATATCATGTTAGTCACTTAGATCCAAGAAATGAACATGTTAAGGATGATTAACATGGCAAGCATAGGCATGGCGTGAAAGTACACATTATGCATTGCAAAACTCATGTAGGTTGAAAACGCGTAAGAGCTATAGGTGAATGGCTATCATCATGCCAAGTTTGTAAATTTTAACAGATTCTCGCCGCTTATATTATGATGCACTTTTGCAACAGGGTTTTCATCAAGCAAATTGATCCTAACATAGATGAAGATGCCACCATTGCGTAGAACACGGAAAATATACAACTTTCATATAAGGCACGCTTTCATCGGATGCACGGATTAGAAGTTACAACAATTTTAATATAGGGTAGTGCAACTCCTTTCGTTAGGCGCTGCACTACACTGTGCAACTCCTTTCAGCTAGGCGCTGCACAACCAGGAGTGGGGCCCGGCTGCCACGCTGATCGGGCGTAGCGCCTAAGCTCCAGCGCTACACATAGTGTGGCGCCTTTCTGTCGGGCGCCATTCGAAACGGTCAGCTCGATGAAATTTTTTCGAAAGGAGTTCAGATTGTGAATTCTTTTCGTCCTCAGGTCAAATATGTGTTTTTTGCCTAAAAGAGAGGAACTTAGTTGAAAAAATGTCGTGCGAAAATGTACGTTATATTAAATAAACGAAGTACAATTCAAAAAATGAATAAAATTGAGCTTTATGGTCTCTTGTTGCGGAGCCCCTTGTACGGGGGCATGTGTTTAGTAAGCCCTTGTATGTTTACGCCTGACTCGTCCAGCCGTGTCCGGGGTCTGGACGACCTGTTTAAGTGCTTTTATTGGTGAAGCCGGTTTATTGTGTGGCTATCAAGGCAACCGCACGATTTTCCGGACTCGAGGAACCCTCGATGTTTCCTTTTAACGAGATGATGCCGCGTGGACCGGGCATTTTAAGTGTAAGAGATGCATAATGCGGTATTGCATTAAAGCGGGCGAAAGCTTCACGTCCCAATAGTGCTTGATAGCTACTTGTAAATGGGGCAAGGTGGAAGGTTAACTTTTTGCGGCGGAAGTTGTCGGGTGAGCCAACACAACTTCTAGCAGAGAGAGCCCGTATAATGGGCATATGGGCCTGGCATTACCCTTGAAAGGAAGTGTTGCTATGGAGAAATTTGGTTGGGTCTATCCCCATTTTATGGATTGTGTCCTGATATAGAGGTTTAGATCACTGCCGCCATCCATTAGGACTTGTGTAAATTGGAGTCCGCCAATTATCGGATCTAATATCAAGGCAGTCCAACCTGCATTCCGTATACTTCTAGAGTAATCCTGATGGTCGAAGGTGATTGGTTTTAACAACCAGTGGCGGGACTCCTTCGGGATTGGCCGTATGGCGCGTACCTCTATGGGTGCCGCTTTATTTTTCCCTTTTGTCACCCGAAGTGAGTTTACTGTTTTGATTTCTTGTGGGAAATTCTTTTGTTTTCCGGTGCTCTGCTTTTGGGGTTCGTCATCGTCCTCGCTTGGTGTGTCGAGCCCCTTGTGTTCGGCGTTGAGTTTGCCGGACTGCTTGAAGACCCAACAACCCCTGTGGGTATGGTTTGCAGGCTTCCCGGGAGTACTGTGGATTTGACATATCTTGTCCAAGATTTTGTTTAAGTTAGATAGCTCGTTCCTGTTATCCTTAGGGGGCAGCTTTTTATGATTCTGCCAAGAGCTTTTGAATCCGGTGTTGACTGTCGTGCTCTTCGAGTTGTTTCCTTTGGTCCGACGCAGGTCCTTGCTACGTCGTGGTTTCCCGTTTCCATCCCTGACTTCAGATGTACTTGGGTCGCTGGTACTGCATCTTGCAAGCCAGCTATCCTCTCCCGCGCAAAAGCGGGTCATGAGACTTGTTAATGCGGCCATTGTTCTTGGCTTTTCTTGGCCGAGGTGTCTGGCGAGCCATTCGTCTCGGACGTTGTGTTTGAAAGCTGCTAAGGCTTCGGCGTCCGGACAGTCGACTACTTGGTTCTTTTTAGTAAGGAATCTGTTCTAAAATTTCTGGGCTGACTCTCCGTGTTGTTGAGTTATGTGACTTAAATCATCGGCATCCGAAGGTCGGACATAGGTCCCTTGAAAATTTGCCCGAAAAGCATCCTCGAGCTCCTCCCAACTTCCAATGGTGTTTTCGGGAAGGCTTTTAAGCCAATGCCGGGCTGGCCCTTTGAGCTTGAGAGGTAAGTATTTTATGGCGTGGAGATCATCTCCTCTAGCCATGTGTATGTGGAGGATGTAATCCTCAATCCGCACTCTGTGGTCTGTTGTTCCGTCAGATGCCTCTATGTTTACGGGCTTGAATCCCACCGAAATTCATAATCCAAGACCTCATCGGTGAAACATAGGGGGTGTGCGGCACCCCTATATCTAGGTGTACCGTGATGTTCGGATACTTGATATGTTGCATTGCTTACTGGAGCTTGCTTTCTTGGCCCATAGATAGATCTAATTGGGCCATCTTTTTTATGTGAATCCCTGTACGGATCGCGTGTCGGCTTGTGCGCGGCGTCGTTTGCCGCTCTCTGTTTGCCATGGGGTCGTTCATCCGACCGGGTGGCCTCTTTGTTTTTTGGTTGCGGGGGCTCTACGGCCTCCTCATCAAATTTAGGCAGTAGTTTTCGCTTTGGGTAGCTCCTCGTTCGGCGACCGTCGCCATATTTGTCGTCGGTGTTGAGTACTTTGCTCCATCTGATTCTGAGTGCATCTTCCGCTGTTTTGAGCTTCCGCTTCTGCTTTTTCAGGCTACGTGCAGTGGCGACGAGCCTTTTGTGGAGGTTCTTCTGCTCCAGCAACTTGTCAGGCGTGAGATCGTCCGGACTGTTATTTTTGCCGGGGACGGGTTGTTTATCCAGATTGTCCTGTTCGGACGGTTGCTCGATAGCATGTTCGTCGTCCACCGGTTCGTCCTGCTCTATGGCTGGGTCTTCATGGTTGTTGTCTTTGTCGAGGCGGGACTTTGAGCGGCGCTTACGTTGCCGTTTTGACTGCTTTTCGAGGGAATGATCCTTCCTAGCGTCCCGTTGTTCCTCATCGTCGATTCATTTAGGTGTATCCACCATCTATACATCGTGAGATGAGGTGGTTCTCCAGTTCCCTACAGGTGTTGGTTCATGTTCCTCCCCTACATCGTCGTCAATACCGTCGATGTCTTCGGAGTCGAAGTCGAGCATGTCGGTTAAATCATCGACAGTGGCTACGAAGTGGGTGGTGGGTGGGCTTTGAATTTCTTCGTCGTCCGCATGCCAACCTTCCTGACCATAATCCGGCCAGGGCTCTCCTGATAAAGAGAGGGACTTTAGTGAATTCAGGATGTCGCCAAAGGGCGAGTGCTGAAAGATGTCCGCGGCAGTGAATTCCATGATCAGCGCCCAATCGGATTCGATTGGCGGGGGCGCGGAAGGCTCTCGGCACCTTGGAGTCACGAGCTTCGCAAAGGACGGGGTAGGTGTACGGCTCAATCACCGTAGAGATCGCAGCCCCCGAGGCGGTGTCCAGCCACCCGTCCTCAATCGGCGCGGTCGGCTCCGAGCTAAAGGTCGGAGCGGACTCTGGTGCGGCCTCCAGGACACTGTTCGGCGGCAGAGCTAGATCATGCCCCTCGTGATAGTGCGGCGCGCTTGGCTGTGGCTCGAACCCGTCGAAGATCAAGTCTCGGCGGACGTTAGCCATGTAGTTCAAACTTCCAAGTCTGACCTGATGGCCAGGGGTGTAGCTTTCAATCTGCTCCAGATGGCTGCTTAATTGGCCCAGCATGCAAAGCCGCCGAATACGAAGATCTGTCCGGGGAGAAAAGTCTCACCTGGACCGCATCGTTTTTGACGATCGGAGGAGCCATCGGGCCTAAAGATGACAACACAGAGGAACTCTTAATGAAAGCACCAATGTCGGTGTCAAAATCGGCGGATCTCGGGAAGGGGGTCCCGAACTGTGCGTCTAGGCGGATGCTAACAGGAGACAAGGGACACGATGTTTTTACCCAAGTTCGGGCCCTCTCGATGGAGGTAAAACCCTACTCCTGCTTGATTAATATTGATGTATGGGTAGTACAAGAGTAGATCTACCACGAGATCAGAGAGGCTAAACCCTAGAAGCTAGCCTATGGTATGATTGTTGTTCGTCCTACGGACTAAAACCCTCCGGTTTATATAGGCACCAAAGAGGGTTAGGGTTACCAGAGTCGGTTACAATGGTAGGAGATCTACATATCCGTATCGCCAAGCTTGCCTTCCACGCCAAGGAAAGTCCCATCCGGACACGGGACGAAGTCTTCAATCTTGTATCTTCATAGTCCAGGAGTCCGGCCAAAGGCTATATTCCGGCTATCCGGACACCCCCTAATCCAGGACTCCCTCAAGGACATTGCGAGGCTTAGGGAGGTCGGATATCTGACCGCCTACATCCAGCACAGGCTTCCCGCTCCAGGGCAGGTCATCCCTACACCGGAGCCCAATGAGAGCGTCGTGTTTGTTCCTCACTTCCTCCGCGGTTTGGGCCTCACCCTCGATCCCTTTGTGAGGGGGCTCATGTTCTATTACGGGTTGGATTTTCATGACCTAGCTCCGGACGCTATCCTCCATATCTCGTCGTTTATCATTGTGTGCGAGGCTTTTCTCCACGTCACTCCACACTTCGGCTTATGGCTCAAGACCTTTAATGTGAAGCCGAAGGTGATCGAAGGGCGACATGCAGAGTGCAGAGGTGCCATAATAAGCAGGAACGCCGATGCCCCATGTCAGAGGGTTCTTTCCAAGAAGTATCCGATGTATGGCAACAGAGGTGGGTTTACGTTACGGCTCCCAGAGGCACAAAGTGGGTAGCCGCCCCCGAGTTCCGCTCGGGCCCTCCGTCAGAATTGGCGTCTTGGACCGACGTAGGATGGAATTGGGGCCCGCTAGTGATGTACCAGTACTGTAGAACCGTATCCGGGAGCTTCTTGAAAGGGAAATTAACCTTGTCAGCATAATTCAAGTGATGTTAATCCGACGGATATTGCCGTGCCAACGCCGGCCTCTCCGGATGTGGGAGTTCAATCCAGAGGGTCCACAGACTGTTAAGCACTTCTTCGGCCTGACGCTCGAAGGGATGTGTAAATTATTCTTCGGACCACAAGTAGAGTGTCCGGACACCACTGAGGATGCGGGCCTAAGCTGCAATCGCCTAGATACCCAAGTAAGAAACATTGACACCGGACACTTTGTTTTATATTGGTCATAGTTGTTATTCTGAAAATCATCCGTGGCCAGGAATGGCTCCGTAAGGCGGAGAGAATCAGGTGTCCGGCGCCATTTCCTGAAGGCTCGCCTAATCCCACCATTGCCAAGATGCTTGACCGGGTGCTCGGCAAAATGCCCTCGGGGAAAGACAAGGGGAAGAACGAAGAAACCGAACTTCACACGCTGCGCATCCGAACCGGGGGAATTGTTACCTCCCTTGAGGAGGGTAGTCGGGAAGGGGAGGCTAAAGCCTCCTCCCCGCGCGGGAAGAAAAGGGCTGCCTCCAAAGACTTGGAGACGGAGATGCCCAAACCAGGGAAAAAGGTATCCTCAGGGGGCTCTGCCATGACGGGCACCCTCACCGCGTCATGCCCACCAACGGGCCAGCCCTCCACCAAGCTGTAAGTTAATCATTAATTAGAAGGTACTGCGTTTCTCCGAGATCAATAACCAGGATTCGTCTTTTGCAGTCCGGCTAGCAGCTCTTCTCCACAGAGTTCATCTTCGGGGGATCTTCCTCCGGAGATGATGGAGAGCAAGACCCCACCCACCTCTCCGCCTCATGAAGTGGGCGACACCGAGGTGTCGTCACGGAGGAGTCCGGATTTGCCAAAGCCGGAAGCCAATACGTCAGCCGCCCTGAGCCCGGAGCGATTGGCTCCCACGGGGGGCGATAAGAAGGGTCCGGCACAGTTCGATGTCCGGCCGGACATACTGACAGGCCATCTGGAGCGAGCTGCACTCTCGGAGGAGCACCGCTCATTAATGAGCGCGGTGCTCAAGAAGATTTCATCCGCCACAGGCGGTTTGAATGAAGCATTTACGAGCCTGCTCAGAGGCTTTGAGGTATTTAGTAAAAAATACACTATTGTTTGGTTGTGAGGCACGCGCTAGGTGTGCTCCATATGGATAGTAGCCCCTGAGACTCTGGTTTCCCGCCCTAGGCGGCAAACGGGGGATCATATAGTAATGATTGTGCCGTGCATATGCGCAGGTATCTAAGGGTCCGACAGCCGACCACTCCGTTGAAGTTGCCGAGCTAAGGAGGCAGATCGGATCCATTGATGCTGATATCACGCTGGTGAACAAGCGGCTGGACGATTCACAAGGTATGTGCTCTGCTTTCCTTATTATGTTGTATAGGAAAATAAGAGATGGGTGTAATATTAATGCAATATGCTTGGACTGCAGATGGTGCTGCTGCTGTGGAATCCCTAAGGGCGGAACTTGCCCAGGCCAAGGAGCAAGCTCGGGTTAGTAGTGCGGCTGCCCTAAAGGCGGCCAAATAATTGAGAGCCGAACAGGCTGCTCATCGCCGAAGCGAGGAAAAGATAGCCGAAATGGCTGTGGAGTTGCAAAACGCCGCCGACCGGTATGAACTCCTTGAAAAGGAGAATAAGGCTAATTCGGCCGACCTGAACAAGGCACTTAATGCCACCAAGGAGATGTGGACCGAGGTCAGGGGTGTGCAGGATGAGCTTCAACAGGCTGGTAAAATCGTGGCTGGGGGCTCCTACTTACCGCGGACGAAGTTTTTGGATCCGAAGTATGCTCCCCTGGATGGACGCTGGAGTCCTGCAGATGCGTATGCGGACTTGGCGAAGAGTGTCGCTGATGCAACCAAGTTTTTCGAGGATCAAGGTGATAAAGAAGTGGAGAAGCTTTTCTGGTCACAATTCAATGCTCCCGCGCGTCCGCTGCCGTTAAGTGAGAAGATGGCTGCTGTGGCGGAGCTTCACAGGTTGTCCGGGCTTGCAGTGCGGTCTGTAATAGACCATCTTTGGCCAAGGCGGCCTAAGCCGGACAGTTACTTTGGTTTTGTGCAGCAGTTCCTTGGGGGCCGTGCCTCAGATTGATGCCATGAGGAGGTCGGCGTGCATAGAGGGTGCACGAATGGCTCTTGCCCGCGTTAAAGCATATTGGACAGATATGGAGGCCACCGTGGTAGCGACCCAGAATCCGGCGGGAGGACAGTATCCGGCTGAGCACTATTTGGCGCAGGTAACAGAAGGTGCCCGCTTAATAGTGGCACAGTGCGCGAAGAATGTCTTATTCGAGTGACAGATCGAACCATATTAAAAACAATGTTATTTTGGTTGTAAGGCTATATTTATACTTTTTGCCAAAAGTATTATTGTGTCTCCTGTGCGGCCGTTATATATATATATATATATATATATATATATATATGTGTGTGTGTGTGTGTGTGTGTGTGTGTGTGTGTGTGTGTGTTATCCGAAAGTTAGCAGTCGTTGGCTTCAGCCCCACGCATACAATGCGGGGTGTTCGCAAAAATATGCATAATCACACTTGATCCAACGCCTTGGTCCATTAAGGAGGTGATCGACAAATAACTAGGCAACCGGACTATATAGCTGTAACACCTTCGCTAGCCATGGAGTTCAACGGTGGGGCTACTATGTAGCCCCTGGTACTTTCACGTGCATCCGAATACGGGCGCGGGTGTACATGACCGGGAAACGGTCCTTCGTTAATGCGGAGGGATCCTAAAGATTCCGATAAGTCTTCGAGTGGTTGAACAGTCTCTCGCTGTATTACTCACCTTCTTTTTCCTCGAGCTGCTTCTTGGCATGGCCGAGCTCGTTCTCGGACCGCTCGAGGTTTTCCTTCAAAGTATTGACCTCCATGCATCGGTCTGGGCGGAGGTCAAAAAGACAGCCTGCAATCCCATATTGACATATTTTTATGACTCCTGCGTTTATCTTTCTAAAGATCCTCAGTCCGCTTTTCTTTCCAACACCGAACCGAGCATCGAGGCTACCGTCTATGCGGTACCATTTTACATATATTGAAATTCTTACCTCAAAGCCTCATTAGAAGGTGCTGCGAGTTTCGGTCAGCCCGCTTTTGGCGAGCTGAACCTTTCAATCACCGCACTCATAAGAGTGCGGTGTTCCTTTTGATGGAGGCGCTGTTGAGCGCCTCAAGCAAATTATCCGCACCTCCGCTTGGACGGAGGCAGCCGGCGTCGCGATCTTGCCCTTCTTCTTAACGGGTCGCCCACGGACTCGAGCCACTTGTGGCCTCCTGTGGCTGAGTCCGGTGCAAAGTCCGGAGGGTGTCCCGTGACACCTCCGGGCCTTCTCCTCCTGGTGGGTCCTTCCGGACCCCACCTCGTGTCATTCATGCACGGGGTGGAGGCAGTGGAAGGAATCCATATCCGACGACCCAAGGACCCGCCGACGAAGCGGGAAGATCATCCTTGGGCGGACTGCAGGGTTGTATGCGGCATTAGAAAGACATTATGTGGCTTAAAGAAAAACTTTGAAGTTATCCGGAGTCCGGATACTTACGATCTCGCCAGGCTTGGCCCTTGGAGGCCAATCTCGTCGTCACATCGGCGCTGGCGGAGCAGTCCGGGGAAGAGTTTTTCCTTCTGATTCTTCGGCCTCCCTTGTTGGGGAGGCCTTCCTTTTTCCCTCCTTCACTGGGAGAGGCTTTCTTCTCCTCCTCGCCTTGGTGGGAGGAGTCGGCCTCGATTCATCATCCGATAGCACCTGAAAACGGAACTCTTCCGAGTCCCGTGGCTGCCTTCTTGGCCTTCTTCTCCGCACCATGTGGTGCCGAGCCAAGAGCCCTGCTAGGCGGGCATCCGCTGGGTCCTTCGGCAATGGGGCCGACACAGATAGTCCGCTCGCCTTCACCAGCCATTCTGTTAAAGGTAAAGGAGTTTAGATCCCATAGAGCCAAACTATGGAAAACAAGTGGTGAAATCACTTACCTCGTCAGCTGGACGCTGCGAGCGGAATCCGCGATCTTCGGTAGCGGATGCGGGAGCTTCGGCGCCTTCAACAAAGACCTTCCGTAAATCTTCCCACGTAGTGTCAAGAGCCCGCTTAGGGTCCGTGCTGCGCGGATCAAACTCCCACATGTTGAAGCCCCGTCGCTGGCACAGAGAATCCGCGGATGAGCATGACCTGACTACGTTGACAAGCTTGAGCTTCTTGTCCACCAGCTTCGGATACAGGCTTGAGTCCGTCAGCTCCTCCGAATCCCCAAATCCGCCACTCTCTTTCCAGAGGTGAGCCGTAGTAGGATGCCAGATCTGAATTGGGGCCGCTGCCCAATCAGGGTCACGCTGCTCGGTGATGTAGAACCACCCCGATTGCCACCCTTGATGGTTTCCACGAAAGTGCCCTCTAGCCACGTAACGTGGGACATCCTACCCACCATGGCGCCTCCGACTCCGCTTGGCTGCCCTTCACAACCTTCGCTTGACATCAAGGTCTTGAGCCACAAGCAAGTGGGGCTGGATGCAGAGGAAGGTTTCGCACCGCCATTTATAAACGCCGAGATGTTGAGGATGAAATTCGGGCCAGATCATGGAAATCTAGGCCGTAGTAGAACATGATCCCCGGACAAAGGGATGAAGGGAAGCCCACCACGGAGGAAATGGGAAGAAATACTACCTCTCATGGGGCCAGGGTTGGGGACGAGCTCTCCTCGTCGGGGAGCCGATGCGCGATGTTGCTGGACAAATATCCGGCGTCGCGCAGCTTCTGATCTGCCCTCCGTGACGGAGGAGGCCATCCACTTGCCTCCCGCCTCCGACATAGTTGGAGAAGGTTGAGGTAAGAAGTGCGGACTTGGGCGCTGGAGCTCGAGTTCATGGAGATGGATAAGCCAAGGAGGAAGAAGGCGCAGGTAAAAGGGTTGGATCTTTATCCCTTATATGGGCGACAAAACATGTGTCCCCACCGCCCGGTAAAACTCGCTTATCCCCAAGCGCCACAATCAATGGCGCGGTTGGGTTACCCACGTCCGTATTGATGGGAATCCCGAATAAGGGGAACACGATCTCTGCTCGACAAGACGTGCCAAAAAGAAACCGCCGCTAAACGCACGGAGGCGGAACAATAAAAACGAGTAAAGGCTTGGTAATGGCATGACGTCACGCCACTAAATACGCCGCCAGATTGAACTTGTGTAATATTATTCTCTACGGTGGTACGTGGAATTTATCTTTGCAGAGCGGACACTATCCTGGTGTTCACAATCTTCTATAAATTATTCGAGGAAGAACCCGCCTTGCAATGCCGAAGACAATATGCGCCGGACTCGCCGCCATTGAAGACCGGTTCAGGCTACCGAGGGAGTTCGGACTAGGGGTGTCCGGATAGCGGAACTATCATCATCGATCAACTCCAAGACTATGAAGATACAAGATTGAAGACTTCGTCCCGTGTCCGGATGGGACTTTCCTTGGCGTGGAGGCAAGCTTGGCGATATGGATATGTAGATCTCCTACCATTGTAACCGACTGTGTAACCCTAGCCCTCTCCGTGTCTATATAAACCGGATGGCTTTAGTCCATAGGACTAACAACAATCATACCATAGGCTAGCTTCTAGGTTTAGCCTCTTTGATCTCGTGGTAGATCCACTCTTGTAACACACATCATCAATATTAATCAAGCAGGACGTAGGGTTTTACCTCCATCAAGAGGGCCCGAACCTGGGTAAAACATCGTGTCCCTTGTCTCCTGTTACCATCCGCCTAGACACACAGTTCGGGACCCCCTACCCGAGATCCGCCGGTTTTGACACCGATAGATAGCAAGTTCATATGGACTGAGGAGTGTGAGGCTAGTTTCCAAGAGTTGAAGAAGCGTTTGGTTACCTCACCAGTATTAATCTTGCCAGATCAAAGCAAGGATTACGAAGTTTATTATGATGCTTCACGCCGAGGACTTGGAGCAAAGGTTATGCAGGAGGGAAGAGTTGTTTCGTATGCTTCACGACAGCTGAAACCTCACGAATTAAACTATGCCACACACGATTTAGAGTTAGCAGCCGTAGTGCATGCCTTGAAAACATGGAGACATTTCCTCATTGGAAATCATTGTGAGGTGTATACGGATCACAAGAGTTTGAAGTACATCTTCACGCAGTATGAGTTAAACCTCGCATAATGGAGATGGTTGGAGCTCATCAAGGATTATGATATGAGATTGCATTATCACCCCTAAAGGCTAACGTGGTAGCATACGCGTTGAGTCAGAAGAGTCATGTCAACATCCTAATGACCGGAGGTTTACCAAAAGAATTAGCCGAGGGATTTGGGAGCTATGTTTGGAAATAGTTCCAGAGGCTATGTAGCAGCGTTGGAGATTCAGTCTACTTTGATGGATAAAATCGAGAAGCTCAAAGGATGATAAGGAAGTTGCTTCTATTAAGGAGAAGATGAGCAAGGGAAAAGCAAAGGATTTCGTGAGGATGAGCACGATACCTTATGGTTTGAGGACCGTGTTTACGCACCAAGTGATCCGGAGATTCGAAGTTGATTTTGCAAGAGGCACATGATTCGCCAGATTCGATCCACCCCGAAATACCAAGATGTATTTGGATTTGAAGGATACTTTCGTGGACCTGAATGAAGAAAGATATCGCAGAGTATGTAGCAGTTTGTGATGTGTGTCGAAAAGTGAAGGCGTAACATCGGCCAACAGGATTGTTACAACCATTGCCTATACCCGAATGGAAGTGGGATAAACTAGGCATGGATTTCATCACGGATTGCCCAGACCCGATCAGGCTATGACTCGATTTGGGTTGTATTCGATCGTTTGACGAAGGTAGCTCATTTCATTCCAAAGAAGACTACCTACAACAAAGGCTAAATTGGCTAAGATATACATGACCAGGATTGTATGCTTGCATGGAGTTCCGAGGAGTATCGACGATAGAGGAACCCAATTCACCTCAAAGTTCGGAAGCAAAGCTTGTACGAAACTTTGGGAACCAGATCGAGTTTAGTACAACTTTTCATCCACGCATGTATGGACAAACCGAGAGAGTCAACCAGATTTTGGAGGATATGCTGAGAGCATGTGCTTTGGATTATGGATCAAGTTGGGATGACAACTTGCCATATGCGGAGTTTTCTTATAACAACAGCTACCAAACCAGTTTGAAGATGGCACCTTTCGAAGCCTTGTACTGAAGGAGGTGCAGAACCCCGCTATTGTGGGATGAGGTTGGAGACCGCCAGTTGTTTGGATCGGATTTGATTAAGGAGTCTGAACGGAAAGTAAAGTTGATTCGCGATAGACTCAAGGTAGCCCAGTCAAGGCAGAAGAGCTATGCGGATTCAAAACGCAAGGAGACAGAATATGAAGTCGGAGACAGAGTTTATCTTTGAGTATCTCCGCTTCGAGGAGTTAAGCATTTTGGTGTTAAAGGAAAATTAGCGCCACGTTCTGTGGGACCATACAAAGTTTTGGAGCGCATGGGAGAAGTTGCTTACAAGTTGGAATTACCCGAGGGTTTGTCAGGTGTTCATGATGTGTTTCATGTTTCTCAATTGAAGAAGTGTCACGCAGAGATGGCGGATATACGACTGAGAGATACTGTGCCACTAGAGGCGATTCAGTTGAATAACGATTTGACCTATGAGGAGAAACCAGTTAAGATTCTGGAGTATGCCAGCCGAGTCACCCGCAGAAGGTCATTAAGTTTTGCAAAGTTCAAGGAGCCACCACACCGAGGATGAAGCCACCGGGAGCGAGAGGAAGATCTGCTAAGGACCACCTCACCTATTTTCTAGTTAACCCGAATCTCGAGGGCTAGATTCATCTTATAGGTTTGTAACATCCCAAATTTTCAATTTGGAATGTTATACATAGATCATCATTGCATATCATATTTTTGTTGCATTGTTGGCTCGATCCTAGAAATTCTACGCAACTCAAGGACCCACGGAGAGAGTTGGGGATTTCGTCATTGTCATATTTGAGTTTTCTCAAATTTTGAAAATAGGATCATTTGATTTTAATTATTTTATCTTCAATTATTTCTATTACAAAAATATGAGAGAGGGAATAAAATGACTTCCCCAAAATAAAGAAATAATGAGGATTTAACAATAAAATCAAATAAGATTTTATTTTGGAGTTTTTCGCCATTTTATTTGAATTTAGGAAAAATGTGCGTTTTTCAAAATTGCATTTAGGCACCAAATAAATGTTCATCTAGTCTGGCTTGATTTTAGAAGCCGGGGAAAATTTATTTCGGGATTTTTGGAGTCCGTTTACTATTTCTTTCGTTTGTATTTCTGCGCAAAATTATTTATTTTAAAAAAACAAACCGACCTACGGGCCGTGTCCGCCCGGGACTCCGGCCTGCTAGGCTATATAAGCCGGGGGAGCCCAGCCACCGCCACCGCTCCAACCCTAGCCCCGCCTCACCACGAGTCAGCCGATCACGCCTAAGGTTGCCTCAGAATCCGTGCCGCTTTTTTTAGAAAAACCGCTCGGTTTTTCGTCGGTTTCGTCGGTTTTTAGTTTCCGCTTTTATTAGATCGGTTTATTTATTTTCGGTTCGGTTAAATAGCGAGCGTTCGTTCATTCGTTCGTTTTAACGAACATGTTCGTCAGGTTAGATCTAGTTAACGAACGTTCGTTCGTTAACCCGTTCATCGTTTTTTTTCTCGGAATTAATCCACGATTTTTCTGATCGCGATTTCCGATCCGATTTTCGTTTTAGTATAACTTTTCGCTCGTTTATCGGAATCAGGCGATTCAAGCGCCTGGAGTTTCGTCTCCAAACCCTCTTTCCGAATAACCAACTTAAACAAGTTTTTGCCTCTGTAAAATTTGAATTAGATCCAGATTGGTAAAACGGAGCTGTTTTCTTTCGCCGTTTGACTTTCTTTGCTTCGTTTGATTTGATTCTTTTTGCAAACCAAAGTTCTTATGTTGAACTTTCTGGTTAGATCTTTTGTTTGAGTTTTACCTATGCATTAGATGAGTACTTATTGTATGCTTGTTTGTTTGTCTGCGATAGAATACCCGGAGTGCGCCGCCTGTTACTTCGAGTCTCTAGGTTTCGCGGATCATCAGCAAGGCAAGTAACACTTTGATCATACCTTTTTTACTACCCAGTTTTATTGCATTAGATCAATCCTCAAACATTGCATGATTAGGATCTAATTAAATTGTGGGATGGGAAGTAGATGAGGTAGTACCTATTTCCTGTTTATTATCAAACCTTTGGGAGTTACTTCTACGTTTGCTTATTATGCCATGCTATGCTAGTAGACGTGGATTGGGTGAGTGTATCCATGATGATGTGAGATTGTTAAATTAATGGTTTATTTAAGGTGGCAACTTAAACACACATCCGGGTGGATTGAGGTACCTGTTTCATGGATTTGCCTGTTTTCTTCTGACCGCCACCTGTGCTCAAAGGGATCATGAGATTATTCATGCTAGAAACTTCCATGTGCAGCCACATGCTACTATGGGCTCTAGCATAGTTGACTAAGTCGTGCGAACTCTTACAGTGGTAGACAAGCTAATGTAGGGGTTGTAGGTTGGTACGGTCTATCACATCGTAAGGTGCTAGCGCTTCTGAAAGACTATGTCTCGGCCATCCGCTTTCAAACACCATGTAGTGCGAGAAATCAAACGGAGGAGATCGAGTCTTGTGGGGAAAAGTGCACAAACCTCTCGCAGAGTGTATAAACTAATCATGGTTAGCCGTGTCCCTGTTATGGACATTTTGAGTATCTAGTACTTGGATATCATGTGAATCTCATCATGTTACTTTAATTAATACTGTTGGTTTTAATGATGATTACTTTAATTGGGATTGAGGATGCTTTCAACCATTCTCAATGTTTAACAACCACCATGATAGTTAAATAAATTTATTCCTTTGCAGAGGGAAAAACTGCTTTACGCAAAACAGTAACCATAGAGCTTTCCACCAGCCGTAAATGCATGTAGAATAGTTATTTCCATTATTGTTCTCTATGTGTTACATTGCCAAGATATTCCATGTGTCGACCTGCTTTCGGCTGCAACGCTTCATGTTGCAGACTTTTCGCACGACGAGTAAGGTGCTTAGGTCGTGGTTCTATACTCAAGGATGCCGCTGGAGTTGATGGACTCGCTTATCTTCCAAGCCTTCCGTTGTTATCGTTATTAGATGGCCTTAAGCCATATTTATTTTGTTAAGTTCTCTCTGAGACATTCGATGTAATAAGTGTGTGATTGCTACTCTGTTATAAATCCTTCGAGTACTATGTGGTGTCAAGATTATCGATCCAGTGGATGACACTTGGGCACGAGATCGACTGTTTGAGGTCTGGCTACAAAGAAGGGTCAGAGTGAACTAGTGATTGATTCATGTGTGGATTAGTTTACCTCTTTCTGAGGTATCTTGCTAATTATCCTAAAGGCATGCTATTCCTTTTTGTTTGTGTTAAGCAGGTAACTTCTAATGGTTGCTAATTATATATTCATGTGCAACAGATTATGCCCTTTTGACTTCGTATCACTTTACTTATACTTAATTACAAGCTAAGTATCTTTTTACTTGTTTCCATTAAGAAAAGTAGCTTAAGCAATATGTGAATGTTATATAAGATCAAAATATTAACATGTAAATCTGGAATATGAACATCAGTGTTCAATGCGCTCCTGCATCAGGGTATAAATGTGCATTTTTTAGATGGAGTACATTCTATTCCATTAACAGCTACGACCAGCAATATCGTCTCCAGCTACCAAAATAAGCACAAAGTCAGGATCACCATCTAGCTAGCCACACACACGTCAGGAACCTTGTAACAATGCACCTCTGTTTCAAAGATATTTTTTTGACCTGTATACTATTTATTTGGTTTGTGTTCCTGTTCTTTATGTTTAGGAATTCATTTATGTTTACACATAATTACCTCTTTACGTTTTCATCGCTGGAAAGGAGACTATAAGAAGGTGCATGCTTGTCAGGACCCCGATTCCAAGTCACATCGACCTAGCCGGTAACACCTCATATCACTTTGCGGCCTCACGCATGGTATTCCCACGGGTGTCGCCTTACCATGGCCCGGGACCGCTTTATGCCTTTTGGCTCACGATATGATAGTGTCGCTAGCATCCATATGACAGAGAACCCAGCCGACATGGCTAGTCGTGAACCCAAAGAGGCACTAACCCATGGGGACATGCATACATGAATCACATCGAGCATGTCGGTCATCAACGATGAATCTGTGTCAGTAGCACTGGCTAACAGGACTCCAACCCGGCTGTAGCAGGTTAGGCAGACTCCGGATGTCACCGCGTGACATTTCCCAAGAGATGTACACAGAACGAAGTGAAACACATGCCGCCACCAAGTGTCCAGAGCAGAGTGCTGGGCTAGCAGGACTCGTGAACCGTCTTTGTAGAAGGACTACTATCGCCAGAAGCACGAGACTACATTTCCCATATGAGAGGCTGCCAAGGATAAACAACTAGATTGTCGGATCCCACTCATACCAAGCATTTCAATCATACACACAATATGCCCGATATGAGTACATACAACATGGCATCACAACAAAACTCTACAACTCAAAGTACTTTCTTTAAGAGGCTCCGAGGAGCCATACATAACATGTTCATACAGATAGGGGTCACATGACCCGACACTCAAGTCATACAAACATACAAGCACATGCAGAAGCAAACTAGTCTGAGTACAGACACTAAAAGAAAGAAGGCTTGACGAAGCCCTTCTATCTACATCGGCCCTTCACAAGTCTTGGACCACCACCTGGGTGGCTAGTCACTCGTCCAGGTCAAGGTCTACATAGAACACATCGGAGGGGGCGGTGTTGTCGTCTGAAAACATTAATTAAAGCAACGTGAGTACGGAGGTACTCAGCAAGTCTTACAACAAAATCCTACTATGCATGCACATTCTCAAGAAGGTAGTGGAGTTATAGCAGCAAGCCAGCTTTGACTCTTGGCTAAGCTATCCTACGTGACACCACTTGAAAAGCATTTGTCGCACACGAGTCCACTAATCACCAACACAATACTCCACCGTGGATCCTCTCTCGTCAACCCACGAGAGGGCCATCCGCGGTACTCACACTTATCTTGAGGCTTTTAGTAGTATCCATTTACTTGTCTATGAACTGTATAGGTGACCAAGTAGTCCTTTACCATGACACGGCTATTCAATAGTTTCATACCCTGCAGGGTGTACTTCTTCATACACGCTCACCACTTATCGCCGTTACACGACGTACTCGACAACCTTCAAGCGGAAGCCCAGCGAGGGTGTCGGCCACGACCGACTAAACACACGAGTCCCTAGTCCAGTTTATCGCCTATTCGGTTCCATCCGCAGGAGTCCGCCGAGGTTTCCACTAACGGTCCCGAACGATGTGTGCAGGGTTCCCGAGACACCAAACGGGCGAATCGGTACACCGGCCACGTGCCTACCGCAACACAGCCCACCCCTAAGGTCAGCGCTGCGTGCCCCCAAAGATGCTACAAACACCGTAAACTACTTTGCAACTCCGGACAGAGGACAAGAGTGGTTAATAAGTCGAGAGGGTCCATTGGTTTCGGCCCAATGCGTGGTAGTAGCTAAATCTTAAATCACACACACGATCTCAGTTCTTAAGGATGGCTTCAATGAAACAACCCACCATGTACTCCTACATGGCCTCTCATCGATACCTTTACCAAATCGTGTTCAACACTTCACTCTCGTTACGACACAACCTTTCACTCTAGTTCATCATCCCGATGAGCCGCACGACACAACTCTAAGCATAGCAAGCATAGCATGGTAGGAACACAAATATGGATCAATCAACTCCTACACATGCTAGTGGTTTTCATCTAGTTACTGTGGCAATGACAGGTCATGCAAAGGAAGTGGGTTCAACTACCGCAACACACAACAGTTTGAATTGTGTTGTCTTAATGCAATAAGCAAGAGCGTTTAGATCACGGGTTTGTATCGAATGATCAATGGGTTGCTTGCCCGATGTAGTGGTAGCAGTATCGCCTTCGATCGGATATTCGGGTTATCCTCGAGATGTAACCTACCACGAAAGACACAAATAACATAATCAACACATGACGATATGCAACAATATGATGCATGCTATGACATGGCAATATGAATGTGTCTTGGCCTAATGCAAGCTAGAACAGAAATTAATGAACTCATTTGAATCAAAGATTCAAATGTTAGTTCATTTAACATAGCCATATTAGTGCATTATCTTATTCTGCTTAAACAGCAAGGTTAACTTGTTCTGTCATGCATGAAACCATTACCAATGGATATATTGAATTTTTCTGATCAAAATTCATATATAAATCTTTGCATTTGGAGTTACAGATTAGTTTCTATGAATTTTTGAAGTTTGCAACAATTTCTGAATTTTACGTATAAAAGTAAATCCGAAATTAGTTATTATGCCAAGAAGCGCGCGTGGTGACGCCGGTGGTCAAAGGGGCGCCCAGTCAACCTGACCAGTGGGTCCCGCATGTCAAGATTTAATTAAACTAACTAATTTTAGTTAAAACTAATCTGGGTTAATTAGCAGAGGGGGGCCCCACTTGTCATAGACTCAGGGGAGTCAAACTGGGCCCACCCTAGTCAAAGTCAAAGGTCAACACGCCGGCGTTTAGCCACCGGCGGGGCCAGACGCGGCGGTGAGAGTGCATTTGTGCATTCCGGCGACCAAATGAGCAGGGGAGGCCATCTACGTGTAGCCGGGAACAAGCCGCAGCGTTTGGTGGCGGTGGTTGAGCTCGAGGTGGCCGGAAACGTCGCCGGCGACAACCTTGGCGGTTGCCGGAGTCGGGTGAAGATGGACCCGTGGCTACGGGGCACGGCAAGGCGCGTGGGGTGGTGTGTTGGACTCCTGGGGATGCAGCGAGTGTGTTAGACACGGTGGGGTGGCCGGTGGTTGGCCGGAGACACGTCGGCGACGAGCTCGGCGGTGGCGCGTGCGGTGAAGCTCCATGGGGTCGCTGCGGTGTTCGGGAGTGAGAACGAGAAGGGGGAGGAGGTAGCTGAGCTCACGGCGGTCACGACGGTGCAGTCGACGCGGTCGGGGATGAGCTGGTGCGGCGGCGACGGCAAATGGGATCTCCGGCGGTGGTGGAGTCGGGCGAGGTCGGTGCAGCGGCTCCGAGGCAAGCGAGCGCTCGGGGCTCGGCTTGCTCGAAGGAGAGGAGGGCGGCGGAGCTCCTGGACACGGTGGCGCGGCGCAGGGACGACGGGGAGCACGGGTTTCACGGTGGCGCGGGCGCGGTAGCGTCGGCCATGGTGCGGGCGAGCGACGGGGAGGAGCTGGGGAGGAGAGGGCGTTTCTGCGAGCTCGGGGGAGGAATGGGTGACCGACCCAGGGCGGCAGAGCGGTGAGAGGAGGAGGCAGGGCGGCGGGCAGCTACGTGGTGCACGCTAGTGCCGCCGTCGAGCACCTGGCTGCCTGCCTGGCCAAGCCAAGCAGCTCGCTGGAGCGGTGGCTGGGCTGGGCCGGCAGGTGGGCTTGCCAGATGGGCGCCAGGTAAGCCTCTGCTTGCTTTGGTTTTTCCTTTTTCTATTATTCTGCAAGTTTGTGGACTTATTAAAAATAGTTAGGCACTTCTAAAAATCCTGAAAATAATCAGAAGCTCTGTTTAGAAAATCTCCAACAGCCCACACTTATTTTCAGAATTATTTGAGCATTCAAAATATTTACTAGCATTTAAATGCCCAAATGCAATTTACATATGATTTAATTCAATGACCTTCAGTTGACCTGGAAAATTGTGCACCAATTTTGCCAGAGGTTCTAACCCAAGACAAAGAGGGTGAACTTTTTAGAAGGGCAATTCAGGTTCATTGAAAATATTTTTAGTTAACCTTAGTTGAATTCAGAGGGGTTCTAGGGGTTCTGTCTTCCCCACTTCAGGTTTCTGATGAAAAGTAGACATGATGCAACACTCTAATGCATGGACTAGCTAGGATGTGACAACTCACCCCCACTCAAAAGAATCTCGTCCGAGATTTTGGATCCGCTGGAAGAAGGTGGGTACTCAAATCAAAGACGATCCTCCCTTTCCCAAGTAGCTTCTTGCTCGGAATGGTTTGACCATTGAACCTTGAGAAACTTGATATTCTGGCATCGAGTGGTACGCTCGGCTTGATCAAGGATACAAACGGGATATTCTCGATATGTGAGATTTTCTTGGAGATCAAGCATTTCATGGTCCACTCCACGGATAGGATCCGAGAAGCAACGCGTGAGTTGAGAAACGTGGAAGACATCATGAACTCTGGAAAGATGCGGAGGTAGTTCCAATTGGTAGGCAACTTCTCCTTGTTTGGCAAGAATGCGAAAGGGTCCAATGTAACGAGGAGCCAATTTTCCTTTGATGCCGAATCGATGGGTTCCCTTTAAAGGTGTAACCCGAAGGTAAGCCTTCTCGCCAACTTCATAAGTCATAGGCTTATGCTTGCGGTCATGTTGGCTCTTTTGACGAGATTGGGCTGTTTGCAATTTCTCACGAATAACGCGTACTGCTTTTACGCTTCTGGATCATATCCGGCCAAAGAGTTGTCTTTCCCGGTTTCTCACCGCTTAAGAGGCCTTCACATTTTCGTCCATAGAGAACTTTGAAAGGAGCTTTGCCCAAGCTAGCTTGATAACTATTGTTATAAGCTTAACTTCGGCGAATGGAAGGCATTTCTCCCAATTCATACCGAAAGAGATGATGAAGCTCAAGCATATCCTCCAGAATTTGATTGACTCGTTCTACTTGACCACTTGATTGAGGATGGAAGGCGGTGCTAAAGGAGAGACGAGTTCCCATAGCATTTTGGAAACTTTCCCAAAATCGAAAGGTGAAGAGACTTCCACGGTCTGAGTTAATCTCCAATGAACACCATGAAGAGACACTACTCGGGAGATGTACAAATCAGCTAGCTGGCTAGCGGTTATACTCTCACGAACGGGTAGGAAGTGGGTGTCGCGACCGGTTTTCCGGGTATTAAATTCCAGAAAATGGCCGTTGTGCTCACCAGCCCCAGGATAACTGTTAGCTGATGAGGCACCAACTTGATACATAATTTCCAAGCAAAACACAAAAATATGTAGTACAAGACCATTCTGGTCTGTGAGTACAACAAATGGTTTCTAGTGGTTGATGGCGGAAGCGGGTTGTGAATCATCATCGTCTATGGGACTCCATTTCCCACAGGAACAGCTGACCAGGTTAACTCCTATCTTCACGAGGCTGCTATCACTGTTGCTTAGGTTCCGGGGCTGTCAACATGGTCGCTCCTCTCCGTGCAAGAAATCTGGCCAAGACAATAGCCAGGGACAAGCCTGTGAGTACTTTGAATGTACTCGCAAACATTAGGAACACAGGAATAATATAACAATGATGTACTGAAAATATTTTATGCTCATGACGCCAGTCACAAAAGATAACAAAAATCCTGATGCACGCAAGCATGTTATTTATGAATATGTCATAACATAGTAGTATTAAAATTATGAAGTAAATAACAAGCATGCCACAGTCGGGCGTCTTAGCGACACCACATAAAGGGCTTTAAAAGAAATGCCACGATCAAGGCCTCAAATGACACCACATAAAGGGCTTTAAAAGAAATGCCACAATCGGGCATCTTAGCGACACCACATAAAGGGCTTTAAAATAAATGCCACAACAAAGGCCTTAGCGTCACCACATAAAGGGATTTAAAAGAAATGCCACGGTCAGGCGTCTCAAATGACACCACATAAAGGGCTTTAAAAGAAATGCCACAATCAGGCGCCTCAGCGACACCACATAAAGGGCTTTAAAAGAAATGCCACGGTCAGGCGCCTCAAATGACACCACATAAAGGGCTTTAAAAGAAATGCCACAATGGGTCAGAATAACACCCCTAAGTAACTTTCCATATTTGTAACTCCAACTCTTGCCATTTTCGGCATTGTGATATGATATTCCCTCCGTTGTTGGGTTTTTTCTTCTTTGCATTTTTCCATGTCATGCATTTTACATCATGTCATCATGTGCATCGCATTTGCATACGTGTTCGCCTCATGATTTCGAGCAATTTTCCGTTGTCCGCTTTTGCAATCCGGCACTCCTATCTCCCGGCGCCCCTTTTACGTTTTTCCGTGAGCGGGCACTAAACCTTCTCGGAATGGACCGAGGTTTGTCAAGTGGCCTTGGTATACCACCCGTAGACCACCGGTCAAGTTTCGGGTCATTTGGAGCTCGTTTGGTACTCCAACGGTTAACCGCACTCTCGCAAAGGCCTCTTTTGAGTTGCAGCCCAACACCCCTTCAGAATAGTCCAATAACCCATCCAAGTCACTTCCATGCTCTCCGTCGTTCGATCACGATCGTGTGGGCGAAAACTACACCTCATTTGGACTCTCCTAGCTCCCTCTATGCCTATTTAAACACCTCCCCGTCCAAACCGGGTCTTCTTCCTCCGAAACCCTAAAACTCCTCCTCACTTTCAGACGGACACGTCCGCCGCCGCCGGACGAAAACCGCCGCCACGTCCGAACCAGTCCGCATACACGTGTCAGCGCCAGCCGCCATCAAGGCCCGCCAGCTGGCCAGCGGGCCCGCTGCTCATCAAGCGCGCCAAGCGCGCCGCGCCGCCGCCGCGACGAACCCGCCTCCTCGCGGATTCGCCCGCTGCCGCCGCCGCCGCCGCTCGTCGCCACCGCCTCCCATGCCCTCCAGCGCCGCGCCCGCCGACCACCGCCTCGCCTCTCCGGCCACGGCTCCCAGCCTTGCCGCCGTCGCCCGCCCGCCTCGCTGCCGCCGCCACCATCAGGCGCCCGGCCGCCCTCCGCCGGCGACCTCCCAGCCTCCCGCCTCTTCTCCTCTCTGGCGAACCGCCGCCGCCCTCGATCCGATCGGGCCGGATCCCGATCCGGATCCCGGTTGACTTCTTCCCCCTCTCAAATTCTTCTAAGTTTTAATCCTGTGTATATTTTGTGGCATTTTCTACGTAGCATATCTTTGCATCTGTAGCTCCATTTTGCGCGTGTAATATATCAAAATGTTCGTCTCGAAGAGTAGATCATTTAATCTCATTGCATCATTTTCATTTGAGCTCATCTTGATGCCCTAAATGCTGTTGGAAGAGGGCTATGTGATGTTAGTTTCGCTTTAATGTAACTTGCACTTTTGTTATTTTTGCCATGATTGATGTGTGCACCCTATGAATTTGAGTCCTACATGTGTTTTGTAATATGCCATTCCATCTTTCCAGGGTGTATGCTATGTATTTTTGTGATCTATGTGGTGACTAGCACAAACATGCAAAGTAGGTGTCCCGATGTTGCTGTTTTCAATACTGTTTAGTCGATATTTTGATGCCATGTTAACTTGATCCTACCGAGATCCATGCATAATTTGAGATACTTCAGTAAGGATGTTTTGTTAAACATGTCTTGCTCTATCCATACATGCCCTTGTTTGCAATTATGGAGTACCATAGCTTGAGTCAATCGAGCTCTACTTTTGCTATCAAATGTTTCCTGGCAGATTGTTTACATGTTATTCAATTTTGCCAAGGTTTTTGTGGTTGATCCGTATGTGCTATGATGTCTTGCCATGTATATCTTCTATGCCATGTCTTCTTGATGTATGTATGCTTAGTTTATCATGAAAGGCTCTGTAGTGAGTGCATCGAGCTCTTTAACATGCCTACTTGTTATCAGTTTTGACATGCCATGTTGTCAATCATAACTAAACTTGCGATATTGACTTGGGTGTTACTATATTTTCTGATCCTTTTTGGCTTATGGTCAGTAAGGGACTTTTGTTCTATGCTTTGATTAGATTCATGCCATGCCATGTTTTGCTATTATAAGGTCCTGTAGCATGTAGTTTTGCTGCTCTGAACATTGCTACCTGATGCTGTTTTTGCCATGTCCAGCCTGATATTTTGTGCACTTTTGCCATGCTTGTTTGAACCTGTTATGATGTGATTTAGCCGTAGCTCAGTGCTCATCTTTTGTCGAGCATCTTGTGTAGATCACTGCCATATACTTTTTTGGTACGTTTGGGTGCAGTAGCTTAATTTCTTGTTGCTTGCTAAGTGGTATCATGCTGTTAATGGCAGATTTGTGCCATTCTTGTTTTGCTTGTCATTTGCAAACCGTGCATCCGATTCCGGTGATCTTTATATCGATTTCAACCGAAATCATCTCATCTTTCCAGTGGCATACTTGGTTTGCCAAGTTGATGACTGGTTCATCATTTTCCTTCCGGAGCGCGCTTACGCATTGCATATCACATCTCGCATATCATGTCATGTTTTGCATCATGTTGCTTGTGCATTGCACCGTGATTTATTGTGGTTCCTTTGCTTGTGTTCTTGCTTTGGGTAGAGCCGGGAGACGAGTATGTGAACGAGGAACCTGTTGAGAACGCTTACGAGGATCAAGCTTTCGACAACTCTGAGAACATTGCAGGCAAGATGACCATACCCTCGAATTCACTTCTATCTTTGCTATGCTAGTTGCTCGCTCTTTTGCTATGCCTATGCTACGATGCCTACCACTTGCTATATCATGCCACCCATATTGCCATGTCAGCCCCTAACCATCCTTTCCTAGCAAACCGTTGTTTGGCTATGTTACCGCTTTGCTTAGCCCCTCTTATAGCGTTGCTAGTTGCGTGAAGTGAAGTTTGTTCCTTGTTGAACATGGAGATGTTGTTCCTTTTTGGAACATGTTTACTTGTTGGGGATATCACAATATATATCTGCTATAATTAATGCATCTATATACTTGGTAAAGGGTGGAAGGCTCGGCCTTATGCCTGGTGTTTTGTTCCACTCTTGCCACCCTAGTTTCCGTCATACCGGTGTTATGTTCCTTGATTTTGCGTTCCTTACACGGTTGGGTGATTTATGGGACCCCCTTGACAGTTCGCTTTCAATAAGACTCGTCCAGCAAGGCCCAACTTTGGTTTTACCATTTGCCACATAAGCCTTTTTCCACCGGGTTTTCGCGAGCCCGAGGGTCATCTTTATTTTAACCCCCGGGCCAGTTCTCCTCTGAGTGCTGGTCCAAACCTGTCAGCCGCCGGTGGCCATCAGGGGCAACTCTGAGATGGCCTATCGGAAGTTTGGACAATCCGGTGTGCCCTGAGAACGAGATATGTGCAGCTCCTATCGGGATTTGTTGGCACATTCGGGCGGCTTTGCTGGTCTTGTTTTATTGCTGTCGAAATGTCTTGTAGTCCGGGATTCCGAGATTGATCGGGTCTTCCCAGAGAAGGAATATCCTTCGCTGACCGTGAGAGCTTATAATGGGCTAAGTTGGGACACCCCGCAGGTATTATCTTTCAAAGCCGTGCCATGGTTATGAGGCAGATGGGAATTTGTTAATGTCCGTTGTAGAAAACCCGGTTGACCTCAAATAAAATACACATCAACGGCGTGTGTAACCGTGATGGTCTCTTCCGACGGAGTCCGGAAGTGAACACGATGTTGGAGTTATGTCCGGCGTAAGTAGTTCAGGATCACTTCTTGATCGCTACTAGCTTCACGACCGTGCTTTGCTCCTCTTCTCGCTCTCTTTTGCGAATGTAGCCACCATATATGCTAGTCGCTTGCTGCAGCTCCACCTTACAACTCTGTCCTTCCTATAAGATTAAATAGTCTTGATCTCGCTGTGTGAGATTGCTGAGTCCCGTGACTCACAGATTCTACCAAAACAGTTGCAGGTTCCGACGATGCCAACAGCAGGTGATGCAACCGAGCTCAAGTGGGAGTTCGACGAGGCGTGGTCGTTACTATGTGTCTTTTCCTGATGATCGTGAGTGGAGCCCAGTTGGGACGATCGGGGATCTGTGTAGCTTTTGGGGTATCTTCTTTTATTTTGGTTCCGTAGTCGGACCTTGAGTGTACTCTGAATGATGGATGTTTATTTATGTACTATGTGAAGTGGCGACTGTAAGCCAACTATGTATCTCTTTCCCTTATGTATTACATGGGTTGTGTGAAGATTACCTCACTTGCGACATTGCTTTCAATGCGGTTAAGCCTCTAAGTCGTGCCTCGACACGTGGGAGATATAGCCACATCGAGGGCGTTACAGGGCGTCTGAGCGACACCACATAAAGGGCTTATATAAAATGAATACGGTGAATATCCAGGAGGTAGAACCGTCCCAGGGATACTCAATGATTCAAATAATATAAAGGGGTTAGTCCATAATAATAATCATCCATGATAATAATCATCATCATCACATGTCACAAGTCGTAATACCATTTCTAATTTAGCAGTTTCACCTCCGAAGAACGATACTTGACCCCTCCCATACTGTAATCTTTAACCATGGACACGGTTATTCGAATAGGTCTTAATCTCTGCAGAGGGTGTACTCTTTACCCACGAGTAACGGATTCCTTTAGTCCATCGGGACTAATTCCGTCTACGGTCTTTTAAATGAAAACACACCTGACTTGCACACACCAGCTTAACTCACCGGTGTCTGGAATCACCCACGACACCCGTTAAGCTAAACTCTAAGTGGGGAGGCTACAACCTCGATTAGCATGGGATCACAAAACTTATACCGCGCGCAAAACTGGGGAGCTACCCCCTCGGCAACAACCAAAACACCCATGCCCCCTGACCGGATGACTGGCTTTAATCCATGGCCGTGGCACCCTCATCCCGGCCCCTCTTTACGGTGTGTGCTAGAAAGGGGTTGACAGATTACTGAACCGTACTCTACTTGTGTAGAGACGAGTGGTAGTACGAAACAAGTATGGGGGTTACTGGAACAAGACTCGATCTACGTCGACTCAGGAGGTTTATAAATTTCCCTGCATGACATGTATAACAAAAATATTTCAACCAACATAATCACCGCTCACTATACCTCACTATGCCATACCGGACAAAACCGTCCCGACGGAGACCGGCGACAAACTCATGCCTACCCAAGGCAGAGGTTTTCCCGGATTCCTTCCGGCATGCATGCAAGGCACATGAGGACGATTATCATCACCAGTGTGTTCATTTCCAACAGCATGGAAATCACTATATGCATTCATGCATATGATCTTATCACATGAAATAACAAGTTCTCCGAAATGAGGTGGTGTTGTAAACGTGTCAACGAACACACCAAAAATATCATGTCGGGGTTCAGAATGCTTGCCTTCAATGTGTGGAAAGGCAGGGTGCACTCCAAACTTTTGAAAGTTTGCTTCTCTCTCTCCAAAGCCCTATTTAAATAAAATTTGAATCAACACACAAATTCAAAAACAGCACAAAAAGTTGTTTGAATTTTTTTTCAAATAAATCTTAAAATAAACTAGGTTAAATTTGAGAGAGGTAGGAAAAAGAATCAATTCATTTGGAGTTGTATTTAAAATGTTATAGCCGGTCAAAGTTGTGGTCAAAAATCATTATTTAAAAAGAATGAATAAAAAGAAAACGAATCGAATATACGACACGTCGAAGACGATTCGATTATACGCCCACTTACTCCAGTGTGGACGCTGGTCACCGACAGTGGGTCCAGGGGGCCCACTAGTAAGGTTTGACTATTCTCCCTTCCCTCTTCATCCTCTGGCCGAACAGAGGCGGGGGCTCCAGCGATCGTCGCCGGTGTTAGGCGGCTCCTTGCGGGCCCCCGAGGGTGGGGATGGATCCGCAAGGCTGGGGCGGTTCTTTCGGTGGTCGAGGGAGTGATGGGGATGGAGGGAGTCGTCGGCGACAAGCTTCGCGGCGGCCGGCGGCGTCGGGAGTAAAGTTGTTTTGTGGTTGTGGTGGTACCCGATCAAAATCGAGCAGGGGGAAGGGTTCACGGGAGGAAGGAAGGGCTTCTAGTGGAGAGAGTGGAGAGGCTGAGGCCCTGGTGGCGCCGGAATGGCCGGGACAGTGGCGGCGGCTGTGGTGGCCGGAGATAGGGAAGGAAGCCTCCCCGAGTTGATTGGCTGCCAATGCAGGTCCTAGGGAGATGGCTTGGGACTGCCTGCGTGCGGGGATGAGCTCGGGGCTCCTTATATAGGCGATCGGAGTCGGTTCCGCAGCGCCGTGGATAAGGTCACCGCGACCGTCTTCTGTAGCTGCAGGCAACGTGGCGAGGCTGGGATGGCGGCAGAACTAGCGGACGAGCTGCCATCGCCCAAGGGCGAGCCGGCGGCGGAGATGGCTTGGCGGCGCTGCTAGTGTAGGAGCTGTCGGCGGCGGTGGCGGCTAGTCCTTGGCCTGCCGGAGACGCGCGAGGTCTGCTTGGCGCTTTGCGGTGAGGAGGGCGCGTGGCGCGGCTCTGCAGAGCGGTGGCGAACCAGGGGGCGACGCATCGGCTCGGGCGCACGTGCGGGCCAAACGCACGCTCTGGGCGCGCCCAGAGCACGCCCGGGACGTGTTCGATGAAATGCCGGGGCATGCTAGGGGTCTCGGGTGAGGTTGGCAAGCAACAGAACTAGATTAGTGATAGAGGGAAGATCAAGGGACAAGGTGGTTTGGTCAGGAGACCAAGTTCACAATGTAGACTTGAAATCATGCCAAATCTGGCTATGCACTCAGGGTGTTTGTCAAAATGCCAATGGCATCTGGGCAAAACTTGGGTTGGCCAAAATCTCCAGATCAGTGTCTCTTTAGATGAACAAGAGGGTGGTGAGATTAGTTTGTGAAAAGCACAAACTTGCTAGTGCAATTTTTGTAGAACTTCAAATCTGGACAGGAGGTAAGTGGCATCATTTCATGAACCAAAAGTATTCCAATGGTTGCATGCTCCTGGACTTAGGGGTTTTGTAGGGTGGTCTACAAGCTGGGGAAAGAATCAAGGGCCAAAGAGCAAGTAAGAATATGGATGTTGTACAAACCATCATGTTGGACCAGAATGAAGATGAGGCTGATTCACTCAAAATTTTCAAAGAACAACACTGGGTTTTTGCATAAAGTTGAATCATATGCTACTACCAACACCCCATAATTTTGGTGGAAGCTAGAAAGAAATATCTAAATGAGTTGCAGTGCAAAAATGCCCATTGGACCAGAGAAGAAAATTGGGTGTAGAGCTCAAAATATTTCATGAATAAAAGATATTTTTGCATAAAAGTGGTTTTAAAACATCACCTGACATCTCCAAATTTTGGTTGGAAATTTAAGTGAATTTATCAAATGGTTGTAGCTCAAATATGGCCATATCTTGGAAAAACTATTTTTCAAGAAAATAAAGATCAAGCAAATTAATTATGTAATGAGTTCTACTAATAAAAGAAAGTTTTTCTTGAGAGGTTAAACAAGTCCAATAACATATTTGAAAAGTTTTCTTTTTGGGAAAAACTCCATAATAACAAGAGAGAAAGAGGTCCAAAAATCAAAAGGGAGCCCAGAAAATAAAAATTTTAATTTCCTGGCAAAATTTTAATTAACAAAACAAGGTTAAAAATTTTGGGGTGTCACAACACTACCCCCCTTAAGAAAAAATCTCTTCCTCGAGATTTGCTAAGAGCGGTTTTGAAAACAAATACTCCAGTGTATGTGTTTGAGCGGTTGTGAGTCGGCTGCCGTGGTGCTGTGTGAAACGAAATAATCCACGACGTGAGAAGATATACGATGCAGCAACTCAGGGAAAAGAAATCTCACTCCAGGATTCTCGCGAGAGAACAATAATATAATAGAGTCAAACCGCAACAGAACTACTCACATTAATAGAAACTAAATAATTTACTCGCCGCACAAACTCGGGGTACCACGCATAAGTTACAATGCATGAATAAATGTCACAGCAATGAATATAGCGGTGACGTCTAAAGTGAAAACGGTAACTGGACGGGGTCCCGAGAAAACGTCTCTGGTACTGGGATACACTCTTCTTCTATCGGAGGAAGTGGATTTACCAGTCGATGAATGTCCCTCTCTTGGTCGGGTCTTAGTGGTCTGCCGATGGCGATTTGATGATTTAAATCTGCGAGGTTCTGTAGATAACCCATCACGCGTTGGGTTAAACGCTCTTGAGCGATGACGTATTGGACGAGATTGGCCAAGACGGGGTCTCTCTCAATACGTCCACCTGGAAAAGATGTTACTCCTCCGGGTGCTGCACGGCTCGGAAAATAATAATACCCTCGTTCGTTGGCATAAGGTACCGCGAATCGAAGGCGAGCGAGCGCTTCGTACGCCCCAGCTTCTACGGCCATATGCGGGGTTGGCATGGATTTTCCTACGAAGGAGACCTCCGTTGGATCTTGGTTTGGGTTTACGGGAGGGATGTGCACGGCTGCCCAATATCTCGAGGTGGAAGGGGTGATCCTTGATTTGAACAACTCGTACTGGGGTGGCTGGGTAGCGCCCATGGTACTGCAGGTGAAATCCCACAATATCTTGACAAAACTACCCGAGGTTGCAACTGGAGTTCTCAGATAAATACTAGGGTTCGGCATGGCAAGAAATGGTTGTGCGAGGGATGCTTGGCAAGGTCACTTGGTAGCCTTTATATAGCATTGGAGCTGGGTTATTTTACCGCGGTGAAAGGTAAAGAATTTTCCAGCTCGGCTCCAAGAGTTGGGGTCAAAGCCACAGATACAAATCTTACCAAAGTGACGTATCACTGTGGGGTTGTCGGGGAGGTTTTGGTAGCTGCGCCAAGGATAGAGAAATCACACTGTATGCTAATATATCCATGCAAGACTACTATATAAAACAGAGGCACGATGACAGGCTGCGTTAATATAAAGGATCACAGGATTACAAAGCAAGGATACACTGGGACTCGACACTACTCGAGTGACTTAGTCTACTTCGTTTACATCCAAGCGGGCGTTCCTTGTGGATGTCGAGGCTTCTCCACGGTTCTCACCGTCGGAATTAGCTGGAGAGGGCTGAGGGGCTGCAGGCTCGGGTAGTGATGATGACCATCGCGGGATTGTTGACCACAACCCGCTGGAGTGTGCTCCAAGGAGGCGAAGGCATACTCGGGTCATCAAAACACCTTGGCTGACGGCCGGGCTGACCTCGTGGTTTCGATTGGGTGTCCGAATAGCACGACTGGGTTGTCGGTGTTGGGCTCGTTCTCTTCTCTCGCCGGGGCTCGACGAACCAGCTCTCCACGAGCTGCGATCAAATCAATTGTGATCTGATCGAACAGTTCCTCCAGCGCACCTACATAGCGCACTAGGTGCAGCAATGCAGGTCCGCCTCGTGATCTCCGCTGGTAACTTGGGGTGGCCTACCATACCCTTCACGTGCTGGGTAGTAGTGGAACGAGCGACGCTTAACTCAGGCGACAAGTGCCTGAGATGAACTATAGCCTCTTGAGCAGCTAGTTGGATGGCTTGTGGCTCAAAGGAAGTTGTTCTTCCAGTGAACTCAGAGGGCGCCGGCGCTAGACCCCTACCGTAAATGTGTACGGTGGCCCAGAATTGACGGCTCTCACCACTCATGGGTCCTTGGTACACAACATATTCAGGTGGTTCTTCTAACGATAGGCACGGCGGGTGAGGTTTACAGTATGGTCACAAAGCCTCCAAGGTTGGTTGTCGTGGTCTCGCAGTACGACGGGTCCGAGCATTGTGGCTTGGTTTGGAAAAAAAATGCTGTGTTGTGCTGGGTTGGGGCTAGCGTGCCCTTTTTATAGAAAAAGGGGACGGATTCTTCCTTCGCACGCTTGCGAATGAGACACCCTAGGTGCTGATCACTGGTGCGTGATAGATGGGCTAGGTTGATAGGTTGGGCACCGACTGCCAAAAGTGTCGGGTCACTGTGTGGCTATCTTGTGCGAGAATCTTGGCTGGGGTTTACTTATGGCTTGTTGGGTTGGTTTGCCTAAGTTTATTGACCTGACCAAGATAGGATTAGCCAATGGTCAGCCTGGCTCTGATACCAAGTCTGTCGCGATCGGTTTTCCGGGTATTAAATTCCAGAAAATGGCCGTTGTGCTCACCATCCCCAGGATAACTGTTAGCTGATGAGGCACCAACTTGATACAGAATTTCCAAGCAAAACAAAAAAATATGTAGTACAAGACCATTCTGGTCTGTGAGTACAACAAATGGTTTCTAGTGGTTGATGGCGGAAGCGGGTTGTGAATCATCATCGTCTATGGGACACCATTTCCCACAGGAACAGCTGACCAGGTTAACTCCTATCTTCACGAGGCTGCTATCACTGTTGCTTAGGTTCCGGGGCTGTCAACACGGTCGCTCCTCTCCGTGCAAGAAATCTGGCCAAGACAATAGCCAGGGACAAGCCTGTGAGTACTTTGAATGTACTCGCAAACATTAGGAACACAGGAATAATATAACAATGATGTACTGAAAATATTTTATGCTCATGACGTCAGTCACAAAAGATAACAAAAATCCTGATGCACGCAAGCATGTTATTTATGAATATGCCATACCATAGTAGTATTAAAATTATGAAGTAAGTAACAAGCATGCCACAGTCGGGCGTCTTAGCGACACCACATAAAGGGCTTTAAAAGAAATGCCACGATCGAGGCCTCAAATGACACCACATAAAGGGCTTTTAAAAGAAATGCCACGATCGGGCGCCTTAGCGACACCACATAAAGGGCTTTAAAAGAAATGCCATAGTCGGGCGCCTTAGCGACACCACATAAAGGGCTTTAAAAGAAATGCCACGATCAGGCGTCTCAAATGACACCACATAAAGGGCTTTAAAAGAAATGCCACGATCAGGCGTCTCAGCGACACCACATAAAGGGCTTTAAAAGAAATGCCACAGTCGGGCGTCTCAGCGACACCACATAAAGGGCTTTAAAAGAAATGCCACAGTCGGGCGTCTGAGCGACACCACATAAAGGGCTTATATAAAATGAATACGGTGAATATCAAGGAGGTAGAACCGTCCTAGGGATACTCAATGATTCAACTAATATAAAGGGGTTAGTCCATAATAATAATCATCCATGATAATAATCATCATCATCACATGTCACAAGTCGTAATACCATTTCTAATTTAGCAGTTTCACCTCCGAAGAACGACACTAAAACCGACACTTGACCCCTCCCAGACTGTAATCCTTAACCATGGACACGGCTATTCGAATAGGTCTTAATCTCTGCAGAGGGTGTACTCTTTACCCACGAGTAACGGATTCCTTTAGTCCATCGGGACTAATTCCGTCTACGGTCTTTTAAATGAAAACGCACCTGACTTGCACACACCAGCTTAACTCACCGGTGTCTGGAATCACCCACGACAGTCGTTAAGCAAAACTCTAAGTGGGGAGGCTACAACCTCGATTAGCATGGGATCACAAAACTTATACCGCGCGCAAAACTGGGGAGCTACCCCCTCGGCTACAACCGAAACACCCATGCCCCCTGACCAGATGACTGGCTTTAATCCATGGCCGTGGCACCCTCATCCCGGCCCCTCTGTACGGTGTGTGCTAGAAAGGGGTTGACAGATTACTGAACCGTACTCTACTTGTGTAGAGACAGTGGTAATCTGAAACAAGTATGGGGTTATTTGAACAAGACTCGATCTACGGTCGACTCAGAGGTTTATAAATTTCCCTGCATGACATGTATAACAAAAATATTTCAACCAACATAATCACCGCTCACTATACCTCACTATGCCATACCGGACAAAACCGTCCCGACGGAGACCGGCGACAAACTCATGCCTACCCAAGGTAGAGGTTTTCCCGGATTCCTTCAGGCATGCATGCAAGGCACATGAGGATGATTATCATCACAAGTGTGTTCATTTCCAACAGCATGGAAATCACTATATGCATTCATGCATATGATCTTATCACATGAAATAGCAAGTTCTCCGAAATGAGGTGGTGTTGTAAACGTGTCAACGAACACACCAAAAATATCATGCCGGGGTTCAGAATGCTTGCCTTCAATGTGTGGAAAGGCAGGGTGCACTCCAAACTTTTGAAAGTTTGCTTCTCTCTCTCCAAAGTCCTATTTAAATAAAATTTGAATCAACACACAAATTCAAAAACAGCACAAAAAGTTGTTTGAATTTTTTTTCAAATAAATCTTAAAATAAACTAGGTTAAATCTGAGAGAGGTAGGAAAAAGAATCAATTCATTTGGAGTTGTATTTAAAAAGTTATAGATGGTTAAAGTTGTGGTCAAAAATCTGTTATTTAAAAAAACAGAATAAAAAGAAAACGAATCGAATATACGTACACGTCGAAGACGTATTCCGACTATACGCCTCCACTTACTCCAGCATGGACGCGCGTGGGTCACTGACAGTGGGTCCAGGGGGCCCACTAGTCAGGTTTGACTATTCTTCCTTCCCTCTTCATCCTCTGGCCGAACAGAGGCGGGGGCTCCGGCGATCGTCGCCGGCGTTAGGCGGCTCCTTGCGGGCCCCCGAGGGTGGGGATGGATCTGCAAGGCTGGGGCGGTTCTTCTGGTGGTCGAGGGAGTGATGGGGATGGAGGGAGTCATCGGCGACGAGCTTCGCGGCGGCCGGCGGCGTCGGGAGTAAAGTAGTTTTGTGGTTGTGGTGGTTCCCGATCAAAATCGAGCAGGGGGAAGGGTTCACGGGAGGAAGGAAGGGCTTCTGGTGGAGAGAGTGGAGAGGGTGAGGCCCTGGTGGCGCCGGAATGGCCGGGGCAGTGGCGACGGCTGTGGTGGCCGGGGATGGGGAAGGAAGCCTCCCCGAGTTGATTGGCTGCCAATGGGGGTCCTAGGGAGATGGCTTGGGATTGCCTGCGTGCGGGGATGAGCTCGGGGCTCCTTATATAGGCGACCGGACTCGGTTCATGGCGGTGGGATAAGGTCGCCGCGACCGCCTTCTGAGCTCTGAGGCAACGTGGCGAGGCTGGGATGGCGGCAGAGCTAGCGGACGAGCGGCTCTCGCTCCAAGGGCGAGCTGGCGAGTGGAGATGGCTTGGGCGGCGCTGGCTAGTGCAGGAGCTGTCGGGCGGCGGTGGCGGCTAGTCCTTGGCCTGCCGGAGAAGCGGCGAGGTCTGCTTGGCGTTTTGCGGTGAGGAGGGGAGCGTGTGGCGCTCTCTGCAGAGCGGTGGCGAACTGTGGGCGACGCTGTCGGCTCGGGCGCGTCTTGAATAAACGACGCCTGGCGCGCGCCAGAGCACGCCCGGGACGTGTTCGATGAAATGCCAGGGCATGCTAGGGGTCTCGGGTGAGGTTGGCAAGCAACAGAACTAGATTAGTGATAGAGGGAAGATCAAGGGACAAGGTGGTTTGGTCAGGAGACCAAGTTCACAATGTAGACTTGAAATCATGCCAAATCTGGCTATGCACTCAAGGTGTTTGTCAAAAGGCCAATGGCATCTGGGCAAAACATGGGGTGGCAAAAATCTCCAGATCAGTGTCTATTTAGATGAACAAGAGGGTGGTGAGGTTAGTTTGTGAAAAGCACAAACTTGCTAGTGCAAGTTTTGCAGAACTTCAAATCTGGACAGGAGGTAAATGGCATCATTTCATGAACCAAAAGTATTCCAATGGTTGCATGCTCCTGGACTTAGGGGTTTTGTAGGGTGGTGTACAAGCTGGGGAAAGAATCAAGGGCTAAAGAGTAAGTAAGAATATGGATGCTGTACAAACCATCATGTTGGACCAGAATGAAGATGAGGTTGATTCACTCAAAATTTTCAAAGAACAACACTGGGTTTTTGCATAAAGTTGAATCATATGCTACTACCAACACCCCATAATTTTGGTGGAAGCTAGAAAGAAATATCTAAATGAGTTGCAGTGCAAAAATGCCCACTGGACCAGAGAAGAAAATTGGGTGTAGAGCTCAAAATATTTCATGAATAAAAGATATTTTTGCATAAAAGTGGTTTTAAAACATCACCTGACATCTCCAAATTTTGGTTGGAAATTTAAGTGAATTTATCAAATGGTTGTAGTTCAAATATGGCCATATAATCTTGGAAAAACTATTTTTCAAGAAAATAAAGATCAAGCAAATTAATTATGTAATGAGATCTACTAATAAAAGAAAGTTTTTCTTGAGAGGTTAAACAAGTCCAATAACATATTTGAAAAGTTTTCTTTTTGGGAAAAACTCCATAATAACAAGAGAGAAAGAGGTCCAAAAATCAAAAGGGAGCCCAGAAAATAAAAATTTTAATTTCCTGGCAAAATTTTAATTAACAAAACAAGGTTAAAATTTTTGGGGTGTTACAGTGGGCTACTTTGGAAAGACGATCGACAACGACGAAGATAGCATTATTCCCTCTCTTGGTCCTGGGAAATCCAGTAATGAAATCCATACCGATTTTATCCCATTTCCATTCAGGAATTGCCAAAGGTTGAAGGGTGCCAGCAGGCCGTTGATGCTCTGCTTTAACTCGACGACAGACGTCGCAATTAGCAATGTATTGAGCGATTTCTATCTTCATCCTAGTCCACCAAAACCTCTGGCGTAGGTCTTGATACATTTTAGTACTACCGGGATGAATGGTGAGAGGGGATTCATGAGCTTCCTTAAGGACCAGTCGCCTCAGGTTGCGTACCTTGGGAACCACTAGACGGTCTCCAAAGAACATGACACCTTGTTTATTAATGGAAAAACAACCTGCGACTCCCTTCTTGATGTTTCTCTTGATACGGGAGATTCCCGGATCTACCTTCTGTGCCTTGATGATCTGATCCGTAAGGGTAGGTTTTGCCACCAGGGTGGAAAGGAATCCTCGAGGAACAATGTGAAGTTTAAGCTTACGAAATTCCTCGTGGAGAAAGGGTTGACTTTGTAGTAACATCAGGTTGTTACAATAAGATTTACGACTTAGTGCATCAGCCATGACATTGGCTTTGCCTGGGGTGTAAGATATTCCTAAATCGTAATCCGTAATCAACTCGACCCAACGTCTTTGCCTGAGATTCAAATCCGGTTGGGTGAAGATGTATTTCAGACTTTGGTGATCAGTGTAAATTTTACAACGATTACCAAGAAGGTAATGTCGCCATGTTTTGAGTGCATGGACCACTGCTGCAAGCTCTAGATCATGTGTGGGAAAGTTATCCTCATGTGGACGCAACTGTCGAGAAGCGTAGGCAATCACATGACAATCTTGCATGTGTATGCAACCTAGTCCTTGTCGCGAGGCGTCGCAATAGATAATAAAGTCCTTAGAAAAATCTGGTGGAACAAGTACGGGAGCAAATGTCAGGCGTCTTTTCAGTTCCTGAAAGCTGAACTCGCACTATGGGGTCCACTCGAACTTTTTATCTTTCTTGAGGAGTTCAGTTAGAGGCTTAGCAACCTTGGAGAAATTCTCGACGAAGCGGCGGCAATAGCTCGCTAAACCAAGGAAACTCCAAACTTGCTTGACCGATTCAGGTGGAGTCCAGTCAAGGACGGCTTGAACTCGCTCGGGATTGACAGCAATGCCCTTACCAGAGATTACATGACCTAGATAGGTTACTTCTGGCAACCAAAACTCACACTTAGAGAATTTGGCATAAAGGTGATGCTCTCGAAGTTTCATCAATACTAGCCTTAGATGTTCGGCATGTTCTTCCTCATTCTTGGAGTAGATGAGTATATCATCGAGGTAAACCACTACGAATTTATCCAAATACTCCATGAAGATCGAGTTCATTAACCGAGAGAAGGTGGCTGGAGCATTGGTTAAACCGAAGGACATGACGGTGTACTCGTATTGGCCATAACGAGTAAAAAATGCCGTTTTAGGAATGTCCCCGTTCTTGATTTTGATTTGATGGTAGCCCAACCTCAAATCCATCTTGGAAAAGACTGAGGATCCAGCGAGCTGGTCATACAGGTCGTTGATCCTGGGGAGCGGATACTTGTTCTTGATAGTGACCAAATTGACAGGTCGGTAATCTACAACCATCCGATCCGTTCCATCCTTCTTCTTGACGAAGAGGACGGGGCAAGCCCATGAAGAAGAACTAGGACGGATGAAACCCTTTTGCAAGGACTCATCGAGTTGTTTCTTAAGCTCAGCTAGTTCTAGGGGTGCCATCTTATAAGGTCTTCTAGAGATTGGGACGGTTCCTGGAACAAGGTCTATCACGAACTCGACATCTCTGTCAGGTGGAACACCTGGTAGTTCCTCTGGAAAGACATCCAGAAAGTCACGGACTACCGGAATATCTTCAAGGTATGGAAGGGGGTTGGCATTTAAGGAGTAAAGCTGACGCTTAGACACTCGGGTCAAAACATTGACTGTCTTGCCCGATGGATGGTGAGTTGAACAGTTCTAGTAGAGAAATCAATCTTAGCATAATGGGCTGACATCCAGTCCATACCCAAGATGATGTTTATGTCCCAGGACTTGAGAGCTATTAGTGATGCAAGGAAGACTAATCGTTCGACAAGGATTTCATTCCCATGACTTATTCTAGAGGTTTGCCATCTAGAACTAGGAGTCTGAATTTCCATGGAGGTGTGCATGTCACTAAATGTGGTGTTGTGCAATCGAGCATAGCTCTCAGAAATAAATGAATGAGATGCTCCAGTATCAAAGAGAACAGTTGCCGGATGGCAATTGACAAGGAGCGTACCGAGAACGACGTTGGGATCCTCATGGGTCTCCTCGGTGAGGCGTAGTTGACATGGCCTGGCGGTGGTGGCTGGTTTGGCATAGAGCACCTTTCTGCTTTGGCTTACCATGGCCAACAGATTTTCCGATCTGGCTGGGGTTGTTCTGGGGACACTCACGGATGTAGTGACCCGTCTCCCCACACTTGAAACAAGTTATCACATTGGGGCGTGGAGCAGCATTAGCAGCGGGGCCACCATAGGCCTTAGGCGGTGCATCTTGCTGGTTGGGACGAGGCGCCTCAAAGGATGGCCTCGGAGTGAATCTGGGTGGCGAGCGGTGCTTGGAATCCACACCGGCGCTTCGAGATCGAGCGGATGAAGAACCAAAGTCACGGAGTGCTTGCGTGAAGCTTCAAAGTCAGACTGTCCTGTCTCGGGACTGATGGCCTTGTTGACTAACTTCTGGAAGGAGGTGCACTCGTGCAAGCGAAGATCACGGCGAAGCTCGGGGCTAAGTCCCTTGCGTAACCTTGCACGCTTCTTGGCGTCGGTGGATACCTCTTGAGAGCATAACGCGCTAGATTTCCAAACTCACGACTGTATGCATCCACAGCCAGTCTACCCTGGGTGAAATTGCAGAACTATTCCCTCTTACGATCCATGAGACCTTCCGGGATGTTATGCTCACGAAAAGCCGCACTAAACTCAGCCCAGGTAGTAATTTGGCCGACCGAGCGCATAGCCTCAAAATTTTCCCACCAAAGGCTAGCAGGGCCTTCAAGGTGATAGGCAACAAAGGTAACCTTATCAGCTTTGGCTACGTTGGCAGAACGTAGCTTGTGGGTGATGCTGCGAAGCCAGTCATCCGCATCGAGAGGCTCGACGGAGTGTTTAAACTTCGGTGGATATAGCTTGACAAAGTCATTGATTGACACCAGGTCATTCCTCGGCTGGCGTGTAGTATTCTGCTCAATCCGCTCCAGCAAGCGATTGGTCTCACGCTTGTTTCGTTCTGCCTCCATCATAACTTCGGCCAGAGAAGGCGGTTGAGGCAGATTTTCATTCCTAGCTGCGCTGGCTTCACCCTGCTCCGGAGCAGCAGGGTTGTTGCGGGTATTGACCATCCTAGGAAACAAGACAACGGTTTAGACAAGGATGGCAAAATTTGGCAAGGAAGTGCGGAATGTAATGGATAACACGGAATGCAGAGATGTTCATCCATATGACATGGTAATATAGAAACTGCCTTATATATACCAACGGTCATACACACCATTCATAGTTTAGTACCAGCCCGGCTAGAGTACAACTATGGTGGAAGATATTACATCTCATCGGAAGCATTCCAAGCTCCTATACATTATTTTTCTACACCTCCGGAATTGATACACACTAAGTCATATTCCACAGGTCACGCAGGACGGTGGAAATACAACTATTACAATACTAGTGATACTACTACTAACTCAGACAGCTCCGTAGTAGTCCTCATAGAAGTCACCTCCATAGCCTGGAAGCTCAACGTGATTATCCGGAAACAGACGGTCCTGAGGAGCTTGTGGACCATAGGGGCTAGGATGAGGTCTTGGACCAACAAACGGTGGCCTGCGGGGACCATGGGGTGGGGTGATGCCTCCCACATCACGCCAATCCACCATGTCTGGCAGAGCAGATCTCACAGGATACAGATCCCTCGTATCCATACATCCAGCTTGCACAGCCTGTGCAAACCGAGTCAAAGTAGCCCAATGATCGGCACGGCTGTTGAAAAGTTCCAGTCTCAAGGCCCGATTCTCTCGGTCCTTATCCTCGAGCATCTCAGCAGTGGTGCGAGTTAGTGAGTCCTCCTGGGTGGAATCAGCATAGATAGCCTGGAGATACCCTTGCGCCCCCGGGAGTGAAGCTGGCATATAACGGAAGTCGGTGTTCCGAAGCAGGCCAGTCCTGACTCGCACGATGGTCATCGTAGAATATGCAACATCCTGCACAGCCATCTCAATAGTAACCCCGAGTCCATAGGAACAATGGAGGGGCTCGGTCGATCCAGGATAAGAAGGAAATATCCTGACAGTGCAGAGGTATTGGCTTTGATTAAAGTCTCGGAATTGCTCTTCGACAGTGTATTCAGGATACCAACGGTAACCCGTCTCAATCATTACCCGGACTAACATAGCCGTATGACCTGGTCAGGCAAACCACTTGGTTTTGAGCACGAGTGGCCATCTGAAAGCACAGCCACAATGCAAAGACATTAGAATTTCTAGGGGAAATCGGACAGCATAACAGCTGTATATGCTCAGGAACAGATTTGAGACATTCACAACAGATTACAAAACCACTCAACAACATCATATCAAGGTTCTGGTTCAACTGATAGCATACTAAAAAGTAGCAGAAACTGAACTGAGGCTGGTAACCAACAATCCTATAAGTTACTACGGATTAGTAACACGTGAACCTGATAGAGAGAAGAGAGCCTAGTCCTTAACCCACGTAGAAAGAGAAGAGAATGACACAGATCAGAGGGCATAAGGTAAAGGAGTAAAAAGAGCCTTACGTCCCTCCCACAATCAATTCCCCTACATATACCTAAAGCATTTCTAGACTCGACATCGACCAGTTGGCTTAGCGAACCTACAGGCAGTCCGGCTATGCCAACGCTGTCACGACCCCGATTCCAAGTCACATCGACCTAGCCGGTAACACCTCATATCACTTTGCGGCCTCACACACGGTATTCCCATGGGTGTCGCCTTACCATGGCCCGGGACCGTTTACGCCTTTTGGCTCACGTATATGATAGTGTCGCTAGCATCCATATGACAGAGAAACCGGGCCGACATGGCTAGTCGTGAACCCAAAGCTGCACTAACCCATGGGGACAGGCATACATGAATCATATCGAGCATGTCGGTCATCAACGTATGAATCCGGGCTATAGCACTGGCTAACAGGACTCCGTAACCCGGCTGTAGCAGGCTAAGCAGACTCGGTTGTCACCGTGTGACATTTCAACAAAGGGACGAACACGAGAATGAAGTGAAACACATGCGGCCAATAAAGTGTCCAGAGCGGTAGTCTGGGCTAGCGTGACTCCGTGAACCGGGCAGTAGCAGACTACTATCGCTCAGGAAGCACGAGACTACATTTCCCCATATGAGAGTCTGCCAAGGATAAACAACTAGATTGTCGGATCCCACTCATACCAAGCATTTCAATCATACACACAATATGCTCGATATGAGTACATACAACATGGCATCACAACAAAACTCTACAACTCAAAGTACTTTATTTAAGAGGCTCCGAGGAGCCATACATAACATGTTCATACAGATAGGGGTCACATGACCCGACACTCAAGTCATACAAACATACAAGCACATGCGGAAGCAAACTAGTCTGAGTACAGACACTAAAAGAAAGAAGGCTTGACGAAGCCCTTCTATCTACATCGGCCCTTCACAAGTCTTGGACCACCACCTGGGTGGCTAGTCACTCGTCCATGTCAAGGTCTACATAGAACCCATCGGAGGGGGCGGTGTTGTCGTCTGAAAACATTAATTAAAGCAACATGAGTACAGAGGTACTCAGCAAGTCTTACAACAGAATCCTACTATACGTGCACATTCTCAAGAAGGTAGTGGAGTTATAGCAGCAAGCCAGCTTTGAGTCTTGGCTAAGCTATCCTACGTGACACCACTTGAAAAGCATTTGTCGCACACGAGTCCACTAATCACTAACACAATACTCCACCGTGGATCCTCTCTCGTCAACCCACGAGAGGGCCATCCGCGGTACTCACACTTATCTTGAGGCTTTTAGTAGTATCCATTTACTTGTCTATGAACTGTATAGGTGACCAAGTAGTCCTTTACCGCGGACGCGGCTATTCGAATAGTTTCATACCCTGCAGGGGTGTACTTCTTCACACACGCTCTCACCACTTATCGTCGTTACACGACGTGTACTCGACAACCTTCAAGCGGAAGCCCAGCGAGGGTGTCGGCCACGACCTGACTAAACACACGAGTCCCTAGTCCAGGTTTATCGCCTATTCGGGTTCCATCCGCAGGGAGTCCGGCCGATGTTTCCACTAACGGCCACGAACGATGTGTGCAGGGTTCCCGAGACACCAAACGGGCGAATCGGTACACCGGGCCACGTGCCTACCGCAACACATCCCACCCGTAAGGTCAGCGCTGCGTGTGGCCCCCAACATGCTACAAACACCAGAAACTACTTTGCAACTCCCGGACAGAGGACAAGAGTGGTTAATAAGTCAAGAGGGTCCATTGGTTTCGGGCCCAATGCGTGGTAGTAGCTGAATCTTAAATCACACACACAGATCTCAGTTCTTAAGGACGGCTTCAATGAAACAACCCACCATGTACTCCTACATGGCCTCTCATCGATACCTTTACCAAATCGTGTTCAACACTTCACTCTCGTTACGGACACAACCTTTCACTCTAGTTCATCATCCCGATGAGCCAGACCTGACACAACTCTAAGCATAGCAAGCATAGCATGGTAGGAACACAAATATGGCTCAATCAACTCCTACACATGCTAGTGGGTTTCATCTAGTTACTGTGGCAATGACAGGTCATGCAAAGGAAGTGGGTTCAACTACCGCAACACACAGCAGTTTGAATCGCGTTGTCTTAATGCAGTAAGTAAGAGCAGAAGCGAGATCACGGGTTTGTATCGGAATGATCAATGGGTTGCTTGCCTGATGTAGTGGTAGCAGGGTACTACCCTTCAGACGGATATTCGGGGTTATCCTCGGAGACAGAACCTACCACGAAAGACACACCGAACATAATCAACACATGACGATATGCAACAATATGATGCATGCTATGACATGGCAATATGAATGTGTCTTGGCCTAATGCAAGCTAGAACAGAAAGGAATGAACTCATTTGAATCAAAGATTCAAATGTTAGTTCATTTAACATAGCCATATTAGTGCATTATCTTATTCTGCTTAAACAGCAAGGTTAACTTGTTCTTTCATGCATGAAACAATTACCAATGGATAGATTGAATTTTTCTGATCAAAATTCATATATAAATCTTTGCATTTGGAGTTACAGATTAGTTTCTATGAATTTTTGAAGTTTGCAACAATTTCTGGAATTTTCTGTATAAAAATAAATCCAGAAATTAGTTATTGCATCAGCAGTGCGTCAGGGTGACGTCAGTGGTCAAAGGGGACGTCCAGGTCAACCTGACCAGTGGGTCCCGCATGTCCGCAGTTAATTAAACTAACTAATTTTAGTTAAAATTAATCTAGGTTAATTAGCAGAGGGGGGGCCCCACTTGTCATAGACTCAGGGGAGTCAACCTGGGCCCACCCTAGTCAAAGTCAAAGTTCAACACACTGGTGTTTAGCCGCCGGCGGGACCAGACGCAGCGGTGAGAGTGCATTTGTGCATTCCGGTGACCGACCCAGGGCGGCAGAGCGGTGAGAGGAGGAGGCAGGGCGGCGGGCAGCTACGTGGTGCACGCTGGTTCCGCCGTCGAGCACCTGGCTGCCTGCCTGGCCAAGCCAAGCAGCTCGCTGGAGCGGTGGCTGGGCTGGGCCGGCAGGTGGGCTTGCCAGATGGGCGCCAGGTAAGCCTCTGCTTGCTTTGGTTTTTCCTTTTTCTATTATTCTGCAAGTTTTTGGACTTATTAAAAATAGTTAGGCACTTCTAAAAATCCTGAAAATAATCAGAAGCTCTGTTTAGAAAATCTCCAACAGCCCACACTTATTTTCAGAATTATTTGAGCATTCAAAATATTTACTAGCATTTAAATGCCCAAATGCAATTTACATATGATTTAATTCAATGACCTTACATTGACCTGGAAAATTGTGCACCAATTTTGCGGAGGTTCTAACCCAAGACAAAGAGGGTGAACTTTTTAGAAGGGCAATTCAGGTTCATTGAAAATATTTTTAGTAAACCTTAGTTGAATTCAGAGGGGTTCTGGGGGTTCTGTCTTCCCCACTTCAGGTTTCTGATGAAAAGTAGACATGATGCAACACTCTAATGCATGGAGTAGCTAGGATGTAACAATGCTTTCGCACATTATCCTAATGAGATGCTTGCCAGTGGAGCGCCATGATTTTTTGTCCACACATTGTCATCAGGTTCTCAATTTAGGCTTTATATGATTATACCTTAGTAGATACCTTGTTGCTTTGAAGTTTCTGAGATGCGGAAAGGGCTCTTCTCGATGATGGCCTCTACTGTTGGACAGTGTCATTGCTTCTGAATCAACTAAAGTATTTGTAATATAAACCTGTTGCCTATGTGTTCCTATGTGCTTATCAATGCAATAAGCATCTTTCATGTCTCTGTTTCTAGCCATCTGATTGATTTAATTTATTTCTGATATGCACCGCGATATAATGAGTTTATCTACGACCACCTCATCACTAACATCTGCATGTGTGAACAAAGAAAGTTGAATGGACGACATTCTACTTGGGTACGCACCTGACACATGGCGTAGAAGGCGCTGGTCACAACAAAGTCACAGCCAACCTAGCCGAGGTCGTAGCAAGGTAAACAACGCCTTCTAGCCTTACACTTGTAGTCTTCATTTTGATTAGTGTGGTCCCTGCCGCTAGGGTTTGATTTCTATTCTTCTGCGGTGCAAATTGCACTGGTTTACCTGACGTAATCGGCGCCACTTATCTATTTCAGGACCTACCATGTTTTGTCCCTTTTGACTATAGATTTGCATATGAACAGGATGGTATAACTGGATGCGAGAAGACAAATGTAACCTTCTGTACGCAGTAAGCACCCATACCAATTTTCCCTGCTACATCTGAGAATTTTTATTTTCTTCTTCATTTTGTACTATTATGAGATATGGTCTTCCAAATCACTTGCTTTCTTCTTCTTCACTTATTACCCTTCTGAAATCCTAACCCGGTCCTGCTTTCCAGGGATGTCACATATTCTGCAATCTTTGGTGTTTCAGGATCGTTTGGAGAAGTTTATAGAGGAGAATGACATGGAACAGTCAGTATTTCAGTTTAAATGTGCTCTTATAGTGTTGAAATTTATTAATTAGTTCCTTGGAGCGGAACCCCTCTTAGATCATTGTAATCAGACGGTTTATATACTAATTTTCCGAGTAATAGATTCAAGCACTAACTCCGTTCAGAGTTCAGCTACAATAATCAAATCTTCAAGGATGGTACTGTGGTCTTGATAATTTTTCAGCAAAACTGTATCCCACTACTCAGTGTATTATCATTGGCTTTTGTCATTGTGATCCCATGTCTTCACGAACCCTACACATTGTAATGCCTTCCAGATTTCAATCCATAACGGTTGCATTACCAGGTTATTCTTATCTAATTTTTATAGCTCGCTCGTCTTGCTGAGATGGAGGTGAAGTATCCATTAAAGTTCTGGAAATTGGCCTCCCACTAGGAGGAATTGCAAAGTTGTTTGCCTAGGATTTGCTCATGATTGTTGATTAGAATGAACATAATTGTCCATTGTATTGCTCTCATTAGGTATGTCGTTTCAATGAATGTACATCTGCATCTTGTTCATTTTCCAATCCACTTTCAATAGACAGTTTGCATTATCTACTCTTTTTTTGGAGTTGGAGCAAGGAATTAATTTTGTTTTAGCTCTCATTTTTCCTTATGTTGCACTGTACAACTAGATGTTGCACTGTCGTCCTTGGATATTGGGAAGTTTGAAGAAGCCTGTGGTTTAGGTACGTTTTTGTAATCAGAATATATTTATATGCTTCTGCAAATTATAAATCATGTATTCACATTCACTGATTGTGCACTAGCACGCACCTGTCCCTGAACTTGTTCATTTTGTAGGGTTCTTGCGAATCATGCTAGTCGTTCAGCGCGTCTGGGCATTGGAGTGGGCCAACTACCTGATGACAGGCAAGATGGAGGTGCTCTCTGAGCAGCAGTTGCTTGGCTGCGACCATGAGGTGAGGCTCCCTTTCTTTGGCCGTTTTATTAACCATGAGTGTTACCCGAACAGATCTTTATTTAATGCTTTATAAAGTCAGATTAGTTTTGCTTTTTCACTTGTATGCTTTGTAGGTCAGTATACTGACGCATGCTACTATAATCATATGGTGCAAAAAAGTGGTTTGTCTATTTTTGTGCTTCGGCCTCCTTCCAATTTCAGGTGGCCAACCGTTACTTGATTATGACGAGAAGTACCTAATTTCAATACCAAAGATTAGTGATTCATGTCAAAAATTTCTGTTGGGGTAGAATAATGTGTCTTTAGGTTGTCCTCCCCTAATTAATTCAGTCATAGTAACATTGGTCTGCTATTTCTTTTTGGCTGCTCACACATCTTCATATGTTGAGAAAATTGGAGCATTGCATGTGATGGTAAGCAATCAGTTCTGCAATCCACTTTTATCCATGCAACTACTTTTTCGAGTATTATATACCGTGGAGAATATATTCAGTACATAACTAAATTTTCATAAAACATTTGAACTTTCTCTTTTCGACATGTGTAATATGTATATATTAATCGAGCTATAGGTAGGCATAAAAAAAGTAGGTGCATATGTAGTAAAGAAACCGTGGGGCATAAAGTGCGGCACTTGCATAGCTTCGCAAGCTTGGAGAGATATATAGTCAGATCTTTAGTTAGCTTTAGTTCATAAGTAAGAGAGTCCTACTTTCTTAGTCCACTATGGTGCCTACAATGTCAAGGAGCGTTAGATTTGAAATCACATATATGTTTATGAATTGTTATGAGTTCTAAATGATCATTTTTACATGAACATATGTCAAAGCTGAGTAAGAGCCAGCAACCTCAAGGAACAATAACCATTCAAGATTGATGCACATTTGGTTTGTCGTGACCTGGGCGTCATAAAAAATGGCAAGGACGTCACTGAGGCTGCCTTGGATGCTCTTGCCAACCAGTTGAAGGAGTAGCTAAAGCCGGAGGGCATTGTTGCGCTCCGAGAAATCTTCAGGCTCGATGACGAGCAGGCTGTGGCGATCAAGGGTGCCCTTGTCAATCATGGAGTTGTTGATGCTCTAGATCATGAAAGAGAGAGTATTCAGGCCACTGATGTGTAAGCTCCCTTATGTCTATATATGACCTGTTGGGGAAGATCAACTCTAATGACAACACAATGCACTTGTTCTTGTTGTTGCTGGCCGTTGAAGGCCTGTAGGGTGTTTTGGACTGTTGTTTTCCCCTTTTGGGTTTGCTCCGGGGGAATAGCTTGCTAAACCACCACTATAATGTGCATTATCAATTTTATGCTAGGAAAGTGAAAGGGGCGCCTCCTACCTGGCACCGCCCAACTTTCTCTCAGTCGGCGCCACCGGGTAGCGCCCCAACCACTAGTTGTAGTACCACCTCGGCTAGCCTGGAAGAACGACAGCATCGCCAACATTATAAAGATAGCATGAGGCCACATCCTACTACTTGTGAATGCGGCAAAAAGATCTGTGCATATGCAGTAAGCAATTACGCATAAGTTCAAAAAGGAAAACAATTTCGCATGATTGGAAGGGCACCGCCTTCACATAAATTTTGGCCAGGAAATATAACAAATTTTAAATGCCTATGTTGCAATACCTTATGGGTACCCGATTGGGTCGGGTGACCTGAAGGGTTCGAGCGTGGGTCTCATTGTAGACCGATGGATAGGTTCTCGGTGAATCAGGAAGAAAAAAGTAAGCGTACAAACTGGTAACACGGTAGCTTTTGGGGGTATCTGAAAGAAGCACTTCTGGATCGATGTGGAGGAATATCTCCATGCAGCAGGAAGACAGCCATCCAATTTGAAGGAGGAGGAATTTATCATGCATGTAGCAGCATACCAAAAGTGAACAATTTTCACATGGATAACAAAGATATAGTGCTATATGTATGCTTCCGGAAACTAAGAGAGGAACATGATTTCCTCGAATCATCCATGTAGTAGCATAAAAGAATTGTAGTATTTTGACAAGTTGAGCAAGCAAAATATCTTACTCCTACCCAAAAGAAACATGCTTTCTTAACATGGTATATGACCAGAGGCACTTACACTGTCTCAAGATTGATCAAATTCCCATTGCTTGGGGAGAAGTCCAGACAGTTCCATGGGCGAAGGCCGGGGGAGTCCATGTCAATAACCAAACAGGAAGTGGCCACGAGCTACATGGACGACGACAGCTTCTCAGACTGGTCTAAGGCATCATCATCCACGAGCTGCACCTGCACGTCCACCCTTATCAGCAAATCCATAACAACCAAAGCAAGCAAGGTTTAGTTCTGGTAATTTGGTAAATATCAGACTGAACCAGTAGACTGAATGAATTGCACAATCATGGTAGAATACAAGCTCATGGCACAACGGTTCTGTGGTGTCGATGGTTCGCTGCTGCGTCTGTGTAGCGTCGCTATCACGGAAAGAAATGGATGCGCAGCGGCGGCAGGCAGGAGCTGGTGGTTCACCATGACCATGACGGACTCGTATCATGTATATCAGACAAGGTGAGCAGCTCCTCAAGGTAGTCGGCTCCAAGGTCCTCCAGTTCCAGCACGCAAGTTGGCAATGACGATGCAGCAGCTACCGCCGTCGTTGTCGCCAACGTGCCCATCCTCCTCTTGTTCTTGGGGTTTCTCTTCCGGATGCAGTGCCGTCGCTTGAGCGCTAGAGCAGGCGAGTCCCCCGTGGCGTAGGGCGCGCGCGTCGAGCAGGTAAGCCCTCGTCGTCTTTTTCTTCTTTGGGTCAACCACCGCCGCTGCGTCCGCCGAAGCCAACGCCTCCCACAGCCCCTGCGCGTCGAGGTTGGCCTCGACATCGATCGCGCACACGGTGTAGTTGTCACTGGTGAGCGTCGGGCACTTCAACGGCGTCGCGCTCCCCGCTCCGCCGGCGTACGGTACGAGCGATATCAATGTCGATCACCTCCCCTGCCGCCTGGCTCTGATACCAAATGTTGGGTCAGCTCGATGTAGCACTCGACGACGATCAGCAGAGACATGACCAGAGAGGAAGAAGGTGGACACGTATGCTTTCCGGGCGCACAAACACCCTGCCGCACGTACGGCCTTTTCCTTTTTTTTTCACTCGAGCACAAACTCGATCAGGGCAACACAATACACAGGAGGTAGCAGGGCTTTATACCCATGTGCACTGACACGCTGACCCGTGCCCTGAGGCACCCGCGCACCCACTCGTCACATCCCGCGCGCTCCGGCTCTCGTGCGCTCATCGCGCACGCACGCGACCACGCCCGACGCGGTCAGTACACCCACGCACACACGCACACATCCACGGACACGCACACACGCACCCGCGCCCGCCACGGGCCAGACCCGACGCGCCCAGCGCCGGCACACACGCACGGCCCGAGCCCGCCGTGGCTTATTTTCCGAACATATCGGACAAGGTGAGCAGCTCCTCGAGGTAGTCGGGTCCAAGGTCCTCCAGTTCCAGCACGCACGTTGGCAATGACGATGCAGCAGCTACCGCCGTCGCTGTCGCCGACGTGCCCATCCTCCTCTTGTTCTTGGGGTTTCTCTTCCGGATGCAGTGCCGGCGCTTGAGCGCGAGAGCAGGCGAGTCCCCCGCTGCGCGGCCGACGCCGAGCCCGAGTGCGCGCAGCGACTCCTGCACAAGCTTGACGGGGAAGTTGAGCACGGCGGCCGGGCCGCGCACCGAGAAGGCGGCCTGGTCGTAGGCGAGCGCGGCGGCGTCCGGGGTGTCGAAAGTGCCGAGCCAGACGCGGGCGCCGTTGCGGGTGGAGTCCCGGATCTCCGCCGCGTACTTGCCCCACGGCCGCTTCCGCACCCCGATGAGCGGCGAGTCCGGCGTACTACCAGCGCTCCTGCCGGGTTCTGATGCCGGCCACGCGGCAGGCGCCGTCATGTTCTCGCCGCGTGGGCTGATGTTGCTGTTGCCGGCCTCCCAGGCAGAGGCGGGAGGTGTAGGGGAGGAGGCTGAGCTGCCATTGCTGCTGGTGGTGGCTTCTTCCATGAGGAACGAGAGTAGCTGGTGGTCGATCACCATGTCAGGATGCGCCTGAGGAGCGTGCTGGTGATGCGTGTGGTGGGCACCGGAGGAGAAGGAGATGGAGTAGCCGTGGTAGTAGGAGTGATCATCTGCAGGTAGCTGATCCATCGGGTCGACAGGGTTTGAAGATAATGAGGGGAGCATGCACGTAAAGTGTATACAATCCTTAAATAGCCAATAAGCGATCTAAGGAGGGCGCCCGCTCGGAGAAGAATCTTCTTAAGGTAGCTAGACGGGGCAGACAAGCTTTGACTTACAACGACAGAGCTGAATTATACGTACTACTAAAAGAAACTTGCTCCATCCATCAGGTGGGCTTGCATGTTGGACCGATCTAGTACTAGCAACAAATAGGATTGGGATGCATAGATGCCAATGACGTAGGGCGGCTGGATACGACAGTGAACCAGGGCGTCATCAGTTCATCACCAGCTCACCACCACCCTCTCCGGCCATCTTCATCGGCTCAGGTGGTCAATATCCTTTCTTACTTGCCACTCCCTCCGTCCCACAATATAACTGTTTTAGTTTTCAAAATGATCTTATATTATGGGATGGCCGAAATAGATCCGTAAAGGGCATCTAGAACTCCTTAAACAGACACGATATCCGTATGCGGACGCATCTGGACACGTCGGTGGGTAATGATATGAGAGCCAACCATTCAACCGTGCCCGCATACATTTCAAAATGGGATTTGGACAAATCGGACGATTTTCTTGCGAACCGGATGATTTTAGTTTAAACTGGAACACATTCGGCGCCGTCATCTCCCATGTCCTACTCTTCCTTGTCGGAGTTTGTGGCTCGGACGTCGTCAGTGAAGGTGAGGTCCATGACGGACGTGGATGGGCGGGCCTCGTGGTCGTAGCAGCGTGGGCGACGCATAGTTGATGGTGTTCCCGTCCGTGATTGCCTGTGCTATGTGCTCATCCGATTTCGCCGTGTGAGCGTTGTGTGCGGCCTTGTAGAGCACCCGCTGCTCCGCGACGAATTCGGGTCCTCTGTAGCAATGGCTACCACGGTCTCCTCGCTCGCAAACTCACTGTATATTTGGCCCTCCGCTAGTCAGTGATGTGCAAGGAGGGTGAGGTTGTAACGCAACTCCGATCCTGCGGATGTCATAATACAGACACTGGCGGTGCCGATGGTTGCTCCGCCGTAACGGTGTCGAAGTGCGCCTGCTCCATTGTGAAGCCAATATGGACCAAAGCGAGCTGGGCATAGGCTCGTCGCCGGAGACCTCCTCCTGCGTCATCGGGCCGCCATCGGTCACCTCCGGCGAGCTCCCTCAAGCTAGCATGCATCCGCCATGCATGACGGGCATGCCATCCGACCCCAAGGCCGACTAACTTGTGCTTCTGCTCCGCCGAGAGGCGCTCACACATTGCTCTAGAGCTCGCGGTCATGGCAGAGGTGGTGCATGTAGGAGGATGGGCAACAGACGTGGTGTGATGCATATCGTGCCGAGCGTGGCCTCGTTTAAATAACGAATGCTGGCCAGGCCAAGCGGCGGGCTGAGTCAATGCGGGCACCAGAGTGGGTTTCTTGGCCCGCACGCCTGTTTAATGCCGGCAGTGGGACGGACGGGCAGTGAGAGAGGGTGCATGTGCGGGAGATGTTTTTGGTGGGACCGGGGTGTCCGATGCAGATGTGGCGGCGGTCCTGAGTCCTGTAAAGCCCCCTAGTTTACGTCCGGTTTACGGGAAAACGGACAACCGAATTGGTCCACGAACATATTCGATTGCAGGACTCTTGAATGACAAAGTGCGTCCGGACTACGCGGTCGGGACAGATGGTTCGAGGGGCTGTCGTTGGAGATGCTAAAGGCTCCTCTATAGGTCATAGAATTGGATCCATAAGAATTTTTTTCTATGCAATCTTTTGCACTACACTACTTTATAGGAAATCTAACATTCACTCCAACCTTTTTTTATAATCCCTTTGTTTTATCCGGGATCAAATACTCCTTACTAATCATATAGGATTCAAATGTGCATGCCACTCTATTTCTATACTTTTCCTATTTCTATATTTTCAAAATCCTGTGAATCAAAAGGCCTAAGTCTTAAACTAGCGCAACCCAGCTGGCTGGCCGGCTCCTGAAGCTGGTGCACATGAACTGACAATGGCAGGTGCATGTGCATCTATGCTGCCTGCGCGCCATGTGCACATACGCATGGAGTAGCTGAAAAGGTGCTCCATGTACAGATCGATATGATCATCCACGATGCAGGCTACCCAGCCGTGATTTGAAAACCCGCCCCGATAAGCCATTGGTGTAAGCAAGCACACACACTGATCTATCATTAGTGTTGTCACGGGGCCCGAACATCACAGAGCGAGCTTGCATTAATAGTAGCACCTCCATGTGAATGTTCACATACAATGAACCAGCACATAGGCTCATATAGTATACGCTTTCTATATTTCTTTCTCGTACGATCCCTGGCAGGTAGCAGTCGCCGGCTCACAAAGTAATACAACTGACTCATCTGCTTCTTAATCTAAACTCTTGGGACTCATTAAACAATTTGCAGCGACAGCATATATGGTGATACCCGGCAAAGCTTTGTTTGGCTGTCTGTTTTCGATTAATGCAGAGGCCGGAAGCCGAACTCTTTCATATGGTTCTATCTCATAGATACAGTAAATGACAAAGAATCAACAGAAACTTCCATTTCCAAACAAAACAAAAGAACAGCAGGCTTTCGAATGATTATATCTCCATGCATGCATTTGATTCGCAATTAAGGGGCCAGACACTCCTTACTCATCTACTTCTTAATCTAAACTCTTGGGATTCACTAAACAATTTGCAGCGACAGCATATATGGTGATACCCGGCAAAGCTTTGTTTGGCTGTCTGTTTTCGATTAATGCAGAGGCCCGAAGCCGAACTCTTTCATATGGTTCTATCTCATAGATACAGTAAATGTCAAAGAATCAACAGAAACTTCCATTTCCAAACAAAACAAAAGAACAGCAGGCTTCCGAATGATTATATCTCCATGCATGCATTTGATTCCCAATTAAGAGGCCAGGCGCAATGCGCTAGCTATAAATTAAGAAACAGTATAACGGAGTGACCTATGAGCCACCACAGCGATTTGGAGCTCCCCATCGTCGAATCACTGTCACGAATGTCCAAGATTTGAGCTCGGTCATCCCATAGGTTTCTTATGCTAATTAATAATCCCTTCAACAGTCTGATCCGCTGAGTAGCCGTTTCGCCGGCCGCTGCTCCGCGGAACGAGCTGCGTGTTGTGTGGGTAATCGGGCCGTGTAGGTTAAAGGCCCAGGAGGTCCAGTGGAACGTGCAAAGCCTTCCCACCTTAGTTTATTTGTTTCTCGCCAGCCCTTTGCTCCTCTGTTCCTCCCGGCGGTGAGATTATACAGCACCTCTGGGAGTCGGTGCCCTCTACTGTTCCACCCCCCCCCCCCCCTATGGTGGATCCCTTCTTTCCCATGCCGTGTCCTGCTCCATGGCGGCTGTGGCGACAACACGTGTCGTCGCCGTCCATTCCCTGCCGGCTCCTGTCCTCCGCTGGCGTTCCCCTCCATTCCTTTGGTACTGTTTGTTCATTACTGAGAGTTTCCTCTCAACCAAGTAGCTAGCGTTCTCGGCTGCCCCATGAGATCAATGACCAAAAACAGTACAGACCAAGAGCCCCAAGATTATGAGACAATCTCCATCTTCTGTACCGATTCTCGTTGCTAATGTTTCTATTATATATGATAAGGAAAGATTTGCTTACCAGTTCTGATGCATGCTTTATGTACTACCAGTTTTTGGTGTTTAGAAGGGAAATCATAACTTTACCTTAATCCAAAAGGACTGCATGCTCTACAGGAAAGATTTAGGTTGTGATTAGTCCACTATTTCAAGGTTGCATCAGTCGAGGTAAAATCTCCGTATGGAGAAACAAGTGTGCAAATACTGCTCTACTCTGCCTGCAGTGATGTAGCTTTGGAGGATGTGTTTGTTTTGGTACTTAAGCTTTGCCAAGTGTGGTAACTATAGCTCGTGTTTTACTTCATGCTAAGCATTATTTTTTGTGACAGCAACATAACTGAATTCCTGTAAGGTATCTCTCTAGCAACTTTTTCTTATCTTCACATTTGAAGGCTATATGAAAATTTCTGTTTTGTGTATAGATTTCATATCCTAATTGTGGTACGCAGGAACCAACATGAACAGATGATAGTGAGGAGTTTTTGGTTTCATAGAGCGTCCGAGGAGGTATAACTCTTTGAGCGAATAACAAAGTCACGGCAAGTGAGCTGAAGTCACATGTACACATGCACAAGCTGGAGCCGTTTAATTCAAAACACATTGCAAACTGAGAAAATTCTCGAAGCCTGGATTGTCTATGATTTTATTAATTTTAATTTTTCATACAAACTCACTATAGAAACTTATCTCACCTAAGGCGGGAGAGATGGTAGATCTGCCAGTGGTATCACGGTATGCTCAATTTTGAACGGAAACTTTGTAAACACCACGATAATATGTATGCATCATTAATGTGACCCATTTGAACCGACAGTTTAGTGAATTCAGAATATTTTCTAGCTTGAACAAAACGTAGATTTTTTTTCTTGATCTACATCACTGATCCAATCAGTTTTGGAAGAGATTTTCTGAAATCTAACATCCAATTATTCTCAGGTAATTGTATTATTCAAATCTTATATTTTACCTTCATTCTACCTTATAATTGACGGGCGCAACAACACGCGCTTTTTATGTTCTAGTCTAGTACTATCACTTGGAACACTGGCTGGCTTGCAGTTCAAGGTTTCATATTACATATGATATAATACTAGAAGGGTTAGGCTGTTCATGTAAACCTCTTTACATTTTTGTAGAAATATATCAATATCCATAATATCATATCGATTTTTTAGATTCATCATGCAACAAATTTTTATGTTCATTTATTTAGTATTGTGGATGTCGACATTTTTATCTATAAACTTGGTCAAAGTTAAACGATTCAGCAAACTAATACACCTTATATTTTAGAACAGAGGGAGTATTTGGTTCTGCCCCCGCGAGCCCCGGCAGGCTCTACCGGGGAGCCTTGATTGCTTGCTTCTAGTGGTGGCCTCGCCCCTTGCCGGGCTCGCCTGCCCGGCAAGGGAGGCCCTTCTCTTGCCGATATCTTGCTCCTCAGGCTCGATCTTGGTCCCTCTGGGTTGCATGTTGGTTCTTCAAATCTCTTGGTTCTTCAATACTAGAAGGGTTTAGGCGCGTTTTGTTGCGCCCCTTATGTTGGTTTGTTTTCATAAAAACTTTACTCCATCTATTTCAAGATATAATGTGTATTGGTTTTTTGAAAAGTTAAATCTCTTTACATTTTTGTAGAAATATATCAATATCCATAGTATCAAATTGAATTTTTTAGATTCAGCATGCAGCAATTTTTTATGTTTTATTTATTTAGTATTGCGGATGTCGACATTTTTGCCTATAAACTTGGTCAAAGTTAAACGAATTTGACTTTTCAATAAACTAATACACCTTATATTTTAGAACAGAGGGAGTATTTGGTTTGGTTAGTGGGGAAGATGATGGAGTGTGTTTTCCTTTTTATTCATATAATGCGGTGTTTTGATGGGCCTTTCGCGGTGTGACTTTGTGTTGTATGCTAATCAATCCATACTTATGTGAGGGAAATTCCGCGTCGGTGGTTGCATGTACTATATTGGTGCTATTGTATCAGATGTTGATATTTCTTTTTTCTATGTGATGAGAGGGTGCGCGGGATTGGCATGGTTTTATGGGCCAATTGATTTAGAAAGTTTTTGACCCAGTCAAAATCAAGAACCAAATCCAGTATTGAATTTCTCAATGGAATGTGAGAGCTTCAAAATTAGAGAGCATAGTGAATTAAAAGAACTGAGGAGAGATTATTGAGCCGGTCAAAATCGGTGACCCAATTCCAAATGTATGACCTCAATTGAATGAGAGGCCTACAATCCTAGGAAGCTTAGTGATATAGTAGATTATATATGATATAATAGACATAATAATATTATTGTTAGAACATGTAACTGCCAAAATGTGCTAATAAAAACCTATCTATACATATGAAGTAATGTTAATTAGCTTAATTAATTAACTTCTAAAAAAGTTCAACCTAACTAGCTCATCTAAAACAACTCATATTCTTCCTCATTTACAAATTATTATTTGTCAAGAGCAAATTTGGGATGATATGTGTGAGGAGTTTAATATTGGGAAACATAGTACAAAACAAAAAAATCGCCCTACGAACACCGAGAAACAATATGAAGATGTATAAACGGTTTGGATCACGATCGTTACCGACTCCGAGTAGTAGTGGAAGTAGACGAGTCGGTGTAGATCGTACTTGGAGTCCCTCGAACCGTACATGAATGATCGCGCGAACTGCCTACTAATGATCCCTCGAACGAAAGACCAAAAGCACAGTCTCTCTACTTGGTTGCAAGAGTACGGTCTTCCCGAATCATCAACGCTTCGCTGTTCAGAACTAATCATTGCCGAGGAATTAGAGGGAGGAGATTAGAACCACTTATAATTATGAGGATTAGAGGATCTAGGTCAAGCTCTCATTGATCAACTAGGACCAAATAGAACTAGAAATAGAGGCTCCAAAACTTGTGTATTCAAAAGGTCCAACAGCCTCTAATATATATAGGTTGAAGGAGGAGTAGGGGGCGCCACAAGAGGAGGGAAAGTCTCCCTCCCTTGGCCGGCCAAGGGGAGGGGACTTCCTCTTCAATTCGGCCTCCCACTACTAGGAAAAGCCTAGCAGCAGCGCGGGTTTTGGGTGTATCAGTAGCGCGGGTGCCCTTTCCATCAGGAGAAGGGGGCGCCATCCTTGTCTGGCCCTTGTGGCCCAAGTTGCCTTCCACCTCTTGGCCTTTTAAGGCCCGTTGATATTAAATTAAAGGATTTTTACATCTGTGCCCCTGGTTCCTTAGCTCTACTCATCCATCCCCACGCTATTAACTTTTGCTCAGTTTTCCCCACTCCCTTGCCCGAAACCCTCAGAAGAGGTCACAACGGACGTCGTCGTCGGGTCAGTGCTTTGACCGTTAACTCTGACGAGTGGGACCGCGTTGGGGGTGTAGCTGTTCGACCGTTGGACCGTGGTTTCGTTGGGCCGTCCCTTGCATTAAATGCCTGCGCGCGCCGCCACGACAGAAGCCTGCTATGCATGCACCCAACAAGCCTGCCTGCATGCATCGATGCACCGACCGATCCTGCATGCGCACCGAGCCAGCATGCACTGATGTGCGCCGCCATGATGCACTGACCGAGCCGCTTTCGTGCACGCCAGCCGCCACGGATGCAGTGATGGTCGCTGCCGCTGGTTCCTCTCTTCTCGCACACTTATCTCCTCGATTTAGAGCATCGTTTTTACGATCAGTTGCAGCCTTTTCGATCCACTCGCATCTGCACCCGTTTTGCTACGACAAATAAATTGAACAAATATGTTGTGGCTGCATGCACTAGCTAGGTGGCTACATATTTGTGGCTTGTGTAAGAAAAGAAGCGTTCTTGTGGCTGCATGCACTAGGTGGTTACTAACAAACGAGCTCTCTAAGAAAACAATCAACATACATGTAGATAGGGCCAACAAGCCCATAGCACGATCACATAGTTGAAACTAGGAAGAATTTAATAATAGAATGAATAGAAAACTTAATAATAGAACTTGATAAAAGGGCCAACAAGCCCATAGCATCTCTCACATAGTTCAATGGGATTACAACGTAACATAACATAGACTCAAAAAATAGATACAAGGTTTAGAACCCTAGACGCCGCCTTCTCCACCTCGCTCCTCCTCCAAGCGCCCTCATTGCTCCTCCGGGGCGTTATCGATGGGGTACAGAAGAGTGTGCATGCGGGACGCTGTGGGGAAGATGTTGGTGTACTCCGTGAACATGTTGTGGGTGGTGAAAGTGATGAACTCACAGCCACACTGATACGTCTCCAACGTATCTATAATTTTTTATTGTTCCATACTATTATAGTATCTGTTTTGGATGTTCAATGGCCTTTATTATACACTTTTATATTATTTTTGAGACTAACCTATTAACCCAAGGCCTAGTGCAAATTGCTGTTTTTTGGCTATTTCAGTGTTTCACAGAAAAGGAATATCAAATGGAGTCCAAACGGAATGAAACCTTCGGGAGAGTTATTTTTGGAACAAACACAATCCAGGAGAGTTGGAGTGGACGTCAAGGAATAAGCGAGGAGGCCACGGGGCAGGATGGCGTGCCTAGGGGGGTAGGCGCGCCCCCACCCTCGTGGGCCCCTCATGGCTCCGCCGACCTACTTCTTTCGCCTATATATTCTCATATACCCCGAAAACATCTGAGAGCACCACGAAACCCTATTTCCACCGCTGCAACCTTTTGTACCAGTGAGATGCCATTTTGGGGCCTTTTCCGGCGCTCCGTCGGAGGAGGAATCAATCACGGAGGGCTTCTACATCAACACCATAGCCTCTCCGATGATGTGTGAGTAGTTTACCACAGACCTTCGGGTCCATAATTATTAGCTAGATGGCTTCTTCTCTCTCTCTGGATCTCAATACAAAGTTCTCCTTGATCTTCTTGGAGATATATTAGATGTAATTCTTTTTGCGGTGTGTTTGTCGAGATCCGACGAATTGTGGATTTATGATCAAGATTATCTATGAATAATATTTGGTTCTTCTCTGAATTCTTTTATGTATGATTTGTTATCTTTGCAAGTCTCTTCGAATTATCGTTTTGGTTTGGCCTACTAGATTGATCTTTCTAGCAATGGGAGAGTGCTTAGCTTTGGGTTCAATCTTGCGGTGTCCTTTCCCAGTGACAGCAGGGGCAGCAAGGCACGTATTGTATTGTTGCCATCGAGGATAAAAAGATGGGGTTTATATTATATTGCTTGAGTTTATCCCTCTACATCATGTCATCTTTCCTAATGCATGCGTTACTCTGTTCTTATGAACTTAATACTCTAGATGCATGCTGGATAGCGGTCGATGTGTGCAGTAATAGTAGTAGATGCAGAATCTTTTCGATCTACTTGTCGCTGACGTGATGCCTATATATATGATCATGCCTAGATATTCTCATAATTATTCGCTCTTCTATCAATTGCTCGACAATAATTTGTCCACCCACCATAAATTATGCTATCTTGAGAGAAGCCACTAGTGAAACCTATGGCCCCGGGGTCTATCTTCTATCGTATTACTTTCCTATCAATTTACTATATTTGCTTCCGTTTATTTTGCAATCTTTACTTTCCAATCTACATCATAAAAATACCAAAAATATTTATCTTATTATCATTATCAAATCTCACTTTTGCAAGTGGCCATGAAGGGATTGACAACCCCTTTATCTCGTTGGTTGCAACATTCTTATTTGTTTGTGTAGCTACAAGGCGATTTTCGTGTGACCTCCTACTGGATTGATACCTTGGTTCTCAAAAACTGAGGGAAATACTTACGCTACTTTGCTGCATCACCCTTTCCTCTTCAAGGGAAAACCAAAGCATGCTCAAGAGGTAGCTAGAAGGATTTATGGCGACATTGCCGGGGAGGCTTACGCACAAGTCAAGACATACCAAGTACCCATCACAAACTCTTATCCCTCACATTACATTATTTGCCATTTGCCTCTCGTTTTCCTCTCCCCCACTTCACCCTTGTCGTTTTATTCGCCCTCTTTTTCCATCCATCTCTTTTTCGCTTCCTTCGTGTGTGCCTGCTTGCCCTGATGGCCTTGCCTAAAAACATTGATCCTCACCTTAGAAGATTGGAAGAAATTGAAAACATCGTTAGAAGCTTTATGACTTTGCAATTTGAGCATAATAATTTCTTTAGAAACAAGCTTAAAGAACAAAAAAGCTTTATGGAGTACATAAATAAAGAGTTTGATGATATGTCTAAGGAATTTTATGGTTTGAAATCTCAGTTAGCTCATCTTGAAAACTTAATATCCCAAATTTCGGATAAGCAGGCCACCTTAGTTAATAAGATGGCCGCCAAACCGGAAGAGCTAGAAGGTAATAAGGATGAAGATCTAAAAGTGATTGATGTGTCCCCTATTAAATCTTTGTTTTGCAATATGAATCTTGATAATGATGGGACTGGAGATGAGTCAAGTTTAGTTAAAAGGCATCCCAATGATTCGGAGTTTTTAGATATTGATGCAAAAGTTGATAAAAGTGGGATTGAAGAGGTCAAAACTTTACATAGAAATGAACCCACTATTCTGGATTTCAAGGAATTTAATTATGATAATGGTTCTTTAATAGATTTTAGTTCCTTGTTGCAATCCGTGTTAAATTCTCCTCATGCTTATAGTCAAAACAAAGCTTTTACCAAACATATCATTGATGCTTGAATGCAATCTTATGAAGAAAAGCTTGAATTAGAAGTCTCTATCCCTAGAAAACTTTATGATGAGTGGGAACCTACTATTAAAATCAAGCTTAAAGATCATGAATGCTATGCTTTGTGTGATTTGGGTGCTAGTGTTTCCACGATTCCAAAAACTTCGTGTGATGTGTTAGGTTTTCGTGAATTTGATGATTGTTCTTTAAACTTGGATCTTGCGGATTCCACCATTAAGAAACCTATGGGAAGGATTAATGATGTTCTTATTTTTGCAAATAGGAATTATGTGCCCGTAGATTTTATTGTTCTTGATATAGATTGCAATCCTACTTGTCCTATTATTCTTGGTAGACCTTTCCTTAGAACGATTGGTGCAATTATTGATATGAAAGAAGGAAATATTAGATTCCAATTTCCGTTAAGGAAATGCATGGAACACTTTCCTAGAAAGAAAATTAGATTACCTTACGAATCTATTATGAGAGCCACTTATGGATTGCATACCAAAGATGGCAATACCTAGATATATTCTCGCTTTTATGCCTAGCTAGGGGCGTTAAAGGATAGCGTTTGTTGGGAGACAACCCAATTTTATTTTTGTTTATTGCTTTTTGATTATGTTTATTAATAAATAATTCATCTAGCCTCTGGTTAGATGTGTTTTTATGTTTTAATTAGTGTTTGTGCCAAGTAGAACCTTTGGGAAGACTTGGGTGAAGTCTATATGATCTTGCTGTAAAAAACAGAAACTTTAGCGCTCACGATATTAGCTTCCATTTTTTACTGGAGAATGTTTTTAGTTTGATTCTTTTTGAATATGATTAATAGACAAATTCCTCATGTCCACCAATTTATTTCAGAATTTTTGGAGTTACATAAGTATACGTTTGATACAGATTACTACAGGCTGTTCTGTTTTTGACATATTCTGTTTTTTGTGTGTTGTTTGCTTATTTTGATGAATCTATGGCTAGTATCGGGGGTTATGAACCATAGAGAAGTTGGAATACAGTAGGTTTAACACCAATATAAATAAATAATGAGTTCATTACAGTACCTTAAAGTGGTGATTTGTTTTCTTATACTAATGGAGCTCATGAGATTTTCTGTTGAGTTTTGTGTTGTGAAGTTTTCATGTTTTGGGTAAAGATTTGATGGATTATGGAATAAAGAGTGGAAAGAGCCTAAGAATGGGTATGCCCAAGGCACCCCAAGGTAAAATTCAAGGACAACCAAAGTTTAAGCTTGGGGATGCCCGGAAGGCATCCCTCTTTAAATCTTCGCTCTATCGGTAACTTTACTTGAGGCTATATTTTTATTCACCACATGATATGTGTTTTGCTTGGAGCGCCTTGTATGATTTGAGTCTTTGCTTTTTAGTTTACCACAACCATCCTTGATGTACACACCTTTTGGAGAGACACACATGAATCAGAATTTATTAGAATACTCTTTGTGCTTCACTTATATCTTTTGAGCTAGATAATTTTGCTCTAGTGCTTCACTTATATCTTTTTAGAGCACAGTGGTGGTTTAATTTATAGAAATTATTGATTTATCATGCTTCACTTATATTATTTTGAGAGTCGTTTAGAACAGCATGGTAATTTGCTTAGGCTATAAAATTAATCCTAATATGATAGGCATCCAAGATGGATATAATAAAAACTTTCATATAGAGTGCATTGAATACTATGAGAAGTTTGATACTTGATGATTGTTTTGAGATATGAAGATGGTGATATTAGAGTCATGCTAGTTGAGTAGTTGTGAATTTGAGAAATAGTTGTGTTGAGGTTTGCAAGACCCGTAGCATGCACGTATGGTAAAAGTTGTGTGACAAATTTGAAACATGAGGTGTTCTTTGATTGTCATCCTTATGAGTGGCGGTCGGGGACGAGCGATGGTCTTTTCCTACCAATCTATCCCCCTAGGAGCATGCGCGTAATGCTTGGTTTTTTATGACTTGTAGATTTTTGCAATAAGTATGTGAGTTCTTTATGACTAATGTTGAGTCCATGGATTATACGCACTCTCACCTTTCCATCATTGCTAGCCTCTTCAGTACCGTGCATTTCCCTTTCTCACCTTCAGAGTTGGTGCAAACTTCGCCGGTGCATCCAACCCCCATGATACGATACGCTCTATCACACATAAACCTCCTTATATCTTCCTCAAAACAGCCACCATACCTACCTATCATGGCATTTCCATAGCCATTCCGAGATATATTGCCATGCAACTTTCCACAGTTTCATTTATTATGACACGCTTCATCATTGTCATATTGCCTTGCATGATGATACGTCCATTTTGCATCATGATTTTATATCGATATTTATTGCATTATGGGCTGTTATTACATGTTATGTCACAATACTTATGGCTATTCTCTCTTATTTTACAAGGTTTACATGAAGAGGGAGAATGCCGGCAGCTTGGATTCTGGGCTGGAAAAGGAGCAAATATTAGAGACCTATTCTACACAGCTCCAAAAAGTCCCAAAACTCCACAAAAATCATTTTGCGAATTAATAAAAAATATTCAGCGGAAGAAATACCTGAGGGGGGCCACCCACCATCCACGAGGGTGGGGGGAGTGCCCCCCTGCCTCTGGGCCACCTGACAGCCCTCCGGTGTCCATCTTCTGCTATATGAGGTCTTTTACCCTGGAAAAAATCATAAGGAAGCTCACGGGACGAAACTCCGCCGCCACGAGGCAGAACCTTGGCCGAACCAATCTAGAGCTCCAGCAGAGCTGTTCTGCCGGGGAAACTCCCCTCCGGGAGGGGGAAATCATCACCATCATCATCACCAACGATCCTCTCATCTGGAGGGGGTCAATCTCCATCAACATCTTCACCAGCACCATCTCCTCTCAAACCCTAGTTCATCTCTTGTATCCAATCTTTGTCCCAAAGCCTCAGATTGGTACCTGTGGGTTACTAGTAGTGTTGATTACTCCTTGTAGTTGATGCTAGTTGGTTTATTTGGTGGAACATCATATGTTCATATCCTTTATGCATATTAATACCCCTCTGATTATGAACATGAATATGATTTTTGAGTAGTTACTTTTGTTCCTGAGGACATGGGAGTAGTCTTGCTATTAGTGGTCATGTGAATTTGGTATTCGTTCAATATTTTGATGAGATGTATGTTGTCTCTCCTCTAGTGGTGTTATGTGAACGTCGACTACATGACACTTCACCATTATTTGGGCCTAGAGGAAGTCATTGGGAAGTAATAAGTAGATGATGGTTGCTAGAGTGACAGAAGCCTAAACCCTAGTTTATAAGTTGCTTCGTAAGGGGCTGATTTGGATCCACTTGTTTCATGCAATGGCTAGGTTTACCTTAATACTTCTTTTGTATTTGTGGATGCTTGCAATAGGGGTTAATCATAAGTGGGATGCTTGTCCAAGAAAGGGCAGTACCCAAGCACTGGTCCACCCACATATCCAATTATCAAAGTAACGAACGCGAATCATATGAGCGTGATGAAAACTAGCTTGATGATAATTCCCATGTGTCCTCGGGAGCGTTTTCATTCATATAAGAGTTTGTCCAGGCTTGTCCTTTGCTACAAAAAGGATTGGGCCACCTTGCTGCACCTTATTTAGTTTCATTGCTTTTTACCCGTTACAAATTATCTTATCACAAAACTATCTGTTACCTATAATTTCAGTGCTTGCAGAAAATACCTTACTGAAAACCGCTTGTCATTTCCTTTTGCTCCTCGTTGGGTTCGACACTCTTACTTATCGAAAGGACTACGATAGATCCCCTACACTTGTGGTTCATCAAGACTCTTTTCTGGCGCCGTTGCCGGGGAGTGAAGCGCATTTGGTAAGTGGAACTTGGTAAGGAAACATTTATATAGTGTGCTGAAATTTACTGTCACTTGTTACTATGGAAACTAATCCTTTGAGGGGCTTGTTCGGGGTATCTTCACCCCGACCAGTAGAGCAAATAGTTGCTCCTCAACCTACTGAACCTACTGAAAATGTTTACTTTGAAATTCCTTCGGGTATGGTAGAGAAACTGCTAGCTAATCCCTTTGCAGGAGATGGAACATTGCATCCCTATTTACACCTTATCTATGTGGATGAAGTTTGTGGATTATTTAAGCTTGCAGGTATGCCTGATGATGTTATCAAGAAGAAGGTCTTCCCTTTATCTTTGAAGGGAGATGCATTGACATGGTATAGGCTATGTGATGATATGGGATCCTGGGACTATAAACGATTGAAATTGGAATTTCACCAGAAGTTTTATCCTATGCATCTTGTTCATCGTGATCGTAATTATATATATAATTTTTGGCCTCGCAAAGGAGAAAGCATCGCTCAAGCTTGGGAGAGACTTAATTCAATGTTATATTCATGCCCCAATCATGAGCTCTCAAGGGAAATGATTATTCAAAAAATTTATGCCCGGCTTTCTCTTAATAATCGCTCCATGCTCGATACTTCTTGTGCTGCTTCTTATATGATGAAGACTATTGAATTCAAGTGGGATTTATTGGAAAGAATTAAACGCAACACTGAAGATTGGGATTCCGACGATGGTAAGGATTCAGGTATGACACCTAAGTTTGATTGTGTTAAATCTTTTATGGATACTGATGCCTTTCGTGGATTTAGCACTAAATATGGACTTGACTCTGAGATAGTAGCTTCCTTCTGTGAATCATTTGCTACTCATGTTGATCTCCCTAAGGAGAAATGGTTTAAATATAATCCTCCCACTGAAGTAAAAGTAGTTGCACCTGTTACAGTTGAAGAAAAGACTACCACTTATAATGTTGATCCTATTATTCCTACTACTTATGTTGAGAAACCACCTTTCTCTATTAGGATAAAGGATCATGCTAAAGCTTCAACTGTGGTTCGTAAGAGTAATACTAGAACATATACACCACCTGAGCAAATTAAAGTTGAACCTAGTATTGCTATGGTTAAAGATCTCTTGGCCGATAATATTGATGGTCATGTTATTTATTTCTGTGATGAAGCTGCTAGAATCACTAGACCTGATGCTAAGAAATATAGACCCATTGTAGGCATGCCTGTTATTTATGTTAAAATAGGAGATCATTTTTATCATGGCTTATGTGATATGGGTGCTAGTGCCAGTGCGATACCTTATTCCTTATATAAAGAAATTATGCATGATATTGCTCCTGCTGAGGTAGAAGAAATTGATGTTACAATTAAGCTTGCAAATAGAGATACTATTTCACCAATTGGGATTGTTAGAGATGTTGAAGTCTTGTGTCGGAAAGTTAAATATCCTGCTGACTTTCTTGTTATTGGTTCCCCACAAGATGATGTCCCATTATATTTGGTAGACCCTTCTTGAACACTGTTAATGCTAAGATAGATTGCGAAAAGGATGTTGTTAAAATTGGCTTAGGGGATATGTCTCATGAGTTTAATTTTGCTAAGTTTCGTAGACAACCCCATGATAAAGAATTGCCTAGTAAGGATGAAATTATTGGTCTTGCTTCTATTGCCGTGCCTCCTACTGATCCTTTAGAACAATATTTGCTAGACCATGAAAATGATATGTTTATGAATGAAAGAAGGGAAATAGATGAAGTATTCTTTAAACAGGGACCTATTTTGAAACACAACTTGCCTGTTGAAATCCTAGGGGATCCTCCTCCACCCAAGGGTGATCCCGTGTTTGAGCTTAAACCTTTACCTGATACTCTTAAATATGCTTATCTTGATGAAAAGAAGATATATCCTGTTATTATTAGTGCTAACCTTTCAAAGCAGGAAGAGGAAAGATTATTGAAAACTTTGAAGAAGCACCGTGCTGCTATTGGATATACTCTTGATGATCTTAAGGGCATTAGTCCCACTCTATGCCAACACAAAATAAAGTTGGACGAAGATGCCAAACCAGTTATTGATCATCAAGGACAGTTAAATCCTAAGATGAAAGAAGTGGTAAGAAAGGAAATACTAAAGCTCCTTGAGGCAGGTATAATTTGCTGATAGTCAGTGGGTAAGTCCTGTCCATTGTGTCCCTAAGAAGGGAGGTATTACTGTCGTTCCTAATGATAAAGATGAATTGACCCCGCAAAGAATTATTACAGGTTATAGGATGGTAATTGATTTCCGCAAATTAGATAAAGCTACTAAAAACATCATTACCCTTTACCTTTTATTGATCAAATGCTAGAAAGACTATCCAAACATCCACATTTCTGCTTTCTAGATGGTTACTCTGGTTTCTCTCAAATACATGTGTCAGCGGAGGATCAAGAAAAGACTACTTTTACTTGCCCTTTCGGTACTTTTCTGAAAGAGGTATTGAAGTTGATAAAGCTAAAGTTGACGCTATTGAAAAGATGCCGTGTCCCAAGGACATTAAAGGTATAAGAAGTTTCCTTGGTCATGCCGGGTTTTAGGAGGCTCATTAAGGACTTTTCTAAAATTTCTAGGCCTTTGACTGATCTATTAAAAAAAGAAATTCCTTTCGTCTTTGATGATAATTGTGTAGAAGCATTTGAAATACTTATGAAATCTTTGGTCTCTGCACCTATTGTTCAGCCACCTGATTGGAATTTACCATTTGAAATTATGTGTGATGCTAGCGATTATGTTGTAGGTGTTGTTCTAGGACAAAGAGTTGATAAGAAATTAAATGTTATTCAATATGCTAGTAAAACTTTAGACACTGCCCAGAGAAATTATGCCCCTACTGAAAAAGAATTCTTAGCAGTTGTATTTGCTTGTGATAAGTTCAGACCTTATATTGTTGATTCTAAAGTAACTATTCACACTGATCATGCTGCTATCAAATATCTTATGGAAAAGAAAGATGCTAAATCTAGACTCATTAGATGGGTTCTTTTGCTACAAGAATTTGATTTGCATATTATTGATAGAAAGAGAGCTGAGAACCCCATTGCAGACAACTTGTCTAGGTTAGAGAATGTTCTTGATGACCCACTACCTATTGATGATAGCTTTCCTGATGAACAACTGAATGTCATTAATGCTTCTCGTACTGCTCCATGGTATGGTGATTATGCTAATTATATTTTTGCTAAATTTATACCACCTAGTTTCACATATCAGCAAAGAAAAAGTTTTATATGATTTAAGACATTACTACTAGGATGACCCACACCTTTATAAAGGAGTAGATGGTGTTATTAGACGTTGTGTACCTGAGCATGAACATGAACATATCCTATGCAAGTGTCACTCCGAAGCATATGGAGGACACCACGCGGGAGATAGAATTGCACATAAGGCATTGCGATCCAGTTTTTATTGGCCTACTCTATTCAAAGATGCCCGCAAGTTTGTCTTGTCTTGTGATGAATGTCAAAGAATTGGTAATATTAGTAGACGTCAAGAAATGCCTATGAATTATTCTCTTGTTATTGAACCATTTAATGTTTGGGATTTTGATTATATGGGACCGTTTCCTGCCTCTAATGGTTATACACATATTTTAGTTGTTGTTGATTACGTTACTAAGTGGGTAGAAGCTATTCCAACTAGTAGTGCTGATCATAACACCTCTATTAAGATGCTTAAAGAAGTTATTTTTCCGAGGTTTGGTGTCCCTAGATACTTAATGACTGATGGTGGTTCACATTTCATTCGTGGTGCTTTTCGTAAAATGCTTGCTAAGTATGACGTTAATCATAGAATTGCATCTCCATATCACCCACAGTCTAGTGGCCAAGTAGAATTGAGTAACAGAGAGCTTAAATTAATTTTGCAAAAGACTGTTAATAGATCTAGGAAGAATTGGTCCAAGAAACTTGATGATGCATTATGGGCTTATAGAACTGCATATAAAAATCCTATGGGTTTATCTCCATATAAAATGGTTTATGGAAAAGCATGTCACTTACCTCTTGAACTAGAACATAAGGCATATTGGGCCATTAAAGAGCTCAATTATGATTTCAAACTTGCCGGTGAGAAGAGGTTATTTGACATTAGCTCTCGTGATGAATGGAGAACCCAAGCTTACGAGAATGCCAAACTGTTTAAAGAAAAAGTTAAAAGATGGCATGACAAAAGGATACAAAAGCGTGAGTTTAATGTACGCGATTATGTGTTGCTATACAACTCTCGTTTAAGATTTTTGGCAGGAAAACTTCTCTCTAAATGGGAAGGCCCTTACGTTATCGAGGAGGTCTATCGTTCCGGTGCCATAAAAATTAACAACTTCGAAGGCACAAACTCGAAGGTGGTGAACGGTCAAAGAATCAAACATTATATCTCAGGTAATCCTATAAATGTTGAAACTAACATTATTGAAACCGTAACCCCGGAGGAATACATAAGGGACACCTTCCAGAATGTTTTGTATCCGAAAAGGAATAGGTATGTGGTACGATAAGTAACCAGACTCCAAAACAGTTCCAATAGCAATTTTTCTCTGTTTTGGAATATTTAAGAAAATAGAAAGATAAGAAGTAGTCCAGGAAGGACACGAGGCATCCACGAGGGTGGAGGGCGCGCCCTACCCCCCTAGGCGCGCCCCCTGCCTCGTGGGCACCTCGTGTGCCCTCCGGACTCCGTTTTCTTGCACGATACTTCTTTTAGTTGGTAAAAATTCATTATATAATCTCCCGAAGGTTTTGACCACCGTATCATGCAAATATCCTCTGTCCTTGTTTCGAGCTGTTTTTCTGACAGATCTAGAGCACCATGACGACTTCAAGCGCCCCCAAGGACAAGTTTTTCGAGAGGGTCATCAACCCCTACCTCGCGGAGGTGCTGCATCACCCTCAAACCATTGAGATGCGTGAGGGCGTGCTGCACATCCACGATGTTGAGGGACCAAAGAGTACCGGAAGCGTGGAGACAAAGCTCGAAACAATGGAACAACAAGTTTTCAAGTGCCAAGGGATGGTGGAACGCGGACTCAACGCCAACCAGATGATGATCGCGGAGTTCACCAACAACCACAAGCTGGACGCCAAGAACATTGGAGAGACCATCTTCAAGCTTCATGAGAAAATCGAGCACCTCCAAGCACAGATCTATGACCTGCAAAACCAAAACTGTGAGTATGAATATGGATTCAAGAGGATGAGTTTGGCTGCATATTTGAGGATCCCGGAGACTCAATCATCCTTCTACGATGGCGAGCCTATGCCTTGGAAGACGGATGACAATCCTACATCATCAACAACCTCATCATCACCACCTCTGAGGACATAACCATATGGGTATGGGCACTCCCCTTGGCAACTGCCAAGCTTGGGGGAGGTGCCCCGGTATCGTATCACCATCACACTCCTATCTTTACCATTTTATTTAGTTTGATCCTTTTGGTAATATCTAGGTCTAGTAGAATAAAGTCTTGGTATGATTTATTTTTGAGTTTTGCTTTATGATTCCTCTATGTAATCGAGTCCGTGAGCTATATATAATTAAGATTGGTGTTGAGTCAAGGGCTTTGCTATCTTTCTATGATCTTGAGAAATAAGAAAAAGAATAAAAAGAATAAAGAGGTCATATTGATCTTGTGGAGAGTAATGACTTCACACATAAAGAGTATAATGAATAAAAGTTGTTGAGAGTTGACAAACTTAATTTTGGTCATCGTTGCAATTAATAGGAAGTAATAAAGAAAGAGAGGTTCTCACATATAAATATACTATCTTGGACATCTTTTATGATTGTGAGCACTCATTAAAGTATGACATGCTAAAGAGTTGATGTTGGACAAGGAAGACAACGTAATGGGTTATGTTTTCTTATATCCGATATAAAGTATATTGTCATGGATCATCCAACATGTTGAGCTTGCCTTTCCCCTTCATGCTAGCCAAGTTCCCTGCACCAAGTAGAGATACTACTTGTGCTTGCAAATATCCTTAAACCCAGTTTTGTCATAAGAGTCCACCATATCTACCTATGGATTGAGTAAGATCCTTCAAGTAAGTTGTCATGTTGTATGCAATAAAAATTGCTCTCTAAATATGTATGACTTCTTAGTGTGGAGAAAATAAGCTTTATACGATCTTGTGATATGGAAGTAATAAAAGCGACGGACTGCATAATAAAGGTTCATATCACAAGTGGCAATATAAAGTGACGTTCTTTTGCATTAAGATTCGTGCATTCAACCATAAAAGCACATGCCAACCTCTGCTTCCCTCTGCGAAGGGCCTATCTTTTACTTTTACATTCTGCAAGAGTCAAGGTGATTTTCACCTTTCCCTTTTTTATTTTATCCTTTGGCAAGCACCTCATGTTGGAAAGATCCTGGTATATATAACCAATTGGATGTAAGTTAGCATGAACTATTATTGTTGACATTACCCTTGAGGTAAAAGGTTGGGAGGCAACACTATAAGCCCCTATCTTTCTCTGTATCCGATTAAAACTCCATAACCATAAGTATTGCCTGAGTGTTAGCAATTGTGAAATATTAAATGATAGTTGAGTATGTGGACTTGCTGAAAAGCTCTATTGTTGACTCTTTCCTATGTTATGGTAAATTGCAATTGCTTCAATGACTGAGATTATAGTTTGTCAGTTCTCAATGAAGTTTCTGAATCATACTTGACATTGTGAATAGATTGTTACTTTAACATGAGAAATCATATGACAAAATATATGTATGCTGTTGTTATAAGAATGACCATGATGCCCTCATGTCCGTATTTTATTTTATCGATACCTCTATCTCTAAACATGTGGACATATTTTTCGATATTTGCTTCCGCTTGAGGACAAGCGAGGTCTAAGCTCGGGGGAGTTGATACGTCCATTTTGCATCATGCTTTTATATCGATATTTATTGCATTATGGGCTGTTATTACACGTTATGTCACAATACTTATGGCTATTCTCTCTTATTTTACAAGGTTTACATGAAGTGGGAGAATGCCGGCAGCTGGGATTTTGGGCTGGAAAAGGAGCAAATATTAGAGACCTATTCTGCACAGTTCCAAAAGTCCCGAAACTCCATGAAAGTAATTTTGGGAATTAATAAAAAAATATTCAGCGGAAGAAATACCTGAGGGGGGCCACCCACCATCCACGAGGGTGGGGGGCGTGCCCTACCCCCCTGGGTGCGCCCCCCTGCCTCGTGGGCCACCTGGCAGCCCTCCGGTTCCCATCTTCTACTATATGAAGTCTTTTACCCTGGAAAAAATCAGAAGGAAGCTCACGGGACGAAATTCCGCCGCCACGAGGCGGAACCTTGGCGGAACCAATCTAGAGCTCCGGAAGAGCTGTTCTGCCGGGGAAACTTCCCTTCGGGAGGGGAAAATCATCACCATCGTCATCACCAACGATCCTCTCATCGGGAGGGGGTCAATCTCCATCAACATCTTCACCAGCACCATCTCAAACCCTAGTTCATCTCTTGTATCCAATCTTTGTCCCAAAGCCTCAGATTGGTACCTATGGGTTGCTAATAGTGTTGATTACTCCTTGTAGTTGATACTAGTTGGTTTATTTGGTGGAAGATCATATGTTCAGATCCTTTATGCATATTAATACCCCTCTGATTATGAACATGAATATGGTTTGTGAGTAGTTACGTTTGTTCCTGAGGACATGGGAGAAGTCTTGCTATTAGTGGTCATGTGAATTTGGTATTTGTTTGATATTTTGATGAGATGTATGTTGTCTCTCCTCTAGTGGTGTTATGTGAACGTTGACTACATGACACTTCACCATTATTTGGGCCTAGAGGAAGGCATTGGGAAGTAATAAGTAGATGATGGGTTGCTATAGTGACAGAAGCTTAAACCCTAGTTTATAAGTTGCTTCGTAAGGGGCTGATTTGGATCCACTTGTTTCATGCAATTGCTAGGTTTACCTTAATACTTCTTTTGTATTTGTGGATGCTTGCAATAGGGGTTAATCATAAGTGGGATGCTTGTCCAAGGAAGGGCAGTACCCAAGCAGTGGTCCACCCACATATCAAATTATCAAAGTAACGAACGTGAATCATATGAGCGTGATGAAAACTAGCTTGACGATAATTCCCATGTGTCCTCGGGAGCGTTTTCATTCATATAAGAGTTTGTCCAGGCTTGTCCTTTGCTAGAAAAAGGATTGGGCCACCTTGCTGCACCTTATTTAGTTTCATTGCTTTTTACCCGTTACAAATTATCTTATCACAAAACTATCTGTTACCTATAATTTCAGTGCTTGCAGAAAATACCTTACTCAAAACGGCTTGTCATTTCCTTCTGCTCCTCGTTGGGTTCGACACTCTTACTTATCGAAAGGACTATGATACATCACCTACACTTGTGGGTCATCAATGATCATGTAGTTGACATTGTATTTGTGGCAAAGCCACCATGCATCATTTTTTATACATGTCACTCTTGATTCATTGCCCATCCCGGGACACCGCCGGAGGCATTCATATAGAGTCATACTTTGTTCTAGAATCGAGTTGTAATCTTGGAGATGTAAATAAATAGAGGTGTGATGATCATCATTAATAGAGCATTGCCCCGAAAAAAAGGGAAATGCCAAATTAAAAAATGGGCCAAATAAAAAAAGAAAAAAGGGACAATGCTACTATCCTTTTTCCACACTTGTGCTTCAAAGTAGCACCATGATCTTCATGATAGAGAGTCTCTTATTTTGTCACTTTCATATACTAGTGGGAATTTTTCATTATAGAACTTGGCTTTTATATTCCAACATTGGGCTTCCTCAAATTCCCTAGGTCTTCGTGACCAAGCAAGTTGGATGCACACCCACTTAGTTTCTTTTGTTGAGCTTCCATACATTTATAGATCTAGTGCATCCGTTGCATGGCAATCCCTACTCCTTGCATTGACATCAACTAATGGGCATCTCCCTAGCTCGTTGATTAGCCGCGTCAATGTGAGACTTTCTCCTTTTTGTCTTCTCCACACAACCCCCATCATTATATTCTATTCCACCATAGTGCTATATCCATGGCTCACGCTCATGTATTGCGTGAAAGTTGAAAAAAGTTTGAGATTACTAAAGTATGAAACAATTGCTTGGCTTGTCATCGGGGTTGAGCTTGATGAGAGCATTTTTGTGTGACGAAAATGAAACATGACCAAACTATATGATTTTGTAGGGATAAGCTTTCTTTTGCCATGTTATTTTGAGAATACATGATTGCTTAGTTAGTATGCTAGAAGTATTATTATTTTTATGTCAATATTAAACTTTTATCTTGAATCTTTCGGATCTGAACATTCATGCCCCAATAAAGAAAATTACATTGAGAATTATGTTAGGTAGCATTCCACATCAAAAATTCTGTTTTTATCATTTACCTACTCGAGGTAGAGCAGGAATTAAGCTTGGGGATGCTTGACCAAAAGGGGCCAAGCCAGGAGGAGGTGGTCCTGGAGGCGCCGCAATGCGACCTCCCGGACTCTAGGCCAAAAGGGGATAAAACCCCAAAGGGCTCTAAGTCCGGCCCTGGGCCGGACACCGCACCGGGACCTTCAATGGTTCCGGCATCCGGCAGGCGGCCCCCTACTAAGAAGGGCAAGCCTACGACGCCGGTGACCTCGATCCAACCGGAGGCACCGGATAATCTGCTGGAGGTGCTTAACGGCGCCTCCATCGACGAGGAGCACCGCACTATTATGAGTGTGGTGATCCAGAAGGTTCAGTCCGCCAAGAGCGGGCTGACCGAAGCCTGTGCCAGCCTTCTAACAGGCTTTGAGGTATGTATTTAAGATATGTAAAAATATTACCGCATAGACAGTAGCCTCTGATGCTTAGTTTGGTGTTCGGAAAGAAAAGACGAACTGAGGATCAAAAAGATATACGCAGGAGTCTAACCTAAATATGTCAATATGGGAATGCAGGTTGTGCTACTGACCTCTGCCGCACTGACTGCGGAGGTCAATGCATTGAAGCAGAGCTTCGAGCGGTCCGAGAACGAGCTCGGCCTTACCAAGAGGCAGCTCGAGGACAAGGAAGGTAAGTAATACCTTATGTAAGTATATAAAAAAGATGTGGTTGCAAAAAATGACAGGACCAACGTGAGTATTGCAGGGGCCACAACCGAGGTGGTGACCCTAAAGGAAGCGTTGTCCAAGGCCGAAAACAATGCGGCCATGGAGCGCACCGAGCGAGAGAAGCTGGAGGCGCGGGTGGCGGCGGTGCAGCAAGAGCTCCAGGCACTCGTGGAAAACACGAGAGTTTGGAGCTTGACTCAAAGACTCGAGAGTCCGAGCTCACCTCGGCGCTTGAGAGCGCCAAATCTGCCAAGGCCGAAGCCCAAAAAGCCCTCCAGGAAATTGAGGCGATGAAGAAGATAGCGGCGGGTAAGGCATTCTTTATGCAAAGCAAGCACGCTAAAGTGAATTACTTGTTACTTAACCGAGTTCGGAGCTCTCCAGGAGCATTCACAGATCTTCCCCGGAGTGTATCCGACGCTGCCGCATTCTATCGAGCCGAAGAGGGGAGGTCGACGAAGAAGGTGTTCTGGTCTCAGTATGCTGAGGCCGGACACCCGGTGCCCTTGAGCGACCAGCTGAAGCAGCTGGTCGAGCTCCATAAAGTGGCCGAATAGGCCATGAAGGGTCTCGCAGTCCGGCTGTGGACTGGGGAAGCCATGCCTGGGAGCTACTTCGGGCTGGTGAGGCGGCTGGTGGACGCCTGTCCATGGATTGAAGTCATCAAGCGCTCCGTATGCATCGAATGTGCCCGTAGGGCCCTTGCCCATGCTAAAGTGCACTGGGGCAAGATGGACGCTGAGAAGCTTGTGACGGACGGACCACCGCCGGGCAAGGAGCATCACAAGCCCGAGATGTATTATGAGGGCGTCCTGAAGGGTGCCCGCCGTATAGCGGATGAGTGCTCCAAAGATGTAATTTTTGAGTAAACTCGCATTTGTGATCTTGTACGCTGAAAACTTGTTCATATGCGCTAAGCAACGCTTTTGAATTTAAAATATTACCTTCTGTGCGGCCGTTTATTAAATTTGAGAGATGGTGAGTCGTCGGCTTCTGCCCCCATGCCACGAGTGTTGGGGTGTTCGGGATAAACTTGAGCGCTCTTTTTCCCATTATTGGGTCCTTCGAGGGAGGCGCACAACTCAACGAACAAGGCAATCGGACTATAATGCTTGAACACTCTCACTTAGCCATAGAATTCTGTAATTTTAAATTTCGGCGAAGCCCCTAGTATTCGGAAAACCGAGTTGGGCGCTATCCACGCCTAGGCTGCACAAAGGCGACTCGCTCTAAGCGGCATAAGTCTTTAGGGACTCGAAAACCTCTCGAACAGCGACCAGCTCTCGCCCTATCATGGCGGTCAGTTTTAGATTTCTCCACTGAGGTGCTTAGCCCAGCTCAACCGGGGCACAATCGCAGTGGTTCTCCCAGTGCTACCTTAGCCGATATAACGGAACTTAAGGTACCAAAACATGGGAGCCGGGCAAACCCAACTATTGACCCAAGACATGATTCGGAGCCGATGCATATAATGCTATAAGTTCGGGGTGACGCACTTGTGAAAGTGTTCGGACTTATCACACCGTATTTTGGGGTAATTAAGCCCCTGGTGTATTTGGCCGTACCAAAGTGTACGGGTGCAACATGTCATTAATGAACATATACAGATAAAAAAAGGAATGCAATAATAGACAAAAGCTATGCATTGTTTATTTGAAAAGGCTGCGGTAAAGGCAGAACGATACAAATAGTGCGATAAGCAAGAGATGGGACTATTTGACATGTCCCCCTCCAGGGGCGAGCTGCGGGATGATATGTGAGACAAGTATATTGCTCGTTATAGAGACCACCTGGACACTCGACATAGCTTTCTGCCTCCCTGGCTGTTGCATCGTGTGTTCGGCGACTATACTGCCGGACAGGCCTTTCGGAAAGTGGAGTCCTGAAAGTAAGAAAAAAAAGAATGACAAAATCGGGAGCCCCTTGTGCGGTTGAGCCGCATTTTGGGTGTGCCGTGGTCATGCCCCTCCCCCTATGCCCATGGTATTTCCAGAGCATAGTTATGTACGCGTAGTACTGGCTTCGCAATTTTGCGAGGGCTGGGGTTAGGGCCGCATTGCTCTACGCTGCGTTCGGAACGTGCCAGCGGTCTTGTTGTAGGTTACTCCGGCGCTGCTTGACGGTGTCCGGTCATTTAATGGCCGGATGGAGAATTTCCTTGAGAGGCTACTCAGTACTTCCGCCGAGGGTCGCTTTATGCTCCTCCGCTCGAGAGAGCGTTGTGTTTCCATTGACCGTAATGACTCCTCGAGGGCCTGGCATCTTGAGCTTGAGGTATGCATAGCGCGCACCGCATTGAACTTTGCAAATGCGGTTCATCCGAGCGATCGCGTGATAGCCACTACGAACGGGACTATGTCAAGATTAACTCCTCGCTCGAAATTATCCGGGATCCAAGACCACCTCAAGTGTAACTGAGCCTGTACAGTTGGCCTCTACACCTGGTATGACGCCTTTCAAGGTCGTCTTTGTGGGTTTAATCCTTGAGGTATCTATGCCCATTTTTCGCACTGTATCCTGATAAAGCATGTTCAGGCTGCTGCCGCCGTCCATAGGGACTCTAGTGAGGTGAAATCCATCAATGATTGGGTCTAGAACCTATGCCGTGAATCCGCCATGGCGGATGCTAGTGGGGTGGCTGGCTCCAACGCATATACGTCCCTGAGTGCACGCTTCCGCTCCCTTTTGGGGATGTGGGTTGCGTATATCATGTTCACCATCCGCACTTGTGGGGGGAAACCCTTCTGCACCCTATTGTTCGGCGGCCGGGGCTCATCCTCGTCATCGCTATGCAGCCCCTTGTCATTGTTTTCGGTGTTTAACTTGCCTGCCTACTTGAACACCCAACAATCCATGTTGGTGTGGTTGGCTGGTTTTTCGGGGGTGCCGTGTATCTGGCACGAGCGATCGAGTATTCGGTCCAAATTGGACGGGCCCGGAGTATTTCTTTTGAATGGCTTTTTCCGCTGACCGGGTTTAGAGCCTCTGAATCCGGCATTAACTGTCGTATCCTCAGCATTGTCACCGTTAATGCGACGCTTTTGCTTGTTGCGACGCGACCTGCCAATGATGTCCTTGGTATCCAAATTACCAGGGTTCTTGGTCATGTTATTACTACGAGCTAGCCAGCTGTCATCGCCCGTGCAAAAGGGGGTCATGAGTGTCGTGAGGGCTGCCATGGATTTCGGCTTTTCCTATCCTAGGTGCCGGGCAAGCCACTCGTCACGGATGTTATGCTTGAAGGCTGCAAGGGCCTCTACGTCCGGACAATCGACTATTTGATTTTTCTTCGTTAGGAACCGTGTCCAGAAATGTCTGGCCGATTCCTCTGGCTGCTGAATTATGTGGCTTAGGTCATCGGTGTCTGGTGGTCGCACATAGGTGCCCTGGAAGTTGTCGAGGAATGCGGCTTCCAGGTCCTCCCAACAACCAATTGATTCTGCTGGCAAGCTGTTAAGCCAATGCCGAGCTAGTCCTTTAAGCTTGAGTGGGAGGTATTTGATGGCGTGTAGATCATCGCCGCGGGCCATGTGGATCTGAAGGAGATAGTCCTCGATCCATACCGCCGGATCTGTTGTGCCATCGTATGATTTGATGTTTACGGGTTTGAAACCCTCAGGGATTTGATGATCCATTACTTCGTCTGTGAAGCATAGTGGGTGTGTGGTGCCCCTGTATTGGGCTATATCACGACATAGCTCAAATGAGCTTTGTCTACTGTGTTCGGCCCGGCTGGATTTACTATATCCGGCATGGCGGTTATCGTCACGTGTCGTGGGGCGCCCACGCGATCCATAGATCGATCTTGTTTGCCTTGCCCTGTCTTCCAATATATCTCGTGAGTGCCGCGATTTCCCGTGCCTTGGTATTCTTTGAGCGACGCCGGGGTGCGGCTTGAGTGGAGGGCCGAGAGACCTCTCTGTCGCGGCCACGAGGTGGTCGGTCGGCCGTATCATGCGCTGGTGATATAGGTCTAGGTGCTTCCTCCTCTAATCAGGGTAGCAGCCTGTGTTTTGAGTAGCTCTTGGAGGGGCGATCGAGTTTGTACTCTTCAGCCGCAAGGACATCAGTCCATCTGTCGGCTAGCAAGTCTTGGTCAGCTCTAAGCTGTTGCTGTCTTTTCTTGAGGCTGCTCGCCGTGGCCATAAGCCTGCGTTTGAAACGCTCTTGTTCGACGGGATCCTCAGGCACGACAAATTGTCGTCGTCGAGGTTTGCCTCGTCTTCGGAGGGAGGCATGTAATTATCGTCCTCTACCTCTCTGCCTGCCGCTCTCTCATGAGGGCTGGCTTCTCCATCCTCCTGCGCTGAATCCTGCTGGAGGGGATTGTCTTCGGCACTGTCCGGGGTGTTATTATATCCCGTGCCGGAATCGCTGTTTTTGCTGTGGCGGGATTTAGAGCGGCGCCGCTGACGCCGGCGCTTAGGCTGTTTCTTGGAGGGGTCATCCTCCGTTGTGCCATCGCCGTTTCCTTCTTTTGGGGTGTCCACCATGTACATGTCATACGACGAGGTGGCCTTCCAGTGCCCTGTAGGCGCTGGTTCTTGGTTGTCTCCTGCATCGGCGTCCATACCGTCGATGTCTTCGGAGTCGAAGTCGAGCATGTCGGTTAAAACTATGCCTTTCGGCCTGATCTTAGGCCCTGACTCACCCTCCGTGGACGAACCTTGCGGAGGAAACCTTGGGTTTTCAGGGCATTGGATTCTCACCAATGTTTTCGTTACTCAAGCCGACAGTGGCTACGAAGTGGGTGGTGGGTGGGCTTTGAATTTCTTCGTGGTCCGCATCCCAACCTTGCTGACCATAGTCCGGCCAGGGCTCTCCTGATAAAGAGAGAGACTTTAGTGAATTCAGAATGTCGCCGAAAGTCGAGTGCTGAAAGATGTCCGTGGCGGTGAAATCCATGATCGGCGCCCAATCGGATTCGATTGGCAGGGGCGCGGAAGGTTCGGAGTCTGGCACCTTGGAGTCACGAGCCTCGCAAAGGACAGGTATGGTGTTCGGCTCGATCGCCATGGAAATTGCAGCCCCCGAGGCGGTGTCCAGCCACCCGTCCTCGATTGGTGCAGTCGGCTCCGAGCTAAGGGTCGGAGCGGACACTGGTGCGGCCTCCAGGGCACTGTTCGACGACAGAGCTAGATCATGCCCATCGTGATAGTGCGGCGCGCTCGGCTGTGGCTCGAACCCGTCGAAGATCAAGTCTCCGTGGACTTTGGCTGAGTAGTTCAAACTTCCAAATCTGACCGGATGGCCAGGGGCGTAGCTTTTGATCTGTTCCAGATGGCCAAGCGAATTGGCCCGCAGTGCAAAGCCGCCGAATACGAATATCTGTCCGGGGAGAAAAGTCTCACCCTGGACCGCATCATTGTTGATGATCGGAGGAGCCATCGGGCCTAAAGGTGACGACAAAGAGGAACTCTCAATGAAAGCACCAATGTCGTTGTCAAAACCGGCGGATCTCGGGTAGGGGGTCCAAAACTGTGCGTCTAGGTGGATGGTAACAGGAGACAAGGGACACGATGTTTTTTACCCAGGTTCGGGCCCTCTCGATGGAGGTAAAACCCTACTCCTGCTTGATTAATATTGATGATATGGGTAGTACAAGATTAGATCTACCACGAGATCAGAGAGGCTAAACCCTCGAAGCTAGCCTATGGTATGATTGTTGTTCGTCCTACGGACTAAATCCCTCCGGTTTATATAGACACCGGAGAGGGTTAGGGTTACATAGAGTCGGTTACAAATGGGAGGATATCTACATATCCGTATCGCCAAGCTTGCCTTCCACGCCAAGGAAAGTCCCATCCGGACACGGGACGAAGTCTTCAATCTTGTATCTTCATAGTCCAGGAGTCCGGCCAAAGGTCATAGTCCGGCCATCCGGACACCCCCTAATCCAGGACTCCCTCACTAGCCCCCTCCGGTGTCTATATAAACCGGAGGGTTTAGTCCGTAGGACAACAACAATCATACCATAGGTTAGCTTCTAGGGTTTAGCCTCTACGATCTTGTGGTAGATCAACTCTTGTAATACTCATATCATCAAGATCAATCAAGCAGGAAGTAGGGTATTACCTCCATCGAGAGGGCCCGAACCTGGGTAAACATCGTGTCCCCCGCCTCCTGTTACCATACGCCTTAGACGCACGGTTCGGGAGCCCCTACCCAAGATCCGCCGGTTTTGAAACCGACATTGGTGCTTTCATTGAGAGTTCCACTGTGTCATCACCGTAAGGCTTGATGGCTCCTTCGATCATCGGTAATGATGCGGTCCAGGGTGAGGTTTTCCTCCCACGACAGATCTTTGTATTCGGCGGCGTCGCACTGTGGGCCAATTCGCTTGGCCGTCTGGAGCAGATCGAGAGCTACGCCCCTGGCCACCAGGTCAGGTTCGGAAACTTGAACTACACTGCCGACATCCGCGGAGACTTAATCTTCGACGGATTCGAGCCCATGCCAGGTGCGCCGCACGATCACGACGAGCATGATCTAGCTCTGTCGTCGGACAGTGTTCGGGAGATCACACATGCAACTACTCCGGCCCTCAATCTGGAGCAAGTCGCGCCATCCGAGTACGGGTGGATAGACCCCGCCATGGAGGCCGCACTCTTAGTGGCGATAGAGCCGGATACTGAGTTCACCCCTTACGAGAGCTGTGTTGCCAAACCACTGGATTCATCTCCGGCCACGGACTCCGAGCCGCCTGCGTCCGCGCCTATCGAATCCGATTGGGCGTCGATCAAGGAGTTTACCTCCGCGGATATCTTTCAGCACTCACCTTTCGGCGACGTGCTCAATTCATTAAGGTCTCTCTCCTTGTCAGGAGAACCTTGGCCGAACTATGTCCGGCTAGAATGGGATGCAGACGACGAAGAAATTCGCTGCCCACCCACTACCCACTTAGTAGCCACTGTCGACAATTTAACCGACATGCCCTATTTCGACTTCGAAGACATCGACGGTATGGACGACGATGCAGGAGAAAAACAGGAACCATCGCCCACAGGGCGCTGGACAGCCACTTCATCACATGACATATACATGGTAGATACACCCAAAGAAAATAGTGACGAGGAACGGAAGGAAGCAGCGAAGGACAGCTCCGTCAAGAAGCAAACAAAGCATCGGCGTAGGCGCCGCTCCAAATCCCGCCTTGGCAAAAACAGCGATAACAGCGAAAGAGAAAATAACACCCCAGTCGAGTCCAAAGGAAACGACGACCACATTGACCCGGCGGCAGAGTAGGATGAACCAGCAAATGGCGAACATAGTACAGATCTGATGTCCGAACACGGCGACGCCGAGGATAAAGCTCATCAACCTCCCTCCGGAGAGGAAAACAGTCCGGACGAAGATGCACACATCATCCCGGAAAGGCACTTGGAACAAGAGAACCTCCGCAGAAGGCTTATTGCCACCACGAGGAGTCTGAAGAAGCATAAGCAAAGGCTTAAGGCCGCACAGAATACACTCAACAATAGATGGAACAAAGTGCTCGACAACGAAGAAAAGTATGGTGGAATTTACCACACAAAGAGCTATCCAAAGCGCAAGCTATTGCCTGAATTCGACGATGAGGCCATAAAGCCCACACAGCCGAAAAATAAAACGGTCAACCGGACAGATCGGCCACTTTGTGGCCGCGATAGAGCGGCCAACAAGGCCGCACATAGGTCAACACACGATCTAGGTGAGGACTTGCGTCAAAAATCCAGTATGACCAGATCCATCTATGGATCTAGGAAGCGTGCTCCGGCACAAAATCAAAACCGAATACTACAACCGTCAGAACGCCATGATACATCCAAATACAGGGGTGCCACATACCCCCTATGTTTTACCGATGAGGTGCTGGACCACGAATTTCCGGAAGGATTCAAAGCAGTGAACATAGAGGCGTACGACGGGACCATAGACCCTGGGGTCTGGATTGAGGACTTTATCCTCCATATCCATATGGCTTGCGGAGACCATCTCCACGCCATCAAGTACTTGCCCCTCAAGCTCAAAGGACCAGCTCAGCACTGGCTGAAAAGCCTCCCCGAAAACCCAATTGGAAGTTGGAAGGAGCTCGAGGATGCTTTTCGGGCTAATTTTCAAGGGACCTACGTCTGACCTCCGGATGCAGACGATTTAAGTCATATAATTCAACAGCCCGGAGAGTCAGCCCGAAAGCTTTGGAACAAATTTCTCACTAAGAAGAACCAAATCGTTGACTGCCCGGACGCCAAAGCCTTAGCAGCTTTCAAGCACAGCATCCGAGACGAATGGCTCGCTAGACACCTCGGCCAAGAAAAACCGAGAACAATGGCAGCCCTGACAAGCCTCATGACCCGCTTTTGCGCAGGCGAAGATAGTTGGTTAGCCCGCAGTAGCACCAGCGACCCAAGCACATCCGAAGTCAGGGATGGCAATGGAAAACCACGATGCAGTAAAAGCGAGCGTCGAAATAAGGAAGACAGCCTAGATAATACGGCGGTAAACGCCGGATTTAGGGGCTCTCGACCAGGTCATCGGAAAAAGCCTTTCAAAGGTAGCAGAGATGGACCGTCCAGCCTAAACAAGATTCTAGATAAACTATGTTAGATTCATGGCACCCCCGATAAACCTGCAAATCATACCCACAGAGAATGTTGGGTCTTCAAGCAGGCCGGTAAGCTAAACGCCGAACACAAGGGGAGGGAAACACCAAGTGAAGACGAGGACGAACCTCGCCAGCAAAGTACTGGAGGACAGAAAAAATTCCCACCAGAGGTTAAAACAGTAAACATGATCCATGTGACGAAGAGGAGAAGCAAACATGCACTCCGTGACACAAGCGCCGTAGAGCCCGTCACCCCTAAGTTCAACCCCTGGTTGGCCTTCCCGATCACCTTTGATTGCAGGGATCACCCAACAAGCATCCAGCATGAAGGATTGGCTGCCTTGGTGTTAGACCCAATAAAAACGGTACCATCTCACACGAGTCCTTATGGACGGCGGCAGTAGTCTTAATCTGATATATCAGGACACAGTCCGCGAAATGGGGATAGACCCGACAAAAATCAGCCACAATAATACTACCTTCAAGGGAGTAATACCAGGCCCAGAGGCCTGCTGCACGGGCTCTCTATTACTAGAGGTTGTATTCGGTTCTCCCGACAACTTCCGAAGCAAAAGGTTAACCTTCGACATCGCTCCATTCCAAAATGGCTATCATGCACTACTCGGAAGAGCGGCTTTCGCTCGTTTTAATGCAATACTGCATTATGCTTCTCTCAAGCTTAAGATGCCCGGTCCATGTGGCATCATCACCATTAGCAGAAACATTGAACGTTCCTTACAAGCGGAAGAATGTGCGACGGCTTTAATAGCCGAACACTAAATGGCCCCTCCAACCAGAATAAAGGATCGGTCGTCAAGACCACGGACACGGCTAGACAAGTCCGGCTCATTACTAGCTATAATAGCTTAAATGACACTCGTGCCACCCCGTCCAGGATACGGCACAACAGAGACACAGGCGCAAACGTGCAGCAGGGACCCGCTCAAAGGGTTCTTTTTAGATTAAGACCCTGCATAAACCTTTTTTACTGTCTCTTGTTGTTCACATCCTCCGAATACTTAGTACAACCGAAAAGGATGCCGACGTTATTGGCATTTCGCCACATCAGAGCATCACACGTACCTGGACACTCGGGGTTCATTATCAAGGGCATCACTAAGCCCGACATATGTTATAAAGACCGAATACCTTAGGGAGTGTTCGGCGTCGCGAGTTTGGCCTTATATGCATCAGCTCCGTATCATGTCTTTGGTCAAATGTTTGGGTTTGCCCGCCTCCCATGTTTTGCTACCTTACGTTCCGCTCTATCGGCTAAGGCGGCACCGGGAGAACTACTGCGATTGTGCCCTGGTTCATCCGGATGAGCACCTCAATAGAGAAAGCCGAAAACTGACTGTCAAGATAAAGTGCAAGACTGGTCAACCACTCGATGACTTAGCGGAATCTTTAGGATTCCTCCGCATAAACGAAGGGCCGTTTCCTGGTCATGTACGTACGCGCCCCGTATACGGACGAGCTTGGAGGTACCAGGGGCTATATAGTAGTCCCACCGTCAAACTCCTATGGCTAAGTGAAAGTGTTAAAGCAATATAGTCTGGTTTCCTCGTTCACTATGCTACCACCTCCTTAATGGACCAAGAGGTTGGATCAAGTGTGAATACGCGTTTTTTGCGAACACCCCCGCATTATATGTGTGGGGGCTGAAGCCGACGATTGCAAACTTTAAGGTTATATACATATATACATAAACGGCCGCACAGGGGGCATCATAATACTTTCAGGCAAAAGTATAAACACAACCTTTATAATTCAATAAAACATTGTTTTTGCAATGGGAATACATGTCACTAGAACATAATATTCTTCGAGCACTAAGCCTCTATTGAACGAGCGCCTTCAAGAACTTCTTCAAAGTAGTGCTCGGTAGATACTCGGCCCACGGCCGAAGTCTGGGTTGCAATAGCGGTGGCCTCCATCTCTGCCCAGTATGTCTCGACACGGGCAAGTGCCATCCGCGCACCCTCTATGCACGCCGACCTCTTCATAGCGTCGATGTGCGGCACAGCGCCAAGGAACTGCTGCACCAAACTAAAATAAATGTTCGGCCTTGGCCCTTCCGGCCACAGATGATCCACAACAGACCTCATGGCAAGTCCGGACAACCTATGGAGCTCGGCCCACTCGGCCATCCGCTCATTCAACAGAAGAGGACGCACTGGAACATTGAATTGTGACCAGAACAGCTTTTCCACTTCACGATCTTTTTGATCTTCGAAGTATTCGTCCGCATCAGCAGCACTTGCTGCCAAATCCACATATGCGTCTACAGAACTCCATAGTTGATCAAGAGGAGCGTACTTAGGATCTCCGAACTTCATCCGCAGAATAAAGGGCTTCCTAGCCGTGATATCCCCGGCTTGACGCAGCTCCTCCTTCATCGCTTTGATTGTAGAGCGGGCATCCTTGGCCGCCACCATGGCCTTCCCCAGGTCCGTCATCTTCGCTCGATTTTTATTTTCAAGAAGCTCTTAACGGCCGGCGGCATCCTTCAATTCCACAGCCATCTTGGCTATCTCATCCTTGCTTCGGCAATGCGCAGCCTGTTCGGCACTCAGCTCTTCGACCGCCTTTAAAGCGGCCGCATCACTTTTCCTGGCCTGTTCCTTGGCTCGGTCAATTTCCGCCCGAAGGGTCTCCACGGTGGCAGCCCCATCTGCAGTTACCACATATTAAAGATGTTATCATTATGCTCCTCTCAATATGTGTTGATCACCGGAGAAATCAAACACCCTGTGCCTTGTCGAGCCGTTGGTTTACAAGCACGATGTTGCCATCTGCCGCATCAAGTTGCCGCTTTAGCTCGGCAAACTCGCGAGTCCGGCTAGCCACCGGACCTGCCGGCACCTGCATATGAAGGCGGACTGATTATTACCTGGGACTATGATCCTCTGTTTGCTGCCGTTCTCGGCAGCAACCAGAGTCTCAGGGGCTACTATCTGCATAGGGCACACCTAACGTGTGCGGTACTGTCAAAAACATACACTATTTCACGTACCTCAAAGCCTTTCAGCAGACTCATAAACGCTTCATGCAGCCCGCTTTCGGCGGATGAAATCCTCTCAACCACCGTACCCTTTAGCGTACGATGCGCTTCTGAGATAGCTTCCTGCTCCAGAAGATCCTTCAGTATGTCCGATCGCATAACACTAGGGACTTCAGGTGGCCAAAGGATTACCCTCTGGCCTTAGCGGATCAGGAGAAACCCTCCGCGACGACACTTCAGGGTCGCCCACCTCATAAGGCGGGGTGGCATGGGGAGGTGTTTCGCTCTCCATCATCTCCGGAAGAAGATCCCCCGAAGACGAACTCTGTCGAGAAGGGCTACGATCCGAACTACAAGATATATGCTTCGGTTATTGTCTCCAGAAGAAAAGAAGGATATTTTTACTATTAAGTACTTTTTGTTTACTTACAGCTCGGTGGAGGGCTGATCCCCTGGCGGTCACTGTGCAGAAAGGGTACCCTTCGGGGCAGGACCCTCTGGCGAAGATTTCTTCCCTTGTTTGGAAACCATTGTTTCCAAGTCTCCAGAGGTGGTTCTCTTCTTTCCCTGGGGAGAGGGAATTTCATATTCTTCTCCCCGGCTATCCTCCATCATAGAGGCACTAATTCCCCTGGTTTGGATGAATAATGAGTGAGGCCCGCTTTCAGCCTCTTTATTACTCTCTTTATCTTCCCCTGAGGGCGCCTAATAAGGCGCCGGCTCGAGCATTCTGGCTAGTACTGGATCTGCTGAGCCTTCGGGAAGGGGGGCCGAACACCTGATCATCTTCGCCTTTGTTACCCAGTCCTGGTCAAAGAGCGGCTTTTCAGAATGATGTCGTGACAAATAAAAAAACAGCGTATTCCGCCATGGGATTACTTACTTGGTTATCTGGACGATTGCAGCTCAGACCCGCATCCTCGGTGATGTCCGGACACCTTATTTATGGTCCGAAGAACAATTTGTACATCTCTTCGAGCTTCATGCCGAGGAAGTGCTGAATAGCTCGCGGTCCTTCCGGGTTGAACTCCCACATACGGAGGGGTCGACGTTTGCAAGGCAGGACTCGACGAACTAGCATGACTTGAATTACCATGACCAGGCCGACATCTTTCTCGAGGAGATCTTGGATGCGAATCTGCAACATCGACAAATCATTTGCTGGCCCCCAGTCCAGCCCCTTGTTGATCCATGACGTCAGTTGTGGCAGGGGCAGCCACCCACTTGGTACCCCGGGGAGCTGTGATATAAAACCACTCCCGTTGCCATAAACTGGACACCTCCGGGAAGGAACCCTTTGGCCATGGAACATCGGCACCTTTGCTTATTACGGCACCTCCGCACTCTGTGTGCCGCCCCTCAATCATCTTTGGCTTCACATTGAAATTTTTGAGCCACAGGCCGAAGTGTGGGGTAATGCGGAGGAAGGCCTCACACACGACGATGAACGACGAGATGTGAAGGATGGAATCCGGAGCCAGGTCATGGAAATCCAGCCCATAATAGAACATGAGCCCTCTAACAAAGGGATCCAGAGCAAGACCTAGCCCTGGGAGGAAGTGAGAGATAAATACAACGCTCTCGCCGGGTTCAGGAGTGGGAATGACCTGCCCTCGAGCAGGCAGCCTGTGCGAGATTTCGCCGGTCAAATACCTAGCCTCTCTTAGCTTTTTGATGTCTTCCTCTATGACAGAGGAGGGCATCCACCGACCTTGAAGGTTGGATCCGGACTTGGTTGAAGGTCCGAAGCGCCTAACCTGAGCCTTGGGTGTTGGAAATCGAGGTGGGGAAGGGATTCGATTGAGGGTGAGAAGAAAAAGGGCAGGCCTTGGCCACTTTATAAAGAAGGTGAATATCAAGCGTCCTCCCCGTGGCCGTTTGGGACTTGCCTAAAATCGAGGAGTCATACCAATGGGCACGATTGGGTTACCCACACCCGTATTGATGAGAATCTCGTGATAAGGGGACACGATCTCTGCTTCGACTGGACGTGCCAAGGAGACCGCCTCGCGATATGTGCAGTGGCTGGTTGTGAAAAACGGTTCGAATAATGACCGGGCCGTGGTGGGGTGTCATGCTGCGAAATGCGTCAGCAGATTAGATTTGTGGAAATGTTATTCTCTCTACGGTGGTATGTGGAATTTTTTTGCAGAGTCGGACACTATCCTTGTGTTCAAGATCCTCTACGGAGTATTCGGAGGAGGAACTGGCCTTGCAATGCCGAAGACAATCTGCGTGTCGGACTCGTCGTCACTGAAGCCTGGTTCAGGGGCTACTGAGGGAGTCCTGGATTAGGGGGTCTCCAGACAGCCGGACTATATCCTTTGGCCAGACTGTTGGACTATGAAGATACAAGATTGAAGACTTCATCCCGTGTCTAGATGGGACTTTCCTTGGCGTGGAAGGCAAGCTTGGCAATACGGATATGTAGATCTCCTCCCATGTAACCGACTCTGTGTAACCCAAGCCCCCTCCAGTGTCTATATAAACCGGAGGGTTTAGTCCGTAGGACAACAACAATCATACCATAGGCTAGCTTCTAGGGTTTAGCCTCTATGATCTCGTGGTAGATCAACTCTTGTAATACTCATATCATCAAGATCAATCAAGGAGGAAGTAGGGTATTACCTCCGTCGAGAGGGCCCGAACCTGGGTAAACATCGTGTCCCCCGCCTCCTGTTACCATCCGCCTTAGACACACAGTTCGGGACCCCCTACCCGAGATCCGCCGGTTTTGACACCTACACTTGGAACAAACCTATTCGCTATGGGAAAATTTTGAATGCTGCATCCAGATTATGTCAAAAGCTTAAGTCTGTTCATCATGTGCTCTCTCACTGGAGTAAAAAGATTTCCCGCCTCAAAGTTGCCATTGATAACACCAACAAAAGCCATCCCTGAATTGGACTCCATTGCAGACCGCCGCAGTCTCACAATACCTGAAAAGAATTTCCTGGTCATTCTCAAAAAACACCTTCTCTGACTATTGCAATACCAGAAGGAATATTGGAAAAAAAACGATGCACTATCAGATGGATTAAGTTTGGCGATGAAAACTCGAAGTTTTCCCAGGCGGTGGCAACGGAAAGCTACAGAAGAAATTGTATCTCAACACTAAAAATGACGGATGGCACGTCAGTTGACGATCATGTCGGAAAGGAGTCAATTCTTTTTGAGGCATTCAAAGATCGCCTAGGAAAATCTAACCCTCAACCTATACGATTCAACCTGTCCAAGCTCTTTAGATCATAGGTGGATTTTGATAGCCTCACCACTCCTTTCACACATGCATAAATTAATGCAGTTATCAAGGAAATACCGGCGGATCGTGCCCCTGGGCCTGACGGTTTCAACGGGGCTTTTTTAAAAGCGTGTTGGCCGATCATCAAAACAGATTTTTATCAGCTCTGTGAGGAATTTCATTCGGGCAAACTGAATTTGGAAAGCCTCAACTATGGATCCATCACTCTGATACCAAAGAAAAATGCCCCCAAGACAGTTAATGATTATCGGCCCATCATGCTCCTTAACTGCTGCCTCAAGATGATCACCAAAATTCTTGCCAATAGGCTCCAGAAAATCATCCTTCAAATTGTCCACCGCAACCAATATGGCTTCCTACGTGGTAGATCCATACATGATTGTCTGGCCTGGGCCTTCGAATACGTACACCAATGTCATGCCTCCAAACGGGAAATTATCTTATTGAAGTTGGATTTTGCCAAGGCATTCGACACGATAGAGCACTCGGCTATGCTACAAATTATGAAGAAAATGCGATTTAACAAGCAATGGCTCTAGTGGATAGAATGCATCTTTGCCTCCGGGAAATCCTCAGTGTCGGTGTCAAAACTGGCGGATCTCGGGTAGGGGGTCCCGAACTATGCGTCTAAAGCGGATGGTAACAGGAGGCGGGGGACACGATGTTTACCCAGGTTCAGGCCCTCTCGATGGAGGTAATACCCTATTTCCTGCTTGATTGATCTTGATGATATGAGTATTACAAGAGTTGATCTACCACGAGATCGTAGAGGCTAAACCCTAGAAGCTAGGTATGATTGTTGTTATCCTATGGACTAAACCCTCCGGTTTATATAGACACCGGAGGGGGCTAGGGTTACACAGAGTCGGTTACATGGGAGGAGATCTACATATCCGTATTGCCAAGCTTGCCTTCCACGCCAAGGAAAGTCCCATCCGAACACGGGACGAAGTCTTCAATCTTGTATCTTCATAGTCCAACAGTCCGGCCAAAGGATATAGTCCGGCTGTCTGGAGACCCGCTAATCCAGGACTCCCTGAGTAGCCCCTGAACCAGGCTTCAATGACGACGAGTCCGTCGCGCAGATTGTCTTCGGCATTGCAAGGCGGGTTCCTCCTCTGAATATTTCATAGAAGATTTTGAACACAAGGGTAGTGTCCGGCTCTGCAAAACAAATTCCACATACCACCGTAGAGAGAATAATATTTCCACAAATCTCATTTGCTGACGCATTTTGCAGCATGACACCACACCACGGCCTGGTCATAATTCGAACCGTTTTGCACAACCAGCCACCGCACGTATCGCGAGGCGGTTTCCTTGGCACGTCTAGTCGAAGCAGAGATCGTGTCCCCTTATCACGGGATTCTCATCAATACGGGTGTGGGTAACCCAACCGGGCCATTAATTACGGCGCCTGGGGGATAACCGAGTTTTACTAGGCAGGTGGGTGAGGCGCATAGTTTCCTCCGCCCCTATAAAGGGACAAGGATTCCTCTTTTTACCCATGCCTTCTTCTTCCTTGCTCACCCATTCCTGCGCATTCGAGCTCCAGCACCCAAGTCCGCATTTTCTCCTCAAAACCACTCCAAGCATGTCCGGAGCGGGAGGAAAGTGGATGGTATCCTCCGTTACGGAGGAGGACATTACAAAGCTACGAGGAGCCGGATATCTGGCTGCGGATATCGCACAACGGCTGCCAGATGCGGGGCAGATCATCCCTATGCTCGAACCCCATGAGAGGGCGGTTTTCCTTACCCACTTCATCCGCGGACTAGGGTTTCCCCTCCATCCATTTGTCCGCGGGCTCATGTTCTACTACGGGCTGGATTTTCACGATAAAGGCCCCAATTTCATCCTCAACATCTCGGCGTTTATCGTCGTGTGCGAGGCCTTCCTCCGCATCAGGCCCCACTTCGGCCTGTGGTTGAAGACCTTCAGTGTTAAGCCGAAGGTGGTGGTCGGCCAGCAAGCGGAGTGTGGAGGAGCCATGGTGGGCAAAATGCCTAATGTCACCTGGCTCGAAGGCTCCTACGTGGAGACCATAAAAGGGTGGCAATCGGGGTGGTTCTACATCACCGAGCCGCGCGACACCAACTGGGTGGCGGCCCCCGAATTCTGATCCGGAATCCCCATGTGGCTCACCTCCTAGAAAGAGAAGGGCCTATCCTGGGGTTCCTCGGTAGAGCTGACCGGACTCCAGACCTGTGTCAAGAACATGATGAGCAAGAAAATCAAGCTCGTCAACGTGGTCCAAGTCATGCTTTTCCGCCGGATCCTTTCGTGTCAACGACGGGCATTCAATTTGTGGGAGTTCGACCCGGCCAAGCACCAGAGGCTGCAAGAGCTCTTCGACACGACGCACAAGGACGTCTGGAAGGTGCTGTTCAAGGGCGCCGAGGTACCTCCTCCCCTTACAGAGGACCGCAGACTCAGCGCAACGCGCCACGCCAATCCGATAAGTTTTTATACTTCACAAGATGTTTATTTTCCCCAGTATAACCATGCACGGGATCTAAGCCTCCATGCTTTTTAACAGGACTGGGTAGCGACAGCGGAGCAGATCGATTGTCCAGCCCCCCAGCCCGAAGATCCAGCAGATGCCCTCCTAACGAGGATGCTGGTTCCGACGCCTTACGTGGTGCCGACGAAGAAGGCCAAGAAGAAGGCCACGGGGACCCGAAAGGGTCTCCGGCGCAAGGTTATATCTGACTCATCGCCCGAACACTCCAAGGCGCACTCCTCCCATGAAAATGAGGAGGAGGAGGAAAGTCCTCCCCCCAGCCGGGGGAGACAAGAAAAGGAAGGCCTCCCCAACCGGGTAGGCCGAAGGGTCCAAGAAGGGAAGGACCCTCCTTCCGGACTACTCCACGACCGCCGTCTACAGCGACGACGAGTGGTTGCCCAGGGACAAGCCCCTGGCGAAGTCGTAAATATCCGGATACCGTAATAATTCTTGATATGTTTTATTGCACTGCTTATCATCACGCCGAACATGATTATGCAGTCCGTCCCGAGCCCATATCAACGTATCTTCGTCGGATGGTTCTTTGGACCCGTCGGATATGAATAGCGATTCACTTCCGACCGCCTCCACCCCTCGCCCTACAGATAACGTCGAGGTGTTGTCTCAAAGGACACCGAGCCGGGGGAGGTAGTCCTGGAGGCGCCTCGAGGCGACATTCCGGACCCTGGGCGCAAAGGGAGCAAGGCTCCCATGGGCTTCGAGTTAGGCCTCCAGCCGAACACTGCGCCGAAGCCTTCAGTGGTTCCGGACTCTGTCAGGCGACCCCCCGTTAAGAGGGGAAAGCCGTCCATGCCGGTGGCCTCTGTCCATCCAGAGGCACCGGACAACTTGCAGGAAGCGCTTCGCGGCGCTTCCATCGACGAAGAGCACCGCACTATCATGAGTGCAGTGATCGAGAAGGTTCAGTCCGCCAAAAGCGGACTAACTGAAGCTTGTGCCAGCCTCCTAACAAAGCTTTCGTAAGTAATAAAATTATAGGAAAATATTACTGCATAGACAGAGCCCCCGATGCTCGCTTATGCTCAAAGAAAGGTTGAATAGAGGATCAAATAATGACTCAGGAGTCTAATCAGAATATGTCTATGTGCATATGCAGGCTTTACTGCTGGCCGATGCCGCACGATCATGGAGGTCGCCAGATCAAGCGGACCTTGCGTCCAAGGAAGAGCTCGGCCTTACCAAGAGGCAGCTCGAAGAGAACAAAGGTAAGCGATACCCTGTCTATATATTAAAAACAAATTTGGTTGTAAAATAATAGGATCGTCATGAATTTCGCTAGGGGCCACGACTGAGGTGGCGGCCCTGAAGAAGGCGCTGTCCGAGGCCGAAGACAAAGCGCCAAGGAGCGATAGAGCGAGAAAAGCAAGAAGCCCGGTAGGCGAGGTGCAGCAAGAGCTCCGTGCTCGCTAAAAACACGAAGTCAGCTTGACTCTAAGACGCAAGAGTCCGAAGCTTGGCGGCGCCGAGAGCGCATAAACGCCAAGGCTGAAGCCCACAAGGCCCTCCAGGAGATTGAGGCGGTGAAGAAGATAGCAACGGGTAAGGCATTCATTATGCAAAGCAAGCATGTGAAGGAAACTTTCCTTTTACTTACCCGAGTTCGGAGCTCTCCAGGAGCGTTCATAGATCTATCCCGCAGTGTACTGGATGCCGTGCAGTTTTACCGAGCTGAGGAGGGGAGCTCGACAGAAAAGTTGTTCTGGTCTCAGTATACTGGGACCGAACACCCAATGCCCTTGAGCGACCAGCTGAAGCAACTGGTCGAGCTTCACAAGGTGGCCGAACAGGCCATGAAGGGTCTTATAGTCTGGATGTGGCATGGCGATCCCCTGCCTAACAGCTACTTCAGTCTGGTGAGTCGGCTTGTGGATGCCTGCCCACGGCTTGAAGTCATAAAGCGGTCCGTCTGCATCGAGGGTGCGCGCATGGCTTTTGCCCGGGCGAAGGTGCACTGGGTGAAGCTGGACACCATAAAGCTGGTGAAGGAGGGGCCACCGGAGGGCAAGGAGCATCGCCGCCCTGAAATGTATTATGACAGTGGCCTAAAGGGTTCCCGCCTTGTGGCGGAGGAATGTGCTAGAGATGTAATTTTTGAATGAACATGCTCATGTGATCCTGTAATATGAAACGAGTTCATTTGCGCTATGCATCTGAGAGTTGGCCAGTCGTCGGCTTCTGCCCCATGTAACTAGTACTGGGGTGTTCGGATAAACTTGAGCACTCTTTATCCCAATTTTGGGTCCTTCGAGGGAGGTGTTCAGCACAACGAACCAGGCAATGGGACTATAAGGCTTGATCGCTCTCACTTAGCCATAGAAGTCTACAATTTTAAATTTTGGCGAAGCCCTTAGTATTCAGAAGGCCGAATTTGGGGCGCTATATACGCCTAAGTCGGGCAAGGCCGACTCCTCGCCCGAAGCGGAAAAAGTCTTTAAAGACTTGAGACCTCTCTAACAAAGGACCAGCTCTCCTTTATCATGACAAATAGTTTTTGGCTTTCATCGAGGTGCTCGTCCGGAAGAACCGGGACACAATCGCAGTAGTTCTCCCAGTGCTACCTTAGCCGATATAGCGGAATGTAAGGTACCAAAACATGGGAACCGGGCAAACCCAACATTTGACCAAACACATGATCCGGAGTTGATGCATATAATGATATAAGTTCGGGGTGCCGCACTGTGAAAGTGTTTGGACTTCACGCGCCGTATTATGGGGTATACGAAAGCCCCTGGCGTACTGACCGTACCAGAATGTACGGATGCAAGTTGTCGTAAATAAACATGTAAGAGAAAAGGATGAATAATGCAATAATAGACTAATGCTATGCATTGTTATTTAGATAATACGTCGAAGCGTACTGATACAAGTAGTGCAATAAGCAAAAAATAGGACTATTTGACATGTCCTATCCAGGGGCAGGCTGCGTATGGGTATTAAAAAAACGGGTATGTCGATTGTTATTAGAGACCACCTGGGGGTTCCCTTATATGACTTAGCTTCTTGCCTCCATGGTTGTTCCTTCCTGTAATGTATCCGGCAATCATACTGCCGGAAAGGTCTTCTAGAGAGTAAGGTCCTGAAAGAGAAAAAATGATAAAGGTATGCAGCCCCTAGGGCGGTTGAGCCGCATTGCGGGACGTGCCCTGGTCGTGCCCCCCTCTATGCCCATGGTATTTTTAGTGCGTAATTATGTACGCGCGGCACGGATTTCGTCGCTTGATGGGACTAGGGCGGGGGCTGAATTGCTAGGAGAGCTCTGAACGTGCCAGGCGGTCCTGCTGCAGGTTACTCCGGACTCGCTTGACGGTGTCCGGGGGCTGTACCGCCGAATTGGTGGTTTGCCTTAAAAGGCTGCTTTGTGCTTCGCTGCGAGGGCCGCAGCAGTGCTCCTCCGCGCGCAGCGAGCGCCTATGTTTCCATCGATCGTTATGACCCCCTAGGTCCCGCATCTTGAGCTTGAGGTATGCGTAATGCGGTACCGCATTGAATTTTGCAATGTGGTTCGCCCGAGCAAAGGTGATAGCCATCGCGAACGGGCGATATCAAAGATTAACTCTCGCTCGAAGTTGTCCGAGATCCAAGACCACTTCCAGCAGATTTAACCCGCAATGGGCCTCTACACTGGATGACACCCTTAAAGGTGGTTTTGGTGGGTTTGATCCTCGAGGGATCTATACCCATTTTACGCACTGTATCCTGATAGAGCAGGTTCAGGCTGCTGCCGCCATCCATGACGACTCAAGTGAGGTGAAATCGGTCAATGATGGGGTCTAGGACCAATGCGGCGGATCCGCCATGACGGATACTAGTGGGGTGGTCCCTGCGATCAAAGGTGATCGGACAAGAGGACCATGGGTTGAACTTGGGGCGATAGGCTCCATCACATAGACGTCCCTTAGTGCACGCTTCCGTTCCCTCTTGGGAACGTGGGTTGCGTATATCATGTTCACCGTCTTCACTTGTGGGCGGAACCTCTTCTGTCCTCCTGTGTTCGGTGGCCGGGGCTCCTCTTCGTCATCGCTATGCGGCCCCTTGTCCTTGTTTTCGGCATTCAACTTGCCGGCCTACTTGAACACCCAGCATTCTCTGTTGGTGTGATTGGCTGGCTTATCGGGGGTGTCGTGGATTTGACACGAGCGATCAAGTATACGATCCAAACTGGACGGGCCTGGAATACTTCTTTTGAATGGCTTTTTTCTGCTAACCGGATCTAGAGCCTTTGAATCCGGCATTGACTGACGTATCTTCGGTGTTATCGCTGTTGTTGCGGCGCTTGTGTCTGTTACGACGTGGTCTACCGTTAGCATCTTTAGTATCTGAAGTGCCCGGATTCCTTGATGTCTTGTTGCTGCGAGCCAGCCAGCTATCCTCGCCCGTGCAAAAGCGGGTCATGAGTGTCGTGAGGGCTGCCATAGACTTTGGCTTCTCCTGGCCGAGGTGCCGGGCGAGCCACTCGTCATGGATGTTATGCTTGAATGCCGCTAAGGCCTCGGCATCCGAACAGTCGACAATTTGGTTTTTCTTAGTTAGGAACCGTCTCCAGAATTACCTGGCCTATTCCCCTGGCTGCTGAGTTATATGGCTCAAGTCATCAGCATCCGGTGGTCACACATAAGTGCCATGGAAGTTGTCAAGGAATGCATCTTCCAAATCCTCCCAACTGCCGACGGAGTCTGCTGGCAAGCTATTCAGCCAATGCCGAGCTGGTCCTTTAAGTTTTAGTGGGAGGTACTTGATGGCATGTAGATCATCACCGCGAACCATGTGGATGTGGAGGAGGAAATCCTCAATCCATACCGCAGGATCTGTCATACCATCATACGATTCGATATTTACGGGTTTAAAACCCTCCGGGAATTCGTGATCCATAACTTCATCAGTGAAGCATAGGGGGTGTGCGCCGCCTCTGTGCCGGGCTATATCACGACGTAGTTCGTATGAGTCTTGTCTGCTGTATTCGGCCCGGCCAGATTTACTTTTATTGTATCCGGCGTGACGATCATCTTCGCGTGTTGGTGCGCGCCCCCGTGATCCGTAGATCGATCTTGCGTGTTTTGCCCTGCTTTCCAATACGTCTCGCAGGTCCCGCGTGTTGCCCCGGGCCTTGGTATTTTTGTTTGAGTGGCGGCGGGGTGCGGGCTGATCTTCAGGCTGAAACGCCTCTTTGTCTCGGCCACGAGGTGGCCGGTCAGCTGCATCATGCGCTGGTGATGTAGGTTTAAATGCTTCCTCCTCGAGTTGGGGTAGCGACCTGCGCTTTGGGTAACTCTTGGAGGGGCGTTCGAGTTCGTATTCCTCGGCCGCAAGGACTTCGGTCAATCTGTCTGCTAGCAAATCTTGATCAGTTCGAAGGTGTTGTTGCTTTTTCTTCAGGCTATCTGTTGTGGCTATAAGCCGGCGCTTTAAGCGCTCCTGCTCGATGGGATCCTCCGGCACGATAAATTCTTCGTCGCCAAGGCTCACCTCGTCTTCGGAGAGAGGCATGTAATTGTGATCCTCCGTTTTTCCATCTGCTGCCTGTTTTGGAGGGCTAGCTTATTCACCCTCCCGCTCTAAATCGTGCTGCAGGGGATTGTTGTCGTCTTCGGCACTGTCCGGAGTGCTATTGTCTCTCGTGCCAGTATCACTACTTTTGCTATGGCGGGACTTAGAGCGGCGTCGCTGTTGTCGATGCTTGGGTTGCTTCTTGGAGGGGTCATCCTCCGCTGTCTTATCGCTGTTGCCTTCTTTGGGGGTATCCACCATGTATATATCATATGATGAGGTGGCGGTCCAGCGCCCTATGGGTGGTGGTTCCGATTCGTCTCCTGCATCGCCGTTCATATACCGCCGATGTCTTCGGAGTCGAAGTCGAGCATGTTGGTTAAATCGTCGAAAGTGGCTACTAAGTGGGTGGTGGGTGGAGAGCGAATTTCTTCGCCGTCCGCATCCCATTCTAGCCGGACATAGTTCGGCCAAGGTTCTCCTGACAAGGAGAGGGACTTTACTGAATTAAGCACGTCACCGAAAGGCGAGTGCTGAAAGATATCCGCGGAGGTAAACTCCATGATCGGCGCCTGATCGGATTCGATAGGCGCGGACGCAGGCGGCTCGGAGTCCGTGACCGGAGATGAATCCAGTGGTTCGGCAACACGGCTCTTGTAAGGGGTGAAGTCAGTATCCGGCTCTATCACCACTGAGAGTGCGGCCTTCCTGGCGGGGTCTATCCACCTGTCCTCGGATGGCGCGATTTGCTCCGGATTGAGGGCCGGAGTAATTGCAGGTGTGATCTCCCGAACACTGTCCGACGGCAGAGCTAAATCATGCTCGTCGTGATCGTGCGACGCACCTAGCATGGGCCTGAATCCGTCGAAGATCAAGGCTCCGCGGATGTCGGCAGTGTAATTCAAGTTTCCGAACCAGACCTGGTGGCCAGGGGCGTAGCTCTCGATCTGCTCCAGATGGCCAAGCGAGTTGGCCCGCAGTGCGAAGCTGCCGAATACGAAGATCTGTCCGGGGAGAAAAACCTCACCCTGGACCACATCGTTATCGATGATCGAAGGAGCCATCAAGCCTTACGGTGACGGCACAGTGGGACTCTCAATGAAAGCACCAATGTCGGTGTCAAAACCGGCGGATCTCGGGTAGGGGGTCCCAACTATGCGCCTAAGGCGGATGGTAACAGGAGGCGGGGACATGATGTTTACCTGTGTTCGGGACCTCTCGATGGAGGTAATACCCTACTTCCTGCTTGATTGATCTTGATGATATGAGTATTACAAGAGTTGATCTACCACGAGATCCGCCGGTTTTGACACCGACATTGGTGCTTTCATTGAGAGTCCCACTGTGCCTTAGACGCATAGTTCGGGACCCCCTACCCGAGATCCGCCGGTTTTGACACCGACATTGGTGCTTTCATTGAGAGTCCCACTGTGCCGTCACCGTAAGGCGGATGGTAACAGGAGGCGGGGGACACGATGTTTACCCAGGTTCGGGCCCTCTCGATGGAGGTAATACCCTACTTCCTGCTTGATTGATCTTGATGATATGAGTATTACAAGAGTTGATCTACCACGAGATCGTGAGGCTAAACCCTAGAAGCTAGCCTATGGTATGATTGTTGTTGTCCTCTGGACTAGACCCTCCGGTTTATATAGACACGGAGGGCTAGGTTAATTACAGTCGGTTACATGGGAGGAAATCTACATATCCGTGTTGCCAAGCTTGCCTTCCACGCCAAGGAAAGTCCCATCCGGACACGGGACGATGTCTTCAATCTTGTATCTTCATAGTCCAACAGTCCGGCCAAAGGATATAGTCCGGCTGTCCGAAGACCCCCTAATCCAGGACTCCCTCACTCAGTCCTTCTCAATGGGACCCCGAGCAGCCAATTCCAATGCAGGTGTGGAGTCCGACAAGGTGATCCTTTGTCGCCCTTGATTTTTGTGTTGGCCGCTGACTTGCTTCAAATGGCCATAAATGATGTTCTGGCTAACAATCTCTTGCAACACCCGATCCCACCCACATCTAACAAAAATTTTCCGGTAATTCAATACGCGGACGACACCATCATTGTCATGCCGGCATGCCAGGAGCAGATCATTCGCATGAAGCAAATTTTGACTGACTACGCTGCCTCGATCGGACTCAAAATCAATTTCCATAAGTCAACCATAATTCCGATCAACACACCTCATGACAAGTGCAAAACCCCCGTAGTCCTCTTTGGTTGTGCCATTGCCAGCAAGCCCTTCACCTATCTAGGCCTGCCACTTGGCACGACCAAACCAACGGTCCTTGATATGGCTCCCTTGGTTTGCAAAGCTGAACACAGAATTACCGCAGCTATGTCCTTAATGTCATATGCCGGAAAATTGGCTCTTGTGAACTCCCTCATCACGGCACTTGCTATCTATCCCATGGGGACTGAGGGAGTCCTGTATTAGGGGGTGTCCGGATAGCCGAACTATCACCGTTGGCCGGACTACTGGACTATGAAGATACAAGATTGAAGACTTCGTCCCGTGTACGGATGGGACTTTCCTTGGCGTGGAAGGCAAGCTTGGCAATACGGATATGTAGATATCCTACCATTGTAACCGACTCAGGTAACCCTAACCCTATCTCGGTGTCTATATAAACCGGAGGGTTTTAGTCCGTGGGGACTAACAACAATCATACCATAGGCTAGCTTCTAGGGTTTAGCCTCTCCGATCTCGTGGTAGATCCACTCTTGTACTACCCATATCATCAATATTAATCAAGCAGGAGTAGGGTTTTACCTCCATCGAGAGGGCCCGAACCTGGGTAAAAACATCGTGTCCCTTGTCTCCTGTTACCATCCGCCTAGACGCACAGTTCGGGACCCCCTACCCGAGATCCGCCGGTTTTGACACCGACATTGGTGCTTTCATTGAGAGTTCCTCTGCGTCGTCATCTTTAGGCCCGATGGCTCCTTCGATCATCAACAGCGACGTGGTCCAGGGTGAGACTTTTCTCCCCGGATAGATCTTCGTATTCGGTGGCTTTGCACTGCGGGCCAATTCACTTGGCCATCTGGAGCAAATCGAAAGCTACGCCCCTGGCCATCAGGTCAGGTTTGGGAGTTTGAACTACACGGTCGACATCCACAGAGACTTGATCTTCGACGGATTCGAGCCACAGCCAAGCGCGCCGCACTGTCTCGATGGGCACGATCTAGCTCTGCCGCCGAATAGTGCCCTGGAGGCCGCACCAGCGTCGCCCGACCCTTAGCTCGGGCCGACTCCGATCGAGGACGCAGTGGCTGGACACCGCCTCGGGGCTACGATCTCTCGGCGATTGAGCGAACACCATCCCTGTCCTGCGAATCCGTGACTCAATGTGCCGGACTCCTCTCGACTCCGAACCTCCGCGCCCGGCCAATCAAATCCGATTGGGCGCGGTCATGGAGTTCACTGCCATGACATCTTTCAAGACTTCGCCCTTTGGCGACATCCTGAATTCACTAAAGTCTCTCTTTAACAGAGAGCCTTGGCGGACTACGGTCGGGAAGGTTGGGATGCGGACGACGAAGAAATTCAACGCCCACCCACCACCCACTTTGTAGCCACTGCCGATGATTTAACCGACATGCTCGACTTGACCAAGACATCGACGGTATGGACGACGATGCTGGAGACAACCAAGAACCAGCGCCTACAGGGCACTGGAAGGCCACCTCTTCATACGACATATACATGGTGGACATCCCAAAAGATGGGAACGGTGATGGAACAACGGAGGATGACCCCTCCAAGAATCAGCCCAAGCGCCGGGGCGTCGCGGCGCCGCTCTAAATCCCGCCACAGCAAAAACGGTGATTCCGCACGGGAGATAGTAACACCCCTGACAGTGCGAAGACAACACCTCCAAAGCAGGATTTAGCACGGGAGGAGGAGAAGCCAGCCCTCATGATAGAGCGGCACACAGGGAGGTGGAGGACGATAATTATATGCCTCCCTCCGAAGATGAGGCAAGCCTCGACGACGACGAATTTGTCGTGCCTGAGGATCCCGCCGAATAGGAGCCTTTCAAATGCATGCTTATGGCCATGGCAAGCACCCTCAAGAAAAAGCAGCAGCAGCTTAGAGCTGACCAAGACTTGCTAGCTGACAGATGGACTGAAGTCCTTGCAGCCGAAGAGTACGAACTCGAACGCCCCTCCAAGAGATACCCAAAACACAGGCTGCTACCCCAATTAGAGGAAGCAGCACCCAAACCTACATCACCAGCACAGGATGCGGCCGACCGGCCACCCCGTGGTCGCGACAGAGAGGCTTCTAGACTCTCCATTCAAGCCGCACCCCGGCGTCGCTCGAAAAGTACCAAGGCACGGGGAAACGCGCCAGACCTGCGAGACATATTGGAGGACAAGGCAAGGCAAACAAGATCGATCTACGGATCGCGTGGGCGCCCCATGACACGAGACGATAACCATCACGCCGGATACAGCAATTCCGGCCGGGCCAAACACAGTAGACAAAGCTCATTTGAGCTGCGTCATGATATAGCTCAATACAGAGGCGCCGCACACCCACTATGCTTCATAGACGAAGTGATGGATCATCAAATCCCCGAGGGTTTCAAACCCGTAAACATCGAATCATACGATGGCACAACAGATCCTGCGGTTTGGATCGAGGACTACCTCCTCCATATCCACATGGCCCGCGGTGATGATCTACACGCCATCAAATACCTCCCACTCAAGCTTAAAGGACCAGCTCGGCATTGGCTTAACAGCCTGCCAGCAGAATCAGTTGGTTGTTGGGAGGACCTGGAAGCTGCATTCCTTGATAACTTCCAAGGCACATATGTGCGACCACCAGACGCCGATGACCTCAGCCACATAATTCAGCAGCCAGAAGAATCGGCCAGACAATTCTGGACACGTTTCCTAACCAATAAATATCAAATCGTTGACTGTCCGGATGCAGAGGCCCTTGCAGCCTTCAAACATAACATCCGCGACGAGTGGCTTGCCCGGCACCTAGGACAGAAAAGCCGAAATCCATGGCAGCCCTCACAACACTCATGACCCGCTTTTGCGCGGGAGAGGACAGCTGGCTAGCTCGTAGCAACAACTTGACCAAAAACCCTGGTAGTTCGGATACCAAGGACAGTAATGGCAGGTCGCGTCGCAACAAGCACAAGCGCCACATTAACGACGATAATGCTGAAGATACGGCAGTCAATGCCGGATTCAGAGGCTCTAAACCCGTTCAGCGGAAAAAGCCGTACAAAAGAAATACTCAGGGCCTGTCACGCCCAATATGCGACCCTATCCAAAAGGAACTCGAAGGTCCCACCAAGGATAGACCCGCATATTGAAACGCTTTTGCAAGGTGGATATCATTACATCAACATTACATAATAGATGGGGATACATACATAAGGCACAAATGCCACAAGAATACATCAACATCAATACAAGATCAACATCCAACTACGGATGAAACATAAACAGAAACTCAACCAATATCCACCCTGCTAGCCCAGGCTGCCGAACTGGAACCTATCCCCTGATCGAAGAAGCAGAAGAAGAACTCCAATACAAGCAAACATCGCTCTCGCGTCATGATCATCGCACAACCTGTACCTGCAACTGGTGTTGTAGTAATCTGTGAGCCACGAGGACTCAAAGAATCCCATTACCATGGGTATCAAGACTAGCAAAGCTTAATGGGAAAGGAAGGGGTAAAGTGGTGAGGTTGCAGCAGCGACTAAGCATGATATGGTGGCTAACCAACGCAAATGAGAGCGAGAAGAGAAACAAAGGAACGGTCGACAACTAGTAATGATCAAGAAGTGATCCTGAACTCCTACTTACGTCAAACATAACCCAGAAACCGTGTTCTCCTCTCGATCAACCCCGAAAAGTGACACTCACGGTTACGCACACGGTTGGTGTATTTTAGAAGGGTTTGCTTCGAGTTTACTACAACCGGATATTAACAAATTCCCATCTGCCACATAACCGCGGGCACGGCTCTCGAAAGTTTGTACCCTACAGCGGTGTCCCAACTTAGCCCATGATAAGCTCTCGCGATCAACGAAGGATATTCCTTCTCCCCGGGAAGACCCGATTAATCTCGGAATCCCGGCTACAAGACATTTCGATAGCAATAAAACAAGACCAGCAAGACCTCCCGGCGTCGACACCCCGATAGTAGCCGCACAGATCTCGCCTCGTGCCACGACCGGATGAGCAGTCCGCATAACTAAAACCAGCCCTCAAGTTTCCCGAGGTGGCGCTGCAAAGGGTTTCTAGTTTGGACCAACACTTAGACAAGCATTGGCCCGGGGGGGGCTAAAATAAAGATGACCCTTGGGATGCGCGACTCCCAAGGGAAAAAAGGTGATAGGTCAGGCAAATGGTAAAACCAATGTTGGGCCTTGCTGGAAAAGTCTTATTCAAAGCGAACTGTCAAGGGGTCCCATAAATCACCCGACCGTTAGGGACGCAAAAATCCGGGAACATAATACCGATATGACGGAAACTAGGGCGGCAAGGGTGGAACAAAACACCAGGCATAAGGCCGAGCCGTCCACCCTTTACCAAGTATATAGATGCATTAATAATATAAGATATATTGTGATATCCCAACAAGTAAACATGTTCCAACAAGGAACAACATCTCCATGTTCCAACAAGGAACAAACTTCATCTTCACCTGCAACTAGCAACGCTATAAGAGGGGCTGAGCAAAGCGGTAACATAGCCAAAGAACGGTGTGCTAGGAAGGGTGCAAAAGGTTAGAGGTCGACATGGCAATTTGGGAGGCTTGAGGAACAAGTGATAGGTAGCAAAGATAGCGATAGAACGAAGCAACTAGCATAGCAATGATAGTAGTGAGATCCAGGTAGCGGTCATCTTGCCTGAAATCCCGCAAGGAAGAAGAGCGAGTCCATGAAGAAGATGAACGGATGAAGCCGAACCAAGCGTAGACGAACGAATCCTCACGATCGCAACGAAACAGGAACTAACAAGAAGAAGCACACAACATAGGTAAACACACCAAACATGAACAAGGCATGATGCACAACAAGCATGATGCATGACAAATCTAGATGAGGCTACTCATGGAAAGAGATGATGTAAACAAGAACAACACATCAAAGCAAGTTTAAATGAGGCCGGGAACAACCTATAACAATTCCGGTAAGTCCTCATATGCAAATTTCGAAATTGGTCCAGATCTGAAAAACTTTATGTTCTAGTTGTTAAACAGCAAGTTAAGATGCACCACGATGATCTACACGAAATTTTAGTCAAGTTACATATAAAGTTCATTAGATTCGGAGCTACGGCCTAGAAGATATGAGCAAAACACGATAAACATGGCATCGATGCAGAATGCATCCAAACATCAAGCAAACACCTCAAAGCAAGGATGCAACATGATAATATGAAACTACATGCAAAATCAAGCAAGTTTCATATAGAGCACACTCAAAACGGAGCAACGGTTCAACACATACACATGAAACAAGTCATAGCAACAATCTGTCCAAAACAGCAAGTAGGCATATTGCAAGCACAAAAACAACATGCTACAGGACCTCAACATAATAACAAAAGGCATGGGCATGATGTACAGGTAAAGCATTACAAAACATGAACACTGAGCTATCTCCAGAAATCACTAGAACATGCTCAAAATGACATGGCAAGATTGCAAATAATAACAGTTTCAGACTTTAGTAGAAATAACATCAGGTTGCAATGTTTAGAGCTATGAAACAACATGTTACAGGAACTTATCATGGAAAACAAAGGCATGGCATGATACTACTAAATGCATAGAACAAATATACCTTACTGGCCATGAGCCAAAAGGGGTCAGAAAATATGATGGCACCCATGTAAACATAGCAAGTTATATTACAGATTTATACATGGCAGGAACAACAATAAGTAGGCATGTTGGTGAGCTTGAAGCACTCACCACAGAGCAATACATGGCATGGCAAGGCAACTCATAGTAAGAAGACATGGCATAGAAGCTATACATGGAAAGTACAACATCATAGCATGCAAGGATCAACTACAACAACCTTGGCAAAATTGAATAACATGTAAACAACCTGCCAGGAAACATTTTATAGCAAAAGTAGAGCTCGATTGACTCAAGCTACGGCACTCCATAATTGCAAACAAGGGCATGGATGTATAGATAATAACTATATGTTCAAAACATCCTTACTGAAGTAACTCAAAATAAGCATGGATCTCTCTGTAGCATCACGTTTACATGGCATAAAAATATCAGCAGAACAGGGGCTGAAATCAGCAACATCATGAAGTCTAGTTTGCATGCTTGTGCTAGTCACCACAGAGATAACAAAAATACATGGCATACACCCCTGTAAAGATGGCATGGCATATTACAAAACACATGTAGGACTCAAGTTCATAGGGTGCACACATCAATCATGGAAAAAATGACAAAAGTGCATGTTCTGATAAGAATCTGAAACTAACATCACATAGCCCTCTTCTAACAGCATTTCAGGAATCAAGATGAGCTCAAATAAAAATGATGCAATGAGATGAAATGATGTACTCGTCGAGGCGAACAATTTGACATATTACACGCACAAAACAGAGCTACGGATGCAGAGTTATGATGCGATGAAAATGCATGAAAATATGAACAGAGATGAGGACTTAGTGGATTTTTACCCCACGAAAACTGGACGAGGAGGTACGGGATGGAATGGATCGGGACGGATCCGGAGCGTTTGGTTCCCGGGACCGGTGGATCTCGTCCACCTCTCCCGGATCCGACGGAGGCAGAGCTCCGGCGACGGGTGCGGCCGACGGCGGCGCCAAAGGGAAGGGCGAAGGGGCGGCGGCTCGGCGGGCGCCCGGCGGCGACTCGCCCGGCGGCGGGCGATAGCTCGGCGAGCTTCGGGAAGAAGGCGACGGCGCTAGGAGGAGCGGGCGGCGAGGCGGGCGGCAAAGGGTAAAGCGCCTGCGCGGCTGGGCGGCGGGCGCGGAACGGCGGCGGAGGACGGACCAGGGGCCGGCGGCGGGCTGGCGGGCATGGCGGGCGGCGCGGCGTAAGGGCGAAGTCGGGCGGCGACACGCGGCGGCGGCGGAGCAGGTCCGATACGTCCGGCGCGACGTGGACGTGTCCGGCGGCGCGGGGAGGAGATTTTAGGGTTTCGGGACCCGGATTTGGACGGGGGAGGCATATTTATAGGTAGAGGGAGCTAGGAGAGTCCAAATGAGGAGCGGTTTTCGCCCACACGATCGTGATTGAACGACCGAGAGCATGGAGAGGAGTTTTCTGGGTTTTGGGCCACTTTAGAAGGGTGTTGGGCTGCAAAGAGAAGGAGGCTTTTGCAGTTACCCGGTTAACCGTTGGAGTATCAAACGACCTCCAAATGGAACGAAACTTGACAGGCGGTCTACCGGTGCTATACCATGGCTGCTTGGCAAACCTCGGTCCATTCCGAGAACGTTTAACACCCACACACGGAAAGAGGCAAAAGGGGGCACCGGGAGACATAGGAGTGCCGGATTGCAAAACGGACAACGGGGAAAATGCTCGGATGCATGAGACGAACACGTATGCAAATGCGATGCACATGATGACATGATAAAAAATGCAGATCATGACATGGCAAAATGCAACACGCAAGCAAATGACATGGCAATGACGGCGAATAACTGGCAGACACCTGGCGCATCGGATCCGGGGCGTTACAACACTCCTCCACTATCAAGAGATCTCGTCCCGAGATCTTAGGACCGAGACAGAAGGGAAAAAAGGGATGAGGTGAAACAAGAACTCAAGAAAAGAAGCAAAGAATGGAGAGCGCTCGAGAATAAGAGAGGAACGACGAGAATGACGAGAATCAAAAGCTCACGGAATCAGGAAGACTATGAAACCACTCGTTCTAACCGGAGTGGTTAGAATGAGAAAAGAAACGAATAAGACTGAAAGGATTTAGGCAGCACTCCGGTTGAACAAGGAAAGAATAGAACATGAGCTTCACAGGATGGAATTACAGTTGACGACATGAACAAAGCGATGCCTCCGGAAAAATTGAAAGAATTTGAATGAGAAGAACTTAGAAGGAAGGATTGAGTGGATTAGAATATCTGAGAAGAACAAAGAAATGCAAAACTCCAATTCTAAAGAATACGGAGAATTAATTACACTTAGAGATGCAAGAAGAAAAGATATTTGAATTCCACCAATATATTGATGAAACTCTTGAAGAATGAATTAAATCATGAAGAACCACCATGAATAACTCCGGTAACAAAATATGATGAGATAGAACTGAAGGATGAAAAATAAGATGAGCCTCCGATGAATCAGATGGAGGATTCCGACGAAATGGCCGAGGAAATTCGAACTCCGGAAAAGAAAAGATGAAAACACTTGAACTAGAATTTATTCATCAAGAACAAACTCCGAAGGAAGGGATTTATCACTTGGATGAAATAAGAATAAGATTTATTGTATGCTTATCCTTCATCAAATTAAATTGTGACAAGCAATGGATTTTGCATACTACTTATTCTTCTTGAAAAGGATTCAGAAGTGACATATCGCAAACTTGAGAAGGTCTTCATGAACCACCGGTAGGATTGAAAAGAACGAATGAATTAAAATGATAATCGAGGAAAAAGAATCTTAAACGAGCCACCGTAAGGATTCAAAAATGACTGATGAAAGAGAATGAATCGCCGGGCAGAATTAGAAGAACAAATAAGCTCGAGGGTATTTAGATGCAAAAGGGCGAAGAGATCGCGGACTGATTGAAGAATACTTGAACGAAGCACCGGGATAATATTGAGACGAACGAAGGGGCACGGATATAGAATAATTGGAGAACGACTCTGAAAAACTTAGAATGGAGAGATATTCCGAAAAGATGGCCTCCGGATGATCGAGACGGAAAACAACTCCTGAAATACTCCGGATGGATGAAAAGAATTGCACAACTGGAAACAACTAGATAGGATAACATCGAGCTAGCACCGCGAATCTCCGGGAGAACGGACAAGATTTAAAAGAAAAAAAATCTACGACGGTCTTCAAATGTTGAGAATGACGACGAGAACCACCATGCAGAATTGTTGAGGTACTCCGGGAGAACGAAAAGCGAAGAGGTTGAGGCAACAATGAAATGATTTGAAATTGATCTTGGAAAAGGCATGTGACTGATGGAATCCATTCTTACGTCACACTTGAAAAGAACTGGGAATAGCTCCGGGGAAATAGAAGAGTCAGGTAAGATCCTGGGAAAAGACCTGTGGGTTAGGGCCCACTGAAAGACCGTTGGAAAGGGATAGTTGAACCGATAGATGATGATGCACCAGAACAATTGAAAAATTTGAATGAGGTGACAACCTCGAATTAATTAGAACACAGACGAATCTCCTGATAGGTCTTCCGAACTCCGGAATGATAAACTGGCGAGAGGCGAACGAGCAAAGGGAAATATTCGAGCTGAGGGAAAGAATACGATCGACAACGAAAAACTTGATTTGAGTGCACCGGAAAAAGAAAGGGATGAAGAATGACGAACGAGACGAGAAACCATCGGTTGAAATGATTGAGGGAAGACTGAAGAGGCTCCACACGAATGGAACTGATGGTCGAAACAGACCCAAACTCCGGGAATAAGAGGGTGGGAGGGCGGGAAAACAAAGGCAACTTTGAAGGGGAAACCAACGAATATCTTGAAGAGAAAAACACCAGTTGAAATCATTGAGGAAAGAAAACAAAGACTTCGCACGAGTAGGATGGATACTCGATTACAGACTCCAGCTCCGAGAAGAAGGGTGGGCGGGTGGGAAAATAAGACAACTGAGGATTGAACTTGCAACAATGGAGAGGGTCGAATCGCCATGACGAGAAATGCACCGGATGAAAAGATATGAGAACCAACGAACGAAAAACTAACCACGGGATCCTAAAGAAAATTTTTGAAGGGGAAGAGGAGTAGTTCAAAACACCTACGTCAAGATTCCTTACCAGAGCGACGAAGGGGCAGAGGAGTAAAAAGAATTCCTACTCTCGATATAACTAGACTCAAAATCAGTTTTCTTCTAGACTCAACAACGGCCAAACTACACGATCAATCAAGGGGCTCCTAAGGTCGGTCGAGGCTCGATACCAACTTGTCACGCCCAATATGCGACCCTATCCAAAAGGAACTCAAGGTCCCACCAAGGATAGACCCGATATTGAAACGCTTTTGCAAGGTGGATATCATTACATCAACATTACATAATAGATGGGGATACATACATAAGGCACAAATGCCACAAGAATACATCAACATCATATACAAGATCAACATCCGACTATGGATGAAACATAAACAGAAACTCAAACAATATCCACCCTGCTAGCCCAGGCTGCCGACCTGGAACCTATCTCCTGATCGAAGAAGCAGAAGACGAACTCCAATACAAGCAAACATCGCTCTCGCGTCATGATCATCGCACAACCTGTACCTGCAACTGGTGTTGTAGTAATCTGCGAGCCACGAGGACTCAGCAATCCCATTACCATGGGTATCAAGACTAGCAAAGCTTAATGGGAAAGGAAGGGGTAAAGTGGTGAGGTTGCAGCAGCGACTAAGCATGATATGGTGGCTAACCAACGCAAATGAGAGCGAGAAGAGAAACAAAGGAACGGTCGACAACTAGTAATGATCAAGAAGTGATCCTGAACTCCTACTTACGTCAAACATAACCCAGAAACCGTGTTCTCCTCTCGATCAACCCCGAAAAGAGACACTCACGGTTACGCACACGGTTGGTGTATTTTAGAAGGGTTTGCTTCGAGTTTACTACAACCGGATATTAACAAATTCCCATCTGCCACATAACCGCGGCACGGCTGTCGAAAGTTTATACCTGCAGGGTGTCCCAACTTAGCCCATGATAAGCTCTCGCGATCAACGAAGGATATTCCTTCTCCCGGAAGACCCGATCAGTCTCGAATCCGGCTACAAGACATTTCGACAACAATAAAACAAGACCAGCAAGACCTCCCGGCGTGCCGACACCCTGATAGTAGCCGCGCGGATCTCGTCTCAGGCCACAACCAGATGAGCAGTCCGTACAACTAAAACCAGCCCTCAAGTTTCCCCGAGGTGGCGCTGCAAAGGGCTCTAGTTTGGACCAACACTTAGACAAGCATTGGCTCGGGGGGGCTAAAATAAATATGACCCTTGGGATGCGCGACTCCCAAGGGAAAAAAGGTGATAGGTCAGGCAAATGGTAAAACCAATGTTGGGCCTTGCTGGAAAAGTCTTATTCAAAGCGAACTGTCAAGGGGGTCCCATAAATCACCCGACCGCGTTAGGGACGCAAAAATCCGGGAACATAATACCGATATGACGGAAACTAGGGCGACAAGAGTGGAACAAAACACCAGGCATAAGGCCGAGCCTTCCACCCTTTACCAAGTATATAGATGCATTAATAATATAAGATATATTGTGATATCCCAACAAGTAAACATGTTCCAACAAGGAACAACATCTCCATGTTCCAACAAGGAACAAACTTCATCTTCACCTGAAACTAGCAATGCTATAAGAGGGGCTGAGCAAAGCGGTAATATAGCCAAACAACGGTGTGCTAGGAAGGGTGCAAAAGGTTAGAGGCTGACATGGCAATTTGGGAGGCTTGAGGAACAAGTGATAGGTAGCGCAGCATAGCGATAGAACGAAGCAACTAGCATAGCAATGATAGTAGTGAGATCCAGGGTAGCGGTCATCTTGCCTGAAATCCCGCAAGGAAGAAGAGCGAGTCCATGAAGAAGGTGAACGGATGAAGCCGAACCAAGCGTAGACGAACGAATCCTCACGATCGCAACGAAACAGGAACTAACAAGAAGAAGCACACAACATAGGTAAACACACCACACATGAACAAGGCATGATGCACAACAAGCATGATGCATGACAAATCTAGATGAGGCTACTCATGGCAAGAGATGATGCAAACAATAACAACACATCAAAGCAAGTTTAAATGAGGCCGGGAACAACCTATAACAATTCCGGTAAGTCCTCATATGCAAATTTCGAAATTGGTCCAGATCTGAAAAACTTTATGTTCTAGTTGTTAAACAGCAAGTTAAGATGCACCACGATGATCTACACAAAATTCTAGTCAAGTTACATATAAAGTTCATTAGATTCGGAGCTACGGCCTAGAAGATATGAGCAAAACAAGATAAACATGGCATTGATGCAGAATGCATCCAAACATCAAGCAAACACCTCAAAGCAAGGATGCAACATGATAATATGAAACTACATGCAAAATCAAGCAAGTTTCATATAGAGCACACTCAAAACGGAGCAACGGTTCAACACATACACATGAAACAAGTCATAGCAACAATCTGTCCAAAACAGCAAGTAGACATATTGCAAGCACAAAAACAACATGCTACAGGACCTCAACATAATAACAAAAGGCATGGGCATGATGTACAGGTAAAGCATTACAAAACATGAACACTGAGCTATCCCCAGAAATCACTAGAACATGCTCAAAATGACATGGCAAGATTGCAAATAATAACAGTTTCAGACTTTAGCAGAAATAACATCAGGTTGCAATGTTTAGAGCTATGAAACAACATGTTACAGGAACTTATCAAGGCAAACAAAGGCATGACATGATCATACTAAATGCATAGAACAAATGTCCCTTACTGACCATGAGCCAAAAGGGGTCAGAAAATATGATGGCACCCATGTAAACATAGCAAGTTATATTACAGATTTATACATGGCAGGAACAACAATAAGTAGGCATGTTGGTGAGCTTGAAGCACTCACCACAGAGCAATACATGGCATGGCAAGGCAACTCACAGTAAGAAGACATGGAATAGAAGCTATACATGGAAAGAACAACATCATAGCATGCAAGGATCAACTACAACAACCTTGGCAAAATTGAATAACATGTAAACAACCTGTCATGAAACATTTTATAGCAAAAGTAGAGCTCGATTGACTCAAGCTATGACACTCCATAATTGCAAACAAGGGCATGGATGGATAGATAATAACCATATGTTCAAAACATCCTTACTGAAGTAACTCAAAATAAGCATGGATCTCTCTGTAGCATCACGTTTACATGGCATAAAAATATCAGCAGAACAGGGGCTGAAATCAGCAACATCATGAAGTCTAGTTTGCATGCTTGTGCTAGTCACCACAGAGATCACAAAAATACATGGCATACACCCCTGTAAATATGGCATGGCATATTACAAAACACATGTAGGACTCAAGTTCATAGGGTGCACACATCAATCATGGCAAAAATGACAAAAGTGCATGTTCTGATAAGAATCTGAAACTAACATCACATAGCCATCTTCTAATAGCATTTTGGGAATCAAGATGAGCTCAAATGAAAATGATGCAATGATAGGAAATGATGTACTCATCGAGGCGAACAATTTGACATATTACACGCGCAAAACGGAGCTACGGATGCAGAGTTATGATGCGATGAAAATGCATGAAAATATGAACAGAGATGAGGACTTTGTGGATTCTTACCCCGCGAAAACTGGACGAGGAGGTACGGGATGGAGTGGATCGGGACGGATCCGGAGCGTTTGGTTCCCGGGGCCGGTGGATCTCGTCCACCTCTCCCGGATCCGGCGGAGGCGGAGCTCCGACGACGGGTGCGGCCGACGGCGGCGCCAAAGGGAAGGGGCGAGCGGGATGGCGGCTCCGGCGGGCGCCCCGGTGGAGGACCTCGCCGGCGAAGGCGGCGATAGCTCGAGAGCTTCGAGAAGAGGGCGACGCGCTAGGAGGAGCGCGCGGCGGCGAGGCGGGCGCAACCTGGCCTGAGGCAAGCGCCTCTGCGGGCGGCGGCGGCGCGGAACGGCGGCGGCGAGGACGGACCTTGGGCCGGGCGGCGGGTTGGCGGGCAGCGGCGGCGCTGCGGGCGTGTGCGAAGCCGGGCGGCGACACGTGGCAGCGGCGGAGCAGGTCGGACACGTCCGGCGCGACGTGGACGTGTCCGGCGGCGCGGGGAGGAGATTTTAGGGTTTCGGGACCCGGATTTGGACGGGGGAGGCATATTTATAGGTAGAGGGAGCTAGGAGAGTCCAAATGAGGAGCGGTTTTCGGCCACACGATCGTGATCGAACGACCGGGAGCATGGAGAGGAGTTTGCTGGGTTTTGGGCCACTTTAGAAGGGTGTTGGGCTGCAAAGAGAAGCAGGCTTTTGCGGTTACCCGGTTAACCGTTGGAGTATCAAACGACCTCCAAATGGAACGAAACTTGACAGGCGGTCTACCAGTGCGATACCCAGGCCGCTTGGCAAACCTCGGTCCATTCCGAGAATGTTTAACACCCACACATGAAAAGAGGCAAAAGGGGGCGCCGGGAGACATAGGAGTGCCGGATTGCAAAACGGACAACGGGGAAAATGCTCGGATGCATGAGACGAACACGTATGCAAATGCGATGCACATGATGACATGATAAAAAATGCAGATCATGACATGGCAAAATGCAACACGCAAGCAAATGACATGGCAATGACGGCGAATAACTGGCAGACACCTGGCGCATCGGATCCGAGGCGTTACAGGGCCCGTCCAATCTGGACCGAATACTCGATCGCTCGTGCCAAATACATGTCACCCCCGAAAAACTAGCCAACCACACCAACAGGGATTGTTGGGTCTTCAAACAGGCAGGCAAGTTAAATGCCGAACTCAATGACAAGGAGCTGCATAGCAATGACGAGGAGGAGCCTTGGCCGCCGAACAATAGAGGACAGAAGGGCTTCCCCCCACAAGTGCGGACGGTGAACATGATATACGCAACCCACATACCCAATAGGGAGCGGAAGCGTGCACTAAGGGACGTATATGCGATGGATCCAGTCGCCCCAAAGTTCAACCCATGGTCCTCCTGCCCGATCACCTTTGATCGAAGGGACCACCCCACTAGCATCCGCCACGGCGGATTCGCCGCATTGGTTCTTGACCCAATCATCGACTGATTCCACCTCACTAAAGCCCTGATGGACGGCGGTAGCAGCCTGAACCTGCTCTATCAGGATACAGTGCGGAAAATGGGCATAGACCCCTCAAGGATTAAACCCACAAAGACGACCTTTAAAGGCATCATACCAGGTGTAGAGGCCAATTATACGAGCTCATTTACACTCGAAGTGGTCTTGGATCCCGGATAACTTCCGGCGAAGAGTTAATCTTGACCACGATCCCCGCCCGCAGCGGCTATCACGCACTACTTGGACGAACCGCATTTGCAAAGTTCAATGCGGTGCCGCCTCTGGCGCACCTCAAGCTCAAGATGCCAGGCCCTCGAGGAGTAATCACGGTCAATGGAAACACCGAACACTCTCTCCAAACGGAGGAGCACACGGCGGCCCTCGCGGCGGAGGTGCAAAGCAGCCTCTCCCAGCAATTCTCGAGTCCGGCTATTAAACGTCCGGACACCGTCAAGCGCGCCCGGAGTAACCTACAACAAGACCACCTGGCACGATCCGAGCACGCGTAGCAATCCGGCCCCAATCCCAGCCCTCGAGAAATTGCGAAGCCAGTACTACGCGTACATAACTACGCTCTGGAGATACCATGGGCATAAGGGGAGGGGCACGACCACGGCACGCCCACAATGCGGCTCAACCGCACTAGGGGCTCCCGATTGTGTCATTCTTTTTCTTTCTTCTTTTCTCTTACTTTCAGGACTCCGTTTTCCAGAAGCCCTGTCCGGCACTAGAATTGTCGAACTCACGATGCAACAGCCAGGGCAGCAGAAAGCTACGTCGAGTGTCCAGGTGGTCTCTACTACGAGCATTATACCTGTTTTACATACCATCCCGCAGCTTACCCCTGGAGGGGGACATGTTAAATAGTCTCATCCCTTGCTTATCGCACTATTTGTATCGTTCTGCTTTCATTGCAGTACCTTTTTGAATAAACAACACATAGCTTTTTCCTAATATTGCACTCCTTTCTTTATCTATATATATGTTCATTCATGACATGTTGCACCCGTACACTTTGGTACGGCCAATACACCAAGGGCTTAGGTACCCCAAAAATATGGTGTGATAAGTCCGAACACTTTCACAAGTGCGGCACCCGAACTTATAGCATTATATGCATCGGCTCGAATCATGTCTTGGGTCAATAGTTGGGTTTGCCTGCTCCCATGTTTTGGTACCTTACGTTACGTTATATCGGCTAAGGTAGCTGGGAGAACCACTGCGATTGTGCCCTGGTTGAGCTGGGTTGAGCAACTCGATGGAAAGCTAAAACTGACCGTCATGATAGGGCGAGAGCCGATCGCTGTTCGAGAGGTTTTTGGGTCCCTAAAGACTTATGCCGCTTAGAGCGAGGAGTCGGCATTGTCCGGCCAAGGCGTGGATAGCGCCCGAACTCGGTCTTCGAATACTAGGGGCTTCACGAAATTTAAAATTATAGAATTCTATGGCTAAGTGAGAGTGTTCAAGCACTATAGTCCGGTTGCCTTATTCGTTATGTTGGCGCCTCCTCGAAGGACCCAAGGATGGGAACAAGAGCGCTCAAGTTTATCCCAACACCCCACAGACTCGTGGCATGGGGGCTGAAGCCGACGACTCGCCATCTCTCAAATTTAATACACGGCCGCCTGAAGGTGATATTTTAAATTCAAAAGTGTTGCTTAGCGATATGAACAAGTTTTCAGCGTACAGGATAACAAATGCGAGTCTACTCAAAAATTATATCTTTGGAGCATTCATCCGGTATAAGGCAGGCACCCTTCAGGACGCCCTCATAATACATTTCAGGCTTGTGATGCTCCTTCTTTGGTGGTGGTCCGTCCGTCACAAGCTTCTCAGTGTCCATCTTGCCCTAGTGAACCTTATCAAGGATAAGGGCCCTACGGGCACCTTCGATACAGACGGAGCGCTTGATGACTTCAATCCATGGACAGGCGTCCACCAGCCGCCGCACTAGCCCGAATTAGCTCCTAGGCATGGCTTCCTTAGGCCACAGCCGAATTATGAGGCCCTTCATGGCCTGTTTGGCGACCTTGTGGAGCTCGACCAGCTGCTTCAGCTGGTCGCTCAGGGGCACCGGATGCCCGGCCTCAGCATACTGAGACCAGAACACCTTTTCCGTCGAGCTCCCCTCCTCGGCGCGGTAGAACGTGGCAGCATCAGACACACTACGGGGCAGATCTGCGAATGCTCCTGGAGAGCTCCGGATTCGGGTAAGTAATAGATAATTTACTTTCACATGCTTGCTTTGCATAAATAATGCCTTACCCGCCGCTATCTTCTTTAACGATTCAATTTCCTAGAGGGCTTTTTGGGCTTCGGCCTTAGCGGCTTTGACACTCTCAAGAGCTGAGGCGAGCTCGGACTCTCGAGTCTTCGAGTCACGCTCCAAACTCTCGTGTTTTTCCACGAGAGCCTGGAGCTCTTGCCGCACCTCCGCCACCCGCGCCTCCTGCTTCTCTCGCTCGGTGCGCTCATGGCAGCTTTGCTTTCGGCCGTGGACACCGCTTCCTTCAGGGTCGCCGCCTCGTTCGTGGCCCCTACAATACCCACGTTAGTCCTATCATTTTTGCAACCAAATCCTTTCTATAAGGTATTACTTTAAGAAGGTATTACTTACCTTCCTTGTCCTCGAGCTGCTTCTTGGCAAGGTCGAGCTCGTTCTCGGACCGCTCGAGGCTCGCTTCAATGCATTGACCTCCATGATCGGTCTGGCAGAGGTCAACAGCGCAGCCTGAATTCCCATATTGACATACTTATGTTAGACTCCTGCATATATCTTTTTAGATCCTCAGTCCGGTTTTCTTTCCAACACCGAACTAAGCATCGAGGGCTACTGCTCATGCGGTAATATTTTTACATATTCTAAACTTACCTCAAAGCCTGTTAGAAGGCTGGTACAGGCTTCAGTTAGCCCGCTGTTGGCGGACTGAACTTTCTGGATCACCACACTCATAACAGTGCGGTGCTCCTCGTCGATGGAGGCGCTGTTAAGCGCCTCCAGCAAGCTATCCGGTGCCTACGAATGGACAGAGGTCACCGGCGTCGTAGTCTTGCCCTTCTTACGAAGGGGCCGCTTGCCGGACTTCGGAACCACTGAAGGTTCCGGTACGGAGTCTGGCACAGGGCCGGACTTAGAGCCCTCTGGGGTTTCGCCCCTTTTGCGCCCGGAGTCCAGGAGGTCGCCTTGCGGCGCCTCCAGGACCACCTCATCCTGGTGGGGCCCCTTTTGGGACTCCACCGCGGTGTCTTCTACGTCACGAGGAGAGGAGACGGTCGGAAGTGAAGTGCTATTCACATCCGACGAATCCAGGGAGCCGCTCGACGAAGCGGCAAGCTCGTCCTTGGGCGGGCTACATGGTTATATTCGGCGTTAGAAGACACTATGCGACAAATAAAAAGTCATGAGCTATTCCGGAGTCTGGACACTTACTATCTCGCCAGGGGCTTGGCCCTTGGTGGCCACTCCTCCTCGTCGTTGTCGGCGTTTGTGGAGAAGTCCAGAGGAAGGGTCCTTCCTTTCTTGGACCCTCCGGCCTCCCCAGTCGGGGCAGCCTTCCTTTTCTTCTCTCCCCCTCTGGGGGAGAGGCTTCTTTTTCCTCCTCCTCATCCTCAGGGGAGGATTCCGCCTCAGAGTCGTCGGACGATGAGTCCGACAGCACCTGGCACCGGGAGCTCCTTCGAGTTCCCGTGGCCGTCTTCTTGGCCTTCTTCTCTGGCACCACGTGAGGTGCCGGAGCAAGCAGCCCCATCAATCGGGCGTCCGCTGGGTCTTCTGGCAAGGGGGCCGGACAGTCAATCTGTCCGAACGTCTTCAGCCAGTCCTGTCAAAGGTTAGGGAGTTTCAGATCCCGCATAGAGTCAAACTATGAAAAAAGAGTCCCATAAAGGGTAAAATATCTTACCTCGCTGGCTTGACGCTGCGAGCTGAATCCGCGATCTTCGGTAGCGGATGCGGGAGCTTCGGCGCCCTTGAACAGCACCTTCCAGGCATCTTCGTACGTAGTGTCGAAGAGCCAGCTCAAGGTTCGGTGCTGTGCCGGATCAAACTCCCACAAATTGAAGGCCCGTTGCTGGCATGGGAGGATCCGGCGGATGAGCATCACCTGGATTACGTTGACAAGCTTGAGATTCTTGTCCACCAGGTTTCGGATGCAGGTTTGGAGTCCGGACAGCTCTTCCGAATCACCCCACGTCAGGCCCGTCTCTTTCCATGATGTGAGCCGTGTGGGGAAGCTAGATCGGAATTCGGGGGCCGCCGCCCATTGAGAGTCGCGCAGCTCGGTGATGTAGAACCACCCCGATTGCTACCCCTTCACGGTCTCCACAAAGGAGCCCTCGAGCCATAGGACTTTGGCCATCTTACCAACCATGGCACCTCCGCACTCCGCTTGGCGGCCGCCCACTACCTTCGGCTTGACATTGAAGGTCTTCAGCCATAAGCCGAAGTGGGACTGGATGCAGAGAAAGGCCTCGTACACGACGATAAACGCCGAGATGTTGAGGATGAAGTTCGGGGCCAGATCGTGGAAATCTAGGCAGTAGTAGAACATGAGCCGCCCGGACAAATGGGTGAAGTGGAAAACCTAGTCCGCGGAGGAAGTGGGTGAGGAACACCACCCTCTCATGGGGCATGGGGTGGAATGAGCTGCCCCTCGTCGGGGAGCCGGCTGCGATGTCGCTGGACAAGTATCCGCCTTCCGCAGCTTTTTGACTTGTCCCTCCGTGGACGGAGGAGACCATCCACTTGCCTCCCGCCCCGGACATGGCTGGAGAAGGTTGGGGAGGATGTGCGGACTTGGGCGCTGGAGCTCGAGTCTTGTGAAATGGATGAGCAAAGGAGGAAGAAGGCGTAGGTTAAAAGGTGGATCCTTATCCCCTTATATGGGCGGACGAAGCTATGCGTCCCCCGCCAGCCTGGTAAAACCCGCTTATCTCCCAAGCACCGTAATCAATGGCGCGGTTGGGTTACCCACGTCCGTATTGATGGGAATCCCGGAATAAGGGGGCACGATCTCCGCTTTGATAAGACGTGCCAAGGAAACCGCCTCGCTAAACGCGCTGAGGTGGAACAGTAAAAACGATTCGTATAAAGGCTTGGCCGTGGTGTGATGTCATGCCGCGGAATACGTCGGCATATCTATGCAAAGGTTATTCTCTCTACGGTTGTATGTGGAACTCGTTTTGCAGAGCCGGACACTATCCTTGTGTTGAAAATCTGCTATGAAGTATTCGGAGGAGGAACCCGCCTTGCAATGCCGAAGACAATAGGCGCGCCGGATTCGTCGTCATTGAAGCCTGATTCAGGGGCTACTGAGGGAGTCCTGGATTAGGGGGTGTCTGGATAGCCGAACTATCACCGTTGGCCGGACTCCTGGACTATGAAGATACAAGATTGAAGACTTCGTCCCGTTTCCGGATGGGACTTTCCTTGGCGTGGAAGGCAAGCTTGGCGATACGGATATGTAGATCTCCTACCATTGTAACCGACTCTGTGTAACCCTAACCCTATCCGGTGTCTATATAAACCGGAGGGTTTTTAGTCCGTAGGACGAACAACAATCATACCATAGGCTAGCTTCTAGGATTTAGCCTCTCTGATCTCGTGGTAGATCCACTCTTGTACTACCCATATCATCAATATTAATCAAGCAGGAGTAGGGTTTTACCTCCATAGAGAGGGCCCGAACCTGGGTAAAAACATCGTGTCCCTTGTCTCTTGTTACCATCCACCTAGACGCACAGTTCGGGACCCCCTACCCGAGATCCGCCGGTTTTGACACCGACAGGGACCCTAAGAATCCCCCCTAAGATAATAGAATAGGTGGATAAAATCAGAAGGTATTGTTTGTGGAAGAAGAAGACCGAACATGGGGAGAAATGCACACCCCTGGCTGCATGGGACATAATTTGCCGACCCAAGAAATGTGGTGGGCTTGGCGTGCTAAACTTACGTATCCAAAATGATGCCTTTCTGCTCAAAATGCTACACAAGTTCTATAACCGTCATGACATTCCATGGGTAAACCTCATCTGGCACACTTATTACAATGGCATTGTCCCACACGTAGTTGAACCCTCTGGATCATTCTAGTGGAAAGACCTCATTAAACTCATGCCTACATACCGTGGGGTTACATGTGTTCAAGTCAACTCTGGCTCTACGGCTCTATTCTGGAAGGACATGTGGAATAACTCCATCTACACCACATCCTTCCCTCGAGCGTTCTCCTTTGCTGCCATTGAGGATATTTCAGTTCAAGAGTTTCTGGCAACCACGGATCTGGCTGCAACCTTTCACCTACCGCTCTCCATGCAAGCCCACGACCAGCTACGTCAAATTCAGCGGGAGGTCTCTCATTTCACTCTGGATGGCTCAAGAGATCAGTGGAATTGTGCATGGGGAGCCCAGACTTTCAAGACCTCTGCCTATTACACCTTTGTCTTCCGGGATGTGCAGGCCCATGAGGGGTTCAAATGGCTTTGGAAGGCCAAATCCATCCCAAAAATCAAAGGGTTTGGCTGGTTTCTACTCTCTGACAGACTCAATACATGCAACATGTTGAGCAGACGACACTACAATATTGGTGATAACCTAGATTGTCTTCTTCGCAACCAACGTGTTGAGGAGATTGTGGAACATCTGTTCTTTCCTGCACCTTTAGTACAACATGCTGGCACCTCTTGGGGATCCATTGGCCGCCGCAGGGAAATAGGTTGGATATGATTTCACACCTAAAAATGAGGCATGGGCGCAAGATGATCATGGACATCTTTCTGGTGGCTTTCTGGAGCCTCTGGAAGGAACGCAACAACAACTATTTTTGACACGTGACCACAACGGTCGCCTCCTGGAGGACACGCTTCAAAAAAGATTTTTCTGATATTAGCCATAGGCTACCACCACATAAGAAACATTTAGTGGCCACGATTATTGCTGCTCTTCTCTAGCCACCTCCACCCCCTTGTAACCCCCCTCCCCCTTTCATGTAACTACCATGTAACACCACCACCCATATATATATGCAGTAGTAAACTCTCCTACTGTCTAAATTTTCATAAAAAAGGAAGGAACAAGGAGGCCATGAGGCAGGAGGGCGCGCCAGGGGGTAGGCGCGCCCCCACCCTCGTGGGCCCCTCATGGATCCGCCGACCTACTTCTTTCGCCTATATATTCTCATATACCGCGAAAACATCCGAGAGCACCACAAAACCCTATTTCCACTGCCGCAACCTTTTGTAGCCGTGAGATGCCATCTTGGGGCCTTTTTCAGCGCTCCGCCGGAAGGGGAATCGATCACGGAGGGCTTCTACATCAACACCATAGCTTCTCCGATGATGTGTGAGTAGTTTACCACAGACCTTCGGGTCCATAGTTATTAGCTAGATGGCTTCTTCTCTCTCTTTGGATCTCAATACAGAGTTCTCCTCGATCTTCTTGGAGATATATTCGATGTAATTCTTTTTGCGGTGTGTTTGTCGAGATCTGATGAATTTTGGGTTTATGATCAAGGTTATCTATGAATAATATTTGGTTCTTCTCTGAATTTTATATGTATGATTTGTTATCTTTGCAAGTCTCTTCGAATTATGGGTTTGGTTTGGCCTATTAGATTGATCTTTCTTGCAATGGGAGAAGTACTTAGCTTTGGGTTCAATCTTGAGGTGTCCTTTCCCAGTGACAGCAGGGGTAGCAAGGCACGCATTGTATTGTTGCCATCGAGGATAAAAAGATGGGGTTTATATCATATTGCTTGAGTTTATCCCTCTACATCATGTCATCTTGCCTAATGCGTTACTCTGTTCTTATGAACTTAATACTCTAGATGTATGCTGGATAGCGGTCGATGTGTGGAGTAATAATAGTAGATGCAGAATCGTTTCGATCTACTTGTCACGGACGTGATGCCTATATACATGATCATGCCTAGATATTCTCATAATTATTCGCTCTTCTATCAATTGCTTGACAGTAATTTGTCCACCCACCGTAAATTATGCTATCTTGTGAAAAGCCACTAGTGAAACCTATGGCCCCCGGGTCTATCTTCTACCATATTACATTCCTATCAATTTACTATATTTTCTTTCGTTTATTTTGCAATCTTTATTTTCCAATCTATATCATAAAAATACGAAAAATATTTATCTTATTATCATTATCAGATCTCACTTTTGCAAGTGGCCGTGAAGGGATTGACAACCCCTTTATCGCGTTGGTTGCAAGGTTCTTATTTGTTTGTGTAGGTATGAGGCGATTTGCGTGTGACCTCCTACTGGATTGATACCTTGGTTCTCAAAAACTGAGCGAAATACTTACGCTACTTTGCTGCATCACCCTTTCCTATTCAAGGGAAAACCAACGTATGCTCAAGAGGTAGCACACACCAAAACACCCGGCCGAGGAGGTAGAAGGCATCGAATGTGTTGGTAAAGTGGACAAGGAGAGCAACCACCACCCCGTTTTGGATGACCTCCTCGACACCGAACATCCTTGGAGATCCCCACGGGAGGTGGTGGTAGCCGGACGTGAGGAAGAACTCGGTGAAGTTCCTTGCGGTCCTCCACCTTGATATTGCCCACACACGTAATGTACGCTCAACGTACACGCCAGGAGGGTAGAGCCTCTCTGGCACGGTGGGTGGGAAGTGGTAGGTTGGTCCGGTGTACTGCATGGCTGAGGATGTTCTAGAAGAAGGAGAAGTAGTCGAAGAGCAACAAGGGCATATGGCAGAGAGGATGGGAGATGGATGAGGCAGAGCAGAGGCATAGGGTGGCTTAAATAGCCTTAGTGCTACGTGTTATTTGGCCGTGGCAATAACGGGGTCAGATGTATAGTAACCCGTTTTCAAACCCACCGCAGCATCGGAAGTGTACACGCGTGGGAAACAGTGGTTTGGAAAAGAAGAAGAAAAATAAGCTAATTGCACACGTGGGAATCCGTGGTCATATATATTATATGAACAAAAAGAGCAACTTTTTGAATAGTTTGTGGCCATTTTGCATGATAAAAATAAATTTGGCCCTTAAAAATTTGGTCATTTGCTATGCAATGTGAAACGATGCAAAAATCAAAGCAAACAATGCAAAAAACAGAGTCATCACGTTCACAAAAAACAGAGCAAACGATGCAAAAAAACAACGCAATTCGACGGCCCAACTAGAGCTTGGTTTCCTTTTGGGCCTAATAACAACGTTTTTTTTGCGGAGTCAGTGGTGGGCGAGCAGCCGAGCACAACCAATAGGATCACCTCTCGCGGATCGCCCCACGATCCAACGATGCGTAGCCGTCCTTGTGATCCAAGGGCGTGAAGCCTGTATGTAGCCAGCCCACATAATTCCTTCTAGAAGACCAGATCTGAGGGATGTTGCTTGGCGCGAGGGTATGATCGGACGGCTGGCGTTAGGAACTAGGGTTAGGCGAAACCTCGCGGGGTTTAGAGGGGTTTTGAGCTGGTCAACGGGGTTTCGAAGGCTTTGACTGAGCATAACTAATTTGAAAAAAATCAAAAAAAATATGAAACCTTCGCCGTTCGTCGTTTTATAAGACAAACTAACAAGGAAAAAAAATACTAAACTTGGTCTACGGTCATTTTCATGAAAAAAAACCCTAGCTGGCACGATCGAGGTCAAATGAGCACCATTAATTTTTTTTTAAATATAAAACATGCGCACAATGTTGTCTTATGTGACATGTTACCAACCAAAAATCATAAACTTGGTCTATGGTCAGTTTCATGAGAAAACCTTCACACATATGAGCTATCATGTACATGATTTCATAGAGTTCAAGGAGAGGAGGTAGTGTTACATTTTGTTTTTGAAAAATTTAAAAAGAAATCAAAAAAATCACCAAAGCTTTGTTTTAAAGTGAATAAGAAGGATCTGAAGTTAGTTTTCCATTTTCATATTTCAAAACATGTTTTTAATAGTTTTTATATTAAAGCATATGTTTTCAAAATAAAATGTAAAAATATGAAGATTAATTCAAAAAATAGTGAGACTTTGAATCTACACTATGGAAAGTGAATATGTGTTAATAAAAAAACATTTGGCTCATTTCGAATCTACACTTGATTACAAATGGGCTATTTACCCTAGCATGGGAGCTCATTTGGAGCACATTTCTCAAATTCAAATTTATTTGACCTCCTCTAAATCACTTCAAATTTTCACACATGATCTCCTACACAAACATATATAGTTTGCCAAGGTTTTACTTGTTTTTGCATTTTCTTGAATTTGTACTGTCCAGGTTTGCCAAGGTTTACATGATCCCATTTGGAGCATGCATTTGATTTCTTACACAACATGTGTGATTATTGCAGCACCTAAGATCATAGTTCACAACATCTAAACATAACTAACCATAGATTCAGGATAGACAAATATACCACAGGCAACTTTAAGGACAAACAAATATAGATAGTAATCAGATTACTAGCATAACCAACGAGATTCAGTTCAACAAACCATAACCAACAACATTAAGTTCAACAAACCAAAAGTAACCGAACATATAAACTTAAGCATTCAGTTCACACCATCACATCATCGATCACATCACACCGGAGTCAGGGCCTTCGCGAGGGCGACATGCTGCCCCCTGATCATGTAGTCCTCCCTGCGAATCGCTACATCCTCAGCATGAGACAGAAGGTGATCGAAGCGGCCATCCCTTGGCTTTGGCTTGGTGGTGCAGTAGGGGCAGTGCCACATCTTGAACTTGCAGTTGTAGAAGGAAGCAACTCTCTTGGCCTTGATCTTCTCCACCTCCTTGGTTGTGAAAGACGCGACATTGCCCTTGTACACATAATCTCCAGAATCATACTGCACACATGAATGAATTGCATTAATACATTATAGATTCATATACACCATGTCAAAGGAACTAAGTGAACAAGGGATAGGCTTACCTCATATTCAGAATCGTCACTAAACGCCCCCTCGTACAGGTCATAGTCGGCCAGCTTCCTCTTCCCCCCCCCCCCAACCATCATCCTCCTGAATATACAATTACATCCATCACTAGTAGCCAATTGAAAATTTAGATATGCACACATGACACATTGATCATAGGGCTTGAAAGTGCTAGTTATCGACTAGAGGGGGGTGAATAGGCGATTTTTAGGAAAGTCTTCAAAACATGGATGTTTCAAAGACAAACAATAGAAATAACCTAATTGATATGCAGCGGAAGATAAACTACAACAAGCAAACCATAGTCAAGTATGCAATAACGTGAAAGTAGAAGACTAATAGCAGCTTGGTAGTAAGGATCAAGATGGAAGATACTGAGAAGCCAATCAACAAAAGTAGTCAAGCAATGAAGTCAGACAATTATGACAAATAGGCAATGACTTCACGAAGACAAACTCTAAGTAAGGAGAGGATAAGATAGAACCACCACTTGTTGAAGACACAGATTTGTTGGACCAGTTCGATTCTTGTGTGACAACTATACATCCGGTTAGGGAGGCTGAGATTCAACTCGAAGACCGCGTCTTCACCTTATTCCCTTGAGCTAAGGACACACAGTCTCGCCCAATCACTCTGGTAAGTCTTCAAGGTAGACTTCCGAACCTTCACAGATCTGCGTTCACCGCAATCCACAATGACTCTTGGATGCTCGAACGCGACGCCTAACCGGCCGGAGGATTCACAGTCCTCAAGTGTAATAAGTCTTCAGTCATGCGACATGTAAAGACTTCAGATGATGCCTAACACTCTTTGGCTCGGGTGTTTGGGCTTTGTCCTCACAAGGATTTCTCTCTCAAAGGCTTCGAGGTGGGTTGCTCTCAAACGACAAAAGACGTGCACTAACTCTGAGCAGCCACCAATTTATGGTGTAGGGGTGGGCTATTTATAGCCACTAGGCAACCCGACCTGATATGTCCGAAATGACCCAGGTCACTAAGGAACCGACACGTGTTCCAACGGTCGATTTCAAACACACACGGCAACTTTACTTGGGCTACAAGCAAAGCGACTCATCCAGCTCTGGATAAGTTTTGCTCTCATTGTCTTCGTCAAGACATAAGATTTGGGTTGAGCGTCACTTGACCATTCCGAGTTTGTTCACTTGGACCCCACTTAACGAAGACGGTGGTTCCTATGACTCAACAAAGAAGAAAAGGAAACAACGAAACGACACGCTCACGCTCCCATAGTCTTCACTCAATGTCTTCTCATGTCATAGTCTTCAATATGAATATCTTCACATACCACCATTGTCGCCAATGTCTTCATACATTTTAGGGTCATCTCCGGTGGTAAACCGAATCAATGGGGACACTACTGTGTTATCCTGCAATTCTCACAAACGCATTAGTCCCTCAACCACATTTGTCGTCAATACTCCAAAACCAACTAGGGGTGGCACTAGATGCACTTACAATCTCCCCCTTTTTGGTGATTGATGACAAACTGGTTGAAGTTTTCAACGGGGATAAAGTATGTGAAATTGTAAAGGATAGGGAATTGTCTTCATAAGTGGCAAAGGCTCCCCCTGAAGATGTGCATATAAGTAGTTTGCTTTTGGAATGCAAATGCACATGGCAGGTTGTACTTGTGGAGATCCTCATCAACTTATGAAGATAATTCATCATGCATGAAATGATATAACTAAGAGAATGACATGCATAATGAAAAATGGACGTCTGCAGAATGATCTAAGTGCGGCAGTTATCATCGCACATGCGGAATTTATCATCGCACCACAGTAAAGCAAATAAGTAGCAGACGACCATCGAGTTTAAGTGTTACAACTCAAAGAACCAAATGTATCAAAAGCGAGAGTTGTAAACACTAGGCAAAATATTATGCAACCGCCCTTATGTACCCGCTTGAAGACTATCAAACTCATATGCTTCTCCCCCTTTTGTCAGTAAGGACCAAAAAGGTTTGAAGACATAGAGCGTCTACTCGTCCTCTTCAGAAGTAGATGATGCAGCAGGGTTGTCGTTGTTGTTGGGCGGCGCAGATGAACTTGGTGCAGTGTCGATGCGAACAGAAGTAGGAGGCGGTGAAGTAGCATCATCTTCATCATTGATCACTCTGGCATTGATGAGCTGTCAGCGGAGGAAGAATAGTCGAGTCTTCAAGTGATGGAGTTCGTCGTGGGACTGCATTCCGTGGAGGAATGGAGTCAAACTTGAAGCGCTCGAAGAAGCCATCGCCTTGAAGATCTGCTTCAAGATCGAGCAGGGTCAAACTCTTCCATGATCGCCGACAGTCTCGTGAGTGACAAAAGCATTCTTGGTGGCAAGGTTTGAATGCGATTGACGCCCACCAAGAGGCTTTGCATTTGTCGCTGAGCGAAGTGATGCTTATCTTGTTTCTCATGCGGTCGACAAGAAGTTCTCGATCATTGAGGATGCGAGGCGCTTCACAGGTCTTTGGCCAATTGTGCTCTCAGTAGCTTCAGTCTGCGCACGGTGAGGCAGACGTGTGTTCCCAGCCAGAGGATAGACACGAGTTACTGCTTGGACACCTTCCATGGGTTGAGAGAAGCTATGGTGATCTGAATTTTGAAGACAAAGTGGCGTTTTGGCAGGCTCAGGGTATATGGCTTCAACTGACATATCAACCTCTGGTAGAAAGATCGATGATTGCGGCGGAGGGCTGATAGTTGATAGCGAGTGCATCTTGATGAGGCACATGACCCATGGAGCATAAAATTTCAGACCAAAAGATCAGATCCAGACGCAGCCAATTGCGGATGAAGAATTCTTGCGTATTGAAGTTGATGCCATTGAGTATGTAAAGACCAATGTCTTCATGGCTCCTTCAAGTTTTGCAGATGATGAATGCCCTTTGATAGGCCATAGAGTTCACTTTGATGATGTGATATATTATGCGAGGCGGATACTCAAGGTCATCAACAAAGAATTCCTGAGGGTATTCAGCGTCATGTGGCAGTGGCTTCATCATGCTCAACATCTGACTCATGTTGGGCTCTGGCTTATGAAAGATGCTCTCCAGTGCATCGCGGTGGATTGACAACCAGGTTCAAACAGCTCTCCGGGAGTGGGTAGGCCTGTAAGCTCAATGACGTCAAGAGCTTTGGCTTCATGACGAACATTTCCTGTCATCCACTCGAGAACCCATGTCTTTGTATCTCTGTAGTGGCCGCGGATGTGGAGGGTAGCATAGAATTGAAGCAAAAGTTCTTCATTCCAGTGTTCTTTTTCTGTTAAAAAGCCGAGCAGACCTGCATCACGAAAGCAATCAAGTGCTTCTTCTAAGCACGGCAGTCCGGCAATGGCTTCAGTGTCGAGGCACATATGAGGGAAAATGCGCCCTTGATCATACAGAACGCAGGAGTAATAGCTCTGTTGCTGATAGCTCCAAAAACGGTCAGATGATATCCTTGGCCTTGTGTAGGGGTTCTTTGCTCTGTCAAAGAAAGTGTAGTGGGCTTTGAAGCCATTTGCATTGAAAGACCCTGTAGAGCTGGCAGTGCCTTGGAACCTTGGCAGTCTTGGCTTTGGCTTCTGGACCTGAGGCCTATGCGCAATGTGATAGTTGAACTGAGGACCAGAGGCATGAGGCGAAGGGACCAGAACAGGCCATCTTACTGTGATTAGCTGACCATAGTAGTATGCTTGCTCAATTGTGTAGGGCCTTGGTGGCGGAATGGAGCAAAGGCAACAAGCGAGGCTTCAGGCTGCTCGGCCAGATGCTTGAGGCAGTTGCCTCATTGGCTTCGAGCACATTTGGTGCAGGCTCCACATTTGCTCCAGCCATGACCGTGTCATTGGCTTCATTGGTGTTGGAGGTGGCAGCCTCAATGTTTTCAACCTCCACTTGAGGAGCTGGAGGGTCGGGCACGCTCGCACGTTGATATCGTGAATAACTTCTTCAATAACAGGGGGAGTAGGGACACGTTCTTCTTCTTCTTGGGTGTCTTCGGCTGATGCAGCCAGATTTTCTGCAGCAGGTTTGGCTTCAGACTCGGAGACATTCACAATTGGAGTGGCTTCTGAAAACACTTGACGTGAAACAGGTTGGTGGTGCACTTCTCCTTCTGGAACGCTCGAGAGAGGTACTTGAGGCCTTTGACCTTTGCGAAGCCTGCTAAATGCCAGTGACGCCTTTGGAGATGGAGTTGGCAGGGCCTCAAAGTCTTCCTCTTCTTCTTGTTGTTGTTGTTGGGGAGTGACTTTTTGTTGGGGAGTACTAGGGGAGTCTTCTGGTTGTGGGTGATCAGCCCATGATGCATCCTGAGCAATTGGCGTCGAGGGCGACCAATCTTGATGAGTTCGCTGTTCGTGAGAACAGCAATGATACCGGGTTTGGTTCGATCTGAGGAAGAACTTCATCATCTTAAACATTGTCATGATGACCAATGTCTTCAGCAGCGGTGGGATCAACTGCTGGAATGTCTTCAGCTTCATGAGCCTCTGTGGAAGCAGGCTCATGGACTATCATCCGTCGTTCTTGGATTTCAGATGCACGGCGAATCACAGAAATAGGTTCAACAACCAAGGGCTCTGTGGGAGCAGCCCGATTCTTCTTGCTTTTGAGTTTCTTCTTGGAGGGAGCACCATCAGAGGCTTCAAGATTTTTCCTTTTCCGGCTTCACCTCGGCAGCCCTCGTCTTCTTACATTGAAGCGGTTGACTGACCTTTGGCTTCGAGCAGTCATGCTGCTTGGGAAGACTATGCGGGGTTCTTCCAGCCTTGAAGGTGCAGCTTGGTCAGTTGAAGGCTTCTTTTTCTTTGCAGCCATTCTGGGGTCAATGCCAGGACGGCCAAGAGCCTTGCGCTTCTCAGCCTCATTGTAGGCTAGTACACACTTGTCAGCCAGACTTTTCATGCGCTCACGACAGCCTCTGGCTTCTTCGCGCTTCTTGAGAAAGGCTTCTTTGAGGTCATGCAGCATGACCTTGAAGTTTTTGACATCTTGCACGCTGAGTGCAGCCATATGCTTCTTGAACTGAGCTTTTTCATAGTCGATTTTGTTCTTCAGTTCAACGATGCACTGAGCAAGAGCTAGCTCAGAAGCAATGGCTCCATTGAAGGAGACGCTGAGGCCAATAGGAAGTTGCAGATCTTCAAAGCTGATGTTTGGGGTGTCAAACCACTCATCAATGAAGTGATGGATGATTTCCACATCAAAGAGAGGCAAATTTTTGAAAATTTATGCTTCTTGCTTGCTCTTGATTAGTTGCTCAAGTGCATCATCTGCAAGATCTTCATCGCTGGACAGATCAATATGCTCTTCGCGCAAAATGGCAGCAGGAGTCAGTATCAGATCAGTATTCTTGACAATTTTCTTTTTCTTCTTCGTCTTCTTGGAGATACGGGATTGATCTTCAGACTGCACACTGGCTTCAGGAGGTGCAGTAGCGAGTGGATTCACACGTGAAGCTTTTGGAGGAGCAGCTGACTTTGAAGCCTTGACTTTCTTTTGCTTCTGCGGCTTTGGAGCAGGAGCAGGAGCAGGAGCTGGGGCTTCATCGAGTCAAGATCGTCATCGAGTGATCCACTTGTGCACCTTGGACCGCAATGTGAGTGATGAGGCCATCAAGGTTGTAGAAGGGACCGATGACATTGGGTTCAGCATCACGTGAGCCGTCAGCACGGGGAGCAGAGGGACCAGGGTTGAAGTCTAATCCCAATGACTTCTTGTTTTCCTTGGCGAAGCCTTTGCGTCTTTGGAAGTTGCGCTTGAAGAGATTATCGTCACGACACGAGCAATGGCGTTGGGTCGGCATTCTCAGGCTGAGGTCCACGGACCATACAAGGATAGAAACCCTGTGCAATAGCTTCAGCCCTGTTCTTGGGTGGAAGGCCTCGAAAGAGAATATCACCCCAAGGGCTTTTGATAGCATTCTTCTCGGCGTATTCCTGGGTAACGAACTTGTACTTGAACCATTGTTCAGCCCAATATCAACGAATCCATTGGATTCGCGTCTTGCGCTGATTGTAATTCTCTTCGGGATCTGTCTTGTAAAGCCCTGCGAGGTCATCAGGCAGATCTTTTGAGGTTCCCCCACGATGTTGTCTGCCGCCCTTCCTAACTGATTTATCTGCAGCCATGAATTTCAAACTGAATGGCTTCAATACGTTCAGAGGCTTCAAAGGCTTGCGTTTGCTGGACAATCAGGAACTGGCTTCGGGAGAGTTAAGTTGATGCTATAAGAATTCTGCAAATGAATCAGACTATGAGAACCAAGGGATTCTCCCACGGACATGTACCTGTGACAACATTAGAGATGCGAGGGAAGGGGAAGAGGTCATATGCATTCTCAGAAGATTTTGAAGATAAATCAGTTTGAAGACATTGATCTCATGATGCGAAGACATTCACTTATACGTTGAGAGTTGGTTCCAGATTTGTACGAATCCGTGAATAAGTATAAGTGAGGAATCTAACTAGTTGTGAAGCTTAAGTGAATATCCTTGGCAGTATGAGATGCAGACAGATTAGATCTAACATTGTATAGGCAGAAACCAATTTTGGTAAGAAGGATGAATCTTTGAGGATCAAAAAGATGGTAAAAATAGAGTTATATTTACCACTCGAAGAACTGCTAGACGGGAAGAAAAGGAGACCGAGCAGTTCAATCCACCGTGCCCTAACTTGGCGACGGAGGACACCTACGGCGGCGGCGGAGAGGACGATGTTCGCGGCTGGTGTGAGGACAGCGTCGGAGAAGTCGCGGCAGCTAAGCGCTTCGTCGCCGGCGTCGTCGAGAGCTAGCGGTGGCGCTAGGGTTTTGACGAGGTGGAGAGGTGGAAGAAGGTTTTCTTTACCGCAGGGGACATGTATTTATAAGGAGGTGTGCGGCACAATGCAATTACACAGGTGCCCCTGGCGGTTCACATCTGAGGGGCACGTGGCAAGCATGCAACATACTCTGAGTTGTCCCACGTTCCCACGCCCGCCAGGTTTGTCGGATGGTCGTTCCGGCTTCTCCGGATTTCAACAATAAGGATGAATCATTTAAAACAGACTTAAATTTTGTCTCTGTGTCTTCTGCTGACAAGGACGCAGAGAAGACATTCGACAGTTTCAATAGAATGCATATGATTTGGACAGATAGAGTTTGAGATAGAAAGCATAGAGAGATTAGGGTCCGATCACATTCACTTAGTTCAAAAGATTCAACTAGGAAGACATGGCTATAAGTGAATCTTTGAGAGAGACGATATATATATATATATATATATATATATATATATATATATATATATATATATATATATATATATATATATATATATATATATATATATATATATCGAAAGCAACCAAATCAACATAGTGAAGAAAATCATGAAGATAGGTTGAAGTTGAAGACAAATCAAATGCGAAGATATTGCAGAAATAACGACATGAGTGAAACACTTCAAACAGAGAAATTTGGTGGTGGCATTACCCACCGTATAGGAAGTATTAGACCCAGACACGGCGCACAATTATCGTGGCGCTCCGAAGTCAAATTCCACGTTAATGTATTCACATTCAGAATGTAAGTCTTCATTGATTCAAGATATACTTTACTTCGTGTGTTGCACATCTAAGTCATCAACATGCATAAGTGTTAGGATGTGTGCTTGATCACAGGACATTTGAGGATTCCAAGATATTTAGCTCACACCGTAACTTGCAAAACCTTTTCTCATCCAAGGGCTTTGTGAAGATATCGCCAATTGCTCTTGGTGTTGACATGAATGATGTCAATATCTTTCTTCATGACATGATCCACGAGAAAATGATGGCGAATTTCAATGTGCTTTGTCTTGAGTCTTGGACTGGATTGTTGGCAATCTTGATGGCGCTTTCGTTGTCGCATGATGAGGAGGTACTTGTTTCAGATTGATGCCATAGTCCTTGAGAGTTTGCTTCATCCATAGAAGTTGAGCAATGCAAGATCCAGCAGCAATGTATTCAGATTCAGCAGCTTGAGAGTGATACAGTTACGCTTCTTTGAAGACCAACAGACAAGTGATCGTCCCGTAAAGTGACATGTGCTGATGTAGACTTGCGATCCACCTTGTCACCAGCATAATCAGCATCCGAAAATCCAACCAAATCAAATTTTGAGCCCTTTGGATACCATAATCCGAGTGTTGGGGTGTGAGCCAAATATCAAGAATTAAGCTTCACGCCTAAGTGATGCTATTCCTTTGGTGCTGCTTGAATCGAGCACACATGCAAACACTAAGCATAATATCTGGCCTAGATGCACATAGGTAAAGTAAGGAACCAATCATGGAGCGGTATACCTTTTGATCGAACTCTTTACCATTGTCGTCGGGACCCGGATGGTGTTTAGGCTGGCATTGGCGTCGTGTATCCTTTGCAATCTTGCATTCCAAAGTTCTTGAGACAATCTTGGAGGTATTTTTCTTGAGATATAAAGATGCCATTCCTTTCTCGATTGAATTTGAAGACCAAGCAAGAACTTGAGCTCTCCCATCATGGACATCTGATATTGTTCTTGCATCATGTATCCAAATTCATCACTATACTTCTGGTTGGTGCAGCCGAAGATAATGTCATCCATATATATTTGGCATACAAACAGTTCACCATCATATGTCTTCCTGAAGAGTGTGGGATCAAGGGATCCAGGTTTGAAGCCTTTGCTCTTCAGGAAGTCTTTGATCGTATCATACCAGAGCTTGTTTGAGGCCATACAGTGCTTTATTTAGCTTGTAAACCATATCAGGATGTTTTGGATCTTCAAAGCCAGGTGGTTGTGCGACATATACTTCTTCTTCAATCTTGTCGTTGAGAAATGCACTCTTCACATCCATTTGATATAGCAAGATGTTGTGGTGGTTAGAATAGGCTAGTAGTATGTGAATAGCTTCAAGCCTAGCTACAGGAGCAAATGTTTCATCGAAGTCAATTCCTTCAACTTGAGTATATCCTTGAGCCACAAGACGTGCTTTGTTTCTAACGACTTGACCATGCTCATCTTGCTTGTTTCGATATATCCATTTCGTGCCAATAATGTTATGCTTGCGAGGGTTAGGACGCTTGACAAGTTCCCAAACATTGTTCAGCTTGAACTGTTGAAGTTCGTCTTGCATAGCTTGTATCCATTCTGGTTCCATAAAGGCTTCACAACTTTCTTGGGTTACGATATTGACACAAAAGAAAAGTGCCCACAGAAATTTGCTAGCTGTGTTGCTCTTGAGCGAGTAAGCGGACCAGTGCATTGATGCTATCGATTATCTTCTCAATCTGTACTTCATTTGCAACTCGAGGATGAATCGGCGAAGACTTTGCTCATGCCGATCATTGTCATCATTGGGAGGATTGTCTTGAGTGAGCATTGTCTTCTGGTTGGTTAGGTGCAGAAATGATAAGTTCCTCTTCAGGATGTGCTTCAGAAGGCATGATTTCACCAGTTCCCATCAGCTTGATAGATTCGCTGGGCGGAGCTTCGTCTAGTGTACTTGGCAGCAGCTCTCTTTGTGAACCATTGGTTTCATCAAATCGCACGTCCACAGTTTCGACGATTTTGTAGTGATAGAGGTTGAAGACTCTGTAGGAGTGCGAGTCCTTTCCGTAACCAAGCATGAAGCCTTCGTGAGCTTTGGGTTCAAATTTTGACTTGTGATGGGGATCCTTGATCCAACACTTAGCCCCAAATACTCTGAAGTAGCTGACATTTGGCTTCTTGCCAGTAAGGAGCTCATAGGATGTTTTGTTCAGAAGCTTATGGATGTAAACACGGTTGATGATGTGACATGCTGTATCAATAGCTTCAGGCCAGAACTTTCTTGGTGTCTTGTACTCGTCGAGCATTGTTCGAGCCATCTCAATGAGGGTTCTGTTCTTGCGCTCCATGATGCCATTTTGCTGAGGTGTGTATGGAGCAGAGAACTCATGAGTGATTCCCATGGTATCCAGATAAAGATCAAGTCCGTTGTTCTTGAATTCAGTGCCGTTGTCACTTCTGATATGCTTGATCTTGATGCCATAATTGTTCATTGCTTGATTGGCGAAGCGTCTGAAGACATCTTGCACTTCAGTCTTGTAGAGAATTATGTGCACCCATGTGTATCTTGAGTAGTCATCAACAATGACGAAGCCATAGAGACAAGCAGTTGTTGTGAGCGTAGAGTAGTGAGTAGGGCCAAACAAATCCATGTGTAACAGCTCAAAGGGTTGAGATGTCGTCATGATTGTCTTCGAGGGGTGCTTTGCCCTAGTCATCTTTCCAGCTTCGCAGGCACCACACAAATGATCCTTCTTGAACTTGACACCTTCGATGCCTATGACATGCTTCTTCTTGGCGAGTGTGTGTAAGTTCCTCATGCCAGCATGCCCCAGCCTCCGATGCTAGAGCCAGCATTCTGAAGCTTTTGCAAGAATACATACGGCAAGCTATGGACCTGCTGAGAAATCTACCATGTATAGATCATCTTTCCTATACCCTTCAAAGACTAGAGACTTGTCAGATTCCATTAGTACAAGGCAACGATATTTTCCGAATATCACAATCATTTTCAAGTCACAAAGCATTGAGATGACATCAAGTTGAAACCAAGGATTCAACAAGCATCACTTTATCCATGTGTTGATCCTTTGAGATTGCAACTCTACCTAGACCCAATACCTTGCTTTTACCAAAGGTCAAGAAATGTGATGTGACTCTTGTCGATGGGCGTAAGGTTGAGTCCATGAGGAGACTTGATCACCAATCATATGATTAGTGCATCCACTGTCCATAATCCATTACGAAGCATGATGTGTCATACCCTACAGTACAGTTAGGGGGATAGGCTTCACCAAGAGTATTGTGAAGCATAAACTTTGACGGACAAGAGGATTATTGAAGCTCAGATCAAGATTAAGACAGATAGGATAAATGGCAAATGATTCAGGAACAAATACATAGTGAGACCATTTGGGCATTTGATCTTGCGTCCTACAAGATGTTTTAGGTCCCCAGCGATAGCATCAGACGCCTTTGAATTTCGGCTGGAGACCCTTTCCTGCAAAAGAGAGTTAATTCTTCTTAACCACCCACATCTTCAGGGGTTGCTTAGAGGCAATGAGTCTAAGTGCAGCATCTGAGAACTTCGGCTTTGGAGCCCTAGAAAATAGCCTTGCAGGAGATGAATGATACTCATATGAATAAGCAGAAAAGTTCTTAGTTCTATGAACATAGCGGTTTGAAGACACACGCTCATATTCATAAATTTGATTACGGTTTCCCTGCAAAACATTGGCGTTAGGGTGACTCAGGTGAGTCCTCTGTCTGTATGAAGCCTTTGGACCATATGACGCCTTAGGTCTGGGGTTTGTCTTCATGCCAGGTGGTATCATGATGACATTCACTGGAAGATTCTCAAGACAGCTTTTGGGAACCCAGATCTTCTTCATAGGTGGTCCATTCCTGCAGTTAGTACCAATATACCTGGCAAACACTTCACCATTCTGATTCTTGAACAACTTATAGTTTGCATCAAAGGATTCATCAATGATAATAGGGTTAGCACAGGTAAAGCCAGTTAAGGTGGATGGATCCACTGAAGGTCCCTTTGCAGCAACCCATGTGGTTTTGGGATACTGCTCAGGCTTCCAGTAGGAACCATCAACATTCATTTTCCTCTCGAACCCAACACCCTCTTTCCTAGGGTTTCGGTTCAGAATCTGCTTTTGAGGACATCGCAGTGTCTCGATGTCCTTTCGCACTTTTATACATCCTGTTTCAAGCAATGTCTTCAACTTAGCATTTTCATCAGCAATAGCGGTGGTATCCTCCGAGAGGGTTAGTTACCACATTAGTAGTTGAAGACAATGCAACATAGCAGCAGTTGAACATTCAGCAATGAGGTAGCGATATCACGCTCAAGACATTTTAGACATGGTGGTTCAAATCCATCCTGAGCGGAACTGATCTGTTGAGCGCGAAGTGACTCATTCTGTTTTTGAAGATCTTCATGAGCCGCTCTCAATTTATCATGCTCTTGCTTCCTTTGAAGATAATCATAGGAGAGCTTTTCATGAGTAGTTGAGAGCGTTTCATGACGAATTTCAAGTTATTGGTACTTAGCATGAAGATTTTTAATGTCTTCAACTAAGGACTGTGAACGTGTCATTTCCGCGTCCAACAGGTCATCGCTTTTGTCTAACAGTTTTTGAGTATGTTCCATATCTCTTTGTTGTTCGGTTGCAATTTTAGCAAGTGTTTTGTAGCTGGGTTTGGATTCACAATCAGAGTCATCTTCACTTGACGTTTGAAAGTAAGCATCACGTGATTTTACCTTGGCACCACGTGCCATGAAGCAGTAGGCGGGAGTAGGGTCGTCCTTGTCATCAGCTTCAGCGTTGGTGTGGAAGTCATTGTCTTCAGTGTTGAAGATGGACTTGGCAACATAGGCTGTGGCTAAAGCCAGACTTGCAACGCCAGGGTCGGATTCCACTTCAGACTCCACCTCCGCCTCCTCAGAAGCAGACTCGTCCTTTGAATCCATTTCCTTGCCAACAAAAGCACGAGCCTTGCCAGATGAGCTCTTCTTATGAGATGAAGACTTTGATGAGGACTTGGAAGAAGACTTTGAAGATTTCTTCTTCTTCCTGTCATCAGAATCATATTCCTTGCTCTTCTTCTTCTTCTTCTCATTGTCCCACTGTGGACACTCAGAGATATAGTGTCCAGTTTTCTTGCACTTGTGATATGTTCTCTTCTTGTAGTCATGAGTGGAAGCTTCATCATTCCTTGAGCTTGATCGTGAAGACTTTCTGAAGCCTTTCTTCCTAGTGAACTTTTGGAACTTCTTCACAAGCATAGCAAGTTCCTTTCCAATGTCTTCAGGATCATCAGAACCGCAGTCAGATTCTTCTTCAGATGAGTAAACAACCGCTTCGAAGCGCGAGTTCGGCCATAGTTGGGACCATAGATATCTCTTTTCTCAGAAAGCTGGAACTCATGTGTGTTGAGCCTCTCAAGTATATCAGACGGATCAAGTGTCTTGAAGTCGTAGGCGTTCTTGTATCATGAGGGCAAGGGTGTGAAAAGAGCTGTCAAGTGATCTCGAGAGTGTCTTGGCGATTTCATGCTTGGTGATCTCGGTGGCGCCGAGAGCATGAAGCTCATTTGTGATGTCGGTGAGGCGATCAAGCGTGAGCTGGACATTTTCATTGTCGTTTCTCTTGAAGCGGTTGAAGAGGTTGCGAAGAACACTGATCCTTTGATCTCTCTGGGTTGAGACGCCTTCGTTGACCTTGGATAGCCAGTCCCAGACTAGCTTCGACGTTTCCAGAGCACTCACACGGCCATACTGTCCTTTGGTTAGATGACCACAGATGATGTTCTTTGCAAGAGAGTCCAGCTTGAATGAACTTCTTGACATCAGCAGGGGTGACACCTTCACCAGTTTTGGGAACGCCGTTCTTGACGACATACCAGAGGTCGACATCAATGGCTTCAAGATGCATGCGCATCATATTCTTCCAGTAGGGATAGTCAGTTCCATCAAACACGGGGCAAGCAGCGGAGACTTTGATTATCCCTGCAGTCGACATAGCTAAAACTTCAGGTGGTTAAACCAAATCACACAGAACAAGGGAGTACCTTGCTCTGATACACATTGAAAGTGCTATTTATCGACTAGAGGGGGGGTGAATAGGCGATTTTTAGGAAAGCCTTCAAAACATGGATGTTTCGAAGACAAACAATAGAAATAACCTAATTGATATGCAGCGGAAGATAAAGTACAACAAGCAAACCATAGTCAAGTATGCAATAACGTGAAAGTACAAGACTAATAGCAGCTTGGTAGTAAGGATCAAGATGGAAGATAGTGAGAAGCCAATCAACAAAAGTAGTCAAGCAATGAAGTCAGGCAGGTATGAAAATATGCAATGACTTCACGAAGACAAACTCTAAGTAAGGAGAGGAGAAGATAGAACCACCACTTGTTGAAGACACAGATTTGTTGGACCAGTTCGATTCTTGTGATAACTGTACATCTGGTTAGGAAGGCTGAGATTCAACTCGAGAAGACCGCGTCTTCACCTTATTCCCCTTGAGCTAAGGACACACAGTCCTCGCCCAATCACTCTGTAAGTCTTCAAGGTAGACTTGAACCTTCACAGATGCGTTCACCGGCAATCCACAATGACTCTTGGATGCTCGAGCGCGACGCCTAACCGGCCGGAGGATTCACAGTCCTCAAGTGTAATAAGTCTTGAGTCACGCAGAGCAGAAAGACTTCATGATGCCTAACACTCTTTGGCTCCGGGTGTTTGGGCTTTGTCCTCGCAAGGATTTCTCTCTCTCAAAGGCTTCGAGGTGGGTTGCTCTCAAACGACAAAAGCCGTGCACTAACTCTGAGCAGCCACCAATTTATGGTGTAGGGGGTGGGCTATTTATAGCCACTAGGCAACCCGACCTGATATGTCCGAAATGACCCTGGGTCACTAAGGAACTGACACGTGTTCCAACGGTCAGATTTCAAACACACACAACAACTTTACTTGGGCTACAAGCAAAGCTGACTCATCCAGCTCTGGATAAGTTTTGCTCTCATTATCTTCGCTCGAAGACATAGGATTTGGGTTGAGCATCACTTCAGTCATTCTGACTTTGTTCACTTGGACCCCACTTAACAGTACGGTGGTTCCTATGACTCAACAAAGAAGAAAAGGAAACAACGAAACGACAAAGTCTTCGCGCTCCATAGTCTTCCCTCAATGTCTTCTCATGTCATAGTCTTCAATATGAATATCTTCACATACCACCATTGTCGTCAATGTCTTCATACATTTGTAGGGGTCATCTCCGGTAGGTAAACCGAATCAATGGGGGACACTACCTGCGTTATCCTGCAATTCTCACAAACGCATTAGTCCGTCAACCACATTTGTCGTCAATACTCCAAAACCAACTAGGGGTGGCACTAGATGCACTTACAGGGCTAATATACTCCCAATATCAGAAATGTTTTAGAAGTGGGATTTTTTATTTATGTGCCCCTTATCTCTATGCATTCAAAAACCACATCCATCACTAGTATATCAATATATTAGATTTGTACACACATTGATAAAAAAACCCAATATGACATTCAGATAACACATTGATCTTTGGTCATGCACACACATTGAAGAACAGAGCTAATATAACTACATATTGTGGAAAAATTATATACTAATGAATCAAATAACTTCTTAATCAACGGATTCCATTTGGGCATTTGACATTCAAAACCCCAATCTGAGTAGCATTCAAAAACAAATCTAATAGGGACCCAATCTAAGGCAACGAATCTGAGTAGCATTAAAAACCAGAATCTATTGACAACATCTAGCAGTTTTGCAACGAATTTATCCAAATCTAAAACAAATCTAAAAACCCCAATCATTGCAGCACCTAAAATCATAGTTCACAACATCTAGCATTTTTGCAAAGAATTTATCCAACAAACCCTAGTCCAAAAACCCCCATTCCCCCAACCCATACAAAAAACCCCGGCCCATCCGTCAAACCAACTACTCTAACCATCTGAACTACCGTATGAGTCACAATCTAACCAATGCAACTAGGTTGCAACTAACTCTACAATCTAAGCAAGTGCAAATACCTGCTCCTCCACAGCAGGCGGCGCATCGGGGGTATCGGGATGGACTGCGCCGCTTGACGCCGTCACCTTCTGCAGCGATGAGGCGGAGCCCGCCACATCCGCAGCAATTGCGAGTTTCCCCGCGCCGTCGTGGACGCCGCCGACATCCGCGGTCACCGCGCCGTTCCACCACATCTCCGGCCACGAGCGTCACCACGAGCGTCGGCCATCTGACAGATGGAGGTGATGAAGGTGAGGAAGGGGATGCGGTGGAGGAGAGTGAGACGGTGCGACAGAGGCAGTGGAGGAGAGCGAGACGACACCGGTGGGGGAGAGGAAGACGGTGCGGCAGGGAGGGGATTTGGGGGAAAATGGTGGGGCGATGGAGGTGGTTGCCCCTCTTTATATGATGGGACGTTTCAGGCATGTCCATGGACACGTGCTACCCCACGACCGCGGTCTTGCATGCACCCACGTATACGCGGCCCCACTCGTCAGCTAACGGTCAAAGGCATTGACCAAATGGCAACGTCCATTATAACCTGTTCTGAGGGTTTCGGGCAAGGGAGTGGGGAAAAGTGAACAAAAGTTAACAGAGTGGGGGATGAATGAGTAGAGCTAAGGAACCATGGGCACAGAAATAAAAATCCCTAAATTAAATATAAAAGTCAACTAACAATTACTAGAGCCTTTTATTATTAATTTAACATCATCAAAAACAGCTTCCACCTACATATTATTTATCATAAATACCCGTTATTGCCCGATAAACTCAGAAACTCTTCCGGTGACCCCACAACGCTTCCGGTTCCTCTCAAAACTATTTTGAATATTCATGAAACACTGGTGCGTGTCGGTCCTAAACAAACGGCTTTTTACCCCTTTTCGCGACGGCATTTGGAACCGTCGCCAAGTGAGTGTGTGCGATAGGGTGTCCTTCCCACACGACCCAGAAATCATCGGGGATAGGCCCTCCCGGGACCTAGGTGAAGGAAATATGCCCTAGAGGCAATAATAAAGTTATTATCTATTTCCTTATATCATGATAAATGTTTATTATTCATGCTAGAATTGTATTAACCGGAAACATAATACATGTGTGAATACATAGACAAACAGAATGTCACTAGTATGCCTCTACTTGACTAGCTCGTTAATCGAAGATGGTTATGTTTCCTAACCATAGACATGAGTTGTCATTTGATTAATGGGATCACATCATTAGGAGAATGATCTAATTGACATGACCCATTCCGTTAGCCTAGCACTTGATCGTTTAGTATGTTGCTATTGCTTTCTTCATGACTTATACATGTTCCTGTAACTATGAGATTATGCAACTCCGTTTACGGAGGAACACTTTGGTACTACCAAACGTCACAACGTGATCGGGTGATTATAAAGGAGTACTACAGGTGTCTCCAAAGGTACATGTTGGGTTGGCGTATTTGAGATTAGGTTTTGTCACTCCGATTGTCGGAGAGGTATCTCTGGGCCTTCTCGGTAATACACATCATATAAGCCTTGCAAGCATTGCAACTAATAAGTTAGTTGCGAGATGATGTATTACGAGCGAGTAAAGAGACTTGCGATGAACGAGATTGAACTAGGTATTGGATACCAACGATCGAATCTCGGGCAAGTAACATACCGATGACAAAGGGAACAACGTATGTCGTTATGCGGTTTGACCAATAAAGATCTTCGTAGAATATGTAGGAACCAATATGGGCATCCAGGTTCCGCTATTGGTTATTGACCAAGAATAGTTCTCGGTCATGTATACATAGTTCTCGAACCCGTAGGGTCCGCACGCTTAAGGTTTCGATGATGCTTATATTATGAGTTTACATGTTTTGATGTACGAAGGAGTTCGGAGTCCCGGATGAGATCGGGGACATGACGAGGAGTCTCGAAATAGTCGAGACGTAAAGATTCATATATTGGATGATATGTTTAGGCCAAGGGGTCAAGCCCATGAGGCTTTAGGTCGGTGCAAAAAGGAGTTTTGCGGAGGCCAGGGGGCCAAACGCCGGAGACCCTGGCGTCTGGCCCTGGGCCAGACGCCGAGGCCCATGGCGTCTGGGCCAGACGCCAAGGATTGTGGCGTTTGGTCCTGGAGTCCAAGTGGGACTCTTGCCTTTCGGGCAAAACCGACTTTGAGGAGGCTTTTGCTCCAAGTTTCGACCCCGGGGCTCAACATATAAATAGAGGGGCAGGGCTAGCACCAAAGGGACAACAATTGATCCCTTGGATCTCTTAGCCGTGTGCGGTGCCCCCTTCCACCATATTCCACCTCGGTCATATCGTCGCAGAGTTTAGGCGAAGCCCTGCGCCGGTAGAGCATCATCATCGTCACCACGTCGTCGTGCTGACGGAACTCATCCCCGACACTTTGCTGGATCGAGTCCGGGATCGTCATCGAGCTGAGCGTGTGCGAACTCGGAGGTGCCGTCGTTCGGTGCTTGGATCGGTCGGATCGTGAAGACGTCTGACTACATCAACAGCGTTGTTATAACGCCCGCTTTCGGTCTCACGAGGGTGCGTGGACGGACACTCTCCCCTCTCGTTGCTATGCCATCACCATGGTCTTGTGTGTGCGTAGGAAATTTTTGAAATTACTCGTTCCCCAACAAAGGCATCCGAGCCTGGTTTTATGCATTGATGTCATATGCACGAGTAGAACACAAGTGAGTTGTGGGCGATATAAGTCATACTGCTTACCAGCATGTCATACTTTGGTTCAGCGGTATTGTGTGATGAAGCGCCCGGACCGACATTACGCGTGACGCTTACGCGAGACTGGTTTCACCGCTTGAGCACTCGTTGCTTAAAGGTGACCGCGGGTGTCTGCTCTCTCACTTTAGTTGAACCGAGTGTGGCTACGCCCGGTCCTTGCGAAGGTTAAAACAGCACCAACTTGACAAACTATCGTTGTGGTTTTGATGCGTAGGTAAGATCGGTTCTTGCTCAGCCCGTAGCAGCCACGTAAAACTTGCAACAACAAAGTAGAGGACGTCTAACTTGTTTTTGCAGGGCATGTTGTGATGTGATATGGTCAAGACGTGATGCTATATTTATTGTATGAAATGATCATGTTTTGTAACCGAGTAATCGGCAACTGGCAGGAGCCATATGGTTGTCGCTTATTGTATGAAATGCAAAGCCATGTAATTGCTTTACTTTATCACTAAGCAGTAGCGATAGTCGTAGAAGCAATAGTTGGCGAGGCGACAACGATGCTACGATGGAGATCAAGGTGTCGCGCCGGTGACAATGGTGATCATGATGGTGCTTGGAGATGGAGATCACAAGCACAAGATGATGATGGCCATATCATATCACTTATATTGATTGCATGTGATGTTTATCCTTTATGCATCTTATCTTGCTTTGATTGACGGTAGCATTATAAGATGATCTCTCACTAAAATTATCAAGAAGTGTTCTCCTGAATATGCACCGCTATGAAAGTTCTTCGTCTTTGAGACACCACGTGATGATCGGGTGTGATAGGCTCTACGTTCAAATACAACGGGTGCAAAACAGTTGCGCACGCGGAATACTCAGTTTAAACTTGACGAGCCTAGCATATAACAGATATGGCCTCGGAGCACGGAGACCGAAAGGTCGAACGTGAATCATATAGTAGATATGATCAACATAGTGATGTTCACCATTGAAAACTACTCCATCTCACGTGATGATCGGTTATGGTTTAGTTGATTTGGATCACGTGATCACTTATATGACTAGAGAGATGTCTGTCTAAGTGGGAGTTCTTTAGTAATATGATTAATTGAACTTAAATTTATCATGAACTTAGTCCTGGTAGTATTTTGCAAATTATGTTATAGATCAATAGCTCGCGTTGTTGCTTCCCTATGTTTGTTGCTTTCATATGTTTATTTTGATATGTTCCTAGAGAAAATTGTGTTGAAAGATGTTAGTAGCAATGATGCGGATTGGATCCGTGATCTGAGGTTTATCCTCATTGCTGCCTGTAAGAATTATGTCCTTAATGCACCGCTAGGTGACAGACCTATTGCAGGAGCAAATGCGGGCGTTATGAGCGTTTGGCTAGCTCAATATGATGACTACTTGATAGTTTAGTGCACCATGCTTAATGGCTTAGAATCGGGACTTCAAAGACGTTTTGAACGTCACGGACCATATGAGATGTTCCAGGAATTGAAGTTAATATTTCAAGAAAATACCCGAGTTGAGAGAAATGAAGTCTCCAACAAGTTCTATAGCTAAAAGATGGAGGAGAATCGCTCAACTAGTGAGCATGTGCTCAGATTGTCTGGGTACTTCAATCGCTTGAATCAAGTGGGAGTTAATCTTCCAGATAAGATAGTGATTGACAGAATTCTCTAGTCACCATCACTAAGTTACTAGAACTTCGTGATGAACTATAGTATGCAAGGGATGACGAAAACGATTCCCGAGCTCTTCGTGATGTTGAAATCGACGAAGGTAGAAATCAAGAAAGAGCATCAAGTGTTGATGATTGACAAGACCACTAGTTTCAAGAAAAGGGCAAAGGAAAGAAAGGGAACTTCAAGTAGAATGACAAGCAAGTTGTCACTCCCACGAAGAAACCCAAAGCTGAACCAAAGCCTGAAACCGAGTGCTTACACTGCATAGGAAATGGTCATTGAAGCGGAAATACCCCAAATATTTGGTGGATAAGAAGGATGGCAAAGTGAACAAGGGTATATTTGATATACAGGTTATTGATGTGTGCTTTACTAGTGTTTATAGTAGCCCCAGTATTTGATACTTGTTCGGTTGCTAAGATTAGTAACTCAAAACAGGAGTTCAGAATAAAACAGAGACTAGTTGAAGGGGAAGTGACGATAAGTGTTGGAAGTAGTTCCAAGATTGATATTATCATCATCGCACACTCCCTATACTATCGGGATTAGTGTTTATAGTAGCCCCTGGGTATTTGATACTTGTTCGGTTGCTAAGATTAGTAACTCGAAACAGGAGTTACAGAATAAACACAAACTAGTTGAAGGGGAAGTGACGATGAGTGTTGGAAGTAGTTCCAAGATTGATATGATCATCATCGCACACTCCCTATACTATCGGGATTAGTGTTGAACCTAAATAAATGTTATTTGGCGTTTGCGTTGAGCATGAATATGATTTGATCATGTTTATTGCAATACGGTTATTCATGTAAGTTAGAGAATAATAATAGTTCTGTTTACATGAATAAAACCTTCTATGGTCATACACCCAATGAAAATGGTTTGTTGGATCTCGATCGTGTGACACACATATTCATAATATTGAAACCAAAAGATGTAAAGTTAATAATGATAGTGCAATTTATTTGTGGCACTGCCGTTTGGGTCATATCGGTGTAAAACGCATGAAGAAACTCCATACTGATGGGCTTTTGGAATCACTTGATTATGAATCACTTGGTACTTGAACCGTGTCTCATGGGCAAGATGACTAAAACGCCGTTCTCCGAACTACGGAGCGAGCAACTGATTTGTTGGAAATCATACATACCGATGTATGCGATCCGATGAGTGTTAAGGCTCGCGGCGTGTATCGTTATTTTCTGACCTTCACAGATGATTTGAGCAGATATGGGTATATCTACTTGATGAAACATAAGTCTGAAATAATTGAAAGGATCAAAGAATTTCAGAGTGAAGTGGAAAAATCATCGTAACAAGAAAATAAAGTTTCTGCGATCTGATCACGGAGACGAATATTTGAGTTCTGAGTTTGGTCTTCAATTAAAACAATGTGGAATAGTTTCACAGCTCACGCTACACCGAACACCACAACATTATGGTGTGTCCGAGCGTCAGAACCGCACTTTATTGGATATGGTGCGATCTATGATGTCTCTTATTGATTTACCATTATCGTTTTGGGGTTATGCATTAGAGACAGTTGCATTCACATTAATAGGGCACCGTCTAAATCCGTTGAGACGACACCGTATGAACTATGGTTTAACAGTAAACCTAAGCTGTCGTTTCTTAAAGTTTGGAGTTGTGATGCTTATGTGAAAAAGTTTTCACCTGATAAGCTCGAACCCAAATCGGAGAAGTGCGTCTTCATAGAATACCCAAAGGTAACTATTGGGTACACCTTCTATCACAAATCCGAAGGCAAGTTATTCGTTGCTAAGATGGATCCTTTCTAGAGAAGAAGTTTCTCTTGAAAGAAGTGAGTGGGAGGAAAGTAGAACTTGATGAGGTAATTGTACCTTCTCCCTTATTGGAAAGTAGTTCATCACGAAATCAGTTCGGTGATTCCTACACCAATTAGTGAGGAAGTTAATGATGATGATCATGAAACTTCAGATCAAGTTGCTACCAAACCTCGTGGGTCTTCGAGTAAGATCCGCACTGAGTGGTGCGGTATTCATGTTTTGGAAGTCATGTTACTAGACCATGATGAACCTACGAACTATGAGGAAGCGATGATGAGCCCAGATTCCTGCGAAATGGCTTGAGGCCATAAAATCTGAGATATGATCCATGTATGAGAACAAAAGTATGGACTTTGATTGACTTGCTCGATGATCAGCAAGCCATGTTAAATAAATGGATCTTCAAGAGGAAGACAGATGCTGATAGTAGTGTTACTATCTACAAAGCTAGACTTGTCGAAAAAGGTTTTAGACAAAATTCAAGATGTTGAATACAATGAGATTTTCTCACTTGTATCGATGCTTAAAAGTCTGTCCGAATCATGTTAGCAATTGCCACATTTTATGAAATCTGGCAAATGGATGTCAAAACTGCATTCCTTAATGGTTTTCTTAAAGAAGAGTTGTATATGATGCAACCAGAAGATTTTGTCAATCCTAAAGGTGCTAACAAAATGTGCAAGCTCCAGCGATCCATCAATGGACTGGTGCAAGCATCTCGGAGTTGGAATATACGCTTTGATGTGTTGATCAAAGCATATGATTTTATCTGAGACTTTTGGAAAGGCCTGTATTTACAAGAAAGTGAGTGGGAGCACTACAGCCTTTCGATAAGTATATGTGAATGACATATTGTTGATCGGAAATAATGTAGAATTATTCGCAAAGCATAAAGGAGTGTTTGAAAGGAGTTTTTCAAAGAAAGACCTCGTTGAAGCTGCTTACATATTGAGCATCAAGATCTATAGATAGATCAAGATGCTTGATAAGTTTTCAATGAATACATACCTTGACAAGATTTTGAAGTAGTTCAAAATGGAACAGTCAAAGAAAGAGTTCTTGCCTGTGTTACAAGGTGTGAGATTGAGTAAGACTCAAAACCCGACCACGGCGAAGATAGAAAGAGAATGAAAGTCATTCCCCATGCATCAGCCATAGGTTCTATAAAGTATGTCATGTTGTGTACGGATCTATTGCATACCCTACCACTAAGCTTGGCAAGGAGTGCAATAGTGATCTAGGAGTAGATCAATGGACAGCGGTCAAAATTATCCTTAGTGGAATAAGGATATGTTTCTCGATTATGGAAGTGAAAAAGGTTAAATAAGTAAAGGGTTACGTCGATGCAAGTTTTAACACTAATCTAGATGACTCTGAGTCTCAATCTGGATACATGTTGAAAGTGGGAGCAATTAGCTAGAGTAGCTCCGTGGAGAGCATTGTAGACATAGAAATTTGCAAAATACTTACGGCTCTGAATGTGACAGACCCGTTGACTAAAATTATCTCACAAGCAAAACATGATCACACTTAGTACTCTTTGGGTGTTAATCACATAGCGATGTGAACTAGATTACTGACTCTAGTAAACCCTTTGGGTGTTGATCACATGTCGATGTGAACTATGGGTGTTAACCACATATAGATGTGAACTATTGATGTTAAATCACATGGCGAAGTGAACTAGATTATTGACTCTAGTGCAAGTGGGAGACTGAAGGAAATATGTCCTAGAGGCAATAATAAAGTTATTATTTATTTCCTTATATCATGATAAATGTTTATTATTCATGCTAGAATTGTATTAACCGGAAACATAATACATGTGTGAATACATAGACAAACAGAATGTCACTAGTATGCCTCTACTTGACTAGCTCGTTAATCAAGATGGTTATGTTTCCTAACCATAGACATGAGTTGTCATTTGATTAACGGGATCACATCATTAGGAGAATGATCTGATTGACACGACCCATTCCGTTAGCCTAGCACTTGATCGTTTAGTATGTTGCTATTGCTTTCTTCATGACTTATACATGTTCCTGTAACTATGAGATTATGCAACTCCGTTTACGGAGGAACACTTTGGTACTACCAAACGTCACAACGAATCGGGTGATTATAAAGGAGTACTACAGGTGTCTCCAAAGGTACATGTTGGGTTGGCGATTTCGAGATTAGGTTTTGTCACTCCGATTGTCGGAGAGGTATCTCTGGGCCTTCTCGGTAATACACATCATATAAGCCTTGCAAGCATTGCAACTAATAAGTTAGTTGCGAGATGATGTGTTACGGAACGAGTAAAGAGACTTGCCAATGCGAGATTGAACTAGGTATTGGATACCGACGATCGAATCTCGAGCAAGTAACATACCGATGACAAAGGGAACAACGTTATGTCGTTATGCGGTTTGACCGATAAAGATCTTCAGTAGAATATGTAGGAACCAATATGGGCATCCAGGTTCCGCTATTGGTTATTGACCAAGAATAGTTCTCGGTCATGTCTACATAGTTCTCGAACCCGTAGGGTCCGCACGCTTAAGGTTTCGATGATGATTATATTATGAGTTTACATGTTTTGATGTACCGAAGGAGTTCGAGTCCCGGATGAGATCGGGGACATGACGAGGAGTCTCGAAATAGTCGAGACGTAAAGATTCATATATTGGATGATATGTTTAGGCCAAGGGTCAAGCCCATGAGGCTTTAGGTCGGTGCAAAAGGAGTTTTATGGAGGAGGGGGGCCAAACGTCGGAGACCTGGCGTCGGCCCTGGGCCGACGCCGAGGCCTATGGCGTCTGGGCGACGCCAAGGATTGTGGCGTTTGGTCCTGGAGTCCGAGTGGGACTCTTGCATTTTGGGCAAAACCGACTTTGAGGAGGCTTTTGCTCCAAGTTTCGACCAGGGCTCAACATATAAATAGAGGGCAGGGCTAGCACCAAAGGGACAACAATTGATCCCTTGGATCTCTTAGCCGTGTCGGTGCCCTTCCACCATATTCCACCTCGGTCATATCGTCGCAGAGTTTAGGCGAAGCCCTGCGCGATGAGCATCATCATCGCTCCCACGCCGTCGTCTTGACGGAACTCATCCCGACACTTTGCTGGATCGGAGTCCGGGATCGTCATCGAGCTGAGCGTGTGCAGAACTCGGAGGTGCCGTCGTTCGGTGCTTGGATCGGTCGGATCGTGAAGGCGTCGACTACATCAACAGCGTTGTTATAACGCTTCGCTTTCGGTCACGAGTGCGTGGACAGACACTCTCCCCTCTCGTTGCTATGCCATCACCATGGTCTTGTGTGTGCGTAGGAAATTTTTTGAAATTACTACGTTCCCCAACACTAGGCTAGGGCCGTGTGCGATCGGGCGAGGCATCGAAACCCAATCATTTCCGTAGGTATGTACATCCCACACGGTGAATCCCAGAAATCATTTCCGTCGGTATGTACATCCCACACGGTGAATCCCAGAAATCATTTCCGTAGGTATGTACATCCCACACGGTGAATCCCAGAAATCAGTTCCGTAGATATGTACATCCCACACGGTAACCCGAGAAAATCATTTCCGTAGGTATGTACATCCCACACGGTGAATCCCAGAAAAACATTTCCATTCGTATGTATATCACACACGGTCAATCCAAGGAATACGTTTTTGTTCTTATGTACATCCCACACAGTCAATCCAGGGAAAACGTTTCCGTTCGGACTTAAATCCCACACAGTTTTATGTGTAGGCTCGTGTGTGAAAGGTGTAACTATCTAACACGGTCTTCCTTGGTTAACTGTTTGCTTTTATCAACTATATCACACACGATTTGATGAAGAAAACTGTGTGGCATTGGGCTATCCGTCGCAACCGCTTTTACTGCTAGAACCGTTTGCAAAGGTCCATGACACATTTAGCAGGTTTATTAGTTTACAATTAATAATTCCAGTATTACGCAAATTCACATTTCATATCGAACAGCTGTTTGCCAATTTCATATCAGGCACATAAATATATTATAACATCACAATACGGTAGCTACATGAAAACAGCACGGTACAACATATAGCTAGTTCAACTTCATAAGAACAATATATTCATTTCCTTGATCGAGATCATCTAGGCTCGTCTTATCCACCTCTGCTTTCAGTTTAGTAAGAACCTGTTTTGCACGGGCCAACTGGGAAAGTGCCTCCTCCTTCGCCAACAACATCTTAGCAAAGTCTTTAAAAAAAATCTGAGCTCATTCTCCACCTTCAACTTTTTATCCCGCATCTTGAAATATGCTTCAGCGTTGACAAGACTTTCTCTAAGCCTAGCTGTGTTCACTTCCTCATACATGCTCCAGAGCTTCGTTAGGCACATCTTCAAAGACTGTGGCCACTCTTGATCAACCCACTCCAAGTAAGAACACTTCCGTTCATCCTATAATATTTAAAATTAGGTCAGTAACAATTGTAGGGGAAATGGGTTTATAGCAACATAGAAAATCACCAATGCTTATTTTGAAAAACTGAAGAAACATGTTAATTATGACATATTGATAACCCACAAGTACAGGGGATCGCAACAGTTTTTGAGGGTAGAGTATTCAACCCAAATTTATTGATTCGACACAAGGGGAGCCAAAGAATATTCTCAAGTATTAGTAGTCGAGTTGTCAATTCAACCACACCTGGATAACTTAGTATCTGCAGCAAAGTATTTAGTAGCAAAGTAGTATGGAAGTAATGGTAACAGTAGCAAAAGTAATATTTTTGGGTTTTGTAGTGATTGTAACAGTAGCAACAGTAAAGTAAATAAGCGAAGAACAATATGTGAAAAGCTCGTAGGCATTGGATCAATGATGGATAATTATGTCGCATGCGGTTCATCATATAACAGTCATAACATAGGGTGACACAGAACTAGCTCCAATTCATCAATGTAATGTAGGCAGGTATTCCGAATATAGTCGTACGTTCTTAAGGAAAAAAACTTGCATGACATCTTTTGTCCTACCCTCCCGTGGTAGCGGGGTCCTAATGGAAACTAAGGGATATTAAGGCCTCCTTTTAATAGAGTACCGGACCAAAGCATTAACACATAGTGAATACATGAACTCCTCAAACTACGGTCATCACCGAGAAGTATCCCGATTATTGTCACTTCGGGGTTGTCGGATCATAACACATAATAGGTGACTATAGACTTGCAAGATAGGATCAAGAACTCACATATATTCATGAAAACATAATAGGTTCAGATCTGAAATCATGGCACTCGGGCCCTAGTGACTAGCATTAAGCATAGCAAAGTCATAGAAACATCAATCTCAGAACATAGTGGATACTAGGGATCAAACCCTAACAAAACTAACTCGATTACATGATAAATGTCATCCAACCCATCACCGTCCAGCAAGCCTAAGATAGAATTACTCACGCACGGCGGTGAGCATCATGAAATTGGTGATGGAGGATGGTTGATGATGACGATGGCGACGAATCCCCCTCTCCGGAGCCCCGAACAGACTCCAGATCAGCCCTCCCGAGGGAGATTAGGGCTTGGTGCCGGCTCTGTATCGTAAAACGCGATGAAACTTTCCCTCTGATTTTTTTTCTCCGCAAAAGAGAATATATGGAGTTGGAGTTGAGGTCGGTGAGGCAACAGTGGGCCCACGAGGTAGGAGGGCGCGCCCAGGGGGGCTGGCGCGCCTCCCACCCTCGTGGACAGGTGGTGGGCCCCCTGGCCTTGATTCTTTCGCCAGTATTTCTCATATTTTCCAAAAAGTTGCTCCGTTGATTTTCAGGTCATTCCGAGAACTTATGTTTCTGCACAAAAATAACACCGTGGCAATTCTGCTGAAAACAGCGTCAGTCCGGGTTAGTTCCACTCAAATAATGCAAGTTAGAGTCCAAAACAAGGGCAAAAGTGTTTGGAATAGTAGATACGACGGAGACGTATCAACTCCCCCAAGCTTAAACTTTTGCTTGTCCTCAAGCAATTCAGTTGATAAACTGAAAGTGATAAAGAAAAACTTTTACAAACTCTGTTTTCTCTTGTTGTTGCAAATATGTAAAGCCAGCATTCAAGTTTTCAGCAAAGATTATGAACTAACCATATTCACAATAACATTTAGGTCTCATGTTTACTCATATCAATGGCATAATCAACTAGCGAGCAATAATAATAAATCTCATATGACAACACTTTCTCAAAACAATCATAATATAATATAAAAAGATGGTATCTCGCTAGCCCTTTCTGAGACCGCAAAACATAAATGCAGAGCACCTTTAAAGATCAAGGACTGACTAAACATTGTCATTCATGGTAAAAGAGATCCAGTCATAGTCATGCCCAATATAAACTAATAGAAATGCATGCGAATGACAGCAGTGCTCTCCAGCGGGTGCTTTTTAATAAGAGGGTAATGACTCAACATAAAAGTAAATAGATAGGCCCTTCGCAGAGGGAGGCAGGGATTTGTAGAGGTGCTAGAGCTCGATTTTGAAATAGAGATAAATATTATTTTGAGCGGCATACTTTCATTGTCAACATAACAACCGAGAGATGGCGATATCTTCCATACTACACACATTATAGGCGGTTCCCAAACAGAATGGTAAAGTTTATACTCCCCCTCCACCAAGAAACATCAATCCATGGCTTGCTCGAAACAATGAGTGCCTCCAACTAACAAGAGTCCCGGGGGAGTTTTTTTGCAATTAATTTGATTTTATTTGCATAAAGCATGGGACTGGGCATCCCGGTAACCAGCCATTTTCTCGTGAGTGAGGAGCGGAGTCCACTCCTCTTGAGAATAACCCGTCTAGCATGGAAGATACAGACAGCCCTAGTTGATACATGAGCTATTCGAGCGAACAAAACAGAATTTTATTTGAAGGTTTAGAGTTTGGCACATACAAATTTACTTGGAACGGCAAGTAGATACCGCATATAGGAAGGTATGATGGACAAGCAGTATTCCCGCTTAGTACAAGTGAAGGCTAGAAAAAGACTGGGAAGCAACCAACTGAGAGAGCGGCAACAGTCATGAACATGCATTAAAATTAATAAACATTGAGTGCAAGCATGAGTAGGATATAATCCACCATGAACATAAATATCATGAAGGCTATGTTGATTTTGTTTCAACTACATGCGTGAACATGTGCCAAGTCAAGTCACTTGAATCATTCAAAGGAGGATACCACCCTATCATACCACATCACAACCATTTTAATAGCATGTTGGCACGCAAGGTAAACCATTATAAACTCCTAGCAAATTAAGCATGGCATAAGCAACTATGATCTCTAATTGTCATTGCAAACATGTTTATTCATAATGAGCTGAATCAGGAACAATGAACTAATCATATTTACAAAAACAATAGAGGTCGAGTTCATACCAGCTTGTCTCATCTCAATCAGTCCATCATATATCGTCATTATTGCATTTCACTCGCACGACCGAACGGTGTGTATAATAATAGTGCATGTGCATTGGACTAAGCTGGAATCTGCAAGCATTTAATAAACAGGAGAAGACAAGGTAAAATGGGCTCTTGGTTAAATAAAAAATCATGCATATAAGAGACACTAAACATTTTCATTATGGACTTCTCCTCTCGACCTCCAAAGAAAAGAAAAGAAATAAAAACTATTTACACGGGAAAGCTCCCAACAAGAAAAAGAAGAACGAGAAATATTTTTGGGGTTTTCTTTTAATTATTACTACTACAAGCATGGAAAGTAAACTAGCTAAAAGCTACAACTAATTTTTTTGGTTTTTATTAAAGTTTTTCAAACACACAATAAGAAGGCTAGAAAAAGAAAATAAACTAGCATGGATATTACAATGAAAAAGTATGAGCACCGACAACTAGCATGAGTGTGTGAATATAAATGTAATGTCGGTGTGAGATACGTACTCCCCCAAGCTTAGGCTTTTGGCCTAAGTTGGTCTAATGCCACGGCTGGCCTGGCGGATATCCAAAGTTGTAACCGGGGTCGTACTGAGATGAATCCTGGGGTTGCCACTGGCTGGCAAGCTCCTCCGGATTCCACCCGTAAACAGACTAGCATGCGGGAACAAATTGTGGTTCCGGATCTGGCTCTGTAGCTGATGTGGGGTTCCGGTAGGCGTGAATGGCCTCTAGAGGAACAAGGTACTCGCCTGCAGATAAATCAAACAAGGAAGGAGCAGGCAAAGTAATAGTCTCGGGGTGATTTTTATCCAACAACAGTCTATAGTTAAGCTCCTTTTTCCTGTTCTTAACAATGAAATCATATTCAACCATACTCTTGTAATCTAGAAGAACAGTAGGCAAGAATTTTTCTTCTTTCTCAGAATGCCTAATAGGTATGTTAAAATGTTTGGCATGGCGTGAAGCATAGACACCTCCAAAAATGGGGCCCTTTGTACGGTTCAGACTTAACCGTTTGGCAATAATAGCACCCATACTAACAGAGTCATCACGGAACAAAGCATGGAACAAAATAATAATATCAGGAACACTAAGGTTTCCACAGTTTCCGCGACCAATTAAGCAACGACTAGCAAATATTGCAAAGTAGCGTAAAACAGGAAAATGTATTCTAGTGATTCTTGCATCGGAAACCTTCCTAGTTTCCCCTACAGTGATAGTGTCAATAAACCCATCCACATCTTTACGATGTGGTTCCTCTAGGCTACCCTCAAAAGGTATTTTGCAAACTCTGCAAAATTCATATAGTGACATCTTCTTAACCACATCATATAAATGAAACTCTACTGAAGGAGGTGATTCCTTAGGATAATAGTAGAAGTTTTGCACAAAAGTATTGGTGAGTAAGAGATAATGTTTGATCATGTTGTGGAGGAAGTCGGTGAGGCCCGCGTTATTAGCCAACTCATAAAAATCTTCATAAATTTCGGTTGCTTCCAAGAAATCATCATAAGGCCATTCACACGACCGCACTTCTGTGACGCGAGGCAGATTATATTTGGGCCTCTCTTCTTCTTCGCTTTGCTTATCCTTCAAGCTTTGGCTCGAAGAGCCCCTCAAAAATCTCTTCATCATTTTCTGAAAATTTATGAAATTTTGAGTAACTTCAAATAAAAATTGAACCAAACTCAATAAGATTGATAGCAACTACTCCCACAAGTGCCTAGAGACTATATCATGCATTAGAACTACTTGGGACCATAAAAATTTGACATGCAAGCTCAAGAACATGGTCACCTAGGCAGCAAAAATTTGCAATGAATAAAGCACTAGAACAAAAACTAATTGGATCATTGAAGGAGTCACATACCAAGGAACAATCTCCCAAAACAGTTTTGTGAGAGGTGCTTTAACCAAGGAGATCGAAAATCGCAACAAAATGAGCTAGAACTCGTGCTTGAGCTGGTTGGTGATTGTTTTTGGGAGGAAGAAGGAGTGTTTGGTAGCTGGAATAAGTGGAGGGGAGCCACCATGGGCCCATGAGGTAGGGGGCGTGGCCTGTAGGGATTGGCGCGCCCTGGACCCTCGTGGCCAGGTGCTTGCTCCCCCTGTTGTGTTCTAAGTGCCAAATATTCTCAAATATTCCAGAAAAATCATATTAAATTGGCAGGGCATTTGGAGAACTTTTATTTTTGGGATATTTTTTATTGCATGGATAATTCAGAAAACAGATAGAAAATGCTATTTTTGCTTTATTTATTCTAAATAACAGAAAGTAAAAAGAGGATACAGAAGGTTGTGCCTTCTAACTTCATCCATCTCATGATCATCGAAAAGAATCCACTAACAAGGTTGATCAAGTCTTGTTAACAAACTCATTTTGAATAACATGGAACCGGAGAAATTTTGAATAACACTAGGTTACCTCAACGGGGATATGAACATCCCCAATAATAAGAATATCATATTTCTTCTTGACTGTAGGAAGAGGAAATTCAAAACCTCCAATAATAATTGATGGAATTTTTCCGATAGAATTGATACTATGAACTTGAGGTTGTTTCCTAGGAAAGTGTACCGTATGCTCATTACCATTAACATGAAAAGTGACATTGCCTTTGTTGCAATCAATAACAGCCCCTGCAGTATTCAAAAAGGGTCTACCAAGAATAATAGACATATTATCGTCCTCGAGAATATCAAGGATAACAAAGTCCGTTAAAATAGTAACATTTGCAACCACAACAGGCACATCCTCACAAATACTGACAGGTATAGCAGTTGATTTATCGGCCATTTGCAAAGATATTTCGGTAGGTGTCAACTTATTCAATTCAAGTCTACGATATAAAGAGAGAGGCATAACACTAACACCGGCTCCAAGATCACATAAAGCAGTTTTAACATAGTTTCTTTTAATAGAGCATGGTATAGTTGGTACCCCTGAATCACCAAGTTTCTTAGGTATTCCACCTTTAAAAGTACAATTAGCAAGCATGGTGGAAATTTCAGCTTCCGGTATCTTTCTTTTATTTGTTACAATATCTTTCATGTACTTAGCATAAGGATTCATTTTAAGCATATCAGTCAAACACATACGTAAGAGGATAGGTCTAATCATTTCAGCAAAGCGCTCAAAATCCTCATTATCCTTTTTCTTGGATGGTTTAGGAGGAAAGGGCATGGGTTTCTGAACCCATGGCTATCTTTATTTACCGTGCTTCCTAGCAACAAAGTCTCTCTTATCATAACGTTGATTCTTTGATTGTGGGTTATCAAGATCAACAGCAGGTTCAATCTCTACATCATTGTTATTACTAGGTTGAGCATCAACGTGAAAATCATCATTAGCATTATCACTGGGTTCATGCTCATTACCAGATTGTGTTTCAGCATCAGAAATAGAAATATCATTGGGATTCTCAGGTGTCTCTACGATAGGTTCACTAGAAGCATGCAAAGTCCTATCATTTTTCTTTTTCTTCTGTTTAGAAGAACTAGGTGCATCTAAATTATTTCTCTGAGAATCTTGCTCAATTCTCTTAGGGTGGCCTTCAGGATACAAAGGTTCCTGAGTCATTCTACCAGTTCTAGTAGCCACTCTAACAACATAATCATGTTTATTATTCAATTCATCTAGTAGATCATTTTGAGCTTTAAGTACTTGTTCTGCTTGAGTGGCAACCATAGAAGCATGTTTACTAATGAGTTTAAGTTCACCTTTAACTCTAGACATATAATCACTCAAGTATTCAATCATATAAGCATTGTGTTTTAATTTTCTACCAAAATAAGCATTGAAATCTTCTTGCTTAACCATGAAATCATCAAACTCATCTAAGCATTGGCTAGCAAACTTAGTAGGAGGGATTTCAACCTTATCATATCTATAGAGAGAATTTACCTTTACTACCTATGTCGAGTTAACAAGACCATGTGTTTATTCAATAGGTGATGGATTAAAACCATGTATTTCTTCAGCAGGCGGTAGATTAAGACCATGTATTTCTTCAATAGGAGGTAAATTCTTAACATCTTCGGCTTTTATACCTTTTTCTTTCATTGATTTATTTGCCTCTTACATATCTTCAGGACTGAGAAATAGAACTCCCCTTTTCTTCGGAGTTGGTTTAGGAATAGGATCAGGAAGTGTCCAATTATTTTCATTAGTCAACATATTATTCAATATCAATTCAGCTTGATTGACTGTTCTTTCCCTGAAAACACAACCAACACAACTATCCAAGTGGTCCTTGGAAGAATCGGCTAGTCCATTATAAAAGATATCAAGTATTTCATTTTTCTTAAGAGGATGATCAAGCAAAGCATTAAGTAATTGGAGAAGCCTCCCCCAAGCTTGTGGGATACTCTCTTCTTCAATTTGCACAAAATTATATATTTCCCTTAAAGCAGCTTGTTTCTTATTAGCGGGGAAATATTTAGCAGAGAAGTAATAAATCATATCTGGGGACTACGCACGCAACCAGGATCAAGAGAATTAAACCAAGTTTTAGCATCACCCTTTAATGAGAACAGAAATATCTTAAGGATATAGTAGTAACGAGATTTCTCATCATTAGTGAACAGGGTGGCTATATCATTCAATTTAGTAAGATGTGCCACAACAGTTTCAGATTCATAGCCATAAAAAGGATCAGATTCAACCAAAGTAATTATCTCAGGATCGACGGAGAATTCGTAATCCTTATCAGTAACAAAGATAGGTGAACTAGCAAAGGCAGGGTCATATTTCATTCTAGCATTTAGAGATTTCTGTGTAAGTTTAACTAGTAACTTCTTAAGATCAGATCTATCATTGCAAGCAAGAATATCTCTAGTAGTTTCTTCATCCATAACATAACCCTCAGGAACAACAGGTAATTCATATATAGGGGGAGAACCTTCATCATCACTATCTTCAATAATTTCATTATCAATAATTTCATTCTCTCTAGCCCTAGCAAGTTGTTCATCAAGAAATTCACCAAGTGGCATAGTAGTATCAAGCATAGAAGTAGTTTCATCATAAGTATCATGCATAGCAGAAGTGGCATCATCAATAACATGCGACATATCAGAATTAATAGCAGAAGCAGGTTTAGGTGTCGCAAGCTTACTCAAAACAGAAGGTGAATCAAGTGCAGAGCTAGTGGCAGTTCCTTACCTCCCCTCGTAGTTGAGGGATAAATTTTAGTTTTATCGTCTTTCAAGTTCCTCATAGTGACCAGCAGATATAAATCCCAAGTGACTCAAAGAATAGAGCTATGCTCCCGCAACGGCGCTTGGAAAATAGTCTTGATAACCCACAAGTATAGGGGATCGCAACAGTTTTCGAGGGTAGAGTATTCAACCCAAATTTATTGATTCGACACAAGGGGAGCCAAAGAATATTCTCATGTATTAGCAGTTGAGTTGTCAATTCAACCACACCTGCATAACTTAGTATCTGCAGCAAAGTATTTAGTAGCAAAGTAGTATGGAAGTAACGGTAATAGTAGCAAAAGTAATATTTTTGGGTTTTCTAGTGATTGTAACAGTAGCAACGGTAAAGTAAATAAGCGAAGAACAATATGTGAAAAGCTCGTAGGCATTGGAACAGTGATGGATAATTATGTCGGATGCGGTTCATCATATAACAGTCATAACATAGGCTGACACAGAACTAGCTCCAATTCATCAATGTAATGTAGGCATGTATTCCGAATATAGTCATACGTGCTTAAGGAAAAGAATTTGCATGACATCTTTTGTCCTACCCTCCCGTGGCAGCGGGGTCCTAATGGAAACTAAGGGATATTAAGGCCTCCTTTTAATAGAGTACCGGACCAAAGCATTAACACACAGTGAATACATGAACTCCTCAAACTACGGTCATCACCGAGAAGTATCCCGATTATTGTCACTTCGGGGTTGTCGGATCATAACACATAATAGGTGACTATAGACTTGCAAGATAGGATCAAGAACTCACATATATTCATGAAAACATAATAGGTTCAGATCTGAAATCATGGCACTCGGGCCCTATTGACAAGCATTAAGCATAGCAAAGTCATAGCAACATCAATCTCAGAACATAGTGGATACTAGGGATCAAACCCTAACAAAACTAACTCGATTACATGATAAATCTCATCCAACCCATCACCGTCCAGCAAGCCTACGGTAGAATTACTCACGCATGGCGGTGAGCATCATGAAATTGGTGATGGAGGATGGTTGATGATGACGATGGCGACGAATCCCCCTCTCCGGAGCCCCGAACGGACTCCAGATCAGCCCTCCCGAGAGAGATTAGGGCTTGGCGGAGGCTCCGTATCGTAAAATGCGATGAAACTTTCCCTCTGATTTTTTTCTCCGCGAAAGAGAATATATGGGTTGGAGTTGAGGTCGGTGAGGCAACAGGGGGCCCACGAGGTAGGAGGGTGCACCCAGGGGGCAGGCGCGCCTCCCACCCTCGTGGACAGGTGGTGGGCCCCCTGGTCTTGATTCTTTCACCAGTACTTTTCATATTTTCCAAAAAGTCGCTCCGTTGATTTTCATGTCATTTCGAGAACTTTTGTTTATGCACAAAAATAACACCATGGCAACTCTGCAGAAAATAGCATCAGTCCGGGTTAGTTCCATTCAAATCATGCAAGTTAGAGTCCAAAACAAGGGCAAAAGTGTTTGTAAAAGTAGATACGACGGAGACGCATCATATATCTTCTCAAAAAGATCAGTGTGCAAATGAAATAATTGGTACTGAGACAACAACCAAATTCTGGAACATCAGAAGCTCTAATTAACTACAACGACGCTACAAGTTCTTACTCATGTACCATAAATAACAAATTGAACATTTTATGAGGAAGGTAAATATAACTGCAACAACATAGCGAGAGTGTTTGGATGACAGCAAATTGATACTAACAGGTGTGTACATGCACAAATTTAGTAACATAGAACTAATAGCACTAAGGTCGTCCAGTATGTATGCCAAAACTGGTGTAAAGACAACTGTTGCTACATCTCGCACCGGTGCCCTGAACTGGCGAGCCGATGCAGCGGAAAAAAAATCAGGGACCCGGACTCCGGAGCACGTAGTTGCTCCGATGCCCAGTTCCTTGCCATAAAGATTTAGTATTTTACTGCTTGGATGCTCGAATATGTGGACCAAAGTTGGCTGCACAAACTGTTGAAGCGGTGGCAAATAATTTTCTAATGGCGCTGCTGATGAGATGGCAACAATTTAAGATACTAGATACAAACTGTGACACTGTCTTAGGATGCGTTTGGTTGAAGGTCTAGTATGAATGGGTTGGGACCGTGACAGTGTCTGAAACACATCTAACAAATGATTTGTAACAACGGAAGAGGGTCTAACCTTCTCTGCACATGCCAGAAACTTCCTCCCAGTGTCCACAGAGTCAAACGCAAGTAGCTTCACGCATGGAGATTGATGGTGACAACGAGCAGATAGATCTTCAGCCACCCCGCTCCATTCGTTGCCACTGAAGGTCTTAGGGAGCTACAAGAGGAAGAAACGGCTCAAATCGACCTCCAGGTAAAAATCCTTCATTCCAAGTCATAGCCTGAGAGAGAGAAGAGAGGCATACCCGGGTGGTGAAGGAGTAGTCACCGGAGGAGGAACCGCTGGAGATGTCTTTGAAGAAGACCATGGAGACCCCGACGGTAGGATGCGAGATGGCGAGAGTGAAGAAGCGGCTATAGCTTAGCAAGGAAGGAAGGAAGGAAGGAAGGAGGAAACAGGGGAAATGTGACTTGTGGTCGGGGAGAAAAGGGGGTGGGGAAGGGGGGCGGGGGCGGGGGTAGATATTTTGGCGGTAGGCCAAAACTTTGGAAATGTGGAGGGAAACTTTGCGCGCGGTGCCGCCGGACCATTCTATTTGAACGATTGTGTGCATCGCAAAAGATTCTTCTGCTTTACGCGCATGGGGTGAGTTTGATAATTCAAATTTTCGTCTCAAGGCATGGGCACATTCACTTTGAACGCGTGCGGTGCTGCCGGACCATTCACTTTGAACGATTGTGTGCATCGCAAATGATTCTTCTGCTTTATGCGCATGGGGTGAGTTTGATAATTCAAATTTTGGTGGAAATTTCCTCGGGTACGTCATTGCACAATTTAACATTGCTTGCTAATTTGGGCACACAAAAGAGCGTACAGCAGACAGACCACACTTACTAAATCAAGCAATTTTAGTAATTACACAGAGCCAGTTGACCTAAACATTGCTCTAACAAAAGACTAGCATTAAAAACAAAGCCTAAATACGCATAATTAAAAATCTGCCGCCGCGCCGGCCTATGCATCGCCGGTGTGAGATGAGACGTCGATGACTTGTCCTGGCGTCATGCCGCCGTTGTGGACTCCGCGTTCCCCTGCTAAAGTCGACCTCGTCCTCGTCCTCGGCGCCGCCCTCAAGGTTGTAGTACTCGTAGTAGTGGCTGCGCCAGAGCTCGCGTTGGTACTCCATCGCCGATTCCTCGATGGACAGACTCTTCTCTACCTCGACCTCGGCCACGCGCAACTCCTCCTCCCGGCGCTCCTCGTTCTCCGCCGCCTCCTGCATCTCCAGCTCCCGCTCGGCGACCTCATGAGGAAGTAGGTGCTCCATGGCCACCGCCGCCTTTTTAGACGTGGGTTGCATGCTGGAGTCCGAGGTGGCCTGGAATATCTTGGCATGTCCATCCTCGATCTTCGTGTGGATGGCCTCGACCGGGGCCAGGGCGACATCAGCGGCACGGACGGCATCTCGAGCGCTCTCGGCGTTTGCAGCCGCCATCGCAGCAGTTGTTGCAGCCGTCTTGGCTGCTGCAGCTGCCCTGTCGGCTCCCGCAGATGCCCTCTCGGCGGAAGCGGCCGCACTCAATGCGAATGCGGCGGCACTCTCGGCGTAGGCGGACGCGCTCTTGCCATAGGCGGCGGTTCTCAGGGGGGACGCGTCCATCGTACGGGCCTTCACGAAGCATTTCCACGGTGTCATCTTTGCAAGAAGGGGGTGCGCGAATGGGGATCGGGATTCGGGGATTTGGGGTTGCCGGCACTAGAGCAGACGAGCCGGCGAAGCTTAAGGAGGGAGATGAAATAGACCCAGATATTTTCATCGAAAACGGTTCCTAGAAAACAACTGTGTGTGATGTTGTAGATATCTTTTATTAGCTGTGAAAGACGAATTTGGAAAAAAGTGCCAACGAATGGTGTTTTCAATGAACGAGAAATTTTGTAGTACTAATACAACTGTCATGTCAAATTTTGGAAATTTTCAGGGGTCATTTGACCTTCTAAGACATTTAGGTGATTTTCTAGCCATTTAATGACCGTAATTGAAATTTGAACTACATGTACATGTAACAGCTAACCATAACGGTTTCAAAACTCATATTTCATGTACTTGTGTGTAATTTAATTCCATGTGCAGTAAATTGGAAGGAATTTTCAAACATGTTGGTCTAACGGCTATGGCACAATTAAGCATGGAGTGACATGGCATTTTAATTCCAAAAAATTAAAAAAATCAGAAACACATGAAACCATGGTTGATGTAATGTCATGCCACCAAGATGATGTGGTAAAAAAATTGGCATATTTGACCAAAGTTTGGACACATACCCCTCACAAACCGGAGCAACTCACTAGTAGGCTCGTGGTTCCGAGAGGGAACAATGCATGTTTGATGACGAACGGGAGATAGCTTCCTCTTACGGCCTTCAAAAAAATTTCTACGTCTAACGTGCACTACTACAACTGTAATGTGAAATTTTTTAAAATTCTAGGGGTCATTTGACCTTTTAAAGACATTTAAGTGATTTTCTAGCCATTTAATGACCGTAATTAAAATTTGTACTACATCTAGATGCAACGCGTAACCGAAACGGTTTGAAAAATCATATTTATGTACTCGTGTGCGAGTTAATTCCATGTGCAGTAAATTAGAAGGAATTTTCAAACATATTTGTATCACGACATGGACACATATGCATGAATACGTATGCATGGAGTGGCATGGCATTTTAATTCCAAAAAAAATCAGAAACACATGAAACCTTGGTTGATGTAATGTCATGCCACCAAGATGATGTGGTAAAGAAATTGGCATGTTTGACGGAAGTTTGGACACACACACCCCTCACAAACCGGAGCAACTCGCTAGAAGGTTCGTGGTTCCGAGAGGGAACAATGCATGTTTGATGACTAATGACCCACAAGTGTAGGGGATCTATCGTAGTCCTTTCGATAAGTAAGAGTGTCGAACCCAACGAGGAGCAGAAGGAAATGATAAGCGGTTTTTGGTAAGGTTTTCTCTGCAAGCACTGAAATTATAGGTAATAGATAGTTTTGTGATAAGATAAATAGTAACGAGTAACAAGTAAATAAAGTAAATAAAGTGTAGCAAGGTGGCCCAATCCTTTATGTAGCAAAGGATAAGCCTGGACAATTTCTAATAATGAGAAAGAAGCTCCCGAGGACACATGGGAATTATTATCAAGCTAGTCTTCATCACGTTCATATGATTCGCGTTCGGTACTTTGATAATTTCATATGTGGGTGGACCAGTGCTTGGGTACTGCCCTTACTTGGACAACTATCCCACTTATGATTACCCCCTATTGCAAGCGTCCGCAACTACAAAAGAAGTATTAAGGTAAACCTAACCACGGCATTAAACATATGGATCCAAATCAGCCCCTAACGAAGCAACACATAAACTAGGGTTTAAGCTTCTGTCACTCTAGCAACCCATCATCTACTTATTACTTCCCTATGCCTTCCTCTAGGCCCAAATAATGGTGAAGTTTCATGTAGTCGACGTTCACATAACACCACTAGAGGAAAAGACAACATACATCTCATCAAAATATCGAACGAATACCAAATTCACATGACTACTAATAGGAAGACTTCACCCATGTCCTCAGGAATAAACGTAACTACTCACAAAGCATATTCATGTTCGTAATCAGAGGAGTAATAATATGCATAAAGGATCTGAAAATATGATCTTCCACCAAGTAAACCAATTAGCATCAACTACAAGGAGTAATCAACACTACTAGCAACCCACAGGTACCAATTTGTGGTTTTGATACAAGATTGGATACAAGAGATGAACTAGGGTTTTGAGAGGAGATGGTGCTGGTGAATATGTTGATGGAGATTGACCCCTCCGATGAGAGGATCGTTGGTGATGAGCGTTGGTGATGATTTCCCCCCGAGGGAAGTCTCCCGGCAGAACACCTCCCAGAGCCCTAGATTGGTTCCGCCAGGTTCCGCCTCGTGGAGGCGGAGTTTCATCCCGTAAGCTTGCCCACGATTTTTTCCAGGGTAAAAGCTCTCATATAGCAGAAGATGGACACCGGAGGCCCAAGAAGATGGACACCGGAGGCCCAGGAGATAGGGGCGCATGCGATGGGGGGCGCCCCCACCCTCTGTCTGAGGTGTGGGCCCCCTGATGTATTTCTTTCTCTCAATAATTCTTATTAATTCCAAAACATGTTTCATGGAGTTTCAGGATTTTTGGAGCAGTCTGAGAATAGGTTTCAATGTTTGCTCCTTTTCCAGCCAAATTCAAGCTGCCAGCATTCCCCTCTTCATGGTAAACCTTGTAAAATAAGAGAAATAGCCATAAGTATTGAGATATAATGTGTAATAACATCCCATAATGCAATAAATATTGATATAAAAGCATGATGCAAAATGGACGTATCAACTCCCCCAAGCTTAGACCTCGCTTGTCCTCAAGCGGAAGCCGATATCGAAAAATATGTCCACATGTTTAGAGATAGAGGTGTCGATAAAAATAAAATACGGACATGAGGGCATCATGATCATTCTTATAATAGCAAGATATATAGAATTTGTCATACGATTTCTTATGCTCAAGTAACAATCAATTCACAATGTCAAGTATGGTTCAAAAACTTCATTGGGAACTAACAAACTATAATCTCAGTCATTAAAGCAATTGCAATTTATCATAACATCAGAAAGAGTCAACAACAGAGCTTTTCAGCAAGTTCACATACTCAACTATCTTGTAGTCTTCTACAATTGCTATCACTCACGCAATACTTGTGGTTATGGAGTTTCACCCGGACACTGAGAAAGACAGGGGCTTATTGTGTTGCCTCCCAACGTATTCACCTTTAGGTGATGTCAACAATAATAGCCCATGCTAACTTACATCCAATTGGATATATATATATATATATATATCATGATCTTTCAAACACGAAGAGCTTGCCAAAGGATAAAATGAAAAAGGGAAAGGTGTGGATCACCTTGACTCAAGCATAAAGTAAAAACATAAAGTAAAAGATAGGCCCTTCGCAGAGGGAAACAGAGGTTGGCATTTGCGTTTAGGGTTGATGCACAAAATCTTAATGCAAAAGAACGTCACTTTATATTGCCCCTTGTATGTGGACCTTTATTATGCAGTCTGTCACTTTTATTACTTCCAAAACAAGATCGTACAAAGCTTATTTTCTCTGCACTAATAAGTCAAAATTATTTAGATAGCAATTTTTATTGCTTGCAACATGACAACTTACTTGAAGGATCTTACTCAATCCATAGGTAGGTATGGTGGACTCTCATGGCAAAACTGGGTTTAAGGATATTTGGAAGCACAAGTAGTATCTCTACTTGGTGCAAGGAATTTGGCTAGCATGAGGGGGGAAAGGCAAGCTCAACATGTTTGGAAGGTCAATGACAATATACTTTAACTGAGATGTGCGAAAACATAAACCATTACGTTGTCTTCCTTGTCCAACGTCAACCCTTTTAGCATGTCATACTTAATGAGTGCTCCCAATCATAATAGGTGTCCAAGATAATATATTTATATGTGAACCCCTCTTTCCTTATCACTTCCTATTAATTGCAACGATGACCAAAACTACGTTTATCAACTCTCAACAACTTTTATGCCTCATACTTTCTATGTGTGAAGTCATCACTATCCATAAGATCAGTATGAACTCTTTTATTCTTTCTACTTTTCTCAAGATCATAGCAACATAGCAAAGCCCTTGACTCAACACTAATCTTTATTATAGATAGCTCACGGACTCGATTACAAAAAAAGATCAAAAAGCAAAACTCAAAACTACTTGATATCAAAACTTCAATCTACTAGATCAAGATACTACTAAAAGGATTGAACTAAATAAAATGGTAAAGATAGGAGTGTGATGGTGATACGATACCGGGGCACCTCCCCCAAGCTTGGCAGTTGCCAAGGGGAGGGCCCATACCCATGTGATTATGTCTCCTTCACGGTTGGCGTTATGATCTTCTTGGCGATGATGCCCCTCAGGATGCGGTTCTCCTCCTCAAGCTTATTAACTTGTTGTTTGAGGTCCATAATTTCTTTATGGAGCTTGCCCGTAACGGCTAAAGCTCCCTTTACCCAAGGATGCTGCATAGCTTCTGGAGAACAAGTGAAGCTCTTTTTCATATTTTCATAATAAAGAAATCTAAAGTTGGAAGGGATGACCGAAGTTGGAATAGCCATGCTAGGTAGTTCCCGCATCATTAATTCTGCTTGGAGACGAGAGGCAACTTCTTGATCTTCCTCCATGGCATCTATCCTTTTCAAATCAGCCTCCATCTCATCCTCCGTTGATGGTCCAAAGTGATAAGCATCGCTGTTTGCTCCTGGACCTGGTGTTGGGTGAGACACCCGACTCTCCCCGACTGACTCTTGGGAAGACATCTTGCTTTTAATCTGCAACAGGAACAGCTCGAAACGAAAAAAGAGGATAATTGCGTGATACGGTGGTCAAAACCTTCAGGGGTATATATATTGAATTTTTACCGACCAAAATATGTAACGTGCAAGAAAAACGGAGTCCGGGAGACACACGAGGTGCCCACGAGACAGGGGGGCGCCCAGTAAGGGTGGGCGCGCCCTCCACTCTCATGGGGGCCTCGTGTCCCTTTCGGACTACTTCTTTCTTCCGAAAATTCTTAAATATTCCAAAACTGATAAAAATTGCCATTGGAGTTGTTTTGGGGTCGGTTTACTTACCGTACCACATACCTATTCCTTTTTGGAGTCTGGAACATTCTGGAAAGTGTCCCTTATGTATTCCTCCGGGGTTACGGTTTCAATAATATTAGTTTCAACATTGATAGGATTACCTAAAATATAATGTTTAATTCTTTGACCGTTTACCACCCTCGGACTTGTGCCTTCGAAGTTGTTGATTTTTATGGCACCAGAATGATAGACCTCCTCGATAACGTAGGGACCTTCCCATTTAGAGAGAAGTTTTCCTGCAAAAAATCTAAATCGAGAGTTGAATAATAACACATAATCTCCTACGTTAAACTCACGCTTTTGTATCTTCTTGTCATGCCAGCGTTTGACTTTTTCTTTGAATAACTTGGCATTCTCATAAGCTTGGGTTCTCCATTCATCAAGTGAGCTAATATCAAACAACCTCTTCTCACCGGCAAGTTTGAAGTCATAGTTGAGCTCTTTAATATCCCAATATGCTTTATGTTCAAGTTCAAGAGGTAAATGACACGCTTTTCCATAAACCATCTTATATGGAGACATACCCATAGGATTTTTGTATGCAGTTCTATAGGCCCATAATGCATCATCAAGTTTTTTGGACCAATTCTTTCTAGATCTATTCACAGTCTTTTGCAAAATTAATTTGAGCTCTCTATTGCTCAACTCTTCTTGACCACTAGACTGCGGATGATAGGGAGATGCGATTCTATGATTAACATCATACTTAGCAAGCATCTTACAGAAAGCACCCTGAATAAAATGTGAACCACCATCAGTCATAAGATATCAGGGACTCCAAACCTCGGAAAAATAACTTCTTTAAGCATTTTAATAGAAGTGTTATGATCAGCACTACTAGTTGGAATAGCTTCTACCCACTTAGTAACGTAATCAACAGCAACTAAAATATGTGTATAACCATTGGAGGCAGGAAAAGATCCCATATAATCAAAGCCCCAAACATCAAACGGATCAATAACAAGAGAATAATTCATAGGCATTTCTTGACGTCTACTAATGTTACCTATTCTTTGACATTCATCACAAGATAAGACAAACTTACGAGCATCTTTGAAGAGAGTAGGCCAATAAAAACCAGATTGTAGTACCTTGTGTGCAGTTCTATCTCCAACGTGGTGTCCTCCATAGGATTCAGAGTGACACTTGCGTAGGATCTGTTCCTATTCATGCTCAGGCACACAACGTCTAATAACACCATCTACTCCTTCTTTATAAAGGTGTGGGTCATCCCAGAAGTAATGTCTTAAATCATAAAACAATTTTTTATTTTGCTGGTATGTGAAACTAGGGGGTATAAATTTAGCAAAAATGTAATTAGCATAATCAGCATACCAAGGAGCAGTACAAGAAGCATTAATGACCGCTAATTGTTCATCAGGAAAGCTATCATCAATAGGTAGTGGGTCATCAAGAACATTCTCTAACCTAGACAAGTTATCTGCAACGGGGTTCTCGGCTCCCTTTCTATCAATAATATGCAAATCAAATTCTTGGAGTAGGAGAACCCATCTAATGAGTCTAGGCTTAGCATTTTTCTTTTCCATAAGATATTTAATAGCAGCATGATCAGTGTGAATAGTAACTTTGGAATCAACAATATAAGGTCTAAACTTATCACATGCAAACACAACTGCTAAAAACTCTTTTTCAGTAGTAGCATAATTTCTCTGGGCAGTATCCAGAGTCTTACTAGCATACTAGATAACATTTAATTTCTTATCAACTCTTTGCCCTAGAACAGCACCTACAGCATAATCACTAGCATCGCACATAATTTCAAAAGGTAAATTCCAATCAGGTGGCTGAACAATAGGTGCAGTGATCAAAGCTTTCTTAAGTATTTCAAATGCTTCTACACAATCGTCATCAAAGACAAAAGGAATATCTTTTTGCAATAAATTAGTCAGAGGCCTAGAGATTTTAGAAAAGTCCTTAATGAACCTCCTATAAAAACCAGCATGACGAAGGAAACTTCTTATACCTTTTATGTCCTTGGGACATGGCATCTTTTCAATAGCATCAACTTTGGCTTTATCAACTTCAATACCTCTCTCGGAGATCTTGTGCCCCAAGACAATGCCTTCATTAACCATAAAGTGACACTTTTCCAAATTCAGGACGAGACTAGTGTCTTCGCATCTCTGCAAAACTCGATCAAGGTTGCTCAAACAATCATCAAAAGAGGATCCATAAACGGAGAAAACATCCATGAATACCTCACAAATCTTTTCACAAAAATCAGAGAATATAGCCATCATGCATCTTTGAAAGGTAGCAGGTGCATTACATAAACCAAAAGGCACACGTCTATAAGAAAAAGTACCAAAAGGGCAAGTAAAAGTAGTTTTAGATTGATCCTTCGCTGACACGGGTATTTGAGAGAAACCAGAATAACCATCTAGAAAGCAGAAATGTGTGTGTTTGGATAGTCTTTCTAGCATTTGATCAATAAAAGGTAAAGGGTAATGACCTTTCTTAGTAGCTTTATTTAACTTACGGAAATCAATTACCATCCTATAACCTGTAATAATTCTTTGCAGGATCAATTCATCTTTATCATTAGGAACAACGGTAATACCTCCCTTTTTAGGAACACAATGGACAGGGCTTACCCATTCACTATCAGCAACGGGATAAATTATACCTGCCTCAAGGAGCTTTAGTATCTCCTTTCTTACCACTTCCTTCATCTTGGGATTTAGTCGTCGTTGAGGATCTCTAACTGGTTTGGCATCTTTCTCCACTGTAATTTTGTGTTGGCATAGTGTGGGACTAATGCCCTTAAGATCATCCAGAGTATTCCAATAGCTGCTCGGTGCTTCTTCAGAGTTTTCAATAATCTTTCTTCTTCTTGCTCTGAAAGGTTAGCACTAATAATAACAAGATATATTTTCTTTTCATCAAGATAAGCATACTTAAGATTATCGGGTAATGGTTTGAGTTCAAACACGGATCACCCTTGGGTGGAGGGGATCCCAAGAATTTCAACGGAAGGTAATGTTTCAAAGATAGGTTCTGTTTAAGGAACACTTCATCTATTTCCCTTCTTTCCTTCATAAACATATCATTTTCATGGTCTAGCAAATATTGTTCTAACGGATCAGTAGGAGGCACGGCAATGGAAGCAAGACCAATAATCTCATCTTTACTAGGTGATTCTCTATCACGAGGTTGTCTATGAAACTTAGCAAAATGCCAACGGTGACAGTATCTTTTTCACAATCAATCTTAGCACTAGCTGTATTCAAGAAGGGTCTACCAAAAATAATGGGACAAAAATCATCTTGTGGGGAACCAAGAACAAGAAAATCAGCAGGGTATTTAACCTTCCCACACAAAACTTCAACATCTCTAACAATCCCAACTAGTTTAATGGTATCCCTATTGGCAAGCTTAATAGTAACATCAATGTCTTCTAATTCAATGGGTGCAATGTCGTGCATAATTTCTTTAGATAGATCATAGGGTATCGCACTAGCACTGGCACCCATATCACATAAACCGTGATAACAATGATCTCCTATTTTAACAGAAATAACAGGCATGCCTACGACAGGTCTATGTATCTTAGTATCGGGTCTAGCAATATTAGCAGATTCATCACAGAAATAAATAACATGCCCATCTAAATCGTCATCCAAGAGATCTTTAACCATAGCAATACTAGGTTCAACATTAATTTGCTCAGGAGGTGTATAAGTCCTAGTATTACTCTTACGAACAACAGTCGAAGTTTTAGTATGATCCTTTATCCTAACAGGAAAAGGAGGTTTCTCAACATAAGCAGTAGGAACAATAGGATCACTATAGGTGATAGTATTTTCTTCAACTGTAATAGGTGCAACTATTTCACTTCAACAGGAGGATTATATTTAAACCACTTGTCTTTAGGGAGATCAACGTGAGTAGCAAAAGATTCACAGAAAGAAGCTACTATCTCAGAGACAAGTCCATACTTAGTGCTAAATCCACGAAAAGCATCGGTATCCATAAAAGATTTAACACAATCGAACTTAGGTGTCACACCTAACTCCTTACCATCATCGGAACCCCAATCTTCAGAGTTGCGTTTAATTCTTTCCAATAAGTCCCATTTGAAATCAATAGTCTTCAGCATATAAGAACCAGCACAGGAAGTATCGAGCAGGTTGCGATTATTAAGAGAAAGCCAAGCATAGAAATTTTGAATAATCATTTCCCGGGAGAGCTCATGATTGGGGCATGAATATAACATTGACTTAAGCCTCCCCCAAGCTTGAGCGATGCTTTCTCCTTCGCGAGGCCAGAAATTATATATGTAATTACGATCACGATGAACAAAGGTGCATAGGATAGAACTTCTGGTGAAATTCCAACTTCAATCGTTTATAATTCCAAGATCTCGTATCATCACATAGCCTATACCATGTCAATGCATCTCCCTTCAAAGATAAAGGGAAGACCTTCCTTTTGACAACATCATCGGGAATACCTGCCAGCTTAAATAATCCACAAACTTCATCCACAAAGATGAGGTGTAAATCGCGATGCAATGTTCCATCTCCTGCAAATGGATTAGCTAGCAGTTTCTCTATCATACCCGAAGGAATCTCAAAGTAAATATTTTCATAAAGTTCAGTAGGTTGAGGAGCAACTCTTTGCTCTTCTAGTCGGGGTGAAGATACCCCGAACAAGCCCCTCAAAGGATTAGTTTCCATACTGAAAAGTAACAAAAAATTTCAGCGCACTATATAAATGTTTCCTTACCAAGTTCCACTCACCAAAAGCGCTACACTCCCCGGCAACGGCGCCAGAAAAGAGTCTTGATGACAAACAAGTGTAGGGGATCTATCGTAGTCCTTTCGATAAGTAAGAGTGTCGAACCCAACGAGGAGCAGAAGGAAATGATAAGCGGTTTTCGGTAAGGTTTTCTCTGCAAGCACTGAAATTATAGGTAATAGATAGTTTTGTGATAAGATAAATAGTAACGACTAACAAGTAAATAAAGTAAATAAAGTGCAGCAAGGTGGCCCAATCCTTTATGTAGCAAAGGATAAGCCTGGACAATTTCTAATAATGAGAAAGAAGCTCCCGAGGACACATGGGAATTATCGCCAAGCTAGTTTTCATCACGTTCATATGATTCGCGTTCGGTACTTTGATAATTTGATATGTGGGTGGACCAGTGCTTGGGTACTGCCCTTACTTGGACAAGTATCCCACTTATGATTAACCCCTATTGCAAGCGTCCGCAACTACAAAAGAAGTATTAAGGTAAACCTAACCACATCATTAAACATATGGATCCAAATCAGCCCCTAACGAAGCAACGCATAAACTAGGGTTTAAGCTTCTGTCACTCTAGCAAACCATCATCTACTTATTACTTCCCTATGCCTTCCTCTAGGCCCAAATAATGGTGAAGTGTCATGTAGTCGACGTTCACATAACACCACTAGAGGGAAAGACAACATACATCTCATCAAAATATCGAACGAATACCAAATTCACATGACTACTAATAGCAAGACTTCACCCATGTCCTCAGGAACAAACGTAACTACTCACAAAGAATATTCATGTTCGTAATCACAGGAGTAATAATATGCATAAAGGATCTGAACATATGATCTTCCACCAAGTAAACCAATTAGCATCAACTACAAGGAGTAATCAACACTACTAGCAACCCACAGGTACCAATTTGTGGTTTTGATACAAGATTGGATACAAGAGATGAACTAGGGTTTTGAGAGGAGATGGTGCTGGTGAAGATGTTGATGGAGATTGTCCCCCTCCCGATGAGAGGATCGTTGGCGATGACGTTGGTGATGATTTTCCCCTCCCGGAGGGGAGTGTCCCCGGCAGAACAGCTCCGCCAGAGCCCTAGATTGGTTACGCCAAGGTTCCGCCTCATGGCGGCGGAGTTTCGTCCCGTAAGCTTGCCCACAATTTTTTCCAGGGTAAAAGCTCTCATATAGCAGAAGATGGACAACGGAGGCCCACCAGGGGGCCCAGGAGACAGGGGTGTACCCAGTAGGGGGGGTGCGCCCCCCACCCTCCTGGACAGGGTGTGGGCCCCCTGATGTATTTCTTTCGCTCAATAATTCTTATTAATTCCAAAAACATGTTTCGTGGAGTTTCAGAATTTTTGGAGCAGTGCGAATAGGTTTCAATGTTTGCTCCTTTTCGGCCTGAATTCCAATTGTATCGGCATTCCCCCTCTTCATGGTAAACCTTGTAAAATAAGAGAATAGCCATAAGTATTGAGATATAATGTGTAATAACAGCCCATAATGCAATAAATATTGATATAAAAGCATGATGCAAAATGGACGTATCAATAACGAACGGGAGATAGCTTCCTCTTACGGCCTTCAAATTTTTTTCTACGTCTAACGTGCACTACTACAACTGTAATGTGAAATTTTGGAAAATTTAGGGGTCATTTGACCTTTTAAAGACATTTAAGTGATTTTCTAATCATTTAATGACCGTAATTCAAATTTGAACTACATCCACATGCAACGCCTAACCAAAACGTTTTGAAAAATCATATATGTGTACTTGTGTGCGAGTTAATTCCATGTGCAGTAAATTAGAAGGAATTTTCAAACATATTGGTCTCACGACATGGACACATGCATATGTATGCATGGAGTGACATGGCATTTTAATTCAAAAAATAAAAAAAATGATGAGAAACACATGAAACCCTGGTTGATGTAATGTCATGCCACCAAGATGATGTGGTAAAGAAATTGGCATACTTGACGAACGTTTGGACACGCACCCCTCACAAAACGGAGCAACTCGCTAGAAGGTTCGTGGTTTCAAGAGGGAACAATGCATGTTTGATGACGAACGGGAGATAGCTTCCTCTTACGGCCTTCAAATATTTTCCTACCTTTAACATGCACTAATATAACTATCATGTAAAATTTTGGTAAATTTCAGGGGTCATTTGACCTTTTAAAGACATTTAAGTGATTTTCTAACCATTTAATGACCGTAACTCAAATTTGAACTACATCTACATGCATGCCTAACCATAATGGTTTGAAAATCATATTTTTGTGTACTTGTGTGCGAGTTAATTCCATGTGCAGTAAATTCGAAGGAATTTTCAAACATATTGGTGTCAAGGCATGGGCACATGCATGGAGTGCATGCCATGGCATTTTAATTCCAAAAAATTAAAAAATGATCAGAAAAACATGAAACCTTACTTGATTTAATGTCATGCCATCAAGATGATGTGGTAAAGAAATTGGCATGTTTGACAAAAGTTTGGACACACATCCCACACAAACTGGAGCAACTCGCTAGAAGGTTCGTGGTTCCGAGAGGGAACAATGCATGTTTGATGACGAACGAGAGATAGCTTCCTCTTACGGCCTTGAAATTTTTTCAACGTCTAATGTGCACTACTACAACTGTAATTTGAAATTTTGGGAAATTCTTGGTGTCATTTGACTTTTCAAAGACATTTAAGTGATTTTCTAACCATTTAATGACCGTAATTCAAATTTGAACTACATCTACATGCAATGCCTAACCAAAACGGTTTGAAAAATCATATCTATGTACTTGTGTGCGAGTTAATTCCATGTGCAGTAAATTAGAAGGAATTTTCAAACATATTGGTCTCACGACATGGACACATGCATACGTATGCATGGAGTGACATGGCATTTTAATTCAAAAAAATAGAAAAATGGTCAGAAACACATGAAACCTTGGTTGATGTAATGTCATGCCACCAAGATGATGTGGTAAAGAAATTGGCATTTTTTACGAACGTTTGGACACACGCCCTCACAAACTGTTGCAACTCGCTAGAAGGTTCGTGGTTCCGAGAGGGAACAATGCATGTTTGATGACGAACGGGAGATAGCCTCCTCTTACGGCCTTCAAATTTTTTCCTATGTTTAACATGCACTAATACAACTATCATGTGAAACTTTGGTAAATTTCAGGGGTCATTTGACCTTCTAAAGACATTTAAGTGATTTCCTAACCATTTAATGACCATAATTCAAATTTGAACTACATCTACATGCAACGTCTAACCAAAACGGTTTGAAAAATCATATTTTTGTGTACTTGTGTGCGAGTTAATTCCATGTGCAGTAAATTCGAATGAATTTTCAAACATATTGGTATCAAGGAATGGGCACATGCATTGAGTGCATGCCATGGCATTTTAATTCCAAAAAATTAAAAAGATTAGAAAAACATGAAACCTTGCTTGATTTGATGTCATGCCACCAAGATGATGTGGTAAAAATATTGGCCTGTTTGACGAAAGTTTGGACACACACCCCTCACAAACCGGAGCAACTCACTAGAAGGTTCGTAGTTCCGAGAGGGAACAATGTATTTTTGCTGACGGACGGGAGATAGCTTCCTCTTACGGCCTTCAAATTTTTTCCTACGTTTAACATGCACTAATACAACTGTCATGTGAAAATTTGGAAATTTTCAAGGGTCATTTGACCTTTTAAAGACATTTAAGTGATTTTCTAATCATTTAATGACCGTAATTCAAATTTGAACTACATCTACATGCAACGCCTAACCAAAACGGTTTGAAAAACCATATTTTTGTGTACTTGTGTGTGAGTTAAAAAAATCATCAGACAATGTAAATATCTGGTGTTCAAAAAAGAAAATGTAAAGATCTGGCAAGAAAAACGGACCCCACATGATTGGCACTCTATCTCGCGGCTCGAGGTTTGGTAGGTGATTGGCGGGGATCGTTAATCAGACACGGTTCTGTATTGGAAACCGATAGCTATTATGTTCACACATGGATTTGCTGCGGGAATTGTGTGTAATTCAAACTACAGTACTCGTAAATTCCGGCGACCAGCGTGTGTACTGTCCCCGTCGATCTAGATTCCAGCCGTCAATAAATACTACCTTGCTCACATCGTCCCGCCTGCATTCTCATCTACATCCTCCCCTTGTTCGCCCTCTCTCTCTCTCTCTCTCTCTCTCTCTCTCTCTCTCTCTCTCTTTCTCTCAAATCTCTGTCATGGTGTCGTCGGTCTGCCCATGCGCCGACGAGGAGTCGCCAACCCCCGAGGACGCTCACTCGATTAGCAGCGACGAGGACCCCTATGCGCCGCCTGACGAGGTTGCGCCAGACCCCCCAACTTTGGATTGGTTTTGGGGCCAGTACAATCTTTGTCTGTGGAAGTCGCTGCCGCCCATTTGAAAAGCCGAGCAAGTGGCGTTCAAGAAGGAGATGGCGGAGGAGGAAGCCAGGTACCAGGCGGCCTATGAAGCCCGTGATGCCGCCTGGAAAAAGGAGGTGGTGGAGCTTTGGGGGCGGCGCGTCGTCGTGTCGAGGAGGTGTACGAAGACGGGTACTTCACGAGGAAGGTCATAGGCGCTAGGCGCCTCGTCGCTGCGTGGAGGTGGGCCGATAAGCTCCAGCGTGCCACCGACGAGGAGCTCCGGTGGGCGTCCAACGAAATGGAAAGATCGGCCGCGCGCGTCCGCCAGCAAGAGGCAGATCGGTACGTCAAGCGCTGCGAGGCGGAGGAGTCGGAGTACTGCCTCCGCACTGGGAAGACGCTGCGCACCAGGGAGCTGCTGGCGAGGGGCTGCTGAAATACTGGCCCCGGGAGGGATTATTAGTTTTAGTATTGTTCGTATTTAATTTTATGCATCATACCTAGTAGTTAAGTATCATCACGTATATGTGATGATATATATATATATATATATATATATATATATATATATATATATATATATATATATATATATATATATATATATATATATATATTCTGTGATGATCTAATGAACAATTAATATATATACATATATTATGAATTCCATTTTCTATATGTTTTTATATACTAATTTGAATCTAGCTGTTATCATCCACATATACAGAATGGAAAGCGTATGTACACACATTGAAACAGAACATATAAGAATGGAAAACAGAGTACACACATTGAAACAGAGCAATAAACAGAGCAATACTATGATTGCTGTGAATACAAAGCTATCCAAGTCGAAACAACTTTTCAAAATAAAACGTGTCCATGAGTCCATGATCAGCAGCCCTTCCCTAGGGTAGCTCTTGGCTCTGCCTGAACTCGTGCAGGCGTTCGTCCAAGCGGTCGACACGCTCGCGGTACATCTAGAGCGCGATCTCGAGCTCCAAGTTGGCTATTTCATCAGAGATCACTAGCTCGAGTATGTGACGACCATGTTCCTCTACTGCGCCCAGGTGGACACCTGGGCCAAGGAGGCGGTCGAGCCTACGGACCAGCACATTGGCATCTAGCAGGCCGCGGACAAGGCGAATGGCGGCACCCATGTGAACGGCGCGGCGGGCGTCCGGTGCAAGTACGGCGTGGTCGGCATCTGGTGCAAGTATGGCGCTGAGGGCCTCTTCCCACTCCTGGCGAGGAATGGGGGTACTGGCGGGACGTGTACCCAGCTGCGACGAGATGTCGACAGCAGGCAAGCGCCGATGGATCAGCTCTTGCTGTGCGGCGTGCCGCGCCTCTCGCTTTGCGGCGCTCCAACGGTCTCGCCGTGTGGCGAGCCACAGCCTATCGACGCGGATGCGCCTAGCTTGCTCTGCGGCGCGTCATCGATCATGTCGTGCGGCGAGCTGCAGCCTGTCGGCGCTGACATGCCTATCTTGATCCGTGGCGCTCGAGCGCCATGCGCCAAAGGTCTGCTCAACCCTGGCGATGACGCACATCATAGCGTCATCCATCGCGTTGCCGGGGAGATCCTCGGCCTCGACGGGCCGTGGCGCCTGCTCGTTTTCCTCGTCGATGAGGTTGATGGCAGAGGCGGTGCTTTGGTGGGTTGGCATGCTTGGAAAAGGTGGATGTGCTACAGGCTGCGCTTGTCACCTCCGTGCGTCGCGTGCCCCCTATGCGCAATATAGCAGGGTGGCGGGAAACAAGTGAGGAAATGACGGGAAATGGTGGCGTGTTCATAAAACGCCATCAATTATGGAAACTTAGCATCGAGCTAGCATAAGAAGTAGATGATGATCAGATGAACACGGACCACAATAGGGATCCCGTCGGTGATGAATTCATCACCCAAACGGTTGAATACTAGCAAGCGTTTGCCCACAACACACACGGCCTATTCCATCACAAATAGGTCGGATGGATCAACTGTATGCCGCGTATCGCACATTGTCAAAAAGTAATACAGTAGACCTTCTTTAACATGTGTTAAAAATAATAATAATAAAATAACAAGGACCTCGAGGTTAAATTAGCTGAGGGAATGGGGCATTTCGGTCATTTGACCGAAATGACCCATCCCATCACCTAATTTAACATCGACACAACTTCCCATCCAGTCACCCATCCGATGGCTGCTCTAGCCTGAGCACACTTAACTTGATAGTTTTCTTACATGAGCTACTGGTGGAACAGCTAGTCCTTGCTGATAGGAATGCCTCTTCGCATCCTTATGGCATATCTGGATGACCGCGTCCCACAATGGCCAATAGATGTTGTGTAGACAGAGCATATCACATACGTCTTATTAGAAGCAATCGTCTGCGTTATTATCGGTGTTCGCACACATTTCTGATTACAGACCTGTTTGCCGCGTATCACACACATCTTGTTATATTGAATTGTTTCTGTTCTCTTGCCTGATCACAAATAGTTCATCCGAGTGAACCGTATGCTGTACATCGCACACACATTGATCGGGCTGTCCGTTTCTTTTGTGTTGCCTAATCACAAACAGTTCATCCGAGTGAACCGTATGATGTACATCGCACACACCTTCATCTGGCTGCCCATTTCTTTTGTTCCTCCTCACCGCAAACAGTTAATTGAACTGAACCGTATGCCCTTCATCGCAAACGCAACTAAAACCTGAACCGTGTTTGATGCACCATCATCGCAAACGTTTTATACATTTCTGACGGTTTTCCTACACCACCTTTTGCGATCATTGCATCGCACACAGTTTCTCGAAGGGTCTCTGATCGTAGTGTCGCGTTAGCAGCATCCTGCAGTAGTGAAACTATGTTACAAATATATTCTCATTATTCTCGTCCTACTAACACTCAGCAAAGTTTGGTTACCTTAATCTTGGAGATGGAGATGGGCACCGCCGTGCTCGGCCTATGGCCGGCGCTTGGTGATGGCGGTGGCGCCTCCTTCTCCTCCTCTTGTGTTCCCTTCGTGGTGATGGCGGTGGCGCCTCCTTCTCCTCCTCTTGTGTGGCCTTCGTGGTGATGGTGATGGACGGAGAGGCCTCCCCCTAGATGACATGGGAGAGCCTCTTGGCGGCTGCATGGACTTGTGCGGAATGAGGATGATGATCCCGATAGCTAGGGTTAGAGCTCTTCTTATAGGAGGCCTCCTCGAGTCTCCTCCATTGATGTAGATTCCTCCCCTTCATCCAAGGGCTCTTGGTGAGTCGAATCCATGCCCAAAGGATACCATATCAGACAAGGATCTCGTAGGAACAAACCGGGACATAATCGGAGCAAGATCAGGAAAATTCTGGCCAATTCACGAAGTTGTCTCGAGATCATATGGGCGCTAAACGAGCGGCTACGGTCGTCTGGAAGGTTGTCTTCCGTTCTGGACTCCGGGAGCACTTTTGTATTTTGGTCGCCATTTCTTCATACGAACTTTGATTTTGATGTTCTTGGGCTTGTTGGATGCTAGCGAAAAGCCCGACGCGTTTATGGTGTTGGACATTCAATTTGGACAATTTAATAAATGTCAAATCATCAAATACTCCATATGGCCTCATCTGGTGCCTGGAACTTCTTCGGTTTGACTCTCAACTTGGTTCTTTTGATGTGCCAAGTCCATGAATATGCCAATACACCTACAAAGACCACAAAACAAAGAAAAACTAATAAAAACTAAATAAAAATAAAAGTTGTGCAACGAACTTGGTAAGACGAGTAAATACCGAAAACTATGCATTGAGGACATGTATAAGTGCTAGATGGAGATGTTATGAGGTTTTTTTGCTCTAGAATATACTCTAACAAGTATGCATAAAATCCACTCATCAACTTCCCCAAGCTTATACCTTGCTCGTCCTCGAGCAAGAAGGCTGATAAACCAAAGTTATCCATCTAGCTGATCAATAGGATTGCCGCCCATGGGCGTATCCTTGTCTTTTCTGCAAGCTATAAGCAAGATGGATCATATTTGAACAAGGTAGCACATGGTCAACTAGGTAACATATATACATTTTGATAAAATCCACGAGAGCTTCAATAAAAATTTCTATGCTCCTTGTCAAATTTTAATCTAGCATGAAAAATATACTTGGATCCTCTTACTTAAAAGATTGTTTATTATATTTGTTGTTTTTCTTTTTAACAAACTTGGACACAGAGAGTTGTCAAAAAGTCAAGATATAGAGTTTCTCATCACCTCCCACTAATGTTCTCAAGTGAAGGCCCTCAAGTACTTACTTCAATCGTTGTTTGCTGGAACTTTTGTTGCTGGGTGACGAGATCATGCCAAAGAAATGATCATGCATAAGGTCTCGCAATGGCTAATTTTGGGTAGTATGGACCAATATGTTGTCTTTTTCAAGCTCTTGTGATCAGTACCCTTTATTTACCACATACACACCATTCCAAGAGAAAGCTGAATAATATTTGATGCAATTTTGCCACTACGTGCGGTAACAAACTCATAGCCAAAATCTGAGCCGATACTCTGGTGGATCGTTCATTGGCCAGCAGAGTTCTCAGCATAACATCAAGAAAGGTGATGAAGCCACATTTACACACGTACACGTGCATAAAGTAGCAAGGCCATAGCACCGGCGAGAAGCTGAAGCGCCATGTAAAAATGCAAACATTGATTTTTGGCATAATCTCATTCACCTTTCAATTAACTTCCTCTAGATAATTTAATCCATAAGGGCTATTGAGTCTATTATATCAAACACCATGGGGTTGAGCCACTCCATAACTCTTTCTTTTAAAACAATTCTAACAATTGTCAAACTTTTATTCAACCATCATCATTGTCCCTTTTTTTGTAAAAGTAGAGATCATGGCAATGTCTTTCAGAGGATCACAAGATTGTTCTCAAGCTAAGGAAAAACTTGAACAAAGTCAATAAAAAAACTAAATTGGCAATATGGGGCCTAACTTGAGCAAGTGATTCTATATAGTACCGAGCAATCATACTGAAGCAATCATGTCAAACAGCGGTACACATGATTGCATAGTATCTATCAGACAAAGATCATTGCACAAAACTCTACACATGCAAAAATAACTTACCTAAGCTTAGAACTTTGCAAGAACTATCTCAAGAAAATTATGAAACGAAGAGAGAAAGTGTAGTTTATTAAAGGAGAGTATGAAACGTGGTTACTTCCCCAAGCTTAGATGTAAGCAAGGGTAATAAAACTGTTGCCATCGAAGTGCAAATGACCTCTCCCTTAATGGACATGGACCTACACTTTGTCAAACATTCATTTGATATGGCCTGGTGAAACCGAGCACATGTAGTTGAAAATTTTGTAGAATCGAAGCGACCAAGTGGCTTGTGTGGGTTTGCATACGGTTGGCACCATACCGTACATGTCACCACACTAGGTCCAAACCTCCGCGAAAATAACACACAAGATGAAAAGAACGCGGTTCGGTATACGAACGTGGTTCATATACCCAACCGTCCAAAAGAAATAAAAGAAACATGATGAACTACCAAGAACCTTTGGTTTAGAGGCTTCGGAGGTAAATAATAAACATTGAAGTGCAAATAGGCGGTTAAAATATAACCCACTGACCTCGGCTCGAAGAAATAAATGAGTTGAGCATTTTATTGCCTTGGTACAAGTGCACATATGACCGCTTGCGGTCATATGGTCCGCCGTCTTTTGCTCTGTCGTAATACACAGTGTTGATACCCAGACATACGAGTGCTTGCGTTCGTATGAAACACCGTCTTGCGCTCAGGATCTCGGGTCACTTCTGCCCAAGGGTAATATGAGCGTTCATATGAACGCACCCGCTCATATTGAACACCGTCGTTGGCTTTGCTGCTGATGTCTACTACGCAACCTTCTTCTTGTAGACGTTGTTGGGCCTCCAAGTGCAGAGGTTTGTAGGACAGTAGCAAATTTCCCTCAAGTGGATGACCTAAGGTTTATCAATCCGTGGGAGGCGTAGGATGAAGATGGTCTCTCTCTCAAGCAACCCTGCAACCAAATAACAAAGAGTATCTTGTGTCCCCAACACACCCAATACAATGGTAAATTATATAGGTGCACTAGTTCGGCGAAGAGATGGTGATACAAGTGCAATAGGGATAGTAGATATGGGTATTTGTAATCTGAAAATATAAAAACAGCAAGGTAACTAATGGTAAAAGTGAGCGTAAACAGTATTGCAATGCTAGGAAACAAGGCCTAGGGTTCATACTTTCAGTAGTGCAAGTTCTCTCAACAATAATAACATAATTGGATCATATGAATATCCCTGAACATGCAACAAAGAGTCACTCCAAAGTCATTAATAGCAGAGAACAAACGAAGAGATTATGGTAGGGTACGAAACCACCTCAAAGTTATCCTTTCTGCTCGATCTATTCAAGAGTCCATAGTAAAATAACATGAAGCTATTCTTTCGGTTCAATCTATCATAGAGTTCGTACCAAAATAACACCTTAAGACACAAATCAACCAAAACCCTAATGTCACCTAGATACTACATTGTCACCTCAAGTATCCGTGGGTATGATTATACGATATGCATCACACAATCTCAGATTCATCTATTCAACCAACACAAAAGTACATCAAAGAGTGCCCCAAAGTTTCTACCGGAGAGTCAAGACGAAAACGTGTGCCAACCCCTATGCATAGGTTCATGGGCGGAACCCGCAAGTTGATCACCAAAACATACATCAAGTGGATCACGTGATATCCCATTGTCACCACAGATAAGCACGGCAAGACATACATCAAGTGTTCTCAAATCCTTAAAGACTCAATCCGATAAGATAACTTCAAAGGGAAAACTCAATCCATTACAAGAGAGTAGAGGGGGAGAAACATCATAAGATCCAACTACAATAGCAAAGATCGCGATACATCAAGATCGTGCCAACTCAAGAACACGAGAGAGAGAGAGAGAGAGAGAGAGAGAGAGAGATCAAACACATAGCTACTGGTACATACCCTCATCCCCGAGGGTGAACTACTCCCTCCTCGTCATGGAGAGCACCGGGATGATGAAGATGGCAACCGGTGAGGGTTCCCCCCTCCGGCAGGGTGCCGGAACAGGGTCCCGATTGGTTTTTGATGGCTACAGAGGCTTGCGGCGGCAGAACTCCCGATCTATTCTGTTCCTCGATGGTTTTAGGGCATATGGAGATATATAGGTGAAAGAAGTCGGTCAGGGGAGCCACGAGGGGCCCACGAGGGTGGGGGCGTGCCTAGGGGGCAGGCGCGCCTCCCTACCTCGTGGCCACCTCGAAGCTTCCTTGACTTCAACTCCAAGTCTCCTAGATCACGTTCGTTCCAAAAATCACGCTCCGAAGGTTTCATTCCGTTTGGACTCCGTTTGATATTCCTTTTCTGCGAAACACTGAAATAAGGGGAAAAACATGAACTGGCACTGGGCTCTGGGTTAATAGGTTAGTCCCAAAAATAATATATAAGTGTTTAATAAAGCCCATAAACATCCAAAACAGATAATATAATAGCATGAATGCTTCATAAATTATAGATACGTTGGAGACGTATCAGCTGCCTCTAAACATTTTTGCTGTCTCCTCCCCCGCTTGATACGACCTCACTATATTTTCCTCTGATTCGTCTGGAACTTCGTTTTCTTTGAAAGTTCCCGCGGTGTTAGTTTCAGTGGGTTATATTTTAACCGACTGTTTGCACTTGAATGTTTATTATTTACCTAAGGAAGACGAAAATTGAGCAGACGAAAATTTTCACCTAAGGAAGACTTAAACCAAACCAACTTTAATACCAATTCATGCATGGTGCCAGTGCAAAACATATGAATGTAAACTAAATTCAAAAGACACAAAACTAATAAAAACTCCTACTTACTTCCAAGTTGCCTCCCGACAGCGCTTTCTTTAGAGCCATATAGCTAGGCTTTGATGCTCCATTTATTTTCTTCGACCAAGTTTGAGAGCACCTCATAGCAAATTTGGCTGAAGATGTCCCGCTTGCGATGCATCGGCATTATGTAGATGAACAAGTCTTTGCTCTCGAGCCAAAGTTGATGCACCGTATGGGATAAGCATCTCTCCTTGATTTTCTGTAGCAAGAGGGTTAGAGGATTATATTTAAACCTTAATTTTTTTTACCTTGGGTACTGTTGTGGGCAAACACTTCATAAAAAATAAGGAACAACCACAAAAGAAAATAAAATGAATAGGGAGAGATGGGCGCGAGAGCAACTAAGTGAGGGTAACCCCTTGCGGGAGCTTCTCAAGGGTCATTTTTGGTGGGCTGACAGCACGCCACTTGGCATGGTCTCAGCTGCCATCACGTTTGCGTGCTGGGCCCTTCCTCAAGTTTTTATTTTTGTAGGCGTTTGTGGGATTTAGATGGTTTTTTCAGCTTTTCGGTTTTCGCATGATTTTCTCTAGATTTTGAAGAATTAAAAAACATGCGTGAAAGAATGTTTGTTTTCCTTCCACGAGAGGCACATATTTGCCTCTCGTGAAGGCACAGATTTGGTTCCGCGAGAGACATAGTTGTGCCTCTAGGAAAAGGAAAAAATGCATGTTTTGCTTTCACGAGAGGCACATGTTTGCTTCTTACCGAGGCACAGATTTGCTTCCGCGTGAGGCACAACTCTACCTCTCAAAAAGGGAAATAATGCATTTTTTGCTTTCACGAGAGGCACAAATTTTCTTCTCGTGGAGGTGCCTCTCAGAAAGGGCAAAACGCGTTATAATTTTTTTTGCTTCCACAAGAGGCACAAATTTTCTTTTCGTGGAGGTGCCTCTCGGAAAGGAAAAAAATGTGTCTGTTTTCTGCTTCCACGAGAGACATAAGTTTGCTTCTTGTGGAGGCACACTTCCGCGAGAACACAAAATAGAGAGAAAAACGCTTTTCTACGAGAAGCATAAATTTTCTTCTGTGAGAAGCATTACTCCTCTTGTAAAGAGGAGAAATAAAAAAAATTGTTTTTGGCTATGATATTTTTTGTCATTTTTGGGGGTTTTGTGAAAACAACTTTGTCAAATATATTAAGATAGGATCTATTTTGAAGATCTCGAGGTGAGAAATCCAGCGGTGAAAACGGTTCAAAATTTGAACACACGGTTCAAGAGATGAAATGTTTTGAAAATTGAATTACGAAAAATGAAAAACTCCCAGACTGCCGTTTCACAGCCTCTGAGGGAGTGGAGTGACATTTCCAAGGGGTACCCCTTAACGAGTGATTTCAGATGGGCACCCACTCAAGTAGGGACCTCCGATTTGGCGACCTGCGCACCACATAGAGAGGAAACGCGCACCCCCCCCCCCCTTCCGCACGTGTTTTTTGGGCCGGCCCATGTCCGGGGTTGGACACCACTGTGTTTTCATATCGTTTTTTTATAATTTGGAATTTGAAAATAAATCAGAAATAGAAAAAGAACTATTGGGAAAACCATAAAATGTTCGTGAACTTTTAAATTATTCATGATTTTCAAAAATATCGGAGAAATCATAAAAGTTCACAAATTCAAAATTCTAGTGATTTTTAAACACAAGTTGAAATATTCAAAACATGTTCATGATTTCGAAAATATATTCAAAAATTGTATATTGAATTAATTTTGGGAAACTAAAAATGTTCATGTTATTTTTTAAAAAGGAAAATCCTAAAATGTTCACATATTTCAGAAATTATTCCAAAATTTCAAAAGAAGTTCTTAGATTGAAAAATGTTCTCAGATTGAAAAAATGGTCGTGAATTTCGAAAAATGATTTTACTAAATATATTTTGAATTTCCACAACAGATTCAAAAATAATAATATAAAAACCATTGAAATATTGCAAACACTTTCAAAACTTGATAAATATTAATCGGTTAAAAAATAATCCCTGACTCAAAGAAGTGTTCATGACTTTTAAACAAATATACATAATATAAAAAACATTGCAAACTTATAAACCACGTTCAAGATTACAAAAAAACTCAGGTATTTTAAAAATGTTCATAATTTCAAAACAAGTTAGCGATTTCAACAAAATCTCATGACTTCGAAAAATGTACGTAAATTAAAAAGAAAATGGAGAAAAATAAAGGAAAATGAAAAATAAAAAGAAGAAGAAAAATATGAAAAAAAAACATAAGAAAAATGAAAGACCAAAAATGCAAAAGAAAAAATGAAAACAGAAAAGGAAAAAAAATAAAGATAAAGGTATGAAAAACCATAAATAAAAACCTGTTCAAAGAAAGTTCGAGAAACTTTCCAAAACACAAGGAAAAAACATACCATCCCGGTCCGTACGCTTTATCAGCGTGAGAGGGTTCAATGGGCTAGCTCGCTGTACGGAGACCTACGCGCCAAATAGGAACCGCACTTTTGCCATGGCTGTTGCTGTGCTGCGCCTGAGCAAGATGTAGATGCTGGGCCGAGCGGCTCCGACCCGGATGAACAGTATATATTTAATAATATACGTGATTCTTTTAGGGGAATATTATACGAGAAATTGAATATAGTATTTTAAAAATAAAATTTAAATTCCCAAAATTCTGAAAACATTCGCACAAAACCAAAGTAATAATTAGAGCTTACATAAGGCATTTTCAGCCCAAATATGAAGTAAAATACTTATATTACTTTATAAAATTTATTTTGGGCTTTATATTTAGCGTGCTATAAATACCAAAAATATGAAGTAGTTATATTATCTCTTCCCTCATTTGTTCTATTTTAAATTGGATTTTATTTGAACATTTCAAAATTCAATTAAAATTTAAATGCATCCAATATACAAATGGGGATTTTGGGAAAGTCATTTTATTACCTCTCTGTTGAATATTAAACTAAACATTGAAAAGTTTTCAAATTATACTCAAAATCGAATAAGATCGTAACAAAACAGTCAAAATAATTTAATAATTTAATATTCCAGAACTTATTTTGAATGTTACGTCTGTGTTCAAACTTAATGTCCGGATGGGGCAGAGGGATTCTATGGACAAGCTATTAGCTATAAGATGTAGTGGGTATCTCGATCTAATAATATTATGGGCATACAACCTATGGAGAATTAACACATTCATATGCTCGGCATGAGCATGACGTATTTCATTATGTACCTTTGCACATGATATGTTACTTACCACACTTTTATGCCTAGGAGAGTTACACTGGTGAATCTATGAACCCCCAGTCCAATTTTAGCATAAGAATCACATTCCAACAACTTGTTAAAAGATACACTGATTAGATTCTAAATGAAAACAAAACTGGATACACTGGATATAAACTAAAAGAGGAACACAATGAATTAGATTCTAAACTGATTATATAGATTAATATTTTACCATGTTAAAAGATACAAACCTAATGTAGATAATATTTTATTAACAACATTGTCCTTGATTATGCCAGGAACATGGGGGCTGTTGTTTCTAGTTGCAAAGGAACCTCTGTCTCTCTCAATTAAATTATTGTCTTGCAGGAACACATTCCGTCTATCACCATGAATAGTGGTGACATCAGTCTTCTTATTCACTTGAATCTTGTAGTGGACATGTGCAAGGCTTCATAGGACAAGTTTATGGCATGAAATGTTGTTTACAACTTCTTTCATATCACATGATACATTCTGAAAAGATATCCATTACGATATTTAACTAATATTATTTTAGAGATTTAAAAAATTATATAGTTGTTTTCTATATATCACTCTTTATAGAAATCCTAATGCAATTTACTTCAAATCAATAATTTTTCTTTTGATGATTACTGCAATCCACACAATCATTCTTGTAAGTTGGAAAGAATGTCTAACAAATATTCATAAGCACAAACACATAAGTGACAACATATATACACAGTAAAAATGGAAATAAATACTAGCATCAAATTAAGAAGACGATATGATTGTTCTTACCTGTGCATCTCTTAATGACTCTTCTTAAGATCTCATTGTTTGCTTCCGAGGTCTGCTTTTTCGCAAAAGGCATCTAAACATAGGAACGGGACAATTTTTTCATCAGCTTACAAGTAACTAATATGTCAACAATTACCTTCGAACAAAAAATATCCATTTATTTCAATTTGACAATCTTCGATCATGTATTCCATTGTACTATCACCAATGATTGCAATCAGCATAAATGCATCACTTAATCACTTTTTGTGCAGCCACTTCATTCCACGCCTAAATAATGTACTACAATGTAAAAATTAATAACCATGTAATACTTGACCGCCGAACTAATCAGATCTTCCTTCAAAAGTCTGTAAACGGTACTTTATTTGTAGATTCGCTACAACACTTGATGACTTCGATGATGGTGCTACACTAGCATCAGGTCGCGAGCTTCGGGGTGAAAACCTAGATCTGGACCGAGCTGGTTATACCTGGAAATGGAGTTGTTTTTACGTCATTACCTTGTTAAATGCATTTCTTGGATATGCTCGGATTCATTCTTCAGGGTGAAAACCTAGATTCTTGCCTTGATGGTTGGATCCGGTGACGACGACGCTTGAGTGTCGCTCCCTTCTTGAAAGCGTTGCGGTTGACGAACTTTGTCGTTCGTGTGGTGTCATGATATGGCTGGTGTGAATATGGTCATTGTTGTAGTTTGCCGATCATGAATTTGATCATTTAGGACTTCTTCTCTTTTTGCTCGCCTATGCATAGCTTTGGTCTTATATGACTTTGTTATTGCCCGTGTGTTTTTGTGTGCGTGCATTAGTGTTGACTGTGTGCATCCTATCTATGCAGAGGCCAGATTTGTGCTCTTAAGGTATGTATTCTCTTGATACTCATTTTTGAGTAAAAAGATCCACCCTTTATCATTTTTTTAGATTATGATACAATCACCTAGGCACTCAAACCGGATTTGTGAGCAAGAAAAGCGAGGGAGGCAGACGGCGTGCCGCACGATGTATACTGGGGGTTGGGGCGCCACCCGGTGGTGCCTCTTGAGAGGAAGTTGGGCGGCGCCAGGTGGCAAGCGCCCATTCCATTTGCTTTGTTGCTATATTATGACACATGGACATGGCATGGAAGAAGTTGCAACAATAAATTTTGAAAGAACTAAACAAATGACAGTTAAATACAAAGATAGCATCTGAAACACAAAACACCGGAAGGCATGAGATAGAACCAGACAGGGATACAGTTCAACATACTCAAGAAGTAATGAATCACTATATGCTGCAAGATTCTGCAGTGATAAGAATTCAACACTCAGTTGTGACATTTACTGCTATACCAAAACAATAAGAACAGAATGACAGAAAAAGGGTATTCAAGCTGAATGTTGATACGTCTCCAACGTATCTATAATTTTTGATTGTTCCATGCTATTATATTATCTGTTTTGAATGTTTTATGTGCATTAATATGCTATTTTATATTATTTTTGGGACTAACTTATTAACCTAGATCCCAGTGCCAATTTCTATTTTTTTCCTTGTTATTGACTTCTACATAAAAGGAATATCAAACGGAGTCCAAACGGAATAAAACTTTACTATGAGTTTTCTTGTACGAGAAGACACCCAAAAGACTTGGGGAGAGGGTCAGAAGAGTTCCGAGGAGATGACAAGCCCTCGGGACGCGCCCCTGGCTTGTGGGCCCCTCAAGGGTCCTCTAACCCTAATTCCACCTCTATATATTCTCAAATATACCCCGAACATCAGAAGCGTCCACAAAAATACTTTTTCGCCACCGCAATCTTCTGTTCTCGTAAGATCCCATCTTGGGCCTTCTTCGGCGATCTTCCGTAGGGGGATTCGATCATGGAGGGCCTTTGCATCAACCTTGATGCCCTTCCGATGATGCTTGAGTAGTTTACCATAGACCTACGGGTCCATAGCTAGTAGCTAGATGGCTTCTTCTCTCTCTTTGTTCTTCAATACAATGTTCTCCTCGATGTTCTTGGAGATCTATTCGATGTAATCTTCTTTTGTGGTGCGTTTGTTGAGATCCGATGAATTGTGGATTTATGATCAGATTATCTATGAATATTATTTGAGTCTTCTCTGAACTCTTTTATGCATGATTAAGATATCTTTGTAATTCTCTTCGAACTATCGGTTTGGTTTGGCCAACTAGATTTGTTTTTCTTGCAATGAGAGAGGTGCTTTTGGGTTCAATCTTGCAATGTCCTCACACAGCGACAGAAGGGGTAGCGAGGCACGTATTGTATTGTTGCCATTAAGGATAAAAAGATGGGGTTTATATCATATTGCTTGATTTTATCCCTCTACATCTTGTCATCTTGCTTAAGGCGTTACTCCATTCTTATGAACTTAATACTCTAGATGCATGCTGGATAGCGGTCGATGTATGGAGTAATAGTAGTAGATGCAGGCAGGAGTCAGTCTACTTGTCATGGACATGATGCCTATATTCATGATCATTGCCTTAGATATCGTCATAATTATGTGCTTCTCTATCAATTACTCAATAGTAATTTGCTTACCCATCGTATGCTATCTTCAAAAGAGAAGCCTCTAGTGAAACCTATGGCCCCCGGGTCTATTTTCCATCATATATTTTCAGATCTATAACCCAAAAAACCCAAAAATATCTTGCTACAATTTATTTATATTTACTTTAGTTTTCTCTTTTATTTATCTTTTATACCTATCTCTATTAGATCTCACTCCTGTTCGTGGCCGTGAAGGGATTGACAACCCCTTTTTTGCATTGTGTGCAAGTGTTTGTTAGTTTGTGCAGGCACATATATTGGGGACTTGCTTGTGCCTCCTACTGGATTGATACCTTGGTTCTTAACTGAGGAAAATACTTATCTCTACTTTGTTGCATCACCCTTACCTCTTCAAGGGAAAAATCAACGCAAGCTCAGGAAGTAGCAAATGCTCAAATTGTAAAATCACCACAAAAATGTGATGAAAATGCCACTCAGTTCCATGAAAATCTTTGGCTACCAGTTGTTGACATGGGGGATTATGAGACATGTCCTGCAAAGCAACCATACAATTCAATAAGCCAGAAATTGTGTAGACATCAACTGGAGTAGAAAAACATGTTCTCAATGCTAGTTGGCAGAGGAAGACACTTTTCAGGATGTCTCCTAAGAACGGAGAACCCACCATGGGCAGTCGTATCTGAAGTTGTCAGTGTCTTGCAAAAAAGGAATGTATGATGCCTTTCTCGAGTTCTTGTGGCTCAGGACCCAAGCTTGTGAGCGCACCTTACTAATTAAGGGGCATCTCAGATATTGTAAAACATCTGAATAACCTTGTCGTTCTACCTTCTCTAGACATAGCAGATATATTTTAGAATTAAAAATATGCACAACTCACAGTTTCAACCCAAGGAATTCAATGTAAAAGAGCATAACAGATTCTAGAATAAATCATGGAGATCTGAAACTGAGAGCAAACCTTCAGTTGGAGCAGTAGTACAGCTGAGGAGAACATAGTACTGATAAAGCTTATGAATGTCATATGGTCCAATTCGGGTGATATTGATAAACTATGACACTTTAATTTCATACAAGAAAAATGCAACTGACTGTAGGAACCAAATTGCAGGACCAAACTCTCACCTGGTACCAAAAATGCAACTGACTGTAGGATTCAAGATAATTACAAGAGACAAATCGCAAGAGCAAAAATTTACACCAGAATATAAAAAAATGGTACCAATAGAGCCTACAATTATATAACAAAAACATAAGCAAATCATACCCATACTCCCCTTCTCTTCTTCTCGGTTTTATAGCATACCATGCTAATCAAATAGAGGCCACGCCTTTGATTTCAGCATCTTATCAAATTGTTGCAAAAGATTAGCTATCTATAGCACATAATCCATTCTATTAATCAACCCATACAAGTACGTTCTTACCATACAATAACAACTTCACTAAGCGATTCAAAGCTAACCTGGGACAATTTGCGGCAGTATAGACCATGTGTTGCTATGTGCATAGTACTTGTACGAATAGACACGATTCCAGAAATAAAAGAGAACATAGTACTTGTGCATTGCAGAATGGAACATGACGTGAACACGCTTACGTGAATGCCATTGTCTAAAACAGAACACACATACATCTTCTCCCAGCAAGGCGGAAAGGGCAAGAGAATAAAAGGGGGCAAGGGCGCATACCTTTTAGGTGGCGACGGTGTGATCCAAGGCGTCCACCAGTGCCTAGTTGTCCCACACAGCTTCCCGCCCTATCCCATCTCCTCTCTCACCAAGTTCGCATGGCTTCTTCCTGCAACCCACTTCGCCTTCCTACCAACAAAGAGGAAGAAAAGCGAAAGGTGCCTCCGCTTCAGTAATATCCGCCGCCGCCACAAGTCGAGCTAGAGGTGTGCACACTTCAAATAAGAAGAAATCAGGTGGTTGAGGAGCTCACCAAGATCCGAGAAAAATTCATGGGAGGGACGGGGCAAAAAGAAAGACACGTATTTGAACTCACCTTGTCTTCTTGCTTGGCATCGGCGGCGACCAAGGAATCTGCAAGCTGTTGCATCCTACTGCCTCTTCCATCTATGTGTACCGCGTGGCGAGGGGGCTTGGTGACGGCGATGACATCACAGATGGCTAGAAGATGAGGACGACGGTGACCGCGTCGTGGACTACTCTGCAACGGGAGAGAAGTTTACCTTGCCGCACCGCCCTCCTCTAGACACCTCATACACTGCTAGGCGGCGTTGCGGAGTCAACCCCTCCCCCTCCCCCTCTCTCTCGCCTCTCGCCTCCACCCCTGTCCCATCCCAGCAACAGGCACGGCGGTGATGTGGATTTGGCGAAGAAAGAGGCGGCGGTGGAGAAGCAGGGGAGGGGACAAGGGGCATGGGGCCTCGTAGAACACCTCCTCGAGCTCATCCACTTCTCAGATGAAAATAGGATAAGAAAAAATGGTTATGTCAGTAGTATTGAAAGCACCAGTTGAGGTATAAATTTTGTGATGATAATGCACAACAAATATTTATCCATACTCTATAACTCCAATGATTTCTTTGAGAACAAGCGAGCTGTCCCTAGAACAGAACTCTTGGAGTTGGATAATTCTCACATATTTAGTGATAATGAGGGAAGTAAGGAGCTGAATACATTATAATACAACATCATGACATCTAAAACATTTTAACTCTGTTTAGAGTCAAGAAAATTCTCAAGTGCAACTGAGAGTCGATACCAACAGCTTACCTATGATATGTACATGACTTTTACGAACAATGTATGCACAACAAGCTTACGCTTCATGGTTATATACAAACCCAGATAAGTCCATAACTATTGGACCTACAATATCATAAAACACAAAATATCCTTAGCGGTCAGCGCTCTAGCACTATGCAACCATAATCTTACACATCAAATTTAATTGTGAATCAAACTAAATTATCACTCCTACCAAATACAAGGAAGAAAATAGTTCACAACAAGTAAGATATAATATGTTGAGCACTATCCTGCAGATTAATAGTTTACAACAAACAAAATCTTGAATGTTTAGGAAATACTATGTGTTCTCTAAGAGTATCCGTTCAAAAGAAGAATAAACATACCTTTTCCCCAAACAATTTGTTTTTTTAGGAACTGGCAGGAGTGCACCGAATAATTTGTCCTGATATCTCATTCAGAATTTTAGCAACTTCATTATCTTTTAACATTGATGCTTTTCTAAGACGTATGAGATCCACTTCCACATCAGGATTGAATTGTTTTTTATTCAGTGTGTACTGATGTATTTTTAAAAGGTTAAAGCATATCTGTAGTCCTCACTATAGCCAGAAAGCTTTGCAGCCAACAATATAATAAGAAAACCATTCCTCAATCAGAAGTTGGAATGGCCAAAATTAACCTAGACCAAAGACTTATGTAAAGATAGTAATAAAGACAAAAACAAAACAATACGTTATCCTGATAGAAACAACAAGTTGTGGCAGTAAGAAATATTGAGCCAGATATATGTAAGTTTCAGTAAAAGGCTGCAACACATGTGTTACAAACTACGAAACAAATATGTGTAACAAAACATTATTTTTACCTTCTTCCTCCCTTTGCTCTTGGACCTCGGTGGTTCCATGATGACCTCGTCGTCGACTTGGTGCCCCTTCCGGAGCCCGTCGGTGCTTTGTCCCTTTTCATTTCCTTTTTTCGACCGTGACGGTTCCTTATGGAGCTTGCTGGCAACCTAGTGCTCGCCCCCCCGACCGATCGAACTTTCCAGCGCCAGGTGCTTGCCAGACCTCACCGGTCCCTTGTTGCTCGTCTCGCTCCTCGACGTGCCTGGAACTTCTTCATGTGCTTCTTTCTGGCCATCAAGATCCATCACGACTGGCAGCGGAGAAATATTGCATCAATATTACCTAACACGAATAAACAAACCAACCTTCATTTGCAAGCTCCAAGTCCCAAGTACACCAAATAACACAGAGAAATATGTATTCCTCACCAAACATAAAGCATCAACATACAAGAGAATGGTTGGAAAGTCTGTAAAGGGACTTGTTTGGAATGCACCGGATCTACACAAGCAGCAAAACTAAACGGATTAGCCATTTCAGATGTTACCCAGATGCAGAGAATAGTTAGAAAACTACGCCGGTTGACTACATATTTTTGTTGTTCCATCAAATCAGAAAAACATCGAATGTATCCCACTGAAGTTCAGTATTTGGCTAGTGCAAAACTACAAATAAAATAATTGCATACAGAAAGCATACATCATCATTAAAAAGGGGGAAATAGCACTACTACTTCTGCAGACAACAGATTTATGGCCAAACCATTGCAAAGGTAGCACTCTCCAAGAAAACGGGGAAAACGCTCAACAAAGAGGTTACTTCGCGTGAAGAAAAAGTACAACACACCTCAACAATCACTAAAGCAATTTTTTGCTGGCCTGCTCAAATAGCAGTGTACTAAACGCCGCAAAACTAAATCTAGCTGAAATTCAGAACTAAAAACCAAGAGAATTTACAGCCTCGGCCATATCCTAATTACTGAAGTTCAGAACTAACACAAATGGATAAACATGTCTATAGATTTGCATGGAAAATGTAAGCAGAACACCTTATACTTCTAATCTCTGTATGGAAGCGCATGATAAAATCAACACCACCTACAAGTCAAACTGGGCGTGCCTTATCCATATGCTGCACCAGGCTCTGCATCTCCAACCTCAACCACAATACAATGTCTCCAAGGAAAAAAGGACCATCCTACTTCTATAAGTTTGCCCATGAAAATAATACAATTTTTATAGTTTAGCACAAGGAGAGAGGAGCAGGGAAATACCAGTGGCGGCAGCGGTGGTGGTGTGATCTTGGCGGAGAATACCCCGGCGGCCGCGCATGGTTGGAGTCAAGGTGCGGCAGCGGGAGTCGGGCGCTGCACGCAACTAGAGTCGATATGCGGCGGAGGAGGGAATCTAAGGGACGGCGGCAGTGTCGCTTCAATGACATCAAATCCAGCGGCTAGTTTCGCAAGCCCCCGCGTCGCTCCTCTCGAGGCGGCTCAGGCGGCACCGTAAGCCAGCCGCCGCCGGTTCCCCTCCCCCCATCTCTTCCCCTCGCCGTCACCTGAGAAGGCCGCCGGGAAATCTCGCTGCGCTTTCGAGGAGGGTGGCGGTGAGGCGTTCTCTCTCCAGCCCAGGCGGGTGGTGCGGGAAGCCAGCGCGTGGAGTGTTCATGGCGGCTGGTGCGGGGGGCTCTTGCAAGTCCGGCACGCTGGTGGTAAGGGATGCAGCGTACGGCGGCGGATCCGACGAGCAGTAGGTGCTCCGCTGGTGTAGCGCGGTAGCTGGGCGTCGGCGTGGCTTCGGCCCTGTGGGGATCTGATCTGGCCGGCCTGTCCCCGATCTGCGGGCTGGTGGCGAGGCGGGGCGCTTCGTCTGGGGCGCGCGAAGAAGCGCCGATGGAGGCGACGGGCACGGGCGGGCCCGCGGAGGCGCTCGTCGGAGTGGCTGCGACATGGCTCGGCGGCCAGATCGGGGTGCCACGTGCGGATGGTGCTCTAGCGTTGCTCCCGCGCGGATCTGCGGCGTGCAGGTCGCGGGAGGCACGCGTGGGGCTCCGGGATGCCCGGATCTTGCGCGTAGGAGGCGTGCGGGGTGGGAAGGCTCTAGGCAGCGTGGATCTGGCGTGGTGGCGCGTGGTGACCACGGCCAGTTCATGAGTGCGGGCGGTGCTGGAGCAGAGAGGCTCCGGCCGTGGTTTGGATGCGGGGTGTAGGACCCGTTCTGGTCTCTGCAGGCCCGTCGTCAGGGAGGTTTGGTGGTGTCCCTACATAACAATGGTGCGCTTGCTGTGTGTGGGGTGCACGGCCCAATGGAGGCACGGATCGTCCTCGGCCTGCTGCGTGGGAGTGGCTGCCCGGGGTGAAAGCCTGGCCGGTGCTGGCCTGCCGGCGGCGACGGCGCCTGTGGGCGTCACTATCCTCCTTGGAGGTGTCGTCGGGAGTCTCACAGCTAGATCTCCCGAATCAAGTACTTCGGGTGAAAACCCAGATCCTACTACAGGGTCGGGCGGTGGCGTCGTCTTCGACGTCGTTCCCCTCTTTAGGGCGCCGTCTTGAAGACTTTGATCCCAGTGGTGCTTCCTATGGCTGGACATGCACGGTGGCTTCTGTGGCAACGATGACGGCGTGAGCAATGCTGGAGGTGTGGCCCTGGTCGTGGTAGTCGGCTCTTCTTCTCCGGCGTGTCCGAGGGAGTGCCTCGACCGTCTGTTGTTGTGAAGTCGGCAGCGGTGGGGGCGGTGGTAGAGCGATGACACGTGATGTGGTTCGTTCGGTGATCCTCCGTGACGCCACTCCTGCCCAGTTTCCTTAGTAGTTCACCGTCGGAGTCGGAGCTGCGCTGCCTAGTATGGTTTGTGTGGAGTGTTGTGTTGCAGCTATTAGGGCTGCTGTTTTTCTTTTTTGTCTTTGATCTTCGGATCCTCTGGTCCTAGGACCTTCACCACCTTGTTCTTTTCCATTGCTTCCTGCTATTATCAATGAATGTCAGCGATGCTGGATCTTTCAAAAAAAATCCAACGGCTACCGCATCAGCAGCTCGAGCTGGAACGTACATGCGCATGGCACAATGAAAAGCAACCAATCAATATCACTGGTTGCAACACAAGACGAAGGGTGGATGGCGGGGAGGGAGGGATCAACAATGAGACAACATATTCTTTGAGGGTTTCTGCTGAAGAAACTGACTTGTGACACGAGAGTGAGGAGTAGCGCGCCAGTATATCTTGAAGGCGGCGGCGCGAGAGAGGAAGAGGTGGCGGACGTTGATGCAAGGCTAGGCGGCGGGGGTTGCATGCCGAACCAGCCGCCACCACAGTGTTCCTGCCTTTCTAATGGACGAGCGACAGATCTGGTCGACGATGGTGCTTCTCCCGCTGTCGTCGCCTCTCAGGCTCTTTCTGGCGACGCCAAACGGAACGAGCAGAGGAAGTGGGCTGTGTTGGCGTGTGGAAAGAGAGAAGGTTTGCATGCGAGGGGAGAATGCGAGAGGCAGTTGGACCCACCCACGATGCATAAGACGAGTACCAATGGGAGGCCACGAAGACCAACCAATACAGCTCAGCTCAATCGCTGTAGAAATCTGACGTGGCTATAACGAGAGCTCACTCTTTGCGCATAGCTTAATGTGTTTCATTTATTGTTTACTGTTAGCGCGTTAGTCAATCCTCAGTTAGGGCATCTCAAACGTGACTCTCACAAACTGGGCATCGCGTCCATCTGTGAATTGAAGATCAGTCCGCGTATATTGATGTGAGAGCCAACCATTCAAAGCTAGCCGCATATATCTGCCCTAAATTTTCTTTTTAAAGTCTGCTTACATCCGCATGCTTAAAATAGTCGCATATCTAGTTTCAGTTTAGCTACAAAGTGTTTAAATGCAGCAGTAGTTCTAATTTAAATATTATACTCTAACAATGTTGTCCCCTTTAACCGCACATAGATGCTCAATCAGATTGTTCTTCAGTTGCTCAGGAGTTGTCTAATGCCGAATTTGGTGCGTTTGAACTAACTCATCAAATGTAATCGGATTCTGGTCTGGAAGTTCGATAGGATCACCCATGTTCTCAAATTTAAGACCTACAATAGCATATCCTCACCCTCATCCTCGACGATCATGTTGTGCATGATCACACAACATGCCATCACCTCTCACAAGGTATCCGGATCCCATTGTTTAGCAGGTCCACAAAAACAACAAAACGTGCCTGCAAAACTCCAAATGCCCTCTCAACATGTACATTCTTTCTTGCCGCTTTGTGTTTTGAGGAATAGTGAGACTTTTTCTGGCCAACTAGGTCAGATATGGTCTTGACAAAGCTATCCCACGGAAGATAAATACCGTCAACCGGATAGTAGTGCTAGCGCATGTTGTATTCATGCCCATTCACAGTATAGTGGCAAGAGGAGCTTTCCCTTTAATCAGGCTGGCAAACAATTGTGGTTGCTGCAGCACATTGATGTCACTATGAGACCTGGGCATACCAAATCCAAATATCATGTGATGCAACTGCTACAAGAATGATGGTGGGCTTCTTAACATGACCTGATATTGCCCTTGTAGAGCATTTGGATAGTTCTTCCATCTCCAATGCATGCAGTCAAGAGATCCGAGCAAACATGGGCACCCTCTTGCTTCAGACATTGCCAAGATCCTATCGGTGTTTGCCATAGTGGGTTCTCTTTGATACTGAGGTCCAGACACCGAGACAAACGCAGTAGCAAATCTTACCATGACATCTCTGCATGTGCTCTCACACATCCGTAGGTATTCGTCCCACGAATCAACGCCCGTGTAATATACAAGCATCTGCAGTGCAGGCGTGCACTTCTGCTAAACAGAACCCAATCCTTCCCATGACATACTTCTTCAAGATGAAGCGGTCATCAAAGGAACAAATGCCATTGTAGAGACGATCGAAGACATTTTTTTGCATCCGGAAGCGGCGATGAAAATTATTAGAGAATAGGGCATCTGGGCCAAAGCAGTAATCCATAGGCTTGAAATGGTTGCACGCCCTATTACGGTAGAACACTTGATGACCCTTGATCGATTCCTTGAAATTGAGAACATGCTCTTCCGCATGCTCTGCATCTGCAAGGACCGCATCCATCATCGTCGTCTCATCCGTGTAGTCCTCCTCGTCGAATGAGCCATCGAACGATCAACAAGTGCTCGTACATGTACTCCATATCTGAATCCATTGTTTCAGAGAAGAAGGGACAAAAAACGGATGCAGAGAAAGATGGGAGGATGGACGCGCGGGGTCTGGGAAGGGTTTTAAGCGGGCCGGTTGTGTCGAAGTTCAACGTGGCTGCTGTCCGGATTCCCGCAACCCCCCCCCCTCCCTAGTTTGTTCTGACTTTGCGGGAAATATGCATCTGGACTGGTTGGCAGACCGATACAGTCCCGCGTTGGATGGCTAAATACGTCCGGACCACACCATCCACACGTTTACGGTCTGTTCGAGGGTCCGCTTTGGAGATGCCCTTATTGCTACAGAAACCTAATAATTATAAGAATCAGTCCAAAATTTCTAGAAGTTATGACATGAACATAGTAATTTAGAGGGTGGTATATAGTACATTGTATTTCTAGTTATTTTATGTACTCCCTCCATTCTATAATGTAGTGCACACACACTTTTTGAGATTTCGCTTTGACTATAAATTTAACCAACATGAGCGACTACGGCGGGAGCATGACAAATATTTTTGAATTTGTATTCGGAAGAAGTTTTCAAATGTATAATTTTTCAGTAAAATAATTTATGTATTATTGTCTAATTTATGATCAAAGTTGAATCCCAAAAGTGTGAGCACACTACAGTATGGAATGAAGGGAGTAAAGCATTGTACTGTATATACATAAGAACAAAGAAATATATTTGTAAGTTCGTTGGTCCAAAGCTTACGACCGCTTCGTAAGTTTATTGGGATAAAGGTCCCAACATGTCGAACACCAAATTGTATTGTTTTAACAGTAGCTCTACGTCCACATGTCCAAAAAAAGTAAATGAGAAAACATTTTTTATGCTGGAACTGGTGTCCATAAGTGGTGGCGAATCTAGGAAGAAAATGAACGGTAGGCTCAACTTCGGTACAAGGGCTGGAACCGGGAAGCAACAGGCTAGACACTAGAAATTAGGCTGAGATGGGCTAGGAACTAGTAGTAAATTTTTTTTTTCAATTTTAGAGGGCATGCTTGAGCCTATTGAAGCATGTCCGGTAGAATCACCACTATCCACAAGAGCATACACATTGACAACTCCCATATAAAATCATAAGCTTCTTTCGACAACTGAACCTCATATCTTGTTTGTACATCCAATTTTTTTAAATCATATAGAGCTTCTTCCTATCTTCTTTAGTGGTATTAGGTGACCCCATGAATTGTAACCCGGAAGTATGCTCGACCCCCGCATCACCCTCCTCTGGCGACTTGGGGGGAACCCTAGCCGCCGCCCTAACAGCCATCTCCCTGCCTTCCCTCGCATCTCCGCCGTTAGAGGGCTGGCTGACGAAGCCATCCCGGACCCCATGAAGGTGTTGGCGGGGTAGATCTGGCACCTCTCGCGCTACTTGTCCAGCTTGCGTCAGGACGACGACCCCCCTGATGACCCACAAGTATAGAGGATCAATCGTTGTCCTTTCGATAAGTAAGAGTTTCGAATCCAAGAAGGAGCAGAAGGAAATGATAAGCGCTTTTCAGCAAGGTATTCTCTGCAAGTACTGAAAATAGTGGTAACAGATAGTTTGATAGTAAGGCAATTCATAACAAGTAACAAGTAGCAATAGTAACAAACGTGCACCAAGGTGGCCTAATCCTTTTTATAGCAAAGGACAAGCCGTAACGGTCTCTTATAATAAGCAAAGCGTTCTCAAGGACACATGGGAATTCATCTAGTTACTTTCGTCATGTTTATTTGATTCATGTTCGCTACTTTGATAATTTGATATATGGGTGGACTGGTGCTTGGGTGTTTTTCTTACTTGAACAAGCCTCCCACTTATGATTACCCCCTCTCACAAGCATCCACAACTACAAAAGAAGAATTAAGATAAATCTAATCATAACATGAAACATATGGATCCAAATCAACCCCTTATGGAATAACACATAAACTAGGGTTTAAGATTCTTCACTGTAGCAACCCATCATCTACTTATTACTCCACAATGCCTTCCCTTAGGCCCAAGTATGGTGAAGTGTCATGTAGTCGAGGTTCACATGACACCACTAAAGGAAGCAACAACATACATATCATCAAAATATCGAACGAATACCAAATTCGCATGATTGCTTATAACAAGACTTCTCTCATGTCCTCAAGAACAAAAGTAACAACTCACAAATCATATTCATGTTCAAGATCAGAGGGGTGTTGAATATCGTTAAGGATCTGAACATATAATCTTCCACCAAAGAAACCAACTAGCATGAGTCAACTATGAGATGTAATCAAAACTACAAGCAACCCACATGTATCAATCTGAGGTTTTGAGACAAAGATTGAATACAAGAGATGGACTAGGGTTTGAGATGAGATGGTGCTGATGAAGATTGGTCCTCATTGATGAGAGGATCGTTGGTGATGTCGAAGGCTTTGATTTCCACCTCACAGAGGGAAGTACTGTTGGGGATAGTATTTCAAAATTTCCCTACCATCACGCAAGATCTATCTAGGAGAAGCATAGCAACGAGCGGGGAGAGTGTGTCCACGTACCCTCGTAGACCAAAAGTGGAAGCATTTTATCAACACCGTTGATGTAGTCGTACGTCTTCACGATCCGGCCGATCCTAGCACTGAACTATCACAACCCTAGATCAACCCTTGTTTGTCCTTGCTTGATCATCATGTTGCATCATGTTTAAATTTTATTTAAACTTGAAATGTGGATTTGATAAACCCTAGCACTAAATCAATTCAACTAGGTTAAAATAAAATCATTTTCAATGAACCCAAAATGCCCTTCATAAATGTTCGTCCTTTTTGAATTGGTCTAGAACCTCTGCCAAAAATGGTGCACACTTTTCTAGGACACTCTGGATTCTTGTAAATCATAAGGTATTTGAATTTGGGCATTTAAATGCTATAATTATTTTAAATGCTCAAATAATTCTGGAAACAGTTGAGGGCTGTTGTAAATATTTCAAAAGGTGCCCACAAATATTTCCAAGAGTTTAAAAAATGGTTTAGTATTATTACTAAATCAAAAACAGAAAAATAAATTAGAAAAGAAAAATAGAAAGCAGAGAGAGAGAGAGGGACTTACCTGGCCTTACCTATGCAGCCTAACAAGGCCAGACCACCAGCGCCGTCGTCCTCCTGGCGCCAGTCGGCTGCGCGTGTGACCGACGCACGGGCACGGGCAGAGCGCCACGCCACCAGCTCACCTGCCTGCCTCCCTTGCCAACGCGACGCCGTGTTGCTTCTCCTCAGCATCGTCTGGATCGAGCTGAGCCCCTCACTTTCCCCTGGCTCTCTCCCTCGCCCTCTCCTCGTCATGGTCTTAAGCCATTTCGCGGAATCTGGGCTCATCATCGCTTCCTCATAGTTCGTAGGTTCGTCATGGTCTAGTAACATGATTTCCAGAACAGTATTACCGTACCACTCTGGTGCGAAACGTACTCTGGTTGACCTACGAGGTTTGGTAGTAACTTGATCTGAAGTTTCATAATCATCATTATTAGCTTCCTCACTGATTGGTGTAGGAATCACTGAAACTGATTTATGTGATGAATTACTTTCCAATTCGGGAGAAGGTACAATTACCTCATCAAGTTCTACTTTCCTCCCACTCACTTCTTTCGAGAGAAACTTCTTCTCTAGAAAGGATCCATTCTTAGCAACGAATATCTTGCCTTCAGATCTGTAATAGAAGGTGTACCCAACAGTCTCCTTTGGGTATCCTATGAAGACACATTTTTTTGATTTGGATTTGAGCTTATCAGGTTGAAGCTTTTTCACATAAGCATCACAGCCCCAAATTTTAAGAAACGACAGCTTAGGTTTCTTGCCAAACCATAGTTCATACAGTGTCTTCTCAACGGATTTAGATGGTGCCCTATTTATCATGAATGCAGCTGTCTCTAATGCATAACCCCAAAACAATAATGGTAAATCAGTAAGAGACATCATAAATCACACCATATCTAATAAAGTGTGGTTACGATGTTCGGACACACCATTACGTTGTGGTGTTCCAAGTGGCGTGAGTTGCGAAACTATTCCACATTGTTTCAAATGAAGACCAAACTCATAACTCAAATATTCACCTCCACGATCAGATCGTAGAAACTTTATTTTCTTGTTACGATGATTTTCCACTTCACTCCGAAATTCTTTGAACTTTTCAAATGTTTCAGACTTATGTTTCATGAGGTTGATATACCCATATCTGCTCAAATCATCTGTGAAGGTCAGAAAATAGCTATACCTGCCGCGAGCCTCAACACTTATCGGACCTCATACATCAGTATGTATTATTTCCGATAAGTCAGTTGCTCGCTCATTGTTCCAGAGAACGGAGTATTAGTCATCTTGCCCATGAGGCATGGTTCACAAGCATCAAGTGATTCCAAAAACCCATCAGCATGGAGTTTCTTCATGCGCTTTACACCAATATGACTGCTACCTCTTGAGCATGCGTTGGTTTTCCCTTGAAGAGGAAAGGGTGATGCAGCAAAGTAGCATAAGTATTTCCCTTAGTTTTGAGAACCAAGGTATCAATCCAGTAGGAGACAACGCACACGTCACCTAGTACCTGCACAAACAATCAAGAACCTTGCAACCAACGCGATAAAGGGGTTGTATCCCTTCATTGTCACTCGCAAAAGTGAGATCTAATAGAGATAGTAAAGTAAATATTTTTTGTATTTTTGTTGTATAGATTGGAAAGTAAAGATTGCAAAATAAAAGAACGGCGACATAAATTGGCAAGTTAAAGGGAAACTAATATGATGTAAAATAGACCCGGGGGCCATAGGTTTCACTAGTGGCTTCTCTCAAGATAGCATGTATTACAGTGGGTGAACAAATTATTGCCGAGCAATTGATAGAAAAGCGCATAGTTATGAAGATATCTAAGGCAATGATCATGAATATAGGCATCACGTCCGTGTCAAGTAGACTGAAACGATTCTGCATCTACTACTATAACTCCACACATCGACCGCTATCCAGCATGCATCTAGAGTATTAAGTTCATAAGAACAAGTAATGCATTAAGCAAGATGACATGATGTAGAGGGATAAACTCAAGCAATATGATATAAACCCCATCTTTTTATCCTCGATGGCAACAATACAATACCTGCCTGCTGCCCCTACTGTCACTGGGAAAGGACACCGCAAGATTGAACCCAAAGCTAAGCACTTCTCCCATTGCAAGAAAGATCAATCTAGTAGGCCAAACTAAACCGATAATTCAAAGAGACTTGCAAAGATATCAAATCATGCATATAAGAATTCAGAGAAGAACCAAATAATATTCATAGATAAACTTGTTCATAAATCCACATTCATCGGATCTCGGCAAACACACCCCAAAAGAGTATTACATCGAATAGATCTCCAAGAACATCGAGGAGAACTTTGTATTCAGAATCAAAGAGGGAAAAGAAGCCATCTAGCTAATAACTATGGACCCGAAGGTCTGTGTTAAACTACTCACGCTTCATCGAAGAGGCAATGGTGTTGATGTAGAAGCCCTCCGTGATCGATTCCCCCTCCGGCAGATTGCTGGAAAAGGCCCCAAGATGGGATCTCACGGGTACAGAAGGTTGCGGCGGTGGAAAAGTGGTTTCGTGGCTCCCCTTGATGTTTCTAGGGTATAAGAGTATACATAGGCGGAAGAAGTACGTCGGTGGAGCTACAAGGGGCCCACGAGGGTGGGGGGTGCGCCTACCCCCCCTGGGCGCGCCCTCCTACCTCGTGGAGACCTCATGGCATTTCTGACTCCAACTCCAAGTCTTCTGGTTTGCTTTCGGTCCAAGAAAGGTCATCGCGAAGGTTTCATTCCGTTTGGACTCCGTTTGGTATTCCTTTTCTGCAAAACTCTAAAATAGGCAAAAAAAAAGAAACTGCCACTGGGCCTCCGGTTAATAGGTTAGTCCCAAAAATAATATAAAAGAGCATATTAAAGCCCATTAAACATCCAAAATAGATAATATAATAGCATGGAACAATCAAAAATTATAGATACGTTGGAGACGTATCAAGCATCCCCAAGCTTAATTCATGCTCGTCCTCGAGTAGGTAAATGATAAAAACAGAATTTTTGATGTGGAATGCTACCTAACATAATTATCAATGTATTTTTCTTTATTGTGGCATGAATGTTCAGATCCGAAAGATTCAAGACAAAAGATTAATATTGACATAAAAATAAAAATACTTCAAGCATACTAACAAAGAAATCATGTCTTGTCAAAATAACATGGCCAAAGAAAGTTATCCCTAAAAAATCATATAGTCTGGCTATGCTCTATCTTCATCACACAAAGTATTTAATCATGCATAACCCCGATGACAAGCCAAGCAATTGTTTCATACTTTTGATGTTCTCAAACTTTTTCAATCTTCACGCAATACATGAGTGTGAGCCATGGACATAGCACGATAGGTGGAATAGAATGGTGGTTGTGGAGAAGACAAAAAGGAGAAGATAGTCTCACATCAACTATGCATATCAACGGGCTATGAAGATGCCCATCAATAGATGTCAATGTGAGTGAGTAGGGATTGCCATGCAACGGATGCACTAGAGCTATAAGTGTATGAAAGCTAAACAAAAGAAACTAAGTGGGTGTGCATCCAACTCGCTTGCTCACGAAGACCTAGGGCAATTTGAGGAACCCCATCATTGGAATATACAAGCCAAGTTCTATAATGAAAAATTCCCACTAGTATATGAAAATGATATCATAGGAGACTCTCTATCATGAAGATTACGGTGCTACTTTGAAGCACAAGTGTGGTAACAGGATAGTAGCATTGTCCCTTCTCTCTTTTTCTCTCATTTTTTATTTTTTTATTTGGGCCTTTTTCCTTTTTTTATGGCCTCTTTTTTTCTCCTTTTTTTGTCCGGAGTCTCATCTCGACTTGTGGGGGAATCATAGTCTCCATCATACTTTCCTCACATGGGACAATGCTCTAATAATAAAGATCATCACACTTTTATTTACTTACAACTCAAGAATTACAACCGATACTTAGAACAAAATATGACTCTATATGAATGCCTCTGGTGGTGTATCGGGATGTGCAATGAATCAAGAGTGACATGTATGAAAAAATTATGAAAGGTGGCTTTGCCACAAATACGATGTCAACTAGATGATCATGCAAAGCAATATGACAATGATGGAGCGTGTCAATAAATGGAACGGTGGAAAGTTGCATGGCAATATATCTCGGAATGGCTATGGAAATGCCATAATAGGTAGGTATGGTGGCTGTTTTGAGGAAGAGATATGGTGGGTGTATGATACCGGTGAAAATTTTGCGGTATTAGAGAGGCTAGCAATGGTGGAAGGGTGAGAGTGCGTATAATCCATGGACTCAACATTAGTCATAAAGAACTCACATACTTATTGCAAAAATCTATTAGTTATCAAAACAAAGTACTACACGCATGCTCCTAGGGGGATAGATTGGTAGGAAAAGACCATCGCTCGTCCCCGACCGCCACTCATAAGGAAGACAATCAATAAATAAATCATGCTCCGACTTCATCACATAACAGTTCACCATACGTTCATGCTACGGGAATCACAAACTTTAACACAAGTATCTCTCAAATTCACAACTACTCTACTAGCATGACTCTAATATCACCATCCTCATATCTCAAAACAATCATAAAGAATCAAACTTATCATAGTATTCAATGCACTTTATATAAAAGTTTTTATTATACCCATCTTGGATGCCCATCATATTAGGACTAGTTTTATAGCCAAAGCAAATTACCACGCTGTCCTAAAAGACTCTCAAAATAATATAAGTTAAGTATGAGAGATCAATAGTTTCTATAAAATAAAACCATCACCGTGCTTTAAAAAGATATAAGTGAAGCACTAGAGCAAAATTATCTAGCTCAAAAGATATTAGTGAAGCACATAGAGTATTCTAAAAAATTTCGATTCATGTGTGTCTCTCCCAAAAGGTGTGTACATCAATTATGGTTGTGGTAAACTAAAAATCAAAGACACAAATCATACAAGACGCTCCAAGCAAAACACATATCATGTGGTGAATAAAAATATAGCCTCAAGTAAAGTTACCGATAGAGCGAAGATTTAAAGAGGGATGCCTTCAGGGCATCCCCAAGCTTAAACTTTGGTTGTCCTTGAATTTTACCTTCGGGTTCCTTGGGCATCCCCAATCTTAGGCTCTTGCCACTCCTTATTCCAAAATCCATCAAATCTTTACCCAAAAACTTGAAAACTTCACAACACAAAACTTCAACAGAAAATCTCATGAGCTCCGTTAGTATAAGAAAATAAACCACCACTTTAAGTTACTGTAATGAAATCATTATTTATTTATATTGGTGTTAAACCTACTATATTCCAACTTCTCTATGGTTCATACCCCCCGATACTACTCATAGATTCATCAAAATAACCAATCAACACACGAAAAACAGAATCTGTCAAAAACAGAACAGTCTGTAGCAATCTGTATCATTCGAATACTTCTTTAAGTCCACAAATTCTGAAATAAATTGGTGGGCGTGAGTAATTTGTCTATTAATCATCTTAAAAAAATAATCAACCTAAAATCACTCTCCAATAAAACCTGACATCTAATCTCGTGAGCGCAAAAGTTTCTGTTTTTTACATCAAGATCGCAAAGACTTCACCCAAGTCTTCCCAAAGGTTATACTTGGCACAAACACTAATTAAATCATAAAACCACATCTAAACATAAGCTAGATGAATTATATATTAATAAACAGGAGCAAAACTCAAAGAACAAAAATAAATTTGGGTTGCCTCCCAACAAGCGCTATCGTTTAACGCCCCTAGCTAGGCATTGATAATTTTAATGATGCTCACATCAAAGACAAGAATTAATGCACAAAGAGAGCATCATAGAACACGTGATAAACACATCTAAGTCTAACATATTTCCTATGCATAGGCATTTTATAAGCAAACAAATTATCATAGCAAGCAAAAATTAGCATATGCAAGGAAGAAGAAAGAGACGATAGCGATCTCAACATGACGAGAGGTAATTTAGTAAGATAAAAATTTCTACAACCATATTTTCCTCTCTCATAATAATTACATGTAGGATCATAGGCAAATTCAACAAAATAGTGGGGCTATCATTAACTAAAGTCATGACCTCTTCAAACCCACTTTTGTCAAAAGTTTCATAAGATTGAACATTCTCCAAATATGTGGACACTCTTCCAAACCCACTTTCGATATTATTGCAAATATTATTATCATTCTTATATTCATCATGGGGCTTAAATAAATTTTCAAGATCATAAGAAGAATCACCCCAATCATGATCACTGCAACAAGTAGTAGACATAGCAATCTTAGCATCCCCAAGCTTAGGGTTTTGCATATCATTGACATAATTGACATTAATAGAATTTATAATAACATCATCGCAATCAAGCTTTTTATTCAAAGATCTATCGTGAATCACTTCATAAAATACTTCATCACAATTTTCAGATTCATGAATTTCAAGTAAAACTTCATAAAGATAATCTAGTGCACAAAACTCCCTAGCAGTTGGTTCATCATAATTGGATCTCTTAAAAGGATTAGCAAGTGGATAAGGATCCATAAAATTTTAGCAAGCAAAAATGCAAGCAAAAAGAAGGCACGTGGTAACACAAGATCGAACGGAAGAAGGGCGAACGAAAAGGAAAATCTTTTCAAAAATCATTTTAGAAGTGGGGGGGGAGGAAAGCGAGAGGCGAATGGCAAATAATGTAATGCGAGGGAGAAGAGTTTATGATGGGTAATTGGTATGTCTTGACTTTGCATAGATCTCCCCGGCAACGGTGTCGGTGTACAAAAGTAGGGGCTCTCCTTTTGACCCCTTTACTTGTGCGCGGGCAGTCAGAGCCTCCCGCTGTGGCCGCACATAACAGGGCAGGGAAAGGGAAGCCGGAGAGAAGCCGAAGGCATAAGACGAACAAAGCAACGACAAGGACCAAGGCCACAAAGATCAGATGGACGAAGCAGGTTTCCCCGGCAAGGACCCTTGCCGGGGCAGCTCGCCCACGCCAGCCAAGCGAGCCACCCTCGAGCCCACCAACACTTGACAAATGCATTGGGACAGGGCTCAGGAGGCACCTCTGTGGTGGCATGCAGATCTTTGTGAAGACAAAGAATAATCAAGATCAAGTGAGGATAGGAAGGCAATCATCCTCACTGAAGAAACCCACAAGATCCCCGGCAAGATCCTTGCTGGGGATGCCTACGTGCCACGGCAAGACCCTTGCCGGGCCACCCGGCAAGGCCCCCGCCAGGCGCACCGGCAGGGCCACTATCAGGCCCGCACCAGCCAAGACTTCGCCGCCGTTCACATGCAGCTGCCGACCCAACCAGCTGGGCAGGCACTTGTGTGGCAACATGCAAACCTTCCTGGAGGCTCCACCACCGCGCCACCTCAGCTGCCTGCCTGCCTACATGGCACCACATGCATCGCTGGCCAGGGCACGTGTCGAAGCAAGGAGGAGCGGCGACGGATGGGACGGGCCTCGCTCCCGTCCCCGATAAAGTGAAGGGACACATAAGCCTCGCATTAAATGCATCTTGTCCTGTAATACTAGCGATAAACTCGCGATGCTGTAGCACTTTCCACCTCCTGTGTGCCACTGTGGCAGCCCCTTTCGCCTATAAAAGGAGGCCCATGGCACATAGAGAAAGGATTCGGCTCTTTCGAACCTCTCGGCACCTAGAGCTAGTTCGAGAGCTCAAGAACACTAAATACATCCACCAAAGCAGGACCGTAGGGTTTTACGCATCTTTGCGGCCCAAACCTGGGTAAAATGCCTCTGTGTTGTCTACTAGTCCCGCTCTTCTCACGATCCCCGCGCCCCGCAACCATAGAAGGGATTACAGTGATCCCATAGGTGTCGTTTCCCACCGACAAACGGTGCCAGAAATCCTTCTTGCTGCCTCTTGAGCATGCGTTAATTTTCCCTTGAAGAGGAAAGGGTGATGCAGCAAAGTAGCGTAAGTATTTCCCTCAGTTTTGAGAACCAAGGTATCAATCCAGTAGGAGACAACGCACAAGTCACCTAGTACCTGCACAAACAATCAAGAACCTTGCAACCAACGCGATAAAGGGGTTGTCAATTTCTTCACGGTCACTCGCAAAAGTGAGATCTAATAGAGATAGTAAAGTAAATATTTTTGGTATTTTTGTTGTATAGATTGGAAAGTAAAGATTGCAAAATAAAAGAACGGCGACAGAAATTGGCAAGTTAAAGGGAAACTAATATGATGTAAAATAGACCCGGGGGCCATAGGTTTCACTAGTGGCTTCTCTCAAGATAGCATGTATTACGGTGGGTGAACAAATTACTGCCGAGCAATTGATAGAGAAGCGCATAGTTATGAAGATATCTAAGGCAATGATCATGAATATAGGCATCATGTCCGTGTCAAGTAGACCAAAACGATTCCGCATCTACTACTATTACTCCACACATCAACCGCTATCCAGCATGCATCTAGAGTATTAAGTTCATAAGAACAGAGTAACGCATTAAGCAAGATGACATGATGTGGAGGGATAAACTCAAGCAATATGATATAAACCCCATCTTTTTATCCTCGATGGAAACAATACAATACGTGCCTTGCTGCCCTTACTGTCACTGGTAAAGGACACACAAGATTGAACCCAAAGCTAAGCACTTCTCCCATTGCAAGAAAGATCAATCTAGTAGGCCAAACTAAACCGATAATTCGAAGAGACTTGCAAAGATATCAAATCATGCATATAAGAATTCAGAGAAGAACCAAATAATATTCATAGATAAACTTGTTCATAAATCCACAATTCACCGGATCTCGGCAAACACACCGCATAAGAGTATTACATTGAATAGATCTCCAAGAACATCGATGAGAACTTTGTAATGAGAATCAAAGAGAGAAAAGAAGCCATCTAGCTAATAAATATGGACCCGAAGGTCTGTGGTAAACTACTCATGCTTCATCAGAGAGGCAATGGTGTTGATGTAGAAGCCCTCCGTGATCGATTCCCCCTCCGGCAGATCACCGGAAAAGGCCCCAAGATGGGATCTCATGGGTACAGAAGGTTGCGGCGGTGAAAAAGTGGTTCCGTGCCCCCCCTGATGTTTCTAGAGTATAAGAGTATATATAGGTGAAAGAAGTACGTCGGTGGAGCTACGAGCGGCCCACGAGGGTGGGGGGCACGCCTGCCCCCCTGGGCGCGCCCTCCTGCCTCGTGGACCCCTCGTGGCATTTCTGACTTCAACTCCAAGTCTTCTGGTTTGCTTTTCGTCCAAGAAAGATCATCGTGAAGGTTTCATTCCGTTTGGACTCTGTTTGGTATTCCTTTTCTGCAAAACTCTAAAATAGGCAAAAAAAATAGAAACTGGCACTGGGCCTCTGGTTAATAGGTTAGTCCCAAAAATAATATAAAAGAGCATACTAAAGCCCATTAAACATCCAAAACAGATAATATAATAGCATGGAACAATCAAACATTATAGATACGTTGGAGACGTATCAATGACCTAAACGGCAGCGCCACAAATAAGTATCACTATCACTATTAACTTTGCATCTTTTGGCCTCAATATTATGAATATGTATATCACGACGATCGAGATTCAGTGAACCATTTACATTGGATGTAAGACCATAGAAGGTTTTATTCATGTAAACAAAACAACAATTATTCTCTTGACTTAAATGAATAACCGTATCGCAATAAACATGATCCAATCATATTCATGCTCAACGCAAACACCAAATAACATTTATTTAGTTCAAATACTAATCTCGAAGGTAGAGGGAGTATGCGATGGTGATCTTATCAACCTTGGAATCACTTCCAACACACATCGTCACCTTGCCCTTAACTAGTCTCTATTTATTTTGCAACTCCTGTTTTGAGTTACTACTCTTAGCAACTGAACTAGTATCAAATACCGAGGGGTTGGTATAAACACTAGTAAAGTACACATCAATAACATGTATATCAAATATACCTTTGTTCACTTTGCCATCCTTCTTATCCGCCAAGTATCTAGGGCATTTCCACTTCTAGTGACTATTTCTTTTGCAGTAGAAGCACTCAGTTTCAGGCTTGGGTTTGGCTTTGGGCTTCTTCATGGGAGTGGCAACTTGTTTGACATTCTTCTTGAAATTGCCTTTCATTCCCTTGCCCTTTTACTTGAAACTAGTGGTCTTGTCAACCATCAACACTTGATGTTTTTTCTTGATTTCTACCTTCGCCGATTTCAGCATCGCAAAGAGCTTGGGAATCGTTTCCGTTATCCCTTGCATATTATAGTTCATCATGAAGTTCTAGTAAATTGGTGATAGTGACTAGAGAACTCTGTCAATCACTATCTTATTTGAAGATTAACTCCCACTTGATTCAAGTGATTGTAGTACTCAGACATTCTGAGCACATGCTCCACTAGCTGAGCTATTCTCCTCCATCTTGTAGGCAAAGTACTTTGTTAGAGGTATCATACCTCTTAACATGGGCATGAGTCTGAAATACCAATTTTAACTCTTGGAACATCTTATATGCTCTATGGCATTCAAAACGTTTTTGAAGTCCCGGTTCTAAGCCGTAAAGTATGGCGCACTAAACTATCCAGTAGTCATCATACCGAGCTTTGCCAAACGTTCATAACGTTTGCATCTGCTCCTGCAATAGGTGTGTCACCTAGCGGTGCATCAAGGACATAATTCTTCTGTGCAGCAATGAGGATAATCCTCAGATCACGGACCAAGTCTACGTCATTGCTACTATCATCTTTCAACTTATTTTTCTCTAGAAACATATCAAAAAATAAACGAGGAGCTACACCAGAAGCTATTGATCTACAACATAGATATGGAAATACTATAAGGACTAAGTTCGTGATAAATTAAAGTTCAATTAATCATATTACTTAAGAACTCCCACTTAGATAGACATACCTCTAGTCATCTAAATGATCACGTGATCCATATCAACTAAACCATGTCCGATCATCACGTGAGATGGACTAGTTTTCAATGGTGAACATCACTATGTTAATCATATCTACTATATGATTCACGTTCGATCTTTCGATCTCAGTGTTTCGAGGCCATATCTGCATATGCTAGGCTCGTCAAGTTTAAACCGAGTATTCTGCGTGTGCAAAACTGGCTTGCACCCGTTGTATGTGAACATACAGCTTATCACACCCGATCATCACGTGGTGTCTCAGCACGATGAACTATCGCAACGATGCATACTCAGGGAGAACAGTTATACCTTGAAATTTTAGTAAGGGATCATCTCATAATGCTACCGTCGTACTAAGCAAAATAAGATGCATAAAAGATAAACATCACATGCAATCAAAATATGTGCATGATATGGCCATCATCATCTTGTGCCTTTGATCTCCATCTCCAAAGCATCGTCATGATCTCCATCATCACCAGCATGACACCATGATCTCCATCATCTTTATCTCTATCAACGTGTCGTCACATGGACGTCTCACCAACTATTGCTTTTGCAACTATTTCTATCGCATAGCGATAAAGTAAAGCAATTATATGGCGCTTGCATCTTATGCAATAAAGAGACAACCATAAGGCTCCTGCCAGTTGCCGGTAACTATAACAAAAACATGATCATCTCATACAACAATTTATATCCCTTGTCTTGACCATATCACATCACAACATGCCCTGCAAAAACAAGTTTGATGTCCTCTACTTTGTTGTTGCAAGTTTTACGTGGCTGTTACGGGCTTCTAGCAAGAACCGTTCTTACCTACGCATCAAAACCACAACGATTTTTCATCAAGTGTGATGTTTTAACCTTCAACAAGGACCGGGCGTAGTCAAACTCGATTCAACTAAAGTTGGAGAAACTGACACCCGCTAGCCACCTGTGCGCGAAACACGTCAGTAGAACCAGTCTCATGAACGCGGTCATGTAATGTCGTTCCAGGCCGCTTCATCCAACAATACCGCCGAATCAAAGTAAGATGTTGCTGGTAAGCAGTATGACTATTATCGCCCACAACTCTTTGTGTTCTACTCGTGCATATAACATCTACACATAGACCTGGCTCGGATGCCACTGTTGGGGAACGTAGTATTTCAAAATTTTCCTAAGATCACGCAAGATCTATCTAGGAGAAGCATAGAAACGAGCGGGGAGAGTGTGTCCACGTACCCTCATAGACCGAAAGCGGAAGCGTTTATCAGCACGGTTGATGTAGTCGTACGTCTTCACGATCCGACCGATCCTAGCACCAAACGTGCGGCACCTCCGCATTCAGCACATGTTCAGCTCGATGAAGTCCCTCGTACTCTTGATCTAATTGAGGCTGAGGGAGAGTTCCGTCAGCACAACAGTGTGGCGACGGTGATGATGAAGTTACTAGCGCAGGGCTTCACCTAAGCACTACGACGATATGACTGAGGTTTGCAACTTTGGAGGGGGGCACCGCACACGGCTAAAAGATTAACTTGTGTGTCCTAGGGTGCCCCCCTCCCCACGTATATAAAGGAGAGAGGGGGAGGCCGGCCGGCCCTAGGGGGCGCGCCCAAGGAGGGGGAGGCCTACTAGGACTACTAGTCCTAGTAGGATTCCACCACAAGGGAGAAAGGGGGAAGGAAGGAGAGGGAGAAGGAGTAGGAAAGGGGGTGCCGCCCCCCTTCCCTTGTCCAATTCGGACGGCTAGGGGGGGCGCAGCCTGCCCTGGCTGCCCTTCTATCTCTCCAACAAGGCCCATGGTGGCCCATTAGTTCCCCCGGCGGGTTTCCGTAACCCCTCCGGCACTTTGTTTTTACCCGAAACTATCCGGAACACTTCCGGTGTCCGAATAACATGGTCCAATATATCAATCTTTATCTATCGACCATTTCGAGACTCCTCGCATGTCCATGATCTCATCCAGGACTCCAAACAACCTTCGGTCATCAAATTACATAAACTCGTAATATGAATCGTCATCGAACGTTAAGCGTGCGGACCCTACGGGTTCGAGAACTATGTAGACATGACCGAGACACATCTCCGGTCAATAATCAATAGCGGAACCTGGATGCTCATATTGGCTCCTACAAATTCTACGAAGATCTTTATCGGTCAAACCGCATAACAACATACGTTGTTCCCTTTGTCATCGGTATGTCACTTGCCCGAGATTCGATTGTCGGTATCATCATACCTAGTTCAATCTCGTTACCGGCAAGTCTCTTTACTCGTTCCGTAAGCATCATCCCGCAACTAACTCATTAGTCACATTGTTTGCAAGGCTTATAGTGATGATCATTACCGAGAGGGCCCAGAGATACCTCTCCGATACACGGAGTGACAAATCCTAATCTTGATCTATGCCAACTTCATACGTCCATTTTGCATCATGCTTTTATATCGATATTTATCGCATTATGGGCTGTTGTTTCACATTATGTCACAATACTTATGGCTATTCTCTTTCATTTTACAAGGTTTACATGAAGAGGGAGAATGCCGACAGCTGGAATTCTGGGCTGGAAAAGGAGCAAATATTGGAGACCTATTCTGGGCAACTCCAAAAGTCCTGAAACTCCACGGAATATCTTAAAATAAATAAAGAAAAATCATCGCCAAAGATGAAGGCCAGGGGGCCCACGCCCTGCTCACGAGGGTGGGGGGCGCCCCCTACCTCGTGGGCCCCCTGGTGGCTCTCCGACGCCCATCTTCTCCTATATGAAGTCTTTCGATGAGAAAAAAAAAAGAAGTAACCTTTCGGGACGAAACTCCGCCGCCACGAGGCGGAACCAATCTAGTGCTCCGGCAGAGCTGTTCTGCCGGGGACACTTCCCTCCGGGAGGGGGAAATCATCGTCATCATCATCACCAACGCTCTTCTCATCGAGAGAGGGCAATCTCCATCAACATCTTCACCAGCACCATCTCATCTCCAAACCCTAGTTCATCTCTTGTATCCAATTCTTGTCTCCTAGTCCGGGATTGGTGCTAGTAGGTTGCTAGTAGTGTTGATTACTCCTTGTAGTTGATGCTAGTTGGTTTATTTGGTGGAAGATTATATGTTCAGATCCTTTATGCATATTATTACCCCTCTGATTATGAACATGAATATGCTTTGTGAGTAGTTACGTTTGTTCCTGAGGACAAGGGAGAAGTCTTGCTATTAGTAGTCATGTGAATTTGGTATTCGTTCGATATTTTGATGAGATGTATGTTGTCTAGCCTCTAGTGGTGTTATGTGAACGTCGACTACATAACACTTCACCATTATTTGGGCCTAGAGGAAGGCATTGGGAAGTAATAAGTAGATGATGGGTTGCTAGAGTGACAAAAGCTTAAACCCTAGTTTATGCGTTGCTTCGTAAGGGGCTGATTTGGATCCATATGTTTCATGCTATGGTTAGGTTTACCTTAATACTTTTGTTGTAATTGCGGATGCTTGCAATAGAGGTTAATCATAAGTGGGATGCTTGTCAAGTAAGAACAGCGCCCAAGCACCGGTCCACCCACATATCAAATTATCAAAGTACCGAACGCGAATCATAAGAACGTGATGAAAACTAGCTTGACGGTATTCCCATGTGTCCTCGGGAGCGCTTTTCCTATTATAAGAGTTTTTTTCCGGCTTGTCCTTTGCTACAAAAAGGATTGGGCCACTTTGCTGCACTTTATTTACTCTTGTTACTTGTTGCTCGTTACAATTTATCCTATCACAAAACTATCTGTTACCACTTATTTCAGTACTTGCAGAGAATACCTTGCTGAAAACCGCTTATCATTTCCTTCTGCTCCTCGTTGGGTTCGACACTCTTACTTATTGAAAGGACTACGATAGATCCCCTATACTTGTGGGTCATCAAGACTCTTTTCTGGCGCCATTGCCGGGGAGTGTAGCGCCTTTGGTAGGTGGAATTTGGTAAGGAAAAATTTATATAGTGTGCTGAAATTTACTGTCACTTGTTACTATGGAAAGTAATTCTCTGAGGGGCTTGTTCGGGGTATCTTCACCCCGTCCATTAGAGCAAAGAGTTGCTCCTCAACCTACTGAACCTATTGAAAATGAAACTCCTTTTGAATTTCCTTCGGGTATGATGGAAAAACTGCTAGCTAATCCTTTTACAGGAGATGGAACAAAGCATCCTGATGAGCACTTAATATATGTGGATGAAGTTTGTGGATTATTTAAACTTGCAGGTATACCCGATGACATTGCTAAGAAGAAGGTCTTCCCTTTATCTTTGAAGGGAGACGCATTGACATGGTATAGGCTATGTGATGATATGATATCATGGAACTATAAAAGATTGAAATTGGAATTTCATCAAAAGTATTATCCTATGCATCTTGTTCATTGTGATCGCAATTATACATATAATTTTTGGCCTCGCAAAGGAGAAAGCATTGCTCAAGCTTGGGGGAGGCTTAAATCAATGTTATATTCATGCCCCAATCATGAGCTCCCAAGATAAATAATTATTCAAAGTTTTTATGCTCGGTTTTCTCATAATAATCAAACCATGCTCGATACTTCTTGTGCTGGCTCTTTTATGATGAAGACTATTGAATTCAGATGGGATTTATTGGATAGAATTAAACGCAACTCTGAAGATTGGGACCTCGACGAAGGTAAGGAGTCATGTATGACACCTAAGTTTGATTGTGTTAAATCTTTTATGGATACCAATATTTTCCGTAAGTTTAGCACTAAATATGGACTTGACTCTGAGATAGTAGCTTCTTTCTGTGAATGTTTTGCTACTTATGTTGATCTCCCCAAGGAGAAGTGGTTTAAATATCATCCTCCCATAGAGGTAAAAGTAGCTGCACCTATTAAAGTTGAAGAAATGACTGTCACTTATAATGATCCTATTGTTCCTACCTCTTATGTTGAGAAACCACCTTTCCCTGTTAGAATAAAGGATCATGCTAAAGCTTCAACTGTTGTTCGTAAAAGAAATATTAGAACTTATACACCTCCTGAGCAAGTTAAAGTAGAACCTAATATTGCTATTGTTAAAGATCTCTTGTCTGATAATATTGATGGGCACGTTATTCAGTTCTGCGGTGAAACTGCTAGAATTGCTAAACCGTGTGCTAAAGATAAACATAGACCTGTGGTAGGCGTGCCTGTTATTTCTGTTAAAATAGGAGATCATTGTTATCATGGCTTATGTGATATGGGCGCTAGTGCTAGTGCAATACCCATTGACTAATACAAAGAAATTATGCATGATATTGCACCTATTGAGTTAGAAGAAATTGATGTCAAAATTAAGCTTGCCAATAGAGATACTATTTCACCAATTGGGATTGTTGGAGATGTCGAAGTCTTGTATGGGAAAACCAAATATCCCGCTAATTTTCTTGTTCTTGGTTCTCCACAAGATAGCTTTTGTCCCATTATATTTGGTAGACCCTTCTTGAATATGGTTAATGCTAAGATAGATTGCGAAAAGAATGTTGTTACTATTGGCTTGGATGATATGATTCATATGAGTTTAATTTCTCTAAATTTAGTAAACAACATCGTAAGGAAGAATTGCCTAGTAAGGATGAAAGTATTGGTCTTGCTTCTATTGCCGTACCTCCTAGTGATCCTTTAGAACACTATTTGCTAGACCATGAAAATGATATGTTCATGAATGAAAGAAGGGAAATAGATGAAGTATTCTTTAAACAGGAACCTATTGTGCAACACAATTTGCCTGTTGAAATCCTAGGGGATCCTCCTCCACCCAAGGGTGATCCCGTTTTTGAGCTTAAACTGTTGCCTGATAATCTTAAATATGCTTATCTTGATGAAAAGAAAATATATCCTGTTATTATTAGTGCTAACCTTTCAGAGCATGAAGAAGAAAGATTATTGAAAACTCTGAAGAAGCACCGTGCCGCTATTGGATATACTCTTGATGATCTTAAGGGCATTAGTCCCACTCTATGTCAACATAAAATAAATTTGGAAGCGGATGCCAAACCAGTTCGTGATCCTCAACGACGTATGAATCCTAAAATGAAAGAAGTGGTAAGAAAAGAAATACTCAAGCTTCTGGAGGCAGGTATAATTTATCCCCTTGCTGATAGTCAGTGGGTAAGCCATGTCCATTGTGTCCCTAAGAAGGGAGGTATTACTGTTGTCCCTAATGATAAAGATGAATTGATCCCGCAAAGAATTATCACATGTTATAGGATGGTAATTGATTTCCGCAAATTATATAAAGCTACTAAGAAAGATCATTACCCCTTACCTTTTATTGATCAAATGCTAGAAAGATTATGCAAACATACACATTATTGCTTTCTAGATGGTTATTCTGGTTTCTCTCAAATACCTGTGTCGGCTAAAGATCAATCAAAGACTACTTTTACATGCCCTTGTGGTACTTTTGCTTATAGACTATGCCTTTTGGTTTATGTAATGCACCTGCTACCTTTCAAAGATGCATGATGGCTATATTCTTTGATTTTTATGAAAAAAATTGTGAGGTCTTCATGGACGATTTTTCCATCTATGGTTCCTCTTTTGATGATTGCTTGAGCAATCTTGATCGAGTTCTGCAGAGATGTGAAGAAACTAATCTTGTCTTGAATTGGGAAAAGTGCCACTTTATGGTTAATGAAGGTATTGTCTTGGGGCACAAAGTTTCTGAAAGAGGTATTGAAGTTGATAAAGCCAAGGTTGATGCTATTGAAAAGATGCCATGTCCCAAGGACATCAAAGGTATAAGAAGTTTCCTTGGTCACGCCGGATTTTATAGGAGGTTCATTAAGGACTTCTCAAAAATTTCTCGGCCTCTGACTAATTTATTACCAAAAGATGTACCATTTGTATTTGATGATGATTGTGTAGAAGCATTTGAAATACTTAAGAAAGCATTAGTCTCTGCACCTGTTGTTCAGCCACCAGATTGGAATTTACCCTTTGAAATTATGTGTGATGCTAGTGATTATGCTGTAGGTGTTGTTCTAGGGCAAAGAGTTGATAAGAAATTAAATGTTATCCATTATGCTAGTAAGACTCTAGACAATGCTCAAAGAAATTATGCTACTACCGAAAAGGAACTTTTAGCAGTTGTATTTGCTTGTGATAAATTCAGACCCTATATTGTTGATTCTAAAGTAACTATTCACACTGATCATGCTTCTATTAAATATCTTATGGAAAAGAAAGATGCAAAACCTAGACTTATTAGATGGGTTCTCTTGCTGCAAGAATTTGATTTGCATATTGTTGATAGAAAAGGAGCTGAGAACCCCGTTGCAGATAACTTATCTAGGTTAGAGAATGTTCTTGATGACCCACTACCTTTTGATGATAGCTTCCCTAATGAACAATTAAATGTCATAAGCACTTCTCGTAGCACTCCATGGTATGCTGATTATGCTAATTATATTGTTGCTAAATTTATACCACCTAGCTTCACATACCAACAAACGAAAAAGTTTTTCTATGATTTGCGACATTACTTTTGGGATGACCCGCATCTTTATAAAGAAGGAGTAGATGGTGTTATTAGACGTTGTGTGCCTGAGCATGAACAGGAACAAATCCTAGGGAAGTGCCACTCCGAATCTAATGGAGGACACCACGCTGGAGATAGAACTGCACATAAGGTATTGCAATCCGATTTTTAGTGGCCTACTCTCTTCAAGGATGCCCGTAAGTTTGTCTTGTCTTGTGATGAATGTCAAATAATTGGTTATATTAGTAGACGTCAAGAAATGCCTATGAATTATTCACTTGTTATTGAACCATTTGATGTTTGGGGCTTTGATTATATGGGACCTTTTCCTGCCTCTAATGGATATACACATATTTTGGTTGCTGTTGATTATGTTACTAAGTGGGTAGAAGCTATTCCAACTAGTAGTGCTGATCATAACACTTCTATTAAAATGCTTAAGGAAGTTATTTTTCCGAGGTTTGGAGTCCCTAGATATTTAATGACTGATGGTGGTTCACATTTTATTCATGGTGCTTTCCATAAAATGCTTCCTGAATATGACGTTAATCATAGAATTGCATCTCCTTATCACTCGCAGTCTAGTGGTCAAGTAGAATTAAGCAATAGAGAGCTCAAATTAATTTTGCAAAATACTGTTAATAGGTCTAGAAAGAATTGGTCCAGAAACTTGATGATGCATTATGGGCCTATAGAACTGCATATAAGAATCCTATGGATATGTCTCCGTATAAAATGGTTTATGGAAAAGCATGCCACTTACCTCTCGAACTAGAACATAAGGCATATTGGGCTATTAAAGAGCTCAACTATGATTTCAAACTTGCCGGTGAGAAAAGGTTATTTGATATTAGCTCACTTGATGAATGGAGAACCCAAGGTTATGAAAATGCCAAGTTGTTTAAAGAAAAAGTTAAAAGATGGCATGACAAAAGGATACAAAAGCGTGAGTTTAATGTAGGTGATTATGTATTGCTATACAACTCTCGTTTAAGATTTTTTGCAGGAAAACTTCTCTCTAAATGTGAAGGTCCCTACGTTATCGAGGAGGTCTATCGTTCCGGTGCCATAAAAATCAACAACTTCGAAGGCACATATCCGAAGGTGGTAAACGGTCAAAGGATCAAACATTATATCTCAGGTAATCCCATAAATGTTGAAACTAATATTATTGAAACCGTAACCCCGGAGGAATTCATAAGGGACACTTTCCAGACCGTTTCAGATTCCGAAAAGGAATAGGTATGTGGTACGGTAAGTAAACCGACTCCAAAACAATTTTTAAGGCAATATTTCTCCGTTTTGGAATATTTAGAAAATTAGAAAAATTAAGTAGCAGTCCGGGAAGGACACGAGGGCCCCACGAGGGTGGTGAGCGCGCCCTACCCCCTGGGCGCGCCCCCTACCTCGTGAGCACCCCGTGTACCCCCCGAACTCCGTTTTCTTGCACGATACATATTTTGGTCGGTAAAAATTCATTATATATTCTCCCGAAGGTTTTGACTCTCGTATCACGCAAATCTTTCATGTTCTTGTTTCGAGCTGTTTTTCTGACAGGTCTAGGTCATCATGACGTCCCCAAGTGCTTCCAAGGACAAGTTCTTCGAGAAGGTGATCAACCCTTACCTCGCGGAGGTGCTGCGACACCCTCAAACCATTGTGTAACATCCCAAAATTCTAAATTTTGGAATGTTATATTAAATAAATATTTATGCTTGTTTGTTTGATAGTGGTGTGGTTGCTTGTGTGAAATTGAGTGAAAGTTGAATGAGAGGGAATGAAATGACTTTCCCAAACTTCCACCTTGCATTTATGATCTCCATGAATTCAAATTCTTTTCATCACAAAACCCTGGAGAGAAGATGACATGACTTCTTCCATTTATTTAAATGACAAGGGGTGTTGAAAATATTTGAATTTCATTTGGAAAATATTTCCAATTCTGAAACTTTATGCAACTCAATGATTTTCACGAGAGAAGATAAAATGACTTATTCAAATTGAATGAAATATGAGTTGGGAGTTTTAAAAGAATTAAATCCAAAGTTCTTTTGAATTTATTTCCAATTTGGAGTTATTTGTGTTTTATTCAAAATATTTTCTCCAAAACAAAATATATGGAAAATAGGGTAACATGATTCCCTACATCAGAAAATTGGAGAGAAATTAATTTGAAGTCATTTTGGTATTTTAAAATATTTTTGTTGGATTTTATTGGACTAGAAGAACTCTTTGCTTTATTTAAATTTGTGTTTATTTTATTTAACGCTAGAATAATGTTCATCATGTAGGAAATCTTTTTCTGAAAATTTTGATATATTATATGCCTATATAATATTTTCATTTTTTTTATCATTTTGTTTTCCTCTCTGTTTGTTTTATATATATATTTGCAGCGCCTTGGGCCAAGGCCAAGGCCATCGCACGCACGCACCTAGGGAGCCAGGGAGCCAAGGTTTCCTATTCTTTTACAAATCCTAGTAGGATTTGATCCCGTTTCGTTATTCCGTTTTTATTCCTAGGATTCCTAATCCTACTCTAATTCTTGTCCCCTACTCCAAGCAAAAACCCTCCCCTCCCCACTATAAATACCCAAGCACCCCCTCCAACACATCAAACCAACACCTCTCCTCTCCTCTCCTCTCCATGAAGCAGCAGTGCAGCACCACCGCCCGCCGCCAAGTGCCGCCGCCCGCCTCGACCTCTCCTGAGGTTTATATGATCTCCTCTCCACCGTCCCGTGATCTCCTTTCCTCTAGGATCAACCGCAAAATCGGATCCGATCTTCTTCCCCAACTCCGACGACTACTCCGGTGAGATCCACGAAATCCCATAATTCATTTTTTTTCAGAAAATAGCAATCTTAGAAAATTCATATCTTTTAGATTTTTTAGTATTTTTGAGTGATTCCAATTGCTATGTGTCACAAATTTGTGGAAGTTTCTGTTAGTGTCTCTGGATTTCAAATTTGAGTAGTTTAAATTTGAATTTGATAAATTTTGTTCAGATTAGTATTTTGGCCATAACTTGAGTTTAAAAATAGGTTTTTAATTAATTCTTTTTGCTCCTGGCCACTTATGATATTTTTTAGCTGTAGGATTTAGTTTGGTAATTTTGGAGTATTTTAAATTAGATTTTTAGTAAAAACAGTACTGTTTTGCTTATATAGTTGTTTTAGTTATGTAATTATTGTTTTTAATTATTTTTAGTTCATTCCTTTTGTAGATTTTCACTTGTTGTTATATGTTTATGTTTAGCTACAGTAGATAAATTTTTGTAGTTATTTATTAGTGTTTAGCTACTGTTTTTGTAATTGCTTGTTTAGTTCATAGTGATAGTGGATAAAAATAGTTTTATTAGTTTTAAAAGTAATTCTTTTCCACTTCAAGTTATATTGTTTTTGTTTCTGTTATTTGTGAACACATTAGTTGTTATATTTATTTAGTATAGTTTATTAATGTTTTAATAAATGATTTGCTGTTATAGTTGTCTTAGTGTTTTGCTAGTTGCTATATTTGTTCTAGTATTCACTAGATGGTTATAGTAGTTTTATATTAGTTCTTTTTGTTAGTTAGTAAATTAGTAATTTATTTTCTGTTATTTTATTAGATTTATATTTTCTTTGCTGTAGAAAAAAAATATTAGAATAATTTAGTAATGTTATGTTAAGATTTGTGTGAGTTGGTCACCACTAGTTTTTCCTTGAATTTTTCTTTCGAAGTTTTTCCTTTGGTTTTCGACTTGGTTTTCTTGTTGCTTTTATTTTGATTGAGTATTGTTATGATTGATAGAATTGATTGCTAGGATGATTGCTTATATGATTGTCTGTGTAATATAGATTTTCAAAGGAGTGACGAATAATTCTACCAAGTCTTTATTCGAGAGCGTTATTATCTTCATCAAGTAATACCGAGCAAGTTCACTTTGACCATGCTTTCATACCTATGTTTTTATTGCATTTAGTGGCATCTTTGTAACAACTCTCCAAAGAGTGATACTGAATTCTTGTAGTTGAGTAGTATGCATGAGGTAGGAACCCATCACCTGTTACCAAGCCCGGACGATATTTTATTTTAATGCTACGCTATAGTAGACGGGTTTGGTATGAGTGCTCGGAGTGGTGTGAGAATGGAGGATCTACGCCAATGACGACAACTCCATGATGGAATCTGCAAGGACTGCATCTTCAAGGCCTCAAGACTTCAAGACTCGAGACAAGAATTCAATACACACTCTTGGGTGAAGGATGGTTGACGGGCACCTGGAGAATCCAGTGGTTGGCGGGATGCATGGAGAAGCGCCATGACATCTTGCGGAAAGCTTCAACCAGACTCAAAGAGACGGAAGAATACTTCATGCCCGGAAGCTTACCTGTGCAACCGCAAGTCACTATGGGCTCGGCTTGGTTGACCCTAGTTGTGACTCTGCTAGGGCGGTGCTAGCAGATGTAGAACTACGGTAGGATTGAATGAGCACCGGGCGGTGGTCGGGAACTCTTCAAAGACCATGTTTGGTCATCTTGTTCTCAAACACCACAAGTGCGAGAACGTAAAAGAGGATCGAATCTTGCGGGTAAAGTGTACAAACCTCTGCAGAGGGTTAAAACCTAATCAATTAGCCGTGTCCTCGGTTACGGACAATTTGAGCATCTGGACTTGGATCTATCTCGGAACTCTCAACACCGGACTGATAACTTAATTGTGGGCAACTTATGATGATCTGGGCTATGAGACATCGGTTGGCGGAACCATGTCGTGATAGAAAACTCCATAGTACAGACTCCAGTTATTCCTTTGATGTAGGGAAAATAAAACCAGCTTTTATGCAAAACAAAACTCAGACCCAGAGCCACAAAGCCATATTGCATATAGTATAGTTTTATCATCTGTTTTCTCATGTTGTGATCTTGCCGGTACATTTAATGTACTGACCTACACGGCTGCAACGTATCATGTTGCAGATATTTTTCTTCCGACGAGTAAGAGTACGGTACAGGGTTATGGTCTACACTCAACCTGCCGATGGCCTTGATGGGACTCCACACCCGTTTGATTGTTTCCGCTGAGTATTATGAGGTATATATCATTTTACGTTATTTATACATGTGATTACACTTTGATATATACATTGATGTACTGTAAAGTGCCAAAGATACTTGATCCGTGGATGGCACGGATACACAGAGGCTTGACCGTCTGAGGTCAGGTCGCTACACATTGAGATGCATGATGGGTTGCTGCACATCCGCGATGTTGAGGGACCAAAGGGAACCAGAAGCGTGGAGTCGAGGCTCGAAGCAATGGAGCAACAAGTTTTCAAGTGCCAAGGGATGGTGGAGCGTGGAATCAACGCTAGCCACACGATGCTCGCGGAATTCACCAACAACTATGAGCCGGATGCCAAGAACACCGAGGAGGCCATCTTCAAGCTACAAGAGAAGATCGAGCACCTCCAAGCCCAAATCTATGATCTGCAAAATCAAAACTGTGAGTATGAATATAGATTCAAAAGGATGAGTTTGGCTGTAGATTTGAGGATTCCGGAGACTCGATCATCCTTCTATGATGGTGAGCCTATGCCATGGAAGGTGGACGACAAGCCTGCATCATCAACATCACCTCCACCTTCACCGACAACGAAGGAGACATAATCACATGGGTATGGGCACTCCCCTTGGCAACTGCCAAGCTTGGGGGAGGTGCCCCGGTATCGTATCACCATCACAACTCCTATCTTTACCGTTTTTCTTAGTTTGATCCTTTTAGTAGTATCTTGATCTAGTAGAATAAAGTTTATGGCATGATCTAGTTTTGAATTTTGCTTTATGATCTCTCTATGTAATCGAGTCCATGAGATATATATATAATAAAGTTTAGTGTTGAGTCAAGGGCTTGATTATTTTGCCATGATCTTGGGTGAATAAAAGAAAAAAAAAGAAGAAAAAGAATAAAAAGAAACAAAGAGTTCATATTGATCTTATTGAGAGTAATGACTTCACATAGAAAGAGTATGATGATTAAAAGTTGTTGAGAGTTGGCAAACATAGCTTTGGTCATTGTTGCAATTAATAGGAAGTAATAAGGAAAGAGAGGTTTCACATATAGATATATTATCATTGACATCTTTTATGATTGGGATCACTCATTAAAATATAACATGCTAAAGAGTTGATGTTGGACAAGGAAGACAACGTGATGAGTTATGTTTTCTTATATCTGAGATAAAGTATGTTGTCATTGATCCTCTAACATGTTGAGCTTGCCTTTCCCCCTCATGCTAGCCAAATTCTCAGCACCAAGTAGAGATACTACTTGTGCTTCCAAATACCCTTAAACCAGTTTTTCCATGAGAGTCCACCATATCTACCTATGGATTGAGTAAGATCCTTCAAGTAAGTTGTCATCGGTGCAAAGCAATAAAAATTGCTCTAAACATGTATGATTGATTGGTGTGGGAGAAATAAGCTTTATACGATCTTGTGATGTGGAAGTAATAAAAGCGACGGACTGCATAATAAAGGTTCATATCACAAGGGCAATATAAAGTGACGTTCTTTCAGATTGTGATTTTGTGCATCCAACCATAAAAGCGCATGGCAACCTCTGCTTCCCTCTGCGAAGGGCCTATCTTTTATTATTACCCTCTACCTTATGAAAGAGTCACAGTGATCTTCACCTTTCCTTTTCATTTTATCCTTTGGCAAGCCCAAAGATGTTGGAAATAACATGATATATATATATATATATATATATATATATATATATATATATATATATATATATATATATATATATATATATATATATATATATATAATTGGATGTAGGGGAGCATGAATTATTATTGTTGACATTACCCTTGAGGTAAAAGGTTCGGGGCAAAATTATAAACCCCTATATTTCTCTGTGCCCGATTAAAACTCCGTAACCACAAGTATTGTGTGAGTGTTAGCAATTATGAAGGACTAAATGATAGTTGAGTATGTGGATTTGCTTTTAAGCTCTGACATAGACTCTTTCTGATGTTATGATAAATTGCAATTGCTTCACTGACTGAGGTTATAATTTGTTGGTGCTCGATAAGGTTTCTGATTCATACTTTTGCATTGTGAAAAGATCATCACTTGAACATAAGTAATCATATGACAAAATCTATATATGTTGCTGGTATGAGAATAATCATGATGCCTTCATTTCCGTATTTTATTTTTATCGACGCCTCTACCTCTAAACATGAGGACATATTTATTGTTATCGGCTTTTCGCTTGAGGACAAGCGAGGTCTAAGCTTGGGGGAGTTGATACGTCCATTTTGCATCATGCTTTTATATCGATATTTATCGCATTATGGGCTATTGTTTCACATTATGTCACAATACTTATGGCTATTCTCTTTTATTTTACAAGGTTTACATGAAGAGGGAGAATGCCGGCAGCTGGAATTCTGGGCTGGAAAAGGAGCAAATATTGGAGACCTATTCTGCGCAACTCCAAAATTCCTGAAACTCCACGAAATATCTTAAAATAAATAAAGAAAAATCATCGCCAAAGATGAAAGCCAGGAGGCCCACACCCTGCTCACGAGGGTGGGGGCGCCCCCCCCCCCCCAGGGCGTGCCCCCTACCTCGTGGGCCCCCTGGTGGCTCTCCGACGCCCATCTTCTCCTATATGAAGTCTTTAGATGAGAAAAAAATAAGAAGCAACCTTTCGGGACGAAACTCCGCCGCCACGAGGCGGAACCTCATGGAACCAATCTAGGGCTCCGCAGAGCTGTTCTCATTGGGACACTTCCCTCGGGGGGAAATCATCGTCATCATCATCACCAACGCCCTCTCATCGGGAGAGGGCAATCTTCATCAACATCTTCACCAGCACCATCTCATCTCCAAACCCTAGTTCATCTCTTGTATCCAATTCTTGTCTCCTAGTCCGGGATTGGTGCTAGTAGGTTGCTAGTAGTGTTGATTACTCCTTGTAGTTGATGCTAGTTGGTTTATTTGGTGGAAGATTATATGTTCAGATCCTTTATGCATATTATTACCCCTCTGATTATGAACATGAGTATGCTTTGTGAGTAGTTACATTTGTTCCTGAGGACAAGGGAGAAGTCTTGCTATTAGTAGTCATGTGAATTTGGTATTCGTTCGATATTTTGATGAGATGTATGTTGTCTAGCCTCTAGTGGTGTTATGTGAATGTCGACTACATAACACTTCACCATTATTTGGGCCTAGAGGAAGGCATTGGGAAGTAATAAGTAGATGATTGGTTGCTAGAGTGACAGAAGCTTAAACCCTAGTTTACGCATTGCTTCGTAAGGGGCTGATTTGGATCCATATGTTTCATGCTATGGTTAGGTTTACCTTAATACTTTTGTTGTAGTTGCGGATGCTTGCAATAGAGGTTAATCATAAGTGGGATGCTTGTTCAAGTAAGAACAGCACCCAAGCACCGGTCCACCCACATATCAAATTATCAAAGTACCGAACGCGAATCATACGAACGTGATGAAAACTAGCTTGACGATATTCCCATGTGTCCTCGGGAGCGCTTTTCCTATTATAAGAGTTTGTTCCGGCTTGTCCTTTGCTACAAAAAGGATTGGGCCACTTTGCTGCACTTTATTTACTCTTGTTACTTGTTGCTCGTTGCAATTTATCCTATCACAAAACTATCTGTTACCACTTATTTCAGTACTTGCGGAGAATACCTTGCTGAAAACCGCTTATCATTTCCTCCTGCTCCTCGTTGGGTTCGACACTCTTACTTATCGAAAGGACTACGATAGATCCCCTATACTTGTGGGTCATCACAACTCAACAACACCATCAGAAACACCTGTAGAGCATCTTTATAATCACCCATTTACGTTGTGACGTTCGATAGCACACTAAGTGTTCCTCCGCTATTCGGGAGTTGCATAATCTCATAGTCATAGGAACACGTATAAGTCATGAAGAAAGCAATAGCAATAAATTAAACGATCATAATGCTAAGCTAACGAATCGGTCTTGTCCATCACATCATTCTCTAATGATGTGATCTCGTTCATCAAATGACAACACATGTCTATGGCTAGGAAACTTAACCATCTTTGATTAATGAGCTAGTCAAGTAGAGGCATACTAGGGACACTCTGTTTGTCTATGTATTCACACATGTACTAAGTTTCCGGTTAATACAATTCTAGCATGAATAATAAACATTTATCATGATATAAGGAAATATAAATAACAACTTTATTATTGCCTCTAGGGCATATTTCCTTCAAGTATTCCTGATAGAATCGCTTCGCTGCAGAGCAAAAATGTTCTTGCCTAGGTTTCACCTCGAGACAGTGGTGCTTCATCCCGAAAGACTTCTCTTTATTTTTTCTAAGTAAAACCGTTCATATAGCAAAAGATGGGGGCCAGAGGCTAGCTGTGGGCCCCACAAGGCATCAGGGCACACCTAGGGGGTTGCCGCGCCCTGTTGCCTTGTGGGAATTGGTGGCACCCCTCTAGTACTTTTTTGCTCCATTATTTTTTTTATATTCCATAAAAACTACTCGTGAAAATTTAGGTCATTTGGAGCTCTGTAGAATTGGTGTCTCTAATATAGCTTTTCTAGGTCCAGAATTCCAACGGCCGGCAATTTCCCTCTTCATGTAAATCTTGCAAATTAAAAGAGAAAAGGCATTGGAATAGCATCACAAAGTATTATAATGATCAAAAATGTTATAAATATCAGTAGGAAAACATGATGCAAAATGGACGTATCACCCCCCCCTGGCAAGCGGCTGCTTCCTTCCAGTCCGGTGGGGCTGTGGGTGTGCCCTAGCCGTGCTGAGCGTCTAGTTCTAGTCTCTCCTCGTCGGCCTCCCGCGCCCCCGTGCGGCTCCGAGCTTACTACGCCTCCCCCCATCCCCGAGCTCCATCCATGGCCGTCGCGGGAAGCACTGTTGGGGAACGTAGTTATTTCAAAAAAGTTCCTACGCACATGCAAGATCATGGTGATGCATAGCAACGAGAGGGGAGAGTGTTGCCTACGTACCCTCGTAGACCGTAAGCGGAAGCGTTTATCAACGCGGTTGATGTAGTCATACACCTTCATGATCCGTCCCGATCAAGCACCGAGCATACGGCACCTCCGCGTTCAGCACACGTTCAGCTCGATGACGTCCTCGCCTTCTTGATCCAGCAAGAGGGGCGAAGTAGTAGATGAGTTCCGGCAGCACGACGGCGTGTTGACGGTGTTGGTGAAGAAAAATCTCCGCAGGGCTTCGCCAAGCACTACGGGAACTATGAAGGAGGATAAACTAGAGGGGACGGGGTTGCCGGCACACGGCTTGGTGTTTCTTGACGTCTCTTGGGTGCTAGCCCTACCCATCTATTTATATGTTGAGCCTTGGGGTCGAAACTTGGAGTAAAAGCCTCCACAAAGTCGGTTTCACCCGAAAGGCAAGAGTCCTTCTCGGACTCAGGGCGACGCCGGGTTCCGGCGTCTGACCCGACGCCAGGACCACAGGCGTCTAGCCCCTCGACTCATAAAACTTCCTTTTGCGCTTTCCAAAAACCTTGTGGGCTTTCCCCTTTGGCCCAAATAAAGTGTTATCGTACCCAAACATTTCGGGAAACATCCGGAACCCCTTCCGGAGACCAAACACTATTATCCCATATATCAAACTTTATCTCCGGACCATTCCGGAGTTCCTCGTCATGTCCGTGATCCCATCCGGGACTCCGAACAACATTCGGTTACCAACATACATAACTCATATAATACTATATCGTCAATGAACGTTTAAGCGTGCGGACCCTACAGGTTCAAGAACTATGTAGACATGACCGAGACACCTCTCTGGTCAATAACCAATAGCGGAACCTGGATGCCCATATTGGCTCCTACATATTCTACGAAGATCTTTATCGGTCGAACCACATAACAACATACGTTGTTCCCTTTGTCATCGGTATGTTACTTGCCCGAGATTCGATCGTCGGTATCTCAATACCTAGTTCAATCTCGTTATCGGAAAGTCTCTTTACTCGTTCCGTAATGCATCATCCCGCAACTAACTCATTAGTCACATTGCTTGCAAGGCTTATAGTGATGTGCATTACCGAGAGGGCCCAGAGATACCTCTCCGACAATCGGAGTGACAAATCCTAATCTCGATCTATGCCAACTCAACAAGTACCATCGGAGACACCAGAGAGCACCTTTATAACCACCCGATTCGTTGTGACGCTTGGTGGAACACAAAGTGTTCCTCCGGTATTCGGAGTTGCATAATCTCATAGTCATAGGAACATGTATAAGTCATGAAGAAAGCAATAGCAGCATACTAAACGATCAAGTGCTAAGCTAACAAGATGGGTCAAGGCCATCACATCATTCTCTAATGATTGGGACCCGTTAATCAAATGACAACTCATGTCTATGGCTAGGAAACTTAACCATCTTTGATTCAACGAGCTAGTCAAGTAGAGGCATACTAGTGACACTCTGTTTGTCTATGTATTCACACATGTATCAAGTTTCCGGTTAATACAATTCTAGCATGAATAATAAACATTTATCATGAAATAAGGAAATAAATAATAACTTTGTTATTGCCTCTAGAGCATATTTCCTTCAAGCACCACCCCTAGTTGTTATCCCCGCTTCCGCCATTCTGGTGGTGGATGTGTCATGCCTTGGCCGCGGCCAGGGGCAGCCATCCCTGTAGCTCTTGCCTCCCACCGGTTGCGAGGCCTAGTCCGTCGTAGTTGGGGGCGAGACCTGTGCCGGGTTGCCGGGTGCAGGCGGCGTGCCTCGGGCTAGTGCCCCCTTTGGTGGCCCTTCCACCCCCTCAATTCAAGGTGAAGGCTGTCGCACGACAGTGTTGAGGCTTCACCTTGCGTCGGGTCCTTGCTGACGCTGCTCCGACCCCGGCGGCCTCGAACCCGCATTTTCCGGTGTCCACGGCTTGTCGGCATTCTCTGTTTAGAGGCTTCGGCCTCCACGACTAGCGACCGCGTCCCCTCCAGTTTACCAGGCTCGCCAATCTCCCGGCGGCTATGGCCACGACAGCTCGAATCCGCTTCGATCCAAACCTAGCTTGCTGGCGTTACCCGTTGCCGTCGGCTCCCCATACGATAGTCTTTGCTTTGCTGCCGACCCTACCCTTTATGCCTTAAAGCCTCCTCGTTTTGCCAAATCCGGCCCATAGGTCCATAGACGGTGCCACCCTTTGGCAACAGGAACAACCCCACCAATCCCCTTCTAGCTTGGTGCTTCCAGCCAACGTTGGCTTCCTCATATAAGATTCCATACCTAGTGGCTACGAGATTGCTCATCCTTAGGCTAGGGTGAAAACCCTGTTCGTCTTGGTGGTGCTAGCAGCGGTGGCGCTCGCGGGTGTCATTTTTCCTTATTGGAGGCGCTGCCATTGCCTTCAGCTGCACCCCTCTTCGAGCTCAGACGAGACCCTAGGTCAGCTGCTAGGTATCGGATAGCGAAGAAGTCTCCGCGTCTTCTTCCTTCTTGAAGGCACTATCTTGATTGCTCGCGATGTCCTTGGTGTTGGCTTTGACGATATTGGGACTTGTAGCTGGTTCGACATTGTCTCTCTTAGTTCAGGCTTCGGGCACCATGTTCATGTTTGCCTGCATTCATGTCATGTGTTGCACCCTTCGTTGTACTCTTTCTATTCCTTCTATCAATGAAAGGCTATGTAAGCTTTGCGTATTCGTGAAAAGATCTTCTCCAATTAGGTCCGGTTTTGTAGCTCATATGCTGAATCGCATACTTGAGAGTTATTAAGCCAAGAAGCACCCGGCGAGTCCTTTCACATAGTGTGGTTTTTGCCTAAGCGAACAACACATATTTTGATCTCAGTGGAGCTATGTTTCAAAAGCTTTGTATCATCTAAGGCTAGGTATCAGAGCTAAATCCGGTACATCCCTTGGTAGGGTATCCTAGCTAGATGACTTGGCACGATGGTAACAGGGGCAAGGTTTACCCATGTTCGGACCCTTACGGAGAAGATAATACCCTATGTCTTACTTGTGTATATTATGGTTGGGTGTGTATAATGTACATGTAAAATATCAAGAGATTTTAATATGTCTATCTACGAGCCGGACCTCCGGCTTATATTGCATACCGGGAGTCCTTGGGTGAAGGTAGTCAATTTTGGATTTGATTCACGATTTTAACTGGATCAAGGATTTCTCAAGTTAATCAGTAGCAACCATCCTAACAATATATTAGTCATGTGCATCCTCTCAGCACCTAGAAAAAATAAGCATCAACACATGACACTATAGCACCCATATAATACAAACCCACTAGAGGCCACCGGTATAAGAAACTTTCGCACATAAATATGAGTTGACTAGCAGATAACCGTGAATCACACTGTCAAGAATCCCACCAAAACACCACATTATTAAACAAAACACCATTTCCCCCAGACGTCAAACCAAATAACAAACAAAAAATATGAATCCCAACAACACCGACGGTACAGCGAAGCACGGTCAACTCTTCTAGTCCTTAACTCTAAAGGGTAAAAGTTCTCGTTCTTCTTAACTCTAATGGATAAAAGTCCAAGACCAACACTCTAGAGCCCGTTTATCTATTATATAAGCATTATATTCCTTCCAATAGGAAATAGATGATGTTTTAAATGTCGTCACATTTTCTTATATTTATTTGTGACAATTACTTTTCGTACGTTTTATTAACTGGTAATTATGAATTTTTATATTATGAACGTAATTTTCATTACAAATCCAATGGTATTTAGCGGTAACACTATTTTTGGTGCAACTAAAAATCATTCAACAAAAGATAAAACTCTCAACGTAAGTATTTTAAAATAAAATATTATGCAACTTTAAACAACTAAAGATGTTGCCCGCGCATTTACGCGGGCCAGTTTGCTAGTTTCTAACAACAACTACTACAATGAAATGTTTTGAAATTAGGTAAAGTTGTCATTCCAAATGACTTATCCTTGTCAAATGTAATGCTTATCAGTTGTTATCCGCAAGGAAAATTTGTGTTTTTTATGATGTTGATGTGGCTTGTTTGATGGGATACAAAAATATACAAAAAAAAGACAATTAAATATGTTAGTGATCTAGACAATGGATATTTCATATATTTGTGAATTGTATTGTTTTACTTTTGCCTTGTTTATTTCATTCGTTTTTGATGTTTCTCTGCTGACTGGGATATAACAGTTTCTTGGTCTATCCTATTAACCATTTGATTTAATAGCTGAGATTCGTGTATATATATATATATATATATATATATATATATATATATATATATATATATATATATACACACACACACGAGATCTTTGTGTAATAATTAGATAGTGGCTATGAAACGCCGACAGCTACTATGTGAAAGGATCCTGCATGCTTCTAGATGCTGCTATAAAGGTCATTTATATGTATATACGAAGTAATATAGGTCAAAATATATTAGATAAATGACTACTCCAGCATCTAGAAGCATGCATGATCCTTTCACATATCTTTCACTTACGAAGCAGCTTCGCTGCACGTCGATCTGTCGACAAGAAGTCAAGAACGTGTTCGCTAGCTACACGTATCGGGCACGCTTTGTAACCACGGGGAAACTCGAAATCTCGGCGCCACCAGAATTGGCACGTTGCCGTCAGAGGTGATGTAAGCAAGCCACACAGGCCGTCTATTAAGCCGCTCTGCCTCTGCTTCATCAACAAGTCCAAGTGCATACTCCTACCAAATACAGTACGTAGCAGCAATGGCGCCAGCGCAGCAAGTGCAGGTTCCAGTGCAAGCCTCGCCACCCGCGATTCTCAGCGTCCTCGAGACCACTCTCGTAGCGCCCTCGTCCAGCGCCGGCGCCGCCCCGCCGGAGTCCTCCCTCCCGCTCATCTTCTTCGACGTCCTCTGGCTCACCTCCCCTCCCGTCGAGCGTGTCTTCTTCTACCGTCTCGCCGCAGACGCCGACATCCCCGCCATCCTCTCCAACCTCAAGACCTCGCTGGCCAAAGCTCTCAGCGCCTACTACCCGCTCGCCGGCCGCCTCCGCCTCACGCCCGGGACGGCCGACCGCCACGAGATCTACTACCAGCCGGGCGACGGCGTCACCTTCACCGTCGCAGAGTACCGCGACGATGTTGACTTCGACGAGCTCGTGGTTGACAAGCCGAGGGAGGTCCGCAAGATCGCGCCGCTCGCACCGCCTCTTCCCAAGGGGGGCCCGGTGCTCGCGCTGCAGGCCACCGTGCTCCACCGTGGCCTTGCCATTGGCATGGCCGTGCACCACGCTGCCTGCGACGGCGCCATCTCCACGCGCTTCCTGCACACCTGGGCGGCGGCCGGCACCGGCGTCGTCGCTCCGTCACCTCCTGTCATCGACAGAACTCTCATAAAGGACGCCACGGGTCTCTACGACGTCTTCGTCAAAGCCATGCCGTCGGCCGACGAGATGGAGCACGTCAAGGAGTTGAACGACAAGCTCCTCGCCACGTTCACACTGTCCAAAGAAGACATACAGCGTGTCAAGGACGTGGTAGCCAGCGAGGCGGCGCGGCGAGGCGCGCCGCCGCCGAGATGCTCCTCGCTGGTGGCCACCTTCGGCTTCATGTGGTCATGCTACCAGCGAGCCAGAGACGATGCAGGAAGCAAGGGCGGCGGCCCGACGTACCTGGTCTTCCCCGTCGACCACCGCGCGCGGATGAAGCCTCGCATCCCGGACGAGTACCTCGGCAACTGCGTCGGCGGCGCCATGCACGCCGCGCCCATGGACCAGCTCGCGGAAGCCGGCGCCGGCGGCCTCTTCGTCGCGTGCACGGCGCTAGCTGCGGCGATCGAGGACGCGGTGCGCGGCATCAGATCACCCGAGACGATCGCGTTGTGGTTGGACAAGTTTAGGGAGGCTGCCATGGCCGGGATGTGGACTGTGGCTGGATCGCCGAGGTTCCGCGTGTACGAGGTGGACTTTGGATTCGGGCGGCCGGCCAAGGTGGAGATCGTGTCCGTGGCGACAACCGGTGCCATGGCGGTGGCAGAAGGGCGGAGCAGCGCCGGCGGCATCGAGGTGGGCATCTCTCTGCCGGCGGCTGGCATGCAGAGGTTCCAAGAGTGCTTCCGAGATGCCATTGACTCGCTTCATCATCATTAAACAATTAGTAATGTTTTTTTGCTGTGCAATTGTGATAGCTCGTCAGGTGAGATTGATATGTGCACTGGATGTTGAGGAGCTATATATGCAGTGTCCTATACTAGATGTTCAGATACTGGATAGGAGTATCACAAAATTCAGTGAATCCATCATGCGCATATGTCGGCACATTAATTTTCTTGGTAATACAATTTTATTCTGGTGGTATATAATCCAAATTTTCTTCCATACAAAACAAAACTGTCAAAGTCATGACCGCACACAATTGGTGAATGCTATCCACAAACACCGGCGATGAAGTTCCAAGTACACCGGAAAGATCAAAAGTTGAATGGTTAGTGGCTGTGCCTGAGTGACACGTTCTGGATTTCGCACCAAAATAAAAAGAGACAAGTTCTGGAGAAAGAACTTTCTTTGGGAGCACATGCTCCATAGTAAAACCGATTTTCTTTGGATTTCAAAAGAATCTCGGCGCCTGCTCCTTCCTCCTCCAGTGCCACCCCTTCTCCTTTCTCGTACGTAAGCTTAGCTACACTTGCATGCATGTGAAAGATAAAGCATCTTCAACGCGAACACCACGTTCTTTTGGGAGATCAGTTTACGTGCAGATGTGGTGATATCCGGGAGAGATTGGATCGGTCGGTAGGCAATGAGGGATGGTCAACAAAGTTTCCAATGGTGGCGGTTGTTCACGAGCAGCATGTGCACTCTGATCATCGGCCGCTGTTGTTGGACACGGAGTATTATGATGGATCTCAGTTTAGGTAATCGTCCCGCGAAAAATTTGAGGCCCGCTGGTTACCTGAAGAAACAATGAACGAAATCGTTAATATGGTGTGGGAAAACATGAAGTTAGCTGGTCTGGGACATCCTTAACTGATAGGACGAAGGCGGTACATGCTGATTTACATCAATGAGATAAAGATGTCTTAAAAGGTGTGAAGAAGCAGGTGGGTAAATTGAAAAAAAACTTAAGAAACTTAGACATTGTATAAACAGAAAAACCATAAATAGAAAGATGTTTTGCTTTGTTAAGAAAGGAGTTATTTCTTCAATTATGGAATGGATGAAAATAGTGGCGCGGCCAAGAAGGCAGCTGATGCTCATGCTGACGGCTTCGTCTGTTTAACTCCAGGTCGCCAGTTCAAACCCCAATCAGATCAGTTTTCATTGTAACAAAATTTATGTTATTCACTGTCAGGTGGGATCCACCCAGTTGCTGACAGGTGGGCCCTCCACTGGGATTCGGCCTAGTGGCAATCGACTGACCCAAATATGGGGTCAGTCGAAACAAAGAAGCCCAACGCAGCAAGCAACACATGCAGAAAAAAAATGCAGCACGAGTCATAAAACAAAAATCAACGGCCAAAAAAAATCGACCGACCCTAATTTAAAATTCAAGCAAAGTGTAATAGTTTTATGCTATTTACTTTTCCAACCGGGGATATGGTGTTCATCCTCCTTTACTAGTTCATAGGTTGGCAGTATTTATCATGTTTATACATATCCCTCTCTTAGTGCGCGCACTAGCATAATTAGTTTGCCATCGTAAGCATTTTATTTATAGTAGCATCTTTTTTTTTTGACAAAAGAGAGCATTTTTACATCAGCATCTAGACCCGTGCATGCTGTTTTCATACTCCCTCTATTTCACAACGTAGTGCGCCTGCGTTTTCTGAGATCTAAGTTTGACTGTAAATTCAATGGTAAAAATTTCGCTCCCGCCGCAATCGATCTTGTTGGTTAAATTTATGATCAAACTTGAATCTCGCGAAGCGCGGACGCACTACATTGTGAAATGAAGGGAGTAGTATCTTTTAGGGTCTGTCTAGGACACATCTAGATGTGACATAGTTATGTCACCTCTAAGCTGATGTCCACTCTGTTTGTGATCTTTTTTTTATCCTGGTTTTTTTTGTTTCTTGTTTCTGCATTATATATTTGTGGGAGTTTAGATGTGACATTCTTAAAAAACATCTAGATGTGAATTAGACAAACTGTATCTTTTATGTACGAAACGTGTGCCCATTTTCTTTACAAAGAGTCAAAGAGTGAAGAGCTAAGCTGTTTGTTTTTGCTCACATCAGGCAACAAGGGCCCCGTAACCCACTGGAAAACTCGAAATCTATTAGCAGTACAATTTTTTCAAACAAAAACTAGCAGTGGAAAAATCATACTACTGTATTTACCAGCTCCGCTGAGCACCACCATCAAACTAGCACGTTATCGTCGGAGATGGCGTCAAGGCCTCCTGACGCCTTGGAGTATTAAGATATATAGCTGCTCTGCTTCGTCGCAAGTACACATACCTCACAGCGGCAATGGCGCCAGCGCAGCAAGCCTCGCCACCCCCAATTCTCAGCGTCCTCGAGACCACTCTCGTGGCGCCCTGGACGAGCACCGGCGCCGCCCCGCCGGAGACCTCCCTCCCGCTCACCTTCTTCGACGTCTTCTGGCTCAACCTCCCACCCGTCAAGCGTGTCTTCTTCTACCGCCTCGCCGCCGAGGCCGACATCCCCGCCATCCTCTCCAACCTCAGGACCTCACTGTCCCAAGCCCTCCACGCCTACTACCCGCTCGCCGGCCGCCTCCGCCTCACGCCCGGGACGGCTGACCGCTACGAGATATACTACCAGCAGGGCGACGGCGTCACCTTCACCGTCGCCGAGTACCGTGATGACGTTGACGTCGACGAGCTGGCTGTCGACCAGCCGCGGGAGATCACCAGGATCGCGCCGCTCGCACCGCCACTCCCCAAGGGCGGCGCGGTGCTCGCGCTGCAGGCCACCCTGATGCGCCGTGGCCTCGCCATCGGCATGGCCGTGCACCACACCGCCTGCGACGGGGCGACCTCCACGCGCTTCCTGCACACCTGGGCGGCGGCCAGCACCGGCGTCGTCGGGCCACCGCGCCCTGTCATCGACCGAACTCTCGTACAGGACCCAACGGGTCTCTACGACGTCTTCGTGAAAGCCATGCCGACCGCCGGCGAGTTGGATCGCGTCAAGACGTGGGAGCACCAATTCCTCGCCACGTTCACGCTGTCCGAAGAAGACATACAACGTGTCAAGGACGTGGTAGCCAGCGAGGCGGTGCGGCGAGGCGCGGCGCCGCCGCGATGCTCCTCGTTGGTGGCCACCTTCGGCTTCATGTGGTCATGCCACCAGCGAGCCAAAGATGGAGGAAGCACCGGCGGCGACCCGACATACTTGCTCTTCCCCGTCGACCACCGCTCACGGATGAAGCCTCCCGTCCCGGACGAGTACCTTGGCAACTGCGTCGGCATCGCCAGGCATGCCGCACCCATGGACCAGCTCGTGGCAGCCGGCTCCGGCGGCCTCTTCGTCGCATGCACGGCGGTAGCTGCGGCGATCGAGGAAGCGGTGCGCTACATCGGGTCACCCGAGACGATTGCGTTGTGGATGCATCGGGTCAGGGAGGCTGGCGTCGCCGGTATGTGGACGGTGGCCGGGTCGCCAAGGTAGAGATCGTGTCCGTGGCGAGAACCGGTGCAATGGCCGTGGCTGAGGGCCGGAGCAGCCGCGGCGGCATCGAGGTGGGCATCTCTCTGCCGGCGGCTGGCATGCAGAGGTTCGAAAAGTGCTTCCAAGATGCCATTGACTGGCTTCGCCAGTAAACGAGTGTTGCATATCTTTTTTCTTTTGGGTAAATCAAGCGATATTATATACTCCTCCGTCTCGTAATATAGAACGTTTTCTGACACTACGCTATGCTAAAAAAATAGGCAATTTTTCGACTAATTTAATTCATAAATAGATAACTAACATGGCATAGACAGAACTAACAACATACTGGTACTGATCTAAACAAGCACGTACTACGCAAATAGTAGACAAATCTACACATGATGCTAGCACTGCCAATACAGAAATTATCAGGAGAGGGATAAACGCGGTATACCCTCCAGTAGGCCATGCAGAAGCCGCCGCCGCGGTGGCAGCAGTAGAAGCATCCTCGGCGGCCTTCTTGTCAGCCTCGGTCTTCTCGGCGGCGGCGCGTTCGGCGTCGCTGGATATGGTGATGACGGAGACGACGTGGACGTAGAGGAAGTAGTGAATCGGAGGCGAGCAGTCGCGTAGTCGCTTCCTAAAAACCTATTCGTCTCTCTCCCGTACAGGAACCAGAGAGACGTGTGAGCTCGGCTCGGCTCATTCCCGCAACCCGCGGCGCGTCGTGGCGTGGCGTGGCGAGGCGGGCGGCGGAGGAGGAGCGCGCGAGGGCCTCTTCTCTCCTCATGCTTCAATAGCATGTAGAAGAGCCACCCTTATAAACCACTTCAACTTTCCTTTCACTAGCATGGTGGGACTAAACTTCCCACCACCTTGTCATGCCACCTACATGGGCCCTTAGAGGTCAAATCTGAAATTGTCATATGGGCTCTAGGCCCATCTCACATTTCAACAATCCCCCACCAGATCTCAAGGGCCCAATTTGTCCTTTGTTCCAAACGCTGTTTTGATATACTAGTGTTTCAGTGAAGACCTGTTAAGGTTGAGCTTCACCTAGAGCAAGTAGCTACATTCCTTCACAACTGAACAATGGACTATGCCTTTAATTATCAGTTTGGCGTAAAGAAGTTTCACCACATGTCTTACTAGTACTGGGCTGCCGAAGGCTGACCCCTCGGGTGGAGCATATAAGTCACACTCCTGGTCTATTCATGAGCTTACTAGAGATCACCCCAATCTCATAGACTGTGACTAGCAGTCGGGCTCACATAGGTGTGTTCCTCCAAAGATTGCTATGTAGGATAGCATCTTGCTTATATATATAAGCCTTGGAACACATTGAGACAGTAGTCATCCTTCCATACAGTTTCCGAGAGTATTGCATCTCCAACGGAGTGGGTTAGTAAAGTTACTCTCCTCAGTTCACCACTGGCTTATTTTCCCAGGTCCTACTTCACGGGATCTCCGATCACATAGGTTGGGTTACCACCGTGGCAACTCATGTGGGTCTCATACCCATCTCCCTTGATGCACTATCTATCACTACACGCGATAGCCCTTACGTAAAGGGATCTGCCAGATTCTTATCCGTATGGACATAGTCCAACGCTATCACTCCAGAGTTTCTTAATTTTCTGACAGCTTTTAATATCATTTTTATGTGTTTGTTAGACTTCATGTTGTCCTTTGAACTCTTCACCTTGGTGATGACAGTCTGATTATCACAGTTCATAAGGATAGCCGGAACCGGTTTATCAACCAATGGCAAGTCCATCAAAAGATCTCGAAGCCTGTAACGCCCCGGAACCGATGCGCCAGGTGTCCGCCAGTTATTCGCTGCTGTTGCCTTGTCATATGCTTGCGTGTTGCATTCTGCCATGTCATCATCTGCATTTCATCTGCATGTTTTTCAAAACTTGCATCCTTTCGGGTTCCGCCGGTTCTCTCCGTTGTCCGTTCCGAGTTCGGTCACACTTTCGCCGCGCTCGCCAGCTTCCTCCAAATATTATTTTATAAGTGGCATAAAATGTTCTCGAATGGGTTGCAACTTGTCGTGCGGTCTTATTATAGTGTAGACAGAACGCCGCCAAGTTTCGTCGCATTCGAGTCCATTTGATAGTCCAACCGTTAAACCTACAACCGCAATATAGCCGGTCTATTCGTCGGACGTTTCGGTCTCCGAAAAAATTGCCGGGCCGCACTTCTCCCCTCTCTTCTCAGCCCGAGACCTTCTACACGGTCACTTGCAGCCCACCTAGCCATCCAAACCCCCCCCTCGACCGGAGCCATCGGATCGCGACCGGAGGGCTCGGAAAGCCCCCAAAACCCCCTAACCTAGCCTACCTGCTATAAATGCACACACCCCTCCCCATTTTTGGGCTAACCTACCCCCCCTAGCCTTCCCCTACCTCTGTCCCGCCGCCACCCTCCTCGGGATCCGCGCCCGACCACAGCCCTGCCGCCACTTGGCGCCGCCACCACCACTTCCCAGCCAACCCACGGCCGCCACGTCGCCTCCACCACCGCCACGGCCAATCAGATGCCTCCACGCGGCCTCCCCGCGTCGTCCCGCGCCTCTCCCCACGCTCCCCGCGCCGCCAGGCCCGTGCCAGGCCCGCCCGGGCCCTGATCTGGGCCCCGAGGGCCGCAGCCAGCCCGAGCGTCCCGCTCTCTCCTCCCAATCGCCTCTGCCCGACCATCGCTTCGGCGCGCGCCGCTGTCGCGCGGAGATCGCTTCCGCCGTGCCTCGCGTCCCGCGCCGCGCCCAGCCCTCCGCCGCCGATCGCGAACCCTGCCGCCTCCTCGTCGCCAGGTCGGCGTCGCGCTGCATTTCGCCGCCTCGCTTCCCCACGGAGCGACGCGTGCCTCGGCGCCGCTTGCTTTCGCAGCCGCCCGTCCTGCTCCGGATCCGGCGGACCCGCGTCCCATGGCCGGATCCGCTGGCTCCCTCGCCCGGCCTTCCCTTCGCCGCCTTGGCGGGCTCCCTCGCCGCCCAGCAGCTCCGTCTCGTCCCCGCGTGCGGGCACACGCGTAGCCGGCCACGTGGGCCCTGCGGCCTGTCCCAGCCGGCCTTCCTAAGGCCAATCTCCGCCGGCCCGCTGCAGCCTCCCCGCAGGCCCAAGCCGGTCCGATCCGCCTCTCCCTTCACTCTTGGTCGAAGCCCGTGGTGAGCAACCCCCTACCCCTCGCCTGTGCGACTTTTAGCTATCTCTCGTGCGTGCTTTTTTTTCTCGAAAACTGCCAAGTCCCCAGATCTGTGATATTTTCATGCCCTGTTCATCGCATCATAACTCTGTGCATGCTGCTCCGTTTCATGCGTGTAATATGTCAAATTGTTTGTCTCAACAAGTACTTCATTTCATTCCATTGCATCATGTTCATTTGAGTTCATCTTTATGCCTGAATCTTCGTTACAAGAGTGCTATATGATGTTAACCTGCTGAAACTGTTATAACTTGATGATTTGTCACTTTTGTTGCATTTGATATGTGCATCTTATGAGCATGAGCTGTACATGTGTTTTGTGCTATGGCATGCCATCTTTACAGTGGTTCCATCCATGGATTTTTGTGGGTCTTGTAGTGAGTGCACCGAGCTTGTTAAGTAGGGTACTTGCTGTTGCTGTTTTGCTAGGCTGATTCTGTTATATTATGATGCTATGTAAACCTGCTGCTACAAGTCATTCTATGCATAATCTGGAGATGTTCACTAAGGATGTTTTGTTATACATGTCTTGCTCTATCCATCCGTGCCCTTTGTTGCAATTATAGTCTGCTGTAACTTGTTATAATCTTGCTCTCAAATTGCTAAATAATGTTGCTGTCAGCCTGTTAACATTAAGTTCAATGTTGCCATGATTGTTGTTAGTGATCCATGCACTCTATGAACTTGCTCTTGCCATGCTTAGCTTCTCAAACATGTATTCTTACTGTTGGTCACCTTGCCATGCCATGTATTACTCTGTGGTGAGTGTTTCAAGCTCACCAACATGCCTACTTATTGTTGTTCCTGCCATGTATGAATCTGTCATCATTTGCCATGTTTACATGGGTGCCATCATATCTTCTGTGCCTTTTTGGCTCATGGTCAGTAAAGGACTTTTGTTCTATGCAATTAGTATATTCATGCCATGCCTTTTTTTGCCATGATAAGTTCCTGTAACATGTTGTTTGACAGCTCTAAACATTGCAACCTGATGTTATTTCTGCCAAGTCTGTAAACTGTTATTATTTGCAATCTTGCCATGTCCTTTTGAGCATGTTCTAGTCATTTCTAGAGATAGCTTAGTGTTCATGTTTTGTAATGCTTTACCTGTACATCGTGCCCATGCCTTTTTTTCACGTTGAGATGCTGTAGCATGTTGTTTTGATGCTTGCTAGATGCCTACTTGCTGTTTTGGACAGATTGTTATGTCTTGTATAGAGTGTATGTGTTGAACCGTTGCTCCGTTTTGAGTGTGCTCTATATGAAACTTGCTTAGAATTGCATGAACTTTCATATTATCATGTTACATCCATGTTTTGAGGTGTTTGCTTGATGTTTGTATGTATTTTGCATCAATGCCATGCTTATCTTGTTTTGCTCATATCTTCTAGGCCGTAGCTTCGAATCTAATAAACTTTATATGTAACTTGACTAGAATTTCGTGTAGATCATCGTGGTGCATCTTAACTTGCTGTTTAACAACTTGAACATAAGGTTTATTCAGATCTGGACCAATTTCGAAATTTGCATATGAGGACCTACCGGAATTGTTATATGATGTTCCCGGCCTCATTTAAACTTGCCTTGATGTGTTGCTCTTGTATGCATCATCTCTTGCCATGAGTAGCTTCATGTAGCTTGTCATGCATCATACTTGGTTGAGCATCATCTCTTGTCTACGTGTGGTGTGTTTACCATGTTGTGTGCTTCTTCTCGATAGTTCCCGTTTCATTGCGATCGTGAGGATTCGCTCGTCTACGCTTGGTTCGTCTTCGTGGCTTCATCTTCTTCATGGACTCGTTCTTCTTCCTTGCGGGACTTCAGGCAAGATGGCCGCTACCCTGGATCTCACTACTATCATTGCTATGCTAGTTGCTTCGTTCTATTGCTATGCTACGTTACCTACCACTTGCTGCTCAAGCCTCCCAAATTGCATGATAGCCCCTAACCTTTGTCACCCTTCCTAGCAACCCGTTGTTTGGCTATGTTACCGCTTTTGCTCAGCCCCTCTTATAGCGTTGCTAGTTGCAGGAGAAGATGAAGATTGCTCCATGTTGGATTATGTTTATGTTGGGATATCACAATATCTCTTATATTATTAATGCATCTACATACTTGGTAAAGGGTGGAAGGCTCGGCCTTATGCCTGGTGTTTTGTTCCACTCTTGCCGCCCTAGTTTCCGTCATATCGGTATTATGTTCCCGGATTTTGTGTCCTTAACGCGGTTGGGTGATTTATGGGACCCCTTGACAGTTCGCTTTGAATAAAACTCTTCCAAAAGGCCCAACATTGGTTTTACCATTTGCCTCACCTAGCCCTTTTTCCCTTGGGAGTCGCGCTCTCAAGGGTCATCTTCATTTTAGCCCCCCGGGCCAATGCTTGTCTAAGTGTTGGTCCAAACTAGAGCCACTTGCAGCGCCACCTCGGGAAACTTGAGGGCTGGTTCTAGTTATACGTCTCGCTCATCCGGTCGTGGCACGAGACGAGATACGCCGCTACTATCGGGATGTCGGCACGCCGGGAGGTCTTGCTGATCTTGTTTTATTGCTGTCGAAATGTCTTGTAAACCGGGATTCCGAGACTGATCGGTCTTCCGGGAGAAGGAATATCCTTCGTTGATCGCGAGAGCTTATCATGGGCTAAGTTGGGACACCCTGCAGGTTTGAACTTTCGAAAGCCGTGCCAGCGTTATGTGGCAGATGGGAATTTGTTAATATCCGGTTGTAGTAAACTTGAAGTAAACTCTTCTAAAATACACCAACCGTAAAGCGTAATCGTGAGTGTCTCTTTTCGGGTTGATCGAGAGGAGAACACGGTTTCGGGTTATGTCCGACGTAAGTAGGAGTTCAGGATCACTTCTTGATCATTACTAGTTGACGACCGTTCCTTTGTTTCTCTTCTCGCTCTCATTTGCGTATGTTAGCCACCATATATGCTTAGTAGCTGCTGCGACCTCACCACTTTACCCCTTCCTTTCCCATTTAGCTTTGCTAGTCTTGATACCCATGGTAATGGGATGGGATTGCTGAGTCCTCGTGGCTCACAGATTACTACACCAACAGTTGCAGGTACAGGTTATGCGATGATCTTGACACGAGAGCGGTGTTACTGTTTTGGAGTTCTTCTTCTGCTTCTTCGATCAGGGGATAGGTTCCAGGTCGGCAACCTGGGCTAGCAGGGTGGATGTCGTTTGAGTTTTCTGTTTATGCTTCATCCGTAGTCGGATGTTGATCTCTTGTATGATGATGTTGTATTCGTGTGGCATTGTATGCCTTATGTATGTATCCCCATCTATAATGTAGTGTTGATGTAATGATATCCACCTTGCAAAAGCGTTTCAATATGCGGGTCTATCCTTGGTGGGACCGTCGAGTTCCTTTTGGATAGGGTCGCATATTGGGCGTGACAAGTTGGTATCAGAGTCTCGAACGACCCTAGGAGCCCCCTTGATTGATCGTGTAGTTTGGCCGTTGTGGAGTCTAGAAGAAAACTATTTTGAGTCTTAGGATTATATATATCGGAGAGTAGGATTCTTTTTTTACTCCTCAGCCCCTTCGTCGCTCTAGTCAGGAATCTTGACGTAGGTGTTTTGAATTACTCCTCTTCCCTTTCAAACTTTCTTTAGGATCACACAGTTGGTTTTCCGATCGTTGGCTCTCATCTCTTTTCATCCGGTTCTTTTTCTCGTCAAGGCGATTCGACCCTCTTTGTTTTTGCAAGTTCAATCCTCAGTTGTTTTCTTTTCCCACCCGCCCACCCCCTTTTTTTTCTCGAAGCCGGAGTCCGTAATCGAGTATCCATCCTACTCGTGCGAAGTATTTGCTTTCTTTCCTCAACGATTTCAACCGGTGTTTTCTCTTCAAGATATTCGTCGGTTCCCCCTTCCAAATTGCCTTTGTTTTCCCGCCCTCCCACCCTTTTTCTTCCCGGAGCTCGAGTCTCTTTCGAGCATCAATTTCATTCATGCGGAACCTCTTCAGTCTTTCGTAAATTGTTTCAACCGGTGAATTCTCGTCTGATTCATCATTGTTCGTCTCGCTTTCTTTCCGGTGGATTTCAACTCAATTTTCTTGGTTCGATCATATTCTTTTCCTCGACTCAAGTGTTCCCTTTGCTTGTTCGCCTCTCGTCATTTTATCATTCCGGAGTGATGAATACATCTCAGAAGATTCGTGTTTGCATCCAATTAATTCGAGGTTGTCACCTCACTCAAATATTTCAATTGTCCGGTGCATCATCTATCTCTTCAACATCCCTTTCCAACGGTGTTTTTTCTCTTTAGTGGGCCCTAACCCATAGGTCTTTTCCCAGAATCTTACCTGACTCTTCTAATTATTCCGGAGCCATTCCCAAGTATTTCAATTCTTCCGGAGGCCTTGCGTTGTTCATCTTTTCTCTTGCGTCCTTGTTTCACCTCATCCTTTTATTTTTCCCTTCCGTCTCGGTCCTAAGATCTCGGGACGAGATCTCTTGTTAGTGGAGAAGTGTTGTAACGCCCCGGATCCGATGCGCCAGGTGTCCGCCAGTTATTCGCCGTTGTTGCCTTGTCATGTGCTTGCGTGTTGCATTCTGCCATGTCATCATCTGCATTTCATCTGCATGTTTTTCAAAACTTGCATCCTTTCGGGTTCCGCCGGTTCTCTCCGTTGTCCGTTCCGAGTTCGGTCACACTCGCACGCACCCGCGGCACCTCCGAAATATTATTTTATAAGTGGCATAAAAATGTTCTCGGAATGGGTTGCAACTTGTCGTGCGGTCTTATTATAGTGTAGACAGAACGCCTGCCAAGTTTCGTCGCATTCGGAGTCCATTTGATAGTCCAACCGTTAAACCTACAACCGCAATATAGCCGGTCTATTCGTCGGACGTTTCGGTCTCCGAAAAAAGTGCCGGGCCGCACTTCTCCCCTCTCTTCTCAGCCCGAGACCTTCTACACGGTCACTTGCAGCCCACCTAGCCATCCAAACCCCACCTCTGACCGGAGCCATCGGATCGCGATCGGAGGGCTCGGAAAGCCCCCAAAACCCCCTAACCTAGCCTACCTGCTATAAATGCACACACCCTCCCCATTTTTGGGCTAACCTACCCCCTAGCCTTCCCCTACCTCTGTCCCGCTGCCACCCTCCTCGGGATCCGCGCCCGACCACAGCCCTGCCGCCACTTGGCGCCGCCGCCACCACTTCCCAGCCAACCCACGGCCGCCACGTCGCCTCCACCACCGTCACGGCCAATCAGATGCCTCCACACGGCCTCCCCGCGTCGTCCCGCGCCTCTCCCCACGCTTCCCGCGCCAGCCCGAGCCGTGCGAGCCCGCCGGGCCCCGATCTGGCCCCGAGGGCGCAGCCAGCCCGCGTCCCCGCTCTCCTCCCAATCGCCTCTGCCCGACCCCATCGTCGGCGCTGCCACCACTGGTCGCGGAGATCGCTCCGCCGTGCCTCGCGTCCCCGCCGCCCGCGCCCGGTGCCTCCGCGCCGATCGCCGAACCCGCCGCCTCCTCGTAGCGGTGCGCGTCGCGCTTGCCGGATTCCGCCGCCTCGCTTCCCATCGGAGCCGGCGCCGTGCCTCGGCGCCGATTGCTCGCAACCGCCCGTCTGCTCCGGATCCGGCGGACCCGCGTCCCAGCGCCGGATCCGCCAGCTCCCTCGCCCCGGCCTTCCCGCCGCCCGCCTTCGCGGGCTCCCTCGCCGCCAGCGGCTCCGTCTCGTCCCCGCGTGCGGGCACACGCGTAGCTGGCCACGTGGGCCCTGCGGCCCGTCCCAGCCGGCCTTCCTAAGGCCCATCTCTGCCGGCCCGCTGCAGCCTCCCCGCAGGCCCAAGCCGGTCCGATCCGCCTCTCCCTTCACTCTGGGCCGAAGCCCGTGGTGAGCAACCCCCTACCCCTCGCCCGTGCGACTTTTAGCTATCTCTCATGCGTGCTTTTTTTTCTCGAAAACTGCCAAGTCCCCAGATCTGTGATATTTTCATGCCCTGTTCATCGCATCATAACTTTGTGCATGCTGCTCCGTTTCGTGCGTGTAATATGTCAAATTGTTTGTCTCAACAAGTACTTTATTTCATTCCATTGCATCATGTTCATTTGAGTTCATATTTATGCCTGAATCTTCGTTGCAAGAGTGCTATATGATGTTAACCTGCTGAAACTATTATAACTTGATGATTTGTCATTTTTGTTGCATTTGATATGTGCATCTTATGAGCATGAGCTGTACATGTGTTTTGTGCTATGGCATGCCATCTTTACAGTGGTTCCATCCATGGATTTTTGTGGGTCTTGTAGTGAGTGCACCGAGCTTGTTAAGTAGGGTACTTGTTGTTGTTGCTTTTTGCTAGGCTGATTACATATATTATGATGCTATGTAAACCTCTTTGCTACAAGTCATTCTATGCATAATCTGGAGATGTTCACTAAGGATGTTTCGTTATACATGTCTTGCTCTATCCATCCGTGCCCTTTGTTGCAATTATAGTCTGCTGTAACTTGTTATAATCTTGCTCTCAAATTGCTAAATAATGTTGCTATCAGCCTGTTAACATTAAGTTCAATGTTGCCATGATTGTTGTTAGGGATCCATGCACTCTATGAACTTGCTCTTGCCATGCTTAGCTTCTCAAACATGTATTCTTACTGTTGCTCACCTTGCCATGCCATGTATTGCTCTGTGGTGAGTGTTTCAAGCTTCCCAACATGCCTACTTATTGTTGTTCCTGCCATGTATGAATCTGTCATATCATTTGCCATGTTTACATGGGTGCCATCATATCTTCTGTGCCTTTTTGGCTCTTGGTCAGTAAAGGACTTTTGTTCTATGCAATTAGTAGATTCATGCCATGCCTTTTTTTGCCATGATAAGTTCCTGTAACATGTTGTTTGACAGCTCTAAACATTGCAACCTGATGTTATTTTTGCCAAGTCTGTAAACTGTTATTATTTGCAATCTTGCCATGTCCTTTTGAGCATGTTCTAGTCATTTCTGGAGATAGCTTAGTGTTCATGTTTTGTAATGCTTTACCTGTACATCGTGCCCATGCCTTTTTTTCACGTTGAGATGCTGTAGCATGTTGTTTTGATGCTTGCTAGATGCCTACTTGCTGTTTTGGACAGATTGTTATGTCTTGTATAGAGTGTATGTGTTGAACCGTTGCTCCGTTTTGAGTGTGCTCTATATGAAACTTTCTTAGAATTGCATGAACTTTCATATTATCATGTTGCATCCATGTTTTGAGGTGTTTGCTTGATGTTTGTATGTATTTTGCATCAATGCCATGCTTATCTTGTTTTGCTCATATCTTCTAGGCCGTAGCTCCGAATCTAATGAACTTTATATGTAACTGTTGGGGAACGTAGTAATTTCAAAAAAATTCCTACGCACACGCAAGATCATGGTGATGGCATAGCAACGAGAGGGGAGAGTGTATGTCCACGTACCCTCGTGACCGTGGCGAAGCGTTATAACAACGCTGTTGATGTAGTCGTACGTCTTCACGATTCGACCGATCCAAGTACCGAACGCACGGCACCTCCGAGTTCAGCACACGTTCAGCTCGATGACGATCCCCGGGCTCCGATCCAGCAAAGCGTCGGGGATGAGTTCCGTCGACCTGACGGCGTGGTGGCGATGATGATGCTCCACCGACGCAGGGCTTCGCCTAAGCTCCGCGACGATATGACTTCACCGGCGCAGGCTTCACTAAGCTCATGACGATATGACGAAGTGGAATATGGTGGAGGGGCACCGCACGGCTAAGGAACGATCCGTAGATCAACTTGTGTGTCATGGGGTGCCCCCTGCCTCGTATATAAAGGAGCAAGGGGGTGCGGCCGGCCCTAGGGAGGCGGCGCTGAGGAGTCCTACTCCCATCGGAGTAGGACTCCCCCTTCCTAGTTGGATTAGGTCTTGGGGAAGGGGAAGAGGGGGGCGCCCCCTCTCCTGTCCTATTCGGACTAGAGGGGGGGGCGCGGCCTGCCCCGGCCGCCCTCCTCTTCTCCCTTATGGCCCATCAAGGCCCATTGACCCCCGGAGGGTTCCGTAACCCCGGTGTTCCGTAAAATCCGTTTTCATCCGAACCTTTCCAAGTCCAAACATAGGCTTCCAATATATCGATCTTTATGTCTCGACCATTTCGAGACTCCTCGTCATGTCCGTGATCACATCCGGGACTCGAACAAACTTCGTACATCAAAACTTATAAACTCATAATAAACATCATCGTAACGTTAAGCGTGCGGACCCTACGGGTTCGAGAACTATGTAGACATGACCTAGAACTATTCTCGGTCAATTACCAATAGCGGAACCTGGATGCTCATATTGGTTCCTACATATTCTACGAAGATCTTTATCGGTCAAACCGCATAACAACATACGTTGTTCCCTTTGTCATCGGTATGTTACTTGCCCGAGATTTGATCGTCGGTATCCAATACCTAGTTCAATCTCGTTACCGCAAGTCTCTTTACTCGCTCGTAATACATCATTTCATAACTAACTCATTAGTTATAATGCTTGCAAGGCTTAGGTGATGAGTATTACCGAGAAGGCCCAGAGATACCTCTCCGACAATCGGAGTGACAAAACCTAATCTCGATTCATGCCAACTCAACATTTACTTTTGGAGACACCTGAGAGTACCTTTATAATCACCCGATTCGTTGTGACGTTTGGTAGTACACAAAGTGTTCCTCCGTAAACGGAGTTGCATAATCTCATAGTTGCGAAACTTTGTATAAGTCATGAAGAAAGCATAAGCAACATACTAAGCGATCAAGTGCTAAGCTAACGGAATGGGTCAAGTCAATCACATCATTCTCCTAATGATGTGATCCCGTTAATCAAATGACAACTCATGTCTATGGTTAGGAAACATAACCATCTTTGATTTAACGAGCTAGTAAAGTAGAGGCATACTAGTGACACTCTGTTTGTCTACGTATTCACACATGTATTATGTTTCCGGTTAATACAATTCTAGCATGAATAATAAACATTTATCATGATATAAGGAAATAAATAATAACTTTATTATTGCCTCTAGGGCATATTTCCTTCATCTCCCACTTGCACTAGAGTCAATAATCTAGATTACACAAATGATTCTAACACCCATGGAGTCTTGGTGTTGATCATGTTTTGCTCGTGGAAGAGGCTTAGTCAACAGGTCTGCAACATTCAGATCCGTATGTATCTTGCAAATCTCTATGTCTCCCACTTGGACTTGGTCCCGAATGGAATTGAAGCGTCTCTTGATATTCTTGGTCCTCTTGTGAAATCTGGATTCCTTTGCCATGGCAATTGCACTAGTATTGTCACAGAAGATCTTCATTGGTCCCGATGCACTAGGTATGACACCTAGATCGGAAATGAACTCTTTCATCCAGACTCCTTCATTTGCTGCTTCCGAAGCAGCTATGTACTCCGCTTCACATGTAGATCCTGCCACGACGCTTTGTTTAGAACTGCACCAACTGACGGCTCCACCGTTTAATAAAAATACGTATCCGGTTTGCGATTTAGAATCGTCCGGATCAGTGTCAAAGCTTGCATCGACGTAACCATTTACGATTAGCTCTTTGTCACCTCCATATCGAGAAACATATCCTTAGTCCTTTTCGTATTTCAGATGTTCTTGACCGCTGTCCAGATGATCCACTCTGGATTACTTTGGTACCTTCCTGCCAAGCTTATTGCTAAGCATACGTCAGTCTGGTACACAGCATTGCATACATGATAGAGCCTATGGCTGAAGCATAGGAACATTTTTCATTTTCTCTCTATCTTCTCTGTGGTCGGGCATTGAGTCGACTCAATTTCACACCTTGTAACACGGTAAAAACCTTTCTTTGCTGATCCATTTTGAACTTTTTCTAAATTTTATCAAGGTATGTGCTTTGTGAAAGTCCAATTAAGCGTCTTGATCTATCTCTATAGATCTTGATGCCCAATATGTAAGCAGCTTCACCGAGGTCTTTCATTGAAAAACTTTTATTCAAGTATCCTTTTATGCTATCCAGAAATTCTATATCATTTCCAATTAATAATATGTCGTCCACATATAATATCGAAATGCTACAGAGCTCCCACTCACTTTCTTGTAAATCTGAGCTTCTCCAAAGTCTCAGATAAAACCATATGCTTTGATCACACTATCAAAGCGTTTATTCCAACTCCGAGAGGCTTGCACTGGACCATAAATTGATCGCTGGAGCTTGCACACTTTGTTAGCACCTTTTGGATCAACAAAACCTTCTGGTTGCATCATATACAACTCTTCTTCTAGAAATCCATTCAAGAATGCAGTTTTACATCCATTTGCCAAATTTCATAATCATAAAATGCAGCAATTGCTAACATGATTCGGACAGACTTAAGCATCGCTACGGGTGAGAAAGTCTCATCGTAGTCAACCCCTTGAACTTGTCGAAAACCTTTCGCAACAAGTCGAGCTTTATAGACAGTTATATTACCATCGGCGTCGGTCTTCTTCTTAAAGATCCATTTATTCTCAATGGCTTGCCGATCATCGGGCAAGTCAACCAAAGTCCATACTTTGTTCTCATACATGGATCCCATCTCAGATTTCATGGCTTCAAGCCATTTTATGAAATCTGGGCTCACCATCGCTTCTTCATAGTTCGTGGGTTCACCATGATCTAGTAGCATGACTTCCGAAATAGGATTACCGTACCACTGCAGTGCGGATTTTATTCTGGTTGATCTCTGATTCGGTGACAACTTGATCTGAAGTTTCATGATCATTATCATTATCTTCCTCGCTAATTGGTGTAGGTGTCACGAAACCGATTTACGTGATGAACTACTTTCCAATAAGGGAGCTGGTACTATTACCTCATCAAGTTCCACTTTCCTCCCACTCACTTCTTTCGAGAGAAACTCCTTCTCTAGAAAGGATCCATTCTTAGCAACGAATGTCTTGCCTTCGGATCTGTGATAGAAGGTATACCCAATTGTCTCCTTTGGATATCCTATGAAGACACATTTTCCGATTTGGGTTCAAGCTTATCAGGTTGAAGTTTTTCACATAAGCATCGCAACCCCAAACTTTCGAAACGACAACTTTGGTTTCTTGCTAAACCATAGTTCATAAGGTGTCGTCTCAACGGATTTTGACGGTGTCCTATTTAACGTGAATGCGCCGTCTCTAAAGCATAACCCCAAAACGATAGCGGTAAATCGGAAATAGACATCATAGATTGCACCATATCTAGTAAAGTACGATTATGACGTTCGGACACACCATTACGCTGTGGTGTTCCCGGTGGCGTGAGTTGCGAAACTATTCCGCATTGCTTCAAATGTAGACCAAACTCATAACTCAAATATTCTCCTCCATGATCAGATCGTAGAAACTTTATTTTCTTGTTACGATGATTTTCAACTTCACTCTGAAATTCTTTGAACTTTTCAAATGTTTCAGATTTATGCTTCATCAAGTAGATATACCCGTATCTGCTTAAATCATCTGTGAAGGTGAGAAAATAACGATATCCGCCACGAGCTTCAACATTCATCGGACCACATACATCTGTATGTATGATTTCCAATAAATCTGTTGCTCTCTCCATACAACCGGAGAACGGTGTTTTAGTCATCTTGCCCATGAGGCACGGTTCATAAGTACCAAGTGATTCATAATCAAGTGATTCCAAAAGTCCATCCGTATGGAGTTTCTTCATGCGTTTACACCGATATGACCTAAACGGCAAGCCAAAAATAAGTTGCACTATCATTATAAACTCTGCATCTTTTGGCTTCGACATTATGAATATGTGTATCACTACTTTCGAGATTCAACAAGAATAGACCATTCTTCAAGGGTGCATGACCATAAAAGATATTACTCATATAAATAGAACAACCATTATTCTCTGATTTAAATGAATAACCATCTCGCATCAAACAAGATCCAGATATAATGTTCATGCTCAACGCTAGCACCAAATAACAATTATTTAGGTCTAAAACTAATCCCGAAGGTAGATGTAGAGGTAGCGTGCCGACCGCGATCACATTGACTTTGGAACCGCTTTCCCACGCGCATCGTCACCTCGTCCTTTGCCGGTGCTCGCTTATTCCGTAGTCCCTGTTTGAGTTGCAAATATTAGCAATGTAACCAAGATCAAATACCCAGTGCTACTACGAGCTCTAGTAAGGTACACATCAATAACATGTATATCACATATACCTTTGTTCACCTTGCCATCCTTCTTATCCGCCAAATACTTGGGGCAGTTCCGCTTCCAAAGGTCCATCGCTTGTAGTAAAACACTCGCTTCAGGCTTAGGTCCAGACTTGGGTTTCTTCTCTTGAGCAGCAACTTTCTTGCTGTTCTTTTGAAGTTTCCTTCTTCTTCCCTTTGCCCTTTTCTTGAAACTAGTGGTCTTGTTGACCATCAACACTTGATGCTCTTTCTTGATTTCTACCTCCATGACTTTTAGCATTGCGAAGAGCTCAGAATTGTCTTAGTCATCCCTTGCATATTATAGTTCATCACGAAGCTCTTGTAGCTTGGTGGCGATGATTGGAGAATTCATCAATGACACTATCATCCGGAAGATTAACTCCCAGCTGAATTAAGTGATTATTATACCCGGACATTTTGAGTATGTGCTCACCGATGAACTATTCTCCTCCATCTTGCAGCTATAGAACTTATTGGAGACTTCATATCTCTCAATCCGGGCATTTGCTTGAAATATTAACTTCAACTCTTGGAACATCTCATATGCTCCATGACGCTCAAAACGCCGTTGAAGACCCGGTTCTAAGCCGTAAAGCATGACACATCGAACTATAGAGTAGTCATCAGCTTTGCTCGCCAGACGCTCACAACTTCGGCGTTGTTCTCAAGAGGGCCTCGCACCCAGTGGTGCTTCCAGGGCGTAATTCTTCGTGCAGCAATGAGGATAATCCTCAAATTACGGACCCAGTCCGTAATTGCTACCATCATCTTTCAACTTTGCTTTCTCAAGGAACGCATTAAAATTCAACGGAACAACAGCACGAGCCATCTATCTACAAAAAACATAGACAAGCAAAATACTATCAGTACTAAGTTCATGATAAATTTAAGTTCAATTAATCATATTAAAAACTCCCACTTAGACAGATATCTCTCTAGTCATCTAAGTGATTACGTGATCCAAATCAACTAAACCATAACCTATCATCACGTGAGATGGAGTAGTTTTCAATGGTGAACATCACTATGTTGATCATATCTACTATATGATTCACGCCGACCTTCGGTCTCCGTGTTCCGAGGCCATATCTGCATATGCTAGGCTCGTCAAGTTTAACCTGAGTATTCTGCGTGTGCAAAACTGGCTTGCACCCGTTGTAGATGGACGTAGAACTTATCACACCCGATCATCACGTGGTGTCTGGGTACTATGAACTTTTAGCAACGGTGCATACTCAGGGAGAACACTTCTTGATAATTTTAGTGAGAGATCATCTTATAATGCTACCGTCAATCAAAGCAAGATAAGATGCATACAGGATAAACATCACATGCAATCAATATAAGTGATATGATATGGCCATCATCATCATGTGCTTGTGATCTCCATCTCCGAAGCACCGTCATGACCACCATTGTCACCGGCGCGACACCTTGATCTCCATCATAGCATCGTTGTCGTCTCGCCAACTATTGCTTCTACAACTATCGCTACTGCTTAGTGATAAAGTAAAGCAATTACATGGCTTTTGCATTTGATACAATAAAGCGACAACCATATGGCTCCTGCCAGTTGCCGATAACTTCGGCTACAAAACATGATCATCTCATACAATAAAATATAGCATCACGTCTTGACCATATCACATCACAACATGCCCTGCAAAAACAAGTTAGACGTCCTCTACTTTGTTGTTGCAAGTTTTACGTGGCTGCTACGGGCTGAGCAAGAACCGTTCTTACCTACGCATCAAAACCACAACGATAGTTTGTCAAGTTGGTGCTGTTTTAACCTTCGCAAGGACCGGGCGTAGCCACACTCGGTTCAACTAAAGTGAGAGAGACAGACACCCGCCGGTCACCTTTAAGCAACAAGTGCTCAAGCGGTGAAACCAGTCTCGCGAAGCGTCGCGTAATGTCGGTCCGGCCGCTTCATCTCACAATACCGCTGAACCAAAGTATGACATGCTGGTAAGCAGTATGACTTATATCGCCCACAACTCACTTGTGTTCTACTCGCATATGACATCAACGCATAAAACCAGGCTCGGATGCCATTGTTGGGGAGCGAGTAATTTCAAAAATTTCCTACGCACACGCAAGATCATGGTGATGGCATAGCAACGAGAGGGAGAGTGTATGTCCACGCACCCTCGTGAGACCGTGGCGAAGCGTTATAACCACGCGGTTGATGTAGTCGTCGCCTTCACGATTCGACCGATCCAAGTACCGAACGCACGGCACCTCCGAAGTTCAGACACGCTCAGCTCGATGACGATCCCCGGCTCCGATCCAGCAAAGCGTCGGGGATGAGTTCCACAAGACGACGGCGTGGTGGCGATGATGATGCTCCACCGATGCAGGGCTTCGCCTAAGCTCCGCGACGATATGACTTCACCGCGCAGGCTTCGCTTAAGCTCCGCGACGATATGACCAAGTGGAATATGGTGGAGGGGGCACCGCTGCACGGCTAAGGAACGATCCGTAGATCAACTTGTGTGTCATGGGGTGCCCCCAACCCCGTATATACAAAGGAGCAAGGGAGGTGCGGCCGCCCTAGGGAGGCGCGCTGAGGAGTCCTACTCCCACCGAGTAGGACTCCCCCTCCTAGTTGGATTAGGTCTTGGGGAAGGGGAAGAGGGAGGGCCCCCCTCTCCTTGTCCTATTCGGACTAGAGGGGGGGGGCGCGCCTGCCCCCGGCCGCCCTCCTCTTCTCCCTTATGGCCCATCAAGGCCCATTGACCCCGGGAGGGTTCCGTAACCCCGGTGTTCCAGAAAATCCGCTTTCATCCGGAACCTTCCAAGTCCAAACATAGGCTTCCAATATATCGATCTTTATGTCTCGACCATTTCGAGACTCCTCGTCATGTCCGTGATCACATCCGGACTCAACAAACTTCGTACATCAAAACTTATAAACTCATAATAAATCGTCATCGTAACGTTAAGCGTGCGGACCCTACGGGTTCGAGAACTATGTAGACATGACCTAGAACTATTCTCGGTCAATTACCAATAGCGGAACCTTGACGCTCATATTGGTTCCTACATATTCTACAAAGATCTTTATCGGTCAAACCGCATAACAACATACGTTGTTCCCTTTGTCATCGGTATGTTACTTGCCCGAGATTTGATCGTCGGTATCCAATACCTAGTTCAATCTCGCTATCGCAAGTCTCTTTACTCGCTCAGTAATACATCATTTCATAACTAACTCATTAGTTATAATGCTTGCAAGGCTTAGGTGATGAGTATTACCGAGAAGGCCCAGAGATACCTCTCCGACAATCGGAGTGACAAAACCTAATCTCGATTCATGCCAACTCAACATATACTTTTGGAGACACCTGTAGAGTACCTTTATAATCACCCAATTACGCTAGACGCTTGGTAGCACACAAAGTGTTCCTCCGTAAACGGAGTTGCATAATCTCATAGTTGCAGGAACTTTGTATAAGTCATGAAGAAAGCATAAGCAACATACTAAACGATCAAGTGCTAAGCTAACGGAATGGGTCAAGTCAATCACATCATTCTCCTAATGATGTGATCCCGTTAATCAAATGACAACTCATGTATATGGTTAGGAAACATAACCATCTTTGATTTAACGAGCTAGTAAAGTAGAGGCATACTAGTGACACTCTGTTTGTCTACGTATTCACACATGTATTATGTTTCCGGTTAATACAATTCTAGCATGAATAATAAACATTTATCATGACATAAGGAAATAAATAATAACTTTATTATTGCCTCTAGGGCATATTTCCTTCAGTCTCCCACTTGCACTAGAGTCAATAATCTAGATTACACAGTAATGATTCTAACACCCATGGAGTCTTGGTGTTGATCATGTTTTGCTCGTGGAAGAGGCTTAGTCAATCGGTCTCGCAACATTCAGATCCGTATGTATCTTGCAAATCTCTATGTCTCCCACTTGGACTTGGTCCCGAATGGAATTGAAGCGTCTCTTGATATTCTTGGTCCTCTTGTGAAATCTGGATTCCTTTGCCATGGCAATTGCACCAGTATTGTCACAGAAGATCTTCATTGGTTGAGCATCATCTCTTGTCTACGTGTGGTGTGTTTACCATGTTGTGTGCTTCTTCTCGATAGTTCCTGCTTGCTTGCGATCGTGAGGATTCGCTTCGCTCACGCTTGGTTCGTCTTCGTGGCTTCATCTTCTTCATGGACTCGTTCTTCTTCCTTGCGGGACTTCAGGCAAGATGACCGCTACCCTGGATCCCACTACTATCAATGCTATGCTAGTTGCTTCGTTCTATTGCTATGCTACGTTACCTACCACTTGCTGCTCAAGCCTCCCAAATTGCATGATAGCCCCTAACCTTTGTCACCCTTCCTAGCAACCCGTTGTTTGGCTATGTTACCGCTTTTGCTCAGCCCCTCTTATAGCGTTGCTAGTTGCAGGAGAAGATGAAGATTGCTCCATGTTGGATTATGTTTATGTTGGGATATCACAATATCTCTTATATTATTAATGCATCTATATACTTGGTAAAGGGTGGAAGGCTCGGCCTTATGCCCGTGTTTTGTTCCACTCTTGCCGCCCTAGTTTCCGTCATATCGGTATTATGTTCCCGGTTTTGCGCCCCTAACGCGGTTGGGTGATTTATGGGACCCCTTGACAGTTCGCTTTGAATAAAACTCTTCCAAAGAAGGCCCAACATTGGTTTTACCATTTGCCTCACCTAGCCCTTTTTCCCTTGGGAGTCGCGCTCTCAAGGGTCATCTTCATTTTAGCCCCCGGCCAATGCTTGTCTAAGTGTTGGTCCAAACTAGAGCCACTTGCGGGGCCACCTCGGGAAACTTGAGGGCTGCTTCTAGTTGTATGCGTCTTGCTCATCCGGTCGTGGCTCGAGACGAGATCTGCTGCTACTATCGGGATGTCGGCACGCCGGAGGTCTTGCTGATCTTGTTTTATTGCTGTCGAAATGTCTTGTAAACCGGGATTCCGAGACTGATCGGGTCTTCCGGAGAAGGAATATCCTTCGTTGATCGCGAGAGCTTATCATGGGCTGTTGGGACACCTGTAGGGTTTGAACTTTCGAAAGCCGTGCCTGCGTTATGTGGCGATGGGAATTTGTTAATATCCGTTGTAGTAAACTTGAAGTAAACTCTTCTAAAATACACCAACCGTAAATGCGTAACCGTGAGTGTCTCTTTTCGGGTTGGTCGAGAGGAGAACACGGTTTCGGGTTATGTCTCGACGTAAGTAGGAGTTCAGGATCACTTCTTGATCATTACTAGTTGACGACCGCCTTTGTTTCTCTTCTCGCCTCATTTATGTATGTTAGCCACCATATATGCTTATTCGCTGCTGCAACCTCACCACTTTACCCCTTCCTTTCCCATTTAGCTTTGCTAGTCTTGATACCCATGGTAATGGGATTGCTGAGTCCTCGTGGCTCACAGATTACTACACCAACAGTTGCAGGTACAGGTTATGCGATGATCTTGAAGCGAGAGCGGTGTTACTGTTTTGGAGTTCTTCTTCTGCTTCTTCGATCAGGGGATAGGTTCCGGGTCGGCAGCCTGGGCTAGCAGGGTGGATGTCGTTTGAGTTTTCTGTTTATGCTTCATCTGTAGTCGGATGTTGATCTCTTGTATGATGATGTTGTATTCGTGTGGCATTGTATGCCTTATGTATGTATCCCCATCTATAATGTAATGTTGATGTAATGATATCCACCTTGCAAAAGCGTTTCAATATGCGGGTCTATCCTTGGTGAGACCGTCGAGTTCCTTTTGGATAGGGTCGCATATTGGGCGTGACAAAGCCATCCTGCTTCAACACCAGAAGTGTCTAATGCTGTTAATTCTGCTTCCATTGTCGATCTCGTTAAGATCGTTTGCTTGCAAGACTTACAGGAAACAGCGCCACCTCCAAAAGTAAACATATACCCGCCAGGCCTTCATCTCATCAAGATCGAGATCCAATTCGCATCACTATACCCTTCAAGTACCGACGGGTCTCCGTATAGTGAAGTCCATAGTTCATAGTACCTTTCGGATAGCGATAACTCTTTCAACAACAAGCCAATGTACATCACCCGGTTTGAAACAAACCGGCTCGATTTGCTCACAGCAAACGCCATGTCGAGCCTCGTTATGCTCGCTAGGTACATCGATGAACCAATGATTTGAGAGTATCTCAATTGATCTTTAGCCATGCCTTTGGACTTTCGAATCAACATGCTAGGATCATATGGTGTTTGAGATGGTGTGCAGTCCGAATATCCAAAACGGCTCAACACCTTCTCAACATAATGGGATTGCGTAAGTGTGATCCCACCTCATTATCTCTCAAGAGCTTGATGTTCAAGATAACATCGCCACACCAAGGTCCTTCATCTCAAAGTTCGAGACGAAACGACTTAACCTCCTCAATGACTTTGAGGTTGGTTCTGAATATCAGTATGTCATCAACATACAAGCATAGTATAAATCCTTCGCCCCCACCATGGCGATAGTATACACATTTGTCAGCTTCATTAACAATGAAGCCAACAGATGTCAGAGTTGTATTAAACTTATCATGACATTGCTTAGGTGCTTGCTTCAGGCCATATAAAGATTTCAGCAACCTACACACCTTTCTTTCCTGACCATCTATCACCAAGCCATCTGGCTGTTGCATGTAGATTTCCTCGTTTAGCTCTCCATTCAGAAAAGCCGTCTTAACATCCATTTGATGGACGAGAAGACCATGCGAGGACGCCAACGAGAGTAATACTCGAATGGTGGCCAGTCTAGCCACTGGTGAATAAGTATCGAAGAAATCTTCCTCTTTTTTCTGGTCATAGCCCTTGGCCACAAGCCTAGCCTTGTACTTTTCAATCGTACCATCGGGCCTAAGCTTTTTCTTAAACACCCACTTACAACCCAATGGTTCGCAACCATAGGGACGATCAGTGATCTCCCATGTCCCGTTAGCCATGATGGAATCCATCTCGCTACGGACCGCATCCTTCCAGTAGTCAGCTTCTGGAGAGGCATACGCTTCTGAAATAGAAGTGGGAGTATCATCCACGAGGTACACGAAGAAATCATAACCAAAGGTCTTTGCAGTCCTTTGTCTCTTGCCCCTACCAAGGGTTTCCTCGTCATCCTCCTCGTGATTTTCATCATGTGTTCGCTCATAATATTCCATAGGAATGGCAGGCTCAGAGTCTCCTCGATTCCTGCTAGAAGTGCTTTGCATATCTCTCATAGGAAAATATCCTCAAAGAATGTAGCATTCTTAGACTCCATAATTGTACCGACCTTCCGGTCGTACCTCAGATTTCACTACTAGAAATCTATAGCCAACGCTGTTCTTAGCGTAGCCCAAATTAATGCAGTCCACGCCTTGGGTCCAAGCTTACGCTTTTTGGGGATCGCACGTTGACTTTTGCCAAACAGCCCCAAGCACGCAAGTACGAGAGTGTTGTCCTTCTCTTTGCCCATTTCTCATAGGGAGTGATCTCATTATCCTTTGTCGGAACTTTATTCAGTGACATGACATGCCGCCAATATAGCCTCCCCCACCATGCCTTGGATAAACCCGATGTATCTAACATGGCATTAACCAGATCGGTTAGAGTACGGTTTTTCCGCCGGCAACCCCGCTTGACTAGGGAGAATAGGAGGCGTCCTCTCATGAATAATGCCGTGTTCCGCATGTATGAATCAAACTCACTCGAGAAGTACTTCCACCATGATCTGACCGGACTCGTTTAATTTTCTTTTCAAGTTGGTTCTCAACTTCTGCCTTATAGATTTTAAAGTAGTGTAGAGCCTCACCTTTAGTATTTAACATATATACATAGAAATATCTAGTGGAATCATCTATCAATGTCATGAAGTACTTCTTTCCACCTTTAGTCAACACGCCATTCATCTCACAAAGATCAGAATGTATGAGTTCTAACGGTGCCAAGTGTCTCTCCTCCGCAGCCTTGTGAGGCTTGTGAGGTTGCTTAGCTTGCACACATGACAGGCACTTAGAGCCTTTGGCTAAAGTGAAACTCGGGATTAAATCAAACTTAGCTAGCCGCGTCATAACACCGAAACTTATGTGACAAAGACGTGAATGCCAAACTTCAGATTCATTAACACTCGAATGAATATGGTTCACGGCTTTATTACAGAAATCTGCGAGGGAAAGGCGGAACATCCCTTCGCTCTCATAACCTTTTCCAACAAATAGTCCATACTTAGTAACAACTAATTTATTAGACTCGAATACCAACTTAAACCCTTCTCTACATAGAAGGGAGCCACTAACTAGGTTCTTCTTGATGGCGGGGGCATGCTGCACGTTCTTCAGCTGCACGATCCTTCCCGAAGTAAACTTCAGATCGACCGTGCCAACACCATGAACAAAAGCACTCGCGCCATTCCCCATCAATACGGACCCGTGGCTGTGACTGGTAAGAAGAGAACAATGAAATGTCAGACACACATGAACATCTCAGACTGTATCCACCCACCAATCGGTAGGTGAAACACTGAAAAACAGTAAATAAATTACTGTACCCAGATGCACCATTCTCATTGTTGCCCACAATCATGTTGACAGACTTGGAGTCCTGTCCTGACTTCTTAAAATTGTTTGGGCACTTGTTGCCCCAATGTTCAGTCGAACCACAAGTAAAGCAGCCCTCATCCTTCTTGTTCTTCTTGAAGGTCTTCTTACCCTTCTTCTTGAAGTCGGTATTCTGTTGGACACCGTTCTTTCCCTTGAACTTGTGGGAGTTGAAGTTCCTCCGTTCACCATGTTGGCAACAGAAGTCCCTTCGCCCCTTTTCCGTCTGAGTCCTTTGCCCTCGAATTCTGCTCAACACTCAGATGGCCAATGACATCCTCCACAGAGAATTCACTCCTCTGATGTTTCAGAGTGGTGGCAAAGTTCCTCCAGGAATTGGGGAGCTTAGCGATTATGCAGCCCGCGACAAACTTGCCCGGTAACTCGCACTTTCAGAAGCTCAAGCTCCTTAACAATGCATATTATCTCATGAGCCTGCTCCAGTACACGACGGTTCTCAACCATCTTGTAATCGTGGAACTGCTCTATAATATACATCTCGCTCCCTGCATCGGCGTCCCCAAACTTAGATTCGAGCGCCTTCCATAAGTCCTTGGCGATATGCACATGTAAATATGCGTCGACCAGTTTATCTCCGATCACGCTAAGAACTGCTCCGAGAAACACAGTGGTTTCCTCCCTGAACGCCTTCTCCTGTTCAGGAGCAATCGCTCCGTGGACACACGGTGACCCGAACACGCTCATAGCCGTGAGCCATAAAGTGGTCTTTGTCTGCCAACGCTTAAAATACGTACCGGTAAACTTATCCGGTTTCAGTGCTGCGGCAAAGCCACTTGCCGAAAAATTCCTACACATAATAGGTTTTTGGATTGCTAAGAAAATAGGCAATTTTTCGACTAATTTAATCCATAAGTAGATAACTAGCATGGCATTGCAGAACTAACAACATACTGGTACTGATCTAAACAAGCACGTACTACGCAAATAGTAGACAAATCTACACATGATGCTAGCACTGCTAATACAGAAATTATCAGGAGAGGGATAAACGCGGTATACCCTCCAGTAGGCCATGCAGAAGCCACCGCCGCCGTGGTGGCAGCAGTAGAACCGTCCTCGGCGGCCTTCTTGTTGGCCTCGGTCTTCTCGGCGGCGGCGCGTTCGGCGTCGCTGGACATGGTGATGACGGAGACGACGCGGACGTAGAGGAAGTAGTGGATCGGAGGCGAGCAGTCGCGTAGTCGCTTCCCAAAAACCTATTCGTCTCTCTCCGTGACAGGAACCAGAGAGACGGAGTTTCGAGACCTGCTCTCCGTCGACCGTGTCGCGGCGGGCGGATGGAGTCACCGCGCGATAGCAGCAAAGGAACGACGGTGGACGGTTCGAGGGAGCAGATGTGATCTGATCGTGGCGGCTAGGGTTAGGGACACCGCACACTTATATAGACGCAGCTGCGCGAGAGACGTGGGCTCGACCCACGCCCGAAGTCCGTGACAGCCCACGATCCGACGCCTCAGATCGTGGGCCCTGCTGTCAGAAACTCTCCGTTAGTGACTGGCAAAAATAAGCGCATAGGTGTGAGCTCGGCTCGGCTCATTCCAGCAACCCGGGGCGGGCGGCTGAGGAGGAGCGCGCGAGGGCCTCTTCTCTTCTCAAGTTCCAATAGCATGTAGAAGAGCCACCCTTATAAACCACTCCAACTTTCCTTCCACTAGCATGGTGGGACTAAACTTCCCACCACCTTGTCATGCCACCTACATGGGTCCTTAGAGATCAAATCTGAAATTGTCATATGGGTTCTAGGCCCATCTCACATTTCAACACATTAATGTCGAAAAACGTCTTACATTATGAGACGGAGAAAATACCTATTATTTGCAATTATGCATACCCTTAAGGCCGTAAGATAAGTACGAAGTTCATCATGTAATACGTACGATGTTATAGTGTGAATTGATACGTACACTTGACTTGAGGTTGAGGTCTTTTGAGGAGCTATATAGCATTGTGCTGGTTGTGTTCAGATACGTGAAGTGGTGACCATGCAACCCACATGACGCATAGCCACTGATGTATTTTGGTTGAATTCATTTTGGAGGTATATAATATCTACTATTTCCTCCGTTCGGAATTACTTGTCGCAGAAATAGATGTATTTAGACGTATCTTAGTTCTAGATACATTCATTTTTGAGACAAGTAATTCTGAATGGTGGGAGTACAAATTTATCTATCTGTGGTACGTAACATAACATCAGCCGAAGTTGTGACCGTTCACACAATTAGTGAACACTCTCCACAACCAGGCTGTCCACAACACGGCGATGAAGTTCCAAGATGCACCGAAAAGATCAAAGTCACCAGCCAGTCGTGGAACACGTACGTACAGAATTTCCTTTTTCTATTCGTGGACAAGAATGGCCACAGGCGACGACGTACCAGTACCATACGGATCACTTTCTGAGGCTACACGCGCATGCATGCGAAAGCTAGCTCAAGATAGCCATCGCCCCTTGTGCACTGCTGGCCACGGAACGGCCACCCAAAATAAACAGGCTCTGAATGCTTTCATGCCATATATCTTCTAATTCGATAATGCTCTATCTACGAAGAGATCTGCGTAAGGTAACGTAACCTTCCTATCAATAATTCTCTTCCCTCCTGATTTTCATTGGAGTGGGGGGCTCAATCTCCTTAATTCAATCCTGATTATTCACGTTATACATTATGTAAAACACGTACGTTAGTAGGTGCAGCATTGCCGCTTCTAATTTTAGCTTACCAAAATAATTAGGATGCTCTTTTCCTTGGTTTCCTCCACATGCACGTCTAGTCCAGTGGCATTTTAATCTCAAACTGAGCGCCCTTCTTTTCCTCATTTATGCACGTGGTCTCCAACACATCAGTTTGCATGACCATATCATTTACTAGTGCATGTTCATCTTTGTGACTTTGCCGTATGTAGGGTTTTATGCCTATGAGTATCATACTTTGCCATACAATGTTGTCAAACTTGTCTAAGGTTAATTCTTCAAAATGAGAGCCACAAGTTGACAAGCCTAAGGAAATTTTGCCATACTTTTTGTGTGTATATGATGTGGGACCATAGTGTGGCTTGCATAAGATATGGCTTGAATCAAACACACACCTAAGTTGGTCAAACTTGCCTAACCTTAGAGAGTAAATAGCATAAAACTACTAGTTTACAGGTTAGGGTTTCAAAAAACTACCGGATTTATTTTTTTCGCTGATAACTACCAAGTCAGGGGTTGGCTGTTTCAAAAAACCCCAAATCCTCTTTGTTAAAAAATTAAACATGTTTATGACAGGTTGAGCCCGCCACTAAATGCACCGTTTGGTTGACTGTTTGTTTGACTGTTAACTGACTTGTGGGGGCCACATGTCAGCACCTCATCTACAGATTTTTATGGATTAGCCCCTACAAATATTTTAAAAAAGCAATCGGGTCCCTGGAATCATTTAAAAAGCAATCGGGTCCTTGGACCATCGCCGCCGGCTCGCAAAGGGCTCGCCCGTGGTCGCTGTTGCGCCCATGGGCTCCGCCCGTAGTCGCCGCTGCACGCCACCATGGTGGTCGCCACCGCGCCGCCGCCATGGGGTTCCGCCATGTCAACGCTACGCCATGGGGCTTCGCCAGGTCGTCGCCAGCGCCATGGTGGGGCGCCAGGTGCGAGGCCGCCTCCCTCCCAAGCCGGGCGACGACCACGCCGAGCTTGAGGAGCTCGGCGGGGATAGCGGAGGCCACAGGCGAGGCACGCACGCGCCGCAGGCGCAGGCACGGCACGGCATGGCGGCAGGGATAGCGGAGGCCACAGCGAGGCACGACGCGTCAGCAGGCGTAGGCACGGCACGGCATGGCGGCAGGCGAGGCACGACATGGCGGCATGGTGGCAGGAGAGGCACTGCGCGCGCGGCTCGCCGGCCGGTGCAGGCGGCTCGGGATCGAGCAGGCTGCAGCGGGCGCGTCTCCTTTGGAGACCCGGTTGCTTTTTGCAAAAAACATTTAGGGACCTGATTGAAAACTCACAGGTGGGCCCCCCTTGTAAGCTAACGGTTAAAGTAAACGGTCAAACAAAAGTGTGGGGCCCAACTGCCATAATCGTGATCAACTACTAAAGACTTGGTGATTTGGCTTTTCTGAAACAGCGGACCGCGTGTTTGGTAGCTTTCTGAGAAAAATTAAAAAGTGATAGTTTTTTGGAACCATAGCTTGTAAACTAGTAGGTTTATGCTATTTACTCGCGCGGGAAAGAGAAGGCCGGTGCGCGTCTCCGTGGCGGGCCCCGAGCACGAGCGAGGGCGGCATCTAGAAGCGGCTCCTTCTCGCAGACGACAGCCGCGCGGAGGAGACGGACGGGCACATGCGCTCTGCGCCACTGCCACCCCGGCGGTGAACGGGATAGGCCGCGCAACGCGGAGATTCCGCTCCTGCTTCCCGGCCGTGAGTACAGTAGGACTGTAGGAGACGGCCCTCGCGGAAGTTTTGTGCCAAGGATTAACTAGGGTTGTTTTTTTTTAGAAAAGGAGGATGACCCCCGGCCTCTGCATCTGGGAGATGCATACGGCCACTTTATTGATTATTCTGAAGGACCTTACAAAGTATTAGAACAATATGCCTAAATCCGCCATCTTGGCAACATATGCCACTACTCCTATCCAAATGATGCAGGGGTGCTACCTGGGCCACATACCCAGACTACTGATCTAATCCTATCTTCAAAAGCCAGAAGCCCTAGCCGAGCCACATACCGGATCTGGGGCATAAACTGGTCTGACGCACTCACATGTGCCGTCGCCGTCATCTTCCACAGATCCGTCTTCAGAGCAGATATTGAGGCTTCTACTTTGTCAGGTCACTCCGTCATCGACGCCACCTTGACGCCAGACAACTACCTCCACCTGCACGAGTCCATCATCGCGCATCGGGCGCCGAGTCTCCACTGCACCACGCCGCCGAGATCCGCCGTCATCAATGTGAAGGATGAAGCACCGCTCCACCAAAAAGGCGACCGCTGGTCCCTCGATCCTGTGTACGCCTTCAAGAATGACGCCCCCAAGGAGGAAACGACACCAAGCGCCGCCGTCATCCGATCAACTGATCTAGGGTTTCCCCCGGAGGTAGCGGATAGAGGTCTAGAGCTTCTCCACGGCGATGCCTTCAAGAAGGTAATGACACAACAGGTGCCACCAACGCCGGTCATGGCATCAAGCCGAACACAAGGTTTTCACCGAATCCGCCAAGAACCTCCATCACGTAATGTGTGCACGGGTCGCCGCCGATCTGAGCCGCCGCACAACGAGCAGGCCGCACCGGCCAGATCAGATCTGTCCGGAGGGCACAACCCGCATGGTGCCGACCCAACCACCAGGCCCTCCATGCCGCCACCGCCGATCCGAGGTCAAATGGTGTGTCGCCGCGGACCGCCGCCGCCGCCGAACGCCGCCACGCAGCCGGAGGCGAGCCGCTGCCGCACCCCACCATCGCCGCCCTGGCCGAGGCAGCCGCCGCCGCGCCGGAAGGCAGCCCGCCGCGCCGCCAGCCAGATCGGTCCCTAGCCGAGGCAGCCGCCGCCGAAGGCGGGCTGCCGCGCCGCCAGAGCGATCGGCCGCGCCACCCATGCCGCTGCGCCGCCGACCACCCCCACGGCGCAGTAAGAGGGAGGACCCCGCCACCGCCGCCAGCCCGAGCCATCGCCGGCGGCGTCCTTCGGCGGCGGCGGAGGAAGGGAGGAAGGAGGAGGGACCCCGGCGGTTAGATCGAGATCCGCCGAGTCGCCCGGCGAAGCGGCGACGCGAGGGGTGGACGACGTAATTGTACGGGAGAAGCTCCAAGCCAAGCTATAGCCCGTTCTTTTTGGGTTGCTGTTGTCCTATTTCCTACTCAAACCAACTCAGGCGATGCTGGTTCTTTTTGGCGAGCTGTAGCGCCACCCCCATCTTACCGGGGACTGGGATGCAACGCATGCCAGAGAAAAACGACATAGTTTATCACTACGCCGGATTACAAACTTTCCTGACCATCTACATTGACAAGCCCTAATATTGCCCTAACTGTTGGGTTTCGCTCGTGGATCGATCACACCAAAATATCACGAACGGGACAAACATTTTTAGCCAATGGCCCGTATCGTGCATCTATTTTCTCTTTATTTCGTTTTCCAACTCATGGTACCAAAAATATGTTAGGGAACACTTCTTCGTGAACCGGGTACCCTGATATGGAACATCAGTTCTATACTAACGTCCTCACAGAGCTTTAGTTAGGCACCATGCAAATGGAAATGTATGCAATAGGATCATCTTATAATAACGGACGTCTATACTCTTCCTTTTTCTTTTGAAGGGTACGTACGTCTAAACTCTTCCACCAAGCACATATGTGCTTTCTGCTAGTTATCTTCGGTTTGTGGAGCCAAATTTTTTTATTTTTTTGAAAATGAAATATATTAATATCAAGAAGATATCAATTGTTCATAGCGTTTGCACCTACAAGAAGTCACAAGACCTCCAGGATGCACACAGTCAAAGGAGAAAACAAAAAAGAAAGGAAAAACAAAGATTTCACCATAGCTATCAACTCCTCTCAGCAGTAGCACACCAACCACCACCAAATACTACACCCAGGAAACATAAGAGGTCTCCAAAAGCAACGCCTTAATGAAGGGAATGGTGCACAAGCGCCGCCGTTGCCCGATCCAAGATCTTAGGTTTTCACCTGGAGAAAGTCCGAGCTCTCAAAATAATTCCTTCAGCAAGGCAATTGTCAGACACAACCAATAAAGGTCAGGCCTTAGGCTTTCACCCTGAAAGTCACGACTCGGCACCCGATGAGCACCACCAAAAATGAAAACCTGCAGTGTTGCCGACCCCACATATCAGTGCTGCCTCTGAGAGTTGGCAAACACCTGGCTGGCTCCATCGCAACCAAGGCCCCGTCCGACTAACTGATCCTCCGATCTCAGCCACCATGACCTTATCCATCGTTGTTTACTTCATAGAAATCGAAATGCCAACATGTCCCATGGTATCAACAAACTCAAGAGCTTCGCGCTGCGTCCTCAGAATCTCGTAGTCTGATCTGGACGCACACGACCGGATACTATCCGAGCCTGATCTCCTGGGCAAGATCTCCGTCAGCAGTTTCGGAACCCGTCGACGGCTAGATCAAAGAGGGCCGATCATGTTGGACGCTACCATGATGCAAGTAGAAAAAATACCACTGACGGGCCTGGCGCCTCTCATATGATGAGAAAACAATAAGAAAATGCCGACATGCCATGTGGCAAACCCAGCCCACGGGCATACCCAACCATTAGCAACCACCGTCGCAAGCGAGCAATAAGTTGGCGAGCCCTCCTTCGGGAGCCTCCCAACGAACATTTGGGGTGGGCTGAGAGCGTGCCTCGCTACATGTCGTGCTCTGGGCGCTCCTTCCGGATTTTATTTGTTTTATTATTCCGCATGCGTTTTCGGCTTTTTAAATATTTTTTCTTTTTTTTCTGACTATTCAGTTTTTCATCGGTCATTTCTAGCTTTTCGACAAAGACAATTCAATTTTTTTTGCGTGAAAAATGCAGTTATTTTTGCTTCCACAAAAGGCACGATTTTGCTTCTGTGAGAGACACGATTTTGCTTTCGCAAAAGCCAAGTTTTTGCTTCCGCGAGAGGCATGGCCGTGCCTCTTGAAAATAAAAAAACGCGTTTTCTCTTTTTCCCCCTCAGAGGTACGGTTTTGCTTCCCCGAGAGGCACGGTTTTACTTCCGCGAGCCGTTCCTTTTGGAAACGAAAAAAAAGTGTTTTCTTTTTTTCTTCTTCTTCCGTGAGAGGCGGCCGTGCCTCTCAGAAATGAAAGAAAAATGTGTTTTTTTCTTCCGTGAGAGGCATGATTTTGCTTCCGCAAGAGGCATGGCCGTGCCTATCGGAAACAGAAAAAAAATGCATTTTCTCTTCTATTTTTCTTCTGCAAGAGGCATGGTCGTGCCTCTTGGAAACGGCTTCCGGAAAAGAAAAAAACGTGCTCCTAGTTTGGTTTTTCCGTCCGTTTTTTTTAAAACGTCAAAACTTTCAACATGTGACCTGGTTTTGAAGATCTCGACGCGAGGAATGCAACCGTAAAAATGGTTTGAGATTTGGACGCACGGTTTTAGAGATAAAATATTTTGAATAAACAGATCGACGAAAAAAGGAAAAACTCCCAGTGCGTCATTTATCACAACATGAGGAGGTGAAAGTGATCTTTGAAACAAATACTCCTCAATTAGTGATTTCGCTGTCGCAAATGATATGTATCACTTATTACCATACATATCACAGCGATTGCCCACTACGATGCTCTTGGCAGCCAGGTCCATTAGCGGGAGTAGGGAGGGTGCTATAGCCATTTTTATCCACCGGTTATTCGAAGCTTCCAGATGTTTCCTTCTTTGGTTTATTTCAGTTGTTTTCTTTACCTGTCTTCTTTTCTTTTATTTCTGTTTTTTCTTCTTTTCTTCTCTATTTTATATTTTTCCAAAATTCATAAATTTTAGTCATGTTCAGAATTTTAAAAGATGTTTGAAATTTCAAACAATTTTTTGGATTACAAAAATTGTTCTTATTTTTCAAAAACTGTTCGCAATTTCAAAAAAATCCGCATTCTTTGAAAAATACTTGAATTTTCGAAAATGTTCACAAATTTCAAAAATTGTCACATTTTTGGAAAGCTTTGCGTTTTCCAAAAAATGTTTGAATTTTTGAGAAAATTCCACATTTTACAGAATTTTTTCAAAAATTTAAAAAATTACCCGCATTTTTTGAAAGTGTCAGTATCTTAAATAATGTTCAGATTTAAAAAAAACATCACAACTGCAGAAAATTTTCACATTTTAGTACAATGTTTATGTTTTCAGAAAAATTCACAATTTTCAAAAACTGTTCACTTTTTTGATTCGTGAACATTTTTTGATTCCATGAACTTTTTTGCACAACTTTTTTGAACTTGCAAAAAAATAATAAAATTTATGAAGAAATTTTGAATTAGGGAACGTTTTCAAATTTTCGATTTCATGGAAAAAAACTGGTGAAAAAATTCTAACTTTTGAAAAAGAGCAAATGCGAATGAGCAGCCGGCACTGGCATGCTGGCGTGTGGGACGGGCGGTTCCGGTTATATAAGCCGTGGGCACAACATCTTCTTGGCAACTCGCGTATCCTCAATGTCACCGTGCGTTACATCACACCCTGCACAAACAACACCGTAGTTGAGGTCAGTTTCAGAACCAGCCCGCCACTCGCCTCCCAGGGCCTAGTCGACCGTGTCATCATTGTTGAGATCGACCTGCACTCCACGCCCCCCGCGTTCCACTCTGGCCACAGGAGCAACCTGCAACCACATCGCACCTCATTGGCACTCCTCTCCTTTCTTTGTCGACGCTCTTCTCAGGTCAGAACCGCAAAATGGCTCCCGCTGAGCCACCTTGCTAGCTACTGCAGCCAGTGCCGGACCCAAGCAAGCGTGCACACGTTGGCCGTGCCAATTATGTAGTCAGGTTTTTTTAACGGATCTGTTGTGAGGTGAGAGAGACGTAAAGAAAAGGAGGAAAAAGATGGATATGACGCATGTGTCTGAATACTCCGTGAGAGGAGTAGGTTATCCCGGTCGGGGTTGTCCTTTTCCTGGTGCGACAAATAGGTACGGGGTTTGAATTGGGCGGGATCACTGAATATAGGGTGTCAACTTCAGGGAGTTGGAGTTCAGGCTTTGATCTGGACCGCCTCTACAAAATCAAACCAGGGTTTAAAATACTAGACATTACTGGCGAGCGAGCGAGGCGCCATAATGGGCCAGTCCACCGAGCGCCTCGCGTGAGCGACGCACTGTGTGTGTATTGGGCAAACCCAATTGACGCTCGTTAGCGTCAGAATGTTGTGCTTTCGCTAAGGGAACCTCCGGTTGGGCCGGCCCATGTACGGGATTAGCGTTGGCCGTTTGATGCGTTCGCTGCTGCTTCCTTCTCTATTCCTCGCGGCTTTTTTTTGTTTTTCTTCTATGATTTTTTCTTCTAGTATTTTCACTGTTTTGCCCGGTTTTCAGTTGTTTTTTCCTTTTTTTTCCTTTTTGGTTCCTTTTCTCTTTTATGTTTCCTTTTTTTTATTTTCTCTTTCTGTTTTTCTTCTCTTTATTGCGCATTATATAAACAGTTCACTGGTATTACAAAAATCTTCATCATATAAAAAATGTCCATCGATATGATGAAATAGTGCACCTTGCATTCTAAAATTGTTCATTGTGTATTACAAAATGTTCATGGTATATCATGAAATTGTTCAATGTATATTTAAAAATGTTCATTGTGTATTTAAAATTTGTTCATCATATATAAAAAAATTGTTCAATGTATACTACAAAATGTTCAGTTGTGTATTTGTAAATTTTCCAGTGTTTGTTTAAAATAAAGTTCTCTGTATTTTAAAATTTGTTCAATGCATATTATAAATTTGGTCAATGGGGTGGGCCAGCAACGCCAAAGGCGCTCTCCTGTTCCTCGCTCATTGCTACCGCATAACGCTGTGGAAAAAGAAGGAAAACCAGACGCGCACTGCGTGCGTACAAGGTACTTTGATTCCGCTGCTGAATCACCACAGCCACCGGCCCCGGCCGTGCTTCACCGCTCTGCACGCTGTCTCATGCAAATGAAGGCATGGAACCACCGATTAGTTATCGTATGTGCAGTGCAACTGTATGTTCAATGTTCACAGGGACTAACGTGTCACGAGAAGACAGTGTGCCAAGTATACTGAAAGTCCGGGGACTCATAGTTTTTGGCTGGTCTAATTGCTAGGAAGAAATACTTCTTCCGCTATTGATCCTTTCTATTAAAGACGGATCGGAAATTAGATTTAGAGGTCTGTTAAAAAAAGAAATTAGATTCCGAGGGGATAAGTGACTAGGCAATGCTACACTTCAGGAACAACATCCTATTCTATACAATATTGTGTGACACAAGGGTGATACTATCGTCATGGTTATGCAATTCTTTTCGCCTAATGTGTTGCTCAGAAGAGATTTAATTGGTCCCAGACTTGAATCATGGAACACTTTGGTATAACGTCTATCCACGGTGCCACTGTCACAAGGAGCCGATAAATTTCGTTGGAACCTACACATAAGTGATAAATTCTCGGTGAAGTCTATGTATAGAACTTTGATCCAGTCAGACGTGCCAATTGATAATCATAAAAAGATTTGAAAGATGAAAATACCGCTAAGAATAAAATCTTTGGGTGGTATCGAGGAGTCATTCTTACCGAGGATAACCTTATTAAAAGGAATTGACATGAAAGTACGCAATGTTTTTTTTTGTCGTCATGACGAAACAATAAAACATTCATATTCTTCTAATGCAAATTGGCTTGTTCCCAGTCATCCAAGTAGTTTCTGACTTGTATCCTTAACTAGTGTTGTTGATATATTTGACAACTGGTTACATGGGATAGTCACATGTTTAGAATTATTCTCAAGGTGGGAGCGCTTGACGTTATTTGGTCACTTTGACTATATAGAAATGATAAAAAAAATTAATGATGAAAGTTCTTCTCTTATGCATGTTATCTATAGATGTACCATCCCTTTATGGTTACCTACTCTGATTCCGTTGGCCGTGCTTCACCGCTCTCCACACTGTCTCATGCAGATGAGGGCATGGAACCGCCGATGACTGATAGTTCGTATGTGCAGTGCAACTGTATGTTCAATGTTCAGAGGGACTACATGTCACGAGAAGACAGTGTCTCAAGTATATTGAAAGTCTGGGGACTCACACTTTTGGACTGGTCTAATGGTTACAATAAAATATTTCTTCCGTTATGAATCCTTCGCTATTAAAGACGGATCGAAAATTAGATTTTGAGGGGATAAGTGACTAGGCAGTGCTACACTCCGGAAACAATATTCTACTATATATATAATATTGTGTGTTACAAGGGTCATACTATCGTCAAGGTTCTGAAATCCTTTCCGCCTAATGTGACGTTTAAAAGAGACTTAATTGGTCCTAGACTTGAATCATGGAACACTTTGGTACAACGTCTATCCACGGTGCAATTGTCACAAGGAGTCGATAAATTTCGTTGGAACCTACACATGAGTGGTAAATTCTCAATGGAGTCTATGTATAGAGTTTTGATCCAGTTAGATGTGCCAGTTGATAATAATAAGAACATTTGAAAGATGAAGATACCGCTTAAGAATAAAATCTTTGGGTGATATCTTCGTCGAGGAGTCATTCTTACCGAGGATAACCTTATTAAGAAGAATTGGCATGGAAGTACGCAATGTATTTTTTGTCATCATGACGAAACAATAAAATATTTATATTCTCCCAATACAAATTGGCTCGTTCTCCGTCATCCAAATAGTTTCTGGCCTGTATCCTCCATTTAGTGTTGCTAATATATTTGGCAACTGGTTACGTGGGATTGATCATAGGTTTAGAATCATTCTCAGGGTGAGAGTGGTTGTCGTTATTTGGTCACTTTGGCCATGTAGAAATTATAAAGTTTTTAACAATAAAAGTTCTTCTTTTATGCAGGTTATCTACAGATGTATCGGTACGCTCCGTTTACTGCCGTCTCTACAATGTGTGGAGAATTCAGATTTGTTTACGTCGGTGTGTACGTGTATCTTAGTTATACAGAGATCGGGTATAATACTGAAACCTTTTAAGTAATATATTGAAAAAAATGTCAATGTCACGATAAAAGACAAATCGGTCATGTAAATGAGATTTGGGATACAACACACCTTGTATTAGCTCAAAGGCTGGGTATATATACACGGCGAGAACGTGTGGCACTACCTCTACAATTAAGCCCACTACGGCCTGCTCGTGGTGACGACCGCGTCAACACCCGCACATACACTGTCTACGTGTGCTGACAGGTCATTACCCGCCCTTTGGCTTATAGTACAACGCTAATTCCAAGCATTTAGCTAGCTAGGCATGATGCGCACGTCCCATAAGAAAGCAACCTCGATCGTACGCTCGATGAGCCGAGAGAACTGGGCATCTGTCCTTACTCGCCCTTTGGCTTAAACGCAAATTTAGCCGCATTTAGCTAGCTAGTACTAGCTAGCCATGATGCCCACTAGAAGAAAGTAGGCAGGCGCGTCCTCAGTGGGCATCTGCCCCCTCGCAGCATGCAGGCGCATACCGTCTTCTTAATTTGCGCTCCTTCCATGCGAATCCTGCTGCGGCTAAATTTCATGTTTTGACCCTTTTCGCATAGAAATTCAGGATCTAACCCCTGTTGGAAAAGAATTTCGGGATTTGACCCTTTTTCCTACCGCCACGAAGCTTGGCGGTAGGATTACTTAGCCTACCGTCAGAATCTGTGGCGTTAGGATACTTACCCACGCCAGCAACGTTAACGGTCTCCGTCCCCGTCCGCCCCACCCTACTGCCAGAACCTGTGGCGGTAGCCTGTCCGATCCTACCGCCGGGGAACCTGGCGGTAGGGTCTAGGGCACTTATAAGCCGCGGGCCGCCCCACCCCTCCCCCTTCTCTGCTGGCCCAAGAACAGAGGAGTTCTTCCTCTCGCTCCCTCTCTCATCTCCTCCACTCCTCCCTCTGATCTTCGTCGTTTCTTCACCGTTTTTGCGGATCGAGATGGTCCGGAAGAAAGCAAGGTAAGCTTCTTCGATCCCTTCAATTAGTTTTAGACAAATAGCTTCCGATTCGTCGCATTATTTGATTCAAATCACTCCCCTTTTTGAACTAGAATTAATTATTTTGAACCCTAGGATTGATTTAGGTTGATTCTAGATGTTATATTTTGTTAGATATGAACTCTAGTCACTAGTTGGTATGGTTATGTGAAGATGAACCCTAGTTCATATTATTTTGGAGGATTTTTTTTATATGATGCATGTGTGGAGGAATTTGTTTTGATATGATGATGCATGTTGATATGCTATGATTCAAGTAGTTGATGTAGTTGGAGAACAAATGTTGAACTCTCAAAATGAACCTAGGTTTAGATTTTTTTTCAAGGTGATGAACCTTTTGTGTGATGAATCTATATGTTTAGGTACGAAAGCTTGGAGCAAGCACCGCCGACTCCATCACCGCCTGCTCCTCCCACTCCTCTGCAGCAGATTCCGTCAGAGATGCCGCTACCGTACATCACTAGTAGAAAAAAGGGCCTATAGTCCCGGTTCATAAGGGCCTTTAGTCCCGGTTCATGAACCGGGACTAAAGGGTCGGTACTAATACCCTCGCCCTTTAGTCCCGATTCTATCCAGAACCGGGACAGATGGCCCTCCACGTGGCCTGTCCGCGAGCTCAGCGGGAGGGCCTTTGGTCCCGGTTGGTGGCACCAACCGGGACCAATAGGCATCCACGCGTCAGCGTTTCTTTGGCTCTGGTTTTTGTTTTTTTGCATATATTGTGCTATAGCTAGCTAATTAATAGAGAAAAGTGTCCTTTCTTTTGTCCGTGCTTGGTCGACGCTACGTACTATACATACGTATAGAGAGGACTAACTAGACATGCTAGCTAGCTAGTAATTAAGCAAACAGAAGATCGTCATGAACATATATATGCATACAGAGAGAAGTGATATCGACCACCTCTCCTTCTCCGAGAGATTGGTCGAACAACAAGTTCTCGTATATCTATCCGACACTACCGGCTACATATATACAATAGTTATCTTTTACAATACGGACGCGTGGTCCACATAGTATTCTCCGTCTTCAGCAATCACGTGGTCAAGAAAGAATGCCGCCAATTCCTCTTGAATTGCTCGCATGCGATCTGGTGCTAGGAGTTCATCCCGCTGCCGAAACATCTAATTTTAAGAAAGGGGTCAATACATATATATATATATATATATGAATGAATGAAACTCAACACAAATGATGGTAATAAAATAAAATTGTGAATATTTTTATTTACGCACTTCAAATTGTTTGTCGGAGTAGCCCCTCTCACAGGTCATGTGGCGGATGGAATCGCAAACGTAGTATCCACAGAAATCATTCGCTTATTCCTGCCACAACCACTTTACAAGAAACAGAGGTCAATCAAACTGATAATTATATATAGCAAGCACATGCTAAATGGTATTGATGAAACTAGCGCTTGAATCACTAGGAGATGCGCGTGGAATATGCTACTATATAGTACTTACTTTCGGGTGTCTAAATTGCAGCTTCTTCGGTAGTCCCGGAGCTTTTTTGGTGAATTTTCCCCAAGCCCTGCTATACAAAGAAAACAATTACTTGATATCAGAAATGAACAAAGTTGCTGATATGGTGGATAATGATCGATTTAACTTACTTCTCGAGCAATTCAGTCATTTCCGCATACTCCTTGGGATCTTTTCGTCTCGAGTCTAAGACAGTTACTACTCCCTGCTCAAGCTTAATCTCTAGGAGAATATAGTGGAACCTGCGCACGCATGCATAACTCATCAATATTACATTTCTATAACCTGGACTAAATAAGGGAAACCGAATATGCCACAAGACAGTAACACTCACGTGTAGTTGTAAGGAAAGAGTATTGTATTTTTGTGTTCATTTATTTCCAACGATCGTAGCAAGTTGGCCTCGGTTTCCTTGGCACGATATTTAACCTCATTTGCATCAATGAGATATGTGTTAATGAACCCAATATCACCCACTTGTTTTTTCTTCATTTCTGCGATCTTCAATCTGCATAATATAGTGAGGATATTTATAAATACATGCAATGAAAGAGCTGAGTTATATAGAGATACTTAATGACAGAAGTAGTACTACTTACAGACAGTAGCAGGTGACCGTTGCTTTATCGATGGCCAATTGATTGAAAAACTGATAGAACTCCTCAAATGGAATAGGCAACAGTTCAATTCCAAGGAGGTCATGCTCCTTTTTAACTCTCAAATACAAAGTATTCCTCCCGTCAGACTCTTTGCAGGTTTTCATGTACCAATCATGCAATCTTCACATCATCATTGTTAGAGAGCTTTCATCTTTGACGAGAGGCTTCCCGTACTCGTATCTTTGTATCTGCACCTCCAAGAAATCAAATTGTACATCGTCGGGCAAGTAATCTTCAGGATTGCCATAATCGGGCACCATCCTCGGATCGACGATGTCGCTAGCAGGCACCTTGAGCGGGGGGCACGATTCCTTCGCTTGTTCGCCGAGCTGGGCAATTTGTTTCCCAGCTCGTCGTTCTTTCATCCTTTGATCACTGACAGTACTTCCCGATCTCTCCTCCTCGGCAAATGCCTTTCCAATAATGCGCTCATAGTTGCCTTTGGCGGAGACTTGGGTGGTTTTGTCGGGGCAGCAGTGCGCTTCGCTTTGACCGGATCTACCTTCTCCTCCGGAGGTGGATGTCTCTTTGCTTTCAACCCTTGAAACCAGTCATCCACTTCGATCTCGCGCGATCTTCGCGTTTTCCTCCTCGCTCCTCTCGTCGGTAACTTCTCCGAGTCTTCAGAGAAGGACCGAATCTGATCTCCTCCCGCCTTTGGCAAGATCTGCTAGACGCCGCAGAGCAGACGGAGCGGATGTCTTCTTTCCTTGCTTACGAGGCGGAGGAGAAGGACTATGACGCCGGAGCAGCCGGAGCGGCGGCGGGTCTCTTCCGCCCTTGCCGACGAGGCGGAGAAGGAGGAGGCTGGCTGCCGGACGCGCCGGTGCAAAGCGGAGAAGGAGACGGAGTGCCGCCACGCCGGAGAAGGAGCCGCCGAGTGCCCTGATCGCCACTCGCCGGAGGAGGAGGCGGTGGAGGAGGCGGAGTGCCCCGACTCGCGGAGGAGGAGGAGGAGGAGGTGGAGGAGGCGGAGTGCCCCGACTCACGGGAGGAGGAGGAGGAGGCGGAGGCGTCCAGTTCGGAAGGTTGATGAGATCCTTCCGCCATAGGCATGGAGTCTTGAGCGAAACCCAGCCGATACTCCCTTCACCGTAGGGTGGTCAAGCCGAGCTCCTCAAATCCTCCGTTATTTCATCGACCATCACCTTAGCATATCCTTCGGAATCGGCCGCGGTGAAAAGTTGAGTCGGGTTTAGTGGGATAAACAGAGCCAACAGCCGCCTTGACCTTTAAATTGCTCCATTGCGCCATAAGGTGGCAACTTTCAGCATCCGTGATAGCATCCACGGGATAGCTGGCGAGCCGTCAAGGCATGCTGCTCGCTAAAGCAGCTCGGTGGAAGCCAGGCTGCTTCTCCGCTGAGATGGCGGGGTAGCTTCGGGGAAGCTTCGCAGGTCGTTTGTTGTGATCACCGCTTCTCGTTCCTCTAGCCCCATTACCCTTTCGTGCAGCGCTGCATTAGGCTCTGCTCCGCTTTCTTCCTCCTCTCATGGGTTTTGTAACCCCTGCGTCCGAAATCCAGCCTTCCACGAAGGGAGCTCGGCGTGCCTCGTGTCCGTCCGTGGTGCTCAGATTCCCGAGGGCCATTGTGAGCTCGTCCTTCTCCCCGTCTCGAACGAACTTCCCTTGCTGCGCTGCTTCGATATAATGCTTAAGCCTCTTGACTGGTATGTCCAATTGTTCGTCCGTCCAAATGCACTTCCCGTTATAGGGTCCAAGGATCCGCCGCCCGAAGAACCAAGTCCGCAACGGTCTGGCGATTCATTGTCTCGGTTCGATCCCTTTATCAAGCAGATCATTCTCAGCCTTGGACCACTTAGGCGGGCTATGAGGTAGCCACCGACCCGTGCGATGATGAAGCTTCTTCTTCGCAGCATTTCTCTTGTTTGTCGCTGACATCTTTTTACTCTTTTCCGATGTCTTGTTGGCCACAAATGCGGGCGATCATCTCGATCTTCTCATATTTGCCCGTGAATTCTGGTGTCTCATTTTTTCGACATACGTATTGAGGTCTTTCTTCCAATTCCTGAATAGTTCTGCCATCTTCTTAAGAGCAAAAGACTTGATTAATGGCTCTATTACTGGCTTCTCCGGATCATCCTCTGGCGGTAGGGTAAAATTTGACTTCAGCTCACCAAAGATCATTTTTCGCATATCATTGACATAAGACACCTCGTGGTCTTCGTTCTTAGGCTTATACCATTGGTGGATGCTGATCGGGATCTTGTCCCTAACCGTAACCCCGACCGAGCAACAAATGCCTTCTTTGTCCGGTAGGGTTCAATCGGTTGGCCGTCATACGCGATTTGTATGATCTCAAACTTTTCATCCGAGCTCAACTTTTTCTTCGGCCTCGCCTCTTTACCGGGTTGTGCTCGATCCGGAGGGCTAGAAAAAGAACAAAGACGAGAGTTAATTAATATGTGTACATATATATATACCAAACAAAGACGAGAGCTAGTCAAGCACAGGCTTAACTAATATATATACCTGGCCGGACTCGGTTTGGTGATCACCGAGCCGCCCTCACGGTCTACTTCTTGCACCGCATTGGGTCATCGGAGCCATGTAAACCATAGCCAGCTGCTTCTTCACCCTCTCCTTCCAGACCATCGTTATCGACGTTGAGAAACATCATCGAGGAGACGGCATCACTTCCGTGTGCGATTATGTCCCTCAACAACGCTTCCTGTGCTTCGTCTCGGGGGGTGTCCATTGAAGGAAATATGCCCTAGAGGCAATAATAAAGTTATTATTTATTTCCTTATTTCATGATAAATGTTTATTATTCATGCTAGAATTGTATTAACCGGAAACATAATACATGTGTGAATACATAGACAAACAGAGTGTCACTAGTATGCCTCTACTTGACTAGCTCGTTAATCGAAGATGGTTATGTTTCCTAACCATAGACATGAGTTGTCATTTGATTAACGGGATCACATCATTTAGTATGTTGCTATTGCTTTCTTCATGACTTATACATGTTCCTGTAACTATGAGATTATGCAACTCCGCTTACGGAGGAACACTTTGGTACTACCAAACGTCACAACGTAATCGGGTGATTATAAAGGAGTACTACAGGTGTCTCCAAAGGTACTTGTTGGGTTGGCGATTTCGAGATTAGGTTTTGTCACTCCGATTGTCGGAGAGGTATCTCTGGCCCTCTCGGTAATGCACATCATTATAAGCCTTGCAAGCAATGTGACCAATGAGTTGGTTACGGGATGACGACATGAACGAGTAAAGAGACTTGCGGTGACGAGATTGAACTAGGTATTGGATACCGACGATCGAATCTCGGGCAAGTAACATACCGATGACAAAGGGAACAACGATGTTGTTATGCGGTTTGACCGATAAAGATCTTCGAGAATATGTAGGAGCCAATATGGGCATCCAGGTCCCGCTATTGGTTATTGACCAAGAATGGTTCTAGGTCATGTCTACATAGTTCTCGAACCCGTAGGGTCCGCACGCTTAAGGTTTCGATGATGCTTATATTATGAGTTTATGAGTTTTGATGTACCGAAGGAGTTCGAGTCCCGGATGAGATCGGGGACATGACGAGGAGTCTCAAATGGTCGAGACGTAAAGATCGATATATTGGACGACTATATTCGAGTTCGGAAAGGTTCCAATGATTCGGTATTTTTGAGTACCGGAGAGTTACGGGAATTCGCCGGGAGAAGTATTGGGCCTTATTGGGCCTGCGGGAAGAGAGAGGGCTGCCTAGGGCAGGCCGCGCCCAAGGCCTAGTCCGAATTGGACTAGGGGAGGGCCGCACCCTTCCTCCCTTCCCCTTCCTACTCTCCTACTCCTACTAGGAAAGGAGGAGTCCTACTCCCGGTGGGAGTAGGACTCCCCTTGCGCGCCTCCTTGGCCGCCACCTCCTCCTTGCTCCTTTATATACGGGGCAGGGGCACCCCATGACACACAAGTTGATCTACGGATCTTTCCTTAGCCGTGTCGGTGCCCCTTCCACCATATTCCACTTCGTCATATCGTCATGAGCTTAGGCGAAGCCTGCGCCGGAGAAGTCATATCGTCGCGAGCTTAGGCGAAGCCCTCGTCGGTGGAGCATCAACATCGCCACCACGCCGTCGTCTTGACGGAACTCATCCCGACACTTTGCTGGATCGAGTCCGGGATCGCCATCGAGCTGAACGTGTGCGAAACTCGGAGGTGCCGTGACGCTCGGTGCTTGGATCGGTCGGATCGTGAAGACGTCGACTACATCAACCGCGTTGTTATAACGCTTCCGCTTTCGGTCTCGAGGCTACGTGGGCGGACACTCTCCCCTCTCGTTGCTATGCCATCACCATGGTCTTGCGTGATCGTAGGAAATTTTTGAAATTACTACGCTCCCCAACAATGGCATCCGAGCCTGGTTTTATGCGTTGATGTCATATGCACGAGTAGAACACAAGTGAGTTGTGGGCGATATAAGTCATACTGCTTACCAGCATGTCATACTTTGGTTCAGCGGTATTGTGAGATGAAGCGGCCGGACCGACATTACGCGTGACGCTTACGCGAGACTGGTTTCACCGCCCGAGCACTCGTTGCTTAAAGGTGACCGCGGTGTCTGTCTCTCTCACTTTAGTTGAACTGAGTGTGGCTACGCCCGTCCTTGCGAAGGTTAAAACAGCACCAACTTGACAAACTATCGCTGTGGTTTTGATGCGAGGTAAGAACGGTTCTTGCTCAGCCCGTAGCAGCCACGTAAAACTTGCAACAACAAAGTAGAGGACGCCTAACTTGTTTTTGCAGGGCGTGATGTGATGTGATGTGGTCAAGACGTGATGCTATATTTTATTGTATGAGATGATCATGTTTTGTAACCGAGTTATCGGCAATCGGCAGGAGCCATATGGTTGTCGCTTATTGTATGAAATGCAACGCCATGTAATTGCTTTACTTTATCACTAAGGAGTAGCGATAGTCGTAGAAGCAATAGTTGGCGAGACGACAACGATGCTACGATGGAGATCAAGGTGTCGGCGCCGGTGACGATGGTGATCATGACGGTGCTTGGCGATAGAGATCACAAGCACAAGATGATGATGACCATATCATATCACTTATATTGATTGCATGTGATGTTTATCCTTTATGCATCTTATCTTGCTTTGATTGACGGTAGCATTATAAGATGATCTCTCACTAAAATTATCAAGAAGTGTTCTCCCGAGTATGCACCGCTGCGAAAGTTCTTCGTCTTGAGACACCACGTGATGATCGGGTGTGATAGGCTCTACGCTCAAATACAACGGGTGCAAAACAGTTGCGCACGCGAATACTCAAGTTAAACTTGACGAGCCTAGCATATAACAGATATGGCCTCGAACACGGAGACCGAAAGGTCGAACGTGAATCATATAGTAGATATGATCAACATAGTGATGTTCACCATTGAAACTACTCCATCTCACGTGATGATCGGACATGGTTTAGTTGATTCGGATCACGTAATCACTTAGATGACTAGAGATGTCTATCTAAGTGGGAGTTCTTAAGTAATATGATTAATTGAACTTTAATTTATCATGAACTTAGTCCTGGTAGTATTTTGCAAATTATGTTGTAGATCAATAGCTCGCGTTGTTGCTTCCCTATGTTTTTTATGTGTTCCTAGAGAAAATTGTATTGAAAGATGTTAGTAGCAATGATGCGGATTGGATCCGTGATCTGAGGTTTATCCTCATTGCTGCGCAGAAGAATTATGTCCTTAATGCACCGCTAGGTGACAGACCTATTGCAGGAGCAGATGCAGACGTTATGAACGTTTGGCTAGCTCAATATGAGCAGATACAGATGTTATGAACGTTTGGCTAGCTCAATATGATGACTACTTGATAGTTTAGTGCACCATGCTTAACGGCTTAGAATCGGGACTTCAAAGACGTTTTGAACGTCATGGACCATATAAGATGTTCCAGGAATTGAAGTTAATATTTCAAGCAAATACCCGAGTTGAGAGATATGAAGTCTCCAACAAGTTCTATAGCTAAAAGATGGAGGAGAATCGCTCAACTAGTGAGCATGTGCTCAGATTGTCTGAGTACTTCAATCGCTTGAATCAAGTGGGAGTTAATCTTCCGATAAGATAGTGATTGACAGAATTCTCTAGTCACCATCACTAAGTTAGTAGAACTTCGTGATGAACTATAGTATGCAAGGGATGACGAAAAGATTCTCGAGCTCTTCGCGATGCTAAAATCGGCGAAGGTAGAAATCAAGAAAAACATCAAGTGTTGATGGTTGACAAGACCACTAGTCTCAAGGAAAATGGCAAAGGGAAGAAGGGGAACTTCAAAAGGAACGGCAAGCAAGTTGCTGCTCGAGTGAAGAAGCCCAAGTCTAGACCTAAGCCTGAGACTGAGTACTTACACTGCATAGGAAATGGTCACTGGAAACGGTAATACCCCAAATATTTGGTGGATAAGAAGGATGGCAAAGTGAACAAGGGTATATTTGATATACAGGTTATTGATGTGTGCTTTACTAGTGTTTATAGTAGCCCTGAGTATTTAATACTTGTTCGGTTGCTAAGATTAGTAACTCAAACAGGAGTTACGAATAAATGTAAACTAGTTGAAGGGGAAGTAACGATGAGTGTTGGAAGTAGTTCCAAGATTGATATGATCATCATCGCACACTTCCTATACTATCGGGATTAGTGTTGAACCTAAATAAATGTTATTTGGCGTTTGCATTGAGCATGGATATGATTTGATCATGTTTATTGCAATACGGTTATTCATGTAAGTTAGAGAATAATTATTGTTCTGTTTACATGAATAAAACCTTCTATGGTCATACACCCAATGAAAATGGTTTGTTGGATCTCGATCGTGTGATACACATATTCATAATATTGAAACCAAAAGATGCAAAGTTAATAATGATAGTGCAACTTATTTGTGGCACTGGCCGTTTAGGTCATATTGGTGTAAAGCGCATGAAGAAACTCCATGCTGATGGATTTTGGAATCACTTGATTATGAATCATTTGATGCTTGCGAACCGTGCCTTTTGGGCAAGATGACTAAAACTCCGTTCTCGGAACAATGGAACAAGCTACTGACTTATTGGGAATAATACATACCGATGTATGCGATCCAATGAGTGTTGATGCTCGTGGCAAGTATCGTTATTTTCGACCTTCACAAAGATGATTTGAGCAGATATGGGTATATCTACTTGATGAAACACAAGTCTGAAACATTTGAAAAGTTCAAAGAATTTCAGAGTGAAGTGAAGAATCATCGTAACAAGAAAATAAAAGTTTCTACGATATGATCGCAGAGGAAAAATATTTGAGTTGCGAGTTTGGCCTTCATTAAAACAATGTGGAATAGTTTCACAGCTCACGCCACATGGAACACCATAACGTAATGGTGTGTCCGAACGTCATAACCGCTCTTTATTGGATATGGTGCAATCTATGATGTATCTTACCGACTTACCACTATCGCTTTGGGTTATGCATTAGAGACAGCTGCATTCACGTTTAATAGGGCACCATCTAAATCCGTTGAGATGACACCGTATGAACTATGGTTTAGCAATAAACCTAAGATGTCGTTTCTTAAAGTTTGAGTTGTGATGCTTATGTGAAAAGTTTTCACCGATAAGCTCGAACCCAAATCGGAGAAGTGTCTTCATAGAATACCCAAAAGAAACTGTTGGGTACACCTTCTATCACAGATCTAAAGGCAAAACATTCGTTGCTAAAATGGATCCTTTCTAGAGAAGGAGTTTCTCTCGAAAGAAGTGAGTGGGAGAAAAGTAGAACTTGATGAGGTAATTGTACCTTCTCCCTTATTGGAAAGTAGTTCATCACGAAATCAGTTCCATGATTCCTACACCAATTAGTGAGGAAGTTAATGATGATGATCATGAAACTTCAGATCAAGTTGCTACCAAACCTCGTGGGTCTTCCAGAGTAAGATCCGCACTGAGTGGTACGGTAATCATGTTCGGAAGTCATGTTACTAGACCATGATGAACCTGCGAACTATGAGGAAGCGATGATGAGCCCAGATTCCGCGAAATGGCTTGAGGCCATGAAATCTGAGATGGGATCCATGTATGAGAACAAAGTGTAGACTTTGATGGAGTTGCCGATGATCGGCAAGCCATATTATATAAATGGATCTTCAAGAGGAAGACAGATGTTGATAGTAGTGTTACTATCTACAAAGCTCAACTTGTCACAAAAATGTTTTTGACAAGTTCAAAGTGTTAACTACAATGAGATTTTCTCAAGCAGAGCGATGCTTAAGTCTGTCCGAATCATGTTAGCAATTGCCACATTTTATGAAATCTGGCAAATGGATGTCAAAACTACATTCTTTAATGGATTTATTAAAGAAGAGTTGTATATGATGCAACCGAAGGTTTTGTCAATCCTAAAGGTGCTAACAAAATGTGCAAGCTCCAATGATCCATCTATGGACCTGCAAGCATCTCGGAGTTGGAATAAACGTTTTGATAGTGTGATCAAAGCATATGGTTTTATACATACTTTTGGAGAAGCCTGTATTTACAAGAAAGTGAGTGGGAGCACTACAGCCTTTCCGATAAGTATATGTGAATGACATATTGTTGATCAGAAATAATGTAGAATTATTCTGCAAAGCATAAAGGAGTGTTTGAAAGGAGTTTTTTCAAAGAAAGACCTCGGTGAAGCTGCTTACATATTGAGCATCAAGAATCTATAGAGATAGATCAAGACGCTTGATATGTTTTTCAATGAATACATACCTTGACAAGATTTTGAAGTAGTTCAAAATGGAACAGTCAAAGAAAGAGTTCTTGCCTGTGTTACAAGGTGTGAGCTTGAGTAAGACTCAAATCCCGACCACGGCAGAAAATAGAAAAGAGAATGAAAGTCATTCCCTATGCCTCAGTCATAGGTTCTATAAAGTATGCTATGCTATGTACCAGACCTATTGTATACCTTGCTCTGAATTTGGGAAGGGAGTACAATAGTGATCTAGGAGTAGATCACTGGACGTTGGTCAAGAACATCCTTAGTGAAGACTAAGGAAATATTTCTCGATTATGGAGGTGATAAAAGAGCCCGTCGTAAAGAGTTACATCGACGCAAGCTTTTTACACTGATCCAGATGACTCTAAGTCTCAATCTGGATACATATTGAAAGTGGGAGCAATTAGCTAGAGTAGCTCCGTGCAGAGCATTGTAGACATAGAATATTTGCAAAATACATACGGCTCTGAATGTGATGAGACCGTTGACTAAACTTCTCTCACGAGCAAAACATGATCATACCTTAGTACTCTTTGGGTGTTAATCACATAGCGATGTGAACTAGATTATTGACTCTAGTAAACCATTTGGGTGTTGGTCACATGATGATGTGAACTATGGGTATTAATCACATACAGATGTGAATATTAGTGTTGAATCACATGATGATGTGAACTAGATTATTGACTCTAGTGCAAGTGGGAGATCAAGGAAATATGCCCTAGAGGCAATAATAAAGTTATTATTTATTTCCTTATTTCATGATAAATGTTTATTATTCATGCTAGAATTGTATTAACCGGAAACATAATACATGTGTGAATACATAGACAAACAGAGTGTCACTAGTATGCCTCTACTTGACTAGCTCGTTAATCAAAGATGGTTATGTTTCCTAACCATAGACATGAGTTGTCATTTGATTAACGGGATCACATCATTAAGAGAATGATCTGATTGACTTGACCCATTCCGTTAGCCTAGCACTTGATCGCTTAGTATGTTGCTATTGCTTTCTTCATGACTTATACATGTTCCTGTAACTATGAGATTATGCAACTCCGCTTACGGAGGAACACTTTGGTACTACCAAACGTCACAACGAATCGGGTGATTATAAAGGAGTACTACAGGTGTCTCCAAAGGTACTTGTTGGGTTGGCGATTTCGAGATTAGGTTTTGTCACTCCGATTGTCGGAGAGGTATCTCTGGCCCTCTCGGTAATGCACATCATTATAAGCCTTGCAAGCAATGTGACCAATGAGTTGGTTACGGATGACGACATTCTGAACGAGTAAAGAGACTTACCGTGACGAGATTGAACTAGGTATTGGATACCGACGATCGAATCTCGGGCAAGTAACATACCGATGACAAAGGGAACAACGATGTTGTTATGCGGTTTGACCGATAAAGATCTTCGTAGAATATGTAGGAGCCAATATGGGCATCCAGGTCCCGCTATTGGTTATTGACCAAGAATGGTTCTAGGTCATGTCTACATAGTTCTCGAACCCGTAGGGTCCGCACGCTTAAGGTTTCGATGATGCTTATATTATGAGTTTATGAGTTTTGATGTACCGAAGGAGTTCGAGTCCCGGATGAGATCGGGGACATGACGAGGAGTCTCGAAATGGTCGAGACGTAAAGATCGATATATTGGACGACTATATTCGGAGTTCGAAAGGTTCGAATGATTCGGTATTTTTGGAGTACCGAGAGTTACGGGAATTCGCCGGGAGAAGTATTGGGCCTTATTGGGCCCTGCGGGAAAGAGAGAGGGGCTGCCTAGGGCAGGCCGCGCGCCCCCCCAAGGCCTAGTCCGAATTGGACTAGGGGGAGGGGCCGCACCCCTTCCTCCCTTCCCCTTCCTACTCTCCTACTCCTACTAGGAAAGGAGGAGTCCTACTCCCGGTGGGAGTAGGACTCCCCCCCTTGGTGCGCCTCCTCCCTTGGCCGGCCACCTCCTCCTTGCTCCTTTATATATGGGGGCAGGGGGCACCCCATGACACACAAGTTGATCTACGGATCTTTCCTTAGCCGTCGGTGCCCCTTCCACCATATTCCACTTCGTCATATCGTCATGAGCTTAGGCGAAGCCTGCGCGGAGAAGTCATATCGTCATGAGCTTAGGCGAAGCCCTGCGTCGGTGGAGCATCAACATCGCCTGCACGCCGTCGTCTTGACGGAACTCATCCCGACACTTTGCTGGATCGGAGTCCGGGATCGTCATCGAGCTGAACGTGTGCGAACTCGGAGGTGCCGACGTTCGGTGCTTGGATCGGTCGGATCGTGAAGACGTCACGACTACATCAACCGCGTTGTTATAACGCTTCCGCTTTCGGTCTCACGAGGGTACATGGACGGACACTCTCCCCTCTCGTTGCTATGCCATCACCATGGTCTTGCGTGATCGTAGGAAATTTTTTGAAATTACTACGTTCCCCGACATCCATAGTTTCTACAAATATTTACAACATGGCAATTATTATTCAAACATGACAGATATGGATATATTAGTGCCAACGTAGAACTAGCTAGCTAATCACAATAAGGAATCATATTAGTGGCCTCGACGCTGCTTCTCTAGGGTTTGGGGTGGCCTCGACAACGCTTCAAGGGTTAGGGGTGGCCTCGAGAACGCTTCAAGCTAGGAGGGGTGCGTATCATCGACCCCCCACGTGTTGAAGCTATCGGGAGGGGTCGGCGTTGAACAGTACATCTATGTCCCACAAGTAGGGTAGAGGGTCGTGGATCGCCGAGCGGTCGAGGTCAAGGGTCGGAGATCGCCGAGGGTCGGGAGGTTGCCTAGTGTCAAAGTTCAACAAAACCATGTCTTCATCATTAGGCTAAGTAGGTGTGCATGATGGTGAAGCTCTCAAAGTTGTTTTGGGCGGAGTGCAGATAGGATAATTAAGCTTTTTGGTACAAAGTTCAGCAAAAGGCAAATTATCCTATCCGGACTCCATTCCGAACAACTTTGGAGGACTTCGTGCACCATCATGCCATGGTTACTTCCGGCTAATGATGAAGCGATGGATTTCTTCAATACTTTGACACTATAGGAACCTCGACCACAAACCTTCGACCCTTGACCCCTTAATGACCCTCGACCCTCTACCCTAGTTCCCGACCCTAGACCCTCGGCGATCCTCGACACCCTCGTTATATCGACAACGACGCAACACACATATACATGGGAAAATAATGTTATCGGGGAGGGGGTATCGGTACCCCCCCTCGTGTCGAAGTTTCTTCTTTCTCCTCTATTCCTTTCTTTCTTCTTCTCCTCTTCTTTTTCTTCTTATCCCTCGAGAAAGGAAAATAAGGAAAAGGAAGAAAAGAGGAAGAAGGAAGAAGAAGAAGAAGAAGAAGAAAAAAAAGAGGAGAAGAAGAAAGAATAGAGAAAGAAGAAAAAATAGAAAAAAAAGAGAAGAAGAAAAAAATAGAATTTCTAAGAAGAAAAATAGAATTTCTTTTTCTCTTCTTCTCTTCTTTTTCTTCTTTTTCCTCTTCTTATTTATTTCTCCTCTTCTTCCTCTCCTCTTCTTCTCCTTTCTTCCTCTTCTTATTTTCCTTTTATATGAACATATCATCATATATATGAACATACATTTTCTTTGCATATGCATATGAACATACATACATACATTTTTCTTTCATATGAACATACATACATACATTTTCTTTGCATATGACCATACATACATTTTTCTTTGCATATGACCATTCATACATTTTCTTTGCATATGCTTTGCATATAAACATACATACATATAAACATAACATACATACACAAAAATTCTAAAAATCTGCCTAAAAATCTAAAAATCTGCCTAAAATTATCCATCCATCCATCCATCCATATAATGAACATATATAATGAACATATAATCATATAATCATCCATCCATCCATATAAACATATAAATCATCCATCCGTCCATATAATGAACATATATAAAATCTGCCTAAAATTATGAACATATAATGAACATATAAAATCTGCCTAAAAAGCATGCATACATCATCCATATTATGAACATATAATGAACATATATACATGAACATAAATCTGCCTAAAAAAATTATATGAATTTTTTTTTATGAACAGGACGAGGGGACAGGGAGGAAAGGAGGTCGCCGGAGCCGGACCGAACGGGAGGAGGGGCGCGCGAGGCAGGGCGGCAGAAGGCGGGCGCCCGGCGACGACGAGGTGGGGGCGGCGGGCGCGGGCACGGGGCGGCGGCGGCGCCGAGGCAGGGCGGCAAGAAGGCGAGCGCCGCGACGACGAGGTGGGGCGGCCGGGCGCGAGGGCACGGGCGGGCGGCGCGAGGCAGGGCGGCAGCGGATGGCGCGGCAGCGACGAGGTGGGGGGGGGCAGGGCGCAGGGCACGGGCGGCGGCAGCGGGGGCGCAGGGCGGGCGGGCGGCGGGCGTGGGCTCGGCGCGGGCAGGGGGCACGGGAGACGGGACGGCGGCGGCGGGGGCGGCGACGGACGACGAGCGCGCGATTTGGGCAGCTGGCGGCGGGGGCAACTGGCTAGGAGGCGAGGGAGATGTGAAAATTTCACAAGTCTTGCTTATATAGAAAGAGCATTAGTCCCTTCGTGGCTCCAACTGGACTAATGCCTACTTTAGTCGGTTGGTGCCACCAACAGGACCAAAGGCCAAATTCCAGCAGCCCAAAGGGCGGGAAGCGGCGGCCTTTGGTCCCGGTTGGTGGCACCAACCGGGACTAAAGGGGGGCATTAGTCCCGGGTCGTGGCACCAACCGGGACCAAAGGCCTGTGTTGCCCCGAACCCAAATGTTTAGTCCCACCTCGCTAGTTGAAGGGCGCCGACACTGGTTTATAAGCCCTGGTGTGCGTCCCCTTTCGAGCTCCTCTCAAATGCAGGCTTTCGGGCCTAATCACGCTCTCGCTCAGGCCTATTGGGCCTCTGCGGGCTGAATCCTGGCCCATGTAGGGTTTCTAGTCGTATTCAGGCCGTGGGGGCCTAGTAGGTGGCAGTTTTTTTGCTTTATATTTTATTTCTTTTTGCTTTTAGTTTTAGAAAAATATAAACTTTCTATTAGTGCCATTAGTTTTAAAATTTGAAAACATTTTTTTGTTTTCTTTGTTGCTTTATTTATTTTATTTTGTTTCTACTTACAACAAAATACTTATTGTTGCTATTTTTATTTTTTCAAGTTTTTTGTTTTGTTTTCTGCATTATTTATTTTCTTTTGGTTTTTGCTTTATTTTTAATTCTTTTTGCTTTTAGGTCAGCAAAATTATAAACTTTCTGTTAGTGCTTTTAGTTTTAGAAAAATATAAACTTTCTGTTTGTGCCATTAGTTTTAAAATTCAAAAACACTTTTTTGTTTTCTTTGTTGCTTTATTTATTTTATTTTGTTTCTACTTACAACAAAATGCTTATTGTTGCTATTATTATTATTTTTTCAAGTTTTTTGTTTTGTTTCCTGCATTATTTATTTTGTTTTGTTTTGTTTCAAATTCATAGTTTTCAAATGAACTCTGAAAAAGTTGGCATAGCATGTTCATGAACAAAACGGACAATGGTATCATACTCGTGTGTTACAAAGTTGGCATGGTATCATCATAATAGTTATGGAGAAAGTCTTCACTTTTTCTTCGCTTGTGTCGTTTGCTTATTGCTTGCCAGAACCATGGATAATCTTCATCATTTATCGGATGCTTGGGTCAGCCTTGACTTTGAAGGGGGAATTTAATGAAACTTTTCATACTCTTGATACATGTCCGTCTTGCCCTCCACTCCTGTGATGTCCCTTTTCCTGAAAGAACTATGTGGCGCTTTGGCTCATTGTATGATGTATTCGCTTCCTTATCTTTTCTTTTCCTCGGTCCGTAGACATGTCCTTCACATAGATAACCTGTGCCACATCATTGGCTAGGACGAACGGTTCGTCGGTGTACCCAAGATTTTTCAGATCCACTTGTTGTCATTCCGTCATGTGGGTCTACCTGCACCCGCCTCCCCGACAGATTGACCCACTTGCACTTAAACAAAGGGACCTTAAAATCTACTCCGTAGTCAAGTTCCCATATGTCTACTATGTAACCATAATATGTGTCATTTCCTTGTCGGTTGTTGCATCAAAGCGGACACCGCTGTTTTGGTTGGTGCTCTTTTCATCTTGGTCAATCGTGTAAAATGTATTCCCATTTATCTCAGATCATTTCCAAATCATTACAATCGAAGATGGTCCCTGGACAACAAGTACAACTCATCACAAACAGTGCTGTCACCTCCGAGACGTGTTTCCAACCAACTGCTGAAAGTCCCGATGTGTTCACATGTAATCCAGCCGTCGACCGCCCGGGTGTTTGGGCGCAGATCGTTCTTGTGTTCATCGACATACGGGTCACCAAGGTAGAGTTCAGAAGCTGTAGTGTGCTTGAGACCAAGAATATCCGTCCTGCATATTATTGAGTCTCTTCCAAGCGTGTTTTTCCAATCAGTCTCCCCTCATACCGCGATTTAGGGAGACCTATCTTATTAAGGCCAGGAATGAAGTCAACACAAAACCCGATGACATCCTCTCGCTTGATGGCCCATGGAGACGCTTCCTTCTGGCCTAGCACGGTTATGGACATATTTCTTTAGTACTCCCATGAACCTCTCAAAGGGGAAGATATTGTGTAGAAATACGGGCCCCAGAATGACAATCTCGTCGACTAGATGAACTAGGACGTGTGTCATGATATTGAAGAAGGATGGTGGGAACACCAGCTCGAAACTGACAAGACATTGCGCCACATCACTCCTTAGCGTTATACGATTTCTGGATCGATCACCTTCGAGATATTGCATTGAGGAATGCACATAGCTTCACAATGGCTAATCGGACGTTTTCGGTAGAAGCCCTCTCAATGCAACCGAAGCAGCTTGCGTCATAATCACGTGGCAGTCATGAGACTTTAGGTTCTGAAACTTTTCTCGACATATTTATTATTCCCTTTATATTCGACGAGAAGCCAGTCGGGACCTTCATATTGAGCAGGCATTGAAAGAATATTTCTTTCTCTTCTTTAAAGAGCGTAGTGGCGGGACCTTCATCTTCGCTTGGAGGCATGCCCTCTTTTTCGTGCAAGCGTTGCAGGTCCTCTCGTGCCTCGGTGTATCTTTTGTCTTCCCATACACGCCCAAGAAGCCTAGCAGGTTCACGCAAAGGTTCTTCGCCACGTGCATCACGTCGATCAAGAGCGGACCTCTAGGTCTTTCCAAGAGGGTAGGTCCCAAAATATAGATTTCTTCTTCCACATGGGTGCGTGATTCTCGGCGTCATTCGAACAGCTAGTCCGCCGACCCTTTCCAAAGATTACGTGTAAATCATTGACCATAGCAAGTGCGTGATCACCGATGCGCATGGCGGGCTTCTTCCGTGATCTGCCTCGCTTTGAAATGCTTGCCTTTCTTTCGACATTGATGGTTGGTCGGAAGAAATCGACGATGGCCTGTAGACATTCTTCCCGCAGCTTCCTGGTATATACTATCGGTGTCAAGTAAACAGTGCGTGCATGCGTGGTATCCCTTGTTTGTCTGTCCCGAAGGTTATTGAGAGCGGGCCAATCGTTGATTGTCACGAACAACAACGCCTTCAGGTCAAATTCCTCCTTTTTGTGCTCATCCCACGTACGTACACCGTTTCCATTCCACAGCTGTAAAAGTTCCTCAACTAATGGCCTTAGGTACACATCAATGTCGTTGCCGGGTTGCTTAGGGCCTTGGATGAGAACTGCATCATAATGAACTTCCGCTTCATGCACATCCAAGGAGGAAGGTTATACATACATAGAGTCACGGGCCAGTGCTGTGATTGCTGCTCTGCTCCCGAAAGGATTAATGCCATCCGTGCTTAAAGCAAACCATACGTTCCTTGGGTCCTTTGCAAACTCATCCCAGACTTTCTCTCGATTTTTCTCCATCTGCGACCCGTCGTGGGTGCTCTCAACTTCCGCCTTTCTTACGGTCCTCACTGTGCCATCGCATCAACTTGGCATGCTCTCCGTTTCGAACAGACGTTTTAACCGTGGTATTATAGGAGCATACCACATCACCTTCGCAGAACCCTCTTCCCGGAGGCTCGCCATCAACATCACCAGGGTCATCTCGTCGATCTTATACAGAATGCACCGCATACCGGGCATGCGTTCAGATCCTTGTAGGCACCACGGTAGAGGATGCAGATCATTAGGGCATGCATGTATCTTCTCCACCTCCAATCCTATAGGGCATACGACCTTCTTTGCTGCGTATGTACCGTCGGACAATTCGTTATCCTTTGGAAGCTTCTTCTTCATTATTTTCAGAGCTTCTCAAATCCTTTATCGAGCACAGCATTCTCTGCCTTCCACTGCAGCAATTCGAGTACGGTACCGAGCTTTGTGTTGCCATCTTCGCAATTGGGGTACAACCCTTTTTTGTGATCCTCTAACATGCGATCGAACTTCAGCTTCTCCTTTTGACTTTCGCATTGTGTCCTTGCATCGACAATGACCCGCGGAGATCATCATCATGGGGCACATCGTCTGGTTCATCTTGATCTTCAGCAGCTTAGCCGTTGCAGCACCATCGTGCACATCGTCTGTGCAACTTGATGTTCAGTAGCATCACCGTATTCAGGGGCACATAGTTGTCATCGTACTCTTCTTCCTCGCCGTCTTCCATCATAACCCCTATTTCTCCGTGCCTCGTCCAAACATTATAGTGTGGCATGAAACCCTTGTAAAGCAGGTGGGTGTGAAGGATTTTCCGGTCGAGTAATACTCAGTATTCCCACATATAGGGCATGGACAACACATAAAACCATTCTGCTTGTTTGCCTCAGCCACTTGAGAAAAGCATGCACGCCTTAATGTACTCGGAGGTGTGTCTCATCACCGTACATCCATTGCCGGTTCATCTGCGTGCACTATATATAATTAAGTGTGTCAAAAATCATTACAGAACATCATGAATAGATAATTAAATGACCAAATTAATAGAAGTTCATCATCACATAAAACCAAAGTACATACATAGTTCTCATCTAACAACATAAAGCTCTGCAGAGCATCTAAATTAATTAAACCATACATTGAAACTATGTAAAACATTTCAATGTGAAAACAAATACGATCATAATCGCAACCAAGGTAACAACTGATCCAACGGCATAATGATACCAAGCCTCGGTATGAATGGCATATTTTCTAATCTTTCTCATCTTCAAGCGCATTGCATCCATCTTGATCTTGTGATCATCGGCGACATCCGCAACATGCAACTCCAATATCATCTTCTCCTCCTCAAGTTTTTTTATTTTTCCTTCAAGAAATTGTTTTCTTCTTCAACTAAATTTAACCTCTCGACAATAGGGTCGGTTGGAATTTCCGGTTCAACAACCTCCTAGATAAATAAAATCTATGTCACGTTGGTGGGCATAATTTTCATAAACAATAAATGAACCAATAGTTATGAAAAGATAATATATACCACATCCGAATCATAGATGGACGAGGGCCGACGGGGCGGATACCAAAACCATCGCACTATATAAGATGCAATAATAAAAGTAAGAAAATAATACAAGTAAGAATATTTTTCCTTTCGAAAGAAGATAAGAACAAGAGGCTCACCACGGTGGTGCAAGCGGCGATGAGATCGGCGCGGTGATCGACGGCGGTGAAGACGGGGGCGGGCGTGACGGACCGCTAAACCTAGACAAATATTGAGGAAAATGGAGGTTAGAGGTCGAGCTTGGAGAGGAGAAAGCTTAAGTAGTGTGGCTCGGGCATTCCATCGAACACCTTGTGTGCATAGGAGGTGAGATAGAGCACCACCAAGCCCCTCCCCTCGGCCGAAAAAAGCAGGCAAAGTGCTCTGCTTCTTGCGCGAGGGGCTATATATAGGCAGCACCATTAGTCCCGGTTGGTGGCATGAGCCGGGACTAAAGGGAAGCCTTTGGTCCCGGTTCATGCCACCAACCGGGACCAATAGTGGTGGGCCAGGAGCGAGGCCCATTGGTCCCGGTTCGTCCCACCAACCGGGACCAAAAGGTCCGGACGAACCGGGACCAATGGCCCACGTGGCCCGGCCGGCCCCCTGGGCTCACGAACCGGGATAAATGCTCACATTAGTCTCGGTTCTGGATTGAACCGGGACTAATGGGCAAAACAGGCCTCAACGATAGCCCCTTTTTCTACTAGTGCATGTACGAGAACTTCCCCGAGCTGCTGCAGCCAGTGGGATCTGTCTCAGACGAGGTCCTAGAGGCGACGAAGGCAAAGCGGTGGCACGAGAGGGCAGAGCGGATCCTCGACGATGTCGTGGGTTGGTCGCAGAGCGTGAAGGAGCGGAAGAAAGTGAAGGCAGAGATGGAGGCAGATCCAAGTATCTGCCGTGTCCGCCGGGAAGCGTGCATTGAAGTTGCGCAGAATTACTCCAACTATCTGCTGAGCAATTTGGGCAGGAGAATCTACTTCGAGAGCAATGCGGAGGAGAGAGCCAAGATGCCGCCCCCAAGTGCATCTGCGTTTGATATCATCAACTGGGGAAGGGCGGAGGCCAAAACTCCAGCGGGCAGGGCAAGGTGGGAGTGCTTGAACGGTCGGATGCCGACCAGCGTTCCGCCTCCGCTTTGAACCGTGGATCCGCCATCAGATTCTGTCTCCACGGCCAGGCCTAACATACGAGGAGCTCTGAAGATGATGATGTCTGCCCGCTCTTCGAAATTATCTGCAAATCGTCTTATTAGTTTGTCTTGTGTCTTTCAGTTATGTTCTCGATGAATAATGAAACTATGTACCTCTTGTAATGCCATCTGTTTATTATCAATTCAGTTTGAACATTAAGTTAACTGCATGCCATTTGTTCTTGTCAATATGAGTATAATTTCATGGTAAAAGAAATGAGTATATACTTTCATGATAAAAAACATGTCTGTATACTTCAAGTGCTATTATTGTGTATGTAATGCTATTTGTTTGAGATCTGTTTTTTAGCCTCTATATCATTGATGTGAAGAGAAACAAGCAATTAAACTTGAATGTGTAAAACACAGGACCCTACCGCCGGGGACCTCAAGGTAAGGTCACACAACCTACCGCCATGGCACTTCGATATTTCACATTCTGAAAACTTCCGTAGGCAAAACAACCTACCGCCATGTGTTCTGACGGTAGGTTTAGACAAGCTACCTGGCGGTAGGTTACTTATCCACGTCAGCTCGGGCAACCGGCTGCCGTTCCCCTCCGTCGCCCCCTACGCCATGGACTCGGCGGTGGCTCGCCTAACCCTACCGCCATAACCCCTGACGGTAGCAAAAGGGTCAAATCCCGAAATTATTTCCAACAGGGGTCAGATCCTGAATTTTTATGCAAAAAGGGTCAAAACACGAAATTTAACCTCCTGCTGCACAGCTGCACACAACACGCGACGCCATTGCGATGATGCCATTGACAGCAGGACTGATTGACCGGACACCAAAAGTCCCTCGATCGAGCGGCTCCGTCCATCACTGGTTTGCCATCCAGCGAGCTGAGCATCTCCGGACGAACATGGTGAGGCGGTGACGCGGTGTCGGGCTTTAGAGCATTACTAGTAGAACCCTCAAACCCTCAAACCCTCATAGCAGTTTTAAGGGTTGAGAAGTGCCAGTTTTTGACACTTTTAAGGGTTGAAAAACAGGGGCAAAGACTAGAACCCTCAAACCCAACCCGTAAACTGCTTTAAAGGTTGGATTTGAGGGTTCTAGTCTTTGCCTCAACCCCAACCTTTAAAACTGTCATTTCATATATCACACATTTCATCACATTTCATCATATGACATATCCCAAATTCCATCACATTTGACATAAAACAATAATCATTCTAGTTATTATTACAACACCGAATAAAACAATAATCATTCAAATTATTACAACAATGTTTGAGCAAATTACACTAATTGTTCGAATCAAATAGGACATAGAAAAGTAAAACAAAGATACATCATGGGCCAATGCGCCGCCCATCCAACTGCCAGTGGTGCTCTATTAGATCATCCCGGAGCCGACCATGAGTGGTTGCATCCTCAATCTCACGATGTGCTTGAAGAAAAGAGTGTATGCGAGAAGGGTTTCTTTCCGGTTGCACACGGGTACCAACATTGTCATAGAAACAAGGGAGGTTTAACCCTCTTTCATCCTCTAGGATCATGTTGTGTAGAATCACACAACATTTCATGATGTTCATCAAGGTTTTTTTGTCCCAAAACCGAGCTGGACCACAAACTATGGCAAACCTTGCTTGCAAAACACCGAAAGCTCTCTCAATATCCTTGCGGGCTGCCTCTTGTGCCTTGGTGAAATGAGCCTCTTTTCTTGTTAAGGGCACCCCATTTTTCTCCTTGATGGACTTCACAAGAGTTGCCCATTCGGGATAGATGCCATCGGTGAGATAGTATCCCATTGAGTACTCATTGTCCATGATTTTGTAGTTGCAAGTGGAGCATCCCCGTAAATTAATCTTTTGAACAAAGGAGATCTATTGAGGATATTGATATCATTGAGTGTTCCCGGCAACCCAAAGAATGCATGCCAAATCCATGTGTCCTGAGATGCTACGGCCTCAAGCACAATGGTAGCATCACGGCTTTTACCGCAATACATTCCGTGCCATGCCTTTGGGCAATTTTTCCACCTCCAATGCATGCAGTCAAGACTACCTAGCATCCCCGACCATCCCCTTTTTTCATTCATTTCCATTAATCTCTTTGTATCTTCCTCGTTTGGTGCCCGAAGATACTGCTCACCGTACAACCGAATGACCAACTTGGCAAACCTACGGACTGACTCCGTGGTTGTATCTTGCCCAATGCGAAGATACTCGTCGGTATAATCCGCGGGTATGCCATAAGCGAGTACCCGCATTGCCGCCGATATCTTTTGATATGCACTAAACCCCATGATACCGGCGGCGGATCTACGACGTTTAAAGTAATATGAGGCGGCCTCACAATCGGTGACAATCTTCACAAACAAACTACGCCGCATTCGGTACCTTCATGGAAGAGGCGAGGAGAATGCGTAGGTACCTCGAGAAGTAGTCTTCCATCAAATGTTCGTGTCCGAGAGCGCGGTTCCGGTAGATGGTGACTCGCCCCATCTTGACCCTCTCCTCTGATCCATCAGCTTCACGCGGTTTCCAAAGGATTGCACGTCGATGAGGAGGCTCATCATCTCGACGTCATCGTCTTGCAACAACTCATCGATGTCCGAATCGTCGGATGACGACCAACCCGACGAATCGGACAACGAGTCCATGTCGTTGTTGTTCACCTCCATCTACACAATACAACAAACAATAAATTGTGAGTGCCAACAATGAAACAAAAGGAAAAAATTAAACAAAAGAAAGAAAGGAAAGCATACCTCACGGGAGCTCGGGCGGCGGCTGGCTGCCTCGGGCCTGTCTGCCTCTGGCGCGCGCGGCTCGAGGAGGCCCGAGGCGGAGGCGGCCGGGGCGGAGGCGACTGGGGCGGGGCGGGCGCGCCGGGGCGGAGGCGGCGGGCGGGCGGGCGCGGCGGGGGCGGAGGCGGCGGGCAGGAGGCGGGCGCGGCTGGGGCGGAGGCGGCGGGCGGGCGGCCGGGGCGGGGCGGCGGGCGGGCGGCCGGGGCGGAGGCGCCGGGCGGGCGGCCGGGCGGAGGCGGCGGGCGGGCTGGAGGCGGGGGGGCCGGATTTGGGGCGGGCGACGGCCGGCGGCGTGGGAGGAGGAAGGGAGGTTGGGAGGAAACTTCCCTCCTCCCGCGACGGGGAAGGGAGTGCGGGCTGGGGTCGGCGCCCCTCCAACCCTCACTTGTACGGTTTGAAATTGGGTTTGAGGTTGGACCCTTACTTTTTTTTGAGGTTTGAGGGTTTAAGGGTTCTAGTCTTTGCGTTTTTTGTTGCAACCCGTAAAAAGCGGTTATTTTGAGGGTTTGAGGGTTTAGGGTACTACTAGTAATGCTCTTAGCAGCAGGGGGCGCGGAAAGGAAGGCGGGTCTTGCGTCTCCATGGCGGGCCCCGAGAGCACGAGCGAGGGCGGCATGTAGAAGCGGCTCCTTCTCGCAGACGACAGCCGCGCGGAGGAGACGGGCACATGCGCTCTGCGCCACTGCCACCGCGGCGGTGCAAGGGATAGGCCGCGGAACGCGGAGATTTCGCTCCTGCTTCCCGGCCGTGAGTACAGTAGGACTGTAGGAGATGGCCCTCGCGAAAGTTTTGTGCCAAGGATTAACTAGGATTGCTGTTGTCCTATTTCCTACTCAAACCAACTCAGGCGATGCTGGTTATTTTTGGCAAGCTGTAGCGCCACCCCCATCTTACCGGGGACTGGGATGCAACGCATGCCAGAGAAAAACGACATAGTTTATCACTACGCCGGATTACAAACTTTCCTGACCATCTACATTGACAAGCCCTAATATTGCCCTAACTGTTGGGTTTCGCTCGTGGATCGATCACACCAAAATATCACGAACGGGACAAACATTTTTAGCCAATGGCCCATATCGTGCATTTATTTTCTCTTTATTTCTTTTCTCAACTCATGGTACCAAAAATATGTTAGGGAACACTTCTTCGTGCACCGGGTACCCTGATATGGAACATCAGTTCTATACTAACGTCCTCACAGAGCTTTAGTTAGGCACCATGCAAATGGGAATGTATGCAATAGGATCATCTTATAATAATGGACGTCTATACTCTTCCTTTTTCTTTTGAGGGGTACGTACATCTAAACTCTTCCACCAAGCACATATGTGCTTTCTGTTAGTTATCTTCGGTCCGCGGAGCCATTTTTTTTATTTTTTTGAAAATGAAATATATTAATATTAAAAAGATATCAATTGCACACAGCCTCTGCACCTACAAGAAGTCACAAAACCTCCAGGATGCACACAGCCAAAGGAGAAAACAAAAAAGAAAGGAAAAACAAAGATACCACAATAGCATATTAACTCCTCTCAGCAGCAGGACACCAACCACCACCAAATACAACACCCAGGAAACATAAGAGGTCTCTGTCGGTGTCAAAACCGGCGGATCTCGGGTAGGGGGTCCCGAACTGTGCGTCTAGGCGGATGGTAACAGGAGACAAGGGACACGATGTTTTACCCAGGTTCGGGCCCTCGTGATGGAGGTAAAACCCTACGTTCTGCTCGATTGATATTGATATTGTGGATGTTACAAGAGTGGACCTACCACGAGATCAAGGAGGCTAAACCCTAGAAGCTAGCCTATGGTATGATTGTAAGGGTTGCTGATGATGTGATGTTGTAGTCCTACGGACTAAAGCCATCCGGTTTATATAGACACCGAGAGGGCTAGGGTTACATAGAGTCGGTTACAATGGTAGGAGATTTAACATATCCGTATCGCCAAGCTTGCCTTCCACGCCAAGGAAAGTCCCATCCGGACACGGGAAGAAGTCTTCAATCTTGTATCTTCATAGTCTTGGAGTCCGGTCGATGATGATAGTCCGGCCAATGATAGTTCGGCTGATGACGGTAGTCCGGCTATCCGGACACCCCCTAATCCAGGACTCCCTCAGTAGCCCCTAAAACCAGGCTTCAATGACGATAAGTCCGGCGCGTATATTGCTTGGCATTGCAAGGCGGGTTCCTCCTTCAAATGATAGAAGATTGTGAACACCAGGATAGTGTCCGGCTCTGCAAAATAAATTCCACATTCCACCGTAGAGAGAATAATAATATATACACAAGTTCAATCTGCTGACGTTTTTTGTGGCATGACGTCACACCACTGCCAAGTCATTACTCGAATTGTTTCTTACTTTACCACCTCAGCGCATTTAGCGAAGCGGTTTCCTTGGCACGCCTTGTCGAGCGGAGATCGTGTTTCCCTTAATCCGGGATTCTCATCAATACGGGCGGGTAACCCAACCGCGCCATTGATGGTGACGCAGGAGATAAGCGAGTTTTACCAGGCCGGTGGGGAACGCGTAGACTTCGCCGCCCATATAAGGGAAAAGGATTCACCTTCTCACCTCGCCTTCTTCCTCCTTTGCTTATCCATCTCCGCACAAGACGAGCTCCAGCGCCCAAGTTCGCGATCTCGTCTCAACCTTCTCCGACCATGTCCGGAGCGGAGGTAAATGGTTGGCCTCCACCATAAAGGAGGAGCAATCGCCAAACTGCGCGGCGCGGATACCTCTCCAATGACATCGTGCCGGCTGCCCGACGAGGGGCAGCTCATCCCCACCCCCTGGCCCCATGAGAGGGTTGTCTTTTTTCCCACTTCCTCCGCTGGATGGGCTTTCCAATTCACCCCTTTGTCCGGGGCTTATGTTCTACTACGGCCTGGATTTCCATGATCCGCGCCAACTTCATCCTCAACATCTCGGCGTTTATCGTCGGGTATGGCCTTCCTCTCAGATCCAACCCCACTTCGACTTGGGCTCAAGACCTTCAATGTTAAGCGAAGGTAGTGAAGGGCACTCAAGCGGAGTGCGGAGGCGCCATGTTGGGCAAGATGCCCAATATCCTTTAGTTGAAGGGCCTTCGTGGAATCCGTCAAGGGTGGCAATCGGGGTGGTTCTATATCACTGAGCCGCGTGACCCTAAATGGGCGGCGGCCCCCGGGTTTAGATCTGGTATCCCCACGCAGCTCACCTCCTCGAAAGAGAAGGGCTTGCTGTGGGGTAGTTCGGAGGAGGTGACGGGACTCCAAGCCTGCATCAAGAAGCTGGTGAAGAAGCTCAGGCTGGTTAACGTGGTCCAGGTCATGCTCGTCCGCCGGATTCTCCCATGCCAAGAGCGGGCATTCAATTTATGGGAGTTCGATCCGGAACAGCACCAGGCGCTGAGCAAGCTCTTCGACACGACGTACGAAGGCGCCTGGAAGGTGCTGTTCAAGGGTGCCGAAGCTCCCGCATCCGCGATCAAGATCGCGGACTTATTTCAGCGCCAGCCGACGAGGTAAGTGATTCTACCCTTCACGGGACACTTGTTTTCATAGTTTGACTCTCACGCGGTTTTAATTTCCCTTCTCCTTTGACAGATTGGCTGAGGAAGGCGGAGCAGATTACCTGCCCAGCTCCTATGCCGAAAATCCGAGTGGGCGCCTGCCTAGCGGGCTGCTGGTTCCGGCACCGCACGTGGTGCGGAGAAGAAAACCAAGAAGGAGGCCACGGTGCTCGAAAAAGCTCCGTTTTCAGGTGTCCGACGACTCGGGCGGACTCCTCCCGAAAATGAGGAGGAGGAGGACTCTCTCGGAGGAGGAGAGAGGAAGAGGAAGGCTTCCCCAGCAGGGGAGGCCGAAGGGTCAAGAGGGAAGGACTATTCCCGGACAGCTCCGCCAACATCAACTTTGGCGAGGAAGAATGGCCTTCAAGGGCCAGGCCTCCGCGAGTCGTAAGTATCCAGTTCCTGAATAATTTATAATTTCTTTTTGCGTCACATAGTGTCATTCTAATGCCGCATGCCCGTAGTCCGCCGGTGATGATCTCCCGCTTCATCGAAGCGGTCGTTGGCTCCGTCGAATGTAGACTCCACCCGACCGCCTCCACCCCGCGACGCCGAGGACGCCGAGTGGGATCCCAGAAGGGACCCATCGGGGAGGCTCCGGGCGCCACGTCCCCTCCGGACTTTGCGCCGGACTCCACATCGGAACCCGCAGTGGTTCCGGAGTCCGCCGGGCGCCCTTCGAACGAAGGGCAAGACCATGACGCCGCGGCTTCCGTCCCAACCGGGCGCCGGGTAATTTGTTGGGGCGCTGCAGAGCGCTTCCATCGAGGAAGAACACCGCACTATTATGAGTGCGGTGATCCGAAGGTGTAGCTCGCCAAGAGCGGGCTGACCGAAGCTGCAGAGCCTTCTATCGTGCTTTGAGGTAAGAAGTTAAAATATGCAATGTAATACCGCATAGACGAGTAGCCCGATGCTCGGTTCGGTGTTGGAAAGAAAAGCCGGACTGAGGATCTAAAAAAGAAGATATCGCAGGGTTGCTAAAAATTATGTCAATATGGGTTGCAGGCTGCTTTCTGACCTCTGCCGCACTAAGCTGGAGGTCGGTGCTTTAAAGCAGAGCTCGGCGGTCCGAGCAAGAGCTCGGCCACGCTAGGAAGCAGCTCGGGACAAAAAGGTGAGGAACACCACTTTGGACTTGTACCTTCTGAGAAAAGGATCTAGGTTGCAACAAAAATAACAAGGATAACATGGGTACTGCGGGGGCCACGAGCGAGGTGGCGACCACGAAGGAGGCCGTGTCCGTGGCAACATAATCGCCTACCGAAAGCGGGCAGAGCGAGAAAAGCAGGAGGCGCGGGTGGCGGTGGTTCAGCAAGAGCTCCTGTGCTCTCATGGAAAATCATGAGAGTTTGGGCGTGACTCAAAGACTCGAGAGTCCGAGCTTGCCTCGTCTCGAAAGTGCTAAAACCGCCAAGGCCGAGGCCCATAAGTCCCTTCAGAGATTGAGTTGATGAGGAAGATAGCGGCGGGTAAGGCATTTTTCATGCAAAGCAAGCATGTGAATGTAAATTACGTGTTACTTACCCGAATCGGAGCTCTCGAGCGTTTGCAGATCTGCCTCAGCGTGTCGATGCCGCCGCATTCTACCGAGCCGAGGAGGGAGCTCAGCGGAGAAGGTCTTCGGTCTCGGTATCTTTGAGACCGGCTATCCAGTGCCCCTAGCGACCAGGTGAAGCAGCTGGTCGAGCTGCACTAAGGTGGCCGAGCAGGCCATGAAGGGCCTCATAGTCCGGTTGTGGCTGGAGAGGCCATGCACAGGAGCTACTTCGCCTTGTGCAGCGGCTGGTGGATCGTGCCCACAGGTGGAGGTTATCAAGCGCTCCGCTTGTATTGAAGGTGCTCGTCGGGCCCTTGCCCGCGCAAAGGTGCATTGGGGCAAGCTGGATGCGGAGAAGCTGATCACTGACGCGCCACCACCGGGCAAGGAACATCGTACGCCCGAAATGTACTATAAGGCTGTCCTGAAGGGTGCCCGCAAGATTGCGGATGAGTGCCCCAGGGATGTAATTATTGAGTAAATTCGCAATGTGTTATCCTGTGCGCTGAAAACTTTGTTCATATGCGCTAAACAACGCTTGTTAATTTAAAATATTACCTTCATGCGGCCGTTTATGAAATCTGAGAGATGGCAAGTCGTCGGCTTTAGCCCCCATGCCACGAGTCTGGGGTGTTCGAGATAAACTTGAGCACTCTTGTTCCCATTTTTGGGTCCATCTAGGGAGGCGCTCAACACAACGAACAAGGCAACCGGACTTATAGTGCTTGAACACTCTCACTTAGCCATAGAATTCTATAATTTTAAATTTCGGCGAAGCCCCTAGTATTCGGAGGACCGAATTGGGGCGCTATCCACGCCTTCGTCGGACATAATCCGGAACTTCGCTCGAAGCGGCGTAGGTCTTTAAGGACCCGAAAGGACCTCTCGAACAGCGACCAGTCTCTCGCCTTATCATGACAGTCAGTTTTAGCTTTCTCCACTGAGGCGTTAACCCGGCTCAACCGGGGCGCAATCGCAGTGGTTCTCCCAGTGCTACCTTAGCCGATAGAACGGGCGTAAGGTGCCAAACATGGGGCCGGGCAAACCCAACTATTGACCCAAGACATGATTGGAGCCGATTCATATAATGCTATAAGTTGAGGTGCCGCACTTGTGAAAGTGTCGCGGACTTTATCACACCATAATCGGAGAACATAAGCCCTGGTGTATTTGGCGTACCAAAGTGTACGGATGCAACATGTCGTAAATGAACATATATGTATATATAAGGTAATGCAATTATAGGCAAAAAGTGCTGCATTTTATTCGAGAAGATATTCTATGAGTGCGGAATGAGACAAATAGTGCGGAAAGCAAAGGATTGGGCGAATTAAAGGCGTCTCCCTCCGAGGGTAGGCAGCGGAATGTTTGTATTTAATAAATTTAATGCTCGTGGTGGAGACCACCGAGTGTTCGTTCTTGACCTTTGTCCTTCCCTGGCTGTTGCATCATGAGTTCGGCAGGTCGCCGCGGACATAGTTCTGTATAAAAAGAAAAAATAAAAGAAAAAAAGCGACACACTTGGGAGCCCTGGTGTGGTCGAACCGCACTGGGTCTGTTGTGGTTGTGCCTTTCCCCTATGCCCATGGTATCTCCAAGGCGTAATTATGTACGCGGAGAGCTTCTCTTACAATTTTGCGAGGGCTGGGGTTGAGGCCGCATTACTCTGCGATGCTCGGGCGTGCTGGTGGTCTTGGTTGATGTTGCTCGGCGCGTTTGGTCGTGTCCGGTCGTTTAGCGGCGGACTCGAGAATTACCTTAAAAGGCTGCTCTGTACTTCTGCGAGAGAGCCGCTGTATGTTCCTCTGTTCGGAGGGAGCGTTCCGTGTTTCCATTGACCGTGATGACTCCACGAGGGCCTGACATCTTGAGCTTGAGGTATGCATAATGCGGCACCGCGTTGAATTTTGCAAACACGGTTCGTCCGAGCAAAGCGTGATAGCCGCTGCGGAACGGGACTATGTCGAAGATTAACTCCTCGCTTCGGAAATTATCCGGGGATCCGAAGACCACTTCGGTGTAAGCGAGCTCGCACAATTGGCCTCGACACCTGGTATGACACCTTTGAAGGTTGTCTTTGTAGGTTTAATCCTTGAAGGGTCTATGCCCATCTTGCGCCTTTGTATCGATAAAGCAGGTTCAGGCTCTGCCGCCGTCCATCGGGACTCGTGAGGTGGAATCCATCAGCGATTGGGTCTAAAACCAATGCGGCGAATCCGCCATGGAGGATCTTGGTCGGATGGTCTCTTCGATCGAAAGTGATCGGGCAAGAGGACCATGGGTTGAGTTTTGGGGCGATGGCTCCATCGCGTATCGTCCTTTAGTGCACGCTTCCGCTCCCTCTTGGGAATATCGCTGCGTATATCATGTTTACCGTCCGAACTTGAGGGGGAATCCATTTTGTCCTCTGTTGTTCGGGGGCGGGTCTCTTCCTCGTCATCGCTGTGTAGCCCTTGTCACTGTTTTGGCGATTAATTTGCTGCTGCTTGAATACCCAACAATCTCTGTTGGTGTGGTTAGCTGGCTTTTCGGGGGTTCCATGTATTTGACAGGAGCGGTCGAGTATTCGGTCCAAATTGGACGGGCCCGGAGTGGTTCTTTTAAATGGCTTCTTCCATTGACCGGGCTTGGAGCCTCGGAATCCGGCGTTGACTGCCGTATCCTCATTCTTTGCCGCCGTTACGCGGCGTTTGTTTTGTTTCGAGCAACCTGCCATTGCGGTCCTTAGTATCCGGACTGCCAGCGTTTTGCTGTGGTTGTTCTGCGAGCTAGCCAGCTATCCTCTCCCGCATGAAGCGGGTCATGAGTGATGTGAGGGCTGCCATGGATTTCGCTTCTCTGTCCTAGGTGCCGGGCCAGCCACTCGTCACGGATGTTATGTTTGAAGGCAGCGAGTGCCTCTGCATCCGGACGGTCGGCGATTTGATTTTTCTTTGTTAAGAACCGTGTCGAAATTGCTCGGCGATTCGTCGGCTGCTGGATTATGTGGCTTAGGTCATCTGCGTCCGGTGGTCGCATACGCGTGCCTGGAAGTTGTCGATGAATGCGGCTTCGGGTCCTCCCAACATCAATTGACTCTGCGGACGCGCTGTTAAGCCAATGCCGAGCTGGTCCTTTGAGCTTGAGCGGGAGATATTTGATGGCGTGAAGGTGTGCGCGGGGCCATGTGTATATGGAGAAGATAATCCTCAATCCAAACCGCGAGGTCATTGTGCCACCGTAGGATTCGATGTTAACGGGTTTAAACCCTTGAGGATTTGATGATCCATTACTTCGTCGATGAAGCATAGTGGGTGTCTGGCGCCTCTGTATTGAGCAATATCGCGGCGTAGCTCGAGAGAGCGTTATCTGCTGTGTTGACCCGGCGGAGTAGTTATATCCGCGCGACGGTATTCCTCGTGGGTCTTGGGCGCCCACGTGATCCATAGATAGATCTGGATTGTCTTGCCTTGTCCTCCAATATATCCCGCAAGTCCGGTAGCGTTTCCCGTGGCTTCATGCTTTTGAGCGATGCCGGGTGCGGTTTTAGTGGAGAGCTTGCACGCCTCTCTGTCGCGGCCACGAGGTGGCCGGTCTGCCGTATTGTGGGCTGGTGATGCAGGTTTGTATGCCTCCTCCTCTAATCGGGGGAGCAACTTGCGTTTTGGGTAACTTTTGGAGGCGTTTGAGTTCATACTCTTGACGCGTGGACCTCGGTCCATCATCCGGCCAGCAGGTCTTGATCAGCTTGAAGCTGTTGCTGCTTTTTCTTTAGGCTGTTTGCCGTGGCCATTAGCCTGCGTCTGAAACGCTCTTGTTCGATTGGATCCTCGTGCACGGCAATTAAATCGTCGCCGAGGCTTGCCTCGTCTCGGAGGGAGGTAAGTAATTGTCATCCTCGACCTCTTCGTCTGCTGCCCTCTCGTGAGGGCTTGCTTCTGCCTCCTCTGCTGCTGGATCGTCTTTGGAGGGAGTTGTCTTCGGCACTTTACGGTGTGTTATTATCTCTGTGCGGAATCTCCATTCTTGTTGTGGCGGGATTTAGAGCGGCGCCACCGACGTCGGCGCTTGGGCTGTTTCTTTAAGGAATCGGCCTCTGCGCTTCTTTGCCGTCCCCATCTTTTGGGGTGTCCACCATGTATATGTCATATGATGAGGTGGTCTTCCGGTGTCCTGTAGGCACTTTGGTTCTTGTAGTCTCCGCATCGTCGTCCATACCGTCGATGTCTTGGAGTCGTAGTCGAATCGTCGGTTAAATCGCCGGCGGTGGCTCTGAAGTGGGTGGTGGGTGGGCTCTGAATTTCTTCGTCGTCTGCGTCCCAACCATTACGGCCGTGGTTCGGCGGGGCTCTCGGATAGCGAGAGATGCTTGATGAATTTATGATATCGCCAAGGGCGAAGTCTTGAAAAATGCCCACAGCGGTGAATTCCATGATCGGCGCCAATCGGATTCGACCGCGGGGCGCGGGAGGTTGGTCCGGCGAAGTCCGGCACCTCGAGTCATGGGCTTTATGCGGGACAAGGTAAGTGTTGGCTCCATCGCCGTAGAAGTTGCAGCTCCCGAGGCGGTGTCCACCATCCGTCCTCGATCCGAAGCGATCGGCTCCGGACCATGGGTCGGGCGGATTAATGTCGACCTCAAGGTGCTGTCCGTGGCGAGTTAGGTCATGCCCATCGTGATAGCCGCGGCGGCACGCTTCGGTATGGCTCGATCCATCGAAGATCAAGTCCCGCGATATCGACCGTGAAGTTTAGGCTTCAAACCTGACTGACGGCGGGGCGTAGCTTCGATCTGCTCGGATGGCCAAGTGAGTTGGCCCGCGATCGGGCCGCCCGAATCTGAAGATCTGTCCGGGAGAAAAGTCTCACCCAGGACTGCGTCGTTGTTGATTGAAGAGGCCATCAAGCCTATCGGTGGCGACACGGAGGAACTCTCAATGAAAGCACCAATGTCGGTGTCAAAACCGTCGGATCTCGGGTAGGGGTCCCAACTATGCGTCTAGGCGGATGGTAACGAGGAGACAAGGGACACGATGTTTTACCCGTGTTCGGGCCCTCTTGATGGAGGTAAAACCCTACGTCCTGCTCGATTGATATTGATATTATGGATGTTTACAAGAGTGGACCTACCACGAGATCAAGGAGGCTAAACCCTAGAAGCTAGCCTATGGTATGATTGTAAGGGTTGTTGATGATGTGATGTTGTAGTCCTACGGACTAAAGCCATCTGGTTTATATAGACACCGGAGAGGGCTAGGGTTACATAGAGTCGGTTACAATGGTAGGAGATCTACATATCCGTATCGCCAAGCTTGCCTTCCACGCCAAGGAAAGTCCCATCCGGACACGGGGAGAAGTCTTCAATCTTGTATCTTCATAGTCTTGGAGTCCGGTCGATGATGATAGTCCGGCCAATGATAGTTCGGCTGATGATGGTAGTCCGGCTATCTTGACACCCCCTAATCCAGGACTCCCTCAGTCTCCAAAAGCAACGCCTTAATGAAGGGAACGGTGCACAAACGCTGTCGTTGCCCGATCCAAGATCTTAGGTTTTCACCCTGAAGAAAGTCCGAGCTCTCAAAATAATTCCTTCAGCAAGGCAATTGTCGACACAACCAATAAAGGTCGGGCCTTAGGCTTTCACCACGAAAGTCACGACTCGGCACCGATGAGCACCACCAAAAATGAAAACCTGCAGTGTTGCTGCCCCCACATATCAGTGCTGCCTCTGAGAGTTGGCAAACACCTGGCTGGCTCCATCGCAACCAAGGCCCCGTCCGACTAACTGATCCTCCAATCTCAGCCACCATGACCTTATTCATCGTTGTTTACTCCATAGAAATCGAAATGCCGACATGTCCCATGGTATCAACAAACTCTTGAGCTTCGCGCTGCGTCCTCAGAATCTCGTAGTCTGATCTGGACGCACACGACCGGATACTATCCGAGCCTGATCTCCTAGGCAAGATCTCCGTCAGCAGTTCCGGAACCTGTCGACGGCTAGATCAAGGAGGGCCGATCATGTTGGACGTTACCATGATGCAAGTAGAAAAAATACCACTGACGGACCTAGCGCCTCTCATATGATGATAAAACAATAAGAAAATGCCGACATGCCATGTGGCAAACCCAGCCCACGGGCATACCCAACATTAGCAACCACCGTCGCAAGAGAGCAATTAGTTGGCGAGCCCTCCTTCGGGAGCCTCCCAATGAACATTTGAGGTGGGCTGAGAGTGTGCCAGCCGCCGCTACATGTCGGGCTCTAGGCGCTTCTTCCGGATTTTATTTGTTTTATTATTCTGCATGCGTTTTCGGCCTTTTAAATATTTTTTCTTTTTTTGACTATTCAGTTTTTCATTGGTCATTTCTAGATTTTTGACGAAGACAATTCAAATTTTTTTGTACGAAAAGCGCAGTTATTTTTGCTTCCACAAAAGGCACGATTTTGCTTCCGTGAGAGACACGATTTTTCTTTCGCAAAATGCAAGTTTTTGCTTCCGCGAGAGGCATGGCCGTGCCTCTTGAAAATGAAAAAATAAATGTGTTTTCTCTTTTTTCCGCCTCAGAGGCATGGTTTTTCTTTCCGAGAGGCACGGTTTAACTTCCACGAGCCGTGCCTTTTGGAAATGAAAAAAAAGTGTTTTCTCTTCTTCCGTGAGAGGCGGCCGTGCCTCTCAGAAATGAAAGAAAAATGTGTTTTTTTCTTCTTCTGTGAGAGGCATGATTTTGCTTCCGCAAGAGGCATGACTGTGCCTATCAAAACAAAAAAATGCATTTTGTCTTCTATTTTTCTTTTGCGAGAGGCATGGTCGTGCCTCTCGGAAACGACTTCCGGAAAGGAAAAAAACGTGCTCCTGGTTTGGTTTTTTCGTCCGTATTTTATGAAAAAAACGTCAAAACTTTTCAACATGGTACCTGGTTTTGAAGATCTCGACGCGAGGAATGCAACACTGAAAACGGTTCAAGATTTGGATGCACAGTTTTAGAGATAAAATATTTTAAATAAACAGATCGACGAAAAAAGAAAAAACTCTCAGTGCGTCACTTATCACAACCTGATGAGGTGGAAGTGATTCTTAAAATAAGTACTCCTTAATTAAGGATTTCGCCGTTGCAAATGATATGTATCACTTATTACCATACATATCCCAGCGATTGCCCACTACGATGCTCTTGGCAGCCAGGTCCATTAGCGGGAGTAGGGAGGGTGCTATAGCTGTTTTTATCCACCGGTTATTCGAAGCTTCCCGATGGTTTTTTCTTTGGTTTATTTCAGTTGTTTTCTTTACCGGTCTTCTTTTCTTTTATTCCTGTTTTTTCTTCTTTTCTTCTCTATTTTGTATTTTTTTTAAAATCATAAATTTCAGTTATGTTCAGAATTTTAAAAGATGTTTGAAATTTCAAACATTGTTATGGATTACAAAAATTGTTCTTATTTTTCAAAAACTGTTCACAATTTCAAAAAATGTCCGCGTTCTCTGAAAAATGCTTGAATTTTCGAAAATGTTCACAAATTTCAAAAAAAATCACATTCTTGGAAAGTTTTGCGTTTTCCAAAAATTGTGGAATTTTCGAGAAAATTCCAGAATTTTTTCTTTAATTTAAAAAATTGTGCGCATTTTTTGAAAGTGTCAGTATCTTAAAAAAAGTTCAGATTTCCAAAAAAACATCACAACTGCAGAAAATGTTCACATTTTAGTACGGTGTTTACGTTTTCAAAAAATTTCACAATTTTCAAAAACTGTTCACTTTTTTGATTAGTTAACATTTTTTGATTCCATGAACTTTTTTTGCACAATTGTTTTCGAATTTGCAAAAATAAAATAAAATTTATGAACAAATTTTGAATTAGGGAACGATTTCATCTTTTTGAATTCATGGGAAAAAACTGGTGAAAAAAATTCAAACTTCTGAAAAAGAGCAAATGCAAATGAGCAGCCGGCACTGGCATGCTGCCGTGTGGGACGGGCGGTTCCGGTTATATAAACCGTGGGCACAACACCTTCTTGGCAACTCGCGTATCCTCAATGTCACCGTGCGTTAACATCGCGCTCTGCACAGACAACACCATACCTGAGGTCATTTTCAGAACCAGCCCGCCACTCGCCTCCCCAGGGCCTAGTCGACCGTGTCATCATTGTTGAGATCGACCTGCACTCCACGCCCCCCCCCGCGTTCCACTCCGGCCACAGGCGCAACCTGCAACCACGTCGCACCTCATTGGCACTCCTCTCCTTTCTTTGTCGACGCTCTTCTCAGGTCAGAGCCGCAAAATGGCTCCCGCTGAGCCACCTTGCTAGTTACCGCGGCTGGTTCCGGACCCGAGCAAGCGTGCTCACGTTGGACGTGCCTATTATGTAGTCAGACTTTTTTAACTGTCATAAAGAAAAGGGGAAGAAAGATGGATGGCGCATGTGTCTGAATAGTCAATGAGAGGAGTAGGTTATCCCGGTCGGGGTTGTCCTTTTCCTGGTGCGACAAATAGGTTCATGGTTTGAATTGGGTGGGGTCACTGAATATAGGGTGTCGACTTCATGGAGTTGGAGTTCAGGCTTTGATCCGGACCGCCTCTACAAAATCAGGGTTTAAAATAGACTTTACTGGCGTGCTAGTGAGCGAGCGAGCGAGGCGCCGTAATGGGCCGGTCCACCGAGCGCCTCGCGCGAGCGACGCGCTGTGTGTGTATTGCTCGCAACGAGCGATACACAGCAGCGCCCACGCCGCACCGAACCCCCGCCTCTCCGCCGCCGCCGCGGCCGCGTGAAGACGCACTGGAGGTCGCCGTCGTCGCACTAAGCGCGCCGTACTGCATGGCATCCGAGCCACCGCCTTCCTCAAGTGGAGCTCGTCGTCGCTTCCCTGCTCGTGCCACCGGCGTGTGGGGCCAGAGGGGGGAGGCATCCTCCGTGCCTGCGACGCCACCGGCCTGGTGTTGGCAAGGGCGGTGAGGTCGAGTGGTGGTGGTGGAGGAGGGGCTTGATATGATTTCAAGGTGAATGTCCAGCCATCATGTGTTCTGCAACTTCTGCTGCCTCCAAAAGAGGGGGAGGTAATGCCATTGCCATAGTACTCCCTGATCCCTGCTTGCCCATGGAAACCTGTAAGCTAGCCATTGTTTGTACCTTTGACGTGCTCATGTCATCTGGACATCCCCGAATAGTTTACAAAGTGAGGATTCAACTGCATCATGAATATTCCTGTGGTTAGTTATCTGCCTTATTATTCCCGACCACTTGGCTTCATATCTGCATTCAGTCATTCAGTGCATCGATAACTTATCCACACTTTTCTCTCTCTCTCTCTCTCTCATATATATATATATATATATATATATATATATATATATATGCTGCTATATTGCTCCAAAGGCTGCTCAGAATATTGCGAGATGACATTAGATGTTCATAGACGGAATCTAATTAAGCCATCTAGTTCTATCCCCTCTACTTTCACCCATTCTTTCCACATCCGTCGATGAAGTGACAGCGAAACACAACTAGGAGTGTGATGCAAATATAAAGATCTCATTTCATCTATAACAGCTGCAAATGGAAGGTCTGACCACAGACAAGTAAATGCAAGTTATTATTTGAGAGTTGAGACCGGCTCTTGGGTGCTTAATTTGTTTTTGATTTTTCTTGGGGGGGTCCACCTGAATTTTTCATATACTAGCAAAAGAGCCCGTGTGTTGCAACGGGAGAAAAAATAACACACATTCTTAATCCAATAACCATCACTCAAGAGCCCGCTCGTCGGGGGACTCCGTGCGGACCAAACCCTCAATGGTTGGCAGAAGCAGGGCAGGATCGCGCACCCCGGCGTGGTTCAGGCAGGGGACAAGCACCTCGTCGATGCCGCAATGGAGGACATGAGCAACGGAGGGTCGGAGGCATCCGGCATGGTGGTGTAGGAGAAGACCGAGGGCAGTCGCCTAGAAAGGGCGCCTCCTGGGAGCCATGCGTCCAACCAGAAGGCGGTGGTGCGCCTGTCCCCAACCTGGAATTTACATCAGATTTGCCTGCAAATATATCCATGCCTGTCTGCGTGAACCACACTTTATAAGTAGGAAGAAATTATGTAGTGTCTGTGCTGTAACATCATGCCATGTTCTTCTCTTCAACTTGTTTTTAAATGTGATCCTTGTTTTGTGCACAGGTGTTTGTTTTGTAACGGTGCCGACCTTTAATCAGCTGAATAATCCACAGCATTGTTTCACAAACATTCGAAGACAAATTAATAAGCATTTAAATTACAGATAATGCCTGGTAGAAGACAAGGCAGACAAATAAAACACAGATAAAATGATATGATTATCCTTTATCCTCACTGCAAGCGATTTTTCATTCATTCAAGAAAGACAAAGTAGAAGTCCTACCTACGCACATGCGGCGTTCCTCTATGGCGGCATGTACTGTTCATGCTCAAACTGCTTTGGAACGGGGACGACAGTACATGCCACCATCCCCTTTGCTGACACATACCGTTTATGTGGTTGAACCGTAATTCCTAAAAATATAGTAAAAAAATAAAAAAATCTGGATTTTTTGGCACCAAAGATCCTCAAGTGTACTAAGCTTTTTTTAGCTCTATTTGTTTGTTTTTCAGAGCTCTCCTATGTCATCTCAACACCAAAATTTGCATGCATCTAGAATATTGGATCATCTAGAATATTGAATTTCTTTGTTATTTTTTGAAGAGAAAATTATAATTTTCATCCCTCAATTCTTCGTGAAGTCTAGATTTGGTCCCTCAACTCCAAAACCGGACAACTTGCACCCTTAACTACTGAAACCGGACAAGATTCATCCCTGGTCATGGTTTTGACCGGTTTTGGTGCTGTCCCACCCCGGTTTTGACCGTGCTGACTCAAATTCGCGTACTTTTCCAATTCCGCTTAATGTTTTCAAATCCGGGTAGTTTTTTCAAATACGTGAACTTTTTAAAAATTTGTGTACTTTTTCCAAATCCGCGTACTTTTTCTAAGTTCACGTACTTTTTTTTAAATCCGCGTATTTTTTTAAAGTTCATGTGTTTTTTTCAAATTCATATAATTTTTTAAAATTGACGTACTTATCCATATTCGTGTACATTTTTTTGCTTTTGAAAATTTTGTGTGAACTTAAAACATACGCGGATTTGAATTTCTTTAACCCAAATTAGAAAATTAAATTGTGGAGTTGAAAAATTATGTCAATTTGAAACAAGTATCTGAATTTCAAACAGAGTTCATGGATTGGAAAAGGAACACCGATTTGAAAAAAAATACACGAACTTTACAAATTATGCGGATTTGAAACAAGTACGCGAATTTCAAAAACACTTCATGGATTTGAAAATACTTGGATTCGATAAAATTACATGAACTTGAAAAAAATAGACTGATTTGAAAAAAAGTACACAAATTTCAAAATAGTTCACGGATTTGAAAAATGTATGTTTATTTTTGAAAAAATTACGCGAACTTGAAAAACTATGTGGATTTGAAAAGAGTATGTGACTTTCAAAAAGTTCACGGATATGAAAAAATTACGCGAATTTGAGTCAGCACCGGTCAAAACCGGGGTCAGTTAGCACCAAAACCGGTCAAAATCAAGAACAGGGATGAATCTTGTCCGGTTTCGTTAGTTGAGGATGCAAGTTGTCCGGTTTCGAAGTTGAGGGACCAAATCTAGACTTCACCAAAAGTTGAGGGATGAAAAATATACTTTTCTCTTTTTTGAATTATGTTCATCCTTGCGAACATCACATGCCGCCATCACCATCAGGGATGGCGGCTGTAATGTGCGCTGCCCAGTACTGTCGTAGTTCATGGAAACTGTTGTTGCATGTGAACTATACATGAATAGTACATGCTGCCATATGGGATAGCGGCATTTGCCACGTGTCACATGGCCAGTGTAACACCCTGGTAGTTGAGCTACAGTAACCTCACCCTAATGGGCTGTGTCATCATGTTAAGTTAAGCCAATTTGCCACTTGATGAAAATCAGAGTCAAATTCAAATTTCGAATAACAAGATAAATTCTTATTTCTTTAAACTGTCAAATAAAAATGTTCAATGGGTTCCAAATATTCAGTAACTAATTTTCATATGGGAATCAACATTTTAAAAAATATTAGAATGCCCGTAAGCACTTTAAAACTACTCCAGCAGCAGTTATATGGGGCTTTCCAATTTAAAATAAATATGAATGCTTCTCAAAATAATTTGCAACTACTGGTGCTAACTCAATACCTTACCTAATATTATTGTGCTAAATTGCATATTTAACTAAATCATTTGTTAGCTCAATTTAATATAGAACAGTAGGAACTTAATAAACAGAAAAAGAAAAAGAAGAAATAAAAAGAAAACAATAGACCTAAAACTAACGGACCACTTGGACCAACAAGCCAAAAAAAGAGAGAAAGGGGCCCAGCCCACCGCCTCGTCCCCTTACTCTGCTACAGGGAGGCAGGGGGGTCGTGGCGCATATCCCCTGGCCATGGCAAGCCGAGCCCTGCGTGGCGGCCATCGGCCGGCTCCCTCGCTCCTACAAGGCCGACCCCGTGACCCCGGTAAAACCCTAGCCACTATCCCCCTCCTCCACCTCGCCTCGTTTCCCCTCGATCTGGAGCTCACCTGTGAGGAGCCGGTGTGCGTCGTCGTCAAATCCCGCAGCCACCATCGTTCCCCCGCCCCCTAGAGTTGCTCGGGAGCTCCACCTCCGTCGTCTACGTCCTCTACGCGTACCATCTCGACCTCAACTCCGCCGCACCGTCGGGATCGAGCTCTTCTCCGCCTTCAGCCACCGCCGCATCATCGCCGGATTCGTCGCCGTCAGCTCCTCTTCGACCACCCCTGCACCTCCCCGAGCTTGCCCTCGTCATCACTGTGAGCACCACCATGTTTTCCCCATCTCCCTGCTACCACATGTGCCTCCTAGCGAACAACCACCGTAGCCATGCTCCGACCTCCGCTCGGCTTCGCTGCCGCCGCCGTCACCGGACGTAGGTGCTCGTGCTTCTCGCACCTTCGGGCGCAGAGCGTCCCGCTCGTCCAGTAGGACCAAACCCCCGGGCCAAATGGCCACCGGAGTGCCGATGCCGCGCCCTTCGTCACCGCGTCTGAAACTCTGTTCCTGTCGCCCTTGGCCACTCCGCCCGCGCCGTACCCTGCGTCCAGCCGAGCTCCCGCGCGTGCTCGCCGTGCCCGTAGCCGTGCTCCCCCGCGCCACTGTCCGTCCCAGGCCGTGCGCTCGCGTCTGCCCGGCCCGCGCCCCTGCTCCTGCTAGCTGCCGCTGCTACTGTGTGCTGCCTTGCCGCGGCTGCTACGCTCCTCTACATGCCGCTGTTTGCTCTACTGCTGCTGCTGCGCTCCTTCCCCTGGAGCTGCTCTTGTTACTGCCGCTGGAGCTGCTCTTGTTACTGCCGCTGCTAATACTTAGCTGAAGCCGTTGCCTTTTTGCTACCCATGGTCGTGCACCTGTGTGTACTTGTGCGTGATGCACAGCCTCATAGTAGGCCAACCCAATTAGTTAAGAGCCTAATTAAAAGTTAGTTTAGGATTATATTAGTGTTAACTTAGTCTATAGCAAATGACATGTGGGACCCCTCTAATTAGATTAAGTAAATCCATTTAGAAATTGTTAAAATCTTGACATGTGGGCCCCTAACACTGCTCACTTTTTAACCCAGTCAACTTTGACTATGCTGACTTTCTGGCCCCACTTTTCATACACTCTGGGTAGGAATTCATGTGTGCACTTAGCATGTATTCAAGTAAATTCAAAATTAGTAATAATTTCAGGAATTCTGGATAATGTTGAATTAAAATATTTAAATTAATCCTAATAATAATTTAAATCTTTTAAAATTAATATAAAATAAACCGTAGCTCAGATGAAAATACTTTCTACATGAAAGTTGCTCAGAACGACAAGACGAATCCGTATACGCAGCCCGTTCATCCGCCACGCGTCCCTAGCATAGTGAACCTGCAACATTTCACCTCCGTTTCATCTGCCCGAAAACACGGAACACCGGGGATGCTTTCCGGATGTTTCCCCCCTTCACCGGTATCACCTCATACTGCGTTAGAACACGTCTAGCTCTGCTTGTTGTCCTGTTATGCACTTGCTTGCAATGTATTTATTGTTTCTTCCCCCTCTTCTTCCGCTAGACACCGAGACCGACGCCGCTACTATCAAGTACGACTACGGTGTTGACGACCCCTCCTTCTTGTCTGAGCAACCAGGCAAGCCCCCTTGATCACCGGATATCGCCTACTCTTCTCTATCTTGCTTGCATTAGAGTAGTGTAGCATATTCTTGCTTCGATTAATCCTATCTTCTTTGCATAGCTTTGTCCTTGCTACTCTTGTTGTTACCTTTACCGCTATCCTCTTGCTTAGTATAGGATGCTAGTGTTCCATCGGTGGCCCTACACTCTTGTCCGTCGCCATGCTATACTCTCGGGCTGTGATCACTTGGGAGGTGATCACGGGCATATACTAGATACTTTACACTATTACATTACACGTGATCTTGTTAGGAGATGGGGGCTGAAAGGACAGGTGGCTCCAACCCGTAGAGGTGGGCTGGGTTCCCGACGGCCCCATTGTTACTTTAGTGGCGGAGCGACAGGGCAGGTTGAGACCACCTAGGAGAGAGGTGGGCTGGCCTGGTCGGCGTTCGCGGATACTTAACACGTTTAACGAGATCTGGGTATTTGATCTGAGTCGGCCATTTGGTCTATACGCACTAACCATCTACGCGGGAGTAGTTATGGGTATCCGGCGTCGTGGTATCGGCCGGCACTTCGTGACGTCGTCGGCGAGCGCGCGCGCCGGATTGGGCCGGAACGCCGCTAGGCTAGGTCTGCTTCGGCGCGTCACATAGCGTCTTGGTGTGCTAAGGCGATGGGCGAGACCCCGTGCGCTTAGGTTTAGACCGGCGTCTTGACCTCTCTTGAGCCTAGGTGGGGCTGCGGCGTGTTGATCTTCAGCGGCGGGCATGACCCGAGAAAGTGTGTCCGCCAAATGGGATCAGCGTGTTGGGTTATGTGGTGCACCCAGCGGAAGTTAATCTATTCGAATAGCCGTGATCTTGATAACAGGGCGACTTGGAGTTGTACCTTGACCTTATGACAACTAGAACCGGATACTTAATAAAACACACCCTTCCAAGTGCGGATACAACCCGGTGGTCGCTCTCTCTCGGGGTTACGAGGAGGATCGCGGGTAGGATTATTGCTATGCGATGCTACTTGGAGGACTTGATCTACTCTCTTCTACATGTTGCAAGGCGGAGGCTGCGAAGCGTAGTCTTGACGGGATTAGTTATCCCCTCTTATTCGGCATTCTGCAGTTCAGTCCACCGATATGGCCCTTTACACATATATCCATGCATATGTAGTGTAGCTCCTTGCTTGCGAGTACTTTGGATGAGTACTCACGGTTGCCTTGTTCCCCTTTTCCCCTTTCTTTACCCGATTGCTGCAACCAGACGATGGAGCCCAGGAGCCAGACGCCACCGTCGATGACGACTACTACACTGGAGGTGCCTACTACTACGTGCAGCCTGCTGACGACGACCAGGAGTAGTTTAGGAGGATCCCAGGCAGGAGGCCTGCGCCTCTTTCGATCTGTATCCCAGTTTGTGCTAGCCTTCTTAAGGCAAACTTGTTTAACTTATGCCTGTACTCAGATATTGTTGCTTCCGCTGACTCGTCTATGATCGAGCACTTGTATTCGAGCCCTCGAGGCCCCTGGCTTGTATTATGATGCTTGTATGACTTATTTATGTTTTAGAGTTGTGTTGTGATATCTTCCCGTGAGTCCTTGATCTTGATCGTACACATTTGCGTACATGATTAGTGTACGATTGAATCGAGGGCGTCACAGCCAGCTAGCCGACAGGTTAGAGAATAATATCGGCACGGGATCTTTTTTGCCAATTCGTTGGTGCGGCTGGTCCCTTATACAAAAAAGCATGATGGATACGCACGAGGAGGGACTTGGACGATCACTTGGAGTTTAATTCATTGTTTGATTTTCAGAATAATCTTCCCTAAAATTATATAGCCACGGTTACAATGACTTGGTAGGTAAGAAACTTTAAAAGGAACTTAATAGACTTGGACTCTTAATAGACATGGATACAGTAGGGAAACCTTCTACGGGACTAAAACCCCACTATAAAAGTCTTAAACTCTTAATCCCTATTCTCCTGCGCCTGGGCCATAACACAGCGCAACGCATACATTTTCTTTGCTATGGCGACAAAATTGGATAAAGGCACGTTGTACTTCATAAATCCTTCATCACCCAAGAAGAGCCTGTAGTCCTCAGCCTCTGACAGTGTTTGTTCTACCATTGATAATGCTTCTGTCATCCTGAATTCACTCAAGCAATCTGCATAACTAGAATTGCACTCCATCAAGTGTATGATTTGCTCAACTATCACCCTCCTGATCCCAGGACAATGAGTGCTAGGTTTCATATTTTCATTCAGTGTGTCGATAAGCCTCTTCAGAAATCTCTGCTTAATCTGACCATTGTCCAGTTCACGGGTGAAGTCTTTAGGATTAACTTTACATATCTGTGAACTAAGCCCAATCAGGATCTCTAGTTCTGCCCCATCCGCGTCCATTATTCTTTCCCACACCTGTAAATGAGATGTACCGTTACTAGTAAAGAAAATGATGTATAGCTTTATCTATATAGTACAGTGGTAACTAAATGAGTAAATGTACTGGTCAAATTTTCATGATGACATGTCAAATATATGTAAAGCACTTGTTGCTTGAAGTAGTGGGGCTCACCTCTCGTAAGGTATGACATAGCTCCTTCAGGTCTGAGTCTCTGAGCTCGGCTTCACTGTGCAGGCATAGATTACGCAACATGCTTGCCGCCACATATATGTACCGTTTATCATGGATCAAGATTTTGAGTTCCTTCATGAACTCTGGCTCCTTCAGTATAACCAAGCAGTTTTGAACACTTTGTACTGTCAGCATTGCCAGTGCTTGCCCGGCGACCTTCCTTGACAAGTGATCAGAATTGGCACTCATGGTTCCTTCTGCACTGAGAAATGTCTGCATCAGCTTGGTGATGATCATTTGGAAGTGACCAATGTCCTGTCTTGTTTTCTCATCAATGGCAATGTTTCTGAGTATTCCCGCCACCAACTTTCTCGATATCTGGCTGCTCTTGTCGTCTCCAAGGATGTATGAGAGGTTACTCAGTAGGAAGGGGTGTTTCGATATCTTGCACCGCAGTGTGATGCCAATTTCCCCGCCAATGCTTGTGAGCCTTTGGAGTACCTTCAGTGATGACTTCAGTAGGATCTTCTGTTCTATATCAGTATTCATTGTGTCACTTCTGTAGCTTGTGAATCCTATGATCTTCGAGATAAGATCAGCTGCTTTGCTGATCTCCACACAGTTCTCTTGATCACAACCAGCAAGATTTTCAATAATTGTCATGGCCAGTGCAGGGAGAAGATCATGGTCTGTCGATGGCTGTTCATTGGGAATTGGACGTAATTCTGAAATCCACTGCCAGCATTTGAGTATGTAGTTATGTTTGTCGTTGCAAGCTTGTTGGGTCGAGCAGTTTTGTGTTTCCTCGAGCAGATCATCAGTGTCTTGAACTGGGTTGGGCCTTTGCCCTTGGTTATCAGCTACATCCCTTACTGTATGATGATATCCTTGCTCTTGGTTACCTTCCAGAAATGGAGCTTGTCTTTCTTCGTGTTCATCATCGGTGTCTAAGAGTGGATTTCCTCTTTTCAGTCTGCTTTCAGCGTCAAGAAGTGCAGATACAAGCTGCATTGTACCAGGGATAGTGGCAACACGGAGATTCTTTGCAAGCTCCACCATGACCTTTGCGGCATATAATCTGATAGCTGTATCCTTTGGACTTGTCCAATCCAACATTCTGATTATTCTGGTCATCGTCTTGTTAGAAGTGGCGAGTTTTGAAAGGAGTTGTGCCTTGGTTACTTCACTTTGCAGAAAGTTGAGCACCACTTGTACCCCGTAGAGCTGATTTTTGGTTGAATCTGATTTCTCCAAAAACAAATCCGACTTCACAGAATCCATGGCAAAGGTGCTGAGGCTGATCTTCTTTGGAGCAAGAACACCCCCTTGCTTGCATTTCTCTGACGCATATGCATAATACATATTGACAGATTTCTTTCCCCACTGAGCATTAACTCCAACACGGCAGGCGAGGGATCTTCGAGGGATATAAGAGAAGAACTCGAACATGCAGGCCATGGCATAGAGTATTCCTTGTGCAAGCATAATCCCATAAAAGATTTTTAGAGATGCTTTAATGTTTTGTTGACCATCAAGTTTTTCATTGTATGCAGGCTCAGTACTACGATCTACTAGCGTAAACCCACCTGATGCTAGAATGACACGCACAACTGCTGCTGGAATCTGTAAGTTGCCAAATGACAGTATCACTAGTGCACATACTTCAATTATGATCATCGTTGATGTTTCATGTTCATGTGCACCAAACATGTACACCAGCATCCCTAGAGCAGCAATCATGCACATGTTTATAATAACTTGACACCAAGATTCTTGTTTGCTGCCTGGAAGACTGTCCACAAATTTATTGGTTCTTCTGACGTGCAGATTGCTTATTGTTGCTACGAGCACTGCCCCAAGTAGTACTAAGAACACTGCCCATTCGAACGTCGAGTGGTCTTTTGATATAGAGGGAGCTAGCAATACGATTGCAACTAATGGACTCCCTAGTGATGCAGCACTACGCATCGGATACCATACTCCTGGTGACACCTCACATAATGACCGGACAAGTATTGGACTCAATAAGAGCACCATGCTAGCGATCCGATACTTCATCCAGATGATTTTCAGCACACCACAAAAACAGGCAATTACAGTCAGTCCACTCCAGCCAATAGGCTTAAATGCTCCTCTGGTATTAAAGAACAGTTGATAATCTAGTCTGTTCTTGTCGCGGCTGCACATCCTGAAATATGAATATGGTATCATTAGATGAAAAGGACATAATACAAACCCAGAATAGTTTTTTTTTGGGTCCAGAATAGCTAAATTTAAAAAAAGTTGCCTGGATTTCGATTTTGGGTCAGTCGATTTGTGGCAGAAGGAAGGAGACGAGATGCAGCACCAAAGCCGCAGACTATCCATGGGAGGCTCGGGGATGACAGGAAGGCCTCTATGGGCCTGGCGCTAGCCAATTCTCCCTTGCGAACTCGATCGATTCAGCTGGATACGCTAATTTACTAAAAAAAAACTGGATACGCTAATTGTTTCTCAAAAAAAAAAAAAAGCTGGTTACGCTAGTTATGGAGGGTGCTCAAGATCCCTCATGTGGGGAAGCAATAGCTTGTACAGAAGCCTATGCCTTGCTCAAGATCAAGGAGTTATGTCGGTACAGGTAGCCTCTGATCGCCAAGGGGTGATCCGAAATATTCATGATGAAAATCTTGGAGAAAATGCCATGATCATAAACGAGATTTCAGACCTTAGAATGATAATTTCTGGAGCTATCTCAAAACATGAGTTTAGAGAGATGCTCATATATAGGCCCTGTTCGGGAATCGTCCAACTCCGTAGAATACGGGAGCCGACGGAGCACCACTTTCGCAACTCCCAGAAAATACACTGCAGGCCGCTCCGCTCCGGCCGCTTCAGGAACAGAGCTGCGGAGCCGGAGAGCTGCCGAACAGGCTCATAGTCGAGCTAAGCATGTCTTGAGTTTGATTCCTGACCGCTATATGTGACATTTGGAGCCCCTGGGCTGTGTAAATAGAACCATCTTTACCTACTAATAAAGCGGCTATCGTTTCTGGTCGTTCGTCATTAAAATTATCCTTCGAGTTGGTAAAAATTACACACCAATGCCACCGCTAAGTGGAAAACGATTCAACTTTTCGGACAAAAATCACCGCCTACTTCGTTGCTTTATAGCAGCAGAGTGGTCGGCCTATCCCTCCTCCAGGGATGAGACCTGTGTTCGATCCCCAGCGTTCACGATTTTTAGCTTTCTTTTCTCACGCATGTCATCGGCCGACCCATGGCGGGACTTCACTCCCCTGTTTTTTTTTTCATTTTACTTTTTTCCTTTTCTTTTCTCATTCTTTTTTATTTCTTCTTTCTTCTTTCTTCTTTAAATTAATTGGGGATTTTAATATTCTAAAAGTTGCGAGTTTTAAAAAAATGTTTCAGAAATCTAAAAATACGCAAATACAAAATTGTTTAGAAAATCATAAAAATTTTGCAGATTCAAAAATGTTGGTGGTTTTTTAAAACTGTTCGCAAAATTATAAAAAAATCACAATGTGGAAAAAATGGTCGGGAAATAAAATCATGTTCATGATTTTGAAAAAATGGTCGTGTATTCAAAACATATTCGGGTATCTGAAAAAAAATGTCCATGACATTTTCGAATATGTTCACAAAAGTAAAAATAAATATTTGTTTTTAAAATTTGTTCCCCAATTTTTTTTAAAATTTCATCGATTCAAAAAATGTTTGTTGAGACAAAAAAATTAATGAATTCGAAACTGGTACATACATTTAAAAGGATTGTAGTCAAAACCAATGTTCATGATTTTTTTTGAGAAAATCAATTTTTTTTAAAAAAGATTGTTTGTCGATTTGAAAGACTGTTCACTTGTTCAAAAGTATTTTATGTCTTGGATTTGATTAGTTTTTCGAAAGTCTTTATATGTCTTGGCGTTGGAAGTAGTTCGTGCTCAATGAGATTTGCTTTTAAAGTTTTAAACGTTCCCTTATGCAACATAATTAAAAGTGTGACATGCACTGGCAAACTCATAGCCTTGGGATTTACCGCGCCGAATGCATTGTGATCACGTGGACATCACAACCATCATCCATTATGGTGAGAAAGAAAATAAATGACTACATGGTGAGCCACTGTGTTAAAATAGAGTACGCTCATATATCAGGATATTGAGTCATACTTATTTGGTTAGCTATAATATTTTGTCTCCCGTTGCAATGCATAAAGCAAGGTGATATTCTTAGTTTCGTCCCGTTTAAGTGCCGTTCAATATTTTAAGTTATGGCTATTCGAGGTGGTACAAAATTTAGTCTGTCCGTCCGGTACAAAAACTGTAACAAAAGTTGGTACGTCGCCATACCAAGCCGAGATGGGCCGGCCCATTGACGGACGCTATACCACAGCACCAAAGTGCGCTCTTGTCAAGAAATAAAAAAAGGAAATGTATGCCATCAGGAATCATACCGTGGAGCTAGCATAGGTGACTAGGCCATGCTAGCCTATACACTAGACAACTTCACGTGTCAGTTTCCAAATCTCGATTTATTAAACAATACAAGCATCAGCACCGTATCCTAAAACATACGTGAATACTTCTTGTGAACACAAAATTTAAATTCGATCATTTTTTAAAAGTAACAAGTTTTTGAATTTGGACTTTTTGTAAAACATGAATTTTTTTAGAAAAACTAGGAGGTACCGTACTCGAATTTTGAATACTTTTAGGCACGAACATTTTTTAAAACACGATTTAAAAAATACTAAAAAATGATATACTGATGTGAATATTTTTTTCTAGATGGATTCAGACGTGATTTGCCTATTTACGTAGAAAGGAAGTTATTTTTTTCCATTACTCCCTCCGTTCACTTTTGTAAGACGTTTCAGACAATTGATATTGAACTGTTTTAGGTGTTGTTTAAATTGTGTACAACGTCTTATAAAAGTGAACAAAGGGAGTAAAAAAATGGTAGGATTGTTTCTGGGGCAAGCCTCGATTGCTCATACCTAAAATCCATATACGTCGTCCTCGATGACCTCACCTGGTTTTTATCTCAAACCAAACGATCACCAATTTCTTCACAAAAATGGAAACAATTGCTGCAATCAATCGGCGACGATCACAATCGACACCCCTACGTGATGTGTGATCTCCCCACCCCGCAAACCCTTGGCTCTCTACCCATTGCCGCTCTCTCTCATTCCAAACTAAGTTTATAGTTTCGGTTGTGCCAACTCAAAGGCTGCCGCCACTTAGGATGCCTACGGCGAGCCGGAGAAGATGTGAAGGCAGTTGTGATAGTCACAAATGAGGATGCGAAGGAGCTGGGCAGCATGAGCGTCACGGATGTGCACATGTGGCCTGAGTGCATCGAGGATATGGAGCGGCTCATGCAACGATGATGGTGAAATCATAAGGGCATTTTCATGATGATAGAAAAATGGTGGAAGGATAAAGGGAATGGTGAGATTCTACATATGATGATAGTTTCATTACCCGTTGTAACGCACGGGCATTTTTGCTAGTTAATAATTAATAAAGGTTCGGGTATTTCCCCTAAAACAAGGCTGGATACGCAAGAAAGAATTCTCCAAAAAAAAGGCTGGATATGCATGTACTTTGGTAGGCACATGTTATTCCAAGCCCAACTGATTGCGATTATATATCCCTAAAAAAACTGATTTGATTCTGCTAGCTCGACGGGTCAAGACGACCGCACAGAGCAAGGCGGCGACCGGCAGACCTCATGGCGTTTGCGAGGCAGCATGGCAGCGCCAGCCAGCCAATGCCCCAAGCCGAAGCAGCCGGCGGCAGAGCGCCCCGATATATCACAGATCGGTTTATCACTTCAAGCGCACTTAAGCCAAAAGCCTATTTCATTAACAGTTTTGCTAAAGCACAATTAGATGTGCTCTAAATATTGCACATTTAAGTCGTATGTCATTGATTTTATGTTAACACCGGTATTCATGTTGATCTCAGTAAATTGTATTGAATAATTACATTTTCTCCGTTAGTTCGTCTTGACAAGACAATGGTGAATAATTACATTTTCTCATCGGGTTATCTTCGCAAACACTGTATTGAATAGTTGTATTGATTTTCTTCTTTTCATCTTTTGTGTACATGTGCATCAGTTCATCTATCGAGTGACTACATCTAAGAATTTCAAGATAGCTGTTCGTTCAAAATTCAGGGTTCGATCTCCTTCTGTTTTTATTATATTGATAAACATTTGTTTGTTTTATAAAAAAGAAGAATCATGCATCCCAGAAATAGGAACAACTCCCTCTGTTCCGATGAATAATGTGTATTTCATTTTGTTAAGACGGGACTTTGACCAATAATTACTCTTTTAATATATATTTATGTGATACAAATCATTATCATGACAAAGTACTTTCAAATATGAATCTAGCGACACAAATTTCATGTCATATAACCTTGTATTTATGAAGTAATTATTGGACAAATGCATGTCTTAGTTTATTTCTTTAGTACTACCCTTACTCTTTAAGCATTGATGTTTGATACATTTCAAAATATGTACGAAAGTACACATATTTAAAGTTATATAATTTTAAGTGATAGTATGATTTTTTTTGCGAATGAAGTGATAGTATGATTTAATTACAATAATTATGTAATTTAAAAAATTAGGGCCCCATTTTACGTATTGCACCAGGGTCCCAAATTTTTGGAGACGGCCCTGGGGGTGCACGTGGTCCAGGCCCGCCAAAGAAACCTGGAATTTGGACGTACAGAGGGATGGCAGGGGGTGGCGAGTGCATGGCGGTGAGAGGCGATGAGTGGAAGGTGGGGCGGCGAGGCTGGCGTGGGATCGGAGTTGGAAAGTAGCATGTGACATCACGTAGTTTGAAACTATTAAGCAACCCAACAATGCGTAAAGACGTATGACCCATAAACGGAAGCCCAATCGCGCAAGGCAAAAAACCTTCAATCGTCATCACCATTCGCTCGCCACCATCGCCATTATTGCGGTTGAAGGTTGAAGGATGAAGGTTGAAGTCATGACTCTCCCTTGCACCCAACTCCGTTACTATTCTTCTTGAAATTTTGCAGACACAAGACACATAAAAGACACAAACGTATGCTTCCTATGTTCGGATATCATAGGCAGCTCGGCTTTCCTGGGTATTTCATTTTCCTAGGCTGCTCGTAGGGGGAATTACGACATGCATATGATACTAGTCTATGATATTATCTCAATAGTGCATAATATCATAATTGGTATTTCAAATGAGCTTATTTGTTGTTTTGTTGACACATAAGAGCACATAATGTTTATGACGTGGTATCTTGATATGATACTAGTGTTTTCTCTTTCTTCAGTTAATACTATGTCATGTCATCAATATGAAGGAAATATGCCCTAGAGGCAATAATAAAGTTATTATTTATTTCCTTATATCATGATAAATGTTTATTATTCATGCTAGAATTGTATTAACCGGAAACATAATACATGTGTGAATACATAAACAAACAGAATGTCACTAGTATGCCTCTACTTGACTAGCTCGTTAATCAAAGATGGTTATGTTTCCTAACCATAGACATGAGTTGTCATTTGATTAACGGGATCACATCATTAGGAGAATGATGTGATTGACTTGACCCATTCCGTTAGCTTAGCACTTGATCGTTTAGTATGTTGCTTATGCTTTCTTCATGACTTATACAAAGTTCCTGCAACTATGAGATTATGCAACTCCCGTTTACCGGAGGAACACTTTGTGTGCTACCAAACGTCACAACGTAATTGGATGATTATAAAGGTACTCTACAGGTGTCTCCAAAAGTATATGTTGAGTTGGCATGAATCGAGATTAGGTTTTGTCACTCCGATTGTCGGAGAAGTATCTCTGGGCCTTCTCGGTAATACTCATCACCTAAGCCTTGCAAGCATTATAACTAATGAGTTAGTTATGAAATGATGTATTACGAGCGAGTAAAGAGACTTGCCGTAACGAGATTGAACTAGGTATTGGATACCGACGATCAAATCTCGGGCAAGTAACATACCGATGACAAAGGGAACAACGTATGTTGTTATGCGGTTTGACCGATAAAGATCTTCGTAGAATATGTAGGAACCAATATGAACGTCAAGGTTCCGCTATTGGTAATTGACCGAGAATAGTTCTAGGTCATGTCTACATAGTTCTTGAACCCGTAGGGTCCGCACGCTTAACGTTATGATGACAATTTTATGAGTATTGATGTACCGAAGTTTGTTCGGAGTCCCGGATGTGATCACGGACATGACGAGGAGTCTCGAAATGGTCGAGACATAAAGATTGATATGTTGGAAGCCTATGTTTGGACTTCGGAATAGTTCCGGGTGAAATCGGGATTTTACCGGAACACCGAGGGGTTACCGGAACCCTCCCGGGGGTTAATGGGCCTTAGTGGGCCATGAGGGAGAAGAGGAGGGCCGGCCAGGGGCAGGCAGCGCCCCCCCCTAGTCCGAATAGGACAGGAGAGGCGGCGCCCCTTCCTCTTTCCCTCCCCAAGTCCTAATCCAACTAGGAAAATGGGGAGTCCTACTCGGTGGGAGTAGGACTCCTCCGCCGCGCCCCTCCTAGGGCAGGCCGCACCCCCCTTGCTCCTTTATATACGGGGCGGGGGCACCCCATGACACACAAGTTGATCTACGGGTCGTTCCTTAGCCGTGTCGCGGTGCCCCCTCCACCATATTCCACTTCGGTCATATCGTCGCGAGCTTAGGCGAAGCCCTGCGCCGGTGGAGCATCATCATCGTCACCACGCCGTCGTGCTGACGGAACTCATCCCCGACGCTTTGCTGGATTGGAGCCCGGGGATCGTTATCGAGCTGAACGTGTGCTGAACTCGGAGGTGCCGTGCGTTCGGTACTTGGATCGGTCGGATCGTGAAGACGTACGACTACATCAACTGCGTTGTTATAACGCTTCCGCTTTCGGTCTACGAGGGTACGTGGACACACTCTCCCCTCTCGTTGCTATGCCATCACCATGATCTTGCGTGTGCGTAGGATTTTTTTTGAAATTACTACGTTCCCCATCACAATATGCTTGTGTACCTTTGTACTGTGCTTGGTATTTGAACTTTTATAATATATGGTGTTGTGTGCATCATAATGATGCAGAGGCCAGAGGTAATCCTTCTTTTCTAAAAAAATAAATAAAAAATGCCATCAATATGCTTGGTTGACATTGTATGAAGATGCATCTTACTAGTTATGTTACTCCCACAGCGAGCAGTTGTAGACATGACGAATAACGTTCCGTAATTAACTCCCTCATCCTCCTAAAAAATATATCATCATCCTCAATTCTCTCTCTTGTTAGTTTCTTGAACGCCAAACCACGCCACCGCAACCAATTCAAACAACCCTAGTCGCATCTAGCTTTCGCTTCTCTTCTCTCGGATTCAATCTACACAAGCAATAATCCTACATCTTCTCATCGGCCCTGCCACCGGTTTCCCTCGTCTTCTTCGGCCGCCATGTCGGGATGCCGTGAGGGGAATCTCGGACCATTTGGTGAGTAGGGGGGGGGGGGGTTGCTCCTTTGGGATAGGTTTTGGGTGTTAGGGCTTGTTTGTTGCTTTTGTCGCAGCGACGCTCCTAAGGGCATTTCTAACCAATCCCCTAAAACTTAGTGGAGTAAAATGCTGACCTGCCTAGTCGATCCCCTAAATATAACGGAGTAAATTTTTATTTTTCTAAACTTTGCAATTCTAGTATGAATTGCAACTACATATTGGCACACATATATAAACTAAACATAAATTTGAACGTTCAACCAAATTACGAATATAGTTTACAAACTGAATTCAAGGTTTACAAACCTAGTTCAAAGTTTACAAACCGAATTTAAACACGGCGAATGATTCAAATGTAGCAAATAGCATTTCATAGAACAACTAGGACTCGCTTAGACGTTGCCAATGATGCTCAACAAGATCTTGTTGGAGCTGAGTATGAACTTGATGGTTCTAGATCTTGCGATGCCCCTCAAGAAATGTCAAGATCCTATTTGTATCATACTCTGGCTCAACCAGAGTCCCATTGGTGATGTACTGAAAGTTTTAAGGCATATCTCTCTCGTCTTCAATGATCATGTTATACAATATGATGCAACAAGTCATGATTCGCCATAGGACATTGGAGTTCCAGTACTCGGCAGGGCCACAAACAATTGCAAAGTGCTTCTGAAGCATACCGAAGGCTCTTTCCACATCTTTCCTTGCAGCTTCTTAACATTGGGCAAAGTGAGTGTTTGTGTTACTTTTGGATGCGGAATTGTTTTGACCAAGGTGGCCCATGATGGATAGATGCCATCCGCAAGGTAGTAACCCATCGAGTAGTTTTTCCCGTTGACCGAGTACTCGCAAGAGGGCCGAGTACTAGCAAGCGGGAGCTTCACCTTTTATAAGCCTGGAAAACAGAGGTGATCTCGATAGCACATTCAAGTCCTTTGTGAGAGCCAGGCAGACCAAAGAATGAATGCCCTATCCAAAGATCCTTCGATGCAACTGCCTCAAGAATGATCGTTGGATTGTTGACGTGGCCTTTGTACTAACCCTTCCAAACTACAGGACAATTCTTCCATCTCCAGTGCATACAGTCAAGTGATCCAAGCATCCCTGGCCATCATCTTGCTTCACTCTCAGTCATCAGCCTCTGGGTGTCTTCCTCGGTTGGTGCTCTCAAGTACTCCAGGTCAAAGACAGCGATCACTGCTTTGGTGAACCTTCAAACAGCCTCCAAAATTGTGTCTTCGCCAATGCGTACATGGTCATCAATTGCATCGGCAAAACACCCATATGCCAAGACTCGAACAGCCGCAATGCATTCATCAGAGGGCTTGCAATTATCTCTCCAGATGCATTTCTCTGGAGCGTGAACCAGTCATCATATCTCTCAACGGCTTTTGCAATGGTAAGAAAAAGACTTGTGTGCATCCGAAAGCGTCGGCGAAAGTACTTCTCTGGCAGGGCCGGGCCGGCAAAATCCGGAGCCCTGTGCGAAACTAAAAAATGGGGCCCTACCTTACAAAAAAAGGTAACGAGCAACTATAATGTATATAGTATAATGTCTTAGGACATATAAATCTTTAATGATATCCTCGTAATCAATCTTCTCCAACACTTCACTCTCAAGTGCTATTAAATTTGTGCCCAAATCATCGAGTGTTCGCTGTCTCATAGTAGTACAGGACTTTAATAGCCTCAAGGTAGAACTGCTACACTATGATCTTTAATTGAGGTTTTAAGAACCGATCTCTAACGAACTAACGATCCTTCACAATAGTTAATTAAAAATTCAGAATTAGGAGTAGAAACGGAAGTTAATCAAAAAGGACTCACTAGTCGTTAAGCACCGGAAGGCTGGAGTCGGTCATCGATCAATCCGACGAGACGATGAATCTGAAATTTGAGAGAGGAGGCGAGGAAGGCAACGGCGGCAACGGCCTGATTCCGATCGCAGGCCTGTCCGTCCGGCCGACGCGACTGCGGTTTCCCGTTTCCCGGTCGAGATTCGAGACGATCCCCGTTCCCAGATCCCGATCGACTGTTGTAGGCTACGATCCTGTTGTTTTTTTAGACCGACGAGGGCACGAGGCGACGATCCCGTTTCCATCTTTTTTTTTGAGGAAAATTGAGGGATCCATCTAGTACAACGTAGATCGAGCAGTTTAGGACGAGAAGACGATCCCGTTTCAGCGCTCGATGGCCTCGTCGCCTCGACTCAGGCCCAACTCCAGCGCCCAGCGGCCCAGTGCGCTAGCGCTTATTAGGTTTTTTTATACTAGGCCTACATAAAAGATTCGGGGCCCTAAAAATTAAGGGCCCTGTGCGGGCCGCACATTTGGCACCACTATGGGCCCGGCCCTGTTCTCTGGATAGGTTGGGTTTGGATCAAAGTAGTCTCTCATGATCTTGGCTTGGCCCTCCGTTGTATCACGGTTGATGTGTATGTGGCCAAATTGTGATCCTCTCCTCAGCCTCCGAACACCATCATTGAAAATCATGCCTAAAACGGTATCAAAGTCATCATCGTCTTCTTCCTCCTCTTCGGACGACGACGAGTCCTCCAATGCCATCTCCCTCAGCCTCTTCATCTACAATCTAGACGGCTCGGTTCAAAGAGAAACAAACAAAAGAACTCACCTAGGCAATTCTTTGAACGCTTGGGGTGCGATGGTGGTGCAAAAGCCGGCCGGCGTGGTTTAGACAGAACCAGCGAGCGGCGGGTGACCTGCAGCGGTGCGCAAGCGATGTGGCATGTGGCGGTAGCTGCAAAAGGAAGAAACTCGAAAGAAAACAGACGAATCAACAATGGCGACGGCGACGACGACATTTCATCTTGATTTTGGCAACGGCGACGGGGCCAAACGGGCTGGCCGACAGGCAGAACGGCGGCGGAGGGCAAGGGATGGAACTTCAGTTTTATGGCGTTTGTCCCCACGGATCTTCATCTTTCTTCATGGCCCCGCCTCTTGTGGTGGGCTATTATTGTGGTTTCCAACGCCTTGAGACCACGGGCTTGTCTTTTTTGTGTCTTGGATTTGCGCCGCGGTCGTCATCTGGCGATTGTTGTGATGGAGGAGCGGCAAAGTTCAAGGTTTCGTCTATGTGGAACTTTAGTTCTGTTTGCTTTTCGTCAAAGAACTGTCCACACCGTTGTATCCTTAACATATTTGTATCGTTTTCCTTAATAGCGACTCTCTTTGTAAACAAATATAAATATAAGACTTTATGTTTTAAAAAAATATCTCCCACGTAGGCATGACATTTTCCTCATTTTGCACAGGAGAGTTAATTGCATTGTTCATGAAATCGGTAACTGGTAGTTGCTTGGTCGGCTTGGGAGCAGTGATTAATTGGCAAACCGGCCTATTAGCTGGAGTAATTGGTCCCATTAATCGGTAGATTAAATAGGAATTGCCAACATATATTTAGTTTGTTTATGTATTATACCATACTCTCATGCTCTCAACTATGTAATATACCAAAATATGCTACTGTTTGGTCAAACCCTAGCTATTGAGGAGCGAGAGGGGGATGAGAGGGGTTATATGGAAATTTTTTGGGATTGTTTACGCACAAATTAATGGGTCAGCAGCGATTAATCAGCCTAACAACCGATTAATCAGTCTAACTGACCAATTAATCGGCCTGACAAGTTAATACGATGAATAGGTTATTCGATTCGGTCACCTTAAGAGTAGCGATTAACTGACCCGTTAATTGATTAATCGGACGAATTCTTGAACAGTGGTTAATTGTCTTCAGGACATGCACATGATATTACACCATGTGTTCGGGTTTATTGGGCCTGCTAGCAAAACGAGAGGACCAAGGAAGGATACTATTGGTAACCATCCGTTAATTTCATACATAGCAACAACCAATTAGATTAATTCATAGTTATTTCAAAGCGTCAAACTACCCGCAGTGGGAGTATCATAGTTAGTACTCCCTCCGTCCTAAAATTCTTGTCGTCGATTTGTCGAGCAATTGATGTATCTAGTCATGTCTTAGTGTTAGATACAATTGTATCTAGAGAAATTTAAGACAAGAATTTTGAGATGGAGGTAATATATCTAAATAGAATTGAGACTGGTAGCAATGAAAAGTATCATATACGAGTATCATGCATATGATACTAGTGATATTATCTCCACTTTGCATAGTATCATAAATTGGTATCACAATGACCTTATTTATTGTCATGCATGACACATACTAACACATCATTTAATATGATACGCTATCATATCATGAAACTCAATTCTCTCTTTTCTCATTTAATTATGTGTCATCTCAGCAAAATGTCTAGTTGACATGCATGATACTACCTATAATACTACCAACACCCTCTCTTCTCAATTTTGACACAATGGTACGGTATCATGATAGGATACCACACCCTCTCTTTCCTCATTTAATTGTGTGCCACATCATCAAAAAGTCTAGTTCGCATGCATGATATTGCTTATAATAATCCTATTACAACCACCCTTACAACCGGTTGCATGTTACTCTTCTGCATGCAACGATTCAGCTGAAACGGCAACCAAATCGTGCATGGGTACGACGGAGGGGATCGAGGAAAGCAAGCACACATATATCTAGTGGGGCATGAGGTTGACCGTAGTGAGAGTAACTTAGCTAGTAACATAATACACTTTAAGACAAGTTTCCTTTTGTAGCAAGTAGTTACTGAGAGAGATGAGTTTGTGATAACTTAATATGTTACTGTAACATAACACACCTCAAGGCAAAATGAGTCTACATCTAAATAAACGAAGACTTGCATGACACCACACATATATTACTGCCCACTATAAAGATAATAATATTCTTTTTTAGGGAAACAGCAGGCCTCTGCTGCATATTTGTATTGATTTTTTAAATATGATACAAACTTAGTCCAAGAGAAAAGAAAAGAAGATAAAGATAGTAACATGACTAGTAACATATGCATGTTACTAGTCTAATAAATTATTTGTCACTATGACAAGCCTTAGCATACACCCTGAACTAACCATGTAGTCCAAAAAACAATCCTCTCGTCTCAATTTTGACACAATATGGTGGTTTAGACCACATTGACTGCTGACTGGCAGTGCCGACTCAGCAGTCATTGCCAACTAAGCCTAGGGCTAGGAGTAAAAAAACTAGCTTGTTCTCTCTGTCTCTAGTTCACTCACACGACCCAGATCCTCTCATCTCGTTCTCTTAAAAATAGCCACCGCCCCTGACTCCATATGCCGCACTCCTCCCCGCCGCACCTCCTTGTTGGCATCCCTACTCGCACCCTCCTCGCCGCATTCCTCCTTCCCGTCGAAATTCACCAAGCGCACCCCCTCTTTGGCACCGACGGACAAGATCCTTGCCACCCACCTCCCATGCGCCGGGTGTAGTAGTAAATCTTGTATTACGGTTTTACAGTATATTTACGTCATGCATGACATATTTATGGCCGCCGAAGTCAAGCCACCTTAAGGCATGTCTCTCACTCCTCTGCTGCGTAATAACTACTCCCCCCGTCCCATAATATAAGAGCGTTTTTAACACTAGTGTAATGTCAAAACGCTCTTATATTATGGGACGGAGGGAGTAGTAGCTAGGAAAAAAGGGCAGGTGAGGGGCACTTGCATACTATGCTAGCCAAGGTAGTAATAAAACGTAGCTTACTATTGTACAAGGCAGGTGAACAAACCTGTGGTTGGATGGTTAAAGGGACAGTGGTATCCTCAGTCCATCAGGGTTCAAATCCTGGTGCTCGTATTATTCTTGAATTTATTTCAGGATTTCCGGCGATGCGCTTTCAGTGGGAGGAGACGTTCCCGTCGACGACGAGGCGCATACGGTGACTTCGTAAATCTCAAAATGATATGCCGGCTCAGTCTCTCGGAGGTGCTCATAGAGGTAAGGTGTATGTGTGCATTCATAAGGGTGATTGTATGCGTGTATGTTTGAGCGCTTGCGTTTGTACTATGTTAAAAAAACTATTGTACTAGGCAGTAAATCACCCCTATGAGCAGCTATTTAAGGGCCGATGCCATGGATGTAAACTTAGACCATTCCAATCCCAAGGAGATCAAGCTGGCTTCAACTAGTACCGCCGTGCACTCCTCTCTTCCATGTGTGTCTGTGTGTCCATGAGCCAGCTGCCCGAGCACTCAAGTTTCGGTAGCGAAGTAGTAGTACTAGTACTTCAGCTCACGTGTATGTCCAGAATATAGTGTGTGTGTTTACTAGTTCGTACTAGTTCATCTATTTGTTGTCTCTGCATCATCCGTTGTGTCCGATCCTCAAAAGCTAGCTACTCTATAGTTCGGATTAACAATTGGCATTAGAGCAGGTAACCCATGTTCCGTTCGCATGTGGGCATGTCCAACACCTTCGTTCCTCTCCTCACACGCATCAACTACCTAAGTTGGTCGCTCCTAATGAAGGTCATCATGGAGGCTCGACATATGAGGAAAGCCATAAAAACCGGCGATGTCGAGTATGAAGAGTGGCGATGGAGGCAATCCTATGCTCCGTCCCACCAAAGATGGTGCTCACCCTTGACGCCAAGAAGACGGCCAAGGAAGCATGGGACACCATCAAGACACCGGGCATCGGTGTAGAGCGCGCACGGGAGTCAAATGACTAGACCTTGTGCCTCCAGTACGAGGAGATTCGGTTCAAGGTCGGTGAACAAGTCGATGACTTCGCCTTGCAGCTGCAAAGTCACATCAACGAGCTCGCAACGCTCAGTGATCCCATCGACAACAAGATGGTGATTCTCAAGTTCCTCCGCGTTGTCACCAGAAAATAAAAACAACTGGTCTAGTCCATCGAGAGCTTGGTGGATCTTTACACCATGACAATCGAGGAGCTGTAGGTTGGCTCAAAGTCGTTGAAAAGCGCGGCGATGAAGCTGACGAACGCGCTGGCAGCCAACTGCTGCTCACCATGGAGCAGTGGGAAGCGCTTCCAACAGCGCGGCCGCGACGACGCTTTTGGTAGTGGGGAGACGCACCTCCATGAGAAGCAATGCGCGCGACGGAAGCGGAGGTTGTGCCTAGAGCGGCAGTGACAACCGCGGGCGCAAGCCAGGCCAGCCCCAGCAACAGGGTGGGGTTGGGAAAGGCTCTGGCAATGGTGGCAAGTGCCACTAGTGAAGCAAACCGGGTCAATGGGCTTGGGACTGCCGCACGAGGATAGCCGAGAAGGCAGCCACGATAGCGGCAAACCTCGGGCAGGTAGACGTGGACGATGGTGATGTTGGCAAGGGTCGAGCCCATTCAGGAGAGCTCAGCATCTCCCGTGACCACATCCCCGACAACCACCCATTCCGTGCAAGAGGCACGAAGCCCGTCCACGGGAATCATCCCTTTAGTGAGAGGCCACACCCCAACAATGACGACGCTCTCGGGGCCTATCGACTGGGAGGCAATGAAGGCCCGGGTGTGGGGGTGCCTCATCCTGGTAATGGTGTCCCCGACAACCTCGAGACCCAACAAGCCCGCGCAAGATGGCATGACAATGGCGCATCAGATCGACCATGTTGGAAATATGCCCTAGAGGCAATAATATTGTATTATTATGTTTCCATGTTCATAATTAAGCGTTTATATTATAACTGCTATGATCCTAGAATATGTGATTCAGTGAAAAACTCATATGCATGTGTGAAATAATAAACGGTAAAATTAAATTCCTAGTCTCGCCTCTAAGACTAGCTCAAGTGTTGTAGGTGATCATATTTTCCGGATCTTAGGATATCGTGAAGTGTTACGATATCCCTAAAACAACATTGAGAATATGACGTTGGAAGAACGATTGAATCGACTTAAACTTGTTTTAGTAATTTGAGATAATATCGCCCGAAATCAATTGTTATAACACGAAGCGTTAACATGTGTTTTTTTTCCTTAGACAATGAGAGTATCGTAGTCACTTCTTACTATACGATGAGCTTTGGGGTCACTCAAAGGTCATTTGTAACACAGTGATCATGACGATAACTTAAAGGTTCATCGGAAAGTTTGACAAGGGACTAGATATCTCGAGAGTGGGATTTGCTCCTTCGACGATGGAGAGATATTCTTAGGGTCCTTTCAATATGACGCATCCATCATCGTCTGGCCAGACATAGTTGACTATGTCACGGGGATACCGGAACACTTCAACGAGAAAGAAGAACAAAACCAATAACGAGGATAACTGTATAGTGAGCATGTGTATGACTCAAGCGGATACTGATGCATCTCAGGTTTTGTAAAGTATCATGAAGCAAAGGAAACATCACATGATAACCAAAGGTTCACTTGAATATCATTCGTGTAATCTTAGGGATCGACATGTACATCCACGGTTTCGCTATCGGTCATTGAACGAAGGGGTTTTATTCATGTCTATGTTTTACCGAACCTACGGCGTCATAAGCTTAAGGTAATCATGTTTTGTTGAGTATTAGTAGGATGAGAGTATAGCGGATTTATTTATGAAATTGTTTAATTAATATTTGAAATAGTTTTGAGAGGGACCGAAAGCGTTTTGTGGTAACCAGAAGGGTTTCGGAGTTACACGACAAGGTTGGGATCATGAACATCAAGCCCCTTCTACAGGATTGAGGAGGAGAATGTAGTACTAGTAAATGGTTTTACAATAAATTTATGTCATGCATGACATATTTGTGGCTGCCGAAGTCAAGCCACCTTGATTGGCACGTCTCTCACTCCTCTGCTGTGTAATACCTCCGCTGGTCGTTGGGCTTGGCGCCGGTCCGATGCAGGGAATGAAGCGCTCGCACTAGGAGTCGAATTCGTACGAGGAGCTCGTCAGGTAGGGCACGTCCTGGAGGCTTGGGCGATGGAGTTAATGCAGGAAGCTAATACACTTCGGCACCATGTTACGAGTCAATATTACTAGTCCTATTGGTCACAATTTAGTATTCTTTGTAAACCAATATAAGAGTGTTTAGATCACTATTTTAGTATTTTAAATGCTCTTATATTAGTTTACAGAGGGAGTACCATTTTAGGGCCTAAATATTGCAAAAAGTCTAAACCCTGTATAACAATGTATTGGCGGTGTATGTTTTTTGTGGAAAACCCCTTTACCATTTATTTAATCGCACATAAATCCTTTGGTTGCCAAGAAAAGGACCCGACTGGAATTTTCTTTTTCCGACAAAAATAAGGCACGTGCACGTACTCTCCCTTGGATATTTGAACCCGAGCCAGGTTATTCACGGCGCATGCTGCCTCACCTCAACAAGGCACTTATGTATTTATATTTTCCGACGTTCAATTTTTTACTCCCTCTGTTTCTAAATATTTGTCTTTCTAGCCATCTCAAATGAACTACAACATACAGATGTATATAGACATGTTTTAAAGTATAGATTAACTCATTTTGCTCCGTATGTAGTCACTTGTTGAAGATAATTATCTAGGAACGGAGGAAGTAATATTTTTTTAAAATTTATTTTATTTATTTCAGATCATGGTAATTTTCAGCACCGAAGAGGACTCGTTCGAAAGTTTTCGTCAAACTATAAACAAATAAATAAAATTGACAAAAATAACACAGCAGCAAGATTCGAACCTGCGGACCTAGCCACGACGCCATGAAAACAGTTCCATTTCATAGACGGCGGGGTCCTTTTTATGCTAGCACCGACACGCTGGGCCCGCAGTTGGGCCGGCCCAGCAAGGCTTCCCGTGGTGAGTTACTGATTTGTTTTAATCATGATATTAAATACATTAAAATGGTTTAAATTTTATTAAAAAATCGATGTGTTTATTAATAAAATTTTCATCATATCTTAAGAAAATGGTTCAACGCATATTAACAAAAAATAATTTGCACTTAAATATGTTCAAAATATATTACAAAAATATTCATTTTGTATATAAAATATGTTCAACCTATATTACCAAAAGATCATTATATTGAAAAAATCCCCATCTGTAAAGAAAAGTTCATCATGCATTAAAAATGTTCATTATACACAGGAAAAGTGCGCAGCATGCATTGAAAAATTCATGCATATTTAAAAGCATGTTCATCATATACTGACGCCTATTTAAAAATATATATTATGTAAGTATGTTAAAAATGCAGGAGAAAAACTAACCCAATGAATAAAATAAGCCACAACCAGAAACAAAAATAAATCCTAAGAGAAATGAAACCTGGGCAACGAACGCCCAGCATGCACGCGAAACTAAATAAATTGCAGGTCTCACTGGGCCCAGCAGCCGGCCCATCCTTGTGGCTATAGTACAAAAGAGTTCTATCCTGTAATACAATTCGAGGCCTTTGTGGCGTAGTGTCTAGAGCTCGCTTACTGCAAACTGAAGGTTGGAAGTTCTCCTGCTACCAGTAGGGTCAGTTTTTGGCAACTAAGGGATATACGCATGATTAAATAAAAAGTGAGGGTTTTTTTTGCAAAAGAACAGGCCACATCAGCACTTGACAGGTGGGATACGTCAGTCAAACCCTTTTGTAACAATTAGGCCCTAAAGTGATACTGAACTGCGACCACCACGACTAGTGGTACTGACTCGTAATATAGTGTCGAAGTGTGGTAACTCCACGCAATTAACTTCGGGCGATGGGAGGGAGGAGAGAGCGTCTGACGTGCAACGCCCCCTTCGTTCGCCGGCGGTAGAACGCTTCGCGCCCTGCTGCGCCTGCGGCATCTAGGCGAATGCTAGCTAGGAGGCGGGCAGCGCCCGAGCTCAACCTAACAAGTGGGGTTGCACGGTCAAATACAGGGTTATACGTCTGTCAGACATTTTTGTAACAATTAGGCCCTAAAATGATACTGAACTGCGACCACCATGACTAGTGGTACTGACTCGTAACATGATGCCAAAGTGTGGTAACTCCTTGCAATTAACTTCGGGCGATGGGAGGGAGGAGAGAGCGTCTGATGTGCAGCGCCCCCGTTCGTTCGCCGGCAGCAGAATGCTTCGCGCCATGCTGCGCCTACGGCATCGTAGGCGAATGCTAGCTAGGAGGCGGGTAGCGCCCGAGCTCAACCATGGGACTCCATGGCAGGCTGCCACGTCGCCGACGAGTGCTCGCCAGGATCTCACCGTAGGTGGGGACGACGCAACTCGCCGTAGCGTCACAGCTGGAGGGGAGAAAGAGATGGACTGGAGAAGAAGATAGGGAGCAGCGCCAAGAAGAAGAACACTGCTGGTCTAGAGACCAGAAGAGAAAGAAGAGAGGCGACCATTGGACTCCGGGCACTACCCCTAAAATCGACTTATCGCTCCAAATGTTTCAGGCAAGGTAACTGTGCCCTAGGTGCTTCCACATCTCTATCGTTGCAGACTTGCCGTAGCTGCGATGCTTATCTTTTGCTTGGACAGCACAACTCCATATACAGCTAACATTTGATGACACTGATGCAGGAAGGATGTAGAAGTATAATTTCTTGGCTACCAACTTACTTTAGCTGCTAATAATAGCCCTCTTTTCCAGAAAAGGAAAAAACTTTAGAAAGTTAATTTGCTACTACCTGCTATATATAGAATAATCTGCATACGGTATAGACATACCTTGCGGTCTCCAAGAAAATTAAGATTGTCGCGAACACAAAATCATCATCGGGGTGGAGTTGACTAGCGTAGCCGCCGAGCAGGACGACGGTGGCCCACGTGAATGCCAGCGTACCAAGCGCATTGCCCACTCTCTCGATCAGCACGACGGCACGAATGAAGCGATACAGCTGCTTCTCCGGCGGGTCGACCTTGCCTTGCCTGGCGCCGCCAGCAGTTATCTGGACATGGTGCTCACCGCCGCCGCCGCCTCCTCCATCGTCGGCCATTGGTGGCATAGCACTTCCGCTCAAAGAAGAGAACCAATGTCACTAGTGTAGCTGGCTTCACAGAATGACAATGTCACAATGGGCAGAGCAGCTTCTTCGGTACATAAAGGCTTTGGATTCTCGTAAACTACACAATGTACATTGCGACGGCTCGCCGGTCAGTGGGGTGGGCCAGCAACGCCAAAGGCGTTCTCCTGTTCCTGATCATTTTGTACCGCGCAACTGTGGAAAAGGAAGATAACCCAGACGTGCGCTGCGTGCGTGACAGGTACTACTACCTTTTTTGTGCGTACGACGACAAGTACTTTGATTCCGCTGCTGAATCACCATACAGACTCGTCAAATGGGATATTATCTGTCAACCGAAAGATCAAGGGGGTCTTGGCATTGAGAATCTTGAGGTCAAGAATAGATGTCTTCTCAGCAAGTGGCTGTCGAAATTATCTGTCGAGACCGATGCCACTTGGGCGCAGATCCTCCGTAGTAAATATCTTCACTTCAAAAACTAGGCCGACTGACTCACCTTTTTGGAAAGGACTTATGAGAGTCAAATTAGTCTTTTTTTAATAGGAAAAAGTTTATTATCGGCAATGGTGTTAGCACACGATTCTGGGAGGATACTTGGCTCGGAGAGACCCCTTGCACTTCAATACCCGTCTCTGTATCGTATTGTTCAACGACGTGATGCTTTGTTGCAACGGTACTTCAATCCATTCCCCTTAATATTCAGTTCAGGAGGACGCTAGCAGGTAATCGTTGGGAAGAGTGGCTCCATCTAGTGAGTAGACTGATGGAGGTTCAGCTGTCTCAACAGCCCGATCAATTACGCTGGAAGCTTACTAGGTCTGGAGAGTTTTCAGTTAAATCAATGTATCTCGATGTTATCAATTCAAGCTCTATTCCTAGTTCCAAATATGTTTGGAAAGTTCCTTTGAAAATTAAAGTGTTTATGTGGTTTGTACATAAACAAGTCATCTTAACCAAGGACAATTTGGCAAAGCGTAACTGGACAGGGCCTACTAGGTGTAGTTTCTGTGATCGGGATAAAACTATTAAACACCTTTTTCTTGATTGCCCGTTGGCCAAAGTTCTATGACGGACGGTCCACATTGCATTTAACATTACTCCTCCGAGTTCTGTCAGCACGTCATTTGGAACGTGGCTTAACGGGATAGAGTCTGAAACAGCGAAACACATTCGCGTAGGAGTATGTGCTTTATTGTGGGCAGTCTGGAACTGCAGAAATGATTTGATTTATAACAGAACAACAGATATTCATTTTTTGCAGGTTATCTTCCGAGCCACTGCGTTGATCCGTATATGGTCGCTACTCATTCAGACGAAGGCCAGGGAGCGTTTGGTTACTGGATCTATCCGGTGGGAGATGGTAGCACGGAATATCTTCAACTGGTTTGGATGACGGTCATGTAATAGGATTGGCAATTAGTTTACCTATCTTTCTTATGCCAGCCGATTGTGGCTTTTTTGGCTTCTTATTTATAAAGTTGGCCGTATGCATCGTTTTGATGCAGAGGCCGGGACCTCCCCCCCCCCCCCCTTTTTTTTGAAAAAAAACCATAGCCACCCAGTCCTTCAACGCTTTGCTCGGTGCCCCGACAGTGTACTTACTAATTCAGCTTGTAGGGCATGTACAATGGTTATATTTTAGAAATGCCACGTAGGATAAGTAATGAGGTGGAGAAGAGAGAAATCATAAGAAAAGGTAAGAGAAGACAAGAGATGATCTCTTAGCACAATATGTCTTACCACGTTTTTAGAAATATCTAGTTATTGAAGATAAGACTAAGAGATGACCCATTGTAGATATGTTTTTTTTATCATTTCTAAATTACATGCAAGGCTTAAGATAAGACTATATTATCAATCATTATACATGCACTAAAATGAAAACAGAGGAGGGGTTCCTTCTCGCGAACAGTTAGGAGAGGTGTTTGAGTGGCGATCTCATTGTTCCCCGCGGCTGCCGGCGAAGCCGTGGGTTCTCTTTTCTTCTGCCAGCTGCTCCGGCGGCAGGAGGGTGGGGGAACCACAGATCTTCGTTGTGGTGTGTGTATAGGGTGAGGATAGGTAGTTCTGGCTGGCGGCGCTTGAGAGGCAGAGGTGATACTGGAGAGAATCCGCCCTGGTTCCCCTCTACGATTTCGCCCTATGGGGCTTTGTCGTCGAGCTTGCGTCTTTTGGTGCTCGGGGATCTCCAGATCCAGCAAGCTTCTGGTTCCTCCGGGCGGTCGGCAAGGCGACGCCAACGACCACTCATGGTGGGGATCTTGTCCTTCGGCCCCATCTTCGTGGCATCATTGCCTCTTCTTAGCGGTATAGGGGCCGTGAGGTGGTATGTAGGAAGTGCCTCTCGTCTGCTGGCTCTTGATGTGACGTTGGTTGTATCTCTGGTGATGGTGCCGACTGCTAGCCATCTTTTTTCAGGGGCATACACGAGGGACTTTGCAATGGCTTCACATTTTCCAGGGTGCTTGTTCTTCGGAACCTTAGAGCATCTCCACTCACCTCCCCCCAATAGGCCCCTAGGCCCCCTTTTTAGCACATCCACAAAAACGGCCCAGCCGTGCCCTCAGAGCCCAAATTTCACGGTTAGGGCGAATCGGCGCCCGGACTTCCGGGCGAACCCAACAAGATCGGGGCCGACTGGGCACCGTGGAAAGAAAAAATGTGTCAAAACTTCCCGCGTCGGATTCCCACCCTGACGTCAGTGTAGTTGTGGTGCTACGAGTGACATGCTTGGATGTTGCAACCGGTGGTGCGGCATGCTGCAAAAGGCAACGATAGATGTTGCGAGGCATGTTGCGAGCAACGACGATGAACACTGCAACCAATGGGACTTAATACTGCATACGACAATGGTGGTAGCTACGAGTGATGTGATGATGTGTTGCAAGGAGTGGGACAAAGTGCTACGAGGGCCGTTGGATGATGCTCTGTCTAGCACAAATCTCTGCGCAAAAATCCAACAACTAAGCAAGTCTCGGGCAATTGAGTTTTAGCAAATCCGGTAAAAAAGAATTCAAAGACATTACCCTAAAAGAATTATTATAAATTCCGTGCAACATATGTTTGGTATTTCATGGTTACTGTGGTAACCAAAATGGATGAGGATTTGTGGCATGCAAGTGTGGGGGCACGCATGTCCCCGGTGCCCGCTTTTTATTTTGACTTCCGATATTTGAAGTTTAACATCTTTTCAACAAAAATTCGAAATAAAGTCATATTTTCATAATCGTGTTTCCCGTAACCAGTGCTTTCAAATAAGATCTATTTTGAATATATTTTAACGATTTAAAAAAATATATGAAGTTTCATTATTGCAACTTAGTACAAGCGACCGATAAAAAAAATTATTTTGTGTCCAAGACCGACGGAAAAATTGCGTGAAATTATGTCTCTGAAACTGGTTGAAACTTGACGGTTTTAGATGCAAAACTCATAAGTTTCATCATTGAAACTTAAAACTTTTTGAGAGATTTTTGTTTTTGCCTTTCATGCAGGATTAAACTACTGCGTGAATCACGAGGCAAAACGAGCGGCAGGACTTGACAGGTGAGTTCCCACGCACTCACGTGGCCCTGCACATTTCCGTAACCAAAATGTCTATTCAACATCCAAAATCTTGGTTCGTCCACACCAGCTTTGGCTCCCAGCCTCCCACCGAATACGCATGCGTCTCGTGTGGACTAAGTGTTCTTGAGACTAGAGACCATCAGCTTTTTTGATTGTCAGTCTGCTAAGGCGTGCTGGATACCTCTGTGACTCTGTTCCACTCTTGATCTTCATGGACCGATTGCTCAGAATTGCATCTGCGCCCTCAGGAGCATTTGCCAACCGTTCTTCATGGAACTGAGCATCTTGGGAGTTGGGATGTCGGAGCATCTGTAGTTGAAAGGAATGCCTTTATTTTTAAGGGCAGAGATTCGCCCAAGATTGTAAGGCTGCAAAAATGGATTGCAAAGCTGAGCTGGATTTAGTCTTTGGTACATTTTCTCTTTGGTTTAGTCCTGGGCACATACCTTTGTTACCGGCAAGAGTTACGGACTATGGTACATTTTCTCTTTGGTTCAGTCCTGGGTACATACCTTGGTGTAATGTGCCACCTTAGCTTTGGCTTTAGATTTGTACATTTATATTCTCATACTACCTTGCCAAAACGTCTTACATTTAAGAACAGAGGATGTATCATATACGCTAACTAATCTATCGGTGCTACTAACAACTTAATGCATGCACTAATTATCTATACTAAGCCATGCACACATGCACGGATCGGCTATGTCGTGCACACATGCACGCTAACATGAGCGGCAGGACTTGACAGGTGAGTTCCCACGCACTCACGTGGCCCTGCACATTTCCGTAACCAAAATGTCTATTCAACATCCAAAATCTTGGTTCGTCCACACCAGCTTTGGCTCCCAGCCTCCCACCGAATACGCATGCGTCTCGTGTGGACTAAGTGTTCTTGAGACTAGAGACCATCAGCTTTTTTGATTGTCAGTCTGCTAAGGCGTGCTGGATACCTCTGTGACTCTGTTCCACTCTTGATCTTCATGGACCGATTGCTCAGAATTGCATCTGCGCCCTCAGGAGCATTTGCCAACCGTTCTTCATGGAACTGAGCATCTTGGGAGTTGGGACGTCGGAGCATCTGTAGTTGAAAGGAATGCCTTTATTTTTAAGGGCAGAGATTCGCCCAAGATTGTAAGGCTGCAAAAATGGATTGCAAAGCTGAGCTGGATTTAGTCTTTGGTACATTTTCTCTTTGGTTTAGTCCTGGGCACATACCTTTGTTACCGGCAAGAGTTACGGACTATGGTACATTTTCTCTTTGGTTCAGTCCTGGGTACATACCTTGGTGTAATGTGCCACCTTAGCTTTGGCTTTAGATTTGTACATTTATATTCTCATACTACCTTGCCAAAACGTCTTACATTTAAGAACAGAGGATGTATCATATACGCTAACTAATCTATCGGTGCTACTAACAACTTAATGCATGCACTAATTATCTATACTAAGCCATGCACACATGCACGGATCGGCTATGTCGTGCACACATGCACGCTAACATGAGCGGCAGGACTTGACAGGTGAGTTCCCACGCACTCACGTGGCCCTGCACATTTCCGTAACCAAAATGTCTATTCAACATCCAAAATCTTGGTTCGTCCACACCAGCTTTGGCTCCCAGCCTCCCACCGAATACGCATGCGTCTCGTGTGGACTAAGTGTTCTTGAGACTAGAGACCATCAGCTTTTTTGATTGTCAGTCTGCTAAGGCGTGCTGGATACCTCTGTGACTCTGTTCCACTCTTGATCTTCATGGACCGATTGCTCAGAATTGCATCTGCGCCCTCAGGAGCATTTGCCAACCGTTCTTCATGGAACTGAGCATCTTGGGAGTTGGGATGTCGGAGCATCTGTAGTTGAAAGGAATGCCTTTATTTTTTAAGGGCAGAGATTCGCCCAAGATTGTAAGGCTGCAAAAATGGATTGCAAAGCTGAGCTGGATTTAGTCTTTGGTACATTTTCTCTTTGGTTTAGTCCTGGGCACATACCTTTGTTACCGGCAAGAGTTACGGACTATGGTACATTTTCTCTTTGGTTCAGTCCTGGGTACATACCTTGGTGTAATGTGCCACCTTAGCTTTGGCTTTAGATTTGTACATTTATATTCTCATACTACCTTGCCAAAACGTCTTACATTTAAGAACAGAGGATGTACCATATACGCTAACTAATCTATCGGTGCTACTAACAACTTAATGCATGCACTAATTATCTATACTAAGCCATGCACACATGCACGGATCGGCTATGTCGTGCACACATGCACACTAACATGAGCGGCAGGACTTGACAGGTGAGTTCCCACGCACTCACGTGGCCCTGCACATTTCCGTAACCAAAATGTCTATTCAACATCCAAAATCTTGGTTCGTCCACACCAGCTTTGGCTCCCAGCCTCCCACCGAATACGCATGCGTCTCGTGTGGACTAAGTGTTCTTGAGACTAGAGACCATCAGCTTTTTTGATTGTCAGTCTGCTAAGGCGTGCTGGATACCTCTGTGACTCTGTTCCACTCTTGATCTTCATGGACCGATTGCTCAGAATTGCATCTGCGCCCTCAGGAGCATTTGCCAACCGTTCTTCATGGAACTGAGCATCTTGGGAGTTGGGATGTCGGAGCATCTGTAGTTGAAAGGAATGCCTTTATTTTTAAGGGCAGAGATTCGCCCAAGATTGTAAGGCTGCAAAATGGATTGCAAAGCTGAGCTGGATTTAGTCTTTGGTACATTTTCTCTTTGGTTTAGTCCTGGGCACATACCTTTGTTACCGGCAAGAGTTACGGACTATGGTACATTTTCTCTTTGGTTCAGTCCTGGGTACATACCTTGGTGTAATGTGCCACCTTAGCTTTGGCTTTAGATTTGTACATTTATATTCTCATACTACCTTGCCAAAACGTCTTACATTTAAGAACAGAGGATGTACCATATACGCTAACTAATCTATCGGTGCTACTAACAACTTAATGCATGCACTAATTATCTATACTAAGCCATGCACACATGCACGGATCGGCTATGTCGTGCACACATGCACACTAACATGTCACATGTCAAGATTAATTCCTCCCCCCCCCCCCCCCCCAAAAAAAAGATTAATTCCTTTTTTTGAAATTATGTCAAGATTAATTCGAACAGCCTGTTTCCACACATGGCCTTCAGCCTCGATCCTGCTAAGAACATGTTTCAGCGAAGGGGTAGCTCCATCAAAGATTATCGCATTTCAGGGGTAGCTCCGCGGAGGAGTTGATATCGTCCCAGTTGTCAATACTGAAAAAATGAAGCCCAAACCGACATTTTAAGGTGATGTGTGCGGCAGTCTCCAGCTTCCTCCTAGTGACAAAGTCTACAAATTGACCATCCTCTTCTTTAGAGGCGGTCCATGGTCCACACACCATCTGGCATGATACGTCACACAAAGAACTTGCGTTTAGGGGGCGTCCAATTGTTTCAAATGACAGGCCACATGATTGTGCGAGAGTTATCGTGTCTAAGGACATCTACACAACCGGGCGTCTCAAACCCGCCTCATACGCCCGGTCCACTTGGTCACTGACGGGCCATATTTTTTCGACCCTGATGGACGCCTCTAAAGGTCACAAACGCCCGGGCTGACCGGCACCCCCCATATCCAGCCTAAATATGGGACGGATATGGGAGTGCCCGGGCACGCCCACTACGTCGGACTGATAAAGGGGTCCCACGCGAAAACGCCCTCAAACCCGGCGGTCCGAAACTCGTCTCTTCCGTCGGATCGGTGGCGCCGTGTGGCGCAGCTCCGGCGGGCCACGTAGTGTATTGCCCGGCTATTTAAGTCGACCGGCGGCACTGAAGCCCTACTATCCATCCAAATTTTCCTCCTCCTGTCGCCGCCTCCACTTTTCACTCCATCCGTCCGCCTAATAGCCATGCCCGCCCCCAAGCGCCGCCGCGGGTGACGAAGCGAAGCCATTTATGACGCTAAGCGCTGCTCGAGCTCCTGGCGAGATCCGGGCTAGGCGCAAAACCCAGATCGCGACGGGGCTACCTCCGGATGCAGTGGATCCGGAGGAGGAGGGGGAGGAGGATGACGAGGAGGACTTTGAGGGGGAGGGGGATGAGCCGGAGGAGGGGAATGTGGGGACGCTGGCGACGGGGATCTGCAGGCCATCCTCGATTCCCTCCGGTCGGGAGCCGACTGCGGAGGCAAGACGCTGTCACCGGCAGGAGATGGAGGTGCAAGAGGCCGCGGATGAGGCGGAGATGTTCGCCTACATGGATGAGGTCGAGCAGGAGGAGGATGAGCCGGAGCCCTCTTACCCGCCCGTCCAGCCGGCGCCCGACACCGTCGTCGTGGACATCTCCGATGACGAAGAGTAGTTAGGGTAGTAGATGTAGCACATAGAATTTCTTTTGCATGCTTTGTATGAATTTAGGCGATGAAATATGAGAGAGGCGGATGCAAAATGGCTAATTTAAGGCGTCCCGATCAGTGCCCGCGGAGGCGTATTGACGTATTCTAGAAACAAAATACAGCGTCCCACTGGCTGTAGAGTTTTTAGAATATCTACAGCGGGACTTTGCAAATTTAGCCCCTCAAACACCCACGGACGCCATGAAAAACAATTCCAGGCATCTTGAGCTAACCATGATGCCCCTGACAACAAGTCATAAGAAAGCAACCTCGTAAGCTCGATGGCCTGAGAGAACTGGGCATCTGCTCCCCGCAGCATGCAGGCGCATACCGTCTTCTTTGCGCTCCTTCCGTGCGAATCCTTCTGCACAGCTGCACACCACATCGTTGCAAACACATGATGCCAGTAAGTAGTGTTGGGCTTTAGCCGCGTGGGTGCGCGGGAAGAGATGGCGGGTGGCGCGTCTCCCCGGCGGGCCCCGAGAGCAGGAGCAGGCGCGATTTCAAGAAGCGGCTCATTCTCGCACGGGACAGCCGCGCGGAGGAGACGGGCGCATGCGCTCTGCGCCACTGCCACCCCGACGAGGCGACGACGCAAGGGATAGCCCGCGCAACGCGGCGATTAGAGCATCTTCAGCCGTTCGGCCCCTCAGGGCACCGAAAAACTGCGCCCTGGGGGTGAGCCGGCGCTAGTTCGGCCCCTGGGGACGGCCTAGCTCCCAGTTACGCCCTCAGGCGCCCCCCAGCCTTGGCAAATTTAAACGTAGTTTTTTTCCGTGCCCAGAAATAAACGCCATAATCCGGCGATCAAGCGGTGATAGGCGATCGATGAAAAGTTCGGCGTACAAAAATCAGAACGGAAACGCGCATCAGACGACGAGGTCGGCTTCGGCATCGGCGGAGTCGGCGTCTGCTGGCTTGACGGGTCTCGTGCTTGCGGCGTGGCTTCGAGCTGCGGGCAGTCTCGGCGGCATCATCGGTCGGGCTTGGCGGCGGCGGCGTGTCGCGTGGCGTGGGTGGCGTCGTCGTGGGCGTGGGCGTGGCGGCGTCGCCGAGGAGCTAGTCCAGATGAGGCCGACATGCGCCTGTACCACGCCTTGACCGCCTCGTCGGTGTTCGGAGCATGTCCGCCCGCCAGCAGAAAGCCAGGTCGGTGTTCCTCTTCTTCGCGGCGACGTTGGTCCGGAGTAGGTCGAGCTTGACGGCACTTGTCGACATCAACGCCGACCACCGGGCCTCGGTCTTCTCTTCACAAAGGACGGCACGAGCCTGTCGCGGGCGAGCGATCTTTGGATGGATTCCTGCACGCGGCGATGGCCGCATCGGCGTGTTTCCCCTTCTTGGCACCTTTGTTGCCGTCCGAACGCCCTTCAGACGCGCCCGGAGGCGGCGCGTCCGGCTTGTATGTCTCCTTGGCCTTCTCGAGGGTGCGCCGGACTTCCGCCCACTTGTCGCACTTGTCAATGCGCTTGTAGATGTGGAGGTACTTGAACTCGGCGTCGTTGTTGCTCTGCCTATACAGGCCGAACATGCGCAGCAACTGCGCCGGCACAAACAAACAGTTATTGGCGCGCGCGCGCACGGCGAAGAGAGACGGAGAGGGGCGTGGCATACCGATCCTCAATCTTGGCGCCGCTCTCCGGCGAAGGCCACCTCCTCGGCGACACCATGCCATTTGTTGCACGCCCCTAGATGCGCCCCCAATGGTTCGCCATCGCCTTCGACCCGCGCTGCATGTAGACGCCTTTGAAGTAGGGGTCGACGAGCTTGTGCTCGCAAGCTCGGCCTGTCGCGCCCCAAGACGCGTCTCGATGCTCTGGTTCGCGCCGGTTGTTGGGTCGAAGCAGACAACTTTCCATGCCTCGGCGAAGCATTCCTCCTCCTTGGACGCCCACTTGATGCGCGGCTCGGCTGACCTAGCCGTCCGCTTCTTCTTCTTGCGCCTCCTCGCCGGCTCCTCCTCGTCCTCGTCCTCCTTCTCTTCCTCTTCCTCCTGCTCCTCCTGTTCCTCGTCGCCGTAGACGTAGCCGAGCTCGCCGTCCATGCCGCCGCTGAGATCGACCGCCTCATCCGCGGTGAACCCGGGAGACACGGCGGCCGCGGCCGATCCTTCCGCGATGATGTCGTCCATGTCAGCCTCGGTCTCGTCGGCGTTGCCGAGGTGCGAGAAGGGCAGTGCGCAACGGCAGAGAGGAGGCGTCGAGGAGGAGGCGTACGCGGGCGGCGAGTACTTGTATGGAGGGCACTGCACGCCGGTGAAGGCGGGCGAGGGCGTGCGCTGGACCGAGTGTCCATGGGGGAACGTGACATTGGGGTTGAACCCACCGTGCACGTCCCCGTCGGCGTAGCCCGGCGATCCCCATGGCTGCGGCGTCGGAGACCCGACACCTTGCTGGCCCCATGGCGCGTCTTTGCGCGTGGTTGCCGGGGATTCATCATCCCGTCGCGCCGCCCTCGCCTCGCCTGGTCCGCTGAGCGGCGGCAGCGTGCCGCGTTGTCACGGGCCTTCTTGGCGAGGGCCTGTTCCGCCGGATCGGCGATGACGGCCTCCGTCCATCGTATTTCCACCCTCAATCGGCGTTTGTCATGCCCGGCGGCTTTGACGGCGGCGCCCTCGGCTTCCTCTGCTTCGGCTGGGCGACGGAGGCGGTCGCGGTCGCCGCGGGCGGGGAACGACGTACTTCTTCGGTGCCATGGCGGCCGGCTGGGAGGCGAGAGGGAGAGAGAATGGCAGGAGGAAAAGAGAAAAAGAGAGGAAACTGAGGGAAAAGCGGAGAGAAACGGCGGGAAGAGGCGCTCGGCTCGCCGACAGGGCGGACCCACGCGCGCCTTTTCGCTTGTGTCGGCGCCCCAGGCTCCTCCCAGGGCGTCGGGTTCTGCCTGGATCCGCCGGCACCAAATTCGGCCCGAGCCGGCGAAAACGGGCTTTTGGGGGGCGACTGGGCCGTTTTTTCGGCGCCGACGCGGCAAAAACGCCTGGGGAAAGCCTGTTGGGGACGCGGCTGGAGATGCTCTTACGCTCTAGCTTTGCGTCAGTACTGTCTGAGACGGCTGCATGGTTAATAATACAACCAGCTGGACAGCGATCAGGTGACTTGCCCATGGGCACATGCGGGCATTCATCAGCCGTTCAAAGTGCATCTAACGCACATCAGTGACCCAAAGCAAAACAGGGAGCCACACATTCACCACAGATGGGGACGAGCCCTGCTCCGGTGCTCCCCCCTAACCTAATTTTGGAGGGGTATTTTTGTCCCCGCGAGTTTGTTTTTTCCTGGCCCGTCGTAGCCCAGATCCAAGCCCCGTCTAGCCCTGCCAAGCCTTGTATAGCCCAGACCAGTATCGTGACACCTGCATGTAAAAAAACATCACACGACCCCACGACCACGTAGGACCTGCGGATCAATCATTCACGCAGCTCCATCAATCTCGTGAGCATTCACGCAGCTCCATAATTCACGCAGAGATCTCGGTAGCGCGGCTATCTCGTCGCCGGCGATCTCGTCGGACAGCGGGCGCGGCAACATCGTGAATCTCCAGCGCTCACAGGTACCGCATCCTGCATCCCCCCGCACCCCTCTAGTCTCTCTCGCGGCAACATCGAACGAACTGCCGCCGTCAGAGATAGTGGTTAGCCTAGCGGGGAGGGTAACCTACCAACCCGGCGGCGCATGCAATCGTGGATCTTGTTCCGGTAGTGCTGCTCCTCGTGATCTGGGTTTCTTCAGTGTAGGGTTCACGTAGCGTCGGTTGCCATCGGCTGTGTCCACCAGGACTATCATTATTTGATGCGGCGGCTAACCTAGGTATCCGGCTGCAGAGGTAATCACAGATCTAGCTAGGTTTTGTAGTGCTGCTCCTCGCGATTGAAAGTGATCACGACGGGTGCCGTGGCCATCTTCCTGACTTGGTTTGGCAGATCTGAACGGCCTCGGTTGGGGTTGTTTACATAACATCCGTGATTGTGAGCTATGTGTTGATATTTCATGATTGATAATGTTTTCATCATTTGTTGTAGGAAATGGCGGACGAGGAGTTAAGCGATATGATGGTAGACATGGAGTTTGGAGAACTGATGAAAGATCGGATAGAAGATTGGTCGATGATGACAATTCAGATCTTGGAAATCAGTCGGGAATGGGAGCGAATGGGAAGATTTTAATGTGAGTGGCATTACCATGTTGTAATTTTTGGTGCCATCCTACAACATTATATTTTGTGTTGAAAATTTGTAGATGGATGAGCATGATGATGGTCGGGAAAACAATTGAGCTCTCAAATGAAGATTACATTAGTCAGTGCGTAAGTGAAAAATTTATTGGCATGCAAATTGAATTCATTCGGAATATTATATGATAAGTAATTATGTATTTATGTTGTATTTTTCAGTTCATTTCCGAATGTCATAATGCGTACGACTATTACCGTGAATCCGACGCAGAGACAGGCCTTAACGACGAATCATCAGATGCACCTGATTCTGGGGATTCGAAGTCGTAGGTCACCATGAGTGAGGTATTTGTGTAATCAATGTTCTATGAAAGTAATGTTAAACCATACAAAACAGTTTTCATGGCTATGTTTTGATTGTGTAGGTGACGATGATGGTGGGGTAATGAATGTCCAAGATATCGCCAAAGTCAGGATGATAAGAGGGATATGTTCATGCAGATAATTGACATGACTTTTATGACGCACGATGCTGCGTATGATTTCTACAACAGCTATGCTAGAGCTAATGGTTTCAGCATTAGGAAGAATAAGGTCAGGTATACCAAAACCGAGGCACATCTTATGCATTATAGGAAGTTTGTTTGTTCCAGACAAGGGAAACGTGACAACAAGTTGCTAACCGAGGAAGGGCACAACCGTCGGCTCAGCGCCGAGAAACGCTGCTTTTGCGAAGCACACCTGACTGTCAAGCTTGACCAAAAGCGTGGGGTTTGGTATGTTGCAAGTTTTGAGGACAAGCATAGCCATATGTTGGCAGGACGGACGAGGTACCTTTTCTTTGGTCCCACGGAAAAATCAAAGAGTTTCGTAAGAATGAGATAATGTCCATGGGAGCTGCAGGATTAGAATTCACGACATGATGGATTCCCTCATCAGCAAACATGTATGGTATGGCGGTGTTGGTTTTACCAGGTGTGAAATATACAACCTTTGTGCCGGGAGAAGAGGAAGCTGCTTTCAAAGGTGATGCTGCCACAGCCATAGGCATCATGGCGATGGGAAGCAGAGGAACCTAGCTTCTTTTTTGAGTACATGCTAGATAAGGAAGGACACTTGAATAGGATGTTCTGGTGTGACTCCCAGTCTCGTCATGACTATGAGGACTTTGGCCACGTGCTTGTATTTGACAACACGTACAAGATGAACCGCTATGGTATGCCATTCATACCTTTTGTTGGTCTTAACAATCACCGGAAGACCATTGTTTTTGGTTGTGCCATAGTTTCGGACGAGACCGAGACATACGTGTGGCTGCTGCAGACTTTTTTGAGGTCCATGTGTCAAAAGATGCCGAAGAGTGTAATCACAGACGCCGACGCTGCGATGATCAAGGCAATTCGCGAAGTCTTGCGAGACGTGTGGCACCATATATGTACGTGGCATATAGAAAAAAATATGAAGATTCACCTCAGTCCCAAGTCCTTGAAGGAGTTCCGAACCCTTCTGTACTACAGCACGTCCACGACCACGTTTGAGGAGAGATGGCACACGTTTACCAAAAGATGGCAGTCAGAAAAAACAGTAACATGGTTGAGAGGGATGTATAAGAAGAGGAGACTGTGGCCCGCGGCTTATCTGACAGAGGGGTTTTGGCTTGGCATGAAAATCAACCAGCGGAGTGAAAGCCTAAACTCATGCCTTCACCTCCACCTAGACGGTGAAATGACCCTGGTGGATTGATTTTGCATTATGAGAACGCCGTTGTACGTATCCGTGAAAACGAGGCGCGAGATGACTGCACGGCCTCACAGATTTTACCGGTGGCAGTTACTAGCTCAAGGGAACTTGAGATAGCTGCTTCTCACGTCTTCACTCCAGCAAACTTCTATATGTTGCAAGATGATCTTAGAATAATTGATGGCATGGATATTGTAGAAATTAAGCTGGGAGACGGATCACAACAGACATCGTGGCTCGGAAGAATAACCGAATAGCCGTTTTGGGTGGAGTATACAGCAGTAAATTCCATGAGAACCTATATGGTGCAGCTGCAGAAGAATGATTCGAAAGGGTCTACCTTGCAAACACATATTCCACGTACTAAAGTACTTGAACATATCTGAAATACCAAAGTGTTTAGTTCTTCTTCGGTTCATGAAACAAGCAAGGTTGGGACTGCCCGCGAGGCGCACAAGCGATCTGTTGGGATATGGTTGGACTGGGACAGAGGAAAGAATGAAATATAGCCAGGTCAGTGTGTTAGCGTCAGAAGCTATGCATGCGGCATGCAAACACCCAGCTTTGTGGGATCAGTTACAGGATAGTTTGAAGGCTATGATAACTAAGAGTCATGAGTATGATCTGCTACAGGGAAATTTGAGCAAGAATATAAATGACTTCAGTAAGTGTGCAGTTGAATATGTAGACGATGGTGAAGGCAACATGGTTGCAGTTAAAGATCCTATGAAAGTGTCAAGCAAAGGTGCAACAAAGGTAGATGAGAACCACCCAGTCTCGAAAAATGGTAGACCACTCTCTTTTGATGAGTTGAAAACCCGGTGCGGCGCTTGCAAATTGCTAGGACACACTAAACGTAGCAAGAAATGCAAACTAAATCAGAAGTAAGTGTTTGTATGCATTCTGGATTATTGAAAAATTTATCGTCCATTAACTTATCTTGTCTTCTATGATGTGCAGAACAGTGGAGAAGGAAGAAGTGTAGAACACTTGCTTCAATGTTTTACGGATGAATCGAATGAACAGGGCAGTATATCCTTTTCACATTATGTCTTCTATTTGTGGGGATTTTTTTCTCTTTTATACATCATTTTGCCACACAAACTTCTTTTAAGTTTTATCATTTTTAACATGTAAAACTCTTACATTTGTTTTCATTGGTTTGAAGCACTAATATATGGATTGGTTTTAACACGGTTCCCGTAGCAACGCGCGGGGCATCATCTAGTTGTAGCAAATCGATCAACACTTTATTTAGTGGGAGTGTCAAATTTTTACATCTCTAAATAAACAACAAAATTCGACCTAAATAAATTAGTTATAAATTAGAAAGAATATTGTAAATTTCCCCTCCCCGCGTCCTAACTGCCATTAAATCACCTAACTTACCACTCCCACCACACATTCACCCACCTACCTCGCGCGCCGGTTCGAACTCCCCTTATCCCCACCTACAGTAGATTGAGAAAACCCCGCGGCGACCGCTGCAGCCGCCTCCATGGAGAAAAGCCTCGGCTGGCGAGAGCGATGATGAAGCTTCGCGGCGATGACGAGGTGGCGCGCCAGTTAGCGGAGGTGTGCGGCTGGTTCCCAAGACGGAGATGTTGGTCAACCACGCGCGTGGCCTCGTCAAAGTCCTCACCGGCGTCGAGAAGAAGCGCGCCTTCCCCTACGGCTGCGGCGTCCCACCGGCTCTCCTCCTCGTATGGGCAATGCGAGAGGCCACGATGAGCGACTCCTGTTCAGCACACAAGGTGGTGGATGTACCGCTCCACCACCATGGCGCTGACCAGATCCAGCACGCGTCGCGTCGAGGGCGGCGCGTCGGCGTCGAGCTCGCTCTCCCTGCGCCCGTGAGCCGGACTACGAGGTCCCCACGCGTCAAGCCAGTCCTGCCGTGGGCTCGACATCGTGGAGGGCGGCGTGGGCGAGGTACTGCTCATCCCTGGTGACCCTGAGGAGGGCGAGGAGGACGTCGTGCAGATGGTAGCGCCGGTCGACGTCGAGGGTGGCAAAACAATGCCTATCAACGTCGAGCTCCTTCCCCTGCACCCTGACATAGTGAAGGTGGAAGAAGAGGAGGTGTCTCAGGATCAGGTGGCGCAGCTGTCGAACAGGACGGCGGTCAAGAAGAAGGCTTCTCCGTGTGTGGTGCGCCGCTCATGCCGCCTCAAATTTCTGAAGAAGTGAAGATGGGCACAGTTGCTGAAGGAGGAGGAAGCTGCTGGTTATCTTAGGTATGCTGTTATATGTTTCAGCATATAAGTTTGTTGTTCTCCTAGTTGCTACTGGGCTCCTTCAGCTCCATGCTTGCTTTTGATGTAATAATTATCGATGTAGGGTGGATTGTGCCGTCGTTTGTGAACTTGTTTGGGTCATTGCGCGGTTTGGCTGGCCTGTGTTGGCCTTCTCTTTTTAGACTGAACTTGGTTGTGATCTTTGGTGCTTTTCAGTAATGAAAATCGGAAGGGGCAAGCCCTTCTTTGATCAAAAAAAAAATTTGGGCTTGATGTTGGTTAGGTGTGCTTTTCTCCAGGTAATTATATAAGTTATGGAATCAGTACGGTTTGGTCGGGTTCTTTGTGGCTAAAGAACTGAATATCTACTGCCTACCCTAAGTGTGAAGTTAAGTTAAATTTCAGAATATTGAATATGTACTGTTGTTTTGCTTCAGTGTTGAATCAAAGGTGTAGGTGCTGCTAGATGTTGCTCCTATGTTGCAACAAGACAATGAAGTGGGCTGCTGCACAAATCAGTAGTGTTGCTATGTGATGTGCCCATGTGCATCACTTACCAAATATAGAACATGACAAATGTGCAGTGTCTGCCAAATGTAGAACATGCCAAAAGTGCATTGTCTACCAATCATGATGGCCCCATGTTATTTCTGCTGCAATGTCTATTACACTTTACCCATAAACTGAATAGCAAATAATTCATCAGGATTTCATCATGTCAACTACAATGATGTCAATAACTTTATGAACAATCTACTTGGTAACTATGACAGCAATTATAGTGGCAAGCAGGCCAAGATACAGAAGACCTCCAAATCCTAAAATCCTATCCCTATAGAGCAATATTTCCTTGTGCATCTTAACCATTGCCCTCTTTTCTTTCTCATTCCTTTTAATTTCAGCTTCACACTACTAGGAAAAGGCCTACTAATGGCGCACCGGTTTTGCCTACTAATGGCGCACTACTGGTGCGCCATTAGTAGCTTTCGATTAAATTTTTACTAATGGCGCACCACCGTGCGCCATTAGTATCTGATATACTAATGGCGCACTGGCGATGCGCCATTAGTATGTAACTCCATCGCCATTAGTATGCCTCCCGAAACCATATGTAACCATGTGCTTTGTCACACTAATGGCGCACTCTGCCTTGATCGCCATTAGTATCCTTTGGCATACTAATGGCGCACTCTATTGATGCGCCATTAGTATGAATATTTGGTTTTTTTTTGCTTTTCTGATTTTTGCACAGGTTACAAAATATATTATTGGACATAATATAGACAGCAGCACACAACAACATCAGATTCATCGAATACAATAGAATATTAGTCTCCAAATACAATTCATCCTATTAGTCTCCGAATTCAAAAGACCGAACAAAGACAAAACATTACAAGTCTCAAGACCGCGAGTATCGAGTTTGTCTTCACATTACAAGTCGATATCGATCATCTAAACTACCATCACATAAAAGAGAGTTGTGGTCATCACGATGAACATCATCGCGATCAAACTGGTCCTCATCCGGTTCCTCCAACGCTCCCTCCTCTCTCCCGCTAGATAGCGGGCATATCTAGATTCGGCCTCCGCCCTAGTGGTGTACCCTTTGTAACTGTTACCGCTGAAACGGTGAACTTGTCTCGACACTCCTCCCGATCGTCGTGAGACTCGAGAACCTTACCCTTGTACCACGACATACGACGGCATCTCTATGCACAAGCCAAACAACAGACAATACATAAGCAATATGTAAGTATGCAACAAAAGGATCGAAAGAGAAAAGCAAGACATTAATAGCATGATTCATGGTCCTACTAATAAATAACATGATTCAGAACTACACATCACTACTTTCGACTCGACTCATCGGACAGGAGCGTGGATGAATCCGCCGTCTGTCGTGATGGTCATGAAATCGCGGTCGTTGTCACCCTGCATTTGTAGCGTTTCATCTATCTCACTGTTGGACGGTTGATATCTGACGAAGAACTGCCCCGAGGTATGAAGGACATCTTGATGGATGATGTCCGCAAACTCCGACTGGATGCGAAAGAATTCTTGTCTGAGGTCCGCGTCCTGGACTGCTGACAAGCTCGCGGCCTAATCTTTGAGATTATCTGGTAGCAGAAGTTGATGATGGTCCCTTACGATCGCCCGCATGTGATGGAGGGTGTAGTAGGCATCCTTCTGACCGCCAGCGGCTGCTTGACACAGCAGAACTTCGATTGTGTGAGAACATGTGCTTGCCGTGCTTACGAACTGCCCCGTGAAGGTGCCTCCAGATTTGGCGTGGCAGGGAGAACATCATCAAGAACTTTCTTGACATTTGTGTAGTCTATCTTGGAGTTACGGTTCGGGTCGAAATCGTGGCCATGGAATATTTCGGGCTTAAGAGGATGAGTGTGCAATGTGTCACTGCACGAACACGGAATGTTAGAAAAAAAAGAACGATCAAAATCTAAGAAATCATATGTTACAGGCGGTTAAAGGATGACTTACTCGGAAAGTAAGCCACAAGGAAGTTATCCTTATCCGGGTTTGCGAATGACGCCGAGGTGTGAACTTCGCAACTTGGCGGTCCCCAACGCTGTTCAAGTGCTTGGCACGCATGTAGAAGGGGTCGACTATCACGATGTCCGGGGTCTTGTCTCTAATGATCCGCATCTCCATACACAGCGAAAACAGCCGAACGAAGGTGTAGTGCAGCGGATGAAGGTTAAACATAGCAAAGATGTCATCAAACCGCAGGACAATCGTACCCCCGATGTCGCCATCTGCAAAGACCTTGCCCTCTGGCACCTTGGCCACGAAAACCGGGTATGCCACATCATTCTCTCTCAGACGCCGCTTCTCCAAAGAAAGAACACTATCGTGCAGACTCCGCATAGCACTGGTTGCAGCATTCAGCATATTTGGCGGTAGCATCGCCCCACCCGCCACATGCACCCTCCTTGAGATATCCTTAGGTGAAGGTGGCCCGTCCTGAGCACGGATCGAACTCGGTGCCGGCTGGCTCGCACCGGCGCCTTTGTTAGTCTTCGTTTCCGTCCCTTCTTCTTGATCTCCTGTAATGGGACGAGTTCGCTCACGCACCGCTTTCTTGGCGTGTTGGGGCTGATAATATTTTGCACCTCAGCTATCGAGAGGCTCGGTGAAAGCGGGGCTGGGGCGTCTCACGAGAACTGAGCGCCGACGGCGCCTATTGCAATTGGATTTCTCCGACGTACTAGCTAGATTGCGGTCGTCTTGGTTGGGTTCTTGAGAAAGAGGCCCGCAGAACTTCGTCGGCGTACCCATGTTCGGCAAAGTACTTATCGACTTTGGTAAATGTACCGTCGTCGTTGTCGTCGTCGTCCGGATCTGTGCCATAGGGCTGTCCGGATCTTTGTGCCATAGGGATGTCCGACATAGGGATGTCCGGCAGGTCCGTAGCGTTATGGCGTTCTTGCCATGGCTTGGCGCCCGGCGATCGGGCTGTCTTGTCTGTGGGGTGGTGTCCCCGCCCCGAACGAATCTGGCTCTTCGCCAAAGCGCGCCAGTTTACGCAGCGCCGAGGGTCATCTCATCTTCTTCGTCGGCCCCAGCGGTCGAACCGAGGTAACGCTCGTCGCAGCTCGGCAGCACCAAACCACTTCAACCCTATACACCGTGGGTGGCATCGGATTACCGTGGAACATGCGGTTGCCGGTTGAACGATTCTGCCCTTGGCGACATCGACCAACTCGCCGCCCATGAAGTGCAGAAGAGTGCAAGGAACGTCGGCGGTGCCCTGCGAAAACATGTACAGGGCGTCAGGGATGCCCAGTCAAAGGCAAGGAGATGAAGTCATCGGCCGAGAGGCTTATTTACCGTGATGCCGTCGAGCTCGGCTAATGTCGAGGCACCGCCAACGGCGGCATGCAACCGACGGAGGGGAGCTTGGCGAGGTGCCGCCGGCGTACACTGGGTGCATTAAGCTCAATGCCGTGCGGCGCCGGAGACACGAATACCGCCTCGCCGGAGACACCAATAAGCGCCGCCGCCGAGACACCAATGGCGCCACGGAGACACCAATGGCGCCGCTGCTGGCTGTCTTGAAGGTCTGGCCATGAAGCTGGGAACCGGGAGGCCCTGATGGCCGCCCGCAATCCACGTCGTCGCCCATGAATCAACGTAGGCACCATGGCGTTGAGCTTCGTTCCCGATTGTTGTTCCACTTGCTCTTGGACAAGCTCCGAATCCGCGCCACTTGTGCCTTGAGTGCTTCAACCTCGCGCGTCGGCTTTCTCGAGCTGGCCTTTTCTCCTTCCGCACACCAGCCGTATAGTATGACCCCATTTTGTGGACAAGCCTTTGCCGCCACACGACCAGTGACGTCGGCTTAGTGAGCTTATCCTTGCTTTTCATTATGTTCAACGCCCTATTTAAAGGGCTGTCGAAAGGGGAGCTCTAAGACGACCCCGCGCTACTGCTTTCAGTTTCCTGCGAAAGGAACGTGAACCATTTAGAAATATTGGGGATTAGTTCGAGTGCAACCATATGGAGCTAATTACGCGGGGGTGTATTCCTTACGGAACAAGCTCAAGCGCCTGGTCTTCGGATCCGTGGTAAGCTCCTTTGTTATCGGGTCCTCCTTGTACCGGCCCCGACATAGTTCCTGATCCGCTTGTTACCGCTATTTCTCGAAGCGGGCGATAGGCCTTGCTCGGCACGCTCCGCGTCCTCCTTGTCCCATATAGGCTCCGCCACTCTGTAACCGCCGGGACCGAGTTTGTGTTCCCCTAAGTTCAACTCCCGCATTTCTTTCGCCCACTGACTTGATTCGGAGGTTGCACTGGTCGAGCACTTGATCTTGAACTCCTTGTACTCATCTTCACTCATCAAAGGATATTTCGCCTTGATCTTCTCATAACTATCACCTTTATCAATCATTTTCTTCACCGCGCTTCTCCAAGTAGACAGGGCCGTGCTCATCTTCGTGAGGCGGCACTGTTCACTTTATTCCCTGAGAGGCGTGTGTTTTCAAATTCGGCGGGGAACTTGTATCGTTCGTGCAGCTTCGTGAAGAGGAGGTTCGCAAATTCCTCGGTCCTTATGCCTAAGGTTCTCGGTGTTGATCGAGACGTTGCTCGGAGAATGCACCCGAGCTGAACCGAGTACCCTTGACTATATGTTTGGGCTCCGTTGGATTCCGTCGGAGTCCACTTGAGTAATTCCTCCTTGACGGTGCGGAGCGCATTGGACGCCGGTCCTTCCTTTGCTTCTTCGATTGGCTGCCATCTGTGTGTGCGCCGCCATCATCAGTGGTGTCATCCCCGACGCCACTAGGGGTTGTGTAATCAGGATCGGTGTCTTCCGCGGTGTCCTCATAGCGGTGAGGTTGTTCCTCCATCTCCTGGGACAGCTCCCAGAATTGCTTGCCGCCCGAACCACCGGCCTCATCGTTGTGGGCCATGTTTCGCTCTAAATAGGAAAAAAGTTTGGTCAAAAAGTTGGTTATTGTCAAGGAACAAGATCATGGTCTCATCATTTAGGGTTTATCGATGCCGAGGCACCCTAGGTTGGGCCTAATCACTTGGCACTAATCACTTGGCTCTATTGCCACCTATGTTGGGTTTATCATCTAGGGTTTATCGATGCTAAGGAGAATTCTGAGTTGGGCCTAATCACTTGGCTCTATTGCCACCTATGGTTTAATGCAGCAAGAATGGCAGGGCAGTTGATCCTACTTAACTAAGTACTAAGATACCCTGGCCCATGCATTAGTCGCAAGTACCCCATATGTCCTATTTTTTAGCAAAGTCATGCTAAAATTCACGGAAAATTTTAGTATGACCTTTGCTGAAAATAGGACATATGGAGTACCCGAATTTGCGGGAACGGAAGTTAATCGACATTCCGGCAAACTCAAGGGCCTATCTTTGCTCAAGTTTTTGACAGTAGCCTCTGAAGAAAACAACATTGCAACATTCAAGTTCACAGGATAAAAAATCATCCACATTCACCAACCCACATGATGTTAAAACACACATGAGCTGTAAACAGACTTAAAAAACCCACATGATGTTATAACTGTATACACTGAACATGATGATACCAAATGGGAAGGAAAATTGTATCACTCTAGATTAGTGTAGCCACTATCTAACAAAACCAGAATGTTAACAAAATTACAGCATTATGATACCAAATTATTGTAGCAGTACAATGAGTTCACAGGATAAAAAAATCATCCACATTCACCAACCCAAACTGGTGGAGATACAACAAACCAGAACCTCCCAGGTTGCATAACAGCAACAACAACAGGTTTATTATTCTTCTTCATAAACATTAATTGGTGTGGGTCACTCTATCTGCCCTCTAATGACTCACTCAACTTAACAGGACAACCCACAAGCATTGTTTTGATTCCAACAGCTGCTGTAAAATACATCCAGCAAAGGTGCTCTAAAATCAGAAATACTACCCCCCAAATCTTTAGCTCAATTCTGAAAATACATGGTCTTCTAGTTACAATACTACGCCCCAACAGTCAAAATTTCAAACCACACACTTACTTTCAACTATAAACAAAACTGACTTGCTGTTAATGAACAGTGGCTAAAGATATATAAAACTCCATTGCAAATGTGCCATGTCAATAAAACAACTCATGGAAGTAAACTACTAGCAGGCTCAAAAGTCAAGTAAACTGAAGATTATGACAGCTTGCAAACACAGGACCATGTCATTATCATGGCAGTCCACTATATATTTTTATGACAAAATACATCATTATTAGGGCACATTATGGCCATTTTCTTACATGATGCTAACTGTACCCTAACGGAACATATTTCTCACCTTGGAGGTGTTGCTGCTGCTGCACCTTTATCGAACTTCAATTCCTTTACCTCCTTGGAAACCTGAAATATGCAGATGTATATGATGATTCTAAGAAAAGGGAAAAGGTGTATCAAGAACAGATTCACATGTGTGGCTGTTAGCCATTTTATAACATTGCATAGCATTAGTCGATGACAACCGAGCCTTTCACCATTATATAATATTGCCATATAAAATTACAAATTTGCTAACCCTAGAACACGGGGGAAGAGGGCAGTGGTACTTGCGGGAGGTAGCCTAGGGGGGAGGAGGGGAAGGGGGGAGAGGCGAGGAATCACTGTGGGATAACGGCAGCCGTCAGGAGGGCGCCCAGGCCGAGGAGGCGGCGGGCGGCCAAGGCCGAGGAGGAGGCGGCACATCGAGGAGGAGGCGGCGCGTCGAGGAGGAGGTGCGTCGAGGAGGAGGCGGCGCGTCGAGGAGGAGGCGGCGTGTCGAGCTTGCCACCCACCTTGGAGCCGGAACCCTAGGGCATGCAGGCCAAGGACGGAGGGGACGGAGGGGCGGCGCTTCATGAGGAGGCGGGCTCGGGGAGGCGGTGCTCGAGGGGGAGGAAGGGGAGAGGAGGCGGCGGGGCGCGTGGGCGGCTGGGCGCGGACGGAGGCGGCGGCCGAGGCGGCGTCACGGTTGGGGTTGATCGAGGGAATCTGGCGAGGAGAGAGGAGGACACAGTCGAGGCAGTGGGTGGAGTGGGGGGAGGGTTCTAATGGCGCACCACCCCCTCGTGCGCCATAAGTACGACTATTCTAATGGCGCACCTCCCCTCGGTGCGCCATTAGAATTTTGTTATAATCTAGCCCGACTTGTCACGTTATATACCACCTAACCCTATCTACATCAGAACCCGCCCACTAGCCCGACTGGTCAGCACGCAGCACACACACCAGAGGTCCCAGGTTCGATTCCTGGCTCCCCAATATTTTTATGCATTTTAAATGTTGTTTGATATTTATTTGTGTTTAAATATTTTCAAACTTGTTTAAATCATAACAGTAATATTTTTTATAAAACAGTAATAATTTTTAAAAATATGTTCAAATTTGTTACTTGAAAATATCATCGGCGCGGCGGTGGAGCAGGAGGGTGCGGGGGTGCCTGTTGGCGGTGTGGAGCGGGAGGTCTGGGGCCGGGTGCTCGTCGGGCGGTGGAGCGGGGAGGGTTGCGGTGGGTCGTCGGCGGTGGAGCTAGCGGGGAGGTGCGGGTGGGATCGAGATGGAGGGGGATCGAGATCGAGATGGAGGGGAATCGAGATCGAGATGGAGGGGATCGAGATCAAGTGTCCTCATGAATTCAAAAGTGCCCATGAAATTTAAAAATATTCATGATATCAAAAAGTGCGTATGAAATATAATCGAGAAATGAAGACTACGATTTAAATACAATCGATCTTAGCTAGCTATCTGTTCACAATCTTCTTGCCCTTATTTTTCGCAAATAGAGTTCTTCTGTGGAACGGACGTCCTTTAGGTAGGGTGGTCCTGCTTCTTCTTGTGGTGTGTGCTGCTACTTCATCGTCGTCGTCATGTTCGATCTTCGGTCGCCGTGCTTGTCAAGTCTTGCTCATTGGCTATTCCATCCATTCCGATGATCTTCCTTTTGCCTCTCCTCACGACAACACGACCGGGCTTTGACGGGTCGGTAATGAAGAAGCATTGGTCCACTTGGGAAGCCAGTACCCATGGCTCATTTTTCACGGTGACGCTTATACCCATGATCTTGGATTTCGCTTCGGTATAACCATGGTGGTGAAATACCGGTCTTCTTTTAGGACGCTCTTGGCCCATCGACACGGAACATCGGGACCTTCTCTCCAACAGTAGCTCAGCTCCCAGATCTCCTCGATCCTTCCGTAGTATTTGTCCTTGTCGTTGCGGTGTAGGATTCCATCGTTACCCGGAGTTACGATAACCATCGCTCTTCATGTCCTTGTCCTCGGTGTAGAATGTGTAGCCGTTGATATCGTGACGCCTCATAGGTCATCGTTGTGCTCGGCGCCTGTGACAAGGCGAATATGAGTTGTTCTTCCGCGAAGAATCCTCATGTAAAGGGTAGGACGAAGCTTCGCTTGAACCAACGCGTGAAACATGAGTTGTGCTCTTTGAGTATATCTCCGTCCGTCCTCTATTGGCCTCGGTCATTGTACGTCTTCTCAATAAAGGTTTTGTGCTCTACCACCCAAGGATCGACCACGCCTATGTGTTGTAGCGCGACTAGGTTTGCTCTTTCAAAGTCGGCGAGTCGACCCTCGTAGTCGACATGCATTTCACGGCGACCCTCACGGTGACCCCATCCAGCGAGCCTGCCGAGGTTCCTGTTGACGGGCAGACCAACGGGGTTCTCGATGCCTAGATAATTCATGCAGTAGGAGATGCACTCTTCGATCGAAAGCCCTGGCTATACTTCCTCCGGGCGTGACATGTTCGAACGTATCCTTTGATGACACCATTCATCCTTTCGAACGGCATCATGCTGTGCAGGAACGTCGGCCCGAGTTGGATGATATCCTCCACGATATGGACCAGCAGATGCACCATAACGTCGAAGAATGCGGGCGGGAAGTACATCTCAAGCTCACATAGTATCACCACGATCTCTTCATGTAGCCTTCTGAGTTGCCTCACACCAATCGACTTCCGAGAGATGACGTCGAAAAAGTTGCATAGGACAAATAGCGTTTCACGGACGTGCGCGTCCATGATCCCACGGATTGCAAATGGAAGTATCTGCGTCATCAGACGCGTGATACCGTGAGACTTCATCCCGCTGAACTTCGCTTCACTGGGTCTAGGTATCTGCTTATCTTCCCAGCGAATCGTAAGGAAGTTTTACTCCTAGGAGGCAGTGAAAACTGCTCGATCTCCTCGACTTAGAGTGAAGCACGCGGGAGGGTAGTCATTTCCGGTCTTCTTGGCCTTTTTGCCTTTGCGACGACTTTCTATGTCCCGCTTCGCCTCATCATCATCATCATCATCATCATTAGCGTGAAGCTCCTGCCTGATGCCCATTGATTTCAAGTCTGCCCTTGCTTTCGGCCCATCTTTGGTCCTCTCTGGCATGTTGAGCAGGGTACCAAGCAGACTCTCGCACACGTTCTTCGTGATATGCATGACATCAAGGCTGTGAGGCACACGGTGGATCTTCCAGTACGGCAAGTCCCAGAAAACAGACCTCGTTTTCCATACCTTCAGCAGCGGCTCTGGCGCCTTTTTTCCCGGCAGTGGGCAGTCTTTCCAATTTTTCAACAACTTGTCTATTTCCTCGCCGCTCCTCGTACACGGGCGTTTTCGGGGTTCGGTTTCACCATCGAACAGATCCTTGCGTTTCCTCCACGGGTCATCGTCGCGAAGCCACCTTCGATGTCCCATGAACACGGTTTTGAAGACCCGGATCTCTATCTAGCTGGCGATCGCCAGTCATCCATGCACCTTACGATCCGTAAAATCCGTGGACTACCTGCCCATGAGATATCCGTAATCGAGATAGTCGTGCACCGTCGTGAGCAAAGGCGGCTCTCATAGGGAAATATTCTTTCTCTGCGGCGTCCCCACGATTGGCTGGCGTTTTCCACAGCGTGTCTAGCTCCTCCTTCAAGAGCCCCAGATCTGATTGATGTCGTTCCTGGTTGTTTCGCCCTTCAATTAGCATACTCATGTGAATGTACTTCCTCTTCATGCACAACCAGGGGAGGGTTGTACATCCACACAAACACAGGCCGTGATATGTGTGCTTCTCTGGCTGCCAAACGGATTGACTCCATCGGTGCTCGCGCCCGAAAGACGATGTTCCTTGGATCCTTCCCAAATTCTGGGTATTCAAGTTCAACGCTTGCCACTGGCTCGCATCCTTAGGGTGACTCAACATCTTGTCTTTTTTATTTATCTCTGGATCATTTCCGTCATCTTACCTCTTCTTCTCCTCCCTATCCGCGTGCCAACGCAGGAGCTTTGCTACCTTAGGGTCCGCGAAATACCGCTGCAGACGAGGAGTGATCGGAAAGTACCACACCAATTTTTGAGGAGCTTTCTTCCTCTTCTTTTATCGAGTGACGCCACACACCGGACATATGGTAGACTCCGCGTGCTCGTCCCGATAAATGATGCAATTGTTCATGCACACATGGTATTTCATGTGCGGTAAATCCAAAGGACACACGATTTTCTTCGCCTCCTCGAAACTGGTCGGGCACTTGTTCCCCTTGGGAAGACATTCGTGCGAATGACATGTTCTCGCCGAAGCACGCGCCGGTCATTTTGTGTTTTACCTTCATCTCCGTGAGCAATGAGCGTTACTTTCAAAGGGTATCCTCGGCCTGCATCCTTCATATAATGGAGTAACCGCGTCTATCTCCAGTTGATCCAGCTTGGCTTTCTCTCGGCGGCAGCTCTTGCGTTATCCGTGCGCTATGGCAGCTCTTGAATATGAGGGTCCTGCACCCAGCCTCCATCGTCGTCTGCTCCGGCATCTTCATCTTCATGATCATGCCCTTCGTCTCGATCTTCCTCATCATCATGTACGACATCTTCTACATGATGATTGTGTACATCATCACCGTCGTGATCATGTCCTGGAGATTCTTCGTCTTCTCGCCCGCCCTCGCCGCGGTGGTTGTCTTGTTGCCCTTCCTCATTTATTGCCCGGCCCCCATGGACGACTTCATAGTCATCTTCATCACCTTGCCACCGATAGCCATCCATGAAACCACGCAAGAGCAGGTGGTCCCGCACCTGCCCGGAATCCGGGTCCACAATAAGGCTCTTCAGCTTGCATCTTCGACACGGACATCTTATCTCCGTCTCATTCTTTTGAAGCATCTCAGCCTTCGCGGAGCTCAAAAACCTATTCACGATGCCTTCGGTCATCGTGCGGACCATGGTCGCCTGTGGGGTAGAGCAAAACGATATTTTAGAACCAAGATTTTTTTTGCACGACCTTCCCTAAAAATAGGATAAAAAAGAATGCATAGTGCCAAAATTCTCGCCGAAACGGAAATGAATCAACATTCCGGCAAAATATTGGCAACTATCGCATTTCAAATACCGGTACCTGCAAACACAAACATATATGCAACACCACAAACACAAGAAACACCACAAACATACATAGATCTAGCTAGGCCACAAAAAGTGCATGTGCACGTTGTTGGAGCGAGATAGGGAGAAAGAAAGTAGATCTACAACATGAAGATAGCTTTCCCCTTACTTACCTATCAAAAAAAAGGTAATTTCACCACTTAATTTTGATGAAACTATGGTGCAAATGAGGTGAGGAGGAGGAGGCAGCCGACAAGCTTAGAGAAGGAGGTGGGGGGAATGAAGTGGGGAAAGTGAGTGTGTAGGTGTGGCTGTCCAAAAATATCTAGCTGGTCCTAGGTTACTAATGGCGCACCACCAAGCCATGCGCCATTAGTAACCCAACATACTAATGGCGCACCACAGAGACATGCGCCATTAGTAGTTTTGCAAAAAAAGTAAAAAAAAATAATTTTTATGATAATGGCGCACCGTGGCCCAGTGCGCCATTAGTAGTTTAAACTACTAATGGCGCACTTTGGCATAGTGCGCCATTAGTAGGTTTGCAAAAAAGTAAAAAAAAAATATATACTAATGGTGCACTGTCTTCGTCGTGCGCCATTACTAGTTCTAACTAGTAATGGCGCACTTTGCCATCCATGCGCCATTAGTTTGTATGGAAAAATGGGGAAAAATCAATAGTAGTGGCGCACCGTGAGCACGGTGCGCCATTAGTGTCTTCCACACTAATGGCGCACGAGCAACCGGTGCGCCATTAGTATATAGTAGTGGTGCACTACTTACCTGGTGCGCCATTAGAATCAGTCCTATCTATAGCCCTTTTCCTAGTAGTGTCACATTCTGTAATCTTAGTCTCCAGTTTCTTGTTCTTCATGGCAAGATACTTAATGACTGACTTTGCTTTGCTATCCCACTCCCCATCAACCCATTCAACATACTCAGAAGTGACATCATCCGAAATAAATCATGAGCAATTCAAGTCAATTTATAATTGAACTTGTCACTTTGAAGCGTTAAACACTGAACTTTTTGCAGCTTGACCGCAGAGCAGTACTAGTTTGAAGATCATGCTCAGTACACTAACCTCAAACACACAACCCACTAATGCGCTGTCAAAATTGTCTACATTTATGCACACACGGCCACCCGGAGTTTCCTGATGACCAAATAGATGGAGATTGTAAGGGCCACAGGTCATGATTTGTGGGCGACAATGCTGGGATGTAAAGAACAACGGTAAAGAACTTACCTTTTTGCCACCAAAGTGTAGCACTGAAGAAACCCTAGCCGTCGGTTCTCCCGGCCCTCCGCCGCCCACGAGACCCCCCTTCCCTGTTCCACTTGATCTGCCTCCGCTGCCTCCTGTTCCACTGAATCCGCCCCACCTGCTTCCAGGACCCAGGGTTCAACCTAACTTGCGGTCGCTACCGCTCTTCTCGCCGCAGCCGCTGCCGCCCAACGCCCAGCTCGCTGTCATGCTTTCGCCATGGAGATTTGGAGGCGCAAATGGAGAGAGAGGGCAAGGGATTTGGAAGGGAAACGAGAAAAGGGGAACCACTCGTTGCCCAAATCAACCACAGTCATTATTTCCATGTATTCAAATGATGGCCCCGCTAGTCCTTTGATAATGCAACTAACCCAGCCATGCATGCACGTGTAATTTACAACCGCACCTGAAATTCCGGCTGGGCTCACTCATCATTCCATCCCTCAATTAATCATGTCCCAAAAGTTAATTATACGTACAATAAAAAAACGACGGGCTTGTGACACAAAATAGAAAAACATGATGCCGGATAACACGCGATAGAGCCAACGAGCTGACATGACTAATTTTCATCTGTGTAATACGTTCTGCCTTGATATATTTACATAGCTAACATGACTACTTTTCATAATCATGTGATGAGGGGGAATTACCAGGAGATTATGCAAGATGATGACATGCAGATAGCTAAGGTAGAAGGCAAAAGTTTGATAGAGTTTTTAAAAACGTAAATAATGTGAAAATTTTAATATGAAACTTCGGAGAGCAGTTGAAGAGAAAAATAGAATGCGAATACTATGAATGTGATAAATACAATTATAAAAAATTGGAGAACAAGAAAAATATTAAGCAAGAACAAATGATAGTTGAAGCCAAAACTTTATTGGTACGACCAAATTGTCTTCTCCGAGCGAATTGTATGACCTAATTGTCTGGTACGAGCCTATTGTTTGACAGACACATACACATGTATGTGTCACAATATTCGAGATGCCCTGTTTATTACATAAAAATGATAGAAACCTTAAGATAATCATGCCGTCGAAACCTTCGACCGGACTAAATCCAAAGCACTAAAACTTGACTCTTGCATGCCGCATGAATTCTTCAGGCGCGCCTTTTCCTTGCGATTTCGCGAATTTTGTTCTTCACACACTCCATCGTGTTCGAAGGTGACATAATCAACTCGGCGACGAAACATCTTCTCCTTGCGTCAACGCTGGCCTGCAAAAAATGACATACAGGTTACATGAACCGAATTTTGTACACGACCATAGTAGCTACTCTACAAACATAAATAACAGCATACCTGTGAAAAATGGCCGGTCATTCGGTCCTCGTCCCAATGCTCTAGACATTCTAGGACAAAAAGGCCACAAGAGTTCCTGGTATATATGCAAACATTAGCGGTGGGCAATACGAACATGTGTATTGTTGTTTGAATGTGCATGATGTCCTACTAACTCACCCATCCTCTTGCTGGGGCATGTCATACTCCTTGATAGGCCACTTACTTACGTCCGGATATTTCCCTGGTGTAATAAGATTTGCTTGGCGCATATCGTTTGCTATAGCCATTCGCTATAAAGAGGATACTGTTAAAGAAGAATCATAAACAACATGTAAGACCAATGGTACAAAAGTTGGTTATATTACCAAGTGCTTTCACGCCTTTTCTCGTCACTCGAGAGGATAGAGTGAATCGAGAACTCGGAATTCTTGCTTGATCAAGTGCATGACCACGGTCATCCAGTGGGCATTTTCGGTATTCAACACGATATACGTCTACAGTGCAAAAACCAATTATGGATCAAATGTAATACTAGATGAAATGTCCTTAAGTGAAGAATTACAAACATAACATACCTTATCACGCACAGTATACTCTTTCGTGACTCTATTAACTGCTCCAGCTTTGGACAGAGCACTGTCCATGTTGCAGCTCGACGGCAATGGATCGTCTCGTGCGATAGCACGATCTACAAGGAATCTGGACCTCCACGCTGGACAGAGGTAACGATCATGACCAACGCGCAGCTCCAAATGTCCCATATAAGCATCAATAACCTTCATAGAATATCAGGGCATTACATGTTGAAAGTTGAGACATAGATTATTGACAATTTAAATAACAAAACATGAAATTAGTACTTACATTGTCCGAGAGCCATCTATGAGTTAGTGCCGGTCGAATCCTTTCGGAAGTCAGAGATATGCCACGCCCTTCACTGTAGTAAACTTTCTTCCCCTTATTCTTGTCGGTGCTAGCAGCTAACTCGACAAATGAAACAGCTGCATCAATTATTTCCGGCGTCAACTCATCTGCCACACCCTCCGGCTCATCAATTTCAGAAAAGAGAGCTGCATGAAATAATATGAACGTCAACAATGGTGATCATATGCATTCGTAGTATACAACAAACCAAGAAAGTTAGTTACGATACCTCTACTAGCAGAACGGGTACCAGAGGGTTTTTGACCACGGTTGGTACGCCTGCTGGGCTTGTCAAGTGCGTAGGGGGATTCAAATTTCTTGGGAACGGTCCACTTCCGCTTACCGGACATAACTTCCTCATCCTTATCGACTGTTGCACCCTTTTTTCCATTCGCCTTAGCCATTAACTTGCTGACAGAAGATGGACAAATGTCTATGTCCGATGAAGGTGCTTGTGTAGAATTACCAATGACCCAAGGGTTTTCGGGTGTAGCGCCACATTCATCATTACGCTTAATAGGTGAAGCTTCCTTGTGTCCATTCATCTTTGCTGGGGTTTTCTGTTTGGCAAACAAAATGGTGTGAACATTTCAGCCCGTAAAAAAATTGAAGGAGAAAATTATAGACAGAAATATATATACATAGTACCTCAGGTATAGTTTTATGGTTGGGAACCACTTCATCAGGCTGCGTCATGTCAATGACATGCTCTCCGTGTGAGTCTATGTCATCCTTGTACACGAATTCCTTCTTTTCATATGGACCGTTCTCGAGCGAATCCACTTCTTGATCCACATCATTGTCCACGGATGGCACGGCAGCAGCCGGCTTGTACATGACACCCGATTTGTTCATCTTCTCCGACAACCTCTGCAATAGATATATAAAGTTAAGAATGCCTGCATGGTTTAAAACAGGGAACAAACTGTAAACTATTATGTTATGGTGTGACACCTCAGCAGCTTGATCAGGGATTTGCCTCATCTGGGTGTGTATGAAGTCCATGCACCGCTTCATTAGAAGCTCCATCAAATCTTCCGACATTGGGGTTGTCGTCGACTTCTTTGCGTTTCCATTTGCAGGTTTGGTTGTTGGCTTCATGGCAGGCACATTACATGGGATTTTGGGCTCCTGCGCCCTATACTCTTGGGTGATATTATTTTCGATCTGCATGCGATATTGAAGTACATGTGATGAATTAAAAATAAATATTATTTAGTTACAAAACATTTAAGAAAGACAGAACACAATGACTTACCTTGACGTTACCACGGCCAAGCCCATTGTCATAGTCGAACCGATCTCTCCTAGTGGCTGCACCTTCGGTCCAGTTCCTCATAAGAGGTTGTATGGACAAGTTGGGATTATAGGCGCAATTGCCTTCGACAGGTTGCACCTTCTCCCAGTACAAGTACTACAAAAAATATAAGGATTTAGATTTAGTTCAATACATCACATAAAATTGCAATGATATAATAATTGACATTATGCAACATGCCTCATTTGTGTACCTGCAACAGAGCCAAATTGCCTTTCGGCCATTGGCGTAGGTGTTTGCCTTTCTTGACTATGCGAAGGCAATCAAGTAGAACACGTAGGGTGAAGGCATTCCAGTTAATCTTTGAAATATGTTTCACATTATGGACCAAAGCGTAGTACTGCTTTGGCACAATCTTGCTCGACATGGGAGCAATAATTATTCCTAACAGGACAAGGACTAATTTCCGAAGAAAATCATCGTCGGTGGCTTTACTTTTAATTATGTCCTCAATGAGATTATCTATCACTCTGTTTTCTGATGTCTTACTGAGAAATTGTGGCGGCACCCGCTCCTTCATGTCCTCTCCTTCTTCAATCAGAATGTCCAAAGCGGAGAGTCCTTGGTTCTCGAGGTTAAAGATGCACTCGACGTTGACCGCACCGAGAGTCACCTCCCCAACCTTCTCTTGTATAATGAATCTGGACTTGCTGGCATCAAAATTCTCAATCATATACCTAATCAGAAGGGTACGCATCTTAATAGATGGTATCTGCAGCATGCTGCGCAATGTTGTATCAGCCACTCTAGCGCGTTGACCGCTCGATAGAGCGGCAACAAGCTTGCACCAATTTTCAACGGCGCACACTATTTCTCCATTCAGCTCGTCCATCCTATAGAAAGAAAATATAAAACTTCGTTACATTTGCCAACACAAATGCAAAAATAACAATAGACATGCAAAAATATAAAACTTTCTGGCAGCAGCAAACAAAAATGCAAAAATGACACTAATGCAAATATAAAACTAACACCATGTATAAAGCAACAATGCACCCAAGTGTGTTGTATAATTGTTTTAATTCGACAAGATCGACAAGAAAGGCAAACACCCAAATATAAAACTTTTTGGCAGCAATAAAAAAGTAACTACAATTGTTTTTTTTGAAGTGAAAGTTTGATTTACATTCTGTTTGTATAATTGTTTTTTTTCCGACAAGATCTTTAAAACAAGACTGATATTGAATATATTATTGAAAATTAGTTTTTAGACAACTAAATAACCATGCTTCAAACTTGTTTTATATAATCGTTTTAGTTCCATGCAATTTTTTTTAATAATGTTGCATTCTATTTCATAAAGAAAAAAAAATCTAACTAACACTATGGCTCGCCGTGTTCCATTGTGTATCATAATGTTACATTGTCTGCCGATGTGTATCAAATGGATTCTTCTTAATTTTACAGTGTTTCATCATGTTTCAGAACATGAATCTTCAAACTTGTTAAAATATATTCAACAGTGGTTTCGTTTTAAAGTTCTCGTTATCATAAACACAAATATGCATAGGATCTTCAAGAAAAATCAACGGCTCTTCCATGCACGGTACCTCCCGTGCATGGGAGAATTGCTTTTCTCTATTGTACCCTGAAATGAAAGATTTAGTTCATGTACGCCTTCTGGTCAGAACGCATCTAGTCGAGTTGATACTAGCTAGTTGAAACTATGTGGTAGACTTTCCATGAAAGCGACAAGACGGGGGAACTAGCTTGCTATGAAGGCGCGAGGTAAGGAGGACAACTTACTTGATCGGTCGACGAAGATGTAAGAAGTCGGCGATGCGTTGTCGACGTAGTTCGTCGAGGGCGGCCAGCACATGTGGACGATCTTGATCTTCTCGGGGTTTTTGTGGTGTGTGGGATGCGGCGGACGGAGCTGTCGACGACTCGCCGACAGGAGGCGATCTAGACGACGACATGTGCGAGGAGGTTGAGATTATATACGAGGTCGTCTCCTAGGTCGTCGTACTTCCCTGTGGCCAATCTCTCGATCTATATTTTCCTCCGTTGAATCGAGGCAGAACGTGCTCCTCAATCGTAGGGATTAGGAACATATGGATTAGCACGATCCCAGAATTGTGTAACAGAACGACAACTACTCCCGTGATCGACGTGCATGGAAAGCGCAGCGTGGTGGGCCCCCATAATATGGATACGACAGTTATTTGCGGTCTGGGCCGGCCCACCTACCTCTACATTATTTTTTCCTCAAAATTAATATCATTGTTTCTCCCCTCAATAAAAATTATTTGTGACACCTATTAGTTATTTGTATACTTGTATATGTTCAACAATATTTATAGTATCTCTATCATTTCTGCAATATTATATATTCAAATGTACTATTCCTCTTTCCCTTTTAATTTGGTTTTCCTTTTATTTTATGTTTTCTCCTTCTTATTCCTAATTGTTTTTTCATGTTTCATAATTCCATATCACTTCTTCTCATATTTTTCAAATTCATATCAAATATGTATGATTAAAAGTTGTCCTATTTATGACTTGTTAATTGGTGGGACCGGGAAGGTAAACCAGTTTCAGACCTGCCCTCCAGCAGACCCGAATGGTCCTGCTTGTACATGGTGGATGTGGAGGCATGCATGAGATGACCCCAACTTTTGGGACCATGTGGGCATGGCCAATGTGGTCCCCCAGGCAATGTGTGCACAAATTCGGACACAAAACGCACGTTGCGTCACGTGGGGGCAGTGTTGTAGGGTTTTGTCGCCGGATAAACACTAGAAAATGCATTGAGTGTCGGAAATGAACGATACTTGTCATGCATGCATGCCATGATCATCCTAGGGTATGTATAAAGTTTGGGATCATTCGTGGGACCGGAAGGTAAACCACTTTCGGACACGCCTCCCAGAGACCAATGGTCCTGCTTGTACATGGTGGATGTGGAGGCATGCATGAGATGACCCCAACTTTTGGGACCATGTGGGCATGGCCAATGTGGTCCCCTGGCAAGGTGCAACAAATTGACACAAAACGCACTTTGCGCCACGTGGGGCAAGTGTTGTAGGGTTTTGTCACGGATGAACCCTAGAAAATGCATTGAGTGTCGGAAATGAACGATACTTGTCATGCATGCATGCCATGATCATCGTAGGGTATGCATAAAGTTTGGGATCATTCGGTGGGACCGGGAAGGTAAACCACTTTCGACACTGCCTCCGGCAGACCAATGGTCCTGCTTGTATATGGTGCATGTGAAGGCATGCATGAGATGACCCAACTTTTGGGACCATGTGGGCATGGCCAATGTGGTCCCCGTGCAAGGTGTGCACAAATTGGACACAAAACGCACGTTATGTCACGTGGGGCGGTGTTGTAGGGTTTTGTCACGGATAAACCCTAGAAAATGCATTGAGTGTCGGAAATGAATGATACTTGTCATGCATGCATGCCATGATCATCCTAGGTTATGCATAAAGTTTGGGATCATTCGGTGGGACCGGGAAGGTAAACCACTTTCAGACCTGCCCTCCGGCAGACCCGAATGGTCCTGCTTGTACATGGTGCATGTGGAGGCATGCATGAGATGACCCCAACTTTTGGGACCATGTGGGCATGGCCAATGTGGTCCCCCAGGCAAGGTGTGCACAAATCGGACACAAAACGACGCTAAATCACGTGGGGCGTGTTGTAGGGTTTTGTCGCGGATAAACCCTAGAAAATGCATTGAGTGTCGGAAATGAACGATACTTGTCATGCATGCATGCCATGATCATCGTAGGGTATGCATAAAGTTTGGGATCATTCGGTGGGACCGGGAAGGTAAACCACTTTCAGACCTACCCTCCGGCAAACCCGAATGGTCCTGCTTGTACATGGTGCATGTGGAGGCATGCATGAGATGACCCCAACTTTTGGGACCATGTGGGCATGGCCAATGTGGTCCCCCAGGCAAGGTGTGCACAAATTCGGACACAAAACGCACGTTGCGTCACATGGGGGCAGTGTTGTAGGGTTTTGTCGCCGGATAAACCCTAGAAAATGCATTGAGTGTCGGAAATGAACGATACTTGTCATGCATGCCATGATCATCCTTGGGTATGCATAAAGTTTGGGATCATTCGGTTGGACCGGGAAGGTAAACCTGCTTCTAGTACATGGTGCATGTGGAGGCATGCATGCGATTGTCCCAACTACATTTGATTTAATAATATTTCAAGTATGAAACAGAAAAGAAAATTTATAATTGAAAAAGACAACCATGAAAAGTGAAATAAAAGACAACATTATATCATGCATTGTTTAAATTTATAACCGTCAGAACAAAGAAAAGAAGATAATATAGAAAACAGAAGAAAATTTTGAATGAATAAGTGCAATAAAAGACACCATATTATCTTAAATTTAAAAAATAATTCAAATATAAAAAAGATAAGATCTATTAGAATGTAGAAGTTAAATAAAAGACAAAATATTATCTTACATTTAGAAAATATTTCAAATATAAAGAAGAGAACAAAAATTAGAATGAAAAAGTGAAATGAAACAGAACATTTTATCTTACAAACTATAAATATTTTAAATATAATAAAGATAAGAAATATTAGAATTGGGCCCAAGGCTGCCCTGGGCCAGATCAGTGCGCCGCGGGTAAGGCTGCCCTGGGCCAGCCAGCCCAAATTGGGCCCAAGGCAAAGCCGCGCAGGGCGCAGCGCAGCGCACAGCCGTGGGGTGGTGGGAGTTTAGTCCCACCTCGCCAAGCGAGAGAGCGCCGCACCGGTTTATATACCCGGCTGCGACTCCCCTCCCAAGCTCCTATCATACGCAGGCAGTACATTACCTAACTCTCGTCACCTCTGCCCCGTGGGGCCTACTAGCGGTAGAGTTATTCTGCACCACGGGCCTGCATCCTGGCCCATGAACGGCTGGGTTCCTAGTCGTATGCAGGCCGTGGTGTATGAATGATCCTGCTCTGGTAGGTGGGCACTTTTTTTTCGCATATTGCGAGGTGTTTTGATCTTCAAATCACATACTAAATTATACACATGCTCACTTGCATTGAATACACATTTTCTCTTTGCATATATGCCAAGTTAATGTTTCTCGATGCAAAACACCTACAAATTACATCGAGTGTCCGAAATGAACGATAGTTTCCATGCATGCTTGCTATGCTCATCGTAGGGTGTGCATAAAGTTTGGTATCCATTGGTGAGACCGAGAAGGAAAACCTGCTTCTAGTACATGCTGCAAGTGGAGGCACACATGCGATTGTCCCAACTAGATTTCATTTAATAATATTTCAAGTATGAAACAGAGAAGAAAATTTATAATTAGTAAAGACAACCATGAAAAGTGAAATAAAAGACAACGTTATATCATACATTATTTAAATTTATAACTGTCAGAACAAAGAAAATAGGAGAATATAGAAAACATAAGAAAAATTTGAATGAATAAGTGCAATAAAAGACAACATATTATCTTAATTTAAAAATAATTCAAATATAAAAAGATAAGATTTATTAGAATGAAGAAGTGAAATAAAAGACAACATATTATCTTATATTTTGAAGATATTTCAAATATAAAGAAGAGAAAAATATTAGAATAAAGAAGTGAAATAAAACACACCATTTTTGTTTATATTTCGTAAATATTATCAATATAAAAAGAGAACGAACAAACGAAATAAAACGCAACAAAATTTGGCTCACTTTTTATTATTTTAGTAAACACTGTTAGGAATAATATAGGAAAAAATGGATTTGATTTTAAATATTATAAATATAAACAAGAAAATAAATTTTGGAGTTAAGAATTATAAAAACAAAGTAGTTTATAAAACACAGATCAGCGCGCCGCGGGTAAGGCTGCCCTGGGCCAGCCCGCCCGAATTGGGCCCAAGGCAGAGCCGCGCAGGGCACATCGCAGTGCACAGCCGTGGGGTGGTGGGAGTTTAGTCCCACCTCGCCAAGCGAGAGAGCGCTGCACCGGTTTATATACCAGGCTGGGACTCCCCTCACAAGCTTCTACCATATGCAGGCAGTACATTGCCTAACTCTCGTCCCCCTCTGCCCCGTGGGGCCTACTAGCAGCACCGATATTCTGCACCACGGGCCTGCATCCTGGCCCATGAACGGCTGGGTTCCTAGTCGTATGCAGGCCGTGGTGTTATGAATTATCCTGCTCTGGTAGGTGGGCACTTTTTTTTGGCATATTGCCATGTGTTTTTAGCATATTTTCCTGTTCTTCAAATCACACACTAAATTATACACATGCTCACTTGCATTCAATACACATTTTTATTGCATATATGCAAAGTTAATGTTTCTACGTTCAAAACACCTAGTATTTTTGGCATATTGCCATGTGTTTTTGGCATATTCTCCTGTTCGTCAAATCACACACTAAATTATACACATGCTCACTTGCATTCAATGCACATTTTTTTTGCATATATGCCAAGTTAATGTTTCTGCCTTCAAAACACCTAATAAATTTTACACATGCTCATTTGCACACATGGCTATTAATGGGATTTCTACAAAAATAAGGCCGTGGTGTACAAATTCTTGGCAGACCCGAATGGTCCGGCTTGTACATGGTGCATGTGGGGGCATGCATAAGATGACCCCAAATTTTGCACACATGACCTCTTTGGCACATGTGGGCCACCATTTACAAGAAAATTTGGGTGATTTGGAGGTGGTGGAAAAAATCACCTCTATTTTGGCACACATGACCTATTGCACAAACAAAGCTAGGTTTTCAAGGTTTTGTATTTTTTTTGATTTTTTTGAATTTATACAGCCCTCTAGACTGGCTGCTCAAAACATCAGTTTATACCTCAAGGGGGCATTGTAAAATATTCCTTTTCCAACTTTTCTTTGATAGACATGTTTGTCACATGTGGGTCACCATTTACAAGAAAATTTGGGTGATTTGGACGTGGTGGAAAAAATTACCTATGTTCAAAAACTGGCTTAAGTTAGACCAAATGGCCCCTCCGGAATGCGGTGATTTTTTCGACCACCTCCAAATCACCTCTATTTTGGCACACATGACCTATTGCACAAACAAAGCTAGGTTTTCAAGGTTTTGTATTTTCTTTGATTTGTTTTTGAATTTATACTGCTCTCTATACTGGCTGCTCAAAACATCGGTCTACACCTCAAGGGGGCATTGTAAAATAATCTTTTTCCAAAAAAAATCCGATAGCCATGTTTGGCACATGTGGGTCACCATTTACAAGAAAATTTGTGTGATTTGGAGGTGGTGGAAAAAATCACCTTTGTTCAAAAACTGGCTTAAGTTAGACCAAATGGCCCCTCCGGAATGCTGTGATTTTTTCGACCACCTCCAAATCACATCTATTTTGGCACACATGACCTATTGCACAGACAAAGCTAGGTTTTCAAGGTTTTGTATTTGTTTGATTTTTTTTGAATTTATACTGCCCTCTAGACTGGCTGCTCAAAACATCGGTCTATACCTCAAGGGGGCATTGTAAAATATTCTTTTTCCAATTTTTTTGATAGCCATGTTTGGCACATGTGGGTCACCATTTACAATAAAATTTGGGTGATTTGGAGGTGGTGGAAAAAATCACCTTTTTTAAAAAACTGGCTTAAGTTAAGACCAAATGGCCCCTCCGGAATGCGGTGATTTTTTCGACCACCTCCAAATCACCACTATTTTGGCACACATGACCTATTGCACAAACAAAGCTAGGTTTTGAAGGTTTTGTATTTTTTTTTATTTTTTTGAATTTATACTGCCCTCTAGACTGGCTGCTCAAAACATCGGTCTACACATCAAGGGGGCATTGTAAAATATTCTTTTTCCAATTTTGTTTGATAGCCATGTTTGGCACATGTGGGTCACCATTTACAAGAAAATTTGGATGATTTGGAGGTGGTGGAAAAAATCACCTTTGTTCAAAAACTGGCTTAAGTGACCAAATGGCCCCTCCGGAATGCGGTGATTTTTTCGACCACCTCCAAATCACCTCTATTTTGGCACACATGACCTATTGCACAAACAAAGCTAAGTTTTCAAGGTTTTGTATTTTTTGATTTGTTTTTGAATTTATACTGCCCTATAGACTGGCTGCTCAAAACATCGGTTTATACCTCAAGGGGGCATTGTAAAATATTCTTTTTCCAATTTTTTTTGATAGACATGTTTGGCACATGTGGGTCACCCTTTACAAGAAAATTTGGGTGATTTGGAGGTGGTGGAAAAAATCACCTTTGTTCAAAAACTGGCTTAAGTTAGACCAAATGGCTCCTCGGGAATGCGGTGATTTTTTCGACTACCTTCAAATCACATCTATTTTGGCACACATGACCTATTGCACAAATAAAGCTAGGTTTTCAAGGTTTTGTATTTTTTGATTTTTTTAATTTATACTGCCCTCTAGACTGGCTGCTCAAAACATCGGTCTATACCTCAAGGGGGCATTGTAAAATATTCTTTTTCCAAATTTTTTTTGATAGACATGTTTGGCACATGTGGGTCACCATTTACAAGAAAATTTGGGTGATTTGGAGGTGGTGGAAAAAATCACCTTTGTTCAAAAACTGGCTTAAGTTAAGACCAAATGGCCCCTCCGGAATGCGGTGATTTTTTCGACCACCCCCAAATCACCTCTATTTTGGCACACATGACCTATTGCACAAACAAAGGTAGGCTTTCAAGGTTTTGTATTATTTTTTGAATTTTTTTGAATTTATACTGCCCCCTAGAGTGGCAGCTCAAAACATCGATCTATACCTCAAGGGGGCATTGTAAAATATATATTTTCTATTTTTCCTTGAAATTTCTAATGCCCTATTATATTTGTTTATAATGCCCTCTTATATTTTTCTTTGAAATTTTTAATGCCCTCTTATATTTTATTTCTATTTTTCATTCTTTTAAATTTATAATGCCCTCTTATTTGTTCATTTTTAATGCCCTCTTATATTTGTTTATTTTTTTAATGCCCTCTTATTTTTTGAATTTTGTTTATTTATAAAGCTAGTTTTCCAAGATGGCTAGGCTAGGTAATATAACTTTATTACAAAATAATGTACATCTTATTTCAAATTCCTTTGTTTTTGCACACACTATTTTTAACTATTATTACATTACTCTTCTAAATTTACATTTTAATTCCTTCACACTTTGATGATGGAATATTTGCTCTGTTATTGCAACATATGTTCAAATGATGGAACGTTTGATCTTTTTGCTTATTCAAATTATGCATTGATGGAATGTGTGAGGATGAACAATTATCAGTAACTTTAATAAACCCCATGTACTATAATTCATGACAGCCAATTTGGAACATTGACAGATTGAATATTTGGTATGATTGGCACATGGGCACAACATTTTGCACTTGCCTACATCATAGACAAGTGTTGCAGCATGTTTGAAGCTACACTGAAGCGCCATTTGTGATCATTGCACCATCGAAACAACAACTAAACATGAAGGAAGTATTCACCACCAATAAAGTTAAGGCCACATAAATATAGATAGCATTCTACGTTACCCCCACAGGTACCAGCCAGTTCACAACAAATCCAGTTCAGACACACAATACATTACATTATATTAGTAGTTCAGACCCAGATGCAGCTTTCCAAAAGTAAAACATCATCAAATCTACTGATGATGAGTAGGGCTTCAACTTCGATGATCAGCATGATGTAGGACTAGATGTTAGGGTTTCTCAGACCTTCAGAGGGCGAGTGCTGGCCCGATCTTGTAGTCATCACCGTGATCGATGTAGCCCGACAATGTTCCATCAGATGCTCCTGTAACCTGACACTGGTTTGGGCTTGCTGCAGTAGGGGCAGCGGTACTTCTCCGTCATCTAGTTGTAGTACTTAGCAGGTCCTTGGGCCCTGATCTTCAACACCTCCTTCTCTCCAAAGGACTCGACGTTCCCCTCGACCACATCATCTCCAGATTCATACTGCACACATTAATGACAGACATTAATACATTATGCATTCAAATACTATAAACATCTAACACTAACTCAATGCAAAAATAACATTTTAACTAGGCCTTACCTCGTACGGCTCATCTTCATCAGTGTCATATGGGTAGTACCCAGATGAGTCATACTTCCTCTTGTTGCCAACAAGATCCTCCTTCTGCTATATTGTCAACCAAGCAAATCATTTACATGGAATTGAATTGCATTTCAAATAATGTCATTACAAACAAAATTGTGACTGTGAACCACATTGGTATGTTGCAAGTGACCAATATTGTCAATGTATTTTCCAATGCAAAATATTTTAATATGAAACCTACAGATAAACAAATAAAGCTACCTAAACAATTTGTTTTTGCATAATGATGGAAAGCTCTAATCTATATTGGACAACATAGCTAATATAAATACATATTCGAAAACTTTCTAATTACAGGAAACCTACACAAAAGAATATTCAGATGTACCTAAGCATTTTTGGGATAATACAGCAAAGCTCCTACACATATTAACATAATGCAGTAGTTAATTAGGTACAACTTCAACTATAAATGCATACATCTTCAACAAACAACTAAAATTTCATTACTTACCTAAACAACAACAAATTATACTATAGATGAATCTTGTATCATCTAAATCAATTCATTGCCACATCATAATTAATGCATTCCAAATCAAATATGTTTCCATCCAATATCATTCAATCACAGATCAAATCAAATAATCATATATGCCAGCAGCATTGAACTACAGATCTAATAATCATATATGGTCTATATGACCTTAAATTCCCCCTTAAATAAGGTATTCAACCTCATACTAATTAAAATCTAACAAGCAAAAATTCCAGGACTAATCTAATAAGCATCTGAAAAAACCCCAAGATGCTTTTATCTCTGAATAAACGGCATTGGAGAGGATGTTCAATGCTGTAAATATCTCTGAAGCAATGGCAAAATTCCACTGCTAACCCAAACTAAATAAGCATAGACTGCCCCTTCCCCTCTCCTTCAGAAGCCACAATCCAACACAAACAAATCCAGCCATTGAGAAGCTCTTTTTGATTAACATGACAACACCCATTACATGAGCACATCCTTCACTATATTTACAACCAAACTAATGCACCATCTAATCACCTCGTAGACAATTTCCAAAAACACAAGGCCATGCACAACCCATCTCATAGCCTCTGCCGACAGCATCAATCAAGCATCAAAGAACTGCAACTATGACAACATGCATCAATCAAGTATCTAAGAATTGCAACTATGACAGGCATAATCCCTAGAACTAAGCATCCATTTAATTAATCATCAAGCCAAAGAACTAAAGCAGGCACCAACCCAAAACAATAGTGAAGTATATATTTGACTAATCCATCGTCTAATCCTCAAGGCAAACACCTAAAGAATTGCAAATATTCCACTACTAATCTAATAAGCATCTGAAAAAACCCCATCCCTCAATTCGGCTACTTCTAACCTAATCTAATAATCATATGAGGTCCACCATTCTTGCACGAATCAAATACACAAAAACCCTAATGCAGAGAAAACCCAACATCCAACAAATCTAACCAAAAAACCTTCTGGCCACAAACCCTACAATCTAAAAACTACGACATTAAAGTGATAAACAGATACCTTCTGCTCCGCCTGCTCCTCGCCACAGCCGGTCTCCACCTTCTCCGCCTTCTCCACCTCGTGCGCCTCGCCAGAGCCCGCCTCCACCTTCTGCGCCTTGCCAGAGCCCGCCTCCACATTCTGCGCCTCGCCGGAGATCACCAGAGTGGGCGCATCAGGCTGGACTATGCCGCTGCAGCCCGCCCCCACCTTCTCCAGATCTGCAGCGGGGAGCGGGGCGCCACTGACGCCGCACGCCCCTCACAAAGGTGCCCGCAGCGACCTACCGTGCCTGCTCCACCAGATCTGCGCCCCAATCGGGGCGCTCGCCTCCTGCGTCCGCCATGGCGATGGAGAGGATGCGGTGAGGGCGACGAGGAGGTTGGAGAGGAGAGGGGAGTGGGGAGAGGGGGACGATGCGGCGGGCGGAAATGGTGGGCGATGCGGCCGGAGGTGGTTGCCGTCCACATTTATATGATGGGATGGTTTGGAATCTACTCGTGACATGTGCTGCCCCACGCGCGGGCGGCTCCACGCGTGCACGAAACGCCGCCATATACAAATACATATACGGCCGGGCATACGATCTAACCGGGCCCGCACGGGCCTTCCAAGGCTCCTCGACGGCTATACGTGGGGGCAACAAAGACGATCGTGCCCCTCGTTATGAACCGTTTTTGGTTCATCCTGGCCGTCGATGTGTTTTTCCACCTCGGTTCAGCCCCAGGGGGGAGCACCGGAGCAGAAACGGATGGGGACGCGAGATCGGTGAATCGTGCTGCTCGTTCCTTCCACATGGCGATGCTCTGGGAATTATTCTAGACGTTCCTGTTCAGGGCGGGGATGATAAGAATAAGTGGTGGTTCATTGCGTCTTCCGATGTGTTGTTGCTCCCATTCCATAATATCACAGACTTATTTCAAAAAAAATCACAGACGTCCGCCTTTCTCTCATGGGATTTAGTCGTCATGGGCACTAATCATCACTAATCATCCTTCAACGAAGAGCAACTTGCCATCTTTTTAATGATTAACTTGCTGGCGTTTCATTGATTTAGCAGAAAAGTAGATGATAAAGTGTGTGATCAAGTAAAATAGCCTCCCAAAGCCCTCGGCTCATGGCTATATCTCATGTCATGTCTCCGAATGGGGTCTCTATGCATTTGGCGCCGGCTAGCCTCCATTGCTCCATATCCCGCGTTCATGCGATGACATACCTGTCGCTCGTCATCTTTTTTCTGAAAGTGCAACTATTACGGTCCAATCATATCTGCCATGATATTAGGACGATCATGGTCTTAGTTCCCTTCCCCGGGCCTGGATTAGTAGTCGCGATGATCTGCAACACGATGTCTGTCACGGGTCTCCGTTGGTTCCAAACCCCTGAATCCAGGGAATCGCGACAATTCCATGTTGTTGTTGTGTTCCGAATTGAGATGGAAACATGACACTCCCAGAAGAGATGAACAGACAACTTGAGGCTTCTCACGCACATCGGGCAAAGGTAGCCGTTTTTTCCAACCTCTTGGCCTTGCCTGGCACCCAAGCCCTTTTTTTCAACTTCTGGAAGATTGATTTGAACTTGCAATGTGGATGATCGGTGAACTGCATGGCATAAGCCGAACACACAGAGTAAACACCCAAGCCATCGAGCTTCTAGGCGATGTCGTTGTCGGTGCCCTAGGAGAGCATGATACAGGTGTCCTAGAAGGCAAAGGTCTCTAAACAAAAAATTGGTTCAGCATGAGAGGCATGTTTTGGAATAGCAGAGGTCTAGGTGACTTGGCTAAACACAAACACATTGCCGATTGTGTAAAGGATCATGCGTTGGACTTCGTGGCTATCACTGAGGCGGGCAAATGTGACTTTCCAACACGTGATCTGGACCACTTCTCATGTGGTTTGGACTACGAATGGCACGTCTTACCGCCGACTGGGAGGTCTGGTGGAATATTGCTAGGTATTAACTCTACGTACTTGCAACTATTGTCCACGTCAAAGGGGGAGTATCATATCAAATTCCACCTTCGAAACAAGTCTGACAATTTCCTTTGGAGCCTGGTAGCTATATATGGCGCCGCTCAAGAGGAGTTTAAGTCTGCATTTCCAAAAGAACTTGTTAATACCTGTCGAGACAATCCCCACCCCATGTTAATCGGGGAGGGGGGGGGGGGGATTTTAATATCCTTCGATATCAACAGGAAAAAAACAATGACCGGTTTGATACAAGGTGGCCTTTCCTCTTTAATGCTGTTATTGACAGTCTGGATCTAAGGGAGATCACGATGTCTGGTCATCAGTATACCTGGGCCAATAACCGATCGGTGCCAACCTTTGAAAAACTTGACAGGGTGCTAGTTAGCACCGACTGGGAATATAAATATCCCCTAGCCTCGGTTCAGGCGTTAGGAATTGAGGCCTTATTGGATCACACTCCATTTCTCACCGATTTTGGACAACTAATCCCAAGCTCTGACCGTCACCAATTTAAATTTGAATTGGGATGGCTCACTAGAGAGGGATTTCATGACCTGGTTAAGAAAGTGTGGGCACGCCAGCCTCGCGGTAACACACCCATTCAACGATGGAATAATCGAATTCGCGCATTGCGTCGATTCCTTCGTGGATGGGCCAAGCATACTGCTGGCATCTACAAAAAAGAAAAACTGCGACTATCTACCTTAATTGATTCCCTTGATAAAATAGCGGAGGTGAGGCCTCTGTCTGCAGTTGAGATTGAACAAAAAACCAATCTAAACGAGCAGATAGCCCGCCTACTACGCGAGGAAGAGATTAAATGGTACCAACGTTGCAAGGCGGATTCGCTTGTGCAAGGTGATGATAATACGAAATACTTTCAAATGCTTGCCAATGGCAGACATAGAAAGAAACGCATATTCGCCCTTGACCAGGAGGAAGGCCGAATTGAGGGGGACGTACCACTTAGAACTTTTATTACTAAGTATTACAAAGAGCTTTTTGGACCTTCAGCTGAATCAAATTTTCAGCTGGATGAATCCATTACTCATGACATTCCTTAAGTTACGGAAGCGGAAAATGAATTCCTAACCTCCCCGTTCTCTGAGGAGGAAATTCGAACCGCGGTGTTTCAAATGGAACACAACAAGGCTCCGGGTCCGGATGACTTTCCCGCAGAGTTCTATCAATGTTTTTGGGACGTCATTAAGGCAGACTTGGTTCAGTTGTTTAACCAACTGCATGCTGAAGACCTTGACATTTCTCGTTTAAACTTTGGGGAAATTATCCTATTGCCTAAGATGAAGGAGGCTAGTCATATTCAACAATATCGTACAATTTGCCTTCTGAATGTAAGTTTTAAAATCTTTACGGAGGTCGCAACTAATCGGTTGAACGGGGTGGCTGACCATGTCGTAAAACCCACTCAAACAACATTTATACAAGGCCGCAACATATTAGATGGAGTGGTCGTCTTGCACGAAATTGTACATGAGCTTCACCGAAAAAAGTTGAATGGTGTCATTCCTAAAATAGATTATGAAAAAGCCTACGATAAGGTTAAGTGGCACTTTCTGTTGCAAACTTTGCGCATGAAGGGGTTTTCACAAAAATGGTGTCGTTGGGTAGAGAGCTTTGTCTCTGGAGGCAGTGTGGCCATAAAAGTTAATGATGACGTTGGCAACTATTTTCAGACAAGGAAGGGGCTTCGCCAAGGGGACCCCACTTCTCCTATTTTATTTAACATTGTGGCCGACATGCTAGCTACCCTTGTTGAGCGGGCTAAGCTGGACGGTCAAATTGGTGGTGTCATTCCACACTTGGTAGAAGATGGCTTATCTATTCTACAATATGCGGATGATACTATCCTATTCATGGATCATGATCTAGATAAGGCAAGAAATCTCAAGTTGCTCTTATGTGCTTTTGAGGAACTTTCTGGTCTCAAAATTAATTTTCATAAGAGCGAACTTTTTTGCTTTGGCGATGTTGCAGAATCAGCACCTGAGTATGCTGAGATTTTTGGATGCCAGCTCAGGCAGTTTCCGATTCGATATCTGGGTATTCCCATACACTATCGGCGCTTAACTATCGCTGAGAAACGCTTAGCTAGTTGGAAGGCCAAGCTCTTGTCTTACGGGGGACGATCGATCTTGATCAATTCAGTTCTAAGCAACATGGTTTTATATATGTTGTCATTCTTCCACCTACCGAAAGGGGTTCTCCAGCGACTAGACTACTTTAGATCCAGATTTTTTTGACAATGCGATAACGAATCCAAGAAATATCGACTGGCTAGGTGGAGCGTATTATGCAGACCTAAAAGTCAAGGGGGCTCGGAATCCAAGACCTTGAGATTAAAAACATTGCTCTTCTCAGCGAGTGGGTTTACAAACTACTCACTGAGAATGGAGTATGGCAGGAAATCATTCGCAACAAGTATGTGGGATCCAATGCCATTTCTCAAGTTCATTAGAAACCTGGGGATTCACATTTCTGGAGTGGTGTGATGAAGGCCAAGGAATTCTTTTTCAATTTGGGACCTTCTCGCTTAGGGACGGTTCTCGTGTTCGATTCGGGAAGATATCCGGCTAGGAATAACCCACTAATGGTGCAATATCCGAGCTTGTATAGGATTGTTAGACATAAATTTGTCACAATCAAACAAGTTTTAGGACAAGAAAATCCTGATATTTCTTTCCGTAGGGACCTTTTGGCCCTCACCGGCAGCATGAAATGAATTACTCACTACTTTGGAGGACATTCAACTGTCAGTGAGCGGACATTTTTCGATGGAACTTGCATCGAATGGCAAATTTTCAGTCAAATCCATGTATGATGCAATGGTTCATTGTGATGTTCCAGTTGATAACAGGAAATTGTGGAAGCTCAAAATCCTCTAAGAGTGAAGATTTTCCTCTGGTTTCTTAACAGAGGAGTCATCCTAACTAGAGACAATCTGCACGCATTTAAACTGGCATGGTTCCAAGACATGTGTCTTTTGCCAACATGACGAGTCTATTAAACACTTATTTTTTGAGTGCAAGTTCGCTCTGGCAGTTTGGGCCATAGTTCAAGTAGCTTCGAATCTATACCCACCACGTAGTGCACGGAACATGTTCGGCAACTGGTTGCGGGGTATTGATAAACAATTTTCTGTACATACTCTTGTGGAAGCGGCGGCCTTATGCTGTGCACTGTGGCTTACCAGGAATGATGTGATTTTTAATAACAAATGTGTCTCATCTCCTATGCAGGTTATTCATGTGTGTACACGATGGCTCCATACTTGGTGTATCCTGCAGAGGCCGGAGGACAGAGACCTTTTTATGATGGCGTCTACACGGCTGGAACGTACGGCCAGGGAGGTTTTCTACCCCCATGGATGGCGGTGTGACCTACGGATAGGATCTGCCACTCCTTAGGCTGGACTTTTTTTTTATTGGCATTGTATCAAATTATTTTTTGCTTTCTTTCGGTGCGATTGTATCACCTCGATATATCTATTCAATAAAATGTCATTTATCAAAAAAAAAAAAAAACAGGTGCCGTTGATGGCTCTCCAGAGCGATATGAATTCCAACATGATAGCGTTGACATTGTTGTGATGATGCAAATCCTGAACCCAGCAATCCTCACGCAGCGCAGCCACCACCGTCCTATTCTTCCTGATTGAGTGGTTGTAAAGGAATAAAGGATTGAGTAGACCCGGCGCAGGGGGTGCCGCCCAACCACAAGCAGTGCCAGAAATTCACCATCGCGCCCATTGCCGATCGTGTAGGCGAAGGGCACACGGTCCTTCTCATTGCACAGAGTGCCGATTCCCACCCAATGCTTGTCAGGTTGCTTTTTTTTAGACGATGTCAGGTTGCTTATAGGCCAACCAAAGCCAGCGAAGCCTCAGCGCGCGGCCTTAGGCCGTGCTTGGAATAGTTGTATTTCAATACGGAGGTGTATAACTTACACCTGTAAGTCACTGTCCGCTGTGCAAATTCCAGCCGGAATTGAAACGACGGGCGCAGGTGTGTATTTTTTACAAGTGTATTCAAAAGAGAAACGGTGATCCAAACAGGGCCTTAGCGTGTAATGCCAGGGATGCCGAGGCTACCTTGATCCACCAGCGACGTGACAGTCTGCCGATTAACCTTACACTTGCTGCCGGAGAGGTCATTGTCTTGAGCCCAATGGAGGAAGCGACGACACACCTTGTAGATGTCCTCAATGAATTTCTTCAAAGCGCCCAAGATAGTGAACGTGAAGGACGACATGACAGAGAGAACACACCGAACTAACACCCGCCGTCTCGACGCCGGCTTGAGGTGGCCCTTCCAGCCGGCGAGCCTCGCTCTAATCTTATTCTAGAATGAACTGATGGTATAAAATTACATCATATATACAAATTTTTAAATGTTAAACATTTTTTTGGAACATGTAATTGTTTTATAAAATTCATGCACATTTTTTAAAAATTGTACGATCCATGTTTTAAAAAACAAATCACATGAACATTTTCTTATACATATTTTAAAAAAACATGTGAACCTTTTTTAATACAGGAACATTTTTATGAGTAACACAAAAAGTTTTATGATGTTTCCAACATTTTAAAAATAAGTAAAGTAATTTTGAAACATGTATATTGAATTGTTTTCGGATATAAACAAAAGTAGACGGCCTACTACAGCGAGCGCTCGCTGGGCGAGACATATCCCCTCAACGCCGGCGACCCGGCGTCTCCTTCTGGCCGGCTTTTTTCGCAGAGCGGCGGCAGGGTGCGCCTCTGCCTCACCGGCGGCGCAAGGGATGGCTCAGCCGTTTGGAGGTCACCTCTTCCTAATTGGACAGGTGCGCTCGCCTTCTGGCCTCCGATTGTTGGCGCTTGTCTGTGCACCTTTAATTCTCCGGTTATTTGCTCGCGGCTCGCCTGAGTGCCCCCCTCGATAGTTGTTTGGCGCCAAGTTTTAGTTTGGGAATAGATCTGCTATTTCTAAAATAAGAAGGCGTGTGTTGTATTAGATCATAGCACAAATCTCCCCAGTTCGTCTGCTTATTTGAGATTGCTAGAAATTTCAGTACTTGGGGTGCTGGTCTGCTGGAGTAACTTCAAATTTACAGTGCCACTATGTGGTCCGTGCTGAAGCACAACCGTTTAATCCGAGGCTCCCCCATCCCTGACCAGATTGCATGGTTCTTAGCCAATATGGCAATATCAGTGTTAGCCAGTTGAGCAAACAGACTAACTGACGGAGAGTTTCAGTTCTGAACTGAAATCGGTGCTCATTGAATCGAAAATCGGATTCATCTTCTTTCTAAAGCAGCCCTTGTACAATATTAATGCAACCACTATTTGCGTTGCTCTCATCATGGCACGCAATGTCCGCTTTACTGTTTACAGTTGTCTTATCAGTAGTACTAGGATTTGGCGGTGTTCGTTGTTCATCATACTAATCTGTTCAGTTCGTGGTTTTCTGAGATTGGTACTCCCTCCGTTCCAAAATAATCTGTTCAGTTAGTACAAAGTTGAGTCATCTATTTTGGAACGGAGGGAGTACTCTGTAGAGTGTAGTTAATGGCCAGTTGCAGAAATGCCAATACTTGAAATGTTGAAAATTTTACTGTGTTATTAGGTTATTCTAATTTGGGGGCCTCCTCCCACCCAGCCATGACTGAGGTTCTTTCTTAGGCAGGATGAGCACTATTAGCCAGTTGAGAAATTAGCAGACTCACACAACGACAATGCACAGGTAACTTGGCATTTCACATTGAAATTACAAAGTAAACTCATCTTCTTTCTCCTTGGTCTTGCAACGCAAATACAACCATTATTTACACTGCTTTTATTATGGCACACAATGTAGACTTGCCAACACAAACCAATTGTTTTATATCAACTAAAATTCATGGGATATCCCTGGATTGCAATCAATACCCCATCACTATGTTGAGCAAATTGACAATAGTACAACATTATCCAAATACATGCATGTTCAGGTGACCGTGACACTGCTGATGCCTTGTCGCCACTCACGGCCCATCAGTTCTTTTGCTCTTGCCACGAGAGCAGGGAGAGGCACGCTGTGCTCCATGAGTCCAGCATCACCCATGAAGAACCTGTACATTTCAGCCCTTGAAGGTGTATGTTCTACCCGTAGCAGTGCTTCCGTCATCCAGTATTTGCTGAAACAGTTGGTGTAGCTAGGATTGCACTCCATCATGTATATGACATGTTCAATTATCACCCTCCTAATTCCAGGACAATGAGCAAAGGGTGTCATATTTGAGTTAAGTGCACAGACAAGTCTATTTATAAATCTTTCTTTAATCTGGCCATGCTCAAGTTCTCGAACAAAGTCTCCAGGAATGGCATTACATATTTGTGAACTAAGGCCAACAAGGACCTCTAGTTCCGCCCCGTCTGCATCCATTATTCCTTCCAAGACCTATAGTGGAAATAGCTAAGTGATGTAAGCCTTGATTATTTTTAACCCAATATGGTACACTTTTGCTGCATTTGCACCCATATATATGGTCAAGTGGTAATCCATGATGATGCCATATCACCATCTATTTCTCTACTTATGTTATGTATATTTGTCAGTTTTTCTTACTTATTACTCTCAACATTGAAATTACTTTGCATGGCATAAACTATATCATGAATGATATGCATGTCCGTGACAGGAAATGTTGTGTTAGAAGAAAAAGGATGCATACAATTTTCTTTAACAGTTTGTGAGATAGGAAATGTTGCAACAACAGGTGTACATAGTTCAACATCTGATTTTACTAGTAGCTTAAGTTTGCAGGGCTCACCTCTCGCAAGATGTAAGAGATCTCCTTGAGTTCTGAGCTGCCGAGCTTAGGTTGAGCATGCATGCACATACTCCGCAACAGGCTTGCTGCTACGTACCTGTACATGTCTCCATGGATCATATATGTGAGCTCCTTGATGAATAGATACCCTGGTTCGGCTAACATAACCAAGCAGTTATCGGCACTCTCAATTGCTAGCACTGCCAGTGCTTGCCCGGCGACCTTTCGTAACTTGTCTGAATATGTACTTGAGGTTGCTTCTCGGTTAAGAAATGCATGCATCAACCTGCTAATGATCACTCGATTCTTCCCAATCTCGTCCCTTGCGTTTGCATCCGTGGAAATGTTTCTAAGGATTTCCGCTGTTAGCTCTGTAAGTTCTTGGCTGCTCCCACTGTCTTCCAAGATCACTGCAAGGTTGCTCAAAAGGAAGGGGTGTTCTGAAATCTCCTGTCGCAAAGTTACCCCAAATTTCCCTTGAGTACTTACAAGTCTTCTCAGCAGTCTCAACGATGAACCTTTCAGCAGTGCCTGGTCTGTCTCACTAATATTCATGTCAGTTATGTTGCTTGTGAAATCTATGATCTTTGAGATGAGGCCAGTTGCTCTGTTGATTTCTATACAGTTCTCAATATCAAAGCTAGCAAGAGTGTCAAGAATTAACATGCCCAGTACAGGGAGCAGATCCTGGTCCGTTGATGGCTCCTCCTCTGGAATATACCAGCATTTGGTAATCTGCTTCCAGCATCTGAGTGTACATGAGTTTTGTCCATTAATGTTAGATGGCTCCTCCCTTGGAATCAAACAATATACTGCCATCTGTTTCAACCATTTAATCATGGGCGGCCTCTGTTCGTCCATGGCAACTTGCTGAATCACGGTATCTTGTTTTGCCTCTAGGCTACAAATGTCCAGGAGAGGATCCTTTATTTTCTGCTGGTGAACAGTATCAAGAAGTGAGGCTATGAGCTGCATTGCCCCAGGGACAGATACAACTCGGAGGCTACCAGCAAGCTCAGCTACAACCTTCGCGGCAAATGATCTAATATCTGTATCCCCTTCACTTGTCCAGCCCAACATGTTGAACAAGAGACTTAGTGTCTTCGTGGAAGTCGCTATTTTTGAGATGGCTTTAGCCTTGATCGGCTCATTTTTTAGGAAAATGTGCAACATGTGAAGTCCATAGAGCTGCATCTTGGGTGAGTCCGACTTTAAAGAATCCATTGCAAATGCGATGAGGCTGATCTTGTTTCGGGCAAACACAGCGCCTTCCATGCATTTCTCAAAGGCATATGCATAGTATAAATTGACATATTCCAGTGCCCGGGGACCTCTGAATCTAGCACGACGGGCGAGGCATCTCAGGAGGATCCATGAAAAGAGATCAAGGATGCAGGCAACAATGTAGAGTATTCCCTGGCCAAGCACCATCCCGTAGAAGATATTGAGAGATGGCACAAGGTTTGTCTTGTCCCCAAGGATTGTCTGATCAACATGTTCATCATGACCATAGTAGTCTTGTCGTGTGAGGCGTATTAGTGCCAGCACGATGCGCAATACTGCTGCTGGAAACTGGAGATTGCCGAATAACATTTTCACCAGACCAAGTAATATCAGTGACATGAAAATCACAATCCGGATGGCACCTTCAAAAGTGAACACAAACATTGCTACCGCAGCTAGCATGCACAAATTTAGAATAACCCGACGCCAGATTATTGTTTTGCTGACGAAAGTCTTGTCTACCAGTTTCATGATACCTGGGAACCGCAGCCTGCTGATTGTTACTAGGAGCACGGACACAAATAGTATCAGGTATATTGTCAGCTTGGCGATTGAGTTTTTGAAGCTGAGTTTGTGAATGTTCTGTTCATCGAAGCTATATAGTACAGTGGGACTAAGCAATATGATTGCAACAATTGGACTCCATAATGACATCGCACGGCGTAGAGGATTGCATACGACTATTCTTGCAGCTCCTGGACATAGAGAAGGGCTAATTGCAAGCATTGCCATGGGCAAAGGTGGTAGTTGTATTGTCGCATACTCATTCCAGATTAGCATGCACACGAAGACATCGGAAAAACATAACACCAAGATCAGTGCTTTCCAGCTAAGAGACTTGAAAGCACCTCTGGTACGGAAGAATAGTCGATAATCCATGTTGTTGTTGCGGCCGCTGAACATCCTGCACATAAATATATAGTATAATTAAACAAAAAGGCTACATAGAATCCACAATGCAAACATGACAATACAATAACAATTCAGAAATCACCCTGACAAGATTTGAACACAGCTCTAGACTTTGAGTGCAAAACATGTAAACTGGGGATAAGTTGTTTCCATATATATTTTGTTGGGTCTGTTTAGGACACATCTATAGATGTGACATCACATCTAGATGTGACATAACTATGTCACATCTAAGCTGATGTCCACTCTGTTTGTTGTCTTTTTTTTGTTTCTTGTTGCTGCATTATATATATTTGTGGAAGCTTAGATGTGACATCCTTAAAAAACATCTAGATGTGAATTAGACAAACTGTATTTTGTTTGAGTCAGTATTGATGCGTTGACATGGCTCTGACAGGGGTAAATTTACTTATTCTGAAGGCTTGCAGCCACGTTTTGGGCCCTTCGGACTGCAATTAATGTAGAAGGCATGCGCCAACAGAAAATTCTTGTTCCCTGTTTGGACTTCGGGTAATTTATCTCCAAGGTTTTGAGCACTCGATGTCGGGTTCGCAGTGGATTTTTTTTTGTGTGTGTGGATGGCTTTGATAGGATATAAACAATACGCCCAAGTATTGGCTTCAAAATTTGCATTCTGTGGACGAATGTCGGGAGTGGAGAGTTCTGGAAGTGTCTTTATTGGCAATTGCTGAGCCCGAGGCAGTCATCCTGTTCACCTTGCATTCATGGAACGTCTGAAGGAGAGGAAGATACACATCTTCAGCAACATAAGAATAACCTACCAGAGGTGGAGATGATCTCTTTTGAGGGTACTAGCCTCCATAATATCTGCAGGGCGATATTTGGGAAGGGCGGCTTTAGCGCATGGGGCAAAATGATCTGTGCTGCAGCCACTAGCCAGGCAATGCAAAACCTATAGAATATCTGCATTTTGGGCAATACGTATAGTGGAACTACTGTATTGAACATCCGGAACTGAGGTCATCAGTCTTAAAAGGTGAATAAATGGAACATTCAGACATCATGCTTCTAGCCAGAAGCGAAGAGGATTTCTCCCAAGAAATTCATATTTCAGACATGGTGCTTTTAGGGATGAGAAATGGTCACACTGGAAGGCCAGAGGGGGTTGATAAAGAAGATTGTTGGGTTATGTGTCAGTGTGTGTGGCCCATGTATCATAGTATATATGTGTGTAGCATCATGCAAGAAGAGAGAATTCTACATTTTTCCCAAATTAACCACATGATATCGGAGCAATAAGTTGGTGCTGGTGGTGGCCTATGGTGAATCACAGCCCGCAGTGGAGCTCCAGGCAAAGGGAAGTGAACAAGGGGGTGTGCGCGTGGTGAAAGGACGACGAGCTGCACGACCGGAACCGTCGCGCTGAGTCCAACACGAGCGCTGCTTCTGATGGTCTGGAGGGAAGTGAAGGGGTATCGCTGCGAAAAGTGCAAGCAGCAACTGAGCTCCATAGAGCTCTTTATTTTTCTTTCAACGAAGTACTTTTCCACATCTCAAAAAATCTGAAAAAAAGTATACACATAGACATATGTTTGTACTATTACATGTATGAAATTTCATAAACATATGTGTTAATATGTGATGTACTTCCTCCGTTCCTAAATATAAGTCTTTTTAGAGATAACTATATGGATTACATAGGGAGCAAAATGAGTGAATTTACACTCTAAAATATGTCTATATACATCTGTATGTTGTTTTTAGTGGAATCTCTAAAAAAACTTATATTTAGGAACAGGGGGAGTACATAAAAAAGACAAATACATGGTGTAAAATAGGCCTTTTTTTGGGATTTAAATCTGCCTTTTTTGTGTAGCATGCAAATAATCAAATTAGTTGATGAAACTTTATACTACCTGGAGAACATGCATATGTATTTATAGAAAAAAATGACATTTTTTGAAACTTTTAAATATATTTTGAATTTTGTTTTTTGAAAAAACGGACTCCCTGAAGCCCGTCCTTTGCAAGCTGCTCTCGGGATCGCTGCTGCTATTGTCCTGCAGCAGAGAGAAAGAGCAGAGAAGAGGAGTCCAACAGCAGCAGGAGGAAACATTTGCTAGATAGTACTCCCTCTGTTCGGAATTATTTGTCAAAAAAGGAAAAGGAGTGAGTATATTTTAGGTGAACCGTGTGACTGTGAGAAAGGAAAAGGAAGTATTAGACTGAGTCTGCTTGCTGTGTACGAGAAGAAGTCCCTGGAGCGGTGTGTGCGCGAGCAGGGAGGGGGTGAGTATCAACTGGGTTTGTTGCAGCTTCAACGGTAGTGAAACAAGCTCCAAGCAGATTGAGAACAGAGGAGAGAGTAGTTGCTGGTGCTGTTGTGCTCCCTGTAGTTTGCTGTGAGGAGCAAAGAGAAATCGAAGTGAACTGTTGTGTTAGAGCAGAGCCCTCAAACCTCCAAAGTTATTTCCAAAGCCTTATAAATAACTGCTTTTTTACAGTTTGCGAGTAAAAAAACGCGTAGACTAGAACCCCTTAACCCTTAAACCCTCAAATTTTTTTAAGAGTCCAACCCTCAAACCCTCTCCCAACCCTGAAAAGTAAGGGTTGGGGAGCAAAACCTACCCCAACCCTCATTTGGTGGTTATCCTCGCTGGTGAGAAAATCCTCCCAACTCCCGCGCCCGCGCCCGCGTCCTTGCTGCTAATCGCCCCGCCGTCGCCCGGCCGCCCGTCGACCTCCCAGCCCCCCCACCCCCCCCCCACCGCCTCTCCTCCACCTCCTCCCGGCCAGGCCTCTCCCGCCCGGCCGCCGCCATCCGTCCCCGCCCGCGCCGCCGCCCGCCCGCTTCTACTCCAGCCGCCCGCCACCTCGGCTCCCGCCCGGCCTCTCCTCCTCCCGCCTCTCGCCTCCGCCCTCCGCCTCGACCCGCCGCCACCCGTCGCCCGTGCCGCTCCGCCCCTCCGCCTCCGCCCGCGCCTCGCCTCCGCCTCCCACCCCGGCCATTGCCCTCCGCCCGCGCCCGCCCGCCCTCCGCCCCGCGCCGCCCTCCGCCCATCGTGCACGAGGTGCTCGGCGGTATGCCCGCAATGACAACGTCGTTCATGGAAATATTCCGTTATAAGGGTTGGGTTTGAGGGTTCTAATCTTTGCCCTGTTTTTCAACCCGTAAAAGTGCACTTTTGGACCCTTAAAACGCTAGTGAGGGTTTAAGAGTTTGAGGGTTCTACTAGACATGCTCTTAGGCTGCTCATTGAGATGTGAGGTACAGGGCATGGTGTGCAGGTGGTGTTATACGCATGGAGGAGAACAGACTAAGAAGCTACTCCATCCTTCCCAAACTATAAGGTACGCTTGACTTTGCATGGTCTTTAATGCACAACATTGTCCACTAATATATACAAAATTATATGGATCTAGCGTGTATAAATGGTATCATCATATTTGTCCAGTGAAATAGTTTTATTTCATACATCTTTATACTAATTCTTTAGAAATGTTATAAATGATATTTATTGTCAAAGTTGTGCATCGAAGACCAGAAAAAGTCCATAACTCCTAATATTTTGGGAAGGATGGAGTACACGAGAAATTGGTTCAATTGCTCGAAGAGAAGAATAGGACCAACTGCAAAATGATCTAATTAGGTACTCCCGATCTCAGCCAAGGAGTTGAAAATTAGTCGTGTGTGTGTTTGATGTGGGGGGGGGGTTGTTAACTCATAGCAGGCTTCAACATCAAATGAAGTTCCACGTTCCAATTGTATACTATTCGTCAGCCTTAACACATGTCATCAGCCGGCGGAGTTTGCATCATATTCTCTACATCCACCCATGCATAAAGGAAATATCCAAAATGTTACCAACCTGTCAAAGGGCTCGGTACTGTAAAATGCACCCTGTCATTATATTCCATCATTGTCATTGTTGACCAATACAGTTGTCTAATCTTCGAAAGGAAGACTCGAAGGAGGGTTGGGGTCGGCGTCAGACATAAGGGACTATAGTACCTAGATAGACAGGAGATTGATGAAGCAACGTTCACTCCTAACAGTTGTTGCAAGTGACGATGAGGTGAGGTTGATTGTCGAGTCATTGCTAACCGATACAGTTGTCTAATTGAGGAGAGGAAGACTTGAAGGAGGCTTGGAGTCGGTGTCACACATACGGGACTATGTTACAAGATAGACAAGGGACTAATGAAGCATCCTTCACTCCTCTAACAGTTTTTGCAAGTGACGATGAGGTGAGGTTGATTGTTGAGTCATTGCTAACCGATACAGTTGTCTAATTGAGGAGAGGAAGACTCGAAGGAGGCTTTGGGTCGGTGTCAGACATAAGGGACTATGGTACCAGGTCGATAGGAGAATGATTAAGCATTGTTCAATCCTCTAAGTGATGATGAGGCGGGTGATATTTCAACATTGTGGATTGGGTCATGTGTCCTTTGATACAATGAGTAAGATATGAAAGGTGGGTAAAGGAAAGCTTGTGTGTGATGCATGTGAGTACGGAAAACACACAAGGATATACGAGTCATGGACTTCGGAGCACTTCACCTTTGTGTCGATTGACTCTGATGTTTAAACTTCTCTTGTGGTTTCTATTAGTAGAACGAAATATTTTTTTGACATTTTACTCACTGTTGCTCTTGTATGACTTGGATATATCTCATGAAACAAAAAAGGGTGAGGTGCTTAAATGTTTCAAGGACTCCTATACGTATATCCAAATTTATTTCAGTATTAATATTCAAATTATTAGGACAGGTAATGCGCAAGTATGTGAATAATGAATTTGGCAATTTTCTTTCCAAAAAGGGAATACTTGATCAAACTTCGTGGCAGACATATATCCATAAAACAAGTAGTTGAAAGTAAAAAAATCGACATACGCTAGAGGTAGCTCGATCACTTATGTTTATTATGAATGTGCCTAAATTCTTGAGGAGTGAAGCAATTAATTATGACAACTACTTATCTCATCAATTGAATGACATCAAGAGTACTTGTAATGAACACTCCTTTTGAAATGATCTTTGTCAAGGATGAGTTTAGTATTTCGCAAAAAGTGTTTGGATGCACTTGCTTTGTTAGAGACGGCATACCTTGCGTGGAAAAGTTTAACCCCCCCCCCCCATGTTGTTAAATACATATTTGTTAGAAGGGATAGAGAGAGATTGGTGGAATCGATGTTTATTGCTTGAGCCTCGTGGGCATATATATAGAAGTACATGATCTTCTTGAAGTACAAGACAAGTCAGAATACTTTCTAGTCTATCCTATGTTTCCAATCTAATTACGATACTCAACATCCCCCCGCAGTCACAAGGGTAGCGACACAGACAGTGAGACTGGAGAAGAATCCAGAGATAAGCCGACGGACATTCCCCCCTCCCCCCAGTCGTACCGGTCGATGTATCGCGAAAGTCGTGGCTGGAGTGGAAACCGATGAGGTTGTTCAAGCAAGGTGGTAGCCCTTTGTGCTAGTGTCGAGGTAGCCAAGAGCGTAGGATGGTGTAACCGTGATCGAGGTAGCCGTGCGAAGAATGCCGTGGTCGATGTCGAGTTGGGTGGCCGGTGTTGAGGAAGTCGTCGTGGAACCACAGGCACAAGGAGGCGTCGAGTTAGTCATGGGTGCAGTGGTGTCGAAGTAGTGTTGCGTCGGGAAGAAGACGTTGTTGACGAGGTGTCGCGCCGGGTTTGCCAAGCCCAGGGATACAACATGGACGAAGGCACAGATCGATGCTACCAGCACCGAGCATGTGAAGACGGACGAAGTCGATGTTGACGATGGGCCGCTCCAGGCTTGCCAGACAAGTGAACATATCAGGAAGGAAGGCACGCGTCTGTGTTGCTAGCACCGGGCATGCGTAGACGGGGACCTACATGAGCTGTACGCCATGTCGGAAGAGTCGAAGGGGCCAACAGAGGAGGACTCGACGGCGGTTGCGGCGCCAATCAAACATGTGGGCGGTGATTATATACCTTAGGTACCTTCCGTGGAACCTCACATTGCCTTCTCCTTTCCCCCTTCGCTTGCATCCCCAACTTGCTCATTTCGATCCCTATCCTATCTGGATCTAAGGCTTCAACAAACCTTTCCACCATCCACGAGTCCACTAAGGGCGTGTTTGGTTGCCGTAGTGAATTGTACCTGTGTTGCATACACATCTCAACCCAGCCTAGCTCTGAAAAAACAGCCTCATATGCAACATCTGCAAGTTGTTTGGTTGCCTACATATGGACTTCCTGCATTGATCAACTTTGGCATGTTGTTTGGTTGCCTGCATTGTCTCGGTGCATACAACTACACGCTGTTTGGATGCCTGCATGGGGTATGATTAACAGCTAGCACTTGCACTTAGCACACAGGGTTAAGAGTTAGCAGAGGAAGGGGGAGAAAAAATGCAGTGTGCGCCGGACCATGGCGACTGCGGTGGATAGTGGCTGTGGCGCCGTGTCCGACATGACGAGCATGGAGTCGTGGGCGAGCGACCCCGTCGGCGGCACGGCGAGCGACACCGTTGGCGAACTAGTTGCGGTGCTCGCGCAAAGACAGTGGACACGGGAGGAGAATGCAGTGCTCGCGCCATGATATCGTCCGTGCGGTAGGACGAGAGAGGAGGCCGAGATGATCGACGCCAGAAACGACTCCAGTGCAGTGGGACGAGAGAGAGGGGGCCGAGAGGAGGCCAAGATGATCGACCCCGTCGGCGGCGCGGCGAACTGCAGTGTGCGCGCCATTGCAGCGACAGTGCAGTAGGAGGACGACAGAGAGTGGGCCGAGATGAGCGACGCCGGAAACGACTCTAGTGTAGTAGGACGCGTGCAAGGAGATCAAGGGGAAGGGCATCGACGTCGAGAGGGACGAATAGGAGGGCTTTGAGCAAAGGATAGAGGAGCTCGACATGGCGGCGTCAGTGCAGTACACTACTGTTCAAAGAGAGATGAAGCTACGATCGTCGAAACCAAAAACTTACAACACGAATGTTGTGAGGAACTGCGAGATTAGGCTGCTGGTCAAAGGAAATTTCAAATGATCGACCATGCACGACGAATCTGACAAAATTCTTTCAGAATAGCTCCAAACGGGAACACGAGATTAGGAACTTACGGCCGACGAAACTACGAACCGATCACCTGAATGGAACCGTAGCATCGAGGTGCATCTTTTTCGTGTAGAGCTTACCTCGAATCAAAGCACCGTTGTGTAGATCAGAGAGAGGAGATTAGATAGAAGCTTACTGGAGGTTCAAGAAGACCTCGCGTAATCACCTCGCATCTCTCTCGTATCCACTCATGCAAGGGCCTGCTCGCTAGTGCTCGCCTCGGACTGGCTTGCGAGAAACTGCCGATTCTAGCGTTTCCAGCGAGCCAGGCTCTGGGCTGCTTTAAGAAGCGTGCGATGCAGACCCAACAGTGAAAACGAGCAACCAAACAGGCTTCTTCCTTCCCGTGCGGGCCTGGTTGGGCCCAATGCGGGCAACCAAACACGCCCTAAGGGTGTGTTTGGTTGCGGAACGAAGTGGAATGGGTCGGTTCCATTCTTATGTTTGGGTGAGGCAATAGGTGGAACGGAATGGTGACATTCGAGTGTTTGGTTGGTGAGGCACAATAAAACGAATTTGGTCATTTTGATAACATTTATACACAAGTATGGCAGATACTGAGATACATGATATCAAACATATCTTACGACTATTTCTCTTGTACCAATACATTTCTACAAACAAAAAGAAGCAATTTACACAAAAGAACCAAGAATATATGAAATCTACGATCTGCTACCGCTCATGTGCCTCCAGCAAGAAAAAGAAGATGCATATCATCGCTAACTCAAGAAGAAGCAATCTACAAAGAAGATTCTATGGCAGCCCCCAGCAGACCAGGCCGCCGGTGCCACCACCCCCTCCCCCTACGCAGATCAGGCCGACGTGCACCAGCAGATCAGGTCGCCGGTGTTGCACCCCAGCAGATCAGGTCGCCGCCGCCGCCAGAACGGTTCCTAGGAACGTCGCCACCACCGCAGAGCAGGCCATCGCCCTCCAGTGGCTCGGCCGCCGCACCCGCTCCTCTTCAGATCGAGACATGGAGGGACGAGGGAGGGAGAGGAGAGGAAAGATGAAGAGGCGATAAGATTTGTCGGGAGTGACGAGCTAGAGTGATACCCAGGACCGGTTCCGCGTGATTCCTCCGGTTTGGAGGTATCGGCGCGTTCCGGATATGGGCCGAGTATTCTCTCGCCGGGAACGAGCTGGTTCCTGATCCGCTTACGTACCAAACGGAGGAACGAGCACTCGAAATAGGTCCGACCCATGACATCCTAGTTGATGACTGAAACCAAACACATCCTAAAAATCTCACTCAGAACGCCATACATGTGGGGACCATGGCGTCCTCGTGAAAGTCTAGTGGCAGAGCCGGACGTTATCCCAATCATGGATGAAGCCTCCACCACTCATTTATTATCCCGGAGATCCTCATGAGTGCCGTCCTTGGGGCCAATTATTGTGGTTTATGAGTACTGGAGGCCTTCTGGTGGCATGATCTACTTCAACTCCTATCAAGCAAAATCTCCAATTGTGTGCGCAATCTGGAGGCCCGTTTAATATAAAGAGCTACAAACAACTTGTAGGCTGACTCATCTATTTGTGTCAAGTGAGAATTAGCGTATTCTATGTAGTGAGTGTGGTAAGAGCATCTCCACTCGCCCCCAACAGGCCCCCCATGCCCCTTTGTTTATCGTCGGCTCAAAAAAACGGCCCAGTCGCATCCCCAGAAGCCCAGATTTCGCCAGTTAGGCTGAAATTGACGCCGACGGACCCATGCTGAACCCAGCGCGCTGGGGGCCGACTGTGGGCATCAGGGGAAAGGAAAAATGCACCAAAACTTCATGCGCCAGATTCTCACCCCGTGGGCCCGCCGAGTCCGCGACTGCATTGTCGTCCTCGTCTCATCGCCTCGGCTCCCGCGCGAATCAATGCCAAGGCTGCCGCTGGTCAGCCTTCCATTGATCACGGGCGGCGCAGTGAAGGCGAGCCACCGCGCGTCCCACCCCTTCCCGCCACGCGTCCACACTGTTGCCGCCCCCTTGCCACTATAAAAACCGCCCTTCGTCACCGCTGGTCGCACACCCGTCTCCACAACTATCTCTCTCTCGCCGCTGTCCACCTTCTTTCCCTCGGCGCCCTTCTTCGCCTCCTCTCCTCCTTCACAAGATGGCCGAGAGGTTCCCCAACGACAGAGCTGCGGCAAACGGCTTCGGCCACCGCCATCTGCACGAGTGGGAGGCGCGCCTCCACACAAGGCTGACTACCCAACGCCGCCCGACATGTGCGTGCCGGGCGCGTGGAGGCTCAGCGCCGGAGGCATCCCCGTGCCCCTGCCGCCCTCAGGCTCTGAACGCCGCGGCAAGATCGCGCGGATCTGGTCGGCGCTACCGGAGGAAGCGCGGCAGCAGCCGAAGTACGCCCCTGACAACCACACTCTATGGACGTCGTACTTCCAGCGCCACCACGCCGACCAGCTCGCGTCCACAAACGGCGCTCAGGCACCAAGGGGGCGCCACAACTCCGATGGCCGCCGTCAGTGGTGGAGCATCCCCGGGCGCACGCTCCACGCCGTCGCCGAGCACATCGAGGGCGGCTACTCACCGCCGTTGGAGTACCCGTTGTCGTGGTACTAAGTCTGACAGTAAGAGTAGGGGGTACGTATGAAGAGGCAAGGTTCTAGCTACGGCGAGATTGTACACACGGGTTTACGAGTTCAGACCCCTCTCGGAAGAGGTAAAAGCCCTACGTCTCGGTGCCCTGAGGCTGTCGACTAGAATATGGTGTGTGTGTTACAGGGGGTGCGAACCCTTGTGCCAGTGGAGGGGGGTGGCTTATATAGAGTGCGCCAGGACCCCAGCCAGCCCACGTTACTAGGGGTTCAATGTACATTAAGGTGAGACGTTACTGGTAACGCCTATAATAAAGACATATACATGATCATTAAGACTGCGGAGTGAACACCTGACCGTTGCCATCCTGAGTGACTTTAGATCTTCTGTACTCCGAGTGGTTTCTGGTATGGTCGAATGATTATATCCTGATCGAATGAAATTGGGTTATCCGAGTGGAATTGTTGGTCGAGTGGGTTGCACTCTGAGGTGATTTCAGTCGGTAGATGTCGCTACGCTTTGAATGCATTTGACTCTAGGGCAGTGTCCTTGGGAAGGGTGTCTAGGTCAGGCCTATTACCCTACCCTAGGTACATGTCATCGTCATTAGCCCCCGAATGGATCGAGGCCCGAGTGAAGAGGTTGAAGACGATTCTGACCCAGTTTTTATGCCGGTTTTTATGCTTCAGAGGCATTTTACCTTGGCCAGTGAACTATGCTGAAGCTTCAACTTCATTGTCAGTCGCCTTGATCCATTCAGAGTTTGTCGAGTGAACTTGTACTGATATGCTTCGAGTGTTGGAATGGTATTAAATCTTTGGCGCGATTGGTTGCACTGCTGATCCCGGATCTCACGGGATTCGAAATTTGAGGAAGCGCGCGGGACGGAGGGCACCGCAGTAAACGGGACAGATTAGGCAGGGACGCCTCGATCCTCGTGCCACCTTTTTTGCCACGTACCGAGCGGGCGACTATTGCGGGATTTGACAAGATCGCTTGGGCCCACGAGTCAGCCACTCGGAAGCAGGCCTATATAAGGCGTCGGGGCCGATGTATTCTGCACAATGCGCCCCATTCCCCTTCTTCCTCCTCTGCTTCCCCACCGCGTTCGCCTCCACCCTTGACGCCGCCGCCCCGTCCGTGCGCTGTCTGCTGTGATGGGAAAGGACAAGACGGCGACCCTGGAGCGCGTGAAGAAGGCGACGGCTGCAGCGAAGGGCAAGAAGACGAGTCGGGGATCGTCATCGAGTCCGCCTGCCGCCTGCCAGATCTGAGGCGATCGATCCGGTCCACGATCCTGAAGGAGGATCTGGTCGAAGGAGGCTTGATCGCCCATGGATCTTGGAGGCTGCCGGGAAACGAGACCGAGCCGCAGCCGCAGGAGGGTGAGTGCGTCTTGCTCACGACTCATGTTGACCGCGGTTTCTCTTTGCCCCTCATCCGTGTTTCCGTGGTTTCTTGAACTTTTTCGGAGCCCAACTTCACCACCTTTCTCCCAAAACAATCACGTATCTCGCTGCATTTGTCTCCATGTGTGAGAATTTCCTGGGCTGTCGACTGCATTGGGGTCTCGTCAAACATATCTTTACTTGCCGTTCTCAGTCTGTGAAGAAGGCAAATCCGAGTGGCGAAAGGACTTACGTAATCCAAATGTGTGGAGGTCTAGGGATCCACATGAGGGGTAGGAGTACTTTTCCACCTATGACTCTTCCCGATTCAGCTAGAGGGTGGCAGTCGACCTGGTTTTATTGTAAGGACCAACCGACTCCTGGTCAGTCGACTGGCCTTCCTCCCTTCTCCATGGAGCGGGTCCAGCAGCCCTCTTCCTTGAAAGTGACTCCAGCAGAGAAAACAGAGGTGAACATGTTAGTTGAACGAGTAGTCCAATTAGTCTGTGATGGCGTGACCAGCATGGATTTGCTAGAGGTGTTCCTCAGTCGATGCATCCAGCCACTTCAGGTCCGCGATCATCCTATGTGAATGTACTCGGGCAACGATGACACCGCTCGGATCCACCCGGAGGAAGTCACCGAGGAGACGGTGGTGCAGTGGTTGCAGGGCATCACTGGAAACAAAGACAACCCAGAAGTTCCATGAGAGTTCCACCACTCGACTCCACCAATGAACCAGACAAGGTTTGACCTTTTATTACCGAGTGTCTTTTTGCTCTGATGTGTAACTGTCTTTGAACCTGACTGATACTTGTTCAATTCTTTGCCTCGTAGATCTATACTGAGATGTACTCGATGCCCAATGGAGAGCAAGACCATGAAGGAGAGGCGAGCGGAGGCGACATCGCCGACTGGCAATCCAATGACGAAGACGAGGAAGAAAGTGAAGACTCAAGCAGCGACGGAGAGGTCGACTCCCCACCTCGCTCTGAAAGACGCTCCAAGCAGGCCCATGACCTAGCAAGTGTCCGTGGGAAAGTGGTTGTGCCGAGTACGCAGACTTCGAAGCGCATTCGGACATCCTCCCCCGTTCTGACTGAAAAGGCCCCGAAGCAGCTCAAGGTTGCGCCTTCAAAGCCTCTGAAGGCCCTGCCCAAGATCAAGGTTGACGTTCCCGTTGCCTCCGTGTAAGTGCTTTGCTTTCACTCTTTGCTCAGGGACTCCTATATTTGTTGCTGATTCATTCTCCTGCCTAACCGAGTGAGTTCTGAAACTTGCAGTGCTGTTACTTCTGGGACTTCCATGGACATTTACAAGGATGAAGATGACGAAGAGACTGAAGATGCAGCCACCTCTAAGGCTGGTATGACTCTGCAAACTTGTCTTCATCTTGTCAATTGATCTGTTGGTCGGCTGAATTCTTTGGCCGAGTCTTTTACAGCGCCGCGAGATGTTATTGAACTTCCATACGACGATCACGATATGCCCCAGAAGCCTATGAGAAGGAAGAGCAGGACTTCAGGCAGGAGGGTGCCAGCCAGCAAGGTACCTCAAACATCGTCAGTGCTAGAACCAGTGATCCAGCAGCCTGGAGACCTCAATCGGGCTTCTGTTACATTTGTCGATCCTGTGTCGACTACTCGTGCTTCGGCGTCGACCGCTCAAGTCCCTGCTTCATCCATGCAACCTCATGCCTCAGATCCTCTGACATCTTCGACTATTCACCAGCTTCACTCTTCGCTGCCCTTAACATCCTAGAGGACCAGGTAAGCGCTGCTAAGGAAGCTATATGCCAGGCATGCCTTATGATGGAGCAGATGAAGGTGGTGTGTGAGGCCTGCCAGGCTGCTTATGATGCCAGCTCAGCCCTCCAGGCCAACGTCCAGGTTAGTTGATTTCCGATTGATCTTCGGCTTGACCCTTGCTCTGCTAGGATATGGTACTTGAAAACTGCTGCTTTATTATTCGTAAGATGTCCGCGGATGAGTGTTTTGAAACCTTTAATGTGCATCTACCATGAGTCTGCACCTTGCATCTGTACACCCATTGGGTGTTTAAACTTTTGATGTATAATTCTTTCACTTGAGTCGACTAGGTCGTGTCAAGTGTATCCTTGAATCAGTGGGGGCACGCAGAGTGCACCCACTGGGTGTAGTCCCCGAGACCGCTGTCGAGTGTTTGATTTGGCGGGGGGTCTTTATCAAAATGTCCCTTTACAGTTCTTCCACTCGATCTAGACTGGTCGTGCCGAGTGGGATCCGGACCAGTGGGGGCACGCCAAGTGCACCGACTGGGTGTAGTCCCCGAGACCGCGGTCGACTGCGGGCAGTCGGCGGTGGTCTGAGAACAAGTATTGCCACTTTTTTTGAACCTTGTCGAGTGGAAAGCCGAACTAGTGGGGGCACGCCAAGCGCACCCACTGGGTGTAGACCCCGAGACTACTGTTGAATGCTTGATTCGGCAGTAGTCTTAGAACTCCTTTTGCTGTAATGACCTGAACTTGTATCTTTTTCGCTCGGAAGCAATTGATCTTTGTCCCAGTCAATTGACGTGTCTTATTCATTGACTGCAGAAATCCTGTGACTTCGGGGTCCACTTCGCTGACTTGTAGAAAAAGCAGATCCAACTCAATCTCGACCTGGAGCTAGCCAAGGAAAACTTGCAGAAGGCTAAGGATGAAGCAACTGCCATGGGAGGTAATAGCTTGTCGACTGTTTACTTTGTCATCTTTTCCTTTCATTTTTTGAACCGAGTGACACTACTCGGACAGATGTGCGTAGTGAAAACAGACAACTCCAAGCTCGTCTGAAGAATGTTATTTCTTTAGACAAAATGAAGCAGGCTCTAGAGCAGAAGGACCTTGACCTCGCTGCTGTGCAGAAGACAGCGCGGGAGAAAACCGAACTTGCTGACAAGAAACTGGCTTCAGACGGCAAGTTGGAAGAAGAAAACACCAAACTGAAGACTGCCATCAGCGAAGCAAACAAGGAAGTTGTGCAGCTAAAGAAGGACAAGGTGACTCTGACCGACAAAGTTGGAGATCTCACTTGGAAGAAGGACGAGCTGGAGGTTTATCTGGGAGGACTTGCCAAGAAGCTATTCCTTATGCTTGAAGGTACCTTTCCTTGTCTAACTGATTCGCTACTGTCGACTTGTCATATAGCTGCCGACTCATCATTTCATTGTGTGTGCAGAATTCTGCCAAAACTTCGAGGAAGAGACTGGGTGAATTGAGACGAACGTAGACCCCATCAACTCCCCTGTTAAGGATGAAGCTGCCATGAACGTGCTCCGACTGGAATCTCGTCTTGCCAGCACCATGGACTACCTCGCACGACTGAAGGTGGTGGTGTCATGGATTGACACGGCGCTCTGGCCAAGGGTGACATTTCAGAATGATCTCGAGTCTCTGATGACTCGACTCAATGAGATCCCTGGTCAAGTGCAGGAATGGAACAAGTCATCCGCCCGATGCGGTGCTGATGTGGCTCTGTCTCTGGTTCGCGTCCATTGCAAAGAGGCCAAGGAAGAGAAACTAGCAGCGCTCAAGGTGGCCAATACCAAGAAGCTTGACTTCCAGTCCTTCATGGAGACCTTCATTGAAGCAGCCACCCGTATTGCGGACGGAATTGACCTGGACGAGTTCGTCGAGCCTGCCAGCCCTCCTCCCGTGGAGTGAATGACCTGGACGAGTTCGTCGAGCCTGCCAGCCCTCCTCCCGTGGAGTGAATAAACTTTAAGCCTTGATTAAATTTGCCTCGGAATGCCGAGTGATTTTGTAACCGTTAAACTCTTTCGGGCCTGATGCCCGAGCACTTTTATCCGCAGTTCTGAAACCCTGTGAGATTTATCCAAACTTGGTTTTTCTTTGAATAAAGTTGCTTTGGTTTTACCGCTTTCAAATCTCTTGACTTTGAGTGGAACTTGTTTCTTCACTCGGAATTGCCATTGTATTTCTGACGCAGCTCTGACGAGAGGGTTGTGGGCATGATCATTAGATGTTGTACATGACCTGCACTTCGTCGTCCTTGCGGATCAGGATGGAGCGTACATTATACTTGTGATGCAGCTCCGTCGAGAGGGTCATGGGCAAGAGCATCGGGTGCTGCACACGACCTGCACCTCATCATCCTTGTGGATCGGGATGGAGCGTACATTGTACTTGTGACTCGGTACTTGTGAGTGGTTTTTAACTTAGGCGAGTACAGAACTGCAGCTAAGCCCCCGCGTGAGAGGATTGCTCTTCACTCGGTAGGATTTTTTAAACTTAGGCGAGTATGGAATTGCAGCTAAGCCCCCGAGTGAGAGGATTGCTCTTCACTCGGTAGGACTTTTAAACTTAGGCGAGTACGGAACTGTAGCTAAGCCCCCCGAGTGAGAGTGTTGCTCTTCACTCGGTGGGATTTTTGAAACTTAGGCGAGTACTGGACTGCAACTAAGCCCCCGAGTGAGAGGGTTGCTCTTCACTTGGTGGGATTTTTGAAACTTAGGCGAGTACAGGACTGTAGCTAAGCCCCCAAGTGAGAGGGTTGCTCTTCACTCAGTAGGATTTTTTTAAACTTAGGCGAGTACGGAACTGCAGCTAAGCCCCCGAGTGAGAGGATTGCTCTTCACTCTGTAGGATTTTTTAAACTTAGGCGAGTACGGAATTGCAGCTAAGCACCCGAGGGAGTGGGTTGCTATTCACTCGGTGGGATTTTTGAAACTTAGGCGAGTACAGGACTACAGCTAAGCCCCCAAGTGAGAGGGTTTCTCTTCACTCGATGGGTTTTTTGAAACTTAGGCGAGTACAGGACTGCAGCTAAGCCCCCGAATGAGAGGGTTGCTCTTCACTCGGTAGGATTGTTTACACTTAGGCGAATCGGGTTCGCGGCTAAGCCCCCGAGTGAGAGGATTTCTCTTCACTCGGAGTTTGTTTTTGAAACTTAGGCGAATTAGGTTCGCAGCTAAGCCACCCACTGGGGGTTTTTGAACACATGCATATGTAACAACAATCATTTAGGAGACTGTAAAACTGCTTCTTTGATAAACAAACTGAAAGGTACTTCTTATTACATCTCATCAGTCCGAATGTTTAAGTGTGAAAATGGCGGAGCAGCTCCGAATTCCAAGCGCGTGGCTCGTCTTTCTTGTGTTCCACATTGTAAAGGTGATACGCTCCATTGTGGAGCACCTTGGTGATGATGAAGGGGCCTTCCCAAGCGGGAGCAAGCTTGTGAGGCCGTTGCTGATCCACTCGGAGCACAAGGTCTCCTTCCTGAAATGCTCGACCTCTCACATTTCTGGCATGGAATCGACGGAGGTCTTGCTGATAAATGGTCGACCGGATCAGGGCCATCTCTCTTTCTTCTTCCAGAATATCAACAACATCTTGTCGAGCTTGTTCTGCTTCGGCTTCTGAGAAAAGTTCCACTCGGGGCGCGTTGTGAAGAAAATCACTCGGCAGCACGGTTTCAGCCCCATAGACCATGAAGAAGGGAGTCCGACCAGTCGACCGATTTGGTGTTGTTCTTAATCCCCAAAGGACTAAAGGTAACTTGACTACCCAAGCTCTGTCGCATGCTTGAGGTCACGCATCAACCGAGGTTTCAACCCTTGGAGGATCAAACCATTTTCTCTTTCAGCTTGTCCGTTCGACTGCGGGTGAGCGACTGAAGCGTAGTCGACCCGAGTGCCTTGGGAAGCACAGAAAGCTTTGAACTCGTCTGAATCAAAGTTTGAACCATTGTCCGTGATGAAGCTGTGCGGAACCCCATATCTGAATGTTAACTCTCTGATGAAGCTGACAGCGGTACTTGAGTCGAGGTTCTTGATGGGTTTGGCTTCAATCCATTTAGTGAACTTGTCGACTGCTACAAGCAGATGGGTGAAACCGCTCCTGCCGGTCCTCAGAGGTCCAACCATATCCAATCCCCAAACGGCAAATGGCCAGACGAGTGGAACAGTCTTCAAGGCTGATGCAGGCTTGTGGGACATGTTGGAGTAGAACTGACAACCCTCACACTTGTCGACTATGTCTTTTGCCATTTCATTTGCTCGCGGCCAGTAGAATCCCGTTGGGTATGCTTTGGCCACAATGGTCCGAGAGGACGCGTAGTGACCATAGGTCCCCGAGTGGATATCATTGAGGATCATTCGGCCTTCTTCTGGTGTGATACATCGTTGAGCGACTCCAGTAACACTCTCTCTGTAAAGTTGTCCTCCTATCACGGTAAAGGCTTTGGATCGACAGACAATCTGACGGGCCTCATCTTCATCTTCTGGAAGCTCCTTCCTGAGAAAATATGCAATATATGGCACTGTCCCGTTGGGGATGATGACCAAAACCTCCATCATCAGGTCGACCACGGCTGGGATTTCGACTTCAGTCGGATCAGTGGAACTTTTCGGTTGCGGGGGCTCTTCTGTGAAAGGATCCTCTTGAACTGATGGGGGTGTGGAGATGCTCCAAGAACACATTGCTGGGAATAGGCTCGCGCTTGGAACCTATCTTCACGAGGTCATCAGCTGCTTGATTCTTGAGTCGGGGTATGTGGTGGAGCTCTAACCCTTCAAACCTCTTTTCCAACTTTCTCACTGCATTGCAATAGCCAGTCATGGCCGGGCTCCTGATGTCCCACTCCTTCATCACTTGATTGACCACTAAATCTGAGTCGCCATAAACCATTAGGCGACGGACGCCAAGTGAAATTTCCATACGCAACCCTTACAGAAGTGCCTCATATTCAGCCTCATTGTTGGAGGAATCAAAGTAAATCTGGAGAGCACAACTGAGTTTGTCGCCTCGTGGGGATAACAAGACTACCCCAGCACCAGAACCATTCAGCATCTTGGACCCATCAAAGAACATAGTCCAATGTTCCGAGTGAATCTGAGTCGGTTGCTACTATTCACTCCACTCGACGAGGAAATCTGCTATTGCTTGGGACTTGATTGCTTTATTTGCCTCAAACTTGATATCCAACGGAAGGAGTTCAATCGCCCACTTTGCCACTCGACCAGTTGCATCTCTGTTGTTCAAAATTTCTGACAATGGAGCATCACTAACGACTGAAACCGAGTGATCTGAGAAGTAGTGTGCAACCTTCTTTGCGGTCAAGTAAATTCCATAGACAAGCTTCTGATAGTGCGGATATCTTTGCTTGGACGGAGTCAAGACTTCAGAAATATTGTACACTGGGCGTTGAACCTTGTAGGCTTTGCCTTCTTCTTCCCGCTCGGCCGTGAGCACTGTACTGACAACTTGTCCAGTGGCTGCGATATAAAGCAGTAAAGGTTCTTTGCTGATTGGTGCAGCAAGCACTGGCTGGGTGGAAAGCAGGGCTTTGAGCTCTGCAAACGCTGCATCAGCTTCAGGAGTCCACTCGAACTTGTCAGATTTCTTCATCAGTCGGTAAAGAGGCAATGCCTTTTCACCGAGACGAGAGATGAATCGACTCAAAGAGGCCAAACAACCAGTAAGCTTCTGAACGTCGTGCACACGCACAGGGTGTTTCATTCGGAGGATGGCACCAACTTTCTCTGGGTTTGCGTTGATCCCTCGTTTGGAAACAAGGAAACCGAGTAACTTTCCACCTGGGACTCTGAATGTGCACTTTGACGGATTAAGCTTGATATCATATGTTCTCAAGTTGGCAAAGGTTTCAGCGAGGTCAGTCAGCAGGTCGGAACCTTTACGCGACTTGACCACGATGTCATCCATGTATGCTTCCACATTCTGACTAATTTGAGTGAGCAGGCACTTCTGAATCATGTGCATGAATGGCACCAGCATTCTTGAGACCAAAAGGCATTGTAACATAGCAAAAACACCCGAATGGGGTGATGAAAGCTGTTTTTATTTCGTCAGGCCCAGATAGTCGGATCTGATGGTACCCAGAATATGCGTCCAAAAAGGACAAACGCTCGCATCCCGCAGTCGAGTCAACAATTTGATCGATGCGGGGAGAGGGAAGTGATCTTTCGGGCAGGCCCAATTGATGTGTTTGAAATCAATGCACATACGAAGTGAATCGTCTTTCTTGGGGACCATGACAACATTGGCGAGCCACTCGGAGTGGTATATCTCGCGGATGAACTCAGCTGCCAGAAGCCGAGCCACCTCTTCACCAGTTGCTTTCCTCTTCTCCACGACAGACCGACGGAGATGCTCTTTGACTAGTTTTGCTTTCGGATCGACTCGCAAACGGTGCTTAGCCAGTCCCCTGGGTACACCCGGCATGTCAGATGGTTTCCATGCGAAGATGTTCCAGTTCTCACGGAGGAACTGGATGAGCGCTTATTCCTATTTGCTGTCGAGTGTAGTTGAAATATGAGTAGGAGCAGCATTGGGATCGGTCGGGTGAACGTGGACAGGCTTGGTTTCACCGGACGACTGAAATGGAGACTCTGAAGCAGGCTTCTTGGCACGCAACAAATCACCCAAATCTGCAGTCTTCTTGTACTCTTCCATTTCTACTGCTGCCATCTGTTCATCGGCAATCTTTGAACCCTTCTGGAGGCATTCTTCTACTCTCTGCCGATTCCCAGTGATTGTGATCACACCTCTGGGGCCAGGCATCTTTAACTTGAGGTATACGTAACATGGTCAAGCCATGAAACGAGCATATGCAGGCCTGCCCAGAATAGCATGATAGGCACTGTGAAAATCCACGACTTCAAACGTCAACTTTTCCTTGCGGTAATTCTTTGAATCACCGAAAACCACATCAAGAGCGATCTGACCGAGTGAGTCGGCTTTTTTCCTGGGATGACTCCGTGGAATCACATGTTGCTTTCATTGAGCTTGGACATCGGAATGCCCATCCCTCTGATGGTCCCAACATACAAAATATTCAAACCACTGCCACCATCCATCAACACCTTGGTCAGTCGAGTGCACGCAACAACCGGGTCGACCACCAATGCTTGTCGCCCTGGGGTAGCAACGTGTGCCGGGTGATCGGACTGGTCGAATCTGATTGCGGTTTGTGACCACTTCAAATATGTTGTCGTTGCCGGAGCAACCATGTTCACTTCTCTGTTGATGACTTTCAGTCGAGTTTTGCTTTCAACATCAGCAAAAATCACTAAAGTGGCATTGACATTGGGGTAACCATCATCATCCTCTTCTTTGTCCTCATCCTTCTTAGATTCCTTTTCCTTCTCACTGGGCTGACCCTCTCGGAAGCTCTGAATCAGGAGTCGACACTGTCGTGTGGTATGCTTGGGATAAATCAAGTTTCCCTCTTCATCTTTCTTGGTGTGTATATGACACGGAAAATCTAGCACATCATTTCCCGCTTGATATTTCACCTTCTTGGGGATCCATGTCCCCTTAGGCTTTCCTTTAAACTTTCCTTGGGTTACAACTGCAGTCTCACCAGGACCTGCGGGTTCGGCTTTGCACTTTTGCTTCTGACTGGAATTCCCTCCTCCAGTTTCCTGGGCGACTGGTTTGTTCTTGCCACTGCGGAGTCGGTCTTCTTCCTCGCCGTTATCATACTGAGTGGCTATCTCCATCATTCGAGCCAGAATCATATCTCCTGTCCGGCCGAATTTCAGGTTAAGCTCTCTGTACCGAATACCTTCCTTGAAGGCACAAACAGCTTGGTGCTGAGATACATTTTCCACTGTGTGATGCAAAGTGGTCCACCTCTGGATATAATCCCTCAAAGTTTCATTCGGTTTCTGCACACAATGCTGCAACTCAATCAGCCCTGCGGGCCGTTTGCAAGTGCCCTCAAATGTCCTTACAAACACTCGGGCCAACTCCTCCCAACTGAATATACTACCAGGGGCCAATTGATTCAACCAAGTCCTGGCCGAACCCTCCAACATCAGGGGAGATGCTTCATGGCTACATCATCATTGCCGCCACCAATCTGCATTGCCACTCGGTAATCTTCCAGCCAAGTGTTAGGCTTCGACTCACCGGTGAACTTGCTCACTCCCGTAGCCAACCTGAAGTTAGGAGGGATCTCTGCAGCCCTGATGGCTCTGCTGAAGCATTCAGGTCCGGAGACATGAACTCTGTTGCCAATCGGACGATCTCTATCTTGCCCTTCTTTGTGTGCTCGGTTTCTATCGACCAGACCTCGTGCAAGGATTGACCTCGCGTCAAATCCGGGCTCTCTTGGGTCGACTGGGACCCTCCGCTCATCACTATACGGGCGCTTGTCATCATACTGCCGGGGAACGTATGACCCGCCCCTCGGAGGGGGCGTAGGCACTCGACGGCGGTCATCACGGCTGAGTCAATGATCGTACTGCTCATGATTCCTACCCAGGTACTGATCCTGGCGGCGCCCTCGTCCCTCACGCTGCAGAGGCGATCTTGGGCTGTGAGCCGGCTGGACTGTATCTGCTACCATAGACCTGCTGTGGATCTTGTTGCGAGACTGAGAAACAGCTGTGTTCTGCTCTCCTGCTACGCGGAGCAGTGCTAGGATTTGCAGCAAGCCTCTTCCAGCCTCTGATTGGGACGGCTGAATCGACTCTGCTATACGGGCTGCAGCTGTGTGATTCTGAATCGGAGTGCGGTATACCTGAGGTTCAGGCGGGAACAATTGTCGCGGCCGTCGACTGGATTTGGGGATCTGACATTGAGCGCGCTCGTCGAGTGAATGCTGAAGGTTCTCCAGCCGCGCGCGCTCAGCCAAAGTGGCCAGGCACGCACCCTCCAAAGCCCGAGCCTCAGAGGTGTCTCCAACGATGGGAGTTTGGAGCGCCTCCATGTTGCGACGGTGCAGCTCCTCCCTCTACTTCGAAGTGAGGGCTTCAGGACGATATTCCCCGTGAACATGCGACGGATCGCCTCCACCATTGCCGCCGCCGCTGCGACGGAAACCAGGCGGGCTGCACGGTGTGTCGACCATCAGGACTTTCGCTGCAGGATCGCTGCTGCCGCACTCGGACAGGGTCCCGATGGAGCCAATCGACTGGTCGAATAGTCCATAGAGAGATTTGTCGGGCTCGATCGCCGTGACTTGAGGGGTGGCCGACTGACGGGCCACCACATGCTTTACACACCGCTGAAGCCACGATCGACCAGATTGCCTGTGGCGAGGAGCAGCGGGGAGCGAAGACGTTGCAGGAGCCGACCGATACTGAGTCGACGGCTGCCGTAGAAGAACGCCACGGACGCACGCACGAAAGTGCGTCGCCCCGCGGACGGGGAGCGTCTCGACGTCGAAGGGGGCCTCCTGGAGCCAAGCGGAGTCGTCGGCGATAAAAACAAGCGCGCCGAAATGGATCTCGCGGCCCTCGGCCAAACCACCACCGGAAACCATGATGATGGAGATCGAGGAAATTGCAACCTCACCGGAAGTCGCTAAGACACCTGCCCCACAGTGGGCGCCAACTGTCGTGGTACTAAGTCTGACAGTAAGAGTAGGGGGTACATATGAGGAGGCAAGGTCCTAGCTACGACGAGATTGTACACACGGGTTTACGAGTTCAGGCCCCTCTCGGAAGAGGTAAAATCCCTACGTTTCGGTGCCCTGAGGCTGTCGAATGGAATATGGTGTGTGTGTGTGTGTGTGTGTGTGTGTGTTACAGGGGGTGCGAACCCTTGTGCGAGTGGAGGGGGTGGCTTATGTAGAGTGCACCAGGACCCCAGCCAGCCCACGTTACAAGGGGTTCAATGTACATTAAGGTGAGACGTTACTGGTAACGCCTATAATAAAGACATATAAATGATCATTAAGACTGCGGAGTGAATGCCTGACCGTTGCCATCCTGAGTGACTTTAGATCTTCTATACTCCGAGTGGTTTCTGGTATGGTCGAATGATTATATCCTGGTCGAATGGAATTGGGTTATCCGAGTGGAATTGTTGGTCGAGTGGGTTGCACTCTGAGGTGATTTCAGTCGGTAGATGTCGCTACGCTTTGAATGCATTTGACTCTAGGGCAGTGTCCTTGGGAAGGGTGTCTAGGTGAGGCCTATTACCCTACCCTAGGTACATGTCATCGTCACCCGACGCTGTCTTTCTCGTGCCGGAGCGGCAGCTCGTGGCTGTCGAGGCGCATGGCGGGGCGTCCTCCTGTTCCTCCGGCTCCCACTCCTCCAGCACAACGACGCCACTCGCCGCCTTCAAGGCCGAGCCCCAGGAGACGCCGGAGCGCCGACGCAGCCGCTGCTGCAGCCTCATCATAAACGAGGGCCGCCGCCAACCTTCACCTCCTCCCTGCGGCCATCTTTAGTCAGGCCGAGGAAGGAGCCCGCGATGCCGCCCGTGGTCGTCAAGCAGGAGCACGTCGACACGGCCGCCGACCTTGAAACCGACCTGAAATGGGCGCGGGACGACTACGTGCGGGAGGAGATGGAGCGTCAACGTTGCGCCCTGGAGGAGATCGCCGCTCGGCGCTGCGGCCGCGACGAGGGCGGCGTCGTCATCCTCGATGACAGCGACGAGGAGGCACCGACGCCGACCAACCCCGTCCGCATTGGCGACCCAGGACAGGGCTGCAGCAAGGACGGCGGCGGCGTTCAGGACGGCGACGACTACGACGGCGGCGACCACACCGCCTTCTAGAAGCTCCTAGGCATGTAGTAGGACCGGGACGGCGACAACGGCGTAGTTTTTTAGTTTTTTAATTATGTCTTTAAATTTTTACAAATATGAATGAAAACCGCCTGAATTTCGTCCAAATTTGTGTCATTTTCTTCAAAATTTAGCAGAATTTGCATTTCGAAAAAGGCGTCTGGGGCCAACTTGGGTGGCGGTTGGGAACCCGAGCGCCCCCACGACGAAAATAGCGCCTGCTAGCCCATAGGAGGCGTTATTTCAGTCCCTGGGGGCGCCAAATGGCTGGAGATGCTCTAAGTCGCTAGATGCACGACCCAAGAAGTGGGGAGGCAACACACCAATATTGCACTATCGAAAAGGGAATCCTGGAAGTTGTCTAAGGTTCAAGGCCAATGTGTACTTGAATATAGATGCTGATTGGTTAACCGTTTAGATGATAAAATATCATCATCAGGTTATTGTGTCTTTTCATGGCGAAGCAACAAGTAGTCAGTTGTGGCTTAATTTGCCGTCGTCATGGCAACGCAGGAAAGAGTAAGTTGTGGCTTGATCTGTTGCCGAGGTAGAGTACATGGCAATGTCAGTGGACCTTTTTGAAGCTTTGGTGTTACAACAATTCAACAATTAATATTTAAAACAACCCAATTCAGACGGCATGAAAAAACATGTGGAGATAGATCTTTTCTTTATCAAAGAGACACCTGATGAGGGAACCTTCAAGTTGAGTCGTGCAACCTCAGGGGAACAAGTTGATTGTCTAACTAAAGGTCCAAGAGTTAAGGATTGTAGTCAGCATATGACCGGATGGGAATGATATCATCCATCTTGATGGAAGTTTTGGATTTTGTGTGTGGCCCGTGTACCATAGCATGTATATGTGTGTGTAGCATGAAGATAGATAATTCTTATTTTTCTTTCACAAATTAATCACAGTGATGAAAAGTAAGAGTATCTCTAATCGAACCCCAAAAAAGCTTCAACTCACTAAAACTGGCATTTTTGGGGAAAACATCTATCTGGCCGATCCCCAAAAGCCTTTTAAATCCAATTATTTTTGGTGACGAAGCCGTCCCTCACATATATTGCGGGCCTAGATTGAGGGAGGTGGAGGGAAGATATGTTGTGGAGCTGTTTTTGAGTGAGTGGTGATGGTTGGGTCCCGTATTATTGGGAGGTAACATTTGGACATGCATTAAATTGCATCACCTCTTCCTAACAAAAATAAAAATAAAAATTGTAACACCTTTAGTGGCCAAAATATTTGAAAGTTAACTTTCGGGAGTAAACTTTTGGGCATAGATTAGAGATGCTCTAATAGCACACGGTTGTGGGTGGTAAAGATCCGCCGGGTAATTCCGGGCCAACATAGAATTTTGTACGGTTTAGCAAACTCGATTGTTCTCTCTTACCAATTTTTGCATATACCAACATATATTCCTGCAAACTGATCCAATACATCATGTTAATGGCTTGATAAGGTTTGGATAAAACGAGCAAGCGAGCCTGAGCTCCCTTTGTAGTTTTGAGATGTTTGGGGAGTCCTCTGCATGCCTGTGGGCTCATTAGTTTTTGGCTTTGTTCCTCAAAGAAAGAAGGAAACAAACTAAACTATCTACTGGATCGCTTTTCCTTTTTGTTTGCCACTGCTGCACTATGTTTTGTACTTTTGTTTCACTTGATAGGAGAGAATGGCAGCAAAGGCCACCCATCGTATTACTTCTTCCTCGAAGAAAGAAAGAAAGAAACAGAATAATTTATTGCAATATGTAGCCGCGTTACCTGACGGCTTCTAGGGAAACAATGGTTACCGTAAACCAGAAATCATCCTTTCGGCGGAGCTTGGCCGTGTAACCGCCGAGCACGACGACGGTTGCCCACGTGAATGCCAGCGTGCCCAGCGCGTTGCCAACTCTTTCAACCAGAGCGACGAAGTGCACGAAGCGATTCAGCATTTTCTCCGGCGCGGTGGACATGCCGCCATGAGCCGCCGGTGCCGGCATCTGTATGCGGTGCTCCGCGTGGACGTCCGCCATCCTTCCCAAGGCGCGCGCGACGGCGAGCAATGGAGCAGCTATTGATCCGCACGATCGTGCAGTCTTAAGTTATGCAACCCACTAAAGCTGCACCAAGTCAATTAACCGAAATGATTAATTGAGAATGTTAGCATATTATAGTATGTTAATAGCTACTTGCGCTATTCTAAATCCAGCTTTGCCAGTTGTATCGGCCCCGGTTGTACAAAAGTCAAAGCCTCTTCTCATTTCGATGTACGTGCACGGGTAGACATGTTTAACTCACATAGGAAAAACCTGCTGCCTTGTGCATGAATTGGTCGCCAAACCCGTTGTCCAGCCCTTGTAGCTACAATTGAAGAAAACAGTATACAAAAGTAAATCACCATGACCAAGCACACAAATACACATGTAGGCTAATCCAAGAGAGTATCTCTCATCATAGTCATAACTGTTCTTGTCTGGGGACACATGTACATTCCATTTTGGTGTCATGTACTGCTATTTCTAATTGATCTATATCTACTAAGATACAAAGCAACCAAGATTTGAAGCCTTTTGGTGCGCCGAGGGCTACAGGGGTCGCAGGGCGCAAGGGTGTGTGTCATTGGTTGAGGGTTTTTGTCTTTTTTTGGGTCTTCTCTTTTCTATTTTTAGTTTTCCTTTTCAGATTTTAATTCATGAACATTTATTAAAATTATGAACATTTTCTAAATTTGTGAGTTTTTTCAAGTTTATGAAAAATTTAAATTCATTATGTTAATTTTCTAACCTTTTTTAAAATATTCCTAGTTTCAAATTTTTGCAATACTTTAACAATCCAAGGTTTTTTGGATCCAATGGATTAAGCAGATAATACATGGAGGATCTGTAGGGGTCAAAGCTAATGGTGTAGAAGGCAACTTCTTTGTCACAAGGAGAGGGCTTAGAGCATCTCCAGCCGCGCCCCCAACACGCCCCAGGCGATTTTTTTTAGCGTCGGCGGGCGAAAATTCGCCCAGCCGCGCCCCCAGGAGTCCGTTTTTCGCCGGGTTGGGCCGAAATAACAGCGGTGCACCCGAGCCAAACCCGGCGCGCTTGGGGGCGCCTGGGGGCGCCGACACAAGAGAAAAGGGGCGTGGGGCCGCTCCATCGGTGAGAGGAGGCCTTTTCCCACCGTTTCTTCCCGCTTTCCCCCCGGCTTCCCTCTCATTCTCTCCATTCCTCCAGCCAATCTCCTCCTCCTCCCCTCCCAGCCGGCCGCCATGCCGCCGAAGAAGTACGGGGTCCCCCGCGCCGCGATGGGTGTCGCTGCCGCCGTTGCCCAGCCGAAGCAGAGGAAGCCGAGGGCGCCACCGTCCAAGCCCCCGGGCATGTACAACGCCGACTGGAGGGCGGAAGTTCAGCGCCGGGAGGCTGTCACCACCGACCGGCAGAACAGGGCCAACGCCAAGAAGGCCCGGGACAGCGCGGCGATCACGGTTGTGGCGGCGGCGGAGCAGGCGGAGTGCTCGGCCGAACAAGCCGAGACGGCTCGCGTGGGGATGATGAATCCACCCGGCGGCCACGCCCTGTACGTGCCCTAGGGCCAGCAAAGCGTCGGTTCTCCGGCCGGCTTCTCATTGTCGCCGCAACCCTGGGGCTGCACGCCGCCGCGGGCTATGCCGACGGTGACGCGCACTGCGGGTTCAACCCCAACATCACCATCCCCCATGGTCACCCGGCCCAGCGCATGCCCTCGCCTGCCTCCGCCAACGTGCAGTGCCCTCCGTACAACTCCTCGCCGCCGGCCTACGCATCCTCCCCGACGCCCCCTCTCCGTCGTGGTGCACTGCCCTTCTCACTGTTGGGGAACGTAGTAATTTCAAAAAATTTCCTACGCACACGCAAGATCATGGTGATGTATAGCAACGAGAGGGGGAGTGTATCTTCATACCCTTGAAGATCGCTAAGCGGAAGCGTTTATCAACGCGGTTGATGTAGTCGTACGTCTTCACGATCCGACCGATCCAAGTACCGAACGAACGACACCTCCGAGTTCTGCACACGTTCAGCTCGATGACGTCCTCGCCTTCTCGATCCAGCAAGACGGGCGAAGTAGTAGATGAGTTCCAGCAGCACGACGGCGTGGTGACGGTGTTGGTGAAGAACAATCTCCGCAGGGCTTCGCCTAAGCACTACGGAAACTGTGACGGAGGATAAACTAGAGGGGACGGGGTTGCCGGCACACGGCTTGGTGTTTCTTGATCTGTCTTTGGTGCTAGCCCTGCCCCTCTATTTATATGTTGAGCCTTGGGGTCGAAACTTGGAGTAAAAGCCTCCACAAAGTCGGTTTCACCCGAAAGGCAAGAGTCCTTCTCGGACTCCAGGGCCAGACGCCAGGGACCCTGGCGTCTGGCCCCTGGACTCTGCAAAACTTCCTTTTGCGCTTTCCAAAAACCTTGTGGGCTTTCCCCTTTGGCCCAAATAACGTGTTCTCGTACCCAAACATTTCGGGAAACATCCGGAACCCCTTCCGGAGATCAAACACTATTATCCCATATATCAAACTTTATCTCCGGACCATTCCGGAGTTCCTCGTCATGTCCATGATCTCATCCGGGACTCCGAACAACATTCGGTTACCAACATACATAACTCATATAATACTATATCGTCAACGAAACGTTTAAGCGTGCGGACCCTACGGGTTCGAGAACTATGTAGACATGACCGAGACACGTTTCCGGTCAATAACCAATAGCGGGACCTGGATGCCCATATTGGCTCCCACATATTCTACGAAGATCTTTATCGGTCAAACCGCATAACAACATACGTTGTTCCCTTTGTCATCGGTATGTTACTTGCCCGAGATTCGATCGTCGGTATCTCAATACCTAGTTCAATCTCGTTACCGTCAAGTCTCTTTACTCGTTCCATAATACATCATCCCGCAACTAACTCATTAGTTGCAATGCTTGCAAGGCTTTAAGTGATGTGCATTACCGAGAGGGCCCAGAGATACCTCTCCGACAATTGGAGTGACAAATCCTAATCTCGAAATACGCCAACCCAACATGTACCTTTGGAGACACCTGTAGAGCTCCTTTATAATCACCCAGTTACGTTGTGACGTTTGGTAGAACACAAAGTGTTCCTCCGTAAACGGAGTTGCATAATCTCATAGTCATAGGAACATGTATAAGTCATGAAGAAAGCAATAGCAATATACTAAACGATCAAGTGCTAAGCTAACGGAATGGGTCAAGTCAATCACATCATTCTCCTAATGATGTGATCTCATTAATCAAATGACAACACATGTCTATGGTTAGGAAACATAACCATCTTTGATCAATGAGCTAGTCAAGTAGAGGCATACTAGTGACACTATGTTTGTCTATGTATTCACACATGTATTATGTTTCCGGTTAATACAATTCTAGCATGAATAATAAACATTTATCATGAAATAAGGAAATAAATAATAACTTTATTATTGCCTCTAGGGCATATTTCCTTCACTCAAAAGCCTCCACGTCGCATCTTGGCGACAACGACGCGACAGAAGCCGACATGGAGGACATCATCACGGCCGGCTCGGCCGCCGCCGCTGCGTCTTCCGGGTTCACTGCCCAGGACGACACAATGGACCTCAACGACGACACGGACAACGAGCTCGACTATGACGAGGAGGAGCCGGAGGAGGAGGAGGAGGAGACGCCTGCTCCGGCGAAGAAATGCAATAAGAAGAAGGGGGCGGCCAGGACCGGCGAGCCGCACATCAAGTGGGCGTCCAAGGAGCAGGAGTGTCTCGCCGAAGCGTGGAAAGCATCTGCCTCGACCCCATCACCGGCATGAACAGAGCATCGAGACGTATTGGGAGCGCATCAAGGCCGAGTTCAAGAAGCGCAAGCTTGTCGACCCCTACTTCAAATGTGTCTACATGCAGCGCGGGTCGAAGGCAATGGCGAACCATTGGGGGCTCATCCAAACGGTTTGCAACAAATGGCATGGGGTCGTCGAGGAGATCGGGGCTCGCCCGGAGAGCGGCGCCAGCATTGAGGACAAGGTATGGCACGCCGGTCTCCCACTTCTTTTCGCCGTGCGCGCCCGCCAACTGTTTGTTCGTCGGCGCAACTGCTGCGGATGTTCGCCATGTCTCGCCAGGACAGCAGTGACCAAGATTTCAAGTACCTCCACGTATTCAAGCGGATCGAGAAGTGCGAGAAGTGGGCGGATGTCCGGCGCACCCTTGCCAAGGCCAAGGAAACCTACAAGCCGGACGCGTCGACGCTGGGCGTGGGCGACGGGCGCCCCGAAGGCAACAAAGGGACCAAGAAGGGAAGCATGCCGACTAGTCTACCGCGCGAGTGCAGGAGTCCATTGAGCATTGCCTCGCCGACGCACAGGCCTGGGCCCGCCCTGCGTGAAGAGAAGACCAAGGCGCGGTGGTCGGTGTTGATGACGAACAACGCCGTCAAGCTTGACCTACTCCGGACCAACGTCGCCGCGAAGAAGAGGAACACCGACCTGGCTTTCATGATGGGCGGGGCGGACATGCTCCAGAGCAATGACGAGCACCTCAAGGCGTGGTACCTGGCGGAGCGCGGCCTCATCCTGAACCAGCTGCCGTCGGTGGCGCCGCCAACTCCCAGGCCGACGCCGACGATGCCGCCAAGCCCGAGCGATGATGCCTCCACGATGCCCAGCAGCACAGAAGCCGCGCCCACACTGATATGCCTCCGTCATATCTACTTTTCCAAACACTTCTGCCCTTGCTTTGGACTCTAACTTGCATGATTTGAATGGAACTAACCCGGACTGACGCTGTTTTCAGCAGACTTTCCATGGTGTTATTTATGTGCAGAAAGAAAAGTTCTCGGAATGACCTGAAACTCCACGGAACGTCTATTTGGAAATAATAAAAAATCCTTGCAAAAGATGAAGACCAGGGGGCCCACACCCTGTCCACGAGCGTGGAGGGCGCGCCCCCTACCTCGTGGGCCCCCCTGGAGCTCCTCCGACCTCAACTCCAACTCTATATATTTGCTTTCGGGGAGAAAAAAATCAGAGAGAAGAATTCATCGCGTTTTACGATACGGAGCCGCCGCCAAGCCCTAAAACCTCTCGGGAGGGTTGATCTGGAGTCCGTTCGGGGCTCCGGAGAGGGGGATCTGTCGCCATCGTCATCATCAACCATCCTCAATCACCAATTTAATGATGCTCACCGCCGCGCGTGAGTAATTCCATCGTAGGCTTGCTGGACGGTGATGGGTTGGATGAGATCTATCATGTAATCGAGTTAGTTTTGTTAGGGTTTGATCCCTAGTATCCACTATGTTCTGAGATTGATGTTGCTATGACTTTGCTATGCTTAATGCTTGTCACTAGGGCCCGAGTGCCATGATTTCAGATCTGAACCTATTATGTTTTCATGAATATATGTGAGTTCTTTATCCTATCTTGCAAGTCTATAGTCACCTACTATGTTTTATGATCCGGCAACCCCGAAGTGACAATAATCGGGACCACTCCCGGTGATGACCATAGTTTGAGGAGTTCATGTATTAACTATGTGCTAATGCTTTGTCCCGGTACTCTATGAAAAGGAGGCCTTAACATACCTTAGTTTCCATTAGGACCCCGCTGCCACGGGAGGGTAGGACAAAAGATGTCATGCAAGTTCTTTTCCTTAAGCACGTATGACCATATTCGGAATACATGCCTACATTACATTGATGAATTGGAGCTAGTTCTGTGTGACCCTATGTTATGATTGTTACATGATGAACCGCATCCGGCATAATTCTCCATCACCGATCCAATGCCTACAAGCTTTTCATATATTGTTCTTCGCTTATTTACTTTTCCGTTGCTACTGTTACAATCACTACAAAACACCAAAAATATTACTTTTGCTACTGTTATCTTTGTTACCGTTACCACTACTATCATACTACTTTGCTACTAAATACTTTGCTGCAGATATTAAGTTATCCAGGTGTGGTTGAATTGACAACTCAACTGCTAATACTTGAGAATATTCTTTGGCTCCCCTTATGTCGAATCAATAAATTTGGGTTGAATAAACTACCCTCGAAAACTGGTGCGATCCCCTATGCTTGTGGGTTATCAAGACTATTTTCTGGCGCCGTTGCCGGGGAGCATAGCTCTATTCTTTGAGTCACTTGGGATTTATATCTGCTGGTCACTATGAAGAACTTGAAAGACGCTAAGACAACAATTTATCCCTCAACTACGAGGGGAGGTAAGGAACTGCCATCTAGCTCTGCACTTGATTCACCTTTTGTTTTGAGTAAGCTTGCGACACCTAAACCTGCTTCTGCTATTTGTTCTGATATGTCGCATGTTATTGATGATGCCACTTCTGCTATGGATGATACTTATGAGGAAACTACTTCTATGCTTGATACTACTGTGCCACTTAGTGAATTTCTTGATGAACAAATTGCTAGGGCTAGAGAGAATGAAATTATTGAAACTGATTATATTGATGAAAGTGATGATGAAGATTTGCCTGTTATTCCTGAGGGTTATGTTTTTGATAAAGAAGCTTCTTTAGCTATTTTAGCTTGCAAAGATAGATATGAGCTCAAGAGGTTATTAGCTACATGGAATCAACAATCTCTTAATGCTAGAATGAAACCTGACCCTGCTTTTGCTACTTCACCTATCTGTGTTACCGATAAGGATTACGAATTCTCTGTTGATCCTGATATAATTACTTTGGTTGAATCTAATCCTTTTCATGGCTATGAATCTGAAACTGTTGTGGCACATCTTACTAAATTAAATGATATAGCCACCCCCTGTTCACTAATGAAGAGAAATCTCGCTACCTTTATATCCTTAAAATATTTCCGTTCTCATTAAAGGGTGATGCTAAGATATGGTTTAATTCTCTTGATCCTGGTTGTGTGTGTAGTCCCCAGGATATGATTTATTACTTCTCCGCTAAATATTTCCCTGCTCATAAGAAACAAGCTGCTTTGAGGGAAATATACAACTTTGTGCAAATTGAAGAAGAGAGTCTCCCACAAGCTTGGGGGAGGCTTCTCAAGTTACTTAATGCTTTGCCTGATCATCCTCTTAAGAAAAGTGAAATACTTGATATCTTTTATAATGGACTAGCCGATGCTTCTAGAGATTACCTGGATACTTGTGCTGGTTCTGTTTTCAGGGAAAGAACACCGGATGAAGCTGAAATTCTATTGAATAATATGTTGACAAATGAAAATAATTGGACACTTCTGGAGCCAGCTCCTGAGCCTATTCCTGAGCCTATTCCTAAACCAACTCCGAAGAAGAGAGGTGTTCTATTTCTCAGTCCTGAAGATATGCAAGAGGCAAAGAAACCTACAAAACAAAAAGGTATTAAAGCTGAAGATGTTAAGAATTTACCTCCTATTGAAGAAATACACGGTCTTAATTTACCGCCTGTTGAAGAAACATATGATCTTAATCCATTACCTATTGAATAAACTCATGGTCTTGATAAACCGACACAGGTAGTAAAGGTAAATTCTCTCTATAGGTATGATAAAGCTGAAATCCCTCCTACTAAAATTGCTAGCCAATGCCTGGATGAGTTTGATAACTTTATTGCCAAACAAGAAAACTTCAATGCTCATTTCAGTAGACAATTTAAATATAATTCCGATACGCTTGAACACTTGGGTGATTACATGTCTAATGTTAAAGGTGAACTTAAACTCATTAGTAAACATGCTTCTATGGTTACCACTCAAGTAGAACAAGTACTTAAGGCTCAAAATGATTTGCTCAATGAAATGAATAGTAAGAAAAAGGATTATGCTGTTAGAGTGGCTACTAGAACTGGTAGAATGACTCAGGAACCTTTGTATCCCGAAGGCCACCCTAAGAGAATTGAGCAGGATTCTCAGAGAAATAATATTGATGCACCTAGTCCTTCTAAAAAGAGGAAAAAGAAAAATGATAGGACTTTGCCTACTTCTAGTGAACCTGTTGCTGAAACACCTGAGAATCCAAATGATATATCTATTTCTGATGCTGAAACACAATCTGGAAATGAACATGAACCTAATGAAAATGTTAATGATGATGTTCATGATGATGATCAACCTAGTAATGATAATGATGTAGAAACTGAACCTGCTGTTGATCTTGATAACCCACAATCAAAGAATCAACGTTCTGATAAGAGAGACTTTGTTGCTAGGAAACATGGTAAAGAAAGGGAACCATGGGTTCAGAAACCTTTGTCTTTTCCTCCCAAACCATCCAAGAAGAAGGATGATGAGGATTTTGAGAGCTTTGCTGAAATGATTAGACCTATCTTTTTGCGTATGCGATTAACTGATATGCTCAAAATGAATCCTTATGCTAAGTATATGAAAGATATTGTTACAAATAAGAGAAAGATACCGGAAGCTGAAATTTCCACCATGCTTGCTAATTATACTTTTAAGGGTGGAATACCTAAGAAACTAGGAGATCCAGGAGTACCCACTATACCATGCTCCATTAAAAGAAATTATGTTAAAACTGCTTTATGTGATCTTGGAGCCGGTGTTAGTGTTATGCCACTTTCTTTATATCGTAGACTTGATTTGAATAAGTTGACACCTACTGAAATATCTTTGCAAATGGCTGATAAATCAACTGCTATACCTGTCGGTATTTGTGAGGATGTGCCTGTTGTGGTTGCAAATGTTACTATTTTAACGGACTTTGTTATTCTTGATATTCCCGAGGACGATAGTATGTCTATTATTCTTGGAAGACCCTTTTTGAATACTGTAGGGGCTGTTATTGATTGCAACAAAGGCAATGTCACTTTTCATGTCAATGGTAATGAGCATACGGTACACTTTCCGAGGAAACAACCTCAAGTTCATAGTATAAATTCTATTGGAAAAATTCCATCGATTATTTTTGGAGGCTTTGAATTTCCTCTTCCTACTGTCAAGAAGAAATATGATATTCTTATTATAGGGGATGTGCATATCCCCGTTGAGGTAACATAGTGTTATTCGAAATTTCTCCGGTTCCATGTTAGTCGGAATGATTTTGTTAACAAGACCTGATCAACCTTGTTAGTGGATTCCTTTTGATGAGCATGAGATGGATGAAACTAGAAGGCACAACCTTCTGTACCCTCCTTCTACTTTCTGTTATTTAGTTGAAATAAAGTAAAAATAGTATTTTTTTGTCTGTTTCCTGATTTATCCGTGCAATATAAAAATACCCCGAAAATAAAAGTTCTCCAAATGCTCCAAAATTGAAATATGATTTTTTTGGAATATTTGAAAATATCTGGCACTGAGAACACAGCAGGAGGGGCAAGCACCTGGCCACGAGGGTGGAGGGCGCGCCCTACCCCCCAATGCGCCCCCCTGCCTAGTGGGCCCTCGGAGGCCCCCTCCACTTATTCCTGCACCCACACACTCCTTCCTCCCACAAACATCAATATCCAGCTCAAGCACGAGTTCTAGCTCATTTTGCTGCGATTTTCGATCTCCTTGCTCAAAGTACCTCTCACAAAACTGCTTGGGGGGATTGTTCCTTGGTATGTGACTCCTCCATTGGTCCAATTAGTTTTTGTTCTAGTGATTTATTCATTGCAAATTTGGGCTGCCTAGGTGACCATGTTCTTGAGCTTGCATTTCAAATTTATATGGTTCCAAGTAGTTCTAATGCATGATATAGGCTCTAGGCACTTGCAGGTGTAGTTGCTATCAATTTTATTGAGCTTGATTCACTTTTATTTGAAGTTACTAAAAATTTCAGAAATTTTTCAGAGGAAGAAATATGCTTAGGAAAATGTTCCAAGGTGGTTCTTCAAGGAAGCAAGGACCCAGGCTTGCAATGCGTGATGCTAACGAGGAGCCACCAAGGGACGCTCCAGTGCGGCCTTGTGAATGGCCCTCAGAAAATTTTATGGATCGAGCGGGAATCAAAGAAGAATTTAACGCATACTTGCGTAACATTGATCTTGTGAGCTTTGAGGCAGACAAATGCCGCCAGTACCACTATCTCACTAGTACATTTGTGAGGAGGTTTGAATTTTCATCTTCACGTAATTCTCCAACTGTCCTGTTTGATCTCTATGAAAAATCTTATACTATGGACTTAGAGGATTTTACTGCTGCTTGCAAACTTCCGCAATGGGGTAGTGCTAGTGAACCTCGCAAATCTGAATTTAGAAATTTTCTTGCTAGTATAACTGTGGGGGAATCTAGAGATATAGCACAAGCTACCATAGGGAGCATCCATTTTCCTGCTACACATTATTTTGCTCTCTTCATAGGTAGGTGCATAAATGGTAAAGATGAAGCATGTCACATGTGTGTCCCTGATCGCAGTATTCTTAAGAGTGCTGTGTTAGGAGACAAATCTTATAATTTGGGAGCCATTGTTGCACGTAGGTTTCAAAATAATAGATTTAATGGAGATTTCTTTGGAGGAATTTATGCAACCCTCTTAGCTGATTTTCTTGGTGTGGACATTCGTGAGGATGATATTGAGTTGCCTCCTACTTATTTAGACTACAATGCTATGGTCCACCACCAGTGTATCGAGAGGAATGAATCACCTCTCCGGTATCGCTTAATCTTTGACAAACGTCATGCTGTCCGTATTACTCTCCCTGCTCCTGCCTTCTTTGATTATCAGGCAAAAGGAAGATATGTTATTACCAGAGAGGAGGCAGATGAGTACGAGAGGAGGGCGGAGGCAGCTCGCCGCCATGCTGCAGCTCAGGAAGCAATAACTGTCGCAGCTCAGTACGACCCCAGCTACAACTACGGATATCCGCCAGGCCATCCTTGGCAATAAACCAACTTAGGCCAAAAGCCTAATCTTGGGGGAGTACGTATCTCTCACCGACATTACATTCATGTTCACACACTCATTGCTAGATGTCGGTGCTCATACTCTTTCACTGTAATATCCATGCTAGTTTATTTTCTTTTTCCTGCTTTCTTCTTGTGTGTTCAATAAACTTTAAGAAAAACCAAAAAAATTAGTGTAGCTTTTAGTTTGTTTACTTTTCTTGCTATAGTAGTAATAATTATAAAGAAAACCCAAATAGATTTCTTGTTCTTCTTTTGCTTGTTGGGAGCTTTCCCGTGTAAATAGTTTTATTTCTTTTCTTTTCTTTGGGGGTCGTAGGAGAAGACCATGATTAAATTGTGGAAGTGGCTCTTATATGCATTATTGTTGATTTAACCAAGAGCCCAAATTGCCTTGTCTTCTCCTGTTTATTGAATGCTCGCAGATTCTAGCTTAGTCCAATGCACATGCACTCTTATTATTATTCACTTCGTTCGGTCGTGCAAGTGAAAGACAATTATGACGATATATGATGGACTGACTGAGATGAGAAAAGCTAGTATGAACTCGACCTCTCTTGTTTTTGTAATTATGGTGAGTTCATCGTTCCTGATTCAGCTTATTATGAATAAACATGTTTGCAATGAGAATTAGAGATCATAGTTTCTCGTGCCATGCTTGATTAGCTATGAGTTATAATGGTTTACCTTGCGTGCCAACATGCTATTAAAATGGTTGTGATGTGGTATAGTGGGGTGGTATCCTCCTTTGAATGATTTAAGTGACTCGACTTGGCACATGTTCACACAAGTAGTTGAAAAAATCAACATAGCCTTCACGATATTTATGTTCATGGTGGATTATATCCTACTCATGCTTGAACTCAATGTTTACTAATTTTAATGCATGTTCATGACTGTTGTCGTCTCTAGTTGGTCGCTTCCCAGTCTTTTGCTAGCCTTCACTTGTACTAAGCGGGAATACTGCTTGTGCATCCAATCCCTTAAACCCCAAAGTTATTCCATATGAGTCCACTATACCTTCCTATATGTGGTATCTACCTGCTGTTCCAAGTAAATTTGTATGTGCCAAACTATAAACCTTCAAATAAACATTCTGTTTTGTATGCTTGAATAGCTCATGTATCAACTAGGGCTGTCCGTATCTTCCATGCTAGGCGGGTTATTCTCAAGAGGAGTGGACTCCGCTCCTCACTCACGAGAAAATGGCTGGTCACCGGGATGCCCAATCCCATGCTTTATGCAAACTAAATCAAAATAATTGCAAACAAAACTCCCCCTGGGACTGTTGCTAGTTGGAGACACTCGTTGTTTCGAGCAAGTCATGGATTGATGCTTGTTGGTGGAGGGGGAGTATAAACTTTACCATTCTGTTTGGGAACCGCCTATAATGTGTGTAGCATGAAAGATATCGCCATCTCTTGGTTGTTATGTTGACAATGAAAGTATGCCGCTCAAAATATTATTTATCTCTATTTCAAAACTGAGCTCTGGCACCTCTACAAATCCCTGCTTCCCTCTGCGAAGGGCCTATCTATTTACTTTTATGTTGAGTCATCACCCTCTTATTAAAAAGCACTAGCTGGAGAGCGCAGCTGTCATTTGCATTCATTACTATTAATTTATATTTGGGTATGACTATGACTGGATCTCTTTTACCATGAATTACAATGTCTAGTCAGTCCTTGATCTTTAAAGGTGCTCTGCATTTATGTTTTGCGGTCTCAGAAAGGGCTAGCGAGATACCATCTTGTTATATCATATCATGATTGTTTTGAGAAAGTGTTGTCATCCGAGATTTATTATTATCGCTCGCTAGTTGATTATGCCATTGATATGAGTAACATGAGACCTAAGAGTTATTGTGAATGTGGTTAGTCATAATCTTTGCTCAAAACTTGAATGCTGGCTTTACATATTTACAACAACAAGAGCAAATAGAGTTAGTAAAAGTTTTTCTTTATCACTTTCAGTTTATCAACTGAATTGCTTGACGACAAGCAAAGGTTTAAGCTTGGGGGAGTTGATACGTCTCCGTCGTATCTAATTTTCCAAACACTTTTGCCCTTGTTTTGGACTCTAACTTGCATGATTTGAATGGAACTAACCCGGACTGACGTTGTTTTCAGCAGACTTTCCATGGTGTTATTTATGTGCTGAAAGAAAAGTTCTCGGAATGACCTGAAATTCCACGGAACGTCTATTTGGAAATAATAAAAAATCCTTGCAAAAGATGAAGACCAAGGGGCCCACACCCTATCCACGAGGGTGGAGGGCGCGCCCCCTACCTCATGGGCCCCTTGGAGCTCCTCCGACCTCAACTCCAACTCTATATATTTGCTTTCGGGGAGAAAAAAATCAGAGAGAAGAATTCATCGCGTTTTACGATACGGAGCCACCGCCAAGCCCTAAAACCTCTCGGGAGGGCTGATCTGGAGTCCATTCGGGGCTCCGGAGAGGGGGATCCGTCGCCATCGTCATCATCAACCATCCTCCATCACCAATTTCATGATGCTCACCGCCGTGCGTGAGTAATTCCATCGTAGGCTTGCTGGACGGTGACGGGTTGGATGAGATCTATCATGTAATCGAGTTAGTTTTGTTAAGGTTTGATCCCTAGTATCCACTATGTTCTGAGATTGATGTTGCTATGACTTTGCTATGCTTAATGCTTGTCACTAGGGCCCGAGTGTCATGATTTCAGATCTGAACCTATTATGTTTTCATGAATATATGTGAGTTCTTTATCCTATCTTGCAAGTCTATAGTCACCTACTATGTGTTATGATCCGGCAACCCCGAAGTGACAATAATCGGGACCACTCCCGGTGATGACCATAGTTTGAGGAGTTCATGTATTTGTTAACACCAGATTTTGGCATGATCGAAAATATAAATAAGAAGGCCTTAAATGGAAAAGTGCTCAAAGTGAGGAAGTTCCGTATCGTCAAAAGGAGAAACTTTGATATTTGGGTCATAGCCATCCGGTCTCATCTCTAAGGCCGAAGTTGTGTTCGAAGTACTGAGATTTTGTATCTAGAATACTATTTGGCTGATTACACCCTCAAGATGGCCTCGGATGGAGGAGTACTCTAAAGGAATTGTCTTCGTATCGTCGAGGCGATCGATTTTCATATATAAGTCATCTCAATCCGAGTTCGTATGCAAAAGTTACAGTCAATATTGTGCGGACCAGCTAGGGATCAATATATTACGCTGTACATCAGACACATGTTGATGGATGTCTGATACAATGCGTGAGCAATTTGCCATTTAAGACGATCTCAGATCTAAAAGTGTTCAACATGAAAGTTGTTCATCTCGTTGAAACGTTCAAGATTGCTTTTGGGCTTGTTTCCATCCGAGGTCGTTTACCACCTCAAAAATTACCCGCAAGGTGCAGCCAGTTTAAACCGAACAGTTTTGGAAAGTTCGGACAAAACCAATCCAAATTTGACTAGGGTTTTGGACGTGAATCCAAGCCTTTTCCTTGCACGGGAAGTCCAGCCGCCTCTTATGTACCTAAGGGGTGACGGCTGATTGAACAACACACAATCGATCAACTCATCTACCACCGTTTATATTTTATCTTTTCTCCTTAACCCTAGTTCTTCTTCTTCCTCATTCTTCATCAGTTCTTCTTGTTGCAGGGCGGCGAACCTCGAGGCCCTAGGGGCGATCAGGTCGACCTAGGGCAGCCCATAGCCGCCGCGCGCCTTGACGGGGTCCCTCCTGGGCGTGTGGGGTTTCGGGTCTTCAAAAGCGCCCGCCGGATTGCCTGCGTACCGCGCTTCCGGACGGGTCTCCTTCGACGTGAGCTGTGGTGCATCACCCTCGGCGATGGAGATACACAGTGACGTGTTCGAGTGCGAACACACTTTTGTGCGACTCCGCTGGGGATGAAGCTTTGAATGGTCTCTGGCCCATTCTTGCTACGAAGAGATCGTCATCTAGGGTTTGCAATCTACAAAGGTAACATGAATACCCAATTCACTTATGTAGATGCAAATAATGCATATGTTGTTGCTAGATCGTTTAATGAGCATAATGTATCGGCTAGCCCTAGCTTTATCAATCATGCATCTAATTATGTGCAAGAGCCGATGCAACAAAATCTCCATGCTTCTACCTCATATAATTTTAGCAACATGGAACATATGTATACGAACTCCCATGCATCGGCAGCCCCACAAATCCATATGCCGATGAACAACATGATGAGTTCCGTTAATCAAGTTGAAACACTTCACATAGGAACTTCTGATAGTATGCAACAAAGTGTTTCACCTTGTTATTCATCGGCAACTAGCTTGCAATATGTTAATCAAAACATGCCGGTGGATACGGGAATTGGCCATGCTACTACTAGTTATCCGGCCAATTACCCTCAATCATCATATGCTACACCTCATGCTACTAATTGTTTGGCACCATATGCAACTATGGGTATTCATAATTCAGCTTCGCACCTTCACGCTAATAGCCGAATAAGTGAAAATTCTATAGGATCACATGTGTCTTCACCTAGTATCGTAGCATACAATGTTTCCCCTGCAAAATTACAGAATTTTGGTGACATCTCGTTACCAAAAGAGTCTAAAAGTGTCGGGGGGCAATTCTATCCAGATTGGGTCATTAGGAAAAATCTTATGTCTTTTTGGGACAAATGCAATGTTGTTCTACATGAATTAATAAAAGAGGGAAAGCCTATTAATTCTGTTGCAATTCAAGCTAGATTATCAAAAAAGATGGTGATTCGGATAACAAAGTTAATTCGGCTATTGAAAAGACCGAATCAAATATTACGTATGCCGAATCTATTCTAGAAAACAGGATGACAAGGTGTTGGGGAGCTATTCGAAAGAGGAACAACCTATCGTTCAAGTAACGCAACCATCATGCTCTCCCAATGTGTTTGAAAAGGTATGTCTAGCAAGTGATTTACCTATCTTCCGATTTGGTCGCAACTTTATTGTTGATGCTTCTATAAGAGAAATTCTCATAAGTAATTTTGAAAGACCAATGACGAAGGGAAATTTACTTGTTAGCAATAAAACTGTTATAGAACATATCGGTCAATATATTGTGCCATTTATAAAGACCGATAGTGACCTATTATTGCAGTCAAAGTTTTCCCCATTGCTTTATCAAAATTCCATATCTAATTGGGTAGCTTTGCTTGTTTCTTACTTGGCTTGCACTTGGTCTCAATTGACACATGTGTATTCTAACTATTTTCGTTTCAGAAATTTAAAGCCAAGGTCAAATTCTTTTGAGAAATCCGATGCTAATATAATATCTTATCCAAATACATCGGAGATAGGGTGTAAAACACAATGCATAGACGAATGGGGAGATTCTAAATCTGAACCATTCGTTTGCTTACTTCCAAAGCCGTTCGCACACCAAGATCAGCTAAAAAACTAAATGTATACCTTCGATTCAAACATGTGCGATCAAATCTTTGATTTGTTGTTGAAAAATAATTACATTGGAATTCTTGATCACCATGTCAAGCCATCTATCCAAGGACGAATTTATTGTAAGTTGCATGATTCATTCAAGCATAGTATTGAGGATTGCAATATGTTTCGTCAAATAGTTAAATCGGCCATTGATAAAGGACGATTGAAATTTGTTGAGACACCAAGAGATAACGAGTCTATTCAAATTGGTCCCGATGGTAAAAGGTTTTTGCATCGGCTGATTCAAGGTGATCCATTTAAAGAGAAGGTAAAAAATGCACGTGATGGGATCAAGCTTTCAAGTAAAGAAGTCGTTAAAGAGCATAATGAACATAATCTTGAGGGCGAGAATTCCATCGAAGCTACAATGGAGACGCCAAGGACTAGGGGGCAACAAAAAAAATCCAAAGACCGGTGCAAGCACAACCAAAGAAAACAAAGGCTGACATAAGCACAAAGGTAAGAAGCCGAAAGACACTTTCGCGCAACTATTGGAAAAATATCACAAGATAAGTGAGGAGAACTGTGCTTATCGATCAACTAATGCAAAAGCATCAAGATCACCCCCTAGGCGCAAATCCAAGGATCGGTATTGGCAAGAAGAGAATTTTAATGCAACGTGTTCATATCCTTATTTTGGGCCGCTAATGCCAATGTCGTGGATGCCTCCCTATGCTCATGTAGATCGGTATTCATCATGGGATAGGTATGATACAATGGCACATTCTCCATCATATTTTAGACCATCTTACCATTGTTATGCAGCTCCAAGAAGATCAACGTTCAGTGAGCTGTCATATGTTCAAGACTATTTCAATAAGAAAGAATCGGTCCGGAGCTCAAGAAAGAAGGAAGAGGTGATCAAACAAGTTTATCGAGTTAAAAAAGATGGTCGCAAGAGTGCCAGTTCAGATTTGATCTTAAAGGATAAAGAGCCAATTAAAGTGTTAACATTGGCTACTAAAGGCAATGAGATGGAGCAATCAATTGTCTAGAATCAAAGTGCCAAATCTGAAGAAAAGAAGTTGAAAGTGCACAAGGTAAAACAAGAATTGTCATTAGTTCAAACAAAATCACAGCCGGGGCGCTCACTTGGCTTATCATATTGGCAAAAGAAGAAATTACAAAAACTTAGTGCACAAGAACTTGAAGAAAGGAACATGGCATGGGTTCCTAAAGGAAGTACTCAAAATAAGAATTATGTGAAAGCATCCATTACACGAAGTGCGGCAAAGATGATGAAGAAGAAGAGTGAAAACTATGAAGGACCAAGCCGAAGGTTTCAACATCTTCGGTCCACACATTATCCATATTCTTCAACTATGTCGTTGATGCATATGCCATGGAATTCTTCATCAGGTATGATTGGTTACCCTCAATGGTATTATTTTAATCCATGCATGCAATATAATTTTTTACATCATGAAAGGGTATTACCAAATCATCATATGTTCAATTAGCTTCACTTTGTTGCTAATCTAAATGGCCGATATATACCTATCGTCTTAAGCATGGACAAATGGCCGATGAAGTGTTGACATCGCGCTTAGAACAAACTTCGTCCAAGCTATTTTTCGGCACACAAGTTTTGCCGAAAAACAGGGGGGCATGTGTTGACACCAGATTTTGGCATGATCAAAAATATAATTAAGAAGGCCTTAAATGGAAAAGTGCTCAAAGTGAGGAAGTTCTGTATCGTCAAAAGGAGAAACTTTGATATTTGGGTCATAGCCATCCGGTCTCATCTCTAAGGCCGAAGTTGTGTTCGAAGTACTGAGATTTTGTATCTAGAACACTATTCGGTTGATTACACCCTCAAGATGGCCTCGGATGAAGGATCACTCTAAAGGAATTGTCTTCGTATCGTCGAGGCAATCGATTTTCATATATTAGTCATCTCAATCAGAATTCGTATGCAAAAATTATAGTCAATATGGTGTGGACCAGCTAGAGATCAATATATTACGCTGGACATCAGACACATGTTGATGGATGTCCGATACAATGCGTGAGCAATTATCCATTGAAGACGATCTCAGATATAAAAGTGTTAAACATGAAAGTTGTTCGTCTCGTCGAAAATTTCAAGATTGCTTTTGGGCATGTTTCCATCCGAGGTTCTTTACCACCTCAGAAATTACCTGCAAGGTGCAGCCAGTTTAAACCGAACAGTTTTGGAAAGTTCGGACAAAACCAATCCGAATTTGACTAGGGTTTTGGAAGTGAATCCAAGCCTTTTCCTTGCACGGGAAGTCCAGCTGCCTCTTATATACCTAAGGGGTGACGGCCGATTGAACAACACACAATCGATCAACTCATCTACCACTTTTTATCTTTTATGTTTTCTCCTTAACCCTAGTTCTTCTTCTTCCTCGTTCTTCGTCTATTCTTCTTGTTGCAGGGCGGCGAACCTCGAGGCCCTAGGGGCGATCAGGTCGACCTAGGGCATCCCATAGCCGCCGCGCGCCCTGACGGGGTCCCTCCCGAGCGTGTGGGGTTTCGGGTCTTCAAAAGCACCCGCTGGATTGCCTGCGTACCGCGCTTCCGGACGGGTCTCCTTCGACGTGAGCTGCGGTGCATCACCCTCGGCGTTAGAGGTACACGGCGACGTGTTCGTGTGTGAACAGTATTCACTACGTGCTAATGCTTTGTTCCGGTACTCTATTAAAAGGAGGTCTTAATATCCCTTAGTTTCCATTAGGACCCCGCTGCCACGGGAGGGTAGGACAAAAGATGTCATGCAAGTTCTTTTCCATAAGCACGTATGACTATATTCGGAATACATGCCTACATTACATTGATGAATTGGAGCTAGTTCTGTCTCACCCTATGTTATGATTGTTACATGATGAACCACATCTGGCATAATTCTCCATCACCAATCCAATGCCTACGAGCTTTTCATATATTGTTCTTCGCTTATTTACTTTTCCATTGCTACTGTTACAATCACTACAAAACACCAAAAATATTACTTTTGCTACTGTTATCTTTGTTACCATTACCACTACTATCATACTACTTTGCTACTAAATACTTTGCTGCAGATCTTAAGTTATCCAGGTGTGGTTGAATTGACAACTCAACTGCAAATACTTGAGAATATTCTTTGGCTCCCCTTGTGTAGAATCAATAAATTTGGGTTAAATAATCTATCCTTGAAAACTATTGCGATCCCCTATACTCGTGGGTTATCACACGCCGCCCAACACAGAAGCAGCTCCGACACCGCCAAGCCTGCGCACGCTTACTCCATCGACGCCGGAGGCTGACCCCGCCGTTTGATGCGTTGCCCACGCGTCCTTTCTTTTTTTGTACGCCGAACTCTTCATCCTATCGCCAAACTGTGGCAAGGTGATCGCCAAACTGGGCCGCTGATCGCCGGACTTGTGGCATTTTTTTGTGAGCGGGAATGACCAAGTTTAATTTACCGCGACTTGAGGGCGGCGCCTAGGGGCATGGCTGGGAGCTAGATCGCCCCCAGGGCGCCCGAAATAGCGCCAGCCTATGCGCTGGGGGCCGAACGAGTGGAGATTCTCTTATGCAGGGGGACCCCATCTCCCCCTTACTTTTTAATGTGATTGTAGATGTTCTTACTAGGATGCTATATAAAGTAGCCCAAAATGATCCGGTTAGTGGGCTTTGCCATGACTTCCTTCCAGGAGGTGCATCTGCCTCCAATATGTAGATGACACCATGCTTTTCTTAGAAGACAATCTGGAGAAAACTAACAATATGAAAAATGTTCTATACTGCTTTGAGCAAGTCTCAGGCTTGAGGATCAATTATGCCAAGAGTGAACTAATCATCTTGGGAATGGATGCAGGCATATCTGCATCCTTTGTTGACATTTTTGGTTGCACCATAGGGAAGCTGCCTATTAAATATCCTGGGATCCCACTACATTATGATAAACTAAGGAGAGAGGACATCCGGCCTATCATAGACAAAATTTTAAAAAGGATGGCCGGCTGGAGGGGAAAACTCCTGTCCTACTCTGCTAGACTTACTCTAATTAAGGCATGCCTCACTAGCATTCCAGTATACCTGCTCTCCTTCTTCAAATTCCCAAAGTGGACACTAGATTTGATAAATACTCAGCTAGCCCATTGTCTGTGGAATGATTTTGAGGGGAATAGGAAACTACACTTGGCTAACTGGCACCTAGTGTGTATGCAAAAAAGCATGGAGGTTTGGGAGTGCCCAAGCTCAGAGATGTTAACTTGTGCCTACTAGGGAATTCGGTAAAAAGATATATTAAAGATGAGGGCATGATACGTCTCCAACGTATCTATAATTTTTTATTGCTCCATGCTATATTATCTACTGTTTTGGGCAACATTGGGCTTTATTTTCCACTTTTATATTACTTTTGGGACTAACCTATTAACCGGAGGCCCAGCCCAGATTTGCTGTTTTTTTTGCCTATTTCAGTATTTCGAAGAAAAGGAATATCAAACGGAGTCAAAACGGAACGAAATCAACTGGAGAAGTTATTTTTGAAAGGAAAGCTACCAGATGGACTTGGACCCCACGTCAAGAGAAGGAACGAGGAAGCCACGAGGGTTGGGGGCGCGCCCACCCCCGTAGGGTGCCCCCCTGCCTCGTGGGGCCCTCGTGGCTCCCCTGACGTGCTTCTTCCGCCTATATAACTCCACGTATCCTAAAACTTCCAGAACAGAGATTAGATCGGGAGTTCATGCTGCAAAACCTCGAGCCACCAAAACCAATCGGGACCTGTTCCAAGCACCTCACGGAGGGGGGAACCCTCACCTGTGGCCATCTTCATCATCTCGGAGCTCTCCATGACGAGGAGGGAGTAGTTCACCCTCGGGGCTGAGGGTATGTACCAGTAGCTATGTGTTTGATCTCTCTCTCTCTCTCTCTCGTGTTCTTGATTTGGCACGATCTTGATGTATCACGAGCTTTGCTATTATAGTTGGATCATATGTTTCTTCTCCCCCTCTACTCTCTTGTAATGAATTGAGTTTTCCCCTTGAAGTAATCTTATCGGATTGAGTCTTTAAAGATTTGAGAACACTTGATGTATGTCTTGTCGTGCGTATCTGTGGTGACAATGGGATATCACGTGATTCACTTGATGTATGTTTTGGTGATCAACTTGCGGGTTCCACCCATGAACCTATGCATAGGGGTTGGCACACGTTTTCGTCGTGATTCTCCGGTAGAAACTTTGGGGCACTCTTTGAGGTTCTATGTGTTGGTTTGAATAGATGAATTGAGATTGTGTGATGCATATCGTATAATCATACCCACGGATACTTGAGGTGACATTGGAGTATCTAGGTGACATTAGGGTTTTTGTTGATTTGTGTCTTAAGGTGTTATTCTAGTACGAGCTCTAGGGCTGTTTGTGACACGTATAAGAATACCATAATATCTTCGTTTCTCCGCTATTAGTGACTTTGGAGTGACTCTTTGTTGCATGGTGAGGGATAGTTATATGATCCAATTATGTTATTATTGTTGAGAGAACTTGCACTAGTGAAAGTATGAACCCTAGGCCTTGTTTCCTATCATTGCAATACCGTTTACGCTCACTTTTACCACTTGTTACCTTGCTGTTTTTATATTTTCAGAGTACAAATACCTTTATCTACCATCCATATTGCACTTGTATCACCATCTCTTCGCCAAACTAGTGCACCTATACAAATTTGCCATTGTATTGGGTGTGTTGGGGACACAAGAGCCTCTTTGTTATTTGGTTGCAGGGTTGTTTGAGAGAGACCATCTTCATCCTACGCCTCCCACGGATTGATAAACCTTAGGTCATACACTTGAGGGAAATTTGCTACTGTCCTACAAACCTGTTGTGATGCCCGGGTAATCATGCTACAGTGCTCCTCTGCTAATGATGCCACGTCACCTTAATTATAGTTGCTAATCTCGAGTTAGTTCGAAACCGATTCAAATTCAAATTCAATATCAGGCAAATGATAAAAGTTTTCAAATATTAAAACTAAAATGTTCGGAGTGAACCAAATATTGCATAGATAATTATGATGGAAAAACCACACATTTATAAAATGTTTAAATACTATGAGATGAATAAAACAGTAGCAAAAACGATTAATTAAATACTTTTTATAATTAATAAAATGTCAAACTAAGTTATTTGGGGTCTAGACTTTTTGTGACTATGGACTAAGTTGAAATACTGAATTAGATACTAAGTGTATATTTTACTAAATTAAAATGCAACTAAAATAAAGAAAGAAAGAAAAAAAATAAAAGAAAACAGAAAACAAATTAACAGGAAAAAAAAGGAAAAGAGAGAAAGGCCCTCAGGCTTCGCCCAGCAGAGCCGCCCGTTAAACCACCGCCCAACCGCCACACCCTCACTCCCATAACCTCCCACCCCTGGTCAAACCCTAACCCAACCACCCACACTCCCCCCCCACATTGTTCCCACCCCCCCGATCCAGATTGGATCGGGACAAACCCCACTCCCTCGCTCCTCGCCCCTCTCTGCTGATCTGGGCCGGCACGACGCCCCACCTGCCGATGCCGCCGCGCTCCTCGCCGCCGCCTCATCCCACCTCCACCTCGCCCTCGTCGCGGATCGCCCTGATCCCTTGTCGTCGCCGGATCGCCTCGACGCCGCCGCCCAAGGACCTCGCCGGAGGCCACGACGCCGGACCTCCCCGCCGGCCTGCCTCCACTCCGCCCGCGCCGTCTACGTCCTCCTCCTCGTCCCCCGTTGCCCTGGACCCTACGCGCCCTCCCCGTGAGCACCTCTCCTCCTCCTCCCCGCGCTGCGACTGAACGGCACCCCGGTGCGCGCCTAGCTCCGTCCCGGCCCCAACCACGACCACCCACGGCCACCGCGTCCGCCACACTCATGGCCGCTCGCCCGCCCCACTCCGACCTTCCCCGTGTGCGCCAGGCGCTTCGCCCCCCCTCTCTCGCGCTGCCTTTCTTGGCGCCGCCATCAACCAACCGGCGCCAGACCAACATGGCCCTGCTACCTTCGCCGCGGCCGGCACCCTCCTCTATCCGGCGCCCGGTTAGGTTCGGCCACGTCCTGGCGCCCCGCAGCCGATCCATCGCCCGCACCCGTTTGGCCCTATGGGCAACTGCCCAGTGGGCCCCCCCCACGCCTGTTTAAAAAAAGCGAGAATAAAAAATAAAATTAAAAGTAATTAATTAATTAATTACTTAATTAGTTAACTTAATTAGATCTGTTAAATTAACCTAATCACTTATTAAACTAACTAATCCTGTTTAGTTAACCTAAGTCAATGACAACCAGGACCCACGCGTCAGTTTGACCTAGTCAACTGACTGTTGACTGCTGACATCACCCTGATGTCATGCTGACATCATAATGGCATTTCCAAATTAATTTAATTTTGTTAAATTTCAAAAATGATTTAAAACTTTTAAAAATCATATAAAATAAACCGTAACTCGGATGAAAATGTTTTCTACATGAAAGTTGCTCAGAAAAATCCAACGAATCCGGATACGCAGCCCGTTCGTCCACCACACATCCCTAACATAGCAAACACGCAACTTTCCCCCTCCGGTTCATCTGTCTGAAAACGCGAAACACCGGGAATACTTTCCCGGATGTTTTCCCCATTCGTCGGTATCACCTACTACCGCGATTGGGCACCCCTAGCATAGTTACTTGTCATGTCATGCATCGATATGCATCTGTTTACATGGTGTTCATTGTTTCTTCCCCCTCTTCTCTCTGGTAGACTACGAGACCGACGCTGCTGTTGCCCGTTCGACTCTGAGTTGACGACCCTCTCTCTTGCCGAGCAACCAGGCAAGCCCCCTTGATCACGGATATCGCCTACTCTCCTCTATACTGCTTGCATTAGAGTAGTGTAGCATGTTACTTTACTTCGTTATTCCTATCCCGATGCATAGCCTGTCCTTGCTACTACTGTTGATACCTTTACCTGCAATCCTACTTGCTTAGTATAGGATGCTAGTATTTCCATCTGTGGCCCTACATTCTTGTCCGTCTGCTGTGCTATACTATTGGGCCGTGATCACTCGGGAGGTGATCACGGGTATATACCTATATACTTATACATGATACATGTGGTGACTAAAGACGGGTCGGCTCGAGGAGTACCCGCGAGTGATTCACGGATTGGGAGCTGAAAGGACCTTTGTCCCGACGGCCCTCTGGGTGGATCTTTGTGGCGGAGCGACAGGGCAGGTTGAGACTACCTAGGTGAGAGGTGGGCCTGTCCCTGTCGGCGTTCGTGGATACTTAACACGCATAACGAGTTCTTGGTATTTGATCAGAGTCTGTCTACTGGCCTATACGCACTAACCAACTACATGGGAAAGTTATGGGCACTCGACGTCGTGGTATCAGCCGAAGCACTTCGTGACGCCAGCGACTGAGCGGCGTGCGCCGGGTTGGACCGCGTAATGTGACTTCCTTTGAAATGGAGGTTGCTAGGTCTGCTCTCCGGCCGCGTACGCAACGTGCATGTGTGCTATGGGCGATGGGCCCAGACCCCTGTGTGCTTAGGTTTAGACCGGCGCGCTGGCCTCTCTGTTGTGCCTAGGTGGGGCTGCGACGTGTTGATCTTCCGCGGCCGGGCATGACCCAGAAAAGTGTGTCCGGCCAAATGGGATCAAGCGTGTTGGGCTATGTGGTGCACCCCTGCAGGGAAGTTAATCTATTCAAATAGCCGTGATCTTGATAATGTGGCGACTTGGAGTTGTACCTTGACCTTATGACAACTAGAACTGGATACTTAATAAAACACATCCTTCCAAGTGCCAGATACAACCCGGTGATCGCTCTCTCACAGGGCTTCGAGGAGCGGATCGCCGGGTAGGATTATGCTATGCGATGCTACTTGGAGGACTCCAGTCTACTCTCTTCTACATGCTGCAAGACGGAGGCTGCCAGAAGCGTAGTCTTCGACAGGATTAGCTATCCCCCTCTTATTCTGGCATTCTGCAGTTTAGTCCACCGATATGCCCCCTTTACACATATACCCATGCATATGTAGTGTAGCTCCTTGCTTGCGAGTACTTTGGATGAGTACTGACGGTTGCTTTTCTCCCCCTTTCCCCCTTCCCTTCTACCTGGTTGTCGCAACCAGATGTAGGAGCCCAGGAGCCAGACGCCACCGTCGACGACAACTCCTACTACACCGGAGGTGCCTTCTACTACGTGCTGCCCGCTGACGACGACCAGGAGTAGTTAGGAGGATCCCAGGCAGGAGGCCTGCGCCTCTTTTGATCTGTATCCCAGTTTGTGCTAGCCTTCTTAAGGAAAACTTGTTTAACTCATGTCCGCACTCAGATATTGTTGCTTCCGCTGACTCGTCTATGATCGAGCACTTGTATTCGAGCCCTCGAGGCCCCTGGCTTGTATTATGATGCTTGTATGACTTATTTATGTTTTAGAGTTGTGTTGTGATATCTTCCCGTGAGTCCCTGATTTTGATCGTACACGTTTGCATGTATGAATAGTGTACGATTGAATCGGGGGCGTCACTCCGCCTCCTCGACCGTGCCCGGCGCCGCTCGCTGCCCCAGCCAGCCTGTGCTGGCCTCGCCCGTACCGGCCTAGCGTGCTGCCGCTCTCGGGTCCATCTGGTCGAGCACGCGCGCCCAACCCGGCTTCGTCCCCGCCTCTCGACGCCATGGCCGGCGCCGTCACCCCGCCGCCCTTGCCGCCTCGCCGGACCACCTCGTCGGAGCCTCGCCGCACATCGTCCCCATCCCCGACCTCTTCACGAACCACGACGCCGACGCCTCGCCACCTCTTGCACGTCGACGCGCCGCCAGTCGCCGGAGCTTCCTCGCCGACCTTCTTCCTCCTCCACGCCGGCCTGCCTCCATCTTCCGCGGCCGGGCATGACCCAGAAAAGTGTGTCCGGCCAAATGGGATCAAGCGTGTTGGGCTATGTGGTGCACCCCTGCAGGGAAGTTAATCTATTCGAATAGCCGTGATCTTCGGTAACAGGACGACTTGGAGTTGTACCTTGACCTTATGACAACTAGAACTGGATACTTAATAAAACACACCCTTCCAAGTGCCAGATACAACCCGGTGATCGCTCACTAATAGGGCTTCGAGGAGGGGATCGCCGGGTAGGATTATGCTATGCGATGCTACTTGGAGGACTTCAGTCTACTCTCTTCTACATGCTGCAAGACGTAGGCTGCGAGCGTAGTCTTGACAGGATTAGCTATCCCCCTCTTATTCTGGCATTCTGCAGTTCAGTCCACCGATATGCCCCCTTTACACATATACCCATGCATATGTAGTGTAGCTCCTTGCTTGCGAGTACTTTGGATGAGTACTCACGGTTGCTTTTCTCCCCCTTTCCCCCTTCCCTTCTACCTGGTTGTCGCAACCAGATGTCGGAGCCCAGGAGCCAGACGCTACCATCGACGACGACTCCTACTACACCGGAGGTGCCTTCTACTATGTGCTGCCCGCTGACGACGACCATGAGTAGTTAGGAGGATCCCAGGCAGGAGGCCTGCGCCTCTTTCGATCTGTATCCCAGTTTGTGCTAGCCTTCTTAAGACAAACTTGTTTAACTTATGTTTGTACTCAGATATTGTTGCTTCCGCTGACTCGTGTATGATCAAGCACTTGTATTCGAGCCCTCGAGGCCCCTGGCTTGTATTATGATGCTTGTATGACTTATTTATGTTTTAGAGTTGTGTTGTGATATCTTCCCGTGAGTCCCTGATCTTGATCATACACGTTTGCGTGTATGATTAGTGTACGATTGAATCGGGGGTGTCACAAGTTGGTATCAGAGCCGACTGCCTGTAGGAATCCCCCTTCCGCACTTCTTGGCCGAAGTCGAGTCTAGACATTGCAAAACTTTGACTAACATGGCTGTGTGGCTTACGGGCCCACGTCGCCATTGGGTGGTATTAGGATCTTTTATTCCTCACCTTTACTCTGGGACCCTGATCTCTCTTCTATTCGGGTTAAATGATTTTGCTAAAAACAAAACTAACTTTAGGCTCTCAATAATACTTTCTCCCGGAGAGCCCCTTATTACTGATGATCGTCTGCTGCACGTGAAGACCCTGAAGATACTCTCTGCTGTTAACCCGAGAACTTGTGTTCATCGCGTTTGCAATTCCCCTTCCACCGTCAACCCTTATGGATAACTACTTACAGTTGTTATTCTTATATTCATCCCCAGTTGGTCTTGTTATTACAAGATACCCCGAAACACTCGTCGTTGTTTCGATAATCCTTTAAGCTTACTGCCTTGCTGTTCTTTGTCACCTGAATACCCATATGGATAATTCTCGCACTTATCGAGTATCCGCTCATCCCCCAGTTGTTCATGTGTTTCACAATGGTCTTCGAAATACTATTCGATCCTCCAAAAATCCTTAGTAGCTTATTGCTCTGCAATACTTGACTACTTGCATGATGGATGCTTTCCATATGTCTGGCTATATTCGTTAGTATTCTTAGGCACCGTCATTTTGATCCTTTTGATTCAACATGAGTGCGAATGCACGCAATCATTAGTTGATCCTTTTAAATTATCTTTCCGGTTCAGACGTCATTTTAAACATGAGCTGGTTCTCAACCAATCCAATTGCCGTCGATTGTACCCCTAAGGTTATTCAACTTATTCAACCCTAATCAGAACATTGCTTCTGATCCCTTGAATGTGAAATCATAATTCCCTTGCAATTGAGCTTTGAATTCGTCAGCTGTTTCTATAATCCAATGCCCTTGCATTGTTTCATCGTCTGATTGAGTGTCGATGCTCACATCAGCTCCGTTAAGGACCGTCAGACCCTTTGTTGGATTGTTATCCGACAGTGTCCTTCACATTTGATCACTTTGTGAGTTCTTCCCCTGATACATAGTGCCTTTGGTAAATTGTATCCTCTGCTTTCTGAACCCTGCTCAGCTTTCAAGCTGGTGGTATTTCTATTGAAGCTTGTGGTATATATTTCCACGATACCCTGATGGGTTGAACCTATGCCTTCCTTAATATGTGTGAACTCGAAAGTTTTCACGAGTCATACACTTCTGGTATTTTGCCAGATAAAATTTCAACGCTACAACTTCCTCGAAGGTGAGAAGTGAATGAAAGGTTATGCATTGGAGAAGTGGGAGTCGACCTTGAACTTTGTGTTCATGCCCATGGACACGATGTAGATCCTATCATAGAAGCTTCTTGTAATAATAGCTATTTCCTTGATATAATATCCTTTGGTTTCGTTGAATTGATCCTTTGTGATCATGGTTCCGACCATATGTTCTTCTTTGATCCAATTTCCCGGGCAAGTTTAAGCACTTGTCTTCTGTGGGTCAATACCCCAGTCCAACCTTTACTTTGATCTACCGTCGAGTATTACCTCCCTGGTATCTCGAGATTATCACGAAACTGCATAACTTCTTATGGGTTCTTCATCAACTGTTATTTCTCACCAATTCCAATTTTTCTGGGTTTTGGGTTGTCGTCAACAGAGAACACCGATAAGTGAATCAATTCCACACTCTGATTCAATAACTCTAAGTAATCTTCATTGCTTATGAGTTTATTAATCCTTCAAGTCACTCCTAGCCTGATCGGCTATATCATTACCATGCTAAATGCTAAATTTTACTGTACTACCTGTTCCTTATTCCTGGAGCATAACTTTTGACAATGATCCAAGCTTCTGTCGATCTTCCTCATCTTATCATTTCGCCTTGAACAGCAAGCTTGATTTCGAGTTTGTGTCGTACCCATGGTTCCAATGGCTTTTGGCTTCATCATTTCCGTTGACTTGATGTCATCGCCGATCAGTTACATCTTCTCGAAACCTCTCAACAAATGTGTCGTGATCATCATCAACATTCTGGGGTCTTCCCAGATATCTATCGAATTCTTGATGAGAAATAGCATCCTTTGCCCTCGATGGTTTGGGTTATCATCCACAACATTATTGCATTCCCTCCAACACAAAAATTGTTCCTGTTTTGTGTTGTTCCTTGAGTTCCTTTCTATCCTACTTATGTTATGATTCTACCGCGGAGTATTACAATCTTTGATGTCAAGAATGTTGTGAGGATTGCTCCACCTCTTCATAATTCTTGCTATAATGATACTTCTCACCATCACCATTCTTTCTTGGTCCTCGTGTTGATTCCAACCGGGGTACCCACAAGTGAACGGTATTGTTTGGATTCTGCCCTTCTAGCAACCCTCTTAATGGTCGACCGTTCATTCTTAGACTATTAATTATTTAATCACCATTCTGACATTGGTCGTGCAACCCAACCCATATTTCAGGCGCACCTTTCAACCAATGTTTAATTGTGTATGTCTTCCTCGAGCTTACTTCCTTATATCATTTAATATGACAAATGTTATCTCCTTATCCACATAATTGTGGAGATTCATCTTTTGGATACCTCGATGAGTTATCGCTGAGTCCGTGAGTCACCTCCTCATCCTCTTCTTGATTTAATGATGAACTCTTGTTTCAAACTCGCTTCCATAGTTCATTCCCCGAGGATCTTACATTGGCATCTCGTCAATTTGTGTTGCACCTTTCCTTCTCAGGCATCTCGAGTCTGAGGTATCATGGCACTAATCAGATCTGAATCTAGGTCAGATATGATGGTTGGAACATATTTCCAAGAGTTACAACAATGGTCTTTATGTGACCCGGTAAGGTGATGTCATGCCTCGCACACCTGGCCGGAGGCCCTATTGTTATAGTTTCCTTTTCAGCTAGACTATCCTTTCTTCCATGAGGAAATTGTAAGACTTATTCTATAAGTTCTTCATGATGGACCCTTTTTGTTTCCAAAGTCTGAACTTGCTTGAAGACCATGCAATGCTATCTCGAAGCATGTTTGTGGTACTCCGATTTTCAACAAGGACATTTGAAGCCAATGCTAAATGTTTCCTGCTAAATTATCCAAACACCGCTGTATGGGTAATGTCATGAAATTTCTCTCCCCTACCTAAAGAGTTTTCTACATTATATCCTGTCATGGATATCATGCTCTGCTTGTCCTTGGGAAGGATATACCCTTGAAATATGTGTTTAAACACATTTTCCTTTCCATTGTTCTGTTTAATCTGATGATCTTATTTTCCTTTCCATTGGTTGGTTTAACCTTTCTTGGGGTCTATATAATCTAAGCAGTATTATTCTCCTGCTTATGTAAACACCTCGGTGTACAACTCTATCAGTAAGACCCTGTTTCTACTGTTGATGACATTCCGGTAGCCACCGATGGACGAGAACTTTGCCTACTGGTCCGCCTCGTTCAACGAGCAGGATAATGGTTCTCTTCGTCCCTCGCCCTTAGTACGGATGTTGTTGCCGACATAACCGATAGACTATCCTCTGACATGTCCTGTTATCATGACCGTGCAAGATATCAACGCTTTTCCTACTTTTAACCACATGGTGGTCCCATAATCCACAGTTCCACAGGATCGAAACCTGACTCTCCTGTACACCCTCCTGTTTCCAAAGTTATTCCTCGCGCGTGGCCTTATATGTAATTCACGAGCCACTTTCCGAGATATCGTCAATTCTGGTATCATACACAAAACTTATTCCCATTGCTCTGGACCCCTTTTACACTTTGTTTCAGGCATCGAACGATTGCCTACACGCTTGAAACTTCTCATGGTACCTTTTTACTTTGCTCTCGATATTTTCATAAGTTTCAGTTCGAGAGTTACTTTCTACCACCTTCCCTGATGTTAGCTACCAGACAGTCGACCTTGCAGAGGTCTGTTTCTCTCGGAATGCCCACCCTTTATTCTTTCGTAAGTACGATGGAGTTCCTGAAGAAAGGACGCCGACTTCATCATGATGACCTGAAGCAGAGAAATGGAGACATCAATGTATTGGACCGGCCTCTTCGAGAAGAGCAAGCCAGGATGAGAAGACCCGCTAGATTCGTAACCAAACCTTTCCCCCCTTTCACTACCTCTTAAATCTCGGGACGAGATTTCTTGTAGTGGAGGAGAATTGTGACGCCCGGATAATCATGCTACAGTGCTCCTCTGCTAATGATGCCACGTCACCTTAATTATAGTTGCAAATCTCGAGTTAGTTCGAAACCGATTCAAATTCAAATTCCATATCAGGCAAACGATAAAAGTTTTCAAATATTAAAACTAAAATGTTCGGAGTGAACCAAATATTGCATAGATAATTATGATGGAAAAACCACACATTTATAAAATGTTTAAATACTATGAGATGAATAAAACAGTAGCAAAAGCGATTAATTAAATAATTTTTATAATTAATAAAATGTCAAACTAAGTTATTTGGGGTCTAGACTTTTTGTGACTATGGACTAAGTTGAAATACTGAATTAGATACTAAGTGTATATTTTACTAAATTAAAATGCAACTAAAATAAAGAAAGAAAGAAAAAAATAAAAGAAAACAGAAAACAAACTAACAGGAAAAAAAAGGAAAAGAGAGAAAGGCCCCGGGCTTGGCCCAGCCAGTCGCCCGTTAGATCCACCGTCCAACCGCCACACCCTCACTCCCATAACCTCTCACCTGGTCAAACCCTAACCCAACCACCGCCTCCCCCCATCGTTCCTACCCCCTCCCGATCCAGATTGGATCGGCGACGAAACCCCCTCCCCTCGCTCCTCGCCCCAGGTGCCCGATCTGGGCGGGCACGACGCCCACCTGTCGATGCCGCGGTGCTCCTCGCCGCCGCCTCATCCCACCTCCACCTCGCCCTCGTCGCGCGGATACGCCCCTGATCCCTTGCCGTCGCCGGATCGCCTCGACGCCGCCGCCCGAGGACCTCGCCGGAGGCCACGACGCCGGACCTCCCCGCTGGCCTGCCTCCACTCCGCCCGCGCCGTCTTCGTCCTCCTCCTCGCCCCCTGTTGCCCTGGACCCTACGCGCCCCTCCCTGTGAGCACCTCTCCTCCTCCTCCCAGCGCTGCGCCTGAACGGCGCCCCGGCGCGCGCCTAGCTCCGTCCCGGCCCCGATCGCAACCACCCACGGCCGCCGCGTCCTCCACACTCATGGCCGCTCGCCCACCCCACTCAGACCTTCCCCGTGTGCGCCCGCAGGCGCCGCCCCCCCTCTCGCGCCCTTTCTTGGCGGCGCCTTGCAACAACCAACCGCGGCGCCCAGCCAACCATGACCCTGCTACCTTCGCCATGGCGGCGCCTCCCTGTCCGGCGCCCGGTTAGGTTCGGCCACGTCCTGGCGCCCCGCACCCGATCCATCGCCCGCGCCTGTTTGGCCCTATGGGCAACTGCCCAGTGGGCCCCCCACCCACGCCCCTGTTTAAAAAGAAAGAAGAATAAAAAATAAAATTAAAAGTAATTAATTAATCACTTAATTAGTTAACTTAATTAGATATGTTAAATTAACCTAATCACTTATTAAACTAACTAATCTGTTTAGTTAACCTAAGTCAATGACAACCAGGACCCACGCGTCAGTTTGACCTAGTCAATCGTTGTTGATTCTTGACATCACCACGATGTCATCTTGACATCATAATGGCATTTCAAATTAATTTAATTTTGTTAAATTTCAAAATGATTTAAAACTTTTAAAAGATCATATAAAATAAACCGTAACTCGGATGAAAATGTTTTCTACATGAAATTTGCTCAGAAAAATCCAGCGAATCCGGATACGCAGCCCGTTCTTCCGCCACACATCCCTAACATAGCAAACACGCAACTTTCCCCCTCCGGTTCATCATGCAAAGCGAAACACCGGAATACTTTCCGGATGTTTTCCCCATTCGTCGGTATCACCTACTACGCGATTGGGCACCCCTAACATAGTTACTTGTCATGTCATGCATCGATATGCATCTGTTTACATGGTGTTCATTGTTTCTTCCCCTCTTCTCTCGGTAGACTACGAGACCGGCGCTGCTGTTGCCTAGTTCGACTACGGAGTTGACGACCCTCTCTCTTGCTAGAGCAACCAGGCAAGCCCCTTGATCACGGATATCGCCTACTCTCCTCTATCTGCTTGCATTAGAGTAGTGTAGCATGTTCTTTGCTTTCGTTATTCCTATCCTGATGCATAGCCTGTCCTTGCTACTACTGTTGACACCTTTACCTGCAATCCTACTTACTTAGTATAGGATGCTAGTATTTCCATCTGTGGCCCTACATTCTTGTCCGTCTGCTGTGCTATACTATTGGGCCGTGATCACTCGGGAGGTGATCACGGGTATATACCTATATACTTATACATGATACATGTGGTGACTAAAGACGGGTCGGCTCGAGGAGTACCCGCGAGTGATTCACGGATTGGGGGCTGAAAGGACCTTTGTCCCGACGACCCTCTGGGTGGATCTTTGTGGCGGAGCGACAGGGCAGGTTGAGACTACCTAGGTGAGAGGTGGGCCTGTCCCTGTCGGCGTTCGTGGATACTTAACACGCATAACGAGTTCTTGGTATTTGATCAGAGTCTGTCTACTGGCCTATACGCACTAACCAACTACGTGGGAACGTTATGGGCACTCGACGTCGTGGTATCAGCCGAAGCACTTCGTGACGCCAGCGACTGAGCGGCGTGCGCCGGGTTGGACCGCGTAACGTGACTTCCTTTGAAATGGAGGTTGCTAGGTCTGCTCTCCGGCCGCGTACGCAACGTGCATGTGTGCTATGGGCGATGGGCCCAGACCCCTGTGCGCTTAGGTTTAGACCGGTAGCTGGCCTCCTCTGTTGTGCCTAGGTGGGGCTGCGACGTGTTGATCTTCCGCGGCCGGGCATGACCCAGAAAAGTGTGTCCGGCCAAATGGGATCAAGCGTGTTGGGCTATGTGGTGCACCCCTGCAGGGAAGTTAATCTATTCAAATAGCCGTGATCTTGATAACAGGGCGACTTGGAGTTGTACCTTGACCTTATGACAACTAGAACTGGATACTTAATAAACACACCCTTCCAAGTGCGGATACAACCCGGTGATCGCTCTCTAACAGGGCTTCGAGGAGGGATCGCGGGTAGGATTATGCTATGCGATGCTACTTGGAGGACTTCAGATCTACTCTCTTCTACATCTTTGCAAGGCGGAGGCTGCGAGCGTAGTCTTCGACATGATTAGCTATCCCCTCTTATTACGGCATTCTGATTCAGTCCACCGATATGCCCCTTTACACATATACCCATGCATATGTAGTGTAGCTCCTTGCTTGCAGTACTTTGGATGAGTACTCACGGTTGCTTTTCTCCCCTTTCCCCTTCCCTTCTACCTGGTTGTCGCAACCAGATGTCGAACCAGAGCGAGACCACCGTCGACGGCGACTCCTATTACATCGGAGGTGCCTTCTACTACGTGCTGCCCGCTAACGACGGCCAGGAGTAGTTAGGAGGATCCCATGCAGGAGGCATGCGCCTCTTTCGATCTGTATCCCAGTTTGTGCTAGCCTTCTTAAGGCAAACTTGTTTAACTTATGTCTGTACTCAGATATTGTTGCTTCCGCTGACTCGTCTATGATCGAGCACTTGTATTCGAGCCCTCGAGGCCCCTGGCTCGTATTATGATGCTTGTATGACTTATTTATGTTTTAGAGTTGTGTTGTGATATCTTCCCGTGAGTCCCTGATCTTGATCGTTCACGTTTGCGTGTATGATTAGTGTACGATTGAATCGGGGGCGTCACACCTGTGCACTTGCAGGCCCAACAACGTCTATAAGAAGAAGGTTGTGTAGTAGACATCAAGCTCTTTTCTAGCACCGTTGCCGGGGAGGTTAGTGCTTGAAGGTATATCTTTAGATCTTGCAATCAAATATTTTTGTTTCTTGTTTTAGCACTAGTCTAGTTTATAAAAGAAAACTAAAAAAATGGAATTGAGTTTGTCTCATACGCTTCATCTTTTTAAAATCTTTCGTGAGTATGATGGAAAGGAAAATTGTGCCAAAGTGCTAGAAGAAGAATTACATAGAATGCTTGGCATATAATATGTGAATGAGCATGATTGCAATGTTGTTAGTATGAATTCTTTGAATACCCATGATGCTAATGATATGCAAAGCCACAAGCCTGGGGAAGCTATGTTTGATGAAGATGATATTTTTTGTCCCCCAAGCTTTGATGAGCAAATTTACTATGATGAAAGCATGCCTCCTAGCTATGATGATTATTGTGATGACACGTATGCTTTAAAGAATAATGATAACCATGAAACTTGTCATCATGATTTTAGTTTTCAATTGGATTATGCCTCACATGATAATTATTTTGCTGAGTTTGCTCCCACTATTATTCATGAGAAGAAATTTGCTTATGTGGAGAGTAGTTAATTTTCTATGCAAGTAGATCATGAAAAGAATGCTTTAGGTGCTAGTTATATTGTTGAATTCATTCATGATGCTACTGAAAATTATTATGAGGGAGGAACATATGCTTGTAGGAATTGCAATAATATCAAGTTTCCTCTCTATGTGCTTAAAGTTTTGAAGTTATGCTTGTTTTGCCTTCCTATGCTAGTTGATTATTGTTCCCATAAGTTGTTTGTTCACAAAATCCCTATGCATAGGAAGTGGGTTAGACTTAAATGTGCTAGTCATATTCTTCATGATTCTCTCTTTCTGTTTCTATTCTTATCTTTTTGTGAGCATCGTTGAAATCATCAAGCCTAGCTAGGGGCGTTAAACGTTAGCGCTTGTTGGGAGGCAACCCAATTTTATTTTAGTTTCTTACTTTTTGGTTATGTTTAGTAATGAATAATCCATCTAGCTTCTTTTTAGATGTGGTTTTATGTTTTAATTAGTGTTTGTGCCAAGTAGAACCTTTGGGAAGACTTGGGTGAAGTCTTTATGATCATGTTGTAAAAAACAGAAACTTTAGCGCTCACGAGATTAGCTAACCCTTTTTACTGGAGAGTGAAATTTAGTTGATTATTTTTGCAGATAATTACTAGTTAAATTCCTCAGGTCGTCAATTTATTTTAGAATTTTTGGAGTTCCAGAAGTTTGCGTTAGTTACAGATTACTACAGACTGTTCTGTTTTTGACAGATTCTGTTTTTCGTGTGTTGTTTGCTTATTTTGATGAATCTATGGCTAGTAAAATAGTTTATAAACCATAGAGAAGTTGGAATACAGTAGGTTTAACACCAATATAAATAAATAATGATTTCATTACAGTAACTTGAAGTGGTGTTTTGTTTTCTTTCGCTAACGGACGTTACGAGTTTTCTGTTAAGTTTTGTGTTGTGAAGTTTTCAAGTTTCGGGTAAAGATTCGATGGACTATGGAATAAGGAGTGGCAAGAGCCTAAGCTTGGGGATTCCCAAGGCATCCAAGGTAATATTTAAGGATAACCAAGCATCTAAGCTTGGGGATGCCCCGGAAGGCATCCCCTCTTTCGTCTTCGTTCATCGGTAACTTTACTTGGAGCTATATTTTTATTCACCACATGGTATGTGTTTTGCTTGGAGCGTTATTTTATTTTATTTAGCTTTGCTTGCTGTTTGAATAAAGTACCAAGATCTGAAATTATTAAATGGGAGAGTCTTAATATAGTTGCATAATTATTCGATTACTCATTGATCTTCACTTATATCTTTCGGAGTAGTTTGTTGTTTGCTCTAGTGCTTCACTTATATCTTTTATAGCACAATGGTGGTTTTATTTTGAAGAAATAGATGAACTCTCATGCTTAACTTCGATTATTTTGAGAGTCTTAAATAGCATGGTAATTTGCCTAATAATAATAATATGCTAAGCATACAAGATTTGTAATAATTTTTATGAGTGTGTTGAATACTAAGAAAAGTTTGATGCTTGATAATTGTTTTGAGATATGGAGGTAATAATATCAAAGTCGTGCTAGCTGAGTAGTTGTGAATTTGAGAAATGCGTGTGTTGAAGTTTGCAAGTCCCGTAGCATGCACGTATGGAAAACGTTATGTAACAAATTTGAAACATGAGGTGTTATTTGATTGTCCTCCTTATGAGTGGCGGTCGGGGACGAGCGATGGTCTTTTCCTACCAATCTATCCCCCTAGGAGCTGTTGGGAACGTAGTAATTTCAAAAAATTTCCTACGATCACGCAAGATCATGGTGATGGCATAGCAACGAGAGGGGAGAGTGTCCGTCCACGTACCCTCGTAGACCGAAAGCGGAAGCGTTATAACAACGCGGTTGATGTAGTCGTACGTCTTCACGATCCGACCGATCCAAGCACCGAACGTACGGCACCTCCGAGTTCTGCACACGTTCAGCTCGATGACGATCCCCGAACTCCGATCCAGCAAAGTGTCGGGGATGAGTTCCGTCAGCACGACGGCGTGGTGACGATGTTGATGCTCCACCGACGCAGGGCTTCGCCTAAGCTCCGCGACGATATGACTTCTCCGGCGCAGGGCTTCGCCTAAGCTCATGACGATATGACCGAAGTGGAATATGGTGGAAGGGGCACCGCTTTGCGGCTAAGGAAAGATCCGTAGATCAACTTGTGTGTCTGGGGTGCCCCCTGCCCCGTATATAAAGGAGCAAGGAGGAGGTGGCGGCCAAAGGGAGGAGGCGCACCAGGGGGAGTCCTACTCCCACGGGAGTAGGACTCCTCCTTTCCTAGTAGGAGTAGGAGAAAAGGAAGGGAAGAGAAGAAGGGTGCGGCCCTCCCTAGTCCAATTCGGACTAGGCCTTGGGAAGCGCGGCCTGCCCTAGGCAGCCCTCTCTCTTTCCCGCAGGGCCCAATAAGGCCCAATACTTCTCCCGGCGAATTCCGTAACTCTCCGGTACTCGAAAAATACCGAATCATTCGAACCTTTCCGAACTCCGAATATAGTCGTCCAATATATCGATCTTTACGTCTCGACCATTTCGAGACTCCTCGTCATGTCCCCGATCTCATCCGGGACTCCGAACTCCTTCGGTACATCAAAACTCATAAACTCATAATATAAGCATCGCCATCGAAACCTTAAGCGTGCGGACCCTATGGGTTCGAGAACTATGTAGACATGACCTAGAACCATTCTCGGTCAATAACCAATAGCGGAACCTGGATGCCCATATTGGTTCCTACATATTCTCTGAAGATCTTTATCGGTCAAACCGCATAACGACATCGTTGTTCCCTTTGTCATCGGTATGTTACTTACCCGAGATTCGATCGTCGGTATCCAATACCTAGTTCAATCTCGTTACCGGTAAGTCTCTTTACTCGTTCCGTAATACATCATCTCATAACTAACTCATTAGTTACAATGCTTGCAAGGCTTAGGTGATGAGTATTACCGAGAAGGCCCAGAGATACCTCTCCGACAATCGGAGTGACAAAACCTAATCTCGAAATCGCCAACCCAACATGTACCTTTGGAGACACCTGTAGTACTCCTTTATAATCACCCGATTACGTTGTGACGTTTGGTAGCACCAAAGTGTTCCTCCGTAAACAGGAGTTGCATAATCTCATAGTTATAGGAACATGTATGGGTCATGAAGAAAGCATTAACATACTAAGCGATCAAGTGTTAAGCTAACGGAATGGGTCATGTCAATCAGATCATTCAACTAATGATGTGACCTTGTTAATCAAATAACAACTCCTTGTTCATGGTTAGGAAACATAACCATCTTTGATTAACAAGCTAGTCAAGTAGAGGCATACTAGTGACACTCTGTTTGTCTATGTATTCACACATGTATTATGTTTCCGGTTAATACAATTCTAGCATGAATAATAAACATCTATCATGAAATAAGGAAATAAATAATAACTTTATTATTGCCTCTAGGGCATATTTCCTTCAGTCTCCCACTTGCACTAGAGTCAATAATCTAGTTCACATCATCATGTGATTCAACACTAATATTCACATCTGTATGTGATTAATACCCATAGTTCACATCGTCATGTGACCAACACCCAAAGGGTTTACTAGAGTCAATAATCTAGTTCACATCGCTATGTGATTAACACCCAAAGAGTACTAAGGTATGATTATGTTTTGCTCGTGAGTGAAGCTTAGTCAGCGGGTCTGTCACATTGAGCCGTATCTATTTTGCAAATATTCTATGTCTACAATGCTCGCACGGAGCTACTCTAGCTAATTGCTCCCACTTTCAATATGTATCCAGATTGAGACTTAGAGTCATCTGGATCAGTGTAAAATGCTTGCATTGATGTAACTCTTCTGACGGGCTTTTTACACCTCCATAATCGAGAAATATTTCCTTAGTCCTCACTAAGGATGTTCTTGACCAATGTCCATGATCTACTCCTAGATCACCATTGTACTCCTTGCCAAATTTAGAGCAAGGTATACAATAGGTCTGGTACATAGCATAGCATACTTTATAGAACCTATGGTGAGGCATAGGGAATGACTTTCATTCTCTTTTCTAGTTTCTGCCGTGGTCGGGATTTGAGTCTTACTCAATTTCACACCTTTGCAACACAGGCAAGAACTTTTCTTTGACTGTTCCATTTTGAACTACTTCAAAATCTTGACAAGGTATATATTTATTGAAAAACTTATCAAGCGTCTTGATCTATCTCTATAGATCTTGATGCTCAATATGTAAGCAGCTTCAACGAGGTCTTTCTTTGAAAAACTCCTTTCAAATACTCCTTTATGCTTTGCGAATAATTCTACATTATTTCCGATCAACAATATGTCATTTACATATACTTATCGAAATCTTGTAGTGCTCCCACTCACTTTCTTGTAAATACAGGCTTCTCCAAAAGTCTGTATAAAACCATATGCTTTGATCACACTATCAAAGCGTTTATTCCAACTCGAGAGGCTTGCACGGACCATAAATTGATCGTTGGAGCTTGCACACTTTGTTAGCTCCTTTAGGATTGACAAAACCTTCTGGTTGCATCATATACAACTCTTCTTTAATAAATCCATTAAAGAATGTAGTTTTGACATCCATTTGCCAGATTTCATAAAATGTGGCGATTGCTAACATGATTCGGACAGACATAAGCATCGCTACAGTTGAGTAAATCTCATTGTAGTCAACACCTTGAACTTGTCAAAAACCTTTTTGTGACAAGTCGAGCTTTGTAGATAGTAACACCACTATCAGTGTCCGTCTTCCTCTTGAAGATCCATTTATCTACATGGCTTGCTGATCATTGAGCAAGTCAATCAAAGTCCATACTTTGTTCTCATACATGGATCCTATCTCAGATTTTATGGCCTCTAGCCATTTCATGAATCTGGGCTCATCATCGCTTCCTCATAGTTCGTAGGTTCATCATGGTCTAGTAACATGACTTCCGAACATGATTACCGTACCACTCAGTGCGGATCTTACTCTGGAAGACCTACGAGGTTTGGTAGCAACTTGATCTGAAGTTTCATGATCATCATCATTAACTTCCTCACTAATTGGTGTAGGAATCACTGGAACTGATTTACGTGATGAACTACTTTCCAATAAGGAGAAGGTACAATTACCTCATCAAGTTCTACTTTCCTCCCACTCACTTCTTTCGAGAGAAACTTCTTCTCTAGAAAGGATCCATCTTAACAACAAATATCTTGCTTTCGGATCTGTGATAGAAGGTGTACCCAATAGTTACCTTTGGGTATTCTATGAAGACGCACTTCTCCGATTTGGGTTCGAGCTTATCGGTGAAAACTTTTTCACATAAGCATCACAACTCCAAACTTTAAGAAACGACAGCTTAGGTTTACTGCTAAACCATAGTTCATACGGTGTCATCTCAACGGATTTAGATGGTGCCCTATTAAATGTGAATGCAGCTGTCTCTAATGCATAACCCCAAAACGATAGTGGTAAATCGGTAAGATACATCACAAATCGCACCATATCCAATAAAGTGCGGTTACGACGTTCGGACACACCATAATGTTGTGGTGTTCCAGGTGGCGTGAGCTGTGAAACTATTCCACATTGTTTTAATTGAAGACCAAACTCGTAACTCAAATATTTATCTCCACGATCAGATCGCAGAAACTTTATTTTCTTGTTACGATGATTTTCTACTTCACTCTGAAATTCTTTGAACTTTTCAACTATTTCAGACTTTATGTTTCATCAAGAAGATATACCCATATCTGCTCAAATCATTTTGTGAAGGTCAGAAAATAACGATACTTGCCACGAGCATCAACACTTATTGGATCGCATACATCGGTATGTATTATTTCCAATAAGTCAGTATCTCGTTCCATTGTTCCGAACAACGGAGTTTCAGTCATCTTACCCAAAAAGGCACGGTTCGCAAGCATCAAATGATTCATAATCAAGTGATTCCAAAAGTCCATCAGCATGGAGTTTTCTTCATGCGCTTTACACCAATATGACCTAAACGGCAGTGCCACAAATAAGTTGCACTATCATTATTAACTTTGCATCTTTTGGTTTCAATATTATGAATATGTGTATCACTATGATCGAGATCCAATGAACCATTTTCATTGGGTGTGTAACCATATAAGGTTTTATTCATGTAAATGAACAACAATTTATTCTCTTACTTAAATGAATAACCGTATTGCAATAAACATGATCAAATCATATTTATGCTCAACACCAAATAACACTTATTTAGGTTCCACACTAATCCCGAAAGTATAGGGAGTGTGCGATGATGATCATATCAATCTTGGAACTACTTCCAACACTCATCGTCACTTCCCTTCAACTAGTTTCTGTTCATTCTGCAACTCCGTTTCAAGTTACTACTCTTAGCAATTGAACCAGTATCAAATACCGAGGGTTACTACGAACACTAGTAAAATACACATCAATAATCTGTATATCAAATATACCTTTGTTCACTTTGCCATCCTTCTTATCCGCCAAATACTTGGGGTAGTTCCGCTTCTAGTGACCAGTTCCATTGCAGCAAAAGCACTTAGTCTCAGGCTTAGGTCCAGACTTGGGCTTCTTCACTCGAGCAGCAACTTGCTTGCCGTTCTTCTTGAAGTTCCCTTTGCCCTTTTCCTTGAGACTAGTGGTCTTGTCAATCATCAACACTTGATGCTCTTTCTTGATTTCTACCTTCGTCGATTTCAACATCACGAAGAGCTCGGGAACCGTTTTCGTCATCCCTTGCATACTATAGTTCATCACGAAGTTCTAGTAACTTAGTGATGGTGACTAGAGAATTCTGTCAATCACTATCTTATCTGGAAGATTAACTCCCACTTGATTCAAGCGATTGAAGTACCGGACAATCTGAGCACATGCTCACTAGTTGAGCGATTCTCCTCCATCTTTTAGCTATAGAACTTGTTGGAGACTTCATATCTCTCAACTCGGGTATTTGCTTGAAATATTAACTTCAATTCCTGGAACATCTCATATGTTCCATGACGTTCAAAACATCTTTGAAGTCCCGATTCTAAGCCGTTAAGTATGGTGCACTAAACTATCAAGTAGTCATCATATTGAGCTAGCCAAACGTTCATAACGTCTACATCTGCTCCTGCAATAGGTCTGTCACCTAGCGGTGCATTAAGGACATAATTGTTCTGTGCAGCAATGAGGATAAACCTCAGATCACGGATCCAATCCGCATCATTGCTACTAACATTTTTCAATACAATTTTCTCTAGGAACACATATAAAAACATAGGGAAGCAACAACGCGAGCTATTGATCTACAACATAATCTGCAAAATACTACGGGACTAAGTTCATGATAAATTAAAGTTCAATTAATCATATTAACTTAAGAACTCCCACTTAGATAGACATCTCTAGTCATCTAAGTGATTACGTGATCAAATCAACTAAACCATGTCCGATCATCACGTGAGATGGAGTAGTTTCAATGGTGAACATCACTATGTTGATCATATCTACTATATGATTCACGCTCGACCTTTCGGTCTCCGTGTTCGAGGCCATATCTGTTATATGCTAGGCTCGTCAAGTTTAACCTGAGTATTCGCGTGTGCAACTGTTTTGCACCGTTGTATTTGAACGTAGAGCCTATCACACCCGATCATCACGTGGTGTCTCAAAGACGAAGAACTTTCGCAGCGGTGCATACTCAGGAGAACACTTCTTGATAATTTTAGTGAGAGATCATCTTATAATGCTACCGTCAATCAAAGCAAGATAAGATGCATAAAGGATAAACATCACATGCAATCAATATAAGTGATATGATATGGGCATCATCATCTTGTGCTTGTGATCTCCATCGCCGAAGCACCGTCATGATCACCATCGTCACCGGCGCGACACGTTGATCTCCATCGTAGCATCGTTGTCGTCTCGCCAACTATTGCTTCTCGACTATCGCTACTCCTTAGTGATAAAGTAAAGCAATTACATGGCGTTGCATTTCATACAATAAGCGACAACCATATGGCTCCTGCCATTGCCGATAACTTCGGTTACAAAACATGATCATCTCATACAATAAAATATAGCATCACGTCTTGACCATATCACATCACAACATGCCCTGCAAAAACAAGTTAGACGTCCTCTACTTTGTTGTTGCAAGTTTTACGTGGCTGCTACGGGCTGAGCAAGAACCGTTCTTACCTACGCATCAAAACCACAACGATACTTCGTCAAATAGACTTCGTTTTAACCTTCTCAAGGACCGGGCGTAGCCACACTCAGTTCAACTAAAGTGAGAGAGACAGACACCGCGGTCACCTTTAAGCAACGAGTGCTCGGGCGGTGAAACCAGTCTCGCGTAAGCGTCTGCGTAATGTCGGTCCGGGCCGCTTCATCTCACAATACCGCTGAACCAAAGTATGACATGCTGGTAGGTAGTATGACTTGTATCGCCCACAACTCACTTGTGTTCTACTCGTGCATATGACATCAACGCATAAAACCAGGCTCGGATGCCACTGTTGGGAACGTAGTAATTTCAAAAATTTTCCTACGATCACGCAAGATCATGGTGATGGCATAGCAACGAGAGGGGAGAGTGTCCGTCCACGTACCCTCGTAGACCGAAAGCGGAAGCGTTATAACAACGCGGTTGATGTAGTCGTACGTCTTCACGATCCGACCGATCCAAGCACCGAGCGTCGGCACCTCCGAGTTCTGCACACGTTCAGCTCGATGGCGATCCCGAACTCCGATCCAGCAAAGTGTCGGGATGAGTTCCGTCAAGACGACGGCGTGGTAGCGATGTTGATGCTCCACCGGCGCAGGGCTTCGCCTAAGCTCTGCGACGATATGACTTCTCCGGCGCAGGGCTTCGCCTAAGCTCATGACGATATGACCGAAGTGGAATATGGTGGAAGGGGCACCGCACACGGCTAAGGAAAGATCCGTAGATCAACTTGTGTGTCTGGGGTGCCCCTGCCCCGTATATAAAGGAGCAAGGAGGAGGTGGCGGCCAAAGGGAGGAGGCGCACCAAGGGGAGTCCTACTCCCACCGGAGTAGGACTCCTCCTTTCCTAGTAGGAGTAGGAGAAAAGGAAGGGAAGAGAAGAAGGGTGCGGCCCCCCCTAGTCCAATTCGGACTAGGCCTTGGGCGCGCGGCCTGCCCTAGGCAGCCCTCTCTCTTTCCCGCAGGGCCCAATAAGGCCCAATACTTCTCCCGGCGAATTCCCGTAACTCTCCGGTACTCAAAAATACCGAATCATTCGAACCTTTCCGAACTCGAATATAGTCGTCCAATATATCGATCTTTACGTCTCGACCATTTCGAGACTCCTCGTCATGTCCCCGATCTCATCCGGGACTCGAACTCCTTCGGTACATCAAAACTCATAAACTCATAATATAAGCATCATCGAAACCTTAGCGTGCGGACCCTACGGGTTCGAGAACTATGTAGACATGACCTAGAACCATTCTCGGTCAATAACCAATAGCGGAACCTGGATGCCCATATTGGTTCCTACATATTCTACTGAAGATCTTTATCGGTCAAACCGCATAACGACATCGTTGTTCCCTTTGTCATCGGTATGTTACTTACCCGAGATTCGATCGTCGGTATCAATACCTAGTTCAATCTCGTTACGGTAAGTCTCTTTACTCGTTCCGTAATACATCATCTCATAACTAACTCATTAGTTACAATGCTTGCAAGGCTTAGGTGATGAGTATTACCGAGAAGGCCCAGATACCTCTCCGACAATCGGAGTGACAAAACCTAATCTCGAAATACGCCAACCCAACATGTACCTTTGGAGACACCTGTAGTACTCCTTTATAATCACCCGATTCGTTGTGACGTTTGGTAGCACCAAAGTGTTCCTCCGTAAACGGAGTTGCATAATCTCATAGTTATAGGAACATGTATGGGTCATGAAGAAAGCATTAACATACTAAACGATCAAGTGTTAAGCTAACGGAATGGGTCATGTCCATCAGATCATTCAACTAATGATGTGACCTTGTTAATCAAATAACAACTCCTTGTTCATGGTTAGGAAACATAACCATCTTTGATTAACAAGCTAGTCAAGTAGAGGCATACTAGTGACACTCTGTTTGTCTATGTATTCACACATGTATTATGTTTCCGGTTAATACAATTCTAGAATGAATAATAAACATCTATCATGAAATAAGGAAATAAATAATAACTTTATTATTGCCTCTAGGGCATATTTCCTTCAGGAGCATGTGTGTAGTGCTTTGGTTTTTGATGGCTTGTAGATTTTTGCAATAAGTATGTGAGTTCTTTATGACTAATGTTGAGTCCATGGATTATACGCACTCTCACCCTTCCATCATTGCTAGCCTCTTCGGTACCGTGCATTGCCCTTTCTCACATTGAGAGTTGGTGCAAACTTCGCCGGTGCATCCAAACCCCGTGATATGATACGCTCTTTCACACAAAAACCTCCTTATATCTTCCTCAAAACAGCCACCATACCTACCTATTATGGCATTTCCATAGCCATTCCGAGATATATTGCCATGCAACTTTCCACCATTCCATTTATCATGACACATTCATCATTGTCATCTTGCTTAGCATGATCATGTAGTTGACATAGTATTTGTGGCAAAGCCACCGTTCATAATTCTTTCATACATGTCGCTCTCGATTCATTGCATATCCCTGTACACCGCCGGAGGCATTCATATAGAGTCATACTATGTTCTAGTATCGAGTTGTAATCATTGAGTTGTAAATAAATAGAAGTGTGACGATCATCATTTAATAGAGCATTGTCCCCCCCCCCCCAAAGGAGGAAGGCCAAAAAAAATAAGGCCCAAAAAAAGGAGAAATAAAAAGGGGCAATGTTACTATCTCTTTTTCCACACTTGTGCTTCAAAGTAGCACCATGTTCTTCATATAGCGAGTCTCATATATTGTGCTTCAAAGTAGCACCATGTTTTTCATATAGAGAGTTTCATATGTTGTCACTTTCATATACTAGTGGGAATTTTTCATTATAGAACTTGGCTTGTATATTCCAACGATGGGCTTCCTCAAATGCCCTAGGTCTTCTTGAGCAAGCAAGTTGTTTGCACACCCACTTAGTCTCTTTTGTTGATCTTTCATACATTTATAGCTCTAGTGCATCCGTTGCATGGCAATCCCTACTCCTCGCATTAACATCAATCGATGGGCATCTCCATAGCTCATTGATTAGCCTCGTTGATGTGAGACTTTCTCCTTTTTTGTCTTCTCCACATAACCACCATCATCATATTTTATTCCACCCATAGTGCTATATCCATGGCTCACGCTCATGTATTGCGTGAAGGTTTATAAGTTTGATATTACTAAAGTATGAAACAATTGCTTGGCTTGTCATCGGGCTTGTGCATGATGAGAGCATTCTTGTGTGACGAAAATGGAGCATGACTAAACTATATGATTTTGTAGGGATGAGCTATCTTTGGCCATGTTATTTTGAGAAGACATAATTGCTTAGTTAGTATGCTTGAAGTATTATTATTTTTATGTCAATATGAACTTTTGTCTTGAATCTTTCGGATCTGAATATTCATATCACAATTAAGAAGAATTACAATGAAATAATGCCAAGTAGCACTCTGCATCAAAAATTATCTTTTTATCATTTACCTACTCGAGGACGAGTAGGAATTTAACTACTCCAACGTATCTATAATTTTTGATTGCTCCATGCTATATTATCTACTGTTTTGGGCAACATTGGGCTTTATTTTCCACTTTTATATTACTTTTGGGACTAACCTATTAACCGGAGGCCCAGCCCAGATTTGCTGTTTTTTTGCCTATTTCAGTATTTCGAAGAAAAGGAATATCAAACGGAGTCAAAACGGAACGAAATCAACTGGAGAAGTTATTTTTGGAAGGAAAGCTACCAGATGGACTTGGACCCCACGTCAAGGAAGGAACGAGGAAGCCACGAGGGTGGGGGGCACGCCCACCCCCCTAGGGTGCGCCCCCTGCCTCGTGGGGCCCTCGTGGCTCCCCTGACGTGCTTCTTCCGCCTATATAAATCCATGCACTGAAACTTCCGAACAGAGATTAGATCGGGAGTTCCGCCAGCAAAACCTCCAGAGCCACCAAAACCAATCGGTACCTGTTCCAACCTGGGGGGGGAACCTCACACAGGCCATCTTCATCATCCCGGCGCTCTCCATGACGAGGAGGGAGTAGTTCACCCTCGGGGCTGAGGGTATGTACCCGTAGCTATGTGTTTGATCTCTCTCTCTCGTGTTCTTGATTTGGCACGATCTTGATGTATCGCGAGCTTTGGTATTATAGTTGGATCTTATGTTTCTTCTCCCCCTCTACTCTCTTGTAATGAATTGAGTTTTCCCCTTGAAGTAATCTTATCGGATTGAGTCTTTAAAGATTTGAGAACACTTGATGTATGTCTTGTTAGAAACTTTGGGGCACTCTTTGAGGTTCTATGTGTTGGTTTGAATAGATGAATTGAGATTGTGTGATGCATATCGTATAATCATACCCACGGATACTTGAGGTGACATTGGAGTATCTAGGTGACATTAGGGTTTTGGTTGATTTGTGTCTTAAGGTGTTATTCTAGTACGAGCTCTAGGGCTGTTTGTGACACTTATAAGAATAGCCCAACGGATTGATTGGAAAGAATAACTTTGAGGTGGTTTCGTACCCTACCATAATCTCTTCGTTTGTTCTCCGCTATTAGTGACTTTGGAGTGACTCTTTGTTGCATGTTGAGGGATAGTTATATGATCCAATTATGTTATTATTGTTGAGAGAACTTGCACTAGTGAAAGTATGAACCCTAGGCCTTGTTTCCTATCATTGCAATACCATTTACGCTCACTTTTACCACTTGTTACCTTGCTGTTTTTATATTTTCAGAGTACAAATACCTTTATCTACCATCCATATTGCACTTGTATCACCATCTCTTCGCCGAACTAGTGCACCTATACAATTTGCCATTGTATTGGGTGTGTTGGGGACACAAGAGACTCTTTGTTATTTGGTTGCAGGGTTGTTTGAGAGAGACCATCTTCATCCTATGCCTCCCACGGATTGATAAACCTTAGGTCGTCCACTTGAGGGAAATTTGCTACTGTCCTACAAACTTGTGCACTTGCAGGCCCAACAACGTCTACAAGAAGAAGGTTGTATAGTAGACACCAGGGCAACATTTGGAGGACTATTGTTGATAAGAAATATATCAAAAACTCCCCAAACATTTTTGCTAGCAAAACCCCCAACCTGTCTAAATTCTGGCAAGGGGTGCTTTGGGCCTGTAAAGCTATGAAATTTGGTTATAGATGGCAGGTAGGCGATGGAAAGAAAATTAACTTCTGGGAAGATATCTGGTTTGGCACTTCCCCCCTCTCTATGCAATTTTTGCCAATCTACTCTATTTGTGAACAACGCCATGTCAGTATCTCTGAGGTGTGGGATGGGAACACTATGAAACTGTCTTTTAGGAGAACCTTTTCTGATAAGCCGCTGGAATCCTGGATGTGCATTGAGCAAATCCTCCATAGTGTCTCTTACACTAGAGATGATGATGCTCTCACTTGGCAGCATGACTCCAAGGGGGTGTATACAACCACTTCCTTATATAGTATTATCAATTTTAGTAGGGTTCAACCCATCTATATCCCCTCTGTTTGGTCTGTAGTCTCCCCCCCCCCCCCCAGTGTCCAAATTTTTCTCTGGCTATTAGCACACAACAAGCTGATGACTAGAGATAATTTGGAAAAAAGAAATATGGGAAAACCTTGCGCTGATCATGAGAGTATTGATCACCTTTCTTCAGTTGTGCTGTTGCTAAAAGAATCTGGAAAGATGTCTCTATTTCCCTTGATATACCTGTTGGGTAAGACTATCTATCTGTAGCTAGATTTTGGCCTGCTAGCAAGAAACATTGTGCTTGTATCCCGTGGGGCATCTGGAAAATTAGAAATGCGCATGTGTTTGAAAATGCTATCTAGTCTGATGTTAAACATGTTTGGAGACGAATCCTCTCGATGATCAGGAAATGGAAGATTCTGTTCAAGGAGGCTGATACGTCTCCGTCGTATCTATAATTCTTGATTGTTCCATGCCAATATTATTCACTTTCATATACTTTTTGGCAAATTTTTATATTATTTTTGGGACTAATATATTGATCCAGTGCCCAGTGCCAGTTCCTGTCTGTTGCATCTTTTATGTTTCGCAGAATATCCATATCAAACGGAATCCAAACGGGATAAAAACGGACCGAGCTTATTTTTGGAAAATATGGAAAATTTCAGAAGAAAAATCCACGCGAGATGGTGCCCGAGGTGGTCACGAGGCAGGGGGGCGCGCCCCTCCCCCCCGGGCGCGCCGCCTACCCTCGTGAGCCCAACGTAAGGCGGTTGATGCTCTTCTTTTGCCACAAGAAAGATAATATTCGGAAAAAATCACGGAAAAGGTTTCAGGCAAATCGGAGTTACGGATCTCCATATATACGCGAAACGGTGAAACAGAGCCAGAACAGAACACAGAAACAGAGAGATAGATCCAATCTCGGAGGGGCGCCCTTGCTTCCAATGGCGCCGGAGCGCTGCCGGGGGCCATCATCATCACCGCGATCTTCACCAACACCACCTTCATCTTCACCAACATCTCCATCACCTTCTCCCCTCTATCTACAGCGGTCCACTCTCCCGCAACCCGTTGTACCCTCTACTTGAACATGGTGCTTTATGCTTCATATTGTTTTCCAATGATGTGTTGCCATCCTATGATGTCTGAGTAGATTTTCGTTGTCCTGTCGGTGATTGATGAATTGCTATGATTGGTTTGAATTGCATGTTTTATTATTGGTGCTGTCCTATTGTGCCCTTCGTGTCACGCAAGCATGAGGGATCCCCGCTGTAGTGTTTGCAATATGTTTATGATTTGCTTATGGTGGGTGGCGTGAGTACAGAAGCACAGACCCGAGTAAGTAGGTTGTTTGCGTATGGGATAAAGGGGACTTGATACTTTAATGCTATGGTTGGGTTTCACCTTAATGAATCTTTAATAGTTGCCGATGCTTGCTAGAGTTCCAATCATAAGTGCATATGATCCAAGTAGAGAAAGTATGTTAGCTTATGCCTCTCCCTCAAATAGAATTGCAATAGTGATTACCGGTCTAGTAATATAGTCAGTTGCCTAGGGACAATTCCACAACTCCTACCACCACTTTTCCACACTCGCTATATTTACTTTAGTTGTGTCTTTATCTAAACATCCCCTAGTTTTATTTTCGTGCTCTTTACTTTCTTGCAAGCTTACCCGAAAACACCTACAAAGTACTTCTAGTTTTATACTTGTTCTAGGTAAAGCGAACGTCAAGCGTCCATAGAGTTGTATTGGTGGTCGATAGAACTTGAGGGAATATTTGTTCTACCTTTAGCTCCTCGTTGGGTTCGACACTCTTACTTATCGAAAGAGGCTACAATTGATCCCCTATACTTGTGGGTTATCAAGACCTTTTTCTGGCGCCGTTGCTGGGGAGCAATAGCGTGGGGTGAATATTCTCGTGTGTGCTTGTTTGCTTTATCTCTAAGTAATTTTTATTTGCTGTTCTTAGTTGTTCTTTATCTTTAGTTATGGATATGGAACACAAAATACCAAAAAAATTAGGTGTACTTGCTACTCATGAGGATGGGGTAACTCCTAAAACCCTCGATTCTCATCATGAGAAAAATATTTTGTACTACTTTGATAATCCTGAGAAAACCCCATTCAACTTTATAATGGGAGTAACGTTGGATCAACGTGAATACTTTAGGGATTATCGCTCGACACAAAAAGGGAAACTATTATGGGATCAAATTAATATGTTGTATTGGTATGCTAGGCAACTATGCGTGAGTTATGACTTTACTTGTTGCTCTAGAATGGAGGCTCCACACCTTCCCTTTTCATGCGAATTTAATGATAATGAAACCTTAGCTTCTTATGCTAGAGGTATATATGATTACTATGATGTGGAACAAATAGAAGAATTTGTTGCTTTTATGGTTGCTTATGAAATTGAATCTATGTTTAAGGAGTTTGATGATTTTGATGATGCTGTTTATAGACCTAAAAATTTAGCTATCCTCAAATATTGCTATGAGAATTATGAATACATCTACCATATTAATGCTTTTATTAAGAAAGTCTCCGCTGTCCAAGAAGAGACTAATATTTTGCAGGAATCTATGGAAGAAGAAATTGATGAAACTATGAGCTCATTGGATGAAAAAGATGAGGAGGAGAGCGAAGAACAAAAGGAGGAAGAGCGGATTGATCACCAGTGCTCACCTTCTAATGAGAGTAACCCTTCAACTTGTACATTGTTTAATTCCCCTTCGTGCTTACCGAAGGATGATTGCTATGATGACTGCTATGATCCCATTAATTCTCTTGAAATATCCCTTTTTGATGATGCTTGCTATGCTTATGGCCAAGATGCCAATATGAATTATGCTTATAGAGATGAACTTGCTATAGTTCCTTATGTTAAACATGAAATTGTTGCTATTGCACCCACACATGATAGTCCTATTATCTTTTTGAATTCTCCCGATTATACTACATTGGAGAAGTTTGCACTTATTAAGGATTATATTGATGGGTTGCCTTTTACCGTTGCACATGATGATTTTGATAGATATAATATGCATGTGCTTGCTGCTCCTACTTGCAATTATTATGAGAGAGGAACTATATCTCCACCTCTCTATGTTTCCCATAAGATAAAATTGCAAGAAACTGTTTATACTATGCATTGGACTTTACTATGTGTGCATGAATTGTTCTTTTATGACATGCCGATGCATAGGAAGAGAGTTAGACTTCGTCATTACATGATATATGTTACTTTGTTCTCACTACTAAATTACAAATCATTGCTAATAATTGGCTTTGATATACCTTGGGATCCGGGTGGATTCACTACTTGAGCACTATATGCCTAGCTTAATGGCTTTAAAGAAAGCGCTGCCAGGGAGACAACCCGGAAGTTTTAGTGAGTCATTTATTTCTGTTGAGTGCTTTCATATAGTTTAAAAACAACAAAAATAAAGAGGGGAACCCAAAACTTTTTCAGAAAGAAAAGCTAAAGTGAGAAAGACAAGCATTGTTGAAGTGGGAGCTAGCCTTGAACTTTGTTCATGCTCACGACAACTTTATGAATCTTGATTACAGAAACTTTTTAACAAAAATAATTATCCCCTTGTAAAATTCCATTGTATTATAAAAATAATGTGCCAAGGTTTGCCTTTAGGATGTTTACGATGCTTGTTGGTTTGTGCGGTGTAGAACAGAAACTTTGGCTGTAGTGAGGGAATTTTAGTTTTTTACTGGAACGTCAAATGGTTCTGATTCTTTTTGCAATGTATTGCTGTACACATTGTTTATTGTTCCTAATTTTGGCAGAATTTTGCAAGTACCAGAAGTATGGTGAATGTTCAGATTTTTACAGACTGTTCTGTTTTAGACAGATTCTGTTTTTGATGCATAGTTTGCTTGTTTTGATGAAACTATCAATTTATATCAGTGGATTAAGCCATGAAAAAGTTATACTACAGTAGAAACAATGCAAAAACAAAATATGAATTGGTTTGCAACAGTACTTAGAGTGGTGATTTGCTTTATTATACTAACGGATCTTACCGAGTTTTCTGTTGAAGTTTTGTGTGGATGAAGTGTTCGATGATTGAGAAGGTCTCGATGTGAGAAGAAGGAAGAGAGGCAAGAGCTTAAGCTAGGGGATGCCCGAGGCACCCCTAGTAAATATTCAAGGAGACTCAAGCGTCTAAGCTTGGGGATGCTGGGGAGGCATCCCCTCTTTCTTCAACAAATATCGGTATGTTTTCGGATTCGTTTCATTTATGCGATATGTGCAAGTCTTGGAGCGTCTTTTGCAATTAGGTTTTTATTTTTCTTTTATGCACCATGCTGGTATGAGATAGTCCTTGGTTGATTTATAGAATGATCTATGCACTTCACTTATATCTTTTGAGTATGGATTTATAGAATGCTTCATGTGCTTCACTTTTATCATTTGAAGTTTGGATTGCCTGTTTCTCTTTACATAGACAACTGCCATTTGTAGAATGCTCTTTTGCTTCACTTATATTTGTTAGAGCACGGGCATATCTTTTGTAGAAAGAATTAAACTCTCTTGCTTCACTTATATCTATTTAGAGAGATGACAGGAACTGGTCATTCACATGGTTAGTCATAAAATCCTACATAAACTTGTAGATCGCTGAATATGATATGTTTGATTCCTTGCAATAGTTTTGTAATGTAAAGGTGGTGATATTAGAGTCATGCTAGTCGAGTAATTGTGAAATTGAGAAATACTTGTGTTGAGGTTTGCAAGTCCCGTAGCATGCACGTATGGTGAACCGTTATGTAACGAAGTCAGAGCATGAGGTGTTTATTGATTGCCTTCCTTATGAGTGGCGGTCGGGGACGAGTGATGGTCTTTTCCTACCAATCTATCCCCCTAGGAGCATGCGCGTAGTACTTTGTTTCAATGACTAATAAATTTTTGCAATAAGTATGTGAGTTCTTTATGACTAATGTTGAGTCCATGGATTATACGCACTCTCACCCTTCCATCATTGCTAAGCTCTGCGGTACCGTGCATTGCCCTTTCTCACCTCGAGAGTTGGTGCAAACTTCACCAGTGCATCCAAACCCCGTGATACGATACGCTCTGTCACACATAAGCCTCATTATGTCTTCCTCTAAACAGCCACCATACCTACCTATCATGGCATTTCCATAGCCATTTCGAGATATATTGCCATGCAACTTCCATCATCATCATATACATTACTTGAGCATTCATTGTCATATTGCTTTGCATGATCGTAAGATAGCTAGCATGATGTTTTCATGGCTTGTCCGTTTTTTGATGTCATTGCTACGCTAGATCATTGCACATCCCGGTACACCTCCAGAGGCATTCATATAGAGTCATATCTTTGTTCTAGTATCGAGTTGTAATATTGAGTTGTAAGTAAATAAAAGTGTGATGATCATCATTATTAGAGCATTGCCCCCCCCCTCCCGCCCCCAAAAAAAGAGAGGCCAAAGAAGCCTAAATAAAAAAATGGGGCCAAAGAAGCCCGCAAAAAAAAGGGGGCAATGTTACTATCTCTTTTTCCACACTTGTGCTTCAAAGTAGCACCATGTTCTTCATGTAGTGAGTCTCATATCTTGTGCTTCAAAGTAGCACCATGTTCTTCATATAGATTGTCTCCTATGTTGTCACTTTCATATACTAGTGGGAATTTTCATTATAGAGCTTGGCTTGTATATTCCAACGATGGGCTTCCTCAAATGCCCTAGGTCTTCATGAGCAAGCAAGTTGGATGCACAACCACTTAGTTTCAGTTTGAGCTTTCATACACTTACAGCTCTTAGTGCATCCGTTGCATGGCAATCCCTACTCCTTACATTGATATCTATTAATGGGCATCTCCATAGCCCATTGATATGCCTAGTTGATGTGAGACTTTCTCCCTGTTTTTTGTCTTCTCCACATAACCCCCATCATCATATTCTATTCCACCTATAGTGCTATGTCCATGGCTCATGCTCATGTATTGCGTGAAAGTTGAAAAGGTTTGGGAACGTCAAAAGTATGAAACAATTGCTTTGTGTATGATGTAAATGCTTTGTGTAGTGAAGATGGAGCATAGCCGGACTATATGGTTTTGTAGGGATGAGCTTTCTTTGGCTTTGTTATTTCAATAAGACATAATTGCTTGGTTGGTATGCTTGAAGTATTATTGTTTTTATGTCAAATGATAGACTATTTCTTTGAATCACTCGTGTTTTAATATTCATGCCATGATTAGACATATGATCAAGATTATGCTAGGTAGCATTCCACATCAAAAATTATTCTTTTTTATCATTTACCTACTCGAGGACGAGCAGGAATTAAGCTTGGGGAATGCTGATACGTCTCCGTCGTATCTATAATTTTGATTGTTCCATGCCAATATTATTCACTTTCATATAATTTTGGCAACTTTTATATTATTTTGGGACTAACATATTGATCCGATTGCCTAGTGCCGTTCACTGCATTGCATGTTTTATGTTTCGCAGAATATCCATATCAAACGGAATCCAAACGGGATAAAAGCGGATGGAGCTTATTTTTGGAAAATATGGAAAATTCGGAAGAAAAATCCACGCGAGACGGTGCACGAGGTGGTCACGAGGCAGGGGCGCCCCTCCCCAGGCGCGCCGCCTACCCTCGTGAGCCCACCGTAAGGCGGTTGATGCTCTTCTTTTGCCGCAAGAAAGATAATATTCGGAAAAAATCACGGAAAAGGTTTCAGGCCAATCGGAGTTACGGATCTCCATATATACGCGAAATGGTGAAACAGGCGAGCAGAACACGAAAACAGAGAGATAGATCCAATCTCGGAGGGGATCTCGCCCCTCCCAAGCCATGGGAGCCAAGGACCAGAGGGGAAACCCTTCTCCCATCTAGGGAGGAGGTCAAGGAAGAAGAAGAAGAAGGGGCCTCTCTCCCCCTTGCTTCCGGTGGCGCCGAGGCGCTGCTGCCGGGGCATCATCATCACCGCGATCTTCACCAACACCACCGTCATCTTCACCAACATCTCCATCACCTTCCCCCCTCTATCTACAGCGGTCCACTCTCCCGCAACCCGTTGTACCCTCTACTCGAACATGGTGCTTTATGCTTCATATTGTTTTCCGATGATGTGTTGCCATCCTATGATGTCTGAGTAGATTTTCGTTGTCCTATCGGTGATTGATGAATTGCTATGATTGGTTTGAATTGCATGTTTTATTATTGGTGTTGTCCTATTGTGCCCTTCGTGTCACGCAAGCGTGAGGGATCCCCGCTGTAGTGTTTGCAATATGTTTATGATTTGCTTATGGTGGGTGGCGTGAGTGATGTAGCCTGAGACCGAGTAAGTAGGTTGTTTGCGTATGGGATAAAGGGGACTTGATACTTTAATGCTATGGTTGGGTTTCACCTTAATGAATCTTTAGTAGTTGCGGATGCTTGCTAGAGTTCCAATCATAAGTGGATATGATCCAAGTAGAGAAAGTATGTTAGCTTATGCCTCTCCCTCAAATAGAATTGCAATAGTGATTACCGGTCTAGTAATATAGTCAGTTGCCTAGGGAGAATTCCACAACTCCTACCACCACTTTTCTACACTCGCTATATTTACTTTAGTTGTGTCTTTATCTAAACATCCCCTAGTTTTATTTTCGTGCTCTTTACTTTCTTGCAAGCTTACCCGAAAACACCTACAAAGTACTTCTAGTTTTATACTTGTTCTAGGTAAAGCGAATGTCAAGCGTGCGTAGAGTTGTATCGGTGGTCGATAGAACTTGAGGGAATATTTGTTCTACCTTTAGCTCCTCATTGGGTTCGACACTCTTACTTATCGAAAGAGGCTACAATTGATCCCCTATACTTGTGGGTTATCAGAGGCTACCTTCCCAAGATAGATGCCTTCATCCAATGGGTCTCACAATGCTCCAAACCCCCTTTCGGTGACAATGGGATAACAATTTTGGACCCGACAGGGGTGCTCACTAGTCTCACTCTGGGCGAGCCTGGGGCATTGAGGAGCCCCCCTTCTATTTGGAACAGGAAGCTTACCATGCTCAGCCCGTCCACACCACAGGAACTGGCATCGTCACCGGAGTCTTCACCTCCAAAGAAGATCAAATTCAAGACAGGGGCGCTGGAGGATCTGGCCCTGGGCCTCGAAGTTACCTAAAATCTAGGGAAAGTCGTATGTAATAGGAACCTAAAATAATTAGTATCTCTATCCCCTTTTGTTGGGGAACACAGTAATTTCAAAAATTTCCTACGATCACGCAGGATCTATCTATGTGATGCATAGCAACGAGAGGGGAGAGTGTTATCTACGTACCCTCATAGACCGAAAGCGAAAGCGTTATGACAACGCGGTTGATGTAGTCGTACGTCTTCACGATCTGACCGATCCTAGTACCGAACGTATGGCACCTTCGTGATCTGCACACGTTCAGCTCGGTGACGTCCCACAAACTCTAGATCCAGCTGAGGTCGAGGGAGAGTTTCGTCAGCACGACGGCGTGATGACGGTGTTGATGAATTTACTGACGCAGGGCTTCGCCTAAGCACTATGACGATACGACCGAGGTGGAAATCTATGGAGAGGGGCACCGCACATGGCTAAACTATCAACTTGTGTGTGTATGGGGTGCCCCCCTCCCACGTATATAAAGGAGGGAGGGAGGAGGAGGCCGGCCAAGGGGTGGCGCGCCCAAGGGGGAGTCCTACTCCAAGTAGGTTTGGCTCCACCCTTTCCTATTCCTATTAGGAGAAGGAGGAAGGAGGAGGAGAGAAGAAGGAAAGGGGGTGAGGGAGTCCTGGATTAGGGGGTATCCGGACAGCCGGACTATATACATCGTCAGGACTATTGAAGCGTGAAGATACAAGACTCAAGACTCTGGCCCGTGTCCGGATGGGACTCTCCTTTGCGTGGAAAACAAGCTTGGCGATCCGGATATTGTGTTTCCTTCCTTGTAACCGACTCCATGTAAACCCTAGCCCTCTCCGGTGTCTATATAAACCGGAGAGGTTGGTCCTTAGAAGGCCGAACACAATTACAATCATAATCATCATAGGCTAGCTCCTAGGGTTTAGCCTCTACGATCTCGTGGTAGATCTACTCTTGTACTACTCATATCTTCAATACTAATCAAGCAGGAACTAGGGTTTTACCTCCATCGAGAGGGCCCGAACCTGGGTAAACATTGTGTCCCTTGCTTCCTATTACCATCAGCCTAAGACTCACAGATCGGGACCCCCTACCCGAGATCCACCGGTTTTGACACCGACATTGGTGCTTTCATTGATAATTCCTCTGTGTCTTTGCTTTGAGGCTTGATGGCGCCTTCAATCATCAACAACACGGTCCAGGGGGAGACTTTTCTCCCCGGACGGATCTTCGTGTTCGGCGGCCGCCATCAAGGGCCAATTAAGCAGCCAACCTGGAGCAGATCGACAGCTACGCCCCTGGCTACCAGGTCAGGTTCGGAAACTTGAACTACATGGCGAACATTCGCAGAGACTTGATCTTCGACGAATTTGGGCCTGTGCCAGGAGCACCGAACAGTCACGATGAGCACGGCTTAGACCTGCTGTGGGACAATGTTCGAGATATCACCCCTGCAGTAGCCCCGGATCTAAATCCAGAGCAGGCTGTGTTGCCTAAGGACGGAGGGATGGACCCCACCCCGCAGGCCGCACACTCATCGGCGGTGGAGCCAAACACAGGTCTCATCTCTGTGGAAGCCTGTGATTCCGGACCCCCGGACTCGTATCCACTGTTGGTTCCAGTCCGCACACCCTCGAGCCAGTCGAGCCAGGTTGGGCTCCAGTAATGGAGTTTACCACTGCGGATATCTTCCAGCACTCGCCCTTTGGCGACATGCTGAACTCATTAAAGTCTCTCTCTTTGTCAGGAGGCTCTTGGCCGAACTATGTCTGGCTCGAGTGGGAAGCAGATGACGAAGGAATTCGTTGCCCACCCATCACCCACTTCATTGCCACGGTTGATGATTTAACCGACGTGCTTGACTTCGACTCCGAAGGCATCGACGGTATGGACGACGACGCAGGAGAAGATTCAGAATCTCTGGGGCGCTGGACTACTACCTCGTCACACGATATATACATGGTGGATACGCCCAAGGAGGACGACGGCGGCAATCCGGAAGATAAAACCCCCAGGCAAAAGCCAAAACGACGGCGCAGACGCCGCTCAAAGTCCAGCAACAGTAAAAATAGCGACAAGGGCGCAAGAAGGATCGACATACCAGTAAACTTAAAAGGCAATAACGACCACATGGACCCAGGGATGGAGCAGGATGAGCCAGGTCACGCCGAACCGAGTTCGGAGCAGACGCCCGATCACAATGATCCCGAGGGACGAGTTCATCAAACCGCCCCAGGGCAAGAACACAGTCCGGATGATGATGCATTCATCATTCCATAAGAACGCGTGGAACGAGATAACCTCCACAGAAAGCTTATGGCCACAGCGAGAAGTCTAAAGAAGCAGAAGCAACGACTCAAAGCCGCACAGGAAACGCTCAATCGCAGATGGAATAAAGTGCTAGACACTGAAGAAAGATATGGCGACGCTCACCATACAAAGAGCTACCCAAAATGCAAGCTACTGCCAGAATTCGACGACGAGGCCATTCCACCAAGGAATAACACGACCAGGAGGCCAGACGTACCACTTCATAACCGCAACAGAGCAGCTACCGACGACGTGCACGACCTACGAGAGCACCTGGATAAGAAAGCCGACGTGGCTAGGTCCATATACGGATCTAAGGGACACACCCCGGCGAGGGACTATGGTGACCAAAACAATCATACCAACCAAATACCAGTTTGGAATAAGCACCGGACACAACAATAGCCGACGGCACGCCACAGCACGTCCTGATACAGAGGGGCTGCTCACTCCCTGTGCTTCACCGAAGAAGTACTAGACCATGAATTTCCACAGGGTTTTAAACCTATGAATATAGAGGCATACGACAGAACGACAGACCCAGGGGTCTGGATTGAGGATTTTATCCTGCATATTCACATGGCTCGTGGGGATGACCTCCACGCCATCAAATACCTTCCCCTCAAGTTGAAGGGACCAGCTCGACACTGGTTGAAAAGCCTCCCCAAAAATTCAATTAGGAGTTGGGAGGAACTCGAGGACGCTTTCAGGGCCAATTTTCAAGGGACTTATGTCCGGCCTCCGGATGCGGACGATCTAAGTCACATAATCCAACAGCCCGGAGAGTCCGCCCGCAAGCTTTGGAAGAGATTCCTCACTAAGAAGAACCAAATTGTCGATTGTCCGGACGCCGAGGCCTTGGCGGCATTCAAACACAGCATCCGCGACGAGTGGCTCGCCAGACACCTCGGCCAAGAAAATCCAAGGACAATGGCAGCCTTAACAAGCCTTATGACCCTCTTTTGCACGGGTGAAGATAGCTGGCTAGCCCGTAAAGGCACCAACGACCCCAGCACATTCGAAATAAAGGATGGCAATGGGAAGCCACGGCGTAATAAACACAAACGCCAAAACAAGGAAGAGAGCCCGGACAACACAACGGTCAATGCCGGATTCAGGGGCTCTCGACCTGATCAGCAAAAGAAGCCATCTAAAGGCGTAAAGAGGACCGTCTGGTGCGAGCGAGTCTGGACGGTATGCCAAATTCATGGCACCCCGAGAAACCTGTGAACCACACGCATAGAGAATGCTGGGTCTTCAAGCAGGCCGGCAAATTAAATGTCGAACACAAGGGGAGGGAAACACCAAGTGAAGACGACGATGAACCTCGCCAGCCGAACACTGAGGGACAGAAAAAATTCCCACCAGAGGCCAAAACGGTAAATATGATCCACGCGACGCACACATCCACAATAAGGCACGAACGCGCGCTCAGAGACACGTACGATACAGAGCCCATCGTACCCACACCTAACCACTGGACGACTTGTCCGGTCACCTTCGTTCACATGGACTGCCCAACTAGTATTCGGCGCGGAGGATCAGAGGCCTTGGTGCTTGACCCAATAATTGATATACGAGGACACTGTCCGCAGGATGGGGATAGACCCATCTAGAATTAGCCAAAGTAACACCACCTTTGAAGGGGTGATACCATGCGTTGAGGCCTACGGCAGGGGATCCGTCGTACTGGAGGTAACATTCGGCTCCCCAGGAAACTACTGAAGCGAAGAACTACCCTTCACCATCGCACCCTTCCAAAGCGGCTATATGCATTGCTTGGAAGAACGGCCTTTGCCCGCTTCAACGCAGTACCGCACTATGCCTACCTTACACTCAAGATGCCCAGTCCACGTGGCATCATAACAATTAACGGAAACACAGAGCGCTCTTCACGCGCAGAGGAACACACGACGACCCTAACGGCCGGACTATAAGCGGACTCCAATATTAGAAAACATGACTGTCATTAAGACCATAGACACGGTTAGACGAGTCCGGTAGCCCGGATAAAACTGAACCAGGGCACCGTATATGTAATCCCATAGAGGACACCAGGGGCTATAAATATTTAATACAACCCCACACTTGCCTCAACCTTATTGGCAGGCCAACATCTTACACTTTTATTATCCATTGCATACTTACATTGTACTCTCCTACGAGTTTTCCTCTTTTACAGACAACGTTCCCGCGATACCCTTCCAGGATACGGCACAACGGAGACAAAGCCGCAGACGTGCAGCAGGGCCCCGCTGAACAGGTTTCTTTTTAGATTAAGCCCTTGTGTAAACCTTTTCTATTGCCTCTTGTTGTTTAACCATCCCATGGGTTCCATACCCACAGAGGATACTGCCGTTATTGGCATTTCGCCACGACAGATTAACGCACGTACCTGGAAATACAGGGTTTATAATGAAAAGGCATTCTTCAGCCTATTTTCTGTTACAAAGAACGAATACCTTCAGGAGTGTTCGGCATCACGAGTTTGGCCTTATAAGCATCAGCTCCGAATCATGTCTTTGGTCAAATGTTGGGTTTGCCCGGCTCCTGGGTTTGCCGCCTTACGTTCTGTTCTTATCGGCTAAGGCGGCCAAAGGAGAACTACTGCGATTGTGCCCTGGTTATTCCGGATGAGCACCTCAGTAGAGAAAGCCGAAAACTGACTGTCATGATACAGCGAGAGACTGTTCAACCACTCGAAGACTCACCGGAATCTTTAGGATTCCTCCGCATTAACGAAGGGCCGTTTCCCGGCCATGTACATACGCGCCCGTATTCGGATGCACGCGAAGGTACCAGGGGCTACAAAGTAGCCCCACCGTTAGACTCCCATGGCTAAGCGAAAGTGTTACAGCTATATAGTCCGGTTGCCTATTCGATGTGCGATCACCTCCTTAATGGACAAAGACGTTGGATCAACTGTGATTACACATATTTTTCGCGAACACCCCGCATTGTATGCGTGGGGGCTGAAGCCAACGACTGCTAACTTTCGGATTACTTATATATATATATAAACGGCCGCACAGGGGACACAATAATATTTTCAGGCAAAAAGTATAAATATAGCCTCATAATCAAAATAACATTGTTTTTACAATGATTCGAGGTTTCACTCGAACAATATACTCTTCGAGCACTGCGCCTCTATTAAGCGGGCACCTTCTGTTACCTGCTCCAAGTAGTGCTCGGCCGAATACTGGCCTCCCGCCGGATTCTGGGTCGCTATAATGGTGGCCTCCATATCTGTCCAACAGGCTTTAACACAGGCAAGAGCCATTCGTGCACCCTCTATGCACGCCGACTTTCTCATGGCGTTGATCCGAGGCACGGCCCCAAGGAATTGTTGCACCAAACCAAAGTAACTGTCCGGCTTAGGCCCCTTCGGCAAAAGATGGTCTATTACAGACCGCATTGCAAGCCTGGACAGCCTGTGAATCTCCGCTACAGCAGCCATCTTCTCACTTAATGGCAGCGGGCGAGTGGGAGCATTGAATTGCGACCAGAAAAGCTTCTCCACTTCCTTATCACCTTGATCCTCGAAGAACTTGGCAGGGTCAGCTGTACTCTTCGCCAAATCCGCATACGCATCTGCCAGACTCCAGCGTCCATCCAGGGGAGCATACTTCGGATCCAAAAACTTCGTCCATGAGTAGTAGGAGCCCCACCGCGATTTTACCGGCTGTTGCAGCTCCTCCCACACACCCCTGAGCTCGGTCCGCATCTCCTTGGTGGCATTAAGTGCCTTGTTCAGGTCGGCCGAACTATCCTTATGCTCCTTTTTAAGGAGCTCATACTGGTCAGTGGCATTTTTTAACTCCACAGCCATTTCGGCTATCTTTTCCTCTCTTCGGCGATGAGCAGTCTGTTCGGCTCTCAATTCCTCGGCCACCTTTAGGGCAGCCGCATTGCTAACCCGAGCTTGTTCCTTGGCCTGGGCAAGTTCCGCCCTCAGGGCTTCCACGGCAGCAGCACCGTCTGCATTCCAAGCATATTGCATTAGTATTATGCCACTCTCATATTTTCCTATATAAATAAGGAAAGAAGAGCACATACCTTGTGACTTGTTCAGCCGCTCGTTCACCAGCGTGATATCGGCATCAATAGATCCAATTTGCCTCCTTAGTTCGGCAACTTCAACGGACTGTTCGGCAGCCGGATCCTTAGATACATGCGCATATGTACAGTGTAATCAGTACTTACAAAATATGATCCTCCGTTTGCCTCCTAGGGCGGGCAACCAGAGTCTCAGGGGCTACTATCCATATGGAGCACACCTAGCGCGTGCCTCACTGCCAAAAATTGTGTATTTTTCACTACATACCTCAAAGCCTCTGAGCAGGCTCGTAAATGCCTCATTCAAACCGCTTGTAGCAGATGAAATCTTCTTAAGCACCGTGCTCATTAATGAGCGGTGCTCCTCCGACAGCGCAGCTCGCTCCAGAAGGCCTGTCCGTATATCCGGCCGAACATCGAACTGTGCTGAACCCTTCTCATTGCCCCCCGTGGGAGCCAAACGCTCCGGGCTCAGGGCGGCTGATGTATTAGCCTCCGGCTTCGGCAGGTCCGGACTCCTCCGTGACGACACCTCGGTGTCGCCCGCTTCATGAGGCGGAGAGGTGGGTGGAGTCTCGCTCTCCATCATCTCCGGAGGAAGATCCCCCGAAGACGAACTCTGTTGAGAAGAGCTGCTAGCCGGACTGCAAAAGACAATCCTGGTTTTGGATCTCGGAGAAACACAGTACCTTCGAATTAACGATTAACTTACAACTTGGTGGAGGGCTGGCCCGTTGGTGGGCACGATGCGGTGAGGGTGCCCGTCGGGGTAGAGCCCCCTGCTAATACCTTTTTCCCTTGCTTGGGCATCTCCGTCTCCAAGTCTTCGGAGGCGGCCCTCTTCTTCCCACGCGGGGAGGAGGCTTTAGCCTCCCCTTCTCGACTATCCTCCTCAGGGGAGGTAACAATTCCCCCGGTTTGGATGTGCAACGTGTGAAGTTCGGCTTCCCTGTTCTTCCCCTTGTCCTTCCCTGAGGGAATTTTGCTGAGCACCCGGTCAAGCATCTTGGCAATGGTTGGACTAGGCGAGCCTTCGGGAAGTGGTGCCGGACACCTGATTCTCTCCGCCTTGCTGAGCCATTCCTGGCCACGGATGATCTTCAGAATAACAACTATGGCAAATATTAAACATAGTGTCCGGTATCAAGGTTACTTACTTGGGTATCTAGGCGATTGCAGCTTAGGCCCGCATCCTCGATGGTGTCCGGACACTCTACTTGTGGTCCGAAGAATAATTTGCACATCCCTTCGAGCTTCAGACCGAAGAAGTGCTTAACAGTCCGCGGACCCTCTGGATTGAACTCCCACATCCGGAGAGGCCGGCGTTGGCACGGCAACATCCGTCGGATTAACATCACTTGAATCATGCTGACAAGATTAATGTCCCTCCCAAGAAGCTCCTGGATGCGATTCTTCAGTACTGGTACATCGCCAGTGGGCCCCCAATTCCGTCCTATGTCGGTCCAAGACGCTAGTTGTGACGGAGGGCCTGAGCGGAACTCGGGGGCGGCTACCCACTTTGTGCCTCTGGGAGCTGTGGCATAAAACCACCTCCGCTGCCATACATCAGATACTTCTGGGAAGAACCCTCTGGCCATGGGGCATCGGCGTTCCTACTTATTATGGCGCCTCCGCACTCCGCATGTCGCCCCTCGATCATCTTCGGCTTCACATTAAAGGTCTTGAGCCATAAGCCGAAGTGTGGAGTGACGTGGAGAAAGGCCTCGCATACAGTGATGAATGACGAGATATGGAGGATAGCGTCTGGAGCTAGATCATGAAAATCCAACCCATAATAGAACATGAGCCCCCTCACAAAGGGATCGAGGGTGAGGCCCAAGCCACGGAGGAAGTGAGGAACAAACACGACGCTCACATTGGGCTCTGGTGTAGGGATGACCTGCCTTGAAGCAGGAAGCATGTGCTGGATGTCGGCGGTCAGGTATCCGACCTCCCTAAGCCTCACAGTGTCCTCCTCTTGGATCGAGGAGGCCACCCACCGGCCTTGAGGGTTGGACCCGGACATATTGGAGGATCTGGGGTGTTTGGGCTTAGGTCTCGGGTGTTAGAACTCGAGGTGCGAGAAGGCGCGAGGGGGTGGAAAAGAGGCATAGGCCTCGGCCCCTTTATAAAGGGGGTGAATATCAAGAGTCCTCAGCGTGACCACTTGTGGCTTATCTAAAAACACACGGAGTCATACCAACGGTCGTCGTGGGGTTACGCACGCCCTTATTGATGAAAGATCCCGTTATATGAGGAACACGATCTCTGCGTTGGCAGGACGTGCCAATAAAACCGCCTCGCGACGCGAGTCGGAGTGGGGCGTGAAATACCGGTTCATGTTGGACCAGGCCACGATGTAAGGACACGACGTACGAAGATTGCCAGCAGATCAGATTTATGCTATGTTCCCTACAATGGTATGTGAAGATCGTCTCGCAGATCCGGACACGGTCTAAGTGTTCGATAATTACTTTGGAGTATTCGGAGATGGAACCCGCCTTGCAATGCTGAAGACAAGACTGCGCGCCAAACTCATCGTCATTGAAGTCTGGTTCAGGGGCTACTGAGGGAGTCCTGGATTAGGGGGTATCCGGACAGCCGGACTATATACATCGTCCGGACTATTGAAGCGTGAAGATACAAGAATCAAGACTCCGGCCCGTGTCCGGATGGGACTCTCCTTTGCGTGGAAAACAAGCTTGGCGATCCGGATATTGTGTTTCCTTCCTTGTAACCGACTCCATGTAAACCCTAGCCCTCTCCCATGTTTATATAAACCGGAGAGGTTGGTCCTTAGAAGGCCGATCACAATTACAATCATAATCATCATAGGCTAGCTCCTAGTGTTTAGCCTCTACGATCTCGTGGTAGATATACTCTTGTACTACTCATATCTTCAATATTAATCAAGCAGAAGTAGGGTTTTACCTCCATCGAGAGGGCCCAACCTGGTAAACATTGTGTCCCTTGCTTCCTGTTACCATCAGCCTAAGACGCACAGATCGGGACCCCCTACCCGAGATCCGCCGGTTTTGACACCGACAGGGGGGCCGGCCCCCCAAACCCTAAACCAATTCGGTTTGGGCCTAGGGGGCGCCGCACCACTTGCCCGCTGCCTCCTATCTCCACTAGGGCCCATTAAGGCCCATTGAATCCCACTACTAGGGAAAAGCCTATACACAGAGGTATAGCCGTAGCGTGGGTTAAAATAGGGCGCTACTGCTATTTTGTAGCAGCGCGTTCCTGGAAATCGCGCTATAGCTACAACTATAGCAGCAGCGCGTGCGCAGAGAACAACGCTACCACTATAAATCCCACCGTGTTGGCGGTAGGCTAGGAATAGTAGTAGCGGTTCTGCAAAAAGCGCGCTACCACTATGGTCGTTGCAGCAGCGCTTCTGCGTGAGCGCCATCGCTAAAAAAAGAAAAGAAAAATGAAAAAAATAGAAAAGTAAATGAAAATGAAAGATGTAGGAAACAGAAAAATGAAAAAAATAAATAAAATGTAAGGATAAGCAAAAGAAATAACTGCTTCCTATAGCAATAGCGTGTTTTGCTAAAACGCGCTATAGCTAATTTAGCTATAGTGCGTTTCAGAAACAGCGCTACTGCTAGTTCGACTTAACCACCCGTGGGCTCAAAATTTTGCTAAGTCCTCGCTCCTTTCCCCCCCTGTTCCCCTAACTCCTCTGTCGCCGTCGCCGTCGCCCGAGCCTGCCCTCACCGCCGCCGCCCGAGGCCGCCCTCAACCTCACCACCACCTCCCGCTGCCGCTCTCGACCTCACCGTCGCCGCCCTCGACCTCACCGCCGCCGCTCGAGCCTGCCCAGGACCGCCGCCTCCCGATCCCGAGCCCGCCCTCACCGCCCCTACCTCCGTCGCCGAGCACCTCCCCACCACCGTCTCTCCCCTCTCTGTAGGCACCCCACACCTCCTCCACCCCCCTCTCTCTACTTAGTTAGTAGATGTTTTTTAGTAGTAGTAGATGTTAATTTAGGGTTCATATATAATGATTTTTAGTAGCAGTGGATGTTAATTAGTAGTACTGATGGTACTAGTTAACTACGACAGTATGGTTAATAGTAGATGTTTTTTACTATTGTATAATGCAGTTTTTTTACTGTTTTAGTAAGTGTTTAAAATAATTAGTAAGTAAATTAATTAACTAGTTGAACTAATTTAGTTTTAGTTGAACTAGTTTACTAAGTAAATTAATAAACTAGTTGAACTAGTTGAATTAATAGAACTAATGTATTTTTAGTAAGAAAATTAATATAACTAGTTGAACTAGTTTATTTTTAGAAAGAACTAGTTTTTTTCTATTTATAATAAGTTTATATTTAGTAAGAACTAGTTGAATTTATAGAACTAGTTGAACATGTCATATTTGTTGTTATTTTTTTTAGTTTAAGCAATTATTAGGGATGTATTAGTGATAACTTATAGGGTTTTTGTTTTTGCAGAAATCAAGGAGCCCCTCCATCATCCCCGCCGTCGTCCCCGTCACTGACCCCCTCCGACCTCGAGGTGAGACCAACCAAATCTCCATGTCAATATGAGTCCTTAAGATATGATGTAGATTAAAACATGTATATCTTGTGTTGCTTAAATAGGATATGTGGTTGCCCAAGTGGCCGGTCATGTTCAGGTTACACCTCCGAGTGGCCTATGTTTTGCCGAAGTGTTGATTAATTTCCGTTCCGGCAAATTTCATGCGCTCGATATGTACTTTTTTAGCAAAGGTCATGCCGGATTTTTCCGTGAATTCTGGCATGATTTGTGCTAGAATATGTAGGAAATATCGAGTGGCCTGGATTTTCTAGAAAGATAATTAAATGATATTTCGGGTTGACTTTAAGTCTGTCGAGGCCGAAGAATCCCGATTGTTGTCGTGGGGGTCGTTTCTCCTTCTTCTTCGGGTGCTAGAAAATTTGGTGTAATGCACTAGGGGAAGGAGGAGTAACGACCATCGCCGACGGTCGCAAATGTCAGAGAGGGATCAGTGAGGGAGAGTCTCCACCATATATGAGAGGACGAAGAATCCCGATTGTTGTCGTGGGGGTAGCTTCTCTTTCGTTCCCATGTGCTAGACAATTTGGTGTAATGCACTCCGGAACGAAAGGAGGAGCTACCATCACCGACGGTCGAATATATACACCACGTGAGCTGAGAGTTTTCAAGAAAAGACTCGATACACCGATAGTCAACCCGTGATGAATAATAATGTTCTAATTTAGTTTTTGTGTACATATATTTAATTGTACAAGTTTAATCTTTGAATTATGAACATAGGAAATGTCGTACTCGGACGACGAAAGTCTCCCGGGGGAGTGCGACCGGTGCCACGACGACCGAGGAATGTGCGATAGGTTCCTTGACCTGGACGAAGATCGGCGCTTCAGCATTAAGCTTGAGGAGACCTTCGATGTTGAAATGGTATGCAACGACGACAAGTGTTTTTTCGTAATTAAGCACGACTTCAACTATTTCAACGTGTAGTTTTCATCTTTTGCAATTTGACTAGCTTATCCCATGCTATGCAAGACGCTATGTCTTGGAGAGGATGGGTTTTGAAGACCATGAAAGTATGGAAAAAAAGAAAATTCACCTAAGGACCCATCATGGTATGGATTTTGAAGTAAACCTGTACAATTCTGAGAGCGTAACCCATTTTGGTTGCAAGAATTGGGAAGCACTTTGCGAGATGTATGGTTTTTATGAGGGTATTCTTGTCACCATGGATCTTGGTGATCCTAACACCGCCGAAGACAATTTGGACATTTGGGTCCTTGTCAATACGCTTCCAATTCTTCCCCCATGTGAGCTTCTCAAACATAGTTATTAAGTAATTTATATTATTTATTTCAAAATAGTTGACAGCTTATTTTCATTGATAGCTTACTTTCATTCTTCAAAGTATGTGCGGAAGATGGTAGACGGAACCAACTACACCGATGGCTCTGAGTTAACTTATCAGGAGAATTACAATGCCTTTTATTGAACTCCTCCAAATTATGGTCAATACGTGCCCCTAGTGCACGCGTTGAACCACGATAACTTTCATGGAGATATCCTAGTAAGATTTTTTACTATTACAACATCCGTGCATCTTTTGCATACTTCTAAAACTGAACTACATTGCTAACTACGAAGTTATTACTATGTTTTTCAACACAAAATTCCGATGGATTGTGTGCCTCATTTGATGTATCAGAATGGTCACCTTGATGTTTTGAACATACAGCCAGGTCGTCCTACGAATCTCACCTGTCCATACCGGATTTCTAAAACCGGTGAACACATGATAATCAAAGAATGGAAAAAATGTAAGGACAGCCGTAAGGAGGTTCTTGGAAGCAACATTGTGCGAAAGGCAAGAATTGGAGACAGAATAATCTCCATTCTCCATAATGGAGAGTCAGGGGCTATCTTGTTTTATGCTATTTTACCTAAGATAATATAGTAGGTCCTAAGACAATGTAGTAGGTCCTATGAGGTACAATATGTTTATGAGAGTTGATGATGATGAGTAGTTGTGATTATGTCTAGTGACCAACTTGTATGTGATGTCTCCTTGATGAAAACGATGATCATGAGGAGGTGTTATATGACAATGATTTATTATGATGATAAGTTGTTAATGATATGATGATGATGATGATGATGATGTATATATATTATATCATTGGGTGAAAGAACCGCAGATTAGTTTCAAGTGGATGTCCATCCACTTGAAACTAGCCCACGGTTCTTTCTCCGAGTGATGTAATAACTCATTATGATGTAAAATCATTCTCTAAATTGTTGTGGTATGAAAACTTGTATAAAGGTGTATGAATACAACATGAAATAAAAAATAAATACGGAATAATAGTAGTAGCGCGTGCTAGGAGAAGCGCTACTACTAATTACCAGTAGCGCTCATAGTACAAAGCGCTGCTACTAAGTCGATATAGCAGTAGTGTGGTCCAACCCACGCTACCGCTAACCTTTAGCTGTAGCACCTTACTAGTAGCACTGCACCATGCGCTATTGATAGGCTTTAAACACACGCTACTGCTAGGGTTTTCCCTAGTAGTGTCCCCGGGGGGTTCCGGTAACCTCCCGATACTCCGAAAAATATCCGATACACTTCGGAACCCTTCCGGTGTCCGAATATAACATTCCAATATATCAATATTTATGTCTCGACCATTTCGAGACTCCTCGTCATGTCCGTGATCACATCTGGGAGTCCGAACAACTTTCGGTACATCAAATCACAAAACTCATAATACATATCGTCATCGAACGTTAAGCGTGCGGACCCTACGGGTTCGAGAACTATGTAGACATGACTGAGACACTTCTCTGGTCAATAACCAATAGCAGAACCTGGATCCTCATATTGGTTTCTACATATTCTTCAAAGATCTTTATCGGTCAAACCGCACAACAACATACGTTGTTCCCTTTGTCATCGGTATGTTACTTGCCCGAGATTCGAACGTCGGTATCATCATACCTAGTTCAATCTCGTTACTGGCAAGTCTCTTTACTCGTTCCGTAATGCATCATCCCACAACTAACTCATTTAGTCACATTGCTTGCAAGGCTTATAGTGATGTGCATTACCGAGACGGCCCAAAGATACCTCTCCGAAACACAGAGTGACAAATCCTAATCTTGATCTATGCCAACCCAACAAACACCATCGGAGACACCTATAGAGCATATTTATAATCACCTAGTTACGTTGTGATGTTTGATATCACACTAAGTGTTCCTCCGGTATTCGGGAGTTGCATAATCTCATAGTCATAGGAACATGTAGAAGTCATGAAGAAAGCAATAGCAATAAACTAAACGATCATTATGCTAAGCTAACGGATGGGTCTTGTCCATCACATCATTATCCAATGATGTGATCCCGTTCATCAAATGACAACACATGTCTATGGCTAGGAAACTTAACCATCTTTGATTAACGAGCTAGTCAAGTAGAGGCATACTAGGGACACTCTGTTTGTCTATGTATTCACACATGTACTAAGTTTCTAGTTAATACAATTCTAGCATGAATAATAAACATTTATCATGATATAAGGAAATATAAATAACTACTTTATTATTGCCTCTAGGGCATATTTCCTTCAGTCTCCCACTTGCACTAGAGTCAATAATGTAGTTCACGTTGTCATGTGATTTCACACCAATAGTTCACATCTACCCTCGTAGACCGAAAGCGGAAGCGTTATGACAACGCGGTTGATGTAGCCATACGTCTTCACGATCCGACCGATCCTAGTACCGAACGTACGGCACCTCCGTGATCTGCACACATTCAGCTCGGTGACGTCCCACAAACTCTAGATCCAGCTGAGGTCAAGGGAGAGTTTCGTCAGCACGACGGCGTGATGACGGTGTTGATGAAGTTACCGATGCAGGGCTTGGCCTAAGCACTACGGCGATATGACCAAGGTGAAAATCTGTGGAGAGGGGCACCACACACGGCTAAACAATCAACTTGTGTGTCTTTGGGGTGCCCCCTCCCACATATATAAAGGAGGGAGGGAGGAGGAGGCTGGCAAAGGGGTGGCGCGCCCAAGGGGGGGGGGAGTCCTACTCCAAGTAGGTTTGGCTCCCCCCCCCTTTCCTATTCCTTTTAGGAGAAGGAGGAAGGAGGAGGAGAGATGAAGGAAAGGGGGGCCGACCCCCCAAAGCCTAAACCAATTCGGTTTGGGCCTAGGGGCCCGCCCCACTACTTGCCCGCTGCCTCCTATCTCCACTAGGGCCCATTAAGGCCCATTGACTCCCCGGGTGGTTCCGATAACCTCCCGGTACTCCGAAAAATATCTGATACACTTCGGAACCCTTCCGGTGTCTGAATATAACCTTCCAATATATCAATCTTTATGTCTCGACCATTTTGAGACTCCTCGTCATGTCTGTGATCAAATCCGGGACTTGGAAAAACCTTCGGTACATCAAATCACAAAACTCATAATACATATCGTCATCGAACGTTAAGCTGCGGACCCTAAGGGTTCGAGAACTATGTAGACATGACCGAGACACTTCTCCGGTCAATAACCAATAGCGAAACCTGGATGCTCATATTGGTTCCTAAATATTCTACGTAGATCTTTATCGGTCAAACCGCACAACAACATACGTTGTTCCCTTTGTCATCGGTATGTTACTTGCCCGAGATTCGATCGTCGGTATCATCATACCTAGTTCAATCTCATTACCAGTAAGTCTCTTTACTGGTTTCGTAATGCATCATCCCGCAACTAACTCATTTAGTCACATTGCTAGCAAGGCTTATTGTCATGTGCATTACCGAGAGGGCCCAGAGATACCTCTCCGAAACACGGAGTGACGAATCCTAATCTCAATCTATGCCAACCCAACAAACACCATCAAAGATACCTGTAGAGCATCTTTATAATCACCCAGTTACGTTGTGACATTTTGTAGCACACTAAGTGCTCCTTCGGTATTCGGGAGTTGCATAATCTCATAGTCATAGGAACATGTATAAGTCATGAAGAAAGCAATAGCAATAAACTAAACAATCATTATGCTAAGCTAACAGATGGGTCTTATCCATCACATCATTCTCTAATAATGTGATCCCGTTTATCAAATGACAACACATGTCTATGGCTAGGAAACTTAATCTTCTTTGATTAACGAGCTAGTCAAGTAGAGGCATACTAGGGACACTCTGTTTGTCTATGTATGCACACATGTACTAAGTTTCCGGTTAATACAATTCTAGCATGAATAATAAACATTTATCATGATATAACGAAATATAAATAACTACTTTGTTATTGCCTCTAGGGCATATTCCTTCACCTTTTGCTCCTGCTTTAGAGCAAAACTTGGGATGCAGTTGCCATGCGGCGGTTCAGCTACTTTCCTGTGTTTCTTTTATTTTCTTTTATGGGTAGCTCCATAAAAAAACCGGAGTTTCTTTGTGAACCTTTTTCGCTGGTTTCATATATAAATATGGAACCGGGAGGGCTTTGCCCCTCCCGATGCTCTAAAAAAAGCTCCACTTCACCTCTCCTTCGACACTTCTAGGGCCAGAAGGCGAGTGTTGTAGCCGCTGGTGAGGAGCACATGGCACTGTAGGATGCACTTAAAATGTTAGTGTTAATGCGTCAACGAAAACTATGTTGTGTAGTTTTGTATTTCAGTGCAAGCACAATCAACTCCTTTGAACCGCCCAATGCCCAGCTGATATGTCTTCGTGTCTTCTACCTCCTCCGTCCATAATATAAGACCATTTTACAAGGTAAAACATCTTGGAAAACGATCTTATTTATGGGACGGAGGGAGTATTTTATAGCTTTGGCACACATAAGCTACCACTATTTGTGTGCCTGCTTCCGCATCCCTTAGCATGTCATGTTTGCACAACGCAGTTGCTGCTCCGTCTTGTTGTTGCTGCTCCTCGCTCACACTAATGCACAAAAGACACACGCTTCTAGTTGAGAAAATGCATAGATAAAAAATGTCATTCATCAGGAAGTTTGCAAGCCAAAGTCCGGTAGATTCAGATGTTCGGTTCAAGAAAGTGTGCGGGTTTTTTACATTATTGTTTTTTATTTGGAGTTGAGCCACACCTGTTTGTTGATATGTATACAAAAAGAAATGATTATCTTTCTATTATTTATTGTTAAGTGAAATTGTACTTTTTTGGACATGTGCAATATAAATGTTCATTGTAGAACAATATAGAGTGTACTTGCTTACTCATATTCTTACAACTTAGGCTTTATCTCACTTGAAAAAAATAAAACAAATGTTCACGTAAGTTCAAAAGTAAAAACATCAAAAGGTCGAAATCTCCAAGAACACACCATAGTATTTTCCTGTTTAAAAAATCAAAATTTCCCTATTTCTAAAAAATAAAATCATGAATTTCAAATTAAAAACTAGAATAATTGTGGAAGGGAAGTCGAAACAAAATTAGAATAACAGAGTAGTTAGATCTTTACAAAAAAAGTATTTTTCCATGTCTAGAATTTAAAACCAAGAGGTTCAAATTAAAATAAAGGAGCAATTCATTTTTAATAAAATAAAGGAAGCAACACATATGGTGGCCCCTAGTTGCCAGGGCAATAGATGTACTAACAAAAAGGACATGAAGTTAATTGTTGTCAAGAACGGGTTCACATACAAATAAAAAAGTATGTACTTTAGAAAATAATTTGGAAGTTTAACCATCGTCTAGAATGTTCAAACATCAGATTTAGTGGAGAAAACATCCCACTGAGAAAATGCATAGATAAAAAATATCATTCATCAGGAAGTTTGCAAGGCAAAGTCTGCTAGATTCAAATGTTCAGTTCAAGAAAAGTGTGCAATTTTGTTTTCACATTTTTGTTTGTAATTTGGAGTTGATCCCCACCTGTTTGTTGTTATGTACACAAAAAGAAGTTATTATATTTCTTGTTTTCCTTATTGTTGACTGAAGTTGTACTTTTTTGGACATGCAATATAAATGTTCAGTGTACAATGGTATAGACTGTGCTTTCTTACTAGTTTCAAAAAACAAAAAGTGTGCTTGCTTACTCATGTTCTCACAACTTAGGCATTTATCTCACTTGAAAAAATAAAAAATAAAATCACATAAGTTTAGAAATAAAAACCGTGGAAGTTCAAAATTCTCCAAGAACACACATAATATTTTCCCGCTTAAAAAAATAGGTTTTTCATTTTATAAAAATAAAATCATGAGGTTTAATTTTTTAAAGAATGGTTCTTGAAGTGAAATCAAAACAAAATCAAAATAATAGAGTAGTTTGGTCTTTATACAAAAATGTATTTTTTTTCTTGTCTAAAATGTAATATAAGAATTTCAAATTATAATAAAGTAGTAAGTCAATTAAAAACATACTTTTTCCTTTTTATAAAATATAAAACAAAGAAGTTTACATTAAAATAAAAGACTAGTTCGATGTTTGTTTAGAAAATATATGATTTTTCGTTTCTAAGAAAAAAACTAAGAAGTTCAAATAAAAAAACACAATAGTTGAAAGTTTATAGAAAAATTAAAGTCTTTCGTTCTTGAAAAAAAAGTTCAAAATAAAACCATAGAATAGTTTGACGTTTCTAAAACAAACTGAATTTTTCTCTTTCTAGAAAATAAAACAGGAAGTCCAAATTTAAGAAAAAAACTGAACAGTTTCATGTTTGTAAAAAAATAGATTTTCCTATTTCTAAAAAATAAAGGGTTGAGTAGTTAAGAATAAAAATACCATAGTGTAGTTCAAATATGAAATGTCCAGTAGTACAACTACTGCATGGAATGTGTTTCGAATGAGATTTTTTTTTTGAAAAAAGCCAAGCCAATGAAGTTTTGTGCTAGAAGTTCGGGTGCTTGGCTAATGATAGTTCAAAAATTGTTATGAGAGAGGTTCACCGTTTATTCATGCTCAAAAAACATAAAATATTGATATCATTTTTCATGTTTATTTTTTGTCAAACCATTAGAAAAATCAACCTATGAATTTTGCGCTGATCATGAGAGTATTGATCACCTTTTTTTTTCAGTTGTGCTGTTGCTAAAAGCATCTGGAAAGATGTCTCTATTTCCCTTGATATACCTGTTGGACAAGACTATCTGTGCGTAGCTAGATTTTGGCCTGCTAGCAAGAAACATTGGGCTTTAAATTCCATTTGTGCTTGTATCCTGTGGGGCATCTGGAAAATTATAAATGCGCATGTGTTTGAAAATGCTATCTGGTGTGATGTTAAACATGTTTGGAGACGAGTCCTCTCGATGATAAGGAAATGGAAGATTCTGTTCAAGGACGACTACCGTCCCAAGATAGATGCCTTCATCCAATGGGTCTCGACAATGCTCCAAACCCCCTTTCAGCTGACAATGGGATAACAAGTTTGGACCTGGACATGGGTGCTGACAAAGCTCACTCTGGGCGAGCCTGGGGGCGTTGAGTAGCCCCCCTTCTGCTGGGAACAGGAAGCTGACCATGGTCAGCCCGTCCACACCAAGGGAACTGTCGTCGTGTCTGGAGCCTTCACCTCTGAAGAAGACCAAATTCAAGACAGGGGCGCTCGAGGAGCTGGCCCTGGGCCTCGTAGTTACGTATTAAAATTTGGGCAAAGTTGTCCTAAAATAATTAGTATCTCTCTCCCCTTTTGCTCCTACTTCTGAGCAAAACTTGGGACGTAGTTGGCATGCGGCGATTCAACTGCTTTCCTCTTTTTCTTTCATTTTCTGCTATGGGTGGCTACATAACAAAACTTGAGTTTTTCTGTGAACCTTTTTCGCTGGTTTCATATATAAATGTGGAACCGGGAGGGCTTTGCCCCTCCTGATGCTCTAAAAAAAGCTCCACTTCACCTGTCCTTCCACACTTCTATGGCCAAAAGGCGAGTGGTGTATCCGCTAGCGAGGAGCACATGGCACTGTAGGATGCACTTCAAATGTCTGTGTTAATGCGTCAACGAAAACCGTTTTGTGTAGTTTTGTATTTCAGTGCAAGCACACTCAACTCCTTCAAACCGCCCAATGCCCAGCTGATGTGTCTTCGTGTCTTCTACCTCCTTCGTCCAATAATGTAAGACCATTTTACACGGTAAATCAACTTGCAAAACGATATTATTTATAGGACGGAGGGAGTATTTGATAGCTTTGGCGCACATAAGCTACTGTTATTTGTGTGGTTGCTTCTGCCGCCCTCTCTCCCTACGGGAGCATGTCATGTTTGCGCCATGCAGTTGCTACTCTGTTTTGTAGTTGCTGCTCCTCACTATCACTAATGCACAAAAGACACACGTATCAAGTTGAGAAAATGCATAGATAAAAAATATCATTCATCACGAAGTTTGCAAGCCAAAGTTTGGTAGATTCAAATGTTCGGTTAAAGAAAGTGTACGTTTTTTTACATTATTGTTTGTTATTTGGAGTTGATGCACACCTATTTGTTGATATTTACACAAAAAGAACTGATTATCTTTTTCTTCTGTATTGTTAAATAAAGTTGTACTTTTTTGGACATGTGCAATACACATGTTCATTGTACAATGGTATAGAGTTTACTTGCTTACTCATATTCTCATAACTTAGGCTTTATCTCACTTGAGTAAAATTTTAAAAACGCTCACGTAAGTTAAAAAATAAAAACCGTGGAAGTTCGAAATTCTCCAAGAACACACCATAATGTTTTCCTATTTAAAAATAATCAAAATTTCCCTGTTTCTAAAAATTAAAATCAAGAATTTCAAATTAAAAAATAGAATAGTTGTGGAATGGAAGTCGAAACAAAAATAAAATAATAGAGTAGTTCGATCTTCAGAAAAATGTATTTTTCCCTCACTACTAGGGAAAACCTTATACACAGAATCTTAGCAGCAGCACGACACAAAAAGAGGCGCTACTGCTAACTAGCAGTAGCGAGGTTAAGAAAAGCACGCTACTGATGTAAATTTAGCAGTAGCGCGTGACGTCTAAACCGCGCTACTACAAAAATCTATCGACAATACCCAACAACCTAAGCTTACCAGCAGTGCGCTGTCACGATGCACGCTACTGCTAATGCAATAGTAGTAGCACGCTTTTTAGTGACGTCGTTGCTGCTAATTTTGAAATTGTCCACACGGTTGGCCCGTTTAGCACTAGTGCGTGTGACGAAAGGGCATTGCTGCTACGCTCTTAGCAGTAGCGCGTTTTTCCTCCCGCGCTACAGCTAAGACGCAGCACCCCGCCACCTTTTTCCACCCATCCTCCCCTCCCCATCTCCTCTCCTCCCTTTCCCCTACCTCCCACATCCTCCCTCTCTCACTCTTCTTTTCCTCAATACTTCTCCCCCCATTACTCTCCCTCTTCTACCTACCTTTCTCTCTCTTCATTACTCCTAGCTAACTACACCACCTCCATTAATGCATCTCCTTTCTCTTTTTCCTTCCCCCTCCACTAGTTGAAGTTGTCTCCTCCCAAATTAGCTAGTTAGGTAGATGTAGCATTTAGTTAAGTGACCTATTTGCCCCCTAACTAGATCTATCTTTGTCAAGAAGAGCTTTGTGCACTTTTGATCTCCCTACATCATCATCTCCACCGTGTGCTCGATCTCGAGATAGAGGTGATCAAAATTTCATGCTTTTGCAAAATGGAAATATGTGTATGTGTGTGATATGATAATTGGGCAATATGATGGAAATTGTGTGTGTGGCATGAGTTGACGCCAAATTGTGCTTTTGAGTTGCCTATATTTTGCCGAAATGTCGATTTATTTCCGTTTCGGTGAATTCCGGGCAAACTCTAGATCTACATGTCCTATTTTTAGGGAAGGTCATGCCGAATTTTTGTATGACTTTGATGCATGCACGCATTTTTATAATCAATTTGTTTATTATTACCGTGCAGACGTTCATGATGGTCAATGGAACGATGGTGGACAGGTGGTTGCGGTTGGTGGTGCAGGACATGAAAGAAAATAACCGGACAAACGTTTTATGTCCGTGTCGAAAATGCAAAGGAATAGTTTGGCTCGACCCCTATGACGATGGTCTTGTTGAAGCGCACCTGCTCATGACTGGTTTCATGGATGGCTATACTAGGTGGATAATTGAAGATGAGGATGACGATGTTGAGGACGCCGACGGGGCAGGCAATGACGACACTGGGCAAGACGAAGAGATGATCGATAATGGCGGCGGGGAAGAGGCCGGTGTCACGCCCAAGATGCGACCCTATCCTAAAGGAACTCGAAGGTCCCACCAAGGATAGAAGCGCATCTTGAAGACGCTTTTGCAAGGTGGATATCATTACATCAACATTACATAATAGTGGGGATACATCCAAGACATACAATGTCACATGAATACAACAACATCATATACAAGATCAACATCCGACTACGGATGAAACATAAACAGAAGCTCAAATGACATCCACCCTGCTAGCCCAGGCTGCCGACCTGGAACCTATCCCCTGAACGACGAAGAAGAAGAAGAACTCCAACACAAGAAAACTTCGCTGTCGCGTCATGATCATCGCATAACCTATACCTGCAACTGTTGGTGTAGTAATCTGTGAGCCACGAGGACTCAGCAATCCCATTACCATGGGTATCAAGACTAGCAAAGCTTAATGGGTAAGGAAGAGGTAAGGTGGTGAGGTTGCAGCAGCGGCTAAGCATATATGGTGGCTAACATACGCAAATGAGAGCGAGAAGAGAAACAAAGGAACGGTCGTCAACTAGTAATGATCAAGAAGTGATCCTGAACTCCTACTTACGTCAGACATAACCCAAAAACCGTGTTCTCCTCTCGATCAACCCCAAAAAGAGACACTCACGGTTACGCACACGGTTGGTGTATTTTAGAAGAGTTTACTTCAAGTTTACTACAACCGGATATTAACAAATTCCCATCTGCCACATAACCGCGGGCACGGCTTTCGAAAGTTCAAACCCTGCAGGGGTGTCCCAACTTAGCCCATGATAAGCTCTCGCGATCAACGAAGGATATTCCTTCTCCCCGGGAAGACCCGATCAGTCTCGGAATCCCGGCTACAAGACATTTCGACAATAATAAAACAAGACCAGCAAAGCCGCCCGATGTGCCGACAAATCCCGATAGGAGCTGCACATATCTCGTTCTCAGGGCACACCGGATGAGCCAGACGTCGGGTTGGCATAGACCCTGATTGCCCAGGGGGCGCCGGACATCGCTCGGTTTGGACCAGCACTCGAAGGAGAACTGGTCCGGGGGGGCTAAAATAAAGATGAACATCGGGCTCCGAAACCCAAGGAAATAAAGGGCATAGGTGAGGCAAATGGTAAAACCAATGTTGGGCCTTCTTTGGAGGAGTCTTATTCAAAGCGAACTGTCAAGGGGTCCCATAAATCACCCAACTGCGTTAGGGACGCAAAATCCGGGAACATAATACCGATATGACGGAAACTACGGCGGCAAGAGTGGAACAAAACACCAGGCATAAGGCCGAGCCTTCCACCCTTTACCAAGTATATAGATGCATTAATAATATAAGAGATATTGTGATATCCCAACATAAACATAATCCAACATGGAGCAATCTTCATCTTCACCTGCAACTAGCAACGCTATAAGAGGGGCCGAGCAAAAGCGGTAACATAGCCAAACAACGGTTTGCTAGGGAGGGTGACAAAGGTTAGGGGCTATCATGCAATTTGGGAGGCTTGAGCAGCAAGTGCAGGTAACGCAGCATAGTGATAGAACGAAGCAACTAGCATAGCAATGATAGTAGTGAGATCCAGGGTAGCGGTCATCTTGCCTGAAATCCCGCTAGGAAGAAGAACGAGTCCATGAATAAGATGAAGCCACGAAGACGAACCAAGCGTAGACGAACGAATCCTCACGATCGCAACGAAACGGGAACTATCGAGAAGAAGCACACAACATAGTAAACACACCACACATGAACAAGGCATGATGCACACCCAAGCATGATGCATGACAAAGCTACATGAAGCTACTCATGGCAAAAGATGATGCATGCAATACCAACACATCAAAGCAAGTTTAAATGAGGCCGGAAACAACATAGAACAATTCCGGTAAGTCCTCATATGCAAATTTCGAAATTGGTCCAGAACTGAATAACTTTATGTTCAAGTTGTTAAACAGAAAGTGAAGATGCACCACGATGATTTACACGAAATTCTAGTCACGTTACATATAAAGTTCGTTAGATTCGGAGCTACGACCTAGAAGATATGAGCAAAACAAGTTAAACATGGCATTGATGCAAAATGCATACAAACCTCAAGCAAACACTCTCAAAACAAGGATGCAACATGATAATATGAAACTACATGCAAAATCACGCAAGTTTCATATAGAGCACACTCAAAACGGAGCAACGGTTCAACACATACACTCCATACAAGTTTGAAGGACAGGCTGTCCAAAACAGCAACTAGGCATATTGCAAGCACCTAAAAAACAAGCTACACCATCTTAACATGAGAACAAAAGGCATGGGCATGATGTACAGGTAAAGCATTACAAAACATGAACACTGAGCTATCTCCAGGAATCACTAGAACATGCTCAGAATGACATGGCAAGATTGCATATAATAACAGTTTCAGACTTATCAGGAAATAACATCAGGTTGCATCGTTTAGAGCTATCAAACAACATGTTACAGGAACTTATCATGGCAAACAAAGGCATGGAATGAATCTACTAATTGCATAGAACAAATATCCTTTAGTGACCATGAGCCAAAAAGGATCAGAAGATATGACGGCACCCATGTAAACATAGCAAGTTATATTACAGATTCATACATGGCAGGAACAACAATAAGTAAAAATGTTGGTGAGCTTGAAACACTCACCACAGAGCAATACATGGCATGGAAAGGCAAATCACAGTAAGAATACATGTTTATGAATCTAAACATGGCAAGAGAAAGTTCATAGGGTGCATGGATCACTAGCAAAGAAAATGGCAAAACTGAACTTAATGTTGACAGGCTGACAGCAACATTATTTAGCAATTTTGAAGCAAGATTACAACAAGCTACAGCAGGCTATAAATGCAACCAGGGGCATGAATAGATAGAGCACGACATGTATAACAAAACATCTTTAGTTAACATCTCCAGATTATGCACAGATTGACCTGTAGAAGCAGGTTAACATAGCAACAAAATATAGCAGTTTCAGACAAGCAAAACAGTAACAGCAAGTACCCTACTTCACGAGCTTGATGCACTAACTACACAACTCACAAAAATATATGGATGGCACCACTGTGAAGATGGCATGATGTATCACAAAACATATGTAGAGCTCATGCTCATAAGATGCACAAATCAAATGCAACAAAAATGACAAATCATCAAGTTATAACAGTTTCAGCAGGTTAACATCATATAGCACTCTTGCAACGATCATTCAGGCATCAAGATGAACCCAAATGAACATGATGCAATGGATTGAAATGAAGTACTCGTCGAGGCGAACAATTTGACATATTACATGCACGAAACAGAGCAGTATGCAGCAAGTTATGATGCGATGAACATGGCATGATATCGTAAATAATCTCGGGACTTGATGGAATTTTCGGAGGGGGAAAGTCAACCTTCGGGATCTCAGATCCAGATCCAGGGTACGGAACCCGAGGATCGCCGGAGTTGGCGCCGGAGGTGGCTGTGGAGGCGAAGGGGAGGCAGGCCCGAACCGGATCATGCCGGATCCGCCGGTGGGGAGGCGGAACGGCGGCGGGCGAGGCGCTGGCGGCGCACGGCGCTGCCGGTGGCCGGCGAGGCGGCCGGCTGGCGGCGGCGCTTCTGGGCACGGCGGCGGCGGCGACGGCCGTGGAGGCGCTTCGCGGCGGGTCGGCGGAGGCGACGTGCCGCCGCGAGGCGGCGGCGGAGGCGCCGACGTGGTCCGAGCGGGCGGCGCGAGGTGCGCCCGACGGCGGGCGGAACGGGCCGCGGGGCCGGAGGCGGCCTGGTGGGCGGGCGGCGCGGGGCGGCAGCCACGTGGAGGCGCGGGAGAGGGCGGACGGTGGCGGCGGACATGTCCGGGCGCGGGGCGGACGCGTCCGGCACGCGGAGGAAGAAGAAGGCTAGGTTAGGGTTGATTTGATCCGAAATTTCGGGGAAGGGGGTGTTTAAATAGGTAGAGGGAGCTAGGAGACTCCAAATGAGGTGCGGTTTTCGCCCACACGATCGTGATCGAACGAACGAGAGCATGGAGGGGGTTAGGATGGGTTTTGGGCCACTTTGAAGGGGTGTTGGGCTGCAAAGAGAAAGGGGTTTCGGGCTACGCGGTTAACCGTTGGAATATCAAACGACCTCCAAATGACACGAAACTTGACAGGCGGTCTACTGGTGCTATACCAAGGCCTCTTGGCAAACCTCGAGCCATTCCGAGAAAGTTTAACACCCGCACATGAAAAGAGGCAAAAGGGGGCGCCGGGGGACATAGGAGTGCCGGATTGCAAAACGGACAACGGGGAAAATGCTCGAATGCATGAGATGAACACGTATGCAAAATGAGATGCACATGAGAACATGATATGAAATGCAGATGATGACGTGGCAAAGTGCAACACGCAAGCAAATGACATGGCAACGACGGCGAATAACTGGCAGACACCTGGCGCATCGAATCCGGGGCGTTACAACACTCCTCCACTAACAAGAGATCTCGTCCCGAGATCTTAGGACCGAGACGGAAGGGGAAAAGGATGAGGTGAAACAAGAACGCAAGAGAAAAGATGAACAACGCAAAGCCTCCGGAAGAATTGAAAGAATTGAGAATGGCTCCGGAATAATTGGAAGAGTCAGGTAAGATCCTGGGAAAAGACCTGTGGGTTAGGGCCCACTGAAAAAACAGCGTTGGAAAGGATTGTCAAATGAGAGATGATGCACCAGAACGATTGAAAGATTTGAATGAGGTCACAACCTCGAATTAATTGGAACACAGACGAATCTTCTGAGATGTCTTCATCACTCCGGAAGGATAAACTGGCGAGAGGCGAACGAGCAAAGGGAAATATTTGAGCTGAGGGAAAGAATACGATCGACAATGAAAAACTTGAATTGAATTCACCGGGGAAGAAAAAGAGGTGATGAATGTCAAACGAGACGAGAATTCACCGGTTGAAACAATTGAGGGAAGACTCCACACGAATGAAATTGATGCTCGAAATAGACTCAGGCTCCGGGAAGAAGAGGGTGGGAGGTCGGGAAAAACAAAGGCAACTTGGAAGGGGAAACGACGAATATCTTGAAGAGAAAACACCGGTTGAAATCATTGAGGAAAGAAAGCAACGACTTCGCACGAGTAGGATGGATACTCGATTACGGACTCCGGCTCTGAGAAGAAAAAGGGGTGGGCGGGTGTGAAAAGAAAACAACTAAGGATTGAACTTGCAAAGATGAAGATGGTCGAGTCAACTTGACGAGAAATGCACCGGATAAAAGAGCAGAGGAACAACGATCGGAAAACCAACTGCGTGATCCTAAAGAAAAATTTGAAGGAGAAGAGGAGTAACTCAAAACACCTACGTCCAGATTCCTCACCAGAGCGACGAAGGGGCTGGGGCGTAAAAGAATTCCTACTCTCCGATATAACTAGACTCCGAAAACAGTTTTCTTCTAGACTCGACAACGGCAAAACTACACGATCAATCAAGGGGGCTCCTAGGGTCGGTCGAGGCTCTGATACCAACTTGTCACGCCCAAGATGCGACCCTATCCTAAAGGAACTCGAAGGCCCCACCAAGGATAGAAGCGCATCTTGAAGACGCTTTTGCAAGGTGGATATCATTACATCAACATTACATAATAGTGGGGACACATCCAAGACATACAATGTCACATGAATACAACAACATCATATACAAGATCAACATCCGACTACGGATGAAACATAAACAGAAGCTCAAACGACATCCACCCTGCTAGCCCAGGCTGCCAACCTGGAACCTATCCCCTGAACGAAGAAGAAGAAGAAGAACTCCAACACAAGAAACTTCGCTCTCGCGTCATGATCATCGCATAACCTGTACCTTCAACTGTTGGTGTAGTAATCTGTGAGCCACGAGGACTCAGCAATCCCATTACCATGGGTATCAAGACTAGCAAAGCTTAATGGGTAAGGAAGAGGTAAGGTGGTGAGGTTGCAGCAGCGGCTAAGCATATATGGTGGCTAACATACGCAAATGAGAGCGAGAAGAGAAACAAAGGAACGGCCGTCAACCAGTAATGATCAAGAAGTGATCATGAACTCCTACTTACGTCAGACATAACCTGTAACGCCCCCGGGCTTGTGGATCTGAGATCCGCACGTGGATCGAGGACGGCGGCACGGCGGCTCGCCGGAGCAACGGCGCCGGGGACGGCGACGGAGGAGGGGACCGCCGGAGCGGGCTGGGCGGAGGAGGGGGGCGGAGCGGCGCGGGCGCTGGCGCGGCGACGCTGCTCTGTGGGCGGCGGGCGGACGGCGGCGACGGTGGCCGAGGCGGGCGGCGGCGGACGGCGGCGGCCGGAGCGGCCGGGCGGCTGGTCGGAGGCGGCGGCGGCGGACGGCCGGGAGGTGCTGCTCGGGCCGGGAGGCGCGGGCGACGGGCCGGGGGTTCAGACGGGCCAGGCGGGCGGCGGCGGTGCGGGCGGCCGGGCGCCACGTGGCATGCGGCGATAAGCGCGGGCGGCGGCGCGATTCGTCCGGCCGGACGGACGTGTCCGGGGCGCGGTGGAAGAAGGCTAGGTTTGGACCCGGTTTGACGGGAAGGCATATATATAGTTTCTGGGAGCTAGGAGAGTCCAAATGAGGTGCGGTTTTCGCCCACACGATCGTGATCGAACGACGGAGAGCATGGAAGTGGCTTAGATGGGTTATTGGGCTGTTTTGAAAGGGTGTTGGGCTGCAACTTAAAAGAGGCCTTTGCGAGAGTGCGGTTAACCGTTGGAGTACCAAACGAGCTCCAAATAACCCGAAACTTGACAGGTGGTCTACCGGTGGTATACCAAGGCCACTTGACAAACCTCGGTCCATTCCGAGAAAGTTTAGTACCGCTCACGGAAAACGTAAAAGGGGCGCCGGGAACATAGGAGTGCCGGATTGCAAAACGGACAACGGGAAAATGCTCGGAATCATGAGGCGAACACGTATGCAAATGCGATGCACATGATGACATGATATGAAATGCATGACATGGACAAAATGCAAAAACGAAAGACAAAACCCAACCACGGAGGGAATATCATATCACAATGCCGAAAAATGGAAAGAGTTGGAGTTACAAATATGGAAAGTTACATCCGGGGTGTTACAACACTCCACCACTACAAGAGGATCTCGTCCCGAGATCTAGGACTGAAAGAACTCCGGACATTCGGAACGGAGGTGATCCTCGCGCTCCCAGGTGGCTTCTCGGTCGGAATGGTGTGACCACTTCACTTTCAGGAATTTGATTGACTTGTTGCGAGTCTTGCGCTCGGTTTCCTCAAGAATAGCAACGGGGTGCTCATGATAAGAAAGATCTTCTTGGAGGTCAATTTCTTCGAAGTTGTAGTGCGTTCAGGAGTCTTGAAGCACTTGCGAAGCTGTGACACGTGAAACACATCGTGCACATTTGCGGTTGGAGGAAGCTCAAGTTGATAGGCGAGATCGCCTCTTTTGCCAATGATCTTAAAAGGACCCACGTATCTAGGGGCAAGCTTCCCTTTGATACCGGGCGGCGAGTGCCTTTCATTGAGAGACGCGAGGTAGACATGGTCTCCGATTTCAAAAGCCACATCACGGTGCTTGTCATCATAATAGATCTTCCGCGCGATTGCGCTGCTTTGAGATTCTCACGAATGACTTTGCACATTTCTTCGCTTCGTGATCTAGTCGTTGCCAAGAAGTTGGCGCTCACCTGTCTCGGACCAATTGAGAGGAGTACGCACTTTCGCCATAGAGAATTTCGAATGGGGCCTTGCCCGCACTCGCTGGAAGCTGTTGTTGTAGGAGAACTCGGCATATGGAAGACAATCTTCCCACTTCATACGAAGGAAATGACACAAGCCCTGAGCATATCTTCAAGGATTTGATTGACTCGCTCGACTTGGCCACTTGTTTGAGGGTGGAAAGCTGTGCTGAAACGAATGTTGGTGCCCATGGCCTTCTGAAAAGAATCCCAAAACTTGGAGGTAAACATGCTTCCACGGTCTGAAGAGATCACTTGTGGAATGCCGTACAAGGAGACAATCCTGGAGGTGTATAGCTCTGCCAACTGAGCTTCTGTGATAGATTCTTTGATAGGAAGAAAATGAGCCACTTTAGTAAGCTTGTCAATGACAACAAAGATAACATCATTTCCACGCTTGGATTTTGGAAAACCAGTCACGAAGTCCATTTCGATATGATCAAACTTCCATTCTGGAATAGCAAGAGGTTGAAGGAGACCAGCTGGTCGTTGGTGTTCTGCTTTCACTCTTCTGCAGACATCACACTCATTCATGAATTGAGCAATTTCTCGCTTCATTCGAGTCCACCAATACGACTTCTTGAGGTCCTGGTACATCTTCGTACTTCCAGGATGAATGGATAGAAGCGAATTGTGTGCCTCGTTCATAATGACTTTACGTAGATCACCCTTTGGAACCACAATCCGTCCTCAAGAAAAGAGTATCTTTGTCATCAATGTGGAAGCACTTGTACTTGAAATGCCCTTGTCGATACCATGTTTCACCTTTTTCACCATGGTATCCGAAGTTGAGCCTCACGAATCTGATCTTCCAAAGTAGGAGAGACTATGAGGTTGGCAAGAAATCCTTGAGGAACAACTTGAAGATTCAGCTTATGGAAAGCTTCACGAGATCCAGTGGAAGGGCTTGAGGATTAAGTCGTTGCAAAAAGCCTTCCTGCTCAAAGCATCTGCAATGACATTGGCCTTGCCCGGAGTATATTCAATACTTGGGTTGTACTCTTGAATCATTTCGACCCATCGAGTCTGCCTGAGGTTGAGGTTGGGTTGAGTGAAGATATACTTGAGGCTCTTGTGATCGGTGAAAATGTCCACTTTCCATCCCAACAAGAGATGTCTCCATGTTATCAATGCATGGACAACTGCCGCCAACTCAAGATCGTGAGTGGGGTAGTTCTTTTCGTTGGGCTTCAGTTGACGAGAGGTATAGGCCACAACTCTCTTCTCTTGCATTAACACAGCACCGAGACCTTGAAGAGAAGCATCACGTAAAACTTCAATGGCTTGGATTCATCAGAGGAGTCAAGACAGAGCTGTGACGAGTTTCTCTTTGAGAGTATTGAAAGCAACGTCACACTCAGGAGACCAGACATACTTCACATGCTTCTGGAGGAGGTTGGAAAGAGGCTTTGCAATCTTGGAGAAGTTCACAACGAATCTTCGGCAATAGTTTGCAAGACCAAGAAAACTGCGGAGCTGCTTGACATTCTGAGGAGGTTCCCAATTCACAACTGCGGACACCTTCTCGGGATTAACAGCGATGCCCTTGGCGGAGATGATATGACCAAGATAAAGCACTTCATCAAGCCAAAATTCACATTTGAAAAACTTCGCATAGAATTGATACTCTCTGAGCTTGTCTAGCACCAATCGCAAATGTTTAGCATGATCCTTCTTATTCTTGGAGAAGACCAGAATATCATCAAGATAGACCAAGACGAATTCATTGGTGTAGGGGTTGAAGATGAAGTTCATCATCCGAGAGAATTTTGGAGGAGCATTGACGAGGCCGAAAGACATGACAGTATATTCATAAGAACCAAAGCTTGTTCTGAATGCTGTCTAGGGAATATCTTGTTCACGAATGCGAATCTGATGATAACCCATACGAAGGTCAAGCTTGGAGAACACTTTAGCACCTTTGAGTTGCTCAAAAAGCTCATTGATGTTGGGAAGTGGATACTTGTTCTTGATTGTCTTCTTATTCAATGGACGGTAATCGACGCAAAGTCGGTCCGTGCCATCCTTCTTCCGGACAAAAGAACACCACAACCCCAAGGAGATGAACTCGGTCCGATCAAACCAGACGCTATTGTTCATCGAGCTACTTCTTCAATTCCTTCAGCTCATCAGGTCCAAGCTTGTATGGACGCTTGCAAACGGGTTCGATGCCGTGCTCTAGATCGATAACTAACTCAATCGGCCGATGAGGAGGCATTCCCGAAGCTCTTCCGGAAAGACATCTTGGTACTCACAAACGATCGAATCGAGAGATAGCATCCAATTCGCCCTTCTCATTGAGAGAAAACAACCAATGGTTTCATCACGAAGCGCATAGATGATCACATCATTAGAAGAGTGAGTCAATTGAATTTCCCAGCAGCACAATCAAGCCGAGCTTTGTCCGAGAAAGCCAGTCCATCCCGAGAATAAGGTCAATATCCGAGTCACCAAGGACAATTGGTTTAGCCAGAAATCTATAATCGCCCATCTTGATTGAAACATCCGGAGCCATCATTTTTGTATTCATGAACAAACCCGGAGAGGAAACCGCTATCGGCTTAGGCAGATCGACAACATGCAAATTGTGATATGATATTCCCTCCGTGGTTGGGTTTTGTCTTTCTTTTTTGCATTTTGTCCATGTCATGCATTTCATATCATGTCATCATGTGCATCGCATTTGCATACGTGTTCGCCTCATGATTCCGAGCATTTTCCCCGTTGTCCGTTTTGCTATCCGGCACTCCTATGTTCCCCGGCGTCCCCTTTTACGTTATTCCGTGAGCGGGTACTAAACTTTCTCGGAATGGACCGAGGTTTGTCAAGTGGCCTTGGTATACCACCGGTAGACCACCTGTCAAGTTTCGGGTCATTTGGAGCTCGTTTGGTACTCCAACGGTTAACCGCACTCTCACAAAGGCCTCTTTTAAGTTGCAGCCCAACACCCTTTCAAAACAGCCCAATAACCCATCTAAGGCACTTCCATGCTCTCCGTCGTTCGATCACGATCGTGGGGTAAAACCGCACCTCATTTGGACTCTCCTAGCTCCCGAAACTATATATATGCCTTCCCCGTCCAAACCGGGTCCAAACCCTAGCCTTCTTCCACCTCACCCGGACACGTCCGTCCGCCGGACGAATCGCGCCGCCGCCCGCACCTATCGCCGCCACCACGTGGCGCCCGTCCGCCCGACCGCCCGCCCGCCCGCCTGGTCTGGGGGCCCCGGCCCAGACGCGCGCCTCCCGCCCCGAGCCGGCGCCTCCCGGCCGTCTCCGCCGCCGCCGCCTCCCGCCGCCCGCCTCCGACCACCGCCCGCCTCGGCCGCCGCGCCGCTGCTGTCCGCCGCCCACCAGAGCCGGCGCCGCCCGCGCTCGACGCCCGCGCCGCTCCGCCCCTCCTCCTCCGCCCGGCCCGCCGGCGGTCCCTCCTCCGTCGCCGTCCCAGGCGTCGCTGTTCGGGCGAGCCGCCCAGCTGCAAATCCTCGATCCGCGTCGGGATCTCAGTTCCACAAGCCCGTTGACTTTCTCCCCCAAATCGTCTAAGTCTTTAATTGTGTGATTAATTTGTGGCATCTTCAACGATCATAACTTTGTACCCGTGGCTCCGCTTTCGTGCGTGTAATATGTCAAAATGTTCGCCCAAGAGTAGATCATTTCATCTCATTGTATCATTTTCATTTGAGCTTATCTTGATGCCCGAAATTCTGTTAGAAGAAGGCTATGTGATGTTAGTTTCGCTTTCTTAACGTAACATGCACTTTTGTCATTTTGCCATGATTGATGTGTGCATCCTATGAACTTGAGTCCTACATGTGTTTTGTAATATGACATGCCATCTTTCCAGGGTGTATGCCATGTATTTTTGTGATCTATGTGGTGACTAGCACAAGCATGCAAACTAGGCTTCCTGATGTTGCTGATTTCATTTTGCTTTCTTGATATTTTTATGCCATGTTAACTTGATGCTACCGGAGATCCATGCATATTTTGAGATACTTCAGTAAGGATGTTTTGAACATATGGTTATGCTCTATCCATCCATGCCTTGGTTTGCAATTATGGAGTACCATAGCTTGAGTCAATCGAGCTCTACTTTTGCTATAAAATGTTTCCTGGCAGATTGTTTACATGTTATTCAATTTTGCCAAGATTGTTGTAGTTGATTCGTGTATGCTATGATGTTGTTCTTGACATGTATATCTTATATGCCATGTCTTCTTGATTTATGTATGCTTAGTTTATCATGTAATGCTCTGTAGTGAGTGCATCGAGCTCTTAAACATGCCTACTTGTTATCTGTTTTGCCATGCCCTGCTGAATCATTAATCTAAACTTGCTATTTTGACATGGGTGTTACTATCTTTTCTGATCCTTTTTGGCTTATGGTCACTAAGGGACTTTTGTTCTATGCTTTGATTAGATTCATGCCATGCCTTGTTTTGCTATTATAATTTCCTGTAGCATGTCATTTTCTTGCTCCGAACATTGCTTCCTGATGCTGATTTTGCCATGTTCAGTAATTTCACTAAAGTCTGTGAAGCTGATATGTTTTGCACTTTTTCCATGCTTGTTTGGACCTGTTATGTTGTGAATTAGCCGTAGCTCAGTGTTCATCTTTTGTCAAGCATCTTGAGTAGATCACTGCCATGTGCTTTGTTGGTACGTTTGGGTGCATTAGCTTAATTTCTTGTTGCTTGCTAAGTGGCATCATGCTTTTAATGGCAGATTTGTGCCATTCTTGTTTTGCTTGTCATTTGCAAACCGTGCATCCGATTCCGGTGATCTTTATATCGATTTCAACCGAAATCATCTCATCTTTCCAGCGGCATACTTGGTTTGCCAAGTTGATGCCTGGTTCATCATTTTCCTTCCGGAGCACGCATATGCATTGCATATCACATCTCGCATATCATGTCATGTTTTGCATCATGTTGCTTGTGCATTGCACCGTGATTTATTGTGGTTCCTTTGCTTGTGTTCTTGCTTTGGGTAGAGCCGGGAGACGAGTACGTGAACGAGGAACCTGTTGAGAACGCTTACGAGGATCAAGCTTTCGACAACTCTGAGAACTTTGCAGGCAAGATGACCATACCCTCGAAATCACTTCTATCTTTGCTATGCTAGTTGCTCGCTCTTTTGCTATGCCTATGCTACGATGCCTATCACTTGCTTATCATGCCACCCATATTGCCATGTCAGCCCCTAACCATCCTTTCCTAGCAAACCGTTGATTGGCTATGTTACCGCTTTGCTCAGCCCCTCTTATAGCGTTGCTAGTTGCAGGGGAAGATGAAGTTTGTTCCTTGTTGGAACAAGGAGATGTTGTTCCTTATTGGAACATGTTTACTTGTTGGGGATATCACAATATATCTGCTATAATTAATGCATCTATATACTTGGTAAAGGGTGGAAGGCTCGGCCTTATGCCGTGTTTTGTTCCTCTTGCCACCCTAGTTTCCGCCATACCGGTGTTATGTTCCTTGATTTCGCGTTCCTTACGGTTGGGTGATTTATGGGACCCCTTGACAGTTCGCTTTGAATAAGACTCCTCCAAAGAAGGCCCAACATTGGTTTTACCATTTGCCACCTAAGCCTTTTTCCCCGGGTTTCGCGAGCCCGAGGGTCATCTTTATTTTAACCCCGGACCAAAGTGCTCCTTCGAGTGAGGCAAATGGTAAAACCAATGTTGGGCCTTGCTTTGGAGGAGTCTTATTCAAAGCTTAACTGTCAAGGGGGTCCCATAAATCACCCAACCGCGTTAGGGACGCAAAATCGGGAACATAATACCGATATGACGGAAACTACGGCGGCAAGAATGGAACAAAACACTGCATAAGGCCGAGCCTTCCACCCTTTACCAAGTATATAGATGCATTAATAATATAAGAGATATTGTGATATCCCAACATAAACATAATCCAACATGGAGCAATCTTCATCTTCACCTGCAACTAGCAACGCTATAAGAGGGGCCGAGCAAAAGCGGTAACATAGCCAAACAACGGTTTGCTAGGAAGGGTGACAAAGGTTAGGGGCTATCATGCAATTTGGGAGGCTTGAGCAGCAAGTGCAGGTAACGCAGCATAGCGATAGAACGAAGCAACTAGCATAGCAATGATAGTAGTGAGATCCAGGGTAGCGGTCATCTTGCCTGAAATCCCGCTAGGAAGAAGAACGAGTCCATGAAGAAGATGAAGCCACGAAGACGAACCAAGCGTGAGATTTACGAATCCTCACGATCGCAACGAAACGGGAACTATCGAGAAGAAGCACACAACATAGTAAACACACCACACATGAACAAGGCATGATGCACACCCAAGCATGATGCATGACAAAGCTACATGAAGCTACTCATGGCAAAAGATGATGCATGCAAGACCAACACATCAAAGCAAGTGTAAATGAGGCCGGAAACAACATAGAACAATTCCGGTAAGTCCTCATATGCAAATTTCGAAATTGGTCCAGAACTGAATAAATTTATGTTCAAGTTGTTAAACAGCAAGTTAAGATGCACCACGATGATCTACACGAAATTCTAGTCAAGTTACATATAAAGTTCATTAGATTCGGAGCTACGGCCAAGAAGATATGAGCAAAACAAGTTAAACATGGCATTGATGCAAAATGCATACAAACCTCAAGAAAACACTCTCAAAACAAGGATGCAACATGATAATATGAAACTACATGCAAAATCACGCAAGTTTCATATAGAACACACTCAAAACGGAGCAACGGTTCAACACATACACTCCATACAAGTTTAAAGGACAAGCTGTCCAAAACAGCAACTAGGCATATTGCAAGCACCTTAACAAGAAGCTACAGCATCTTAACATGAGAACAAAAGGCATGGGCACGATGTATAGGTAAAGCATTACAAAACATGAACACTGAGTTATCTCCAGGAATCACTAGAACATGCTCAGTATGACATGGCAAGATTGCATATAATAACTGTTTCAGACTTATCAGGAAATAACATCAGGTTGCAACGTTTAGAGCTATCAAACAACATGTTACAGGAACGTATCATGGAAAAAAAAGGCATGGCATGAATCTACTAATTGCATAGAACAAATATCCTTTAGTGACCATGAGCCAAAAAGGATCAGAAGATATGTCGGCACCCATGTAAACATAGCAAGTTATATTACAGATTCATACATGGCAGGAACAGCAATAAGTAGGCATGTTGGTGAGCTTGAAACACTCACCACAGAGCAATACATGGCATGTAAAGGCAACTCACAGTAAGAAGACATGTTTATTAAGCTAAAAATGGCAAGAGAAAGTTCATAGGGTGCATGGATAACTAGAAAAGCACATGGCAAAACTGAACTTAATGTTGACAGGCTGACAGAAACATTATTTAGCAATTTTGGAGCAAGATTACAACGAGCTACAGCAGGATATAAATGCAACCAGGGGAATGAATGGATAGAGCAAGACATGTATAACAAAACATCCTTAGTGAACATCTCCAGATTATGCATAGATTGACTTGTAGAAGCAGGTTAACATAGCAAGAAAATATAGCAGTTTCAGACAAGCAAAACAGTAACAGCAAGTATCCTACTTCACGAGCTTGATGCACTCACTACACAACTCACAAAAATATATGGATGGCACCACTGTGAAGATGGCATGATGTAGCACAAAACATATGTAGAGCTCATGCTCATAAGATGCACACATCAAATGCAACAAAAATGACAAATCATCAAGTTATAACAGTTTCAGCAGGTTAACATCATATAGCACTCTTGAAAGGATGATTCAGGCATCAAGATGAACCCAAATGAACATGATGCAATGGAATGAAATGAAGTACTCGTCGAGGCGAACAATTTGACATATTACACGCACGAAACAAAGCAGTATGCAGCAAGTTACGATGCGATGAACATGGCATGATATCATAAATAATCTCGGGACTTGATGGAATTTTCGGAGGGGGAAAGTCAACCTTCGGGATCTCAGATCCAGATCCGGGGCACGGAACCCGAGGATAGCCGGAGTTGGCGCCGGAGGTGGCCGGGGAGGCGAAGGGGAGGCGGGCCCGGACCGGATCAGGCCGGATCCGACCGGTGGGGAGGCGGAACGGCGGCGGGGCGAGGGAGCCGGCGGCGCCCGGCGCTGCCGGTGGCCGGCGAGGCGGCCGGCTGGCGGCGCGCGCCTGGGGCACGGCGCGGCGGCGGACGGCCGCGAGGCGCCGCGGCGGGCGAGGCACGGGTCGGCGGAGGCGACGTGCCGGCGGCGCGGCGGCGGAGGCGCCGACGTGGTCCGCCAGCGAGTGGAATGGGCCGCGGGGTCGGAGGCGGGCCAGTGGGCGGCGGCGCGGGCGGCGCGCGCGGAGAGGGCGGACGGTGGCGGCGGACATGTCCGCAGGCACGGGCGGTGTTGGGGAACGTAGTAATTTCAAAATTTTCCTACGATCACGCAAGACCATGGTGATGGCATAGCAACGAGAGGAGAGTGTCCGCCCACGCACCCTCGTGACCGAAAGCGAAGCGTTATAACAACGCTGTTGATGTAGTCGTGCGTCTTCACGATCCGACCGATCCAAGCACGGAACGTCACGGCACCTCCGAGTTCTGCACACGCTCGCCGATGACGATCCCGGACTCCGATCCAGCAAAGTGTTGGGGATGAGTTCCGTCGGACGACGGCGTGGTGGCGATGTTGATGCTCCACCGACGCAGGGCTTCGCCTAAGCTCCGCGACGATATGACTTCTCCGCGCGGGCTTCGCCTAAGCTCATGACGATATGACCGAAGTGGAATATGGTGGAAGGGGCACCGCACACGCTAAGGAAAGATCCGTAGATCAACTTGTGTCATGGGGTGCCCCCTGCCCCGTATATAAAGGAGCCAAGGGGGGTGCGGCCAGCCTTGGGAGGCGCTGGAGGAGTCCTACTCCCACCGGAGTAGGACTCCCCCTGTCCTAGTTGGAGTAGGATTGGGAGGGGAAGAGGGAAGGCGCGCCTCTCCTTGTCCTATTCGGACTAGAGGGGAGGGGGCGCACAGCCCACCTGGCCGCCCTTCCTCTTCTCCCTTGTGGCCCATGAAGGCCCATATACCCCGGGGTTCCGTAACCCCGGTGTTCCAGAACTTCTGTTTTCACTCGAAACCCTTCCAAGTCCAAACATAGGCTTCCAATATATCAATCTTTATGTCTCGACCATTTCGAGACTCCTCGTCATGTCCGTGATCACATCCGGGACTCGAACAAACTTCGTGCATCAATACTTATAAACTCATAATGAACTGTCATCAAACGTTAAGCGTGCGGACCCTACGGGTTCGAGAACTATGTAGACATGACCTAGAACCATTCTCGGTCAATAACCAATAGCGGAACCTGGATGCCCATATTGGTTCCTACATATTCTACGAAGATCTTTATCGGTCAAACCGCATAACGACATCGTTGTTCCCTTTGTCATCGGTATGTTACTTACCCGAGATTCGATCGTCGGTATCCAATACCTAGTTCAATCTCGTTACCGGTAAGTCTCTTTACTCGTTCCGTAATACATCATCTCACAACTAACTCATTAGTTGTAATGCTTGCAAGGCTTAAGTGATGTGTATTACCGAGAAGGCCTAGAGATACCTCTCCGACAATCGGAGTGACAAAACCTAATCTCGAAATACGCCAACCCAACAAGTACCTTTGGAGACACCTGTAGTACTCCTTTATAATCACCCATTTACGTTGTGACGTTTGGTAGTACCCAAAGTGTTCCTCCGGTAAACGGGAGTTGCATAATCTCATAGTTATAGGAACATGTATGGGTCATGAAGAAAGCATTAACATACTAAACGATCAAGTGTTAAGCTAACGGAATGGGTCATGTCAATCAGATCATTCAACTAATGATGTGACCTTGTTAATCAAATAACAACTCCTTGTTTATGGTTAGGAAACATAACCATCTTTGATTAACAAGCTAGTCAAGTAGAGGCATACTAGTGACATACTGTTTGTCTATATATTCACACATGTATTATGTTTCCGGTTAATACAATTCTAGCATGAATAATAAACATTTATCATGATATAAGGAAATAAATAATAACTTTTATTATTGCCTCTAGGGCATATTTCCTTCAGTCTCCCACTTGCACTAGAGTCAATAATCTAGATTACAAAGTAATGATCCTAACACCCATGGAGTCTTGGTGCTGATCATGTTTTGCTCGTGGAAGAGGCTTAGTCAACGGTCTGCAACATTCAGATCCGTATGTATTTTGCAAATCTCTATGTCTCCCACTTGGACTTGGTCCCAATGGAATTGAAGCGTCTCTTGATATGCTTGGTCCTCTTGTGAAATCTGGATTCCTTTGCCAAGGCAATTGCACCAAGATTGTCACGAGAAGATCTTCATCGGTCCCGATGCACTAGGTATGACACCTAGATCGGAAATGAACTCTTTCATCCGACTCCTTCATTTGCTGCTTCCAAGCAGCTATGTACTCCGCTTCACATGTAGATCCCGCCACGACGCTTTGTTTAGAACTGCACCAACCGACAGCTCCACCATTTAATAAAAACACGATCCGGTTTGCGATTTAGAATCGTCCGGATCGGTGTCAAAGCTTGCATCGACGTAACCATTTACGACTAGCTCTTTGTCACCTCCATATCGAGAAACATATCCTTAGTCCTTTTCGTATTTCAGGATGTTCTTGACCGCTGTCCATGATCCACTCTGGATTACTTTGGTACCTTCCTGCCAAGCTTACAGCTAAGCATACGTCGGTCTGGTACACAGCATTGCATACATGATAGAGCCTATGGCTGAAGCATAGGAACATCTTTCATTTTCTCTCTATCTTCTGCTGTGGTCGGGCATTGAGTCGACTCAATCTTACACCTTGCAACACGTAAAAACCTTTCTTTGCTGATCCATTTTGAACTTTTTCAAAACTTTATCAAGGTATGTGCTTTGTGAAAGTCCTATTAAGCGTCTTGATCTATCTCTATAGATCTTGATGCCCAATATGTAAGCAGCTTCACCGAGGTCTTTCATTGAAAAACTTTTATTCAAGTATCCTTTTATGCTATCCAGAAATTCTATATCATTTCCAATCAATAATATGTCGTCCACATATAATATCAGAAATGCTACAGAGCTCCCACTCACTTTCTTGTAAATACAGGCTTCTCCAAAAGTCTGTACAAACCCATATGCTTTGATCACACTATCAAAGCGTTTATTCCAACTCCGAGAGGCTTGCACCAGACCATAAATTGATCGCTGGAGCTTGCACACTTTGTTAGCACCCTTTGGATCGACAAAACCTTCTGGTTGCATCATATACAACTCTTCTTCTAGAAATCCATTCAAGAATGCAGTTTTTACATCCATTTGCCAAATTTCATAATCATAAAATGCGGCAATTGCTAACATGATTCGGACAGACTTAAGCATCGCTTCTGGTGAGAAAGTCTCATCGTAGTCAACCCCTTGAACTTGTCGAAAACCTTTCGCAACAAGTCGAGCTTTGTAGACAGTTATATTACCATCGGCGTCAGTCTTCTTCTTAAAGATCCATTTATTTTCAATGGCTTGCCGATCATCGGGCAAGTCAACCAAAGTCCATACTTTGTTCTCATACATGGATCCCATCTCAGATTTCATGGCTTCCAGCCATTTTGCGAAATCTGGGCTCACCATCGCTTCTTCATAGTTTGTAGGTTCGCCATGGTCAAGTAACATGACTTCTAGAATAGGATTACCGTACCACTCACAGTGCGATTTTACTCTGGTTGACCTCGAGGTTCAGTAGTAACTTGATCTGAAGCTTCATGATCATCATCATTAGTTTCTTCACTAATTGGTGTAGTTGTCACAGAACCATTTCTTGTGATGAACTACTTTCCAATAAGGGAGCAGATCTGATTATCTCATCAAGTTCTACTTTCCTCCCACTCACTTCTTTCGAGAGAAACTCCTTCTCTAGAAAGGATCCGAATTTAGCAACGAAAATCTTGCCTTCAGATCTGTGATAGAAGGTGTACCCAACAGTCTCCTTTGGGTATCCTATGAAGACACATTTTTCCGATTTGGGTTCGAGCTTATCTGGTTGAAGTTTCTTTACATAAGCATCGCAGCCCCAAACTTTAAGAAACGACAACTTTGGTTTCTTGCCAAACCACAGTTCATAAGGCGTCGTCTCAACGGATTTTGACGGTGTCCTATTCAACGTGAATGCGGCCGTCTCTAAAGCATAACCCCAAAACGATAGCGGTAAATCGAAATAGACATCATAGATCGCACCATATCTAGTAAAGTACGATTCTGACGCTCGGACACACCATTTCTCTGTGGTGTTCGGGTGGCGTGAGTTGCTAAACTATTCCACATTGTTTCAAATGTAAACCAAACTCGTAACTCAAATATTCTCCTCCACGATCAGATCGTAGAAACTTTATTTTCTTGTTACGATGATTTTCCACTTCACTCTGAAATTCTTTGAACTTTCCAAATGTTTCAGATTTGTGTTTCATTAAGTAGATATACCCATATCTGCTCAAATCATCTGTGAAGGTGAGAAAATAACGATACCCACCAAGTGCCTCAACATTCATTGGACCACAAACATCGGTATGTATGATTTCCAACAAATCAGTTGCTCGCTCCATAGTTCCGAGAACGGCGTTTTGGTCATCTTGCCCATGAGGCACGGTTCGCAAGTACCAAGTGATTCATAATCAAGTGATTCCGAAGCCCATCGGTATGGAGTTTCTTCATGCGTTTTACAATCGATATGACCTAAACGGCAAGTGCCACAAATAAGTTGCACTATCATTATCAACTCTGCATCTTTTGGCTTCAACATTATGAATATGTGTATCACTCTTGTCGAGATTCAACAAGAATAGACCATTCTTCAAGGGTGCATGACCATAAAAGATATTACTCATATAAATAGAACAACCATTATTCTCTGATTTAAATGAATAACCGTCTCGCATTAAACAAGATCCAGATATAATGTTCATGCTCAACGCTGGCACCAAATAACAATTATTTAGGTCTAAAACTAATCCGAAGGTAGATGTAGAGGTAGCGTGCCGACCGCGATCACATCGACTTTGGAACCATTTCCAACGCAAGATCGTCACCTCGTCCTTAGCCAATCTTCGCTAATCAGTAGTTCTGTTTGAGTTGCAAATATTAGCAATGTAACCAGATCAAATACCGGTACTACTGCGAGTATTAGTAAGGTACACATCAATAACATGTATATCACATATACCTTTGATCACCTTGCCATCCTTCTTATCCGCCAAATACTTGGGGCAGTTCCGCTTCGAAGGTCCGGTTTGCTTGTAGTAAAAACACTCGGTTTCAGGCTTAGGTCCAGACTTGGGTTTCTTCTCTGAGCAGCAACTTGCTTGCTGTTCTTTTGAAGTTTCCTTCTTCTTCCCTTTGCCCTTTTCTTGAAACTAGTGGTCTTGTTGACCATCAACACTTGATGCTCTTTCTTGATTTCTACCTCCGCTGCTTTTAGCATCGCGAAGAGCTCAGAATTGTCTTAGTCATCCCTTGCATATTATAGTTCATCACGAAGCTCTTGTAGCTTGGTGGCGTGATTGGAGAATTCATCAATGACACTATCATCCGGAAGATTAACTCCCAGCTGAATTAAGTGATTGTTATACCCGGACATTTTGAGTATGTGCTCACCGACGTAACTATTCTCCTCCATCTTGCAGCTATAGAACTTATTGGAACTTCATATCTCTCAATCCGGGCATTTGCTTGAAATATTAACTTCAACTCTGGAACATCTCATATGCTCCATGACGTTCAAAACGTCGTTGAAGACCCGGTTCTAAGCCGTAAAGCATGGCACACTGAACTATAGAGTAGTCATCACTTTGCTTTGCGAGACGTTCACAACTTCGGCTCAAGATCTGCAGCAGTTCTGTCACCCAGCGGTGCTTCCAGGCGTAATTTTTCTCGTGCAGCAATGAGGATAATCCTCAAATTACGGACCCAGTCCGTAATTGCTACCATCATCTTTCAACTTTGCTTTCTCAAGGAACGCATTAAAATTCAACGGAACAACAGACGAGCCATCTATCTACAATAAACATAGACAAGCAAAATACTATCGGTACTAAGTTCATGATAAATTTAAGTTTAATTAATCATATTAAAACCTCCCACTTAGACAGACATCTCTCTAGTCATCTAAGTGATTACGTGATCCAAATCAACTAAACCATGTCCGATCATCACGTGAGATGGAGTAGTTTCAATGGTGAACATCACTATGTTGATCATATCTACTATATGATTCACGCCGACCTTTCGGTCTCTCGTGTTCCGAGGCCATATCTGTTATATGCTAGGCTCGTCAAGTTTAACTTGAGTATTCCGTAAGCGCAACTGTTTTGCACCCGTTGTATTTGAACGTAGAGCCTATCACACCCGATCATCACGTGGTGTCTCAAAGACGAAGAACTTTCGCAGCGGTGCATACTCGGGAGAACACTTCTTGATAATTTTAGTGAGAGATCATCTTATAATGCTACCGTCAATCAAAGCAAGATAAGATGCATAAAGGATAAACATCACATGCAATCAATATAAGTGATATGATATGGTCATCATCATCTTGTGCTTGTGATCTCCATCGCCAAGCACCGCCATGATCACCATCGCCACCGCGCGACACCTTGATCTCCATCGTAGCATCATTGTCGTCTAGCCAACTATTGCTTCTACGACTATCGCTACTCCTTAGTGATAAAGTAAAGCAATTACATGGCGTTGCATTTCATACAATAAAGCGACAACCATATGGCTCCTGCCAGATTGCCGATAACTTCGGTTACAAAACATGATCATCTCATACAATAAAATATAGCATCACGTCTTGACCATATCACATCACAACATGCCCTGCAAAAACAAGTTAGGCGTCCTCTACTTTGTTGTTGCAAGTTTTACGTGGCTGCTACGGGCTGAGCAAGAACCGTTCTTACCTCGCATCAAAACCACAATGATACTTCGTCAAATAGACTCGTTTTAACCTTCTCAAGGACCGGGCGAGCCACACTCGATTCAACTAAAGTGAGAGAGACAGACACCCACCGGTCACCTTTAAGCAACGAGTGCTCGGGCGGTGAAACCAGTCTCGCGTAAGCGTCTGGCGTAATGTCGGTCGGGCCGCTTCATCTCACAATACCGCTGAACCAAAGTATGACATGCTGGTAAGCAGTATGACTTATATCGCCCACAACTCACTTGTGTTCTACTCGTGCATATGACATCAACGCATAAAACCAGGCTCGGATGCCACTTTGTTGGGGAACGTAGTAATTTCAAAATTTTCCTACGATCACGCAAGACCATGGTGATGGCATAGCAACGAGAGGAGAGAGGTCCGTCCACGTACCCTCGAGACCGAAAGCGGAAGCGTTATACCAACGCGGTTGATGTAGTCGACGTCTTCACGATCCGACCGATCCAAGCACCGAACGTCGGCACCTCCGAGTTACTGCACACGCTCGCTCGATGGCGATCCCGGACTCGATCCAGCAAAGTGTCGGGATGAGTTCCACAAGACGACGGCGTGGTGACGATGTTGATGCTCCACCGACGCAGGGCTTCGCCTAAGCTCCGCGACGATATGACTTCTCCGGCGCAGGGCTTCGCCTAAGCTCCGCGATGATATGACCGAAGTGGAATATGGTGGAAGGGGGCACCGCACACGGCTAAGGAAAGATCCGTAGATCAACTTGTGTCATGGGGTGCCCCTGCCCCCGTATATAAAGGAGCCAAGGGGGGGGTGCGGCCAGCCTTGGGAGGCGCGCCTGGAGGAGTCCTACTCCCACCGGGAGTAGGACTCCCCCTGTCCTAGTTGGAGTAGGATTGGGGAGGGAAGAAGGGAGGCGCCCCCTCTCCTTGTCCTATTCGGACTAGAGGGGAGGGGGCACGCAGCCCACCTGGCCGGCCCTTCCTCTTCTCCTTGTGGCCCATGAAGGCCCATATACCCCGGGGTTCCGTAACCCCGGTGTTCCGTAACTTCCTGTTTTCACTCGGAACCCTTCCAAGTCAAACATAGGCTTCAATATATCAATCTTTATGTCTCGACCATTTCGAGACTCCTCGTCATGTCCGTGATCACATCCGGGACTCGAACAAACTTCGTGCATCAATACTTATAAACTCATAATGAACTGTCATCGAAGCGTTAAGCGTGCGGACCCTACGGGTTCGAGAACTATGTAGACATGACCTAGAACCATTCTCGGTCAATAACCAATAGCGGAACCTGGATGCCCATATTGGTTCCTACATATTCTCTGAAGATCTTTATCGGTCAAACCGCATAACGACATCGTTGTTCCCTTTATCATCGGTATGTTACTTACCCGAGATTCGATCGTCGGTATCCAATACCTAGTTCAATCTCGTTACAGTAAGTCTCTTTACTCGTTCCGTAATACATCATCTCACAACTAACTCATTAGTTGTAATGCTTGCAAGGCTTAAGTGATGTGTATTACCGAGAAGGCCTAGAGATACCTCTCCGACAATCGGAGTGACAAAACCTAATCTCAAATACGCCAACCCAACAAGTACCTTTGGAGACACCTGTAGTACTCCTTTATAATCACCCGATTCGTTGTGGCGTTTGGTAGTACCAAAGTGTTCCTCCGTAAACGGAGTTGCATAATCTCATAGTTATAGGAACATGTATGGGTCATGAAGAAAGCATTAACATACTAAGCGATCAAGTGTTAAGCTAACGGAATGGGTCATGTCAATCAGATCATTCAACTAATGATGTGACCTTGTTAATCAAATAACAACTCCTTGTTTATGGTTAGGAAACATAACCATCTTTGATTAACAAGCTAGTCAAGTAGAGGCATACTAGTGACATACTGTTTGTCTATATATTCACACATGTATTATGTTTCCGGTTAATACAATTCTAGCATGAATAATAAACATTTATCATGATATAAGGAAATAAATAATAACTTTTATTATTGCCTCTAGGGCATATTTCCTTCAGGCGGACGCGTCCGGCACGCGGAGGAAGAAGAAGGCTAGGTTAGGGTTGATTTGATCCGAAATTTTGGGGAAGGGGTGTTTAAATAGGTAGAGGGAGCTAGGAGACTCCAAATGAGGTGCGGTTTTCGCCCACACGATCGTGATCGAACGACCGAGAGCATGGAGGGGGTTAGGATGGGTTTTGGGCCACTTTGAAGGGGTGTTGGGCTGCAAAGAGAAAGGGGTTTCGAGACTCGCGGTTAACCGTTGGAGTATCAAACGACCTCCAAATGACACGAAACTTGACAGGCGGTCTACCGGTGCTATACCAAGGCCGCTTGGCAAACCTCGAGCCATTCCGAGAAAGTTTAACACCCGCACACGAAAAGAGGCAAAAGGGGGTGCCGGGGGACATAGGAGTGCCAGATTGCAAAACAGACAACGGGGAAAATGCTCGGATGCATGAGATGAACACGTATGCAAAATGAGATGCACATGAGAACATGATATGAAATGCAGATGATGACGTGGCAAAGTGAAACACGCAAGCAAATGACATGGCAACGACGGCGAATAACTGGCAGACACCTGGCGCATCGAATCCGGGGCGTTACAGCCGGACATGGCGGCGGAGAAGGGGTCAGACATGGTGGGGGAGAAGGGGCTGGACATGGCGGCGGAGTGAACGACGTGGACTCCATGCAACAGAGTTCGTTGGTACTAAGTTCAATCGTGCAAGACCCTCATGTTCAAGCACTGCTTCGCAAGGAGACGAGTACCGAGAGAGCTGCTTCTAGAGAGGAGGCTAAGCTGGAGCAACTGGCGGTAGTCTCGAACACTCCATTGTATGATGGTTGCAATCCTGAGGTGACCCGCTTGAGTTTCATGCTCCAACTCCTGAAGACGAAGGCTAAAAAAAATGGACCGACACTAGCCTCGATGAGCATCTCAAGTATCTAAAGGATGTTCTTCCCGTAGGGAATCTATGTCCTACTAGTGTTGATGAGGCCAAGAAGATCGTGTGCCCTCTTGATCTGCCGCACGTTAGATACCATGCATGCATCAACGATCGCATAATTTATCGGAAGGAGCACGCGGAAAAAACAAGCTGTTCGGTGTGCAATGCTTCTCGATACAAGAAGGCCGGGAAGAAATGTCCCCAGAAAGTTGTATGGTACTTACCGATCACTCCCCGTCTCTAGCGGTATTTCGTAGGTCCCAAGGAAGCAAAGCTAATGCGCTGGCACGCGGAGAGGAAGAAGCCCGACGATGGAGATGTTCCGAAGCTGAGACACATCAAGTATGGAAGCCAGTGGAGAGCGTTGAACAGCTTCTATCGGTATTTCGAATGTGATGCAAGGAACATCGTGCTCGGCGCGTGTACCGATGGCATGAATCCGTTTGGCAACCAGAACACCAACCATAGCACATGGCCCGTGTTTGTATGAACGTACAACCTCCCCCCTGGTTGTGCATGAGGTCGAAGTACATTCACATGAGCATGCTTATTCAAGGGCCGAAACAACCAGGAAATAATATTAATTTGTATCTGGGGCTACTTTAAGAGGTGTTAGACACGTTATGGAAAACATCGGCCAAGACATGGTTTGCCAGCAAAGGCGAGTGTTTCTACATGAGAGCCGCGCTGATCACGACGATGCACGACTATCTCGGTTACGGATATGTCGCAGGCCAGGTGTGTCATGGATACTGCGGATGCACGAGGTGCATGGATGATACGACGTCCCAACAGCTAACGTCAAGGAAAGATGGCGGGTCTGGGAAAATCGTGTACATGGGGCATCAAAGATGGCTCGAACAGGACGCCCCGTGGAGAAACCGTGGAGATCTGTTCAATGGTCACGCTGAGCATCGAGGACCTCCACGTAAGCGGAGCGGTGCCGAAATCGATGAGCTATTGAAAAACTAGAAGGAGTGCCCCGCGCCGGGAAAGACGATGAAAAAGGCGCCGGAGCCGCTGCTGAAGGTATGGAAGACGAGGTATGTGTTCTGGGACTTGGAGTACTGGCACAAACTCGATACACCTATTGCCTTGATCAAATGCATATCTGTAAGAATTTCCTTGAGAGCTTGCTCGCGACACTGATGAACATGCCGGATAATACCAAGGATGGGCCGAAGGCAAGAAAAGACTTGCAAGATTTGAAAATCAGGGAAGATCTACACATGCCGCCCCGTAAAATGTTAGACGAGACAGAGACCGAGACAGAGGCGCAGGAGAAGAAGGGCAAGAAAATAAAGAAAGAGGATTATTGCCCCCCTTCTTGCTCCACCTTAAGTCAGGCTGAGATCGGTCAATTCTTTAAGTGCCTTACCGGAGTTAAAGTCTCTTCCGGTTACTGTGGCAAGATAAGCAGATATCTAGACACGGACAAGAAAAGGTTCAACGGGATGAAGTCCCATGACTGTCATGTGACGATGACGCAGATACTACCTGTTGCCCTTAGAGGGATAATGGACAGGCACGTCCGTGACACGCTTATTGGTCTCTGCAACTTTTTTGACGTGATCTCTCGCAAGTCGATCAGTCTGAAGCAGCTCCGAAGGCTACATGAAGAGATCGTGGTGATACTGAATGATCTTGAGATGTACTTCCCGCCCGCGTTCTTTGACGTGATGGTGCATCTGTGTGTCCATATTGTGGACGACATAATAGACCTGGGGCCGTCATTTCTGCACAACATGATGCCGTTTGAGAGGATGAATGGGATCATCAAAGGATTCGTTAAGTAACATGTCCCGTCATGATGGAAGCATCTACTGGGGCTATCGACACAAGAGTGCATCTCTTTCTGTGAGAATTTTCTATATGGCGCAGACCAGCCGCCTGGTGTTAGTGTTGGTTTGCCCGTTAACAAGCACGATGGGAGGCTCGAAGGAGAAGGTCACTCCACTACAAAAAAAAGACACATCCGTGACATTTTGGGCCGTACGAATTTTTTCTGTCATACTTATGACACTTCTATGACAATAATTGTGACAAAACACGGTATCATGATAGATGTGGTGGGGTCCTACTTCTATGACAAAAAATCATGATAGAAAATGGGCTTTTCGTCCTGGGCAGGCCAGAGACGCAGCTGCATGTCATTCTTTGGGCCGTCCGTGGCAGAAAAAATCATGGTAGAAGCGAGAGCGAGGAAAATATCGGGGTGTTCCGGTTACGGTGGGTGGTCGGGGCGAAGCGATCGCGTTTCTCGTACACGCGACGCGCGCGGAGTGCGGCGTTGTGGCTCTAATCGAACCCGAAGCGGCGTTGGGCTCTAACGAATCCGAGTGATTGCACTACAGGCTATCGTTCTTGAACCCGAGCGATCGATCGATGGCTGTTAAGAGAACCCGATCGGCGATTCGCCGCTCTGCTGCTAAGCGAAGCCGATCGATCGCGCCTCTGGATGAGCGATGGCGTTCTGTGGGGGTTGGATGAACAGTTCCGGTTGGGGTGGATGAACAGGACCCGTGGTGTTGCCTTTGGATGAACACGACCCGATCGATCGGCGGTTGGGGCTGGATGAATAGGACCCGTGGAGGGTAGGATGAACAGGACCACCCGTGGAGGCAGGATGAGCGATAGATGGTGGAGGGCTGGATGAGCGATAGCCCATGGAGGGTGGTTGAACATGAGCCCGTGGAAGGACTGGTTGAACGATGAGCTGGTGGAGTAGCGGCGGTGGAGGCTGGATGAGCAGGAGCCCATGGATGAGCGATCGCGGTGGAGGTTGGAGGAGGTCGACGGTGGATGAGCGATGGCGCGTGGAGGCTGGAGGGTCGACGGTGGAGATGAACGGTATCCGTGGAGTCCGTTTTGCGATCGCCACACCCTCCCGATGAACAGGACCCTCGTTTCGACCGTAGCGCTCCAACACAAGTCCGTTTCCTCCGTTTTGCGGTACGCCACACCCCTCCCGATCAACATGACCCCCGTTTCGACCGTAGGAGGTCCGTTTCCTCCGTTTTGCGGTACGCCAGACCCCTCCCAATGAACAGGATCCCGTTTTGAATGTGGCCGGTCGAAAACAAGGCTGTTTCCTCCGTTCTGCGGTATGCCATGCCTCGTTTCCATCGGCTGTTCCGTCCAAGCCCTCCCGATGAACACGACGACACATTCCGTTCTGACCCAGCCGGTTGGCTCCCCATGAACACGACGACGACGTTGCTTCTCTATTTCGACCTAGCCATGTACACGAGCCCTGGCCGTACGTACGCGCGAGTAGGCGTTCGAGACCCCGCCCGTATGTGCGTACGTGGCAGTATTTACTTTCTTGCACCTCGCCGCTGCGTGCGTGTACATGCTACTGCGGCGCCTACTACTACGACGCGTGCGGCGCTGTACATCAAGCGGTATACGCATACGTTCGCGACCAGAATGACAACGCTTCGTGCGCTTCGACCAGGTGGGTCCCGATCGGGCACTTCCTTGCGTGCGAAGATGTAGCTGGTGGGTCCCAGCGGTCGGGGGCGAATTTTTTGCGGGACGCACTTCCTTGCGTGCGAAGATGTAGCTGGTGGGTCCCATCAGTGAGGGGGAAACATTTTTTTCGTGAAATACGGTGGCCCATCCGGTGGGTCCCACTGTCGAGTGCAGGAATAATTATTTTGCGTGTAATAAGGAGGCACTTCCTTGCTCTGACCATGGACCCGGTGTCGGCCTCTCCATCGTCTGATACTCTTCCGATGGAAGTCGGTCCTTGACCACATTGACCACGCCGCACCGAGAGCACCAAGGCGGTGTACGACGGCGAGGCCTAGGAAGGGGACGACGCGGAGCCAGGGAAGACGCGGCAGTGGTGCCCATGCGGAGAAGAGTACGAGGGTTCAGTGGTTCGGCTGCGGTGTGAGGCTGCCATCGCCGCAGAATAATAGGGGGTGTGGGTGAGTAGAGGGATGGCCTGGCCAACGGTGGGAGTAGTAGGGGGCGGTGAGGCCTCCGCGACATTGCAGCCGGCCACGGGAGGCAGGAGCATGAGGCACGACTGGTGCTGGTTTGGGTGGCTGGAGCAAGAAGACTAGAGGTTGAAGAAGCACTACGGCCGTTGGATGGACATCGTACGGTCAATGGAGCTAGAATCGTGCATATTGACTAAGTTGACAAAGCCCTCCGTCCCCATCAATTTAGTAGGCCCACAAGTTAGCCTCCCACTGTACTGGGTCCCAGCTAGCAGGGGGAGTATTCATTTTTTTTGTGCGTAATAAGGAGGCACTTCCGGTGGGTCCGAGCTGACAGCGGGGGGAACGTTTTTTTCACGAAATACGGTGGCGCATCCGGTGGGTCCCAGCAGTCAGGAGGGAAACGTTTTTTTCGCCAAATAATAATAATAATTTTGCGCGTAATAAGGAGGCACTTCCTAGCGGCCGCCGTGGACCCAGCTGTCAGCCTCTCCACGTATAGTACTCTTCCGATGGAAGTGGTTCCTTGACCACGTTGACCAAGCCGCGCCGAGAGCACCAGGGCGGTGGACGGCGGCGAGGCCTAGGAAGGGGACGACGCGGAGCCGAGGAAGACGCGGCAGTGGAAGCCCGCCAAGAGGAGTCTGAGGTTCACCGGTTCGGCTGCGGTGTGAGGCTGCCGTCGCCCGCAGGGCCTGGCCAGCGGGGAATAGTAGGGCGGTGAGGCCTCCGTGGCAACACAGCCCGACCACGGGAGGCGGGGAGCATGCGGCACGACCGGCGCTGCTTTGGTAATTTGGAGCAACAAGACCAGAGGTTGAAGAAGCACTACGGCCGTTGGATGGACATCGTCGGTCGATTGGAGCTAGAATCGTTCATATTGACTAAGTTGACAAAGCACTCCGTCCCGTCGACAAGTAGGCCCTAAGTCAGCCTCCCAACAAGGTGGGCCCCAACCAGTAGAGGGAGTATTCATTTTTTTGTGCATAATAAGGAGGCACTTCCGGTGGGTCCGAGCTGACAGCGGGGGAACGTTTTTTTGCGCAATACGGTGGCCCGTCCGGTGGGTCCTAGCAGTCAGGGGGAAACGTTTTTTTCGCGAAATATGGTGGCCCGTCCGATGGGTCCCTGCTGTCAGGTGGAGGAATCATTATTTTCTACATAATAAGGAGGCACTTTCTTGCTGCCGTCGTGGACCCAGCTGTCAGCCTCTCCACGTACAGTCCACGTCTGATGGAAGCCGTTCCTTGACCACGTTGACCACGCCACGTTCCATTGCATGCATGCGTCCATGGGCATGGTGCGTCCCCACTGTCAGCCTCTCACGTACAGTCATCTTCCGACGACTCTCGTTTGTTGACCACATTGACCACACCGTGCCGGGCGCACCAAAGGCCGGTGGACTACGGCGAGGCCCCAGACTGGAACGACCCAGAGATGGGGAAGTCGGGGCAGTGGAGTCGCAGATGGAGAGGATTGGGAAACTTGACTGGTTAGGGTGCGCGGCAGCCCAGCCGCGGTGCCGCCCACGGGAGACAGGAGCAAGAACAGAGGTTGAAGAAGGAGCACGGCTGTTGGATTAACATCCAACGGTCCAGCTGCTAGAATCATTTGTTGATTAAGTTGACAAAGCCCTGCGTACATGTTCGATTAGTAGGCCCACAAGTCAGCCACCAAATCTGACGGGTCCCAGCTGTCAATGGGAGGAATAATTTTTTTCGCATAACAAGGAGGCACTTCCTTCCGTGCGAAGATACAGCCAGTGGTCCCAGCTGTCAGGTGAAGGAAACATTTTTTTCAGCTTAATAAGGAGGAACTTTCCTTGCGTGTGACCATGGACCTCATGGGTCCCAGCCGTCAGGCTCTCCACGTACAGTCCTCTTCCGATGACTCCCGTTTGTTGACCACGCCGCACCGAGCGCAGCGAGGCGGTGGACGAAGGTGAGGCCCTGGACGGGAATGACTCGGAGATGGGAAGAAGCGGCAGTGGAGTCGCAGATTGAGTGGAGGAGAAGGGTTATAACTGGTTCTGGTGCGGCGTGGGGCTGCAATCGGTGGAGAATAACAGGAGGTGTGGAGGGGTGGAGAGATAGCCTGGCCGGCGGTTGGGTAGCGCTTCGCAGCGATGCGTGCTAAGCAGAGCCGCTAGCCGCCGGAGGCCGGACTAGTCGGTCCCGGCGATGCTGGAGGAAGAAGATGAGAGATTGAAGGTGCATGCCGACCAAGTTGACAACGCCCTGCGTAGGCTTCGACCTATTGGCCCACTTGTCAGCCTGCAAAAATGTGGCATATATTTAACCAATGTTTTCTAGAATGTACAGTCCATTTGCTGGGCTGGGTGAACAAATATTTCCGCGTCAATGCGGCCCATTTATATTATCTAAGAAATCCCGGCCCATTTGCACTTCCTTCAAATATACGAATTAGCTCGGCTCGTTATATATACAATGTTATGTTAGAAGGAGCAATTAATATCAAAAATAACCGGAGAGGCACATTTTTTATATACATAATTAACAAATTATCGAGTTCTTGCTCAAAATAAAAATGAGCGCGTTATTATTACATTGGTTCTTAAAATCTTATAAGCTTTTATGCATAATCACCAGGATTTTCCTTGCTCGTGAGTCAAAAACAACCAGGATTTTCCTTGCCAACTTCATTAAACATTTACTTTTATAAGTTAATAACACGTGGGATGTTTTTATAATGTATATATAAGTCTCTATAAAATATATGATAATAGTAATAATATAAATATATATAATGTGGTTAAAAAATACATTGGGCTGCCGATCTTTAAGAAAAAGCCCATAGGCGGGTATGGACCTCAAAAAATAAGTTGAAACCACTGTCATCGTATGTCGTGGGCTACGCATGTTAAAATACAAAACCTAGGCCTAGCTGATACTTGTTCGCCCGCTTGAAAAAGTGATTCCAGATCCCCGAGCGAAATGGATTATAGAGGGGGCCGGCGGCACGACTGAAGAAGCAAATCAGGAGCAATTTTTTTCCTTAGTGGATGGCTCTCGATGTCGTTTTTTTACTTGCCTCTGCACCATACAACTTGTATTTTTAGTCTCCCAGTCCGTGGTGGACCAGCAACCCATTTGCTTGGCGGGCCAACCTACAGACACCGGCACTCGATTTTTCATCAAGCCCCAAAAACAACGCAGTACTATGTTTGTTTTGAGGCCGAAAACATTACGGCAGTGGTTGAGCGGGGGAGGGGCAAGACAGAGCAAAAAGTTTAAAAAGAGCTGATGCGCTGTTGCTACCCTAACAAAGCATGTGCAATTCTTCTCGGGAAGAAGGTGTGCCGTTGACACCCACACGTCACATACCCCATAGTAGGCATACTAACAAGTTCACACACAAGCACACCAGAAAAGGTAAACATTCGTATCAAACTCAGGTTCACAGGACACGTTCATATTCATAGCCAACATTCACTATCAACAACTCAAAAGATTCATATATACACAAGTTCAGCATGTCTATGGATCCAAATGATTGATAGATCACACAACAATATTCATAGATAATTCACAAAAAGATTCAGATATACACATCTTCAGTATGTTTATGCATCCAAATGATTGAGATCACAGCCAATATGATCCATGGACGAACTTAATTACCTAGGGTACAGATTGGTAAATGGTGTTCATTCGGAGGTACTTCTTGCTAAAATTAATGCTTGTACGAGTAACTGTAACACCCCAAACTTTTAACCAAGTTTTTTAAATATTAAAATTTTGCCAGGAGTTTTAAAAATATTTATTTCTGTTGATTTCAGAACCTTTCTTTCAATATTAAGGAGTCTTTTCCAAGTGGAGCTTTCCAAAACATATTGGACTTCTATGCTCTCTGTATACCATTTTCTTAATCAGTAGAATTATTTATAGATTTATTTCACCTGAGCTTTATTCATTAAAATGAATTGTTTTAAATTTTGGAGCTCCTTTTGAACTACAACCATTTGATATATTTAGCTAAAAATCCAACCAAAATTTGGAGATGTCATGAGATGTCTCTAAATCACTTGTGTGCAATAATATAATTATTTCATTTCATATTTTGAGTTTTACACCTATTTTTCAAATCTGGTCCAGTGGACACTTTTGCACTATAGCCTAATTAAATATTTCCCTAGAACCTCCACCAAAATTATGGGATGTCAGTGGTAGCATGCCATCCAACTTTATGCAAAAATCTTGTGATGTTCTATGGAAAAATTAAGTATACCAACCTCTCTTTCATTCTGGATCAGACTTGTGTTTTGTATTGCAACCATCTCCTAACTTGCTCCTTTACCCATGAGCTTTCTCCTGCTTGTAATCCTCCCTGCCAAACCCCTAAGTCCAGGAGCATGCACTCTTTGGAAAACTTTTGGTCCATGTAGTGATGCCTTTCTCTTTCTGTCCAGAATTGTAGTTTTGCAAAACTTGCACTAGCAAGTTTCTCCTTTTGGCAAACTAACTTCACCACCCTCTCTTTCATCCACAGAGACACTGATCTGGAGTTTTTGGCCACTCCAAGAAATGCCTAAGTACCCTTGGCATTTTGTCAAACACCTTATAGGCATGATCTGTTTTGACATGATTTTTGTTTTGCACGGTGACCTTGCACCTCTGGGCAATCTAACATGTCTACTAAGCACCTAGACGACCCTAACCTAGATCTGCTAAGTGCCAGCCTCACCCAAGCCCCCGTAGCATGCCATGGAATTTCGTTGAGCACGCCTAAAATGCGTGCTCTGCGCGCGAGCAGTAGCATCGCCAGATTGCGCGTGTTGCCGCGCCCAGCCGACGCGTCGCGCCCACAGCTTGCCACCACTTTGCGAGCCACGCCACTCACTTGGCCTCTCGCCACGTCGCGCCAAGAAACCCGACCGCCTCTGCAGCGTTGCCCGAGAAGCCGCTTACGGCACGCCCGCATGACGCAACCGCCACCGCCATGAGCAGCACCGCCCAAGCCTCCAGCCGCCACCTTCCCTCGAACAGCGAGCTCATCCGCAGCCATGTCCACTAGCGCTCGTCGCGCCACGACACCCTAAGCTATAGAATGGTGGTCACCGGCGACCTTATCCCCGGCCGCCGCGGAACCGACCCCGAGCGCCTATTTAAGGAGCCCCCGAGCTCGTCTCCGCATGCAGGGCAGTCTCAAACCCCCTCCCTAGGACCCCATTGGCAGCCAATCGACCCGGGGAGATCTCCTTCCCCATCTCCGGCAACCGCAGCCGCCGCCACCGCCCTAGCCATTCCGGCATCATCAGAGCCTCCCCTTCTCCATTCTCTTCACCAGGAGCTCTACCTTCCTCCCGTGAACTCTCCCCCCTACTTAATTTTAATCGGGAACCACCGCCGCCCCAAAACCACTACGCCACCGAAACCTTCCTCCGCCGCAGAGCTCGTCGCTGACGACTCCCTGCATCCCCATCACTCCCTCGACCACCGGAAGAACCGCCCCAGCCTTGCGGATCCATCCCCACCCCCGGGGGCCCGCGAGGAGCCGCCTAGCGCCTGCAACGATCGCCGGAGCACCCGCCTCTGTTCGGCCAGAGGAAGAAGAGGGAAGGGAGAATAGTCAAACCTGACCAGTGGCCCCCTGGACCCACTGTCAGTGACCCCACCCAGTCCACGTGGGTTAAGTGGAAGCGCATTTCCAGTTTACGCCTTCGACGTGTACGTATATATTCAAACGTTTTCTTTTGTTTTATTTTAATAACAGATTTTGACCAAACTTTGACCGGCTGTATCTTTTTAAATACAGCTCCAAATAAATTAATTCTTTTTCCTACCTCTCTCAAATATTGTCTAGTTTATTTTAAGATTTATTTGAGAATTTTTCAAAACAACTTTTTGTGCTTCTTTGATTTTGTGTGTTAATTCATATATATTCTTTTAAATAGGATTTTTGAAGATTTCAAGATGTGTTGGAATGCACCCTGCCTTCCCATGACCTGAAGGCAAGCATTCTGAACCCTGGTGAAATTTGTGTGTGTGTTGCATAGCATGGTGACAACACCACCCCGACACGAGCATACATCATTTTATGTGAGGATGTGTTCCTACTCATGAGTGCATGTTAATGAATTTCATGCAAATGGAGTTGATATGATTGTGATAAAAATCACCGTCATATGCCTTTCATGCATACTGGGAGGAAAGACGGGAAGGCCTCTGTCTTGGGTAGACACGATCTTGTCCCTAGTCCTCCGTCGAGACGGTCGTGTCCGGTATGGCATGAGGGGGTATGTCGCGTGGTGTTTCTATCTGTAGTTTGAAGTATTTGCATTGTTATACTAATCTTGCAGGAAATCTTACAACCTCCTGAGTCGACCGTAGATCGATTCTTGTGCCAGTAACCCCCATACTTGCTTCGTACTACCACTCGTCTCTACAACAAGTATGGTACGGTTCTGTAAGTTTTCAACCCTTTCCTAGCACACACCGTACAGAGAGGCCATGGTGGAAGATACTGGAGGCATCTGGTAGTCATGCCACCGGGTCCGGGAGCATGGGTGTTTGGTTGTAGCTGAAGGGGTAGCTCCCAGCTTATGCTTGCTGTATAAATTTTGTGACCCCATGTTACGCCGAGGTTGTAGCCTCCCACTTAGAGTTTTGCTTGACAGGTGTCGTGGGTGATTCCGCACACATCTGAGTTAAGCTGGTGTGTGTGTTAGGTGTGTTTTCAACTAAAAGATCAGAGACGGAATTAGTCCCATGGACTAATGAAATCCGTTACTCGTGGGTAAAGAGTACACCCTCTGCAGAGATTAAACCTATTCGAATAGCCGTGTCCATGGTTAAGGACTACAGTCTGGGATGGGTCAAGTGTCGGTCTTAGTTACGGTCTTCGGAGGTGAGACTGTTAAACCTGGAATCACGATTGTGACTTGTGATAATTATGATTATTATTTTTGATGTGGACTAACCCGTCTTATTTTTGGTATTATCGAATACCCCTGGGATGGTTCTACCTCCTGGATATTCATTTTATTTATTTATAAGCCCTTTATGTGGTGTCGCTCAAACGCCCGACTGCGGCATTGTTTTTATTTATTTATAAGCCCTTTATGTGGTGTCGCTCAGACGCCCGAATGCGGCATTGTTTTTTATTTATTTATAAGCCCTTTATGTGGTGTCGCTCAGACACCCGCCTGCGGCATTGTTTTTATTTATTTATAAGCCCTTTATGTGGTGTCGCTCAGACGCCCGACTGCGGCATTGTTTTTATTTATTTATAAGCCCTTTATGTGGTGTCGCTCAGACGCGCGACTATGGCATTTCTTTTAAAGCCCTTTATGCGGTGTCGCTCAGACGCCCGACTGTGGCATTTCTTTTAAAGTCATCCATGTTATTTACTTCTTAATTTTTATACTACCATATTATTGCATATTCTCAAATAACATGCTTGCACGCATCAGAGTTTTATTTATCTTTCGTGACTGACGTCATGAACATAAGATATTTTCAGCATATCATTGTTATATTATGCATGTGTCCATAATGTTTGCGAGTACATTCAAAGTACTCACTGGCTTGTCCCTGGCTATTGTCTTGGCCAGATTTCCTTGCACGGAGAGGAGCGACCGTGTCGACAGTTCGGAACCTAAGCAACGGTGATAGCAGCCCGCCAAGATAGGAGTTGGCCTGGTCACTGTTCTGTGGGAATTGGAGTCCCATAGACACCGATGATCCATAAACCGCTTCGCCATCAACCCCTAGAAACCAATTGTTGTACTCACAGGCCAGAATGGTCTTGTACTGCATATTTTGTAATTTGCTTGGAATTTCTGTATCAAGTAGGTGCCTCATCAGCTAATAGTTATCCTGGGGCTGGTGAGCACAAGGGCCATTTTCTGGGAATTATTACCCGGAGAACCGGTCGCGACAGACTTGGTATCAGAGCCAGGCTAACCATTGGCTAATCCTATCTTAGCCAGGTCAATAAACTTAGGCTAACAACCCACCAAGCCATAACCAAAACCCCAGCCAAGCTTCCCGTGCAAGATAGCCACACAGTGACCCGACGCTTTTGGCAGTCGGTGCCCAACCTATCAACCTAGCCCGTCTATCACGCACCAGTGACCAGCACCCATGGTGTCTCATTCGCAAGCGTGCGAAGGAAGGCTCCGCCCCCTTTTTCAATAGAAAGGGCACGCTCGCCTCAACCCATCCCAGCATAGCCGCTACCCCAAAACCGAGCCACAATGCCTGGTCCCGTAGTGCATCATGAGACTACAACAACCAACCTTGGAGGTTTTGTGACCATACTCGCAAACCTCACCCGTCGTGCCTATGCGTTAGAAGAGCCACCCGAATATGTTGTGTACCAAGGACCCATAAGTGGTGAGAGCCACAATTCAGGCCATTGTACATATCTCTGTAGGGGTCTTGCACCGAGCGCCTTACAGTTCACCGAAGAACAACTTCCTTTGAGCCACAAGCCATCCAACTAGCTGCTCGAGAGGCTATAGTCCATCTCAGGCACCTGTCGCCGAGAGTTAACTGTCGCTCGTTCCACTACTACCCCAGGCGTGAAGGGTACGGTAGACCACCCCAAGTAGCCAACGGTGATCACGAGGCGGATCCTGCATTGCTGCACCTAGTGCGCTATGTAGGTGCGCTGGAGGATCTATTCGATCAAATCACCATTGATCTGATCGCAGCTCGTGGAGAGCTGGTTCGTCGAGCCCCGGCAAGAGAAGAGAACGAGCCCAACGCCGACAACCCAGTCGTGCTGTTCGGACACCCGATCGAGACCCTGAGGTCAGCCCCAGCCGTCAGCCAAGGTGCTTTGATGACGCTAGAAGTGCTTCGTCGCCTCCTGGGAGCACACTCCAACGGGGTTGTGGTCAACAATCCCAGCGATAGTCATCATCACTACCCCGAGCCTGCAGCCCCTCAGCCCTCTCCAGCTAATTCCGACGGTGAGAACCGTGGAGAAGCCTCGACATCCACAAGGAACGCCCGCTTGGATGTAAACGAAGTAGACTAAGTCACTCGAGTAATGTCGAGTCCCAGTGTATCCTCGTTTTGTAATCCTGTGATCCCTTAATTAACGCAGCCTGTCATCGTGCCTCTGTTTTATATAGTAGTCTAGCATGGATGTATTAGCATGCAGTGTGATTTCTCTATCCTTGGCGCAGCCACCAAAACCCGCCCCGACAGCACCCACAGTGATACGTCACTTTAGTAAGATGTGTGTATCTGTGGTTGACCCCGAGCTGAGCCGGCCAATTCTTTACTTTTTACCACGGTAAAATGACCCAGCCCCGGTGCTATAAAAGGCCACCGCGTGACCTTGCCAAGCACCCCTCACCCTGTGCACCATCCTCACAACCATTTCTTGCCATGCCGAGCCCTAGTATTTATCTGAGGACTCCAGAAGCTACCCTGTAGTTTTGTCAAGATATTGTGGGATTTTACCCATGATACCATGGGCGCTACCCAGCCACCCCAGTACGAGCTGTTCAAATTGAGAATCACCCCTTCCACCTCAAGATATTGGGCAGCCGTGCACATCCCTCCTGTAAACCCAAACCAAGACCCAACAGAAGTCTCCTTCATGGGGAAATCTATGCCAACCCCGCATATGGCCTTAGAAGCTGCGGCGTACGAAGCGCTTGCCCGCCTTCGATTCGCGGTGCCCTATGCCAGCGAAAGAGGGTATTATTATTTTCCGAGCCGTGCAGTACCCGAAGAAGTAACATCTTTTCCCGGTGGACGAGTTGAGAGAGACCCAGTACTGGCCAACCTTGTCCAGTACGTCATCGCTCAAGAATGTTTAAACCAACGTGTGATGGGTTATCTCCAGAGCCTCGCGTATTTAAATCCTCAGATCGCCATCGGCAGATCACTGAGGCCCGACCAGGCGAAACACATTCATCGACTGGTCAATCCATTTTCTCCGATAGAAGAAGGGTGTATCCCCGTACCAGAGACATTTTCTCGGGACCCCGTCCAGTTACCGCTTTCAATTTAGATGCACCGCTGTTTTTATTACCGCAACTTTTATTTATGTGTTGTGACTTATGCATAGTACCCCGAGTTTCGCGGCAAGTAAATCATTAATGTGAGTAGCTCTGTCGCGGTTTGGCTCTAATGTATTACTGTTTTCTCTCGCGAGAAATCCTGGAGTGAGATTTCTTTTCCTGAGTTGCCGCATCGTATATTTTCTCACGGCATAGACTATTCTATTTCACGCAGCACCCCGATAGAAGGCTCACAACCACAATTACACGGACACATACACCGCTTGCAAAAATTTTGCAACTGTGTCGCATCTAACTAAGCACCTCTGAACAACAGTTATCACCCGGCACACTCCACCTACTCCTCGTGGTCACCACCACCGCGGAGAGCCAGCAACCGAGCAGCGGCATCGCGACGATCATCGAGGATCATCGCGCACAGGAGCACAGAGAGCCCCAGCACCACTGCCAGCCCTCCGCACAGCAGGATCACGTACCAGTCCGGCACCACCTCCGCCATTAGAGCCTCGTCTCGAGCTCCGGCAAGCGGAAACAGAGGAGAAGGAGAGAGAAGGAGCAGCGAGGCCAGGTGTGAGGGAGAAGAGGAGAACGCCGCGGTCGTTTTATAAGCCCGAGCTCAGTGTACGGTGGGCGAGGTCCACCAGCGCCGCTCGTCGCCCGACCGCCGGTGTTGGGCGAATCCATGAGCAGAGGCCGATAGCGCCACTGCCCGCGAGGTGAGTGCACGCTGCACCGGCAACAAGCACGCCACAGCACTACGCGATCGGCCTAGATGCCCTACGCGCTAGGCATCGCCCGGTGGAGAAAGCGGGAAAGCGGGAGAGAGGAAGAAGAAAGAGCCAAGGAAGAAGAAGAGGCTGACCGTGGGCCGGGTCCACTGTCGACCCGAGAGCACTTGTGCTCTCGGGTGCGACCAGCGTATTCTTTTAAATTTAGAATTTATTCTAAATTTATGTCCAGTGTAGAAATCGCTAGTTTTCCCAAAACCGTGGAATTTTCCCCACACCGCGCCAGTACCCCACACTTTATTTTTGCACCACTTATTGCTCTCACTGTAGCCACTTTCGTTTTAATGCATATTTATTTAAATTAACTCTTAGCAAATCTCGAGGACGAGATTTTCTTAAGGGGGGTAGTACTTGTAACACCCCAAAATTTTAACCAAGTTTTTTTAAATATTAAAATTTTGCCAGGAGTTTTAAAAATATTTATTTCTATTGATTTCAGAACCTTTCTTTCAATATTAAGGAGTCTTTTCCAAGTGGAGCTTTCCAAAACATATTGGACTTCTATGCTCTCTGTATACCATTTTCTTAATCAGTAGAATTATTTATTAGATTATTTCACCCTAAGCTTTATTCATTAAAATGAATTGTTTTAAATTTTGGAGCTCCTTTTGAACTACAACCATTTGATATATTTAGCTAAAAATCCAACCAAAATTTGGAGATGTCATGAGATGTCTCTAAATCACTTGTGTGCAATAATATAATTATTTCATTTCATATTTTGAGTTTTACACCTGTTTTTCAAATCTGGTCCAGTGGACACTTTTGCACTATAGCCTAATTAAATATTTCCCTAGAACCTCCACCAAAATTATGGGATGTCAGTGGTAGCATGCCATCCAACTTTATGCAAAAATCTTGTGATGTTCTATGGAAAAAATAAGTATACCAACCTCTCTTTCATTCTGGATTAGACTTGTGTTTTGTACTGCAACCATCTCCTAACTTGCTCCTTTACCCATGAGCTTTCTCCTGCTTGTAATCCTCCCTGCCAAACCCCTTAGTCCGGGAGCATGCACTCCTTGCAAAACTTTTGGTCCATGTAGTGATGCCTTTCTCTTTCTGTCCAGAATTGTAGTTTCGCAAAACTTGCACTAGCAAGTTTCTCCTTTTGGCAAACTAACTTCACCACCCTCTCTTTCATCCACAGAGACACTGATCTGGAGTTTTTGGCCACTCCAAGAAATGCCTAAGTACCCTTGGCATTTTGTCAAACACCTTATAGGCATGATCTGTTTTGACATGATTTTTGTTTTGCACGGTGACCTTGCACCTCTGGGCAATCTAACATGTCTACTAAGCACCTAGACGACCCTAACCTAGATCTGCTAAGTGCCAGCCTCACCCAAGCCTTGTAGCATGCCATGGCATTTCGTCGAGCATGTTCCGTGCATGCTCTGGGCGCGAGCAGAGCACCCGTATTGCACGTGCCGCGCCCGGCCGATGCGTCGCGCCCCTGGCTTGCCACCACTTTGTAGAGCCACGCCACTCACTTGACCTCTCGCTACGTCGTGCCAAGAAACCCGACCGCCTCTGCAGCGTTGCCAGCAAGCCGCTTGGCGGCACGCCCGCGGCCGCAACCGCCACCGCCATGAGCAGCACCGCCCAAGCCTCCAGCACTCGCCACCTGCCCCCTGGAACAGCGCGAGCTCATCCGCTGCCATGTCCACTAAGCGCTCGTCGCGCCACGACACCCTAAGTTACAGAATGGCGGTCACCGCGACCTTATCCCGGCCGCCATGAACCGACCCGAGCGCCTATTTAAGGAGCCCCCGAGCTCGTCTCCGCATGCAGGGCAGTCTCAAACCCCCTCCCTAGGACCCCATTGGCAGCCAATCGACCCGGGGAGATCTCCTTCCCCATCTCCGGCAACCGCAGCCGCCGCCACCGCCATGGCCATTCCGGCGTCATCAGAGCCTCCCCTTCTCCGTTCTCTTCACCAGGAGCTCTACCTTCCTCCCTTGAACTCTCCCCCCTGCTCAATTTTAATCGGGAACCACCGCCGCCCCCAAACCACTACGCCACCGAAACCTTCCTCCGCCGCAGAGCTCGTCGCGGACGACTCCCTCCATCCCCATCACTCCCTCGACCACCGGAAGAACCGCCCTAGCCTTGCGGATCCATCCCCATCCTCGGGGGCCCGCAAGGAGCCGCCTAGCGCCGGCAACGATCGCCGGAGCACCCGCCTCTGTTCGGCCAGAGGAAGAAGAGGGAAGGGAGAATATTCCAACCTGACCAGTGGGCCCCCTGGACCCACTGTCAGTGACCCCGCCCAGTCCAAGTGGGTTAAGTGGAAGCGCATTTCCAGTTTACGCCTTCAACGTGTACGTATATATTCGAAACATTTTCTTTTCTGTTTTATTTTTAATAACAGATTTTTGACCAAACTTTGACCGGCTGTATCTTTTTAAATACAGCTCCAAATAAATTAATTCATTTTCCTACCTCTCTCAAATATTGTCTAGTTTATTTTAAGATTTATTTGAGAATTTTTCAAAACAACTTTTTGTGCTTCTTTGATTTTGTGTGTTAATTCATATATATTCTTTTAAATAGGATTTTTGAAGATTTCAAGATGTGTTGGAATGCACCCTGCCTTCCCATGACCTGAAGGCAAGCATTCTGAACCCTGGTGAAATTTTTGTGTGTGTTGCATAGCATGGTGACAACACCACCCCGACACGAGCATACGTCATTTTATGTGAGGATGTGTTCCTACTCATGAGTGCATGTTAATGAATTTCATGCAAATGGAGTTGATATGATTGTGATAAAAATCACCGTCATATGCCTTTCATGCTTACCGGCAGGAAAGACGGGAAGGCCTCTGTCTTGGGTAGACACGGTCTTGTCCCTAGTCCTCCGTCGAGACGGTCGTGTCCGGTATGGCATGAGGGGGTATGTCGCTTGGTGTTTCTATCTGTAGTTTGAAGTATTTGCATTGTTATACTAATCTTGCAGGAAATCTTACAATCTCTGAGTCGATCGTAGATCGAGTCTTGTGCCAAGAATCCCCATACTTGCTTCAGTACTACCACTGCCTCTACAACAAGTAGGGTACGGTTCAAGAAGTTGTCAACCCTTTCCTAGCACACACCGTCTGAGAGGCCATGGTGGAAGATCTTTGGAGGCATCCGGTAGTCATGCCACCGGTCCGGAGCATGGGTGTTTCGGTTGTAGCCAAGGGGTAGCTCCCAGCTTATGCTGCTGTATAAATTTTGTGACCCCATGTTACGCCGAGGTTGTAGCCTCCCACTTAGATTTTTGCTTGATGATGTCGTGGGTGATTCCGCACACGTGAATTAAGCTGGTGTGTGCAAGTTAGGTGTGTTTTCAACTAAAAGACCGTAGACGGAATTAGTCCCGATGGACTAATGAAATTCGTTACTCGTGGGTAAAGAGTACACCCTCTGCAGAGATTAAACCTATTCAATAGCCGTGTCCATGGTTAAGGACTACAGTCTGGGATGGGTCAAGTGTCGGTCTTAGTGTCGGTCTTCGGAGGTGAGACTGTTCAACCTGGAATCACGATTGTGACTTGTGATAATTATGATTACTATTTTTGATGTGGACTAACCCGTGATATTTTTTGTATTATCGAATACCCCTGGGATGGTTCTACCTCCTGCATATTCATTTTATTTATTTATAAGCCCTTTATGTGGTGTCGCTCGAGCCTCGATCATGCATTGTTTTTATTTATTTATAAGCCCTTTATGTGGTGTCGGCCGACGCCTCGATCATGCATTGTTTTTATTTATTTATAAGCCCTTTATGTGGTGTCGCTCAAACGCCCGACTGCGGCATTGTTTTTATTTATTTATAAGCCCTTTATGTGGTGTCGCTCAGACGCCCGACTGTGGCATTTCTTTTAAAGCCCTTTATGCGGTGTCGCTCAGACGCCCGACTGTGGCATTTCTTTTAAAGTCCTCCATGTTATTTACTTCTAAATTTTAATACTACCATATTATTGCATATTCTCAAATAACATGCTTGCAAGCATCAGAGTTTTATTTATCTTTCGTGACTGACGTCATGAACATAAGATATTTTCAGCATATCATTGTTATATTATGCCTGTGTCCATAATGTTTGCGAGTACATTCAAAGTACTCACTGGCTTGTCCCTGGCTATTGTCTTGGCCAGATTTCCTTGCATGGAGAGGAGCGACCGTGCCGACAGTTCCGGGACCTAAGCAACGGTGATAGCAGCCCCGTGAAGATAGGAGTTGGCCTGGTCAGCTGTTCCTGTGGGAATTGGAGTCCCATAGACACTGATGATCCATAAACCGCTTCCGCCATCAACCCCTAGAAACCAATTGTTGTACTCACAGGCCAGAAGGTATGGTTCATTAAGTTTTCAACCCTTTCCTAGCACACAACGTACAGAGAGGCCATGGTGGAAGATACTGGAGGCATCCGGTAGTCATGCCACCGGGTCCGGGAGCATGGGTGTTTAGGTTGTAGCCGAATGGGGTAGCTCCCCAGTTTGAGCGGGGTATAAATTTTGTGACCCCATGTTACGTCGAGATTGTAGCCTCCCCACTTAGATTTTTGCTTGACAGGTGTCGTGGGTGATTCCAGACACAGGTGAATTAAGCTGGTGTGTGCAAGTTAGGTGTGTTTTCAACTAAAAGACCGTAGACGGAATTAGTCCCAATGGACTAATGAAATCCGTTACTCGTGGGTAAAGAGTACACCCTCTGCAGAGATTAAACCTATTCGAATAGCCGTGTCCATGGTTAAGGACTACAGTCTGGGATGGGTCAAGTGTCGGTCTTAGTGTCGGTCTTCGGAGGTGAGACTGTTAAACCTGGAATCACGATTATGACTTGTGATAATTATGATTATTATTTTTGATGTGGACTAACCCGTGATATTTTTGGTATTATCGAACACCCGTGGGATGGTTCTACCTCCTGGATATTCATTTTATTTATTTATAAGCCCTTTATGTGGTGTCGCTCAGACGCCCGACTGCGGCATTGTTTTTATTTATTTATAAGCCCTTTATGTGGTGTCGCTCAGACGCCCGACTGCGGCATTGTTTTTATTTATTTATAAGCCCTTTATGTGGTGTCGCCGGGCCTGATTATGCATTGTTTTTATTTATTTATAAGCCCTTTATGTGGTGTCGCTCAAACGCCTGATCATGCATTGTTTTTATTTATTTATAAGCCCTTTATGTGGTGTCGCCGACGCCTTGACCGTGGCATTTCTTTTAAAGCCCTTTATGCGGTGTCGCTCAGACGCCTGACTGTGGCATTTCTTTTAAAGTCCTCCATGTTATTTACTTCTTAATTTTAATACTACCATATTATTGCATATTCTCAAATAACATGCTTGCACGCATCAGAGTTTTATTTATCTTTCGTGACTGACGTCATGAACATAAGATATTTTCAGCATATCATTGTTATATTATGCCTGTGTCCATAATGTTTGTGAGTACATTCAAAGTACTCACTGGCTTGTCCCTGGCTATTGTCTTGGCCAGATTTCCTTGCACGGAGAGGAGCGACCGTGCCGACAGTTCCGGAACCTAAGCAACGGTGATAGCAGCCCCGTAAAGATAGGAGTTGGCCTGGTCAGCTGTTCCTGTGGGAATTGGAGTCCCATAGACACTGATGATCCATAAACCGCTTCCGCCATCAACCCCTAGAAACCAATTGTTGTACTCACAGGCCAGAATGGTCTTGTACTGCATATTTTGTAATTTGCTTGGAATTTCTGTATCAAGTAGGTGCCTCATCAGCTAACAGTTATCCTGGGGCTGGTGAGCACAAGGGCCATTTTCTGGGAATTATTACCCGGAGAACCGGTCGCGACAGTAACCTTTCGACTAAATAAGAGGCAGCACAGACAATCTGAACTTTGCTTGTAGGTTTATCCTCAAATACTGGCGTCGTGCCGAGGGAGGTTTGAGCAACTTGGCCACTATTTTCATCCAACTAGTTTACTGGCTCATCTTGGTCCTGTATATCACCAAAATTATATATTGCAGACTGGTAAATGGTTTCCAGTCGGAGGTACTTCTTGCTAAAATTAATGCTTGTACGAGTAAACTTTCGAGTACATAAGAGGTAGCACAGACAATCTGAACTTTGCTTGTAGGTTTATCCTCAAATAGCAGCCTCGTGCCGAGGGAGGTTTGAGCAACTTGGCCACTACTTTCATCCAAGTAGTTTACTGGTCCTGTAGCTCACAAAAATTCTACATTGCAGACAAGAAAGGAGGTGGTTAAGAAAATGAACCACCCAAATTTTTTGTGCAGTTCAACTGAAATGGAGCATCCCTGGCGTGCAGACTGATTAAGTGCCAAATGAATATACGCGTCAACCAACTTGCCTAGAAGCTTTAGACTCCATGCCATACAGTTCGCTACCATATCTGCCGATAACCAAAAGGCACAAGTTGGGACCAAAGACTGGACTGTGTTTTTCTGGGCTATGCGCCAAGCAATATTTTTAGTGTTCACTCTCCTAATACTTGGAGTTTGATAACTGGTTGACGCCGGTTGATACTCGAATGAATATAGGCACTTCTTGTCAAGATTGATGCTTGTCTGAGTGAACTTTGGAGTACATTGCAGCAGCATAAGTATCTGTCCATTTGATCTTTTTGTGCAGTTCTACTGAAATCACCCAATGCAATGATTTGCCTGCGAGTTCAGGCTCCAAGCTACTCCTTTATAAAATCGGCAAACAGTAGCACAATAACAAATTACCAATACATGACAAGCACAATAATTAGGATAAAGACCAGTACCAACTTGTGTGAGGTAGCATATCAATTACTTTTTCCTTTGACTGGAAGCCGAGATAAGCGAAGCGACTGACAGCAAAGGAAGAAAGCAGGCCCAGATTAGCGACTGATACATCTCCAACGTATCTATAATTTTTTATTGCTCCATGCTATATTATCTACTGTTTTGGATAATATTGGGCTTTATTATCCACTTTTATATTATTTTCGGGACTAACCTATTAACCGGAGGCCCAGCCCAGAATTGCAGTTTTTTGCCTATTTCAGATTTTCGCAGAAAAAGAATATCAAACAGAGTCCAAACTGAATGAAACCTTCGGGAGCGTGATTATTGGAACGAACATGATCCAGGAGACTTGGACCCTACGTAAGAGAAGCTTCCAGGAGGCCACGAGGTAGGGGGCGCGCCCACCCCCTGTGGCGCGCCTCCACCCTCGTGGGCCCCATGTTGCTCCACCGTCGTACTTCTTCCTCGTATATATACCTCGTGCCCCCAAACGATCGACATCGAGCCAAAACCTAATTCCACCGCCGCAACCTTATGTACCCACGAGATCCCATCTTGGGGCCTGTTCTGGAGCTCCGCCGAAGGGGGCACCCATCACGGAGGGCTTCTACATCAACACCATAGCCTCTCCGATGAAGTGTGAGTAGTTTACCTCAGACCTTCGGGTCCATAGTCAGTAGCTAGGTGGCTTCTTCTCTCTTTTTGGATCTCAATACAATGTTCTCCCCCTCTCTCATGGAGATCTATTCGATGTAATCTTCGTTTTGCGGTGTGTTTGTTGAGACCGATGAATTGTGGGTTTATGATCAAAATTATCTATGAACAATATTTGAATCTTCTCTGAATTCTTTTATGTATGATTGGTTACCTTTGCAAGTCTCTTCAAATTATCAGTTTGGTTTGGCCTACTAGATTGATCTTTCTTGCAATGGGAGAAGTGCTTAGCTTTGGGTTCAATCTTGCGGTGTCCTTTCCCAATGACAGTAGGGGCAGCAAGGCATGTATTGTATTGTTGCCATCAAGGATAACAAGATGGGTTTTTTATCATATTGCATGAATTTATCCCTCTACATCATGTCATCTTGCTTAAGGTTTTACTCTGTTTTCATGAACTTAATACTCTAGATGCATGCTGGATAGCGGTCAATGAGTGGAGTAATAGTAGTAGATGCAGGCAGGAGTCGGTCTACTTGTCTCGGACGTGATTCCTATATACATGATCATACCTAGATATTCTCATAACTATGCTCAATTCTGTCAATTGCTCAACAGTAATTCGTTCACCCACCGTAAAATACTTATGCTCTTGAGAGAAGCCACTAGTGAAACCTATGGCCCCCGGGTCTATCTTCATCATATTAATCTTCCAACACTTTGTTATTGTCTTTGCTTTTTTACTTTGCTTTTATTTTACTTTGCATCTTTATCATAAAAATACCAAAAATATTATCCTATCATATCTATCAGATCTCACGCTCTGTCGGTGGGAAACGACACCTATGGGATCACAAGAATCCCTACTGCGGTTGCGGGGCGCGGGGGTCGTGAGAAGAGCGGATCAAACAGGTAGCACGCGGTTTGTTTATCCAGGTTCAGGCCGCGAGGATGCGTAAAACCCTACTCCTGCTTTGGTGGATTGTATATCTGTGTTCTTGAGCTAGCTATGGGGCGTGAGGAGCTCCAAAAAGCCGAATCCCTCTCCTGGTCGCCTCGGGCCTCCTTTTATAGGAAAGGGGCTGCCACAGTGGCACACAGGAGGTGGAAAGGGTGCGATGTCTGAGCTTATCCCTCGCATTACATGACAAGGCACATTTAATGCGCCCTGCTTAGGTGTCCTTACTTTATCGGGGTCGGGGGAGAGTCTCGTCCTGTCCATCGCCGCTCCCTCTGGTGTTGACACGCGCCCTGGCCAGCGGTGCTCGTGGTGCCATGTAGGCAGGCACGCAGCTGAGGTGGCGCAGTGGTGGGTCTCCACGAAGATCTGCACACCGCCACGCAGGTGCCTTCCCAACTGGTTGGGTCGGCAGCTGCATGCGAACGACGGTGGAGGCGCGACTGGTGCGGGCCTGATGGTGGCCCCACGGGTGTCCTCGGCAAGGGCCTTACCGGGGCCCCGGCAAGGGTCTTGCCGTGGCGCTTGCCGTCATCCCCGGCAAGGCTCTTGCCGGGGGCCTTGTGGTCCTCCTTGGCTGGGATCCCGCCAAGGATCATCATCTTCTCAAGTGTGTATCTGATCTAGAATGTCTTCACAAAGATCTGCATGCCACCACGGGGATGTCTCCCGAATCCTTGCCCCATGGGGGTAGTGGACTCAAGGGTGACTAGCTCCGTAGGCGTGGGGTGAGCTGCCCCGGCAAGGGTCTTGCCGGGCCTGCTAGAACCGCTCCCCGGCAAGGACCTTGCCTGGGGAGTCCGCTTCCCCCCTTGCTCTTTGTGGTCTTGGTCTTGGCGTCGTTCCGCTCCTCTTCGGCTTCGGCCTTACCTTGGTTTCACCTCCCTCGCCGTGCTTGGTGCGGCAGCGCCCGTGGCTCAGACTGCTCGTGCACAGTCATAGGGGTACAAAGAGTGTACCCCTCTTTTTGTACACCGAAAGGAGCCCCCGGGCCTGGGCCATACATAAGTGCTACGCTTTGTCGGGCCAGGCCCAAGAACGGTGCGCGGGCAGGCGGGGCGGTTTTTACCGCAGTAAGTTTCCTTCGCGTGCTGCGCCTCCCACGCTCCCTGCGCGTGGCGCGGCGTGGGCGTGACGTGGGCGGCATGCGCGGGGCTGAGCTCCGCGCGCATGCGTCACGTCATAATAAAGAGGCAGTGCGCGCCCTCCGCAGAAACCGAGGGAGGCGTGGAGGCGCAGCCTCTTTACTGAATGGGGCCGAGGCGGGGTCTTCAAGGCGTCCACTCCCCATGATCACGGGGTGGGGAGAGGCCGCCTCACCCGTCGCTTCGGTCCAGCACGCCCGCCACGCGGCCCTCATGCGCTTGGGGTGGCGAATGGTGGAGGCGGGAAACCGGGCCGTGGCGGGCTGGAGCAGCGGGCCGGTCCCAGTCCCCTGCGCCTTCCGTGTCTTGATTGGCTGAGCGGGGCGGTCAAGCCCCACCCCGTTGCTTTATAAAAAGTGGGAGGGGAGGGATGGCGTCCCGCATTCCTTCATCTCCTCCTCTCTTCAGCTTCTGCTCCCCTCCTCCCATTCGCTATGGAGAGAGGGAATCCTGGTCTTTCAACGGTGGCAGCGAGGGACGCCGCACGACAGCGCATCCTTCCTTCCCCTGCTCCTGCGGTGACGGAGCCAGCCGCGAGGGGGAGGGGAAGGGGGCGAGGCCGTGGGCGAAGCCGAGGCGCCCGTGGAAGAGGAGGACGGGACGGCGCGTCGGTCTCACCACCGCCAGCAGCTCCTCCCATGGAGGGCCATGTTGGGAATGACCCTTGCGAGTTCTTCGTCAGGCTGCGCCGGCCGCCTCGCCGTCGCCTTCGTCTCCCGACCCCATTTGCGAGCGAGATGGAGCTGGACCCGCCTGAGTCACTGCGGCTGCACATGAGGGGCTGTGGGATCAGCGGTATGCGAGTCCGCGTCGACTTCCCAGCCCCTCACGTGATGTATCTTGGTAGAGGGTGGAAGACGTTTGCCCATATCCACCACTTGACGGCGGGGCTCACTCTCCATTTCAAGCAGATGGAGGGCGGCCTCCTCTCCGTCAAGGTCTTCGGGTGCTTCGGGACTCGGGCAAGGTGCTGCGTGGAGAGCTCTTCTGATAGCAAAGACTCATCCTCGAGCGGGAGTGGCGAGGAGGACAGCGACAGCGACGACGAGGGTAGCGGGCGGCAGGATGACGGGTCCGACTAGGTGTTGGGCGTCGCTCCGTGCGGCACTGGCGTCCCCATCATCCGTGTTGCCGGCTCCTTGAACTTCTCGGGGTCGTCTCCTTGGGCGGCTGGCGTTGGGAGGTTGCGGAAGAGGAAGAGGGCGGGCGGCAAGGCCGTCAAGTCGGAGTACGCGCACATCGACGCGTTCGACGCGTGCTGACGTCCTGCCACCTCGTCTTCGAACTTTACTTCCGGTGTCGCCATCACCACCCAGCCTTTGGACGGCCACCGAGATGTTTTCTTGGTGTCTTCTGCCACCCGTAGCTCGCCTAGGCGCTCCTTTTGCATTTTTCGCCTCCTTGACCTACCTCCTGAGGAGAGGGACAAGAAAGGGATTACGGGCACCTTATCTTTTTTTCAACTTGTAAGCCTTCAGGCCTTAGTTGAATTTAGAACTTGTAATCCCATTATTCATGTTTTTCATTCCCTATGGACTGTACCTGAAAGGAATGTTTTTAATGAAAAAGGGATGTTTGCCGGGTCATTTGTTTGCGGGTAGAACCCACGACAAGGAGCGAGTCCTTGATATCTTTAAGATAAACATTTCCTTACCCGGCAACAGGCCTTGCTGTCTTCCCACTTTGCTCAACCTTTCTCACGCGTTCGGCGGAGGCAGGGATGAAGTGGGTTTAAGCCCCTCGTTCCATCCTTTTGCTGCCACGACTACAACCAAACCTGGCCCCAGGAACGAGCCCCGGGGCCCAGAGTTTTAGGGGAGCACAGTAGCTTTTAGGAAGAAACGAGGTTTCACATACCTCAGTCCATAAGGGGATGCATGACAAGGGATGAAAAACTTATCTGAAGCTGCAGCCCCCGGCAACTTTGGTTTGCTGTGGGTGAACCTTTGCTCTTGCAGCCCCCGGTAATACTGGCTTGCCGGGGTCTAGATGCTGGTCCGTCCTCCTCCTCTTTTTCATCCTTAAGTGGTCCGACAAGGATATGTGTGAGTCCTGCGAACCAAAGAAGACGAAAGAACGGCAAAGGGATGCACACTCGACCTCTAAGCTAGGGGTTAGTCGCCGCCAAGCACTATCAACCCTAACCAAGGACGAGACTTGACCTAGCATGCATGCTATAACTTAGGGCGCCAGCGCTTCATTTATTTATGCTCAGGGTCTGCGCTTGGCTTTGTACAAAGGGTTACATGCATCATCGGCAATGCTTGTACAAAAGGTGGCTTGTCGGGGGGCCCGGCAAGCCACGCCTTACGGGTAAAACTTGCGAAGATGCTCAATGTTCCAGGAATTACTCACCGGAACGACATCTTCGGTCTCCAGGCGGACTGCGCCGGGCCTGGTGACTCGTATTACCCGATAAGGGCCTTACCACTACGGCGTAAACTTGTTGGAATTCTTGGCCGATTGAACGCGCTGAAGAACAAGGTCACCTTCCTCAAGGCTCCGGGCATGAACCTTGCGGCTATGGTAGCGGCGCAAGGCTTGCTGGTAGCGTGCTGCTCTCACAGCCGCCCGAAGACGATCTTCCTCAACGAGCAGTGCGTCATCTTGCCGCAGTTGCTCTTGCTCAAGCTCATCATAAGCGAGCACTCGAGGTGACCCGTGTATGAGTTCAGTGGGGATAACTGCTTCCGCCCCGTATACCAGGGGGAAGGGCGTCTGGCCGGTGGCTCGATTTGGTGTCGTCCTGATTGACCAAAGAACCGCCGGCAACTCATCAATCCAGCGCTTCCGCTCTTGTGCAGCCCGTCAAAGGTCTTAGTCCTTAATCCTCGCAACACTTCAGCATTTTCCCTCTCAGCTTGTCCGTTGCTTCGTGGGTGAGCAACGGAAGCGAAACAGACTTTGGTGCCGAGGTCTTGAGTATATTGCATGAAGGTGCGGCTTGTCAACTGTGTGCCTTTGTCGGTGATGACCCTGTTGGGTACACCGAAACGGCACACTAGCCCCTTGAAGAACTTGACGGCCGACTGAGCTGTGACCTTCCTCATTGCCTCCACTTCCGGCCACTTTGTGAACTTGTCGATTGCAACGTACAAGTACTCAAAGCCCCCGACATCGCGGGGGAAAGGGCCCAGTATGTCGAGCCCCCAGACCGAGAAGGGCCAGGAGAGAGGAATGGTTTGAAGGGCTTGAGCTGGCTGATGAAGCTTTCTCGAATGGAACTGACACGCTTCACACCTGGTGACGAGTGTTGTTGCATCCTGGAGGGCGGTGGGCCAGAAGAAACCTTGCCGGAATGCCCTGCCGGCAAGGGCTCTTGACCCGATGTGGGTTCCACATATGCCTTCGTGTATCTCTGCCAACAGCTCCAGTCCTTCCTCACGAGGGATGCACTTCAATTTCACACCGTTCGATCTCTTCTGTACAGGCCATCGATTTAACCGGTACATGGCAGAGCGACGGGCTACTTTTTTCGCTTCTTCCTGCTCCTCAGGAAGTTCCCCTGTCCGGAAGAATCGGACAGTATGCTGTGCCCACGCTAGAGCCTGGGGCTCGACGGCGAGGACTAAAGGCATTTCCTCCGCTATAGGAGCGGCTGTCTCAACGGCAAGAGCTTGACGCTCCGCCGGAGCTAGCCATCCCGTGGCGGGCTCAGTGTCCCCGGCAACATCCTTGCCGGCGGCTCAGGGGAGCTCGGCGGGAAAGTACTTGCCGGGCCCTGATTTCCTCCTCTTGTTCTGCCCTGTTGACGGATCAACGGATGGCTGAGTTAGCTGAAGCACAAAGGTACCTGGTTCCACAGGTAGCTTGAGGGCAGCGCGCTTGGCTGTAATCGGCGATATCGTTCTTTGTTCGGGAACGTGTTCAGCCTCAGATACCGTCAAACGCTCTTCCAGCTTTCTCACTTCATCAACGAGGCCTTCATCAACGGGCTCGTAATCCTTATTGACTTGCTTGACGACAAGCTGCGAGTCGCCCCTGACGATGAGCTTTTTGATTCCGAGGTCCGCCGCGATCCTAAGACCGGCGAGCAGGCCTTCGTACTCCGCCGTGTTATTTGTCGACACCTCCCTGGGGAAGTGCATCTGGATAACGTGCTTGAGGTGCTCTCCGGGGGCGACGAGCGACGCCAGCCCGACACCTTGCGGGAGAAAGCCCCATCAAAGTACATAATCCAATTGCAACTTGCCTCTTTGCCGGGGAGAGCTGTCTCTTGGGTTTCTTCGTCAGGTGTTGCGGTCCACTCTGCAATGAACTCCGCCAGGACTCGGCTCTGAATCGTCGAAGTACTTTCAAACTTGAGGCCAAAGCTGGACAGCTCTAGTGCCCATTCCACAATCCTCCCCGTCGCATCTGGGTTGTGCAATATCCGCTGTAGAGGGAGGCGAGTGACGACAGTGACCTCGTGTGCCTGGAAGTAGTGACGAAGCTTCCTCGAGGCCATGAGAAGGCCGAAGAGCAGTTTTTGCACACCGGAGTACCTCGACCTAGCCCCCTGCAAGAGGGAGCTAACGAAGTAGAACGGGCGTTGTATCACTTTCTTCTTTGGCGGCACTTCGACCAGCTGTGTCGTCTCCGCGTTGGTGGCATCGGGCTCTGTTGCTTCCATTACCTCGTCGTCAACCTCCCTCTGCGCCACTAGCGCGGCACTGACCACCTGGTTCGTTGCCGCTAGGTATAGCAGCAACGGCTCCTGGGGCCTGGGCGCAACTAGTGTTGGTGCGGAGGAGAGGTACTTCTTCAAATCTTGCAATGCTACTTCGTCTTCTGGCGTCCATTCCACCGGGCCCGCCTTTTTCAGAATCTTAAAAAAGGGGAGGGCGCGCTCGGCAGACTTGGATATGAACCTGCCAATGGCAGCGACACAACCAGCAAGCCGGCGCACATCCTTGATTCGCTTGGGTGCTTCAATCTGCTCTATAGCTTTGATCTTGTCCGGATTGGCCTCTATCCCACGTTGTGACACAAAGAACCCGAGGAGCTTGCCGGACGGGACGCCAAAGACACACTTCTCAGGGTTCAGCTTGAGGTTGATCTTGCGCAGGTTTGCAAATGTCTCCCGCAAATCCGGTATGAGGGTTGCCTGTCCTTGGTTTTGACCACTATGTCATCCATATAAGCTTCCATATTTCTATGGAGCTTGGGTTCAAAACCAATCTGGACCGCCCTCGCAAACGTCGAACCAGCACTCTTCAACCCGAAAGGCATCCGTATGAAACAATACGTACCACATGGGGTGATGAATGCTGTTCTTTCTTCGTCTTCCTTTGCCATGCAGATCTGGTGGTAGCCGGAGTAGGCATCGAGGAATGACAACAGATCACATCCAGCTATGGAGTCAACAATCTGGTCGATGCGCGGCAGCGGGAAGGGGTCTTTAGGACAAGCCTTATTGATATCTGTGTAATCAATACACAGCCTCCACTTCCCATTTGCCTTGCGCACCACGACCGGATTGGCCAACCACGTCGGATGGAGCACTCCTCTTACTAGACCCGCTGCCTCCAGTTTCCGGATCTCTTCCGTGATGAACTCTAGTCGTTCCAAAGCTTGCTTCCTGATCTTCTGCTTGACGGGCCGCGCATGAGGACAGATAGCAAGGTGGTGCTCAATCACCTCCCTGGGAACGCCGGGGATGTCAGAAGCTTGCCATGCAAACACATCAACATTCGCCCGCAAGAAGGTGACGAGCGCGTCTTCCTATTTGTCGTCAAGGGTGGAGCTTATGGTAAAAGCTCCTCCCGTGCCGTCCTCATTGACGAAAACCTTATTGGTTCCCGGCGGCGTGGCCCTGGACTTCTTGCTTCCGCCGGCGGAGCTCTCTGGTACGTCCTCGACGACAGCGCTACACTCCGAAGAGGTGCGCTTGCCGGAGTGCATGCCCGAGGTCTCACCGGCCTTCTTCTTCTTCTTCCCTCCCGGGGTTCCAGCAGCAGGAGCAAGTGCCCCTGCGGCGGCGGCCGCTGTGATTGCTTGCTGGTACAGTTGGTCAGCGCAGATCAGCGCATCTTTCTTGTCGGAGGGGATGGTGATGATCATCACGGGCCCCAGCATCTTCAGGGTGTTGTATGCGTAGTGCGACGCCGCAATGAACTTGGCCAGCGCTGGCCGGCCAAGGATCCCGTTGTAGGGCAAGGGCATCTTGGCAACATCAAACACAATCTTCTCCGTCCTGAAGTTCAGGTCGCTTCCGAAAGTTACGGGTAGCGTGACCTTTCCCTTGGGTTGGCTTCTTACCGGGCTGACCCCTTAAAACGTGCCCGTCTCTTCGAGGTCTCCATCAGGAATCTGCAGCTTCTCGATCACGGCAGGCGAGATCAAGTTCAGACCGGCCCCACCATCGACTAACATCCTTGTCACCTTGAGGTTGCGTATCGTTGGTGAAACCAACAACGGAAAACACCCAACCGCGGTAGTACGATCAGGGTGATCCTCAGAGTCAAAAATGATAGGTGTGCTGGACCACTTCAGCGGCCTTTGGGCATCAAATGACGGCTCTGCCGCTGTAATCTCGCGCCCATCGTTTAAGCCGGGCGCCGAGAGTATGCAGCGGCGCCCGTCGACGCACATGGCCTCTGTAGCTTTCTGAAACTCTTGGTCGCCGGACTCGTCGTCCTCTTCGTGATCGTCATCTTCTGGCTTTCTGTCACGGCCCCGAGCGGGCCTCTCTTGTTGTTTCTCCTTGCCGCGACGGCCCGCCTGGCCGTCGCGCTTCTTGCCGGATCCCTCAGCACCGTCTTGGCCCTTCTCCTTGTCCCGCCTCTCATATTCAGCCCTCTGTTTCTCAGCGAGGAGCTCAACCTGTCGGCAGTCTTGGAGAGCATGGCCTTTGGTGCGATGGATCTTGCAGTACCGCTTGTCGAAGTTGCCTGGCTTCTCGGCAGCCGCCAAGGCCTGGCAGGCGACACATCCGGCAATTTCCTTGCCGGGGTCATCTGCCTTGGTTTTCTTGGTGGAGCCGGTGTCATCAGACCCCTCGACGGCAAGCATGGCTTTTCCTTTGCGCTTCCTGTTGCGGCGCCGGCCTTTCTTCGCCGGGGCGGCGGTGTCCTCATCTGAGGAGTCGGTTTCCACGCCGGCGTCTTCGCCGGGGTATTCTTTCCCTCTTCAGCCCGGGCACATTTGTCAGCGAGAACATAGAGCTTTGCGACATCCTTCACCTTGTTCATCGCCAGCTCTTCGCGCATCTTGCGGTTACGTACGTTCTGATGGAACGCGCTGATGATGGCGGCGGGGTGAACATCAGGGATATTGTACTGCACCCGGCTGAACCTCTGTATGTACTTGCGGAGACTCTCGCCTCCCTTCTGGGGAATGACGTGCAGATCACTTGCTTGGCCATGAGCTTGGTGACCGCCAGTGAAGGCGCCCACGAACTCATGGCACAAATCCGACCAGGAGGAAATGGAGTCTACCGGCAAGTGCATCAACCATGACATGGCGTTGGGTTTAAGAGCCAACGGAAAGTAATTCGCAAGCACCTTATCGTCGCGGGCTCCGGCAGCCTGCATCGCGATGGTGTAGATGCTGAGGAACTCGGACGGGTGGGTCTTGCCGCCGTACTTCTCGCCCACGTCAGGTTTGAAAGTGCGGTGAGTGGGCCACTGGAACAGCCGCAACTCTCGGGTAAAAGCCAGGCAGCCTACCTCGTAAGGCAGGCCTCCAGGGCTCTCCGGTGCCGCGTGGTCCACAGCGGGCCCTGCTCTCCTATCTGACTGGTGGCGTGCTCCGCGCCGGCGCTCGATGGTGGTCCGAGCGTCTTCATGTTCCCGATCCCCAAGGACCTGGCGTTTGTCCCGGTGGGTCCGCGGGTCGGACGACGCTATGGAGATCTCGTCGCCCGTAAAGTTGCGACGGGCAGGTGTCCGTGGTACCGGGTAAGGAGGAGGCGAATGCACCGTGGTCGCGGCGCCGCCAGCTTTCCTGCCGCTGGTACGCGGGACTCCATCGGAACGTCGACCCGGGGGCTCCGCCAGGCTCAGCTCGTCTTTGTTGGCCACCGCAACAAGGCTTCGGATGGTGGCTCTCCATTCGTCGAGTTTCCCCGTAGTGGGAGGAAAATCGAGGAGCAACTGCATGCGCGCCAAGGCTTCTGCTGGCGTCGGTGGCAGTGAAACTTGCACGGATCGCGACGTGCTTCGACTTCTGATCGTGTCAGAAGGATCTCTATCACGACCGCGCGGCCGCAAGCCATCTTCACCAGCGCCTCGGCGAGCGGGCAAGTCTTCTACATCCCGGGAGTGGCGCTCGGGGCTCTTCCCGCGGCGACGCCTGGGGTCTTCGGTTCAGCCACGCCGTTCATCGTGGGCCGCTTGAGAGGAGCGCGCCGTTGGAGTCTTGGAAGCCCTTGCGTCGCCCTCAGGCGGGGCGGCAGTGAGCCTAGAAGGCCCCGCACCACCCGCAGAGGGCCCGGCTCCATCCTTGGATTTGGTGGCGCGCGGCTCATTTCCAGGCGCACGAACATCACCGCCTCCTAAACTCCGACAGCTGGGACGGTGTTGGTGTTCACGAACAGCGCCCCGGGTCCTTTCAGTGACCGGTCCGCTGCTCGCCCGCGTCGGGGCGGGATGCCCGGCCTCCGACGGGCCAACGGCCATCGTCGTCTTCTTCTTGGGCGCCATGATGATGAAGAAGCGTCGAACTAACTGCTAAAGCCGATTCTCACAACTGCGCGCACCCCTACCTGGCGCGCCAAAGATGTCGGTGGGAAACGACACCTATGGGATCACAAGAATCCCTACTGCAGTTGCGGGGCGCGGGGGTCGTGAGAAGAGCGGATCAAACAGGTAGCACGCGGTTCGTTTATCCAGGTTCGGGCCGCGAGGATGCGTAAAACCCTACTCCTGCTTTGGTGGATTGTATATATGTGTTCTTGAGCTAGCTATGGGGCGTGAGGAGCTCCAGAAAGCTGAATCCCTCTCCTGGTCGCCTCGGGCCTCCTTTTATAGGAAAGGGGCTGCCACAGTGGCACACAGGAGGTGTAAAGGGTACAGTAATGCGAGCTTATCCCTCGCATTACATGACAAGGCGCATTTAATGCACCCTGCTTAGGTGTCCTTACTTTATCGGGGTCGGGGGAGAGTCTCGTCCCGTCCGTCGCCGCTCCCTCTGGTGTTGACACGCACCCTGGCCAGCGGTGCTCGTGGTGCCATGTAGGCAGGCACGCAGCTGAGGTGGCACAGTGGTGGGTCTCCACGAAGATCTGCACGCCTCCACGCAGGTGCCTGCCCAACTGGTTGGGTCGGCAGCTGCATGCGAACGGCGGTGGAGGCGCGACTGGTGCGGGCCTGATGGTGGCCCCATGGGTGTCCTCGGCAAGGGCCTTGCCGGGGCCCCGGCAAGGGTCTTGCCGTGGCGCTTGCCGTCATCCCCGGCAAGGCTCTTGCCGGGGGCCTTGTGGTCCTCCTTGGCTGGGATCCCGCCTAGGATCATCATCTTCTCAAGTGTGTATCTAATCTTGAATGTCTTCACAAAGATCTGCATGCCACCACGGGGATGTCTCCTGAATCCTTGCCCCATGGGGGTAGTGGACTCAAGGGTGACTCGCTCCGTAGGCATGGGGTGAGCTGCCCCGGCAAGGGTCTTGCCGGGCCTGCTAGAATCGCTCCCCGGCAAGGACCTTGCTGGGGGAGTCGACTTCCCCCCTTGCTCTTTGTGGTGTGGCTCTTGGCGTCGTTCCGCTCCTCTTCGGCTTCGGCCTTACCTTGGTTTCCCCTCCCTCGCCGTGCTTGAAGTGCGGCGGCGCCGTGGCTCGATCGCCTGCAGTCATAGGGGTACAAAGAGTGTACCCCTCTTTTTGTACACCGACACTCTCGTAAGTGACCGTGAAGGGATTGACAACCCCTTATCGCGTTGGTTGCGAGGATTTATTTGTTTTGTGTAGGTACGAGGGACTCGCGCGTAACCTCCTACTGGATTGATACCTTGGTTCTCAAAAACTGAGGGTAATACTTACGCTACTTTGCTGCATCACCCTTTCCTCTTCTAGGGAAAACCAATGCAGTGCTCAAGAGGTAGCAAGAAGGATTTCTGGCGCCGTTGCCGGGGAGGTCTACGCAAAAGTCAACATACCAAGTACCCATCACAATCCCTTATCTCCCTCATTACATTATTTGCCATTTGCCTCTTGTTTTCCTCTCCCCCACTTCACCCTTGCCATTTTATTCGCCCTCTCTTTTTCGTTCGCCTCTTTTTCGCTTGCTTTTTGTTTGCTCGTGTGTTGGATTGCTTGTTTGTCACGATGGCTCAAGATAATACCAAATTATGTGACTTTACCAATACCAACAATAATGATTTCCTTAGCACTCCGATTGCTCCTCTTACCAATACTGAATCTTGTGAAATCAATACTGCTTTGTTGAATATTGTCATGAAAGATCAATTCGCCGGCCTTCCTAGTGAAGATGCCGCTACTCATCTAAATAGCTTCGTTGATTTGTGTGATATGCAAAAGAAGAAAGATGTTGATAACGATATTGTTAAACTGAAGCTATTTCCTTTTTTGCTTAGAGATCATGCTAAAGCTTCGTGCTCGCCTTTGCCTAAAAATAGTATTGATTCTTGGAACAAGTGCAAAGAAGCTTTTATCTCTAAGTATTTTCCTCCCGCTAAGACCATCTCTCTTAGAAACAACATTATGAATTTTAAGAAACTTGATCATGAACATGTTGCACAAGCTTGGGAGAGGATGAAATTAATGATACGTAATTGCCCTACTCATGGTTTGAATTTGTGGATGATTATACAAAAAAATTATGCCGGATTGAATTTTGCTTCTAGAAATCTTTTAGATTCGGCCGCGGGAGGCACTTTTATGGAAATCACCTTAGGAGAATAGCTACTAAACTCCTAGATAATATTATGGTTAATTATTCTCAATGGCACACTGAAAGATATACTAATAAAAAAGTGCATGTGATAGAAGAAATTAATGTTTTCAGTGGAAAGATGGATGAACTTATGAAAATATTTTCTAGTAAGAGTGTTTCTTCCGATCCTAATGATATGCCTTTGTCTACTTTGATTGAGAATAATAATGAATCTTTGGATGTGAATTTTGTTGGTAGGAATAGTTTTGGTAACAACGCGTATAGAGGAAACTTTAATCCTAGGCCTTATCCTAGTAATTCCTCTAATAATTATGGAAATTCCTACAACAGTTCTTATGGAAATTCTAATAAGATGCCCTTTGAATTTGAGACTAGTGTTAAAGAGTTTATGAATTCGCAAAATAATTTCAATGCTTTGCTTGAAGAGAAATTGCTTAAAGTTGATGAATTGGCTAGGAACGTTGATAGAATTTCTCTTGATGTTGATTCTTTAAAGCTTAGATATATTCCTTCTAAGCATGATATCAATGAGTCTCTCAAGGCCATGAGAATTTCCATTGATGAGTGCAAAGAAAGAACCGCTAGGATGCGTGCTAAGAAGGATTGCTTTATGAAAGCGTGTTCTTCAAATTTATATGAAAATAAGGATGAAGATCTAAAAGTTATTGATGTGTCCCCTATTAAATCTTTGTTTTGCAATATGAATCTTTATAATGATGGGACTGAATATGATCCACCTTTACCTAGAAGGCGTTCCAAGAATTCGGAGTTTTTAGACCTTGACGCTAAAATTGATAAACATGGGATTGAAGAAATCAAAACCCTAGATGCTGCTAAACGCACTATTTTGGATTTCAAGGAATTTAATTATGAAAATTCCTCTTTGATAGATTGTATTTCCTTGTTGCAATCCGTGCTAAATTCTCCTCATGCTTATAGCCAAAATAAAGTGTTTACTAAACATATCGTTGATGCCTTGATGCAATCTTATGAAGAAAAGCTTGAGTTGGAAGTTTCTATCCCTAGAAAACTTTATGATGAGTGGGAACCAACTATTAAAATTAAGATTAAGGATCACGAGTTCTATGTTTTATGTGATTTGGGTGCTAGTGTTTCCACTATTCCCAAAACTTTGTGCGATTTGCTAGATTTCCGTGATTTTGATGATTGCTCTCTAAACTTGCACCTTGTGGATTCCACTATTAAGAAACCTATGGGAAGAATTAATGATGCTCTTATTGTTGCAAATAGGAATTATGTGCCCGTAGATTTTATCGTTCTTGATATAGATTGCAATCCTTCATGTCTTATTATTCTTGGTAGACCTTTCCTTAGAACGATTGGTGCAATTATTGATATGAAGGAAGGGAATATTAGATTCCAATTACCATTAAAGAAATGCATGGAACACTTCCCTAGGAAGAAAATAAAATTTCCATATGAATCTATCATGAGAGCCACTTATGGATTGCCTACCAAAGATGGCAATACCTAGATCTATCCTTGCTTTTATGCCTACCTAGGGGCGTTAAACGATAGCGCTTGTTGGGAGGCAACCCAATTTTATTTTTAGTTTTTTTGCTTTTGCTTCTGTTTAGGAATAAACCTTTGATCTAGACTGTCGGCGTTCTGGGAGCGGGGGTCCCCAGACTTGCCTGCCTGCGGCCTGCGGCGTGGCTCAAGTGGTGGCCTAGTACGGCCCATCTTCATCAGCACAAGACTCAAGACCCTCGCGAGGGGCCAAGCCTCGCGGGGCGGACGACGCAAGGCTTCCACAAGGACGGCCTCGCCAGGCAGGCTCGCGAGGAGGCGGAGAGATCAAGGCAGGGTACCTCGCGAGGTGCTCATGACGCAAGCCATGACGATCGAGACCAGGCGGGCGCCAGGCGGGCGCCGGCCTGTGCAGTTTCCTTGTTTCCTCTTTGGTGCAAAGGGGGCAAGCACAGACGTGGAGTACCGAGGCATCAGGCAAAGGTTGCCATTTTAGTGCAACAAGACCAAGACCAGCGGAGCGGCAGGATGGAGGTCACCGTGGAGCCCAAGACGGCGTCATCGCCAGTGCTTTTGGCAGCCGAAGACCAACTTTAGTCAGGATAACTTGTACTAGATGTTCCCCTTCGAAATGGCCGTTGTTGGCTCCCTTCCCGCTCAATATTTGGGAAGAGGACCAGGGCCTCTATAAATAGAGCTAGCCACCACCATAGAGGGCATGATGATGATGAGGAAGATGAGATAGAACCCTAGCCAGAGAGAGAGAGAGAGAGGCGATCGAACTCACCCAAGCAGTTCATCGCACCAGCTCAAGAACACCTCTCACGTGGCTGTTCTCCCTTTGTACTGTTCATCATCAGCCCCTGAGGCAATCCACCACACCACACACTGGAGTAGGGTATTACACCACAATGGTGGCCCGAACCAGTATAAATCTCGTTTCCCTTGTGTTGTTCATCGTTTCCAGCTTAGATCTCACGAGGCGATCAGACGTAGATCGGTAGGGGAGAGATCTTCGTGCGCACCCCAGATTTCGAACCTTAAGGGTCTGCCGAAACCCAACATCCGACATTTGGAGCGTCAGGTAGGGGTGCGCCGGAATCTTTCTTCCGATGTTCGCGTTCGATCTTCCGTCGTGTCCATGGCTGACGCTCGTCGGACTCGCGCCGAGCGTCGGGCTGCTCTCGGCGCCCGCGTCGCCTAGACGGCGCCCGTCGGCGGGCGCCCCCGTCGTTCCCCATCGCCTGCTGCCAACGCCGCCACCGGCCCGGCGGGGAACGAGCAGCAGGCCTCGTCTCTGCATCCATCGGTGCGGCAGGAAGGGCATACCACCACCCCGTCGCTGACTCCAGCCGGTTCATTGTCCCACGCCCGTCGCGCCCCCACGGACGCGCACGCGGCGCTGCTCCTGGCGCGAGAGCTCCTGCACTACCGTCCCGTCGACGACCTCTACGAGGACTGGCTCGCCCGCATCACCGAGCTCGTCAGCGCCGCAGGGGGCTCTCCTATGCCGTCCCTCTCGCTGCCTCGCCCTCCATCCTGCGTAGGAGGCGTGGATCAGGAGGTGCCTCCGCCACCTCCTCCCCAAGAAGGCGCCCTGGCTCCAAGGCGCGCGGCCACAGGATGAGATCCACCGCGTCCGGCGCCCGCGCGACAAGAAGGGAGCTGCCAAGAAATCCCTCGTCCCCAAGAAGGTGCACGCGTGCTCCCAGCACCGGTGCGCCATGACCGCATCCCTGCGCCACCACGTCAAGACCCTGCGCTGCTCCAAGCGGCGGCGCTGAATCCCGAGCAAGCCCAGCATCGTGAGGGCTCCGGTGGCCACCGCAGGCTGCCGCGCCTTCGCCCCCGAGCTACGCAGTGTCGCCTGGCCAGGCAAGTTCAAGCCTGACCTGCCTCCTCGCTATGACGGCACTGCAGATCCCGCGGAGTTCCTATAGCTCTACAAGCTGGGCATTGAAGCCGCCAACGGGGACGAAAAGGTCATGGAGAACTGGTTTCCCATGGCGCTCAAGGACAGTGCCCGCACCTGGCTCTTGAACCTGGCTCCTGGCACGATCTCCTCCTGGGAGGAGATGCGCACCCGCTTCATCGCCAACTTCCAGGGCACTCGCGACCGTCCGCCGGCCGTGGGTGACCTGCGCCGCATCAAGCAGCAGCCTGGAGAGACCTTGCAGAAGTACATCCAACGCTTCAACAACGCTTGCCTCAAGATTCCCAGGGTGACTGAGGAGGCCATCATTTCGGCGTTCTCTGATGGCGTTCGTGACGTCAAGATGAAGGAGGAGCTGGAAATCCATGAAGATCTGTGCACGTCGCTAGAGCTGTTCAACATGGCGACCAAGTGCGCAAGGGCTGAGGGAGGGCGCCTCTCCCTTCTCGAGCTCCCAGCAGTGGACCCAGAAGAGAAGATAGCCAAGGCCAAGGATGTGAAGCGCAAGGGAGCAGCTGTACTCGCAGCGGAGCCAGACACCAAGCACGGCAGGGACCAGCCGGAGTCGTCCAAGGGCAGCCGGTACTGTGTGTACCACGATCTCCACACCCACAACACCAACGAATGCCAAGAGCACAGGGCCGTGCGAGAAGGCCGCGTCGGTCGACGCCCCGAGCACAACGATCGGGGCTACGGCCGAGGCGGAGCAAGAGGTGGAGGACGATGGGACGACCGTGGCCCTCGCCAAGGGTGGCGTGACCGACCTCGCGAGGACCGCTGGCAGGACCAGCCTCGCGAGGGAGCCTGGAGAGATCAGCCTCGTGAGGACCGCCCGCAAGGCAACGCAGGCCTTTCTCCTCTGCCACCACCACCAAGAAGGAATGAAGACCATCATCAGGACGAGGGGGCTGGGGGCTTCGAAGAGCCACGTGCAATCGCTTGCATCCTGGGCGGTGCTCAGGCCCCAGCCTCGTAGCGCATCTTCAAGCAGTTTGCTCGCGAGGTGAACGCAGTCCTCCCCAAGCTTTAGGCTACGCGCCCTCTCAGGTGGTCTGCGTGCGCCATCATGTTCGGCTCAGTGGATTAGCTCAAGTGCGCGGCGACGGCCAGTGTCCTCCCAATGCTTTGTTCTCCAGTCATCAGCAATGTGCAAGTCACCAGGACCCTCATCGATGGCGGAGCAGGACTCAACGTTCTATCCATCGAGACATTCAACAATCTCCAAGTGCCATATGATCAGCTTCAGCCAACCAAGCCTTTCTCAGGAGTCACTGATGGTTCCACTGATGGTTCCACTATCCCGATAGGGCAGGTCCGCCTTCCTGTCACCTTTGGACAACGCAGCAACTACCGCACCGAGCTCATTGACTTCGACGTCGCTCACATTCGCCTGCCATACAACGCCATCCTCGGGTATCCGGCCCTGGCCAAGTTCATGGCAGTGACTCACCATGGGTACAACGTCCTCAAGATGCCAGGAAGTGGCGGGGTCATCACGGTCCCCTGTAAGGAGAAGGATGCGATGTGCTCCCTCGAGCGCGCCTTCCAGGTCACGTCGATCGAGGACCCGGACAGCAAAAGTGGAAACCTCCCTGGAGCAGCTCCCAGGAAGAAGAAGACATCACCTGGCTCAAGGCCTCAGGAGGCAGGCACCTCCGGAGGTGCCACATTAGGACATGCGCCCGTCCAAGGGGCGCCACCCTCCATCACATAGGAAGGCGCGCCCGATGCCCTCCTCGGGCAGGGCTTGGGGGCTCTTTCCTGGGGAGGCACCGAGCTTGCCAAGTTCACGAGGGAGGCGCTTGGGCACAACTTGGAGGCGTGCTTCACGGCACGCTTCTCTCAGGAAGGCGTAAGGAAAGAAGGACCCAACCCTCGGGAGTTCATCACCAAGGCCGCTCAGGAGTTGGAGGAATCGAGAGTCATGCGTGGCAACCGCCGCCTACCCAGCGTAGCTCCCCATCCAGGCGAGGATGGTGGGCTGCGCGTCTGCATCAACTACCCAGGGCTCAATCGATTCGCAACTCAGGTGGCCAAGCATCACATGTTCCTGGAGGAGATGGAGATGGACCTCAACGGGCCGCACGGACCTCCTGAGCCTCCCGAGGCTCAGAGTCCCGAGGGCTCGTGAGGATCGGCTTCTTCGCCCCGCAACGCCAGCTGCACCAACTATCGTTCTGCAACAGCATCAGGTGACTTCTTTTCAGTTTTCGTTTCAACTGGGAGCGCCCTCAGGGCTGCATCATTCCCAGGTCGTGTGGGTCTGTCCCTGCGGCATGTATCTGTTTTGCTTATATCTTCTGCCTGTCTTGTTGGGGGCTCCCCTCGGGCTGCATCATCCCCAAGCCGCTCGGGCCTGACCCGGTGGCGTTTTCTTTCCCTGCATATACCTAAGTTGATTTGCTCCTTCATGATTAACCTGCTTGAGATAATCGCTCGCTCGATTGACACCTACCTTTGGAGCCGATCGCTCTGGCACGGCGCTTGCGCATGGGTCCGTCCCTGCAACACTGACAAACCTGAGTGGTTGAGCTCTGGCCGCGGCAGCCCCGCATAGCGCTACCTCACCAGGCCGTCAGTGCCCCAATCACTCCCTCGGAGCAACCAATGGCTAGCTGGCAACCGTAACGGCAGACCTTGTTTTTTCTCATGATTGGTGTGCAGGAACCGCTTCAGGAGTAGCGCGGGGGGCATCGCTAGCTCTCTCCTCCCTCTCTCCCGCATGATCCGCTCGTGCGTTAAAAGGGGGGCGTCTAAGCATCACGACTCATGAGCTCTTACTGGCTCTCCAGCCCTCACCCCCTGGCCTTGACCCACGGCATCGCGACCTGTCATACCAGCGGCGGCTGAGCTCGCTCAAGGGCCGGGACCTGAGGACGTAGAGCATAAAGGAAAGTGCGGGGAGGAGGGGAGAAGCTCACGAAGGACTGACCCAGCAACACCCCAGCTGCCGGCACGCAGGCCCGGCACCTCGCTGAAGGACTACTCCAAACCTATGAGATAAGTCACGCAAAATCCAAATCAACTCAACGCCAAACCCTCGCCTATCGCAGCTCTGTCACGACAACATTGCCTGCCTTTCTCGCCCAGCGGAGGCTGCTTGAGCGCTAAAGGGGACCTCCTGAGCATCGCGACTCAGGGGCTCTTACTGGACCTTGGGCCGCTCACCTCCTGGCCTTGACCACGGCATCGCGACCTGGCATACCAGCGACGGCTGAAGCCTGCCTGGGGATCGAGACCTATCAGCGCAGAGCACCAAGCCCTCGTGAGGAAAGAAAGGGGGAGCCGAGCCGGGACAGGACACGCATCTAGCAAATATTCATAATAAAGATATACAGTTCACAAAAGACATGGCAGGCGCCTTACATACCCCCATGGGGTGTTATTTTGATTCCTCGCAGGGAACAAAAGGTGATAATCCTAAGGAGTGTTAACTACGCGCGCCTTCGTAGGAGACGCCATCATCAACAGTGGACCACTAGGCGCCGGGCGTAACCCCATCAGATCGAGTGCCATAACGGCTGGACGCTGCTGCCACTCCGGCGCGACCACGAGCTTGGGGGCTCGTAGCTGTCGTTGCTCGTCTCCGGAGTCGCATGAAGCTCAGCGGAGTCGCTGGACCCTCTGGCTCCTCCGCTGCAGCCTGAGGAGCTGCTGGGGAGGCGGTTGGCCGGCCTGGCCCTCGCCACGCCGGTACACCGGCCGCTCTTCTCGGGGCAGCACTCCAGCCGGCGGCCTTCCGTGTCAAAGACCTTGAAGAACATCAAGGAGGAGCTGTCGTATTCAAGATGAATTACGAGGGCACCACTCGTCCGGCAGACCCGGGCGATCTCGCTGACCCGGTCATGAAGACCTAGCCGGAGGCGACGCGCAACCTCCGCTCCGGTTGCAAGGGTGCTGCAGCCAGCGTGCTGCTGCCAGAGCTCCATAGACCCACTCGGCGGCATCTCGAAGGCGAAGGAGGGAGGAAGGCGAATCCAAGATCGCGGAGGCATGGCGGCGTGAAGCACGAACTCGCAAGAAGAACCCTCGGCGTGGACGCCAGGGGTGACGATGTGCATCGCCGTGACTCGCCGGCGCCGCCGTCGGCGTCGTCGGTGTTGCTCGGCATCTTCTCCTCCAGGGCCCTCGAGTCGGGCGTACAAGGGCAGCGGAAACCCAGGCGGCGGCCGCTCGTACCAGGGCCGCGATGACCCCTGCCAGGCGACCACGTCGCGGTGGCCGGGGATATGTCGCTTCTTCGGCAAAAGCGGGTCAGGACCCTCTCCGGGGGCCTTTCCCTTATCTTTTGCGGAAAACCGGCGGATTGGCGCCATTGGCGTGAGGTGGAGCAAGGGCAAGGAAGAAGAAGAAGGAGAGGAGCAGGAAGAGATGGACTGCGGGGGCTCTCGCCCGTCTGTACTTATAGTCCGGAGGAGGCCAACTGTCAGCCATCACAATCTCAGGTAATCATGACCTATTTTTGCATGCAGGAACTTGTCAAGTAGAGCAGTTGCCGAGGCAGCATGGGGAAGTGGAGACGCCCACGTCTAATCAACCGCCACGCGGCGCCCAAGACCGCAGGCTGATGGCGCCCGCGGCGCTCCGCACTTGCCCCTTCGCTTCTCCGCTTAGCCAAGTCCGAGCGCGCCTTGGGCCCGGGGCTCTGTCGGCGCTTACAGGAGCAGGGTCCCAGACTTGCCTGCCTGCGGCCTGCGGTGTGGCTCAAGTGGTGGCCCAGTACGGCCCATCTTCATCAGCACAAGACTCAAGACCCTCGCGAGGCCAAGCCTCATGGGCGGACGACGCAAAGGCTTCCACAAGGGCGGCCTCGCCAGCAGGCTCGCGAGGCGGAGAGAGATCAAGGCAGGGTACCTCGCGAGGTGCTCATGACGCAAGCCATGATGATCGAGACCAGGCGGGCGCCAGGCGGGCGCCAGCCTGCGTAGTTTCCTTGTTTCCTCTTTGGTGCAAAGGGGGCAAGCACAAACGTGGAGTACCGAGGCAGCAGGCAAAGGTTACCATTTCAGTGCAACAAGACCAAGACCAGCGGAGCGGCAGGATGGAGGTTACCGTGGAGCCCAAGACGGCGTCATCGCCAGTGCTTTTGGCAGCCGAAGACCAACTTTAGTCAGGATAACTTGTACTAGATGTTCCCCTTTGAAATGGGCGTTGTTGGCGCCCTTCCCGCTCAATATTTGGGAAGAGGACCAGGGCCTCTATAAATAGAGCTAGCCACCACCGTAGAGGGCATGATGATGATGAGGAAGATGAGATAGAACCCTAGCCAGAGAGAGAGAGAGGCGATCGAACTCACCCAAGCAGTTCATCGCACCAGCTCAAGAACACCTCTCGCGAGGCTGTTCTCCCTTTGTACTGTTCATCACCAGCCCATGAGGCAATCCACCACGCCACACACTGGAGTAGGGTATTACACCACAATGGTGGCCTGAACCAGTATAAATCTCGTGTCCCTTGTGTTGTTCATCGTTTCCAGCTTAGATCTCACGAGGCGATCGGACGTAGATCGGTAGGGGAGAGATCTTCGTGCGCACCCCAGAGTTCGAACCTTAAGGGTCTGCCAGAACCCAACATCCGACATAGACTCTGGTTAGATGTGTTTTTATGTTTTAATTAGTGTTTGTGCCAAGTTAAACCTATAGGATATTCTTGGATGATAGTCATTTGATCTTGCAGAAATTTCCAGAAACTTTCTGTTACCAAAAACAATTGTAAAAAATAACCAGAACGTGATAAAATACGGATTCCAATTGCTGATGATCAATAAACAAATTGCCTAGGTCTTCCTATTTTGGATGATTTTTTGGAGTTCCAGAAGTTTGCGTTAGTTACAGATTACTACAGACTGTTCTGTTTTTGACAGATTCTGTTTTTCGTGTGTTGTTTGCTTATTTTGATGAATCTACGGCTAGTAAAATAGTTTATAAACCATAGAGAAGTTGGAATACAGTAGGTTTAACACCAATAAAAAAAAAGAATGAGTTCATTACAGTACCTTGAAGTGGGCTTTTGTTTTCTTTCGCTAACGGAGCTCACGAGATTTCTGTTGAGTTTTGTGTTGTGAAGTTTTCAAGTTTTGGGTGAAAGATTTTGATAGATTATGGAACAAGGAGTGGCAAGAGCCTAAGCTTGGGGATGCCCATGGCACCCCCAAGATAATCTAAGGACACCAAAAAGCCAAAGCTTGGGGATGCCTCGGATGGCATCCCCTCTTTTGTCTACTTCCATTGGTAACTTTACTTGGAGCTACATTTTTATTCACCACATGATATGTGTTTTGCTTGGAGCGTCTTGTATGATTTGAGTCTTTGCTTTTTAGTTTACCACAATAATCCTTGCTGTACACAACTTTTTAGAGAGCCATACATGATTTGGAAATTGTTAGAATACTCTATGTGCTTCACTTATATCTTTTGAGTTATATAGTTTTGCTCTAGTACTTCACTTATATCTTTTAGAGCATGGTGGTGGATTTGTTTTATAGAAACTATTGATATCTCATGCTTCACTTATATTATTTTGAGAGTCCTAAATAGCATGGTAATTTGCTTAAATAATCCTAATATGCTAGGTATTCAAGATTAGTAAAAACTTTCTTATGAGTGTGTTGAATACTAAGAGAAGTTTGATGCTTGATGATTGTTTTGAGATATGGAGGTAATAATATCAAAGTCGTGCTAGTTGAGTAGTTGTGAATTTGAGAAATGCTTGTGTTGAAGTTTGCAAGTCCCGTAGCATGCACGTATGGTAAACGTTATGTAACAAATTGAAACATGAGGTGTTCTTTGATTGTCCTCCTTATGAGTGGCGGTCGGGGACGAGCGATGGTCTTTTCCTACCAATCTAACCCCCTAGGAGCATGCGCGTAATGCTTGGTTTTTTATGACTTGTAGATTTTTGCAATAAGTATGTGAGTTCTTTATGACTAATGTTGAGTCCATGGATTATACGCACTCTCACCCTTCCATCATTGCTAGCCTCTTGATGCACGTGCATTGCCCTTTCTCACATTGAGAGTTGGTGCAAACTTAGCGGTGCATCAAACCCGTGATATGATCGCTCTTTCACATAAACCTCCTTATATCTTCCTCAAAACAGCCACCATACCTACCTAATATGGCATTTCCATAGCCATTCCGAGATATATTGCCATGCAACTTTCCACCATTCCGTTTATCATGACACATCCATCATTGTCATATTGCTTAGCATGATCATGTAGTTGACATAGTATTTGTGGTAAAGCCACCGTTCATAATTATTTCATACATGTCACTCTTGGTTCATTGCATATCCCGGTACACCGCCAGAGGCATTCATATAGAGTCATACTTTGTTCTAGTATCGAGTTGTAATCATTGAGTTGTAAATAAATAGAAGTGTGATGATCATCATTTTCTAGAGCATTGTCCCAAGTGAGGAATTAAAAAAAGAGAGAGAAAGGCCATAAAAAATAGAACGCCCAAAAAATGGGAGAAAAAGAGAGAAGGGACAATGCTACTATCCTTTGCCACGCTTGTGCTTCAAAGTAGCACCATAATCTTCATGATAGAGAGTCTCTTGTTTTATCACTTTCATATACTAGTGGGAATGTTTCATTATAGAACTTGGCTTGTATATTCCAACAATGGGCCTCCTCAAGTGCCCTAGGTCTTCGTGAGCAAGCAAGTTGGATGCACACCCACTTAGTTTCTTTTGTTGAGCTTTCATACATTTATAGCTCTAGTGCATCCGTTGCATGGCAATCCCTACTCCTTGCATTAACATCAATCGATGGGCATCTCCTTTTTGTCTTCTCCACATAACCCCCATCATCATATTCTATTCCACCCATAGTGCTATGTCCATGGCTCGCGCTCATATATTGCGTGAAGGTTTAAAGGTTTGAGATTACTAAAGTATGAAACAATTGCTTGGCTTGTCATCGGGGTTGTGCATGATGAGAGCATTCTTGTGTGACGAAAATGGAGCATGACTAAACTATATGATTTGTAGGGATGAACTTTCTTTGGCCATGTTATTTTGAGAGGACATAATTGCTTAGTTAGTATGCTTGAAGTATTATTATTTTTATGTCAATATGAACTTTTATCTTGAATCTTTCGGATCTGAATATTCATACCACAATTAAGAAGAATTACATTGAAATTATGCCAAGTAGCACTCCGCATCAAAAATTATCTTTTTTCATCGTTTACCTACTCGAGGACGAGCAGGAATTAAGCTTGGGGATGCTTGATACGTCTCCAACGTATCTATAATTTTTGATTGCTCCATGCTATATTATCTACTGTTTTGGATAATATTTGGCTTTATTATCCACTTTTATATTATTTTTGGGACTAACATATTAACGGGAGGCCCAGCCGAATTCTTGTTTTTGCCTATTTGAGTTTGCAGAAAAGAATATCAAGCGGAGTCCAAACAGAATGAAACCTTCGGAGTGTGATTTTTGGAGCGAACATGATCCAGAGACTTGGACCCTCGTGAAGAAGCTTCCGGGAGGCCACGAGGTAGTGAGGCGCGCCACCCCGAGGCACGCCCTCCACCCTCGTGGGCCCCATGTTGCTCCACTTACGTTTCTTCCTCCTATATATACCTACGTAACCCCAAACGATCAGATACGGTGCCAAAAACCTAATTTCACCGCCGCAACCTTCTGTACCCACGAGATCCCATCTTGGGGCCTGTTCCGGAGCTCCGCCGGAGGGGGCATCCATCACGAAGGGCTTCTACATCAACACCATAGCCTCTCCGATGAAGTGTGAGTAGTTTACCTCAGACCTTCGGGTCCATAGCTAGTAGCTAGATGGATTCTTCTCTCTTTTTGGATCTCAATACAATGTTCTCCCCCTCTCTCGTGGACATCTATTCGATGTAATGTTCTTTTTGCGGTGTTTTTGTTGAGACCGATGAATTGTGGGTTTATGATCAAGATTATCTATGAACAATATTTGAATCTTCTCTGAATTCTTTTATGTATGATTGGTTATCTTTGCAAGTCTCTTCGAATTATCAGTTTGGTTTGGCCTACTAGATCGATCTTTCTTGCAATGGGAGAAGTGCTTAGCTTTGCATTCAATCTTGCGGTGTCCTTTCCCAGTGACAGTAGGGGCAGCAAGGCACGTATTGTATTGTTGCAATCGAGGATAACAAGATGGGGTTTTTACCATATTGCATGAATTTATCCCTCTACATCATGTCATCTTGCTTAAGGTGTTAATCTGCTTTCATGAACTTAATACTCTAGATGCATGCTGGATAGCGGTCGATGAGTGGAGTAATAGTAGTAGATGCAGGCAGGAGTCGGTCTACTTGTCTCGGACGTGATGCCTATATACATGATCATACATAGATATTCTCATAACTATGCTCAATTCTGTCAATTGCTCAACAGTAATTCGTTCACCCACCGTAAAATACTTATGCTCTTGAGAGAAGCCACTAGTGAAACCTATGGCCCCTGGGTCTGTCTTCATCATATTAATCTTCCAACACTTTGTTATTTCCTTTGCTTTTTTACTTTGCTTTTATTTTACTTTGCATCTTTATCATAAAAATACCAAAAATATTATCCTATCAGATCTCACTCTCGTAAGTGACCGTGAAGGGATTGACAACCCATTATTGCGTTGGTTGCGAGGAGTTATCTGTTTTGTGTAGGTACGAGGGACTCACGCATAGCCTCCTACTGGATTGATACATTGGTTCTCAAAAACTGAGGGAAATACTTACGCTACTTTGCTGCATCACCCTTTCCTCTTCAAGGGAAAACCAACGCAGTGCTCAAGAGGTAGCAGTGACTGACAGGAAAGGACGGAAGCTGTCGAGGAATGAAGCACCCAAAGTTTTTGTGCAGTTCCACCAAAATCGAGCATCCCTGTTGGCACATATATTGAGAGAGTGAGATTACTGTAATAGTGGGACTAGTTGATGAAACATACACTAACAAATAGAAGCACCCTCATTATCTTAATGGGTAAAGTTAGCAACATAGTAGTCTTGCTTAAAGAGAGGTATTAGTTTATTTAATCAGTGCCAATTAGCTCAACACTCAAAGCATTGCCATGTATCATAGGTTGCAAAACTTTAACGTGCAAAGATAAAGGAGTTTCTCATGACAGTAGCACGATACAAATAGAGATGACATCAAGCTAATATGGATGAAGGCCTTAGGTCCGTACCAACCTGAGGAAAAAAGCTTATTCATGTAGTCCCATAAGAGATGATAAAGCACTCAGTAGAATCACTCAATATTATATATTTTTGTGCACTTCAAATGTATGGTTGAAATCACTCTTGTTTACCAGTGCTGAGATTATATCGAAAGATTATCAAGAACTTCCAGCAAAATTAAAGCACAGGCTAGGATACAGTTCATTGTATTATCTTGTGTAGTTCCACTAAAATGTATGATTGGCACAACATGATCCATGTTTGCACAAGTAGGAACAAGGTGAAACCTTCATTAGCTTAGTGAGAAAGGATAGATGGACATTAGCATATTACTCTAACAAAGAGCATCAAATTCATGATGGACAATCGCAAAACATTGCCTCATTGAACCAATGGCAATAAATTGACATGCAAAACAATAGCACTATTATGTCATGACACTAATAATATTCCCTCCCTGCTCCACCAAATGATTCACCTCCATAGACAAACATACACACGTACATGATTCAACATAGGGTGCTACTAAAGATTTGTTTAACTCCGACAGGAAAATTAGGCAGCAATAAATTAGTGGTACTTAAGTACTCCTAATTAATTAAGTGAGACGGCAGAAGTGGAAGAGCTCCCTGGAGGATCGTCTCACATGTAAGGTAGTCGTTGCCGGAGCCCTTGAATGGCCTCGACTGAGGCCTCTGGCTTCAGCAAGATCGCCTTGGCGCTATTTATTCTTCTTCCTCCTCTTCATGCTCTGTTTCTCATTCTCCTCACCAGTTGGTGAAACCAAGTACATGATTGGCCTTCTATTTCAGAATTGGTTTTGTCGGTGAGGAGTACAAGTGTACTAGTAAAAATAGCATTATTTTCTCTTGGCGATCATAAAATAGAGATGAACACATGCATTAAATATCATTCTTACCTAAAGGAAGGTTATGGTGCCAATATGGATGATGAGGATTGGAACACATATCTCCCTTTGTGCAGTTCCACCGAAATGAACCAACTGTTCCATTCTGACATTCCAGTTAAACAACACAAAAGTCACTTCTTTTAAGAAGAGTTTTGTGCAGTGCACCAACAGGTCACAAGAGCGACCAGGTGAAATGGATATCCCTGATTACACAAAAAGCTACAGAGGATACAGTCAGAGTCTCAAACTATTACAGGCAATTTTTTTGGCTAAACTTGTCATGGCTTATAACAGTGGCATGGCTTCATTTTTACCAGGGGCATTAGATTAAGAACAACTAAATATTTGGTATAAGGGCATGGGACAGTGGGTGCACCAACAGTCCAGCACCATGTACCTAAACAGGGGCATAAAGTGGTGATTCATAGTTTGTTGCCCTGAGAAACAAACATCCAAGAAACATATCTGGGTTGGTCCCATTTTTGTTCACTCTAGCCACCTATAGGGCTGCAAACGAGTCGAGCTCGAGCGAGTTGTAGTTGGCTCAGCTCAACTCATATGAAAATTTGAGCGAGCTCAAACTTAGTGAAGCTCATGATCGAGTTGTAGAACATGACTTGTGCTCAGCTTGTAACGATCTCGATTCGATCTCGAGCTAGTTTCGAGCTAAATGAGATGGTAAAAATTATAAATATATGGACGAAAAAAAGGTGAATATGCTGGAAACCTTTGCCAAAAATATAGGATATTTAACACATAGTCGACCACGTGCCATAATTAGGCCTAAACCTTCTCTACACTTAATTAAGTTTCCATGTTCATTGCTAAATAAAATGAAAAAAACATGAACAACATATATGATAAAAAAGTATCTTATTTTCATTTAATATATGGCATGATCATTTAACATAGTGATATTCTGTCGAGCTATCGAGCTAAAATCGAGCGAGCCAACATTGGCTCAAGATCGGCTCATTTCTCGGTCGAGCTACATAAAGTGTTCAAACTCAGCTTGTTTTGTTTCGAGTCGATCTCGAGTCGAGTCAAAAAAACGAGTCGATCTCGAGCGGCTCATGAGCCTCGAGCTTTTCTTGCAGCCCTAGCCACCTACTCCTATGTCTGGATAGCAAATCTAGTCCTGAACATACCACTTTGTTCAGCGTTACCCCTATATTTCCCTTTTCGACCAAGAGACAGGTTGGATGACCAGTCTGTACTACTTCCACCCCCTTTCCTTCCTGTTTTTACCACGTTTGATGTACTACATACTAAATTCCCCCACCCCCACTTTATTTCTTGTTTGAGCCAAGTACAAGATTCGAATCCATAAAGTAGCTTTACCTCTAACAATAGAATAAGAAAAATAGGTGACGTTGGACCATTCGATTGAGAGGGGCTGAGAGGTAGAAAATGATGCACATGCAGCGACGTAGCGAGCTGGGGAAGTAGAGCTAAGGCGGTTTCGAAGGAAGATATACCTGAAGGTCGTCAGGATGTGGATAGGTGGGCGGCGGGAGGACGGATCCGCCCACACTAGGGAAACGACGAAGGGATCAGAGGACCTCCCGCACCGGCACTCGGCCAGAGATAACGGTGCGGTCGGCAGTGGGTCTCCTCCCTCGCTGTCGACGACGGCCTAAACCTGGCGCTCCTTCCCTTCACTGGCGGAGGGGGATACGCCCGGATCTGTAACCAGCGGTGAGGATAGAAAGACAGTGTTTTTTGAAGGGGGAAAGACAGTGTTACCACCCCTATCTTGTTTAGATCTGGAGAGGATGAGAGTGTGTTAATAGAGCAACCCTAGCATGCAAGCGCGGAGGCTCAGTCCTATATAAACGTAGTGGGGTAGTTTTCCTTTTTCACTCCATCAAAACAATCGTTTAAAATTGTGTACTACGTGCCAGATCGCCGTTTTTTAGTTGTTGATTGTTTTTTGAGATAGCTACCCGCTTGTTCTTAGTGGTGTTATGGTGTGCCAGGTCGCACTTTGTATCTTTCAAGTCTGGTACAAGTCCCTCCATTAAATGAACAACCACCCCCTCGTAAAAAGTGTGAACAAGCCCACGGCTAAAATTATCGGAAACGTGGGTTGCCCCAACATGCATTATTATTTATATTTTCTACTCCCTCCGTCCCTAAATATAAGTCTATTTTATTAGCCACACCTAAGACAAGATTTTTTTATTAGCAGTGAACCCCACATGTCATAGACACAAAAAGTGTGGCAAGATTCCCTTAGGCAAGCCAAAGTGTGTCTAACAATTTGAGCAACTCAAGTTAGGCAAGTGTGGCAAGTGTGGGAAAAATAATGTGGCAACATAAGACAAACATAATCACGATCCAAACAGCCCCGTAATTTTTTGTGACATGCATGAAAATTTGGTTAGTTAAATTTATATTCAAAATTTGGCAAGGTGCATCAAATCAACACATGCAAGTATCAAAAGTAAAGTCACGTCATGCATGCATGCGTTGTACTCCCTCCGTTTCCAAATATAAGTCTTCTTAGATATTGCAACAAGTGACTACATACAAAGCAAAATATGTCTACATACATCCGTATCTAGTAGTCCATTTGAAATGTGTAAAAAGACTTATATCGAGTGGAGTGCTTTGATGTGTCGCGTCAACTTGTACAAGACCGAGAAGTTTGATTACTACAATACCCTCTCCCTCACGGACTGAGCTCTGGTGCCTTAACTGCACCTGCCTTTAGCTGCATGACGGGTGGGCCAACCACCTGTTGGGCCCACCTGTCATAGACACAAAGGCAGGAGCAGTAAGTCAATGAAGCTGCGTCCCTCCCTCACGCATGAGCGTGGTAGCTGGCAGGACTAGTAGGAGCTTTTGCTACATGCTTCTTGACGGCGGCGAACTTGCGGATGGAGTTGACCATCATGTCCTCCATGCGAGAGGCGAAGCCGGCGTCGGCGAGGGCTACGACGCCGGTGGTCGCCAGCACCGTCTGGAAACACTGCACGGTGCGGGGCCACAGGCTGGCGCCTTGGATGATTTGGCATAGCCGGCTGCCGCTCGCGACCATCGCCTCCATAGGTGCTTCTGGCTTCTCGTCGCTTGGTCTTTTTTTTAACGGAACACTCGATTCCATAACTCACACAGGTCCAGCCAAGATGCTGGCCATACGAACATTTACATCACCTGGCATGTCCTCTAGCCAGAACTCCTAATCAACTTGGTGACGGGCACCGTAGGCAGCTAACTCGCGGGGCGAAGCTAAAAGAAACATAGCTGAAGTTTAGTCGCGCGAAATCACGGATTTCTTGTAGTGAGCAGTGTTGCGCAGAGACTAGGAGTGAGCAGTGTTGCGCAGAGACTAGGAGTAGATGGATTGGAGCGGTGGGGATTTGCCGATGGTCGGTTTGCTCAACTACGGCCCCACCTCACAGTGAAAACGTTACTACTGGAATAAAAATTCCATATACTCCTATACTAATAAAACATTAAGGCCACGAGGCGATGCAGTGCTGGTTACAGGAGTCAAGAAGAAGAGATGCATCCATCGACGATGTCCACCTCCTCGACTCAGGGCGCCAGCCCACCGAATGGCGGCTATGTAGCAGCGGCTTTCGTGGCCAGGTCGACGTGCTTCTGAACAATGGCATCCAAAGATTCCAGCCGCTGGAAGAAGGCCAACGTCTTTCTGTCCTCGCTGGCCCTGTAGTGGCCTATGTAGACGATTTCCTCGTAGACGTGGATGTGCAGGTCGAAGGTTTCTTACATGGCGAGGCGCTGTGCGACGAGCGCGTCCTCGAGGTGCACATTCTTCGTCGCGACCTACGGCACCTGCAGGGCCACCAGGGCTTGAAAGAGTTTGTCACCATGGAGGTCGATGTGGGTGGCAGGCAATGAGGAACCTGGGCGCGCGGGCTGGAGCAGTACGACAAGGTCGTCCACGCGCTTCTTGACGGCGGTGAACTTGGGGATGGAGTTGACCAACATGTCGTCCATGCGAGAGGAGAAGCCGGCGTCGGCGAGGGCTATGATGTCGGCGGTCGCCAGCATCGTCTGGAAACACTGTGCGGTGCGGGGCCGCAGGCCGGCACCTTGGATGATTTGGCACAGCCAACTGCCGCTCGCGTCCATCGCCTCCATAGGTGCGTCTGGCTTCTGGTCACTTGGTCTTGGATTGTAGCGAGCAGTGTTGCGCAGAGACTCGGAGTGGATGGATTGGAGTGGTGGGGCGCCTTTATATGAGAATCCAAACTCTGTTGCATTCACATCGTGCTGGCTCTATTCTGCTTCTCCAATTAATTCCCTTTGCATGTAGAGTAATTTGAGGATGCATCATTGACCGTTCAACGTCTCACGAACCGCTACCCTCTGCCTCCTTGGCATTCAAGCACCTATGGAGGTGACTGCCGCTCGCATCTATCGCGTGTCGGGAGACGTTCCCGTCGACGACGAGGTGCCTATGGTGACTTTGTAAATTTTAAGATGATAGTACTAATATACTCAATATTGTGTACACGACCAAGGCCGAGAGGAAAACGAGAGAACCACGTATTTATTTACGGTGTAGATTCACTCATTTTGCTCCGTATGTACTCCGTCTCGGTGTCACTACAAAAAGAATACACTTCCGTGATGATACGTGTTTGTCACAGTAGGTCGCGTTTTTTGTCATGCATGTACATCCATGACGATTTTATGACAGAATCAAGATAGTCAAACCTGTGTTGTCGTAGAAGTGTTCCATGACATTACCAAAATTATCATCAGGAAGTGTCCACTTCCATGACAATAAATCGCGCGTCACAGAAGTGCTTTCATCAAGGGTGACCGACACGTGGCATCCACCGTAACGGAACGCTATTAAGCTATCGAGTCCGGTTTTGGATCCGATAACCCGTTAACAGCCCGAACCAATGGGGATTTTCCACGTGTAAAATCATCATTGGCCGCAGGAAACATGTGTTGCCTCACCATTGGGATAGATGTCATCCACTCATTGGACAGGAGGCGCCTATGATAGGTCGACACGTGGCACGGCCCAACAGTGGCCCATTCCGGTGAAAAAGGCCGGCCCAGTAAAAATTAGCAAGCCGGCCCATATAAGGCCTACTTGTGTCAGGTCAATTTAAGCCCACGGCCCATATGAGATGTGCCAATTCGGCCTGTCAACGGCCCGTAAATATTTGACACCATTGCAGCCCATCGTCAGTTCGAGCCCGTTAACAGCCTGCTATATATTTGGGCTCAATATCGGCCCGATGAGATTTTTTCGGCCTGTTAACGGCCCATTTAATGGATGGGCCAATTTTCAGGATGTACATCTTTCGGCCTTTTAGCGACCCATTTAAATGTTGGGCTAATTTCCGGCCCGGTGTGTCTTTCAGCCTGTTGAGGGCCCATAAATCTGATGGGCCATTTGTAGTCGGACCTGAGTTTCGGCCTTTTAGCGGCCCATTTATTTGTTGGGCCAATTTCTGGCCCGGTGTCACTTTCAGCCTGTTGACGTCCCATAAATCAGTTGGGCCATTTGTAGTCGGACCTGAGTTTTGGCCTTTTAGCGACCCATTTAAGTGTTGGGCCAATTCCCGGCCCTGTGTGCCTTTCGGCCTGTTAATGGACCATAAATGAGTTGGGCCATTTGTAGTCGGACCTTAGTTTTGGCCTTTTAACGGCCTATGGTCCAATACCAGCCTGGTTTCTCTTTCGGCCTGCTAAAGGCCCACAACACAGTTGGGCCATTACAATACGACCTGACTTTCAGCCTCTTAGCGGCCCATGCTCTTCATGGTCCAGTACAAGCCCGCTGTCTCTTTCGGCCTGCTAAAGGCCTACAGTATAGTTGGGACACATGTAGCCCAAACTTAGTAACGGCCTGTTAACGGCCCGTGAAATAAATTGGGGCCACCTGTTGCCCGCTTCGATGTCGGCCTGTTAACGATCTGGGAGGTAAGAGGGCCGACCATTAACTTTCGGCCTAGTAACGACCCATTAAATTAATGGGCCCACTAAAGTTCGTACATGTCTTTAGGCCAAATTAGATAATTTGAGCCCATTACGATGAGCAATTATGCACAGGACCTAAACCGATCAACAAAGGTACGGCATACAGGGAATAACGTTGCACATCCAGCATATATTACAGGAAATTACATCCACTGGGCAATCAAAGACTGATGCCAGTGCAAATAAATGAGCAGAACCTAACCATCTACAACGTCACAATCTGCAACCTCAACACGGATGGCGCCCATAAGCATGTGGGCAAGTTCTTGCTGCTTTGCTACTTGTCTCTGAAAACATTGATCGGTTGTTGTGTCGCACGACTCTGCACCTCTGATTCATCCACAATTTCCATCATTGCTTCAGCCATTAATTGGTTCACAAACATACATTTATTCCGTTGCATTCGAGGCAGAGGATACTGAACAGATTCAGATGGCGATTTTGGCAGGCTTGTATTATTGATAGTGGAGAGTGTCTTGACCATTGCATCATAACATAAATTAGGACGGGAACCAAACAGAATAATCATGAGTTATTGCCATATTACCTGGCCTAGATTTACTGGAAAGAAACAATGGGGTTGCCTTGCTGTTTTCAGAGTTTGTCTTCTTATCTTCAGCAGCCTGCACAAAATTAACACACTAGCATTGCTATCAATGGCCAAGTCAGATAATACGAAAGCAACATTGACACAACGAACGTTTGGGCAACTAGCCTACACCAAATTAACACAATATGGCACAACTATCATCAACCAGGTAAGGTAGTACGAAAGCAACATTGACACAATGAATGAATGGGAAACCAGAGAAGCACTACAATTCAGTAATGTGTGTGATATGAGATAGTACATTCATGCAGCTCAGTATGCAAAACTACCAGGTAGTTTTCCTTACAAAAATAAGCATTGGTGCCTTTAACATTTTGCTACAACTAATTTTAGATCAGATAAAGGTTAAATTCACGCCGATTAACAAAATACATGTTGATGTAAAAATATAGTGATATACAACAGGTACTTACATCAGCATTGGAGCACAGAGAATTCCCGCAAGATATTTTCCTCGAATACGATCCCAATGAAGTCTTCTATTGTTTAACCTTATTTTCTGAAAGAGAGATGGGTAAGAAACATGTAGAAAATATGATCAGGATGCTATAAAATTTCATGATGCGAGGATACGCACACGCTTCTTAGAATGGAGTTGACATTCTTTTGCTTTGGATCGAGCGGACTAGTTCTTTGGCCACTGGAATTTGCTTATTATTAGTGGGCGTTGGGTTTCTCTGTGCTGGAGCAGTATCTATGAAAAATGGAGTTGGTTTATTATCTCCTGGTGTTTGGATCTTTTGCAAAGACCTAGTTTGTAACCCTTCAGATTCTAACATAGCCGTCTTCCCCTTGCATGCCTTATATAGAAGAATGGTGATTCAGTTATAAAACATGCTACAACAGAGATGGAATAGGTACCGAAGAATAGAAAGGCATGACATATTGACATGTATTCCCTCCATCCGGAAATAAATGGATGGGTCTAGGCGTATTTCAGTTCTAGATACATCCAGTTTTATCCATTTCTGCAACATTTAATCCGGACGGAGGGAGTATGATGTAAGAGCTAGGGATACGACAGGACAACACAGTAAAAAACACTGAAAAACCCACTGCAGAACCAAGGTATTCAAACCCACTGATATGAGATAGTACACTCATGCAGCTCAGGATGCAAAACTACCAGGCAGTTTTCCGTACAAAAATCAACATTGTGGCCTTTAATCATACATTTTGCTACAACTAAATTTAGATGAGCTAAAGTTGGATTCACGCCGGTTAACCAAATACATGCTGATGTAAAAATATAGTGATATACAACAGGTACTTACATCTACATTGGAGCACACAGAATTCCTGCAAGAATATTTCCTCATAAACGATACCATTGCAGAAATTCTTCTATCTGTTAAGCTTATTTTCTAAAAGAGAGATGGGTAAGAAACATGTAGAAAGTATGATCAGCATGCTATAAAATTTCATGATGCAAGGATACGCACACGCTTCTTAGAATTGAGTTGACATATTTTTGCTCGATCGAGCGGACTAGTTCTTTGGCCTTTGGAATCGCTTATTATCGAGAGGAGTTGGGTTTCTCTATCTTTGGAGCAATATCTATAAAAACTGGAGTTGGTTTATTATCTCCTGGCGTTTGGATCTTTTGCAAAGGCCTTGTTTGTAACCCTTCAGATTCTAACATTGTCGTCTTCCCCTTGCATGCCTTGTATAGAAGAATGGTGCTTTAATTATAAAACATGCGACAGCAGAGAGATGGAATAGGCACTGAAGAATAGAAAGGCATGACATATCGACATGTATTCCCTCCATCCGGAAAAAATGGATGGGTCTAGGCGTATTTCAGTTGTAGATACATCCTTTTTTATCCATTTCGGCAACATGTAATCCGGACGAAGGGAGTATGGTGTAAGAGCTAGGGATACGACAGGACAACACAGCAAGAAAAACACTAGTTGAATGTAAAACTATATGCTAGCGGAATATGTACAGAAATAACTAAGGCAACATACACGTGTATGATTGGGAAAATAAGATGGCATTGTGTTGGGGAAGCTGATCGTGACCCACGGACACCTATGGGACCGGCGGACCGAGTCCCTTTTGGTTCGGAGGGGGGCGGAGATTGCACGAAGAGCAGATCGAGGCGATGCACACGAGCAGTTTACCCAGCTTCGGAGCTCTCCGGAGAGATAATACTCCTACTGCTGCTTGGTTGATTGTATTGTGTTCTTGCTAGGGAGCAATGAGAGCTACAAAACCTAGCATGAGTGTCTCTAGTCTCGAATGGGTCGAATGAGCCGAACCTAAACCAACCGAACCTTTTCTATGTTGCGCATGGGCCTCCTTTTATAGGCTCAAAGGGGTCACCACAGGTGGCAACGCAGATGAGGGTACAAATGGAAAAACAGTAGTTGGTACACCGACTTGTATAGTGTACAGTGTACTATACCTAACTCTGACGGCAAGGGACAAAGGCAATAAATGCCCGTCCCTGTCGCCAAAACAGTGTAACAGGGACCGTCAAGTGCGCCTCCGTTTGCCACGATGGTAGGCTCGTCAGCGCCGCTTATCGCTGCTCCCCGCTGGCTGCACAGCCTCTTGACACGTGCGCATGGAATGGCCCCATGGCGACACGTTGGTGAATGAGCTGGAGCGGAGATGAAGAGAGGTTGCCTGCCACGGCAAGCGCCTTGCCGCGGCTAAATTCTTGTCGCGCTCGGGAGCTTGTCGCTCACCAAGCCTTCCCGGCAAGCTCCTCTTGCCGGGGTCTTGTCTTCTGCGTGCCTTGAGTGGCCTTCCCGGCAAGCTCCTCTTGCCGGGGCCTTGTCTTCTTGGTTAAATACTTTGTTCTTGAATGGCTTCCCAAGGAACCACGGAGGATCTTGGCGGTCCCTAGGCAAGCCTAGCCGCGGGGTGCTGCGACTGCCCGTGCACGAGTTCGGGATACTAGGGTACCCCTACTCTAGTACACCGACAGGAGCCCCGGCCTGGGCCACCTGCGGTGCAGCGCTGTTGGGCCAGGCCCAAAACAGTCTGCAGGAACGTCTTGCGGCCTAGATCACGCCGTTACTCGCTCGGACCCACCCGTCCCCACGAACAGCCTGCGCCCGAGCGTGGCGTCGTGGGAGAGATCGTGGGGCTTTCTTTAATTGGAAAAGCGGGCGTCGCCCCTCTCCTCCTTATAAGCAGAGGAATCAGGGGCAGGTCGCCCACCTCGCCATTGCTGTCACATCTCGAAAACCACCTTCGCTCCCCCCTTCTTCTCTGGTCAGAAGAGAGCAACGCCCCGCTCCCCATAGCCACCAGCGCCATCAACGCCGTCGGCCTCCTCCACCGCCTCCGCCATGGCTCCGAAAGGCGACAAGGGAAGGGCGTGAAATCGGCGGCGCAGCGGCTCAGCGGCGCTGCGCAGGAGCGGGCCCTCTTGACCCCGGCTCGGCGCAAAGGAGCTGCGGAGGGTACTACCTCTTCTGGTCGGCGGAGCAGCAGGCGCACCAGCATGAGGTGATCTCGGCGCCGCATCCGAGAAGGTTTCTGCGGGTATCCCTTCTTGGCGCTCTTCTTCTCTGCGGGCTCTGCCGGCCCTTTTCCGAATTCTTCTGCGATGTCATGAATACATACGGGTTTCGCCTCCTTGATTTCACCCCCAACGCCGTTCTGACCATGGCGGTTTTCGCACACCTCTGCGAGAACTTTGTCGGAGTCCACCCAAATGTAGCCCTTTTCCGCCACTTCTTCATGCCCCGCGTTGAGAGAGGAGAGCCACTTGCCGGAGGGATTGCTTGGATCTCCAGGATCGGCAAGAAAGAATCCTATCTTGAAGGAGAGCTCCGCAGCAAGTGGGGAGAGTGGAGATCCGATTGGTGTTGGATCGTAGAGGAGGACCCGCAGCCCTTCACAGCCCAGCGCCAAACTCCCATAGTGCGTGGCAACGATTGGAGCAACTTGGCGCCGGAGGATGCTAGGTTGAAGATAGCTGTGACCCGGATCTTGCGCCTCAGGCTTGCCGGACTCACTGTAGGCGCAGTTGGCGCGGATTTCCTTCGCCGCCGCATCGCTCCCCTGCAGGAGAGGAGGAGGCCTGCTTGGGAATTCCAAAACCCGGCGGATATCATGAGGTTGCGTCCAGGCCTCAATTGGAATTTCACCGTCTTGGAGTTAGACGCCATGCTTCTGGAGTTGTTCAAGCATGACCCTGACCACCCCGAATGGTTCATGTTGCCGAGGGGGGGTCGTTCCTTTGTGCAACAATTCTTCGCTTGACCGCATCCGCGCCATGATGCCCTTGTGCGACTCGCATGGGATCGTTCCAACCTGGCAGGAGCCCTCCGGCGACATCGTCGCGGCAGTTCTTGACAGCTTGGAAGAGGTGCCGATCCGCGCCCGAGCGAGCGGTGGCTCACCGCGACACCACCGAGCAAGAGATGGTGCGCATTGCCACAAGGTTGGAGGAGGAGGTAGCAGCTGCTGCCGCTGGCGTGTTTGGGTTCACCGTGGAGGAGGCAGAGGCAGCCGAGGCAGCAAGCCTTGCCGACCGAGAGGAGCTTGCCGGCGAGGAGGATCAGGCCGAGCCCGAAGTTGAGCCAAACGAGTCCGCCGAGGGCGCCTCCTCCACACCTTCAGGTAGCTTGCCGCGAGCGACGCCTGCAGCTCCGACAAGAAGGCGTCTCCATAAGGCAGGGAAGCGGCAGGGCGGCGAGGCAGGCCAACAACCGCAGCGCCGTGCGCGCCGCGCTCCACCGTGGCAAATCTTGTTGCAGGAGGCGCCCACTGCTGCAACAACCGAGGCGGGATCCTCTCAGGCCACCGCTGCCTCCCCCGCCAAGCGATCAAGAGAGCCCACTCCTCCGCCTCTTCGCACTGGAGGCGAGCTGGAATTTGATCTCTCCGCGCTCAGCTCCGACGAGGCAGAAGAAGAAGAAGAGTAAGTCTCTATGCTTTGCTTGAATTTCTTCAATTTGGTTGCTTCGTCTTGTATCTAATTTGCTTTATTCTGAACTCTTTCCTTTTTCAGGACGCTGGCTCAGAGGGCGTCGAAGAGAGCCAAGACGCCGGTGGTTGTCATCGAAGACGATCCCCCCGTGGCGACAGGAGGCGCGTCTGAGACTCCCTTGCCGGACCCGGCAATCCTTCCTCAGAGCAGCCCCCAGCACAGCCCCCAGCGTAAGTATTTGGTTTATTTCTTACGGTTAGGTGTGCATGGGTGCTTCTTCTTCGCTGATATCTTTCTTGTTGATTTGTGTAGGAGCAGAGCAGCCTCATCAGGAGGGCCCGGAAGCTGCTCCCGAAATACCATCTTCTACAACCACGCCGCCAAGGGAGAATTCCCCGGCAAGGGAATGCTCTCCGGCAAGGGATCCTTCTCCGACAAGGGGGTCTTCTCCGCCAAGAGACATCATCGGTGATCCTCCGGTTGTTGAGACCGCGGCTACAGATCCCGTCGCAGGTAATCCCTTTAAACCGAAAATTTCCCTTGGGTTCTTTTTCTTCTGTTTTTCTTTTCGAACATTTGCTTGACTGTTCTTTCTTTTTCTTGATCGTCAGATCCATCTGCCGCAGAGCTGATGGAGACTGAGGTTGCCGGCGAGGAGGACGCGCGCGGCAACACTGACGACACCGCCACCATGGAGGAAGAGGCTGGCGCCGATGGATCCGCCGGCGAGGAGGCCGCCAAGGCTGCCGCCGCAAAGGCTGGCGAGGGGTCGGACGATCGCCCAGCGACCACGAGGCGCGCAGGAGCACCAGGCGCTCGCCGACCGCCGATCCCTCCGCCACGGTGCAGCGTCGAGTTCAAGAGCCCGAGCCAGCGCCTACGAAGGCGGCGATGGTATCTTCATCAAACTCCACAGGCGTCGAGCTCGGGCGCCGGTCGAAGGAGACCTTGACGAAGAGCTGCTCGCCTCCTCCGCTGGGCTGTCGCTGGTTGATCGCCAAGCAGCAGCAGCGGCGAGTCTGAGGAGGAGCAGCTGCTGAAGAAGCTGCTGTCGCTCTACCGCGCCCGACAAGCCAAGTTGGAATCCCGGGAGGCACTTGTCGCGAGGGCGGGAGCAGACATGGAGAAGCACACAGAAGAGCTCCGGGCCGCCAATCGAGAAGCTCTCCAGAATGTAGCAGAAGAGCGGGAGCTACTCGCTGAGGAGCCCACAACCTTCATCCTTGAGAAGGCTGAGGTCAAGGAGCAGCAAAGGCTTGCCGGTGAGAAGCTATCTGCGCAAGAAGGCGAGCTGGCGCAGAGGAAGATCAACCTCGACAGCTATGAAGAAGAGCTTGCCGTGCGCGAGCAATCACTTGGCGGGGCTCTCAAGGAAGCGAAGGACGCTGCCGCAACTGCTGAGACCGCCAAGAAGGAGCTGGAAATGAAGGTGACTCAGCTGGAGGCCAACCTTCAGAAGAGCGGCGAGGAGCTTGCCGCGCTGAAGCACGAGCGCGAGAAGGACGCCTACACTCTTGGCGAGTTGCAGGGCCGTCTCGCTGATAAGATCAAGGAGCTCGATGCCGCCAAGGACTCCAAAGCAGACCTTGAGCTGAAGCTGACCACCCTGATGGAGACGCTGGACGGTGCCAAGGAGCGGGAGGTGGCCCTGCTGGAGAAGATCAAGGCCAATGAGGAGCTGTTGGTGAATGCCACGACCGCCCAGGACACCTTCAGAGAGAACGTGATGCACTGGACGGAGGGTCTTGTGGATACTGCCGCCGCCATTGACAAGGAGCTGATGGAGCTGGGGATGGTGGATCTTGGGTACTCTACCGACGAGCGCCTCCAACCCAGCGCCAAGCTCAGCCTGTTCCTCAAGGGCGTGGTGACGGCTCTCCAGCGACTCCGGGAAGAGATCCCGAAGCAGCTGGCGAGAATCGCGCCCGGATCTGCGCGAGAGCCCTCGAAAGTGTTGATGAAGGTGGCCTTCCGCAATCTAGGCCTCAACTTCGACGGAGTCCTCAAGTCCTTGCCGCCGGATGCCGATGTGGAGGCACTCAAGGCCCTTGTCGCACCCATCGTGGACAGGGTCGGCAAGATCAAGAGGGTTGATGGCGACCGCGTAGACTAGGCCGCCAAATTTATCTTTCCCTTGTCGCTGCTGATCATGTTTAGGAGAACAATTTATTAGATCAGCGACAAGTTATTTTGTAATATACTCTATCTTAGGCAACGATCTCGATGTTATTTCCTTTACTTGATTCCTTCCTTTGTATGTTTGTGCCCTACGCTTTTAGGGAACTTGTCGGTGCGGGCACCTTTGCATGGCGCTGAGTCTGAACGTCGGCAGCTTCTTTGGCAGTGCCGCCTCAAAAAGCAACCTTATGCGCAACTAGTTGAAGCTCACTTAAGTTGTTGAGCGGACTCGAAACAAAGTAAGGCGCAAACTAGCTACGAGTTGGTTCCTCCGCATACAGGTTTTCCATATAAAAGTACTATCGTTCGAGGAACATAACTTAAAATTTTAAAACTGATTGCTCAAACTTTGGCAACTTAGCTTTTCATCGTTTGCTTCCCGGCAAGGCGATACTTCCTCGGCGGCGCTTGGTGGCCCACACCATTATCTTCTCCTTCCCCCTGGTTAACTTGTGGGTGGATGAACCTTCCTTTCTTTGAGAAGAAAGAAGAGAAAATAAAGTTATGGAGCCTTGTGGCTCGTTATTGCTTACGGTGTGGATGCTGCACAAAATGTCGGATAACACATGCAAATTGGTTAGGAAAGCATGAAATTGACAAGTTCTTGCGCAACACATGAGCTTCTTGATGCAGGGTCTGCGCCCGGCTTTGTACAAAGGATTACATGCAACCGGCAAGACTTGTACAAAAGGTGGTTGCGGAACAGGTTCGGCAACGCGCATATGGGTAAAACTTACGAAGATGCTCAATGTTCCGGGAGTTGCTCACGGAATGCTATCTTCCGTCTCAAAGCGGACAGCGCCGAGCCTAGTGACTCGTTTCACCCGATAAGGGCTTTCCCACTTCGTCAACTTGTTGGAATTCTTGGCGGACTGAGCGCGCCAAGAACAAGGTCGCCTTCCTCGAAGCTTCGGCACTAACTGCGGCTATGGTAGCGGCGCAAAGCTTGCTTTGTAACGAGCAGCTCGTCTGGCGGCTGAAGGCGATCCTCCTCAAGGAGCAGCGCGCCATCTTGTCGCAGCTGCTCTTGCTCAAGCTCATCATAGCGAGCACTCGAGGTGACCCGTATCTGAGTTCCGTGGGGAGAACTGCCTCTGCTCCATAGACTAGAGCGAAAGGTGTCGGCGGTGGCTCGATTTGGCGTCGTTCGATCGACCAAGAACCACCGGCAGCTCCTCAATCCAGTTTCTTCCGCACTTGTGCAGCCTTGTCGAAAGTTCTGGTCTTGAGTCCCGCAGCACTTCAGCGTTTGCCCTCTCGCTTGACCGTTGCTTCTCGGATGAGCAACGAAGCAAAGCAGACCTTGGCGCCAAGATCTTGGGCGTCTTGCATGAAGGTGCGGCTCGTGAACTGTGTGCCGTTGTCGGTGATGATCCTGTTAGGAATCCCAAAGCGGCAAACAATTGACTGAAGAACTTGATTGCTTGTTGTCTGTCACCTTCCTCACTGCTTCCACTTCCGGCCACTTTGTGAACTTGTCGATTACGGACGTACAAGTACTCAAAGCCCCGACAGCTTCGGGGAAGGGCCGAGATGTCGAGCCCCAGGACCGAAAATGGCGGGATAAAGGGCTCGTCTGGAGAGCTTGAGCTGGCGGTGTATCTGTTTGGAATGGAAATGGCACGCTTCACACTTGGTTACTTGTGCGATTGCATCTTGGAGGGCTGTCGGCCGAAGAAACCTTCTTTGAAGCTTTGCGGCAAGTGCTCTTGCGCCAATGTGGTGACCACATATGCCTCCATGTATCTCTGCCAACAGCTTCTGTCCATCTTCCCGGCAAATACACTTCAATTTCACACCATTGAGTCTTCTTCTGTACAGTGTGTTGTCAACAAACTGGTACATACTTGACTGCCGGGCTACTCTTTCCGCTTCTTCTTGCTCTTCGGGAAGTTCTCCTGTCTGAAGGAAATGAATAATCTGCTGTGCCCATGTTGGAGCTTGTGGCTCGACAACAAGGACTAAAGGCACATCTGCTGCTGCGGGAACATCCGCTTCTACGGCAAGAACCTGCGGCTCGGCCGGAGCTTGATGTTCCCCGGCAAGCTTGCCGAAGCAAAACTTGTCGGGAGCGTATGCTTCAACGAAACAAACCATGGGGTTTGTCGGGGCAGACTGCTCCTCAGCACTCTTGGCGTTGATCTTGGGGACCTTCGCGGCGGCGGCTTCGGGTAGCTCGGCCGGGAAGTAGTCACCGGAAATCAACTTCCTCTTCTTGTTCTGTCCAGTTGATGGTGTTACAGTCGGCTGAGTCAGCTTGAGCACGAAAATCCCTGGTTCCACAGGTAACTTGAGTGCAGCGCACTTTGACAGGCCATCAGCAATATCATTCTGAGCTCTTGGAACATGTTCCATTTGCAGGCCCTCAAAGTGTTCCTCTAGCTTTCTCACTTCATCAACGTAGGCTTCCATCAACGGACTCTGATAATCTTTGTTTACTTGGAGGACGACAAGCTGCGAGTCGCCCCTGACAATGAGTTTCCTGATCCCAAGGTCCACCACGATCCTGAGACCGGCAAGCTAGCCTTCATACTCTGCAGTATTGTTTGTTGCTTGCTCCTTGGGAAAGTGCATCTGGACTATGTACTTGAGGTGCTCTCCGGTGGGTGCGATAAGCAGCACGCCGGCACCGGCGCCTTGCAGCGAGAAGGCACCATCAAAGTACATCAGCCACTCTTTACTTGCCTCCTTGACGGGGATGCTCGTCTCTGGAATTTCTTCATCTTGCGTTGGCGTCCACTCTGCTATAAACTCTGCCAATGCTCTGCTTTGGATAGTTGAAGTGCTTTCGAACTTGAGGCCAAAGCTTGACAGTTCCAGTGCCCACTCGACAATCCTGCATGTTGCTTCGGATTTTGCAATATCCTCTTGAGGGAAAACGCAGTGACAACTGTTATCTCATGTGCTTGGAAGTAATGGCGCAGCTTTCTCGAGGCCATGAGGAGGCCGAAAAGCAGTTTACGCACACAGTACCTTGACCTAGCCCCTGCGGGAGGGAACGACAAAGTAGACTGGGCGCTGCACCATCCTTTTTGAATCTTCTCGCAATCCTGCGCAGATCCGTCCTTATCGGGACGAGCTTGACGGTGAAGCCCCACCTTGTCGCTGGATGTATCGCCATGGTTGCCGGCTCGTCATCCGCCTCCCTCTCCGCTACTAACGCAGCACTAACCACTTGATTGGTTGCCGCTATGTATAGCAGCAACTTCTCTTGTGGCCTAGGTGCGACAAGTATTCAGTGGAGGACAGGTACCTCTTTAAGTCTGCAGCGCAGCCTCCGCTTCGAGTCCATTTCATTGGACCTGCCTTTTTCAAAATCTTGAAAAAGCGGCGAGGCGCTCAGCAGACCTAGAGATAAACCTCTTGAGAGCAGCCACGCAACCGCAAGTCTTCGTACATCCTTGACGGCTTTGGTGCTTCAATCTGCTCAATGGCCTTGATCTTGTCGGGATTGGCTTCAATTCCCATGAGACACAAAGAACCCAAGAAGCTTGCCGGAAGGGACTCCAAACACACACTTCTCGGGGTTGAGCTTGAGGTTGATCTTGCGCAGATTTGCAAAGGTCTCATCTAAATCTTGAACCAGAGTTGCTTTGTCCTTGCTCTTGACCACTATGTCATCCATATAGGGTTCTACATTTCTGTGCATTTGCGGCTCAAAAGCGTCATGGACCACTCTTGCAAACGTTGAAACAACATTCTTCAAACCGAAAGGCATCCGTATGAAACAGTATGTGCCACATGGAGTAATGAATGCGGTTTTCTCCTCATCTTCTTCTGCCATGAAGATCTGATGATATCCTGAGTATGCATCAAGAAATGAAAGCAGATCACATCCAGCCGTGGAGTCAACAATTTGGTCGATGCGTGGCAAGGGAAATGGGTCCTTGGGACAAGCTTTATTAACATCTGTGAAGTCAATACAAAGTCTCCATTTCCCATTTGCCTTGCGAACGACTACAGGATTGGCCAACCACGTTGGATGGAGCACTCCTCTGACCAGGCCTGCTGCCTCCAACTTCTTGATCTCTTCTGCAATAAACTCTTGGCGCTCCACTGCCTGCTTCCTAACTTTCTGCTTGACGGGCCGCACATGAGGACAGACAGCTAGGTGGTGCTCAATCACTTTCCTGGGAACACCGGGGATGTCAGACAGTTGCCATGCAAACACATCGACATTCGCCCGCAGGAAAGCAACGAGCTCGCCTTCCTATTTAGGGTCGAGAGTGGCACTGATGGTGAAGGTACCACCAGTGCCGTCCTCCTTAGCGGGCACCTTCTTGGTTTTCGGCGGAGCTGCCATCGTCTTCTTGCACTTGCCGGTGGAGCTCGATGGTGCGTCCTCGACGGTAGCGAAGCACTCCGAAGAGGTGCGCTTGCCGGAGTGGGCATCAGAGCTCTTGCCAGACTTGGTCTTCTTCTTCCCCTCGGGAGCTTCAGCGGCAAGTGATTTGCTATCGGTCACAGCTTCTGCTTCTCGGTAAATCTTGTCGGCGCAGATAAGAGCATCTTTCTTGTCGCCATGGACAGAGATGACGCTTATTGGGCCTGGCATCTTGAGCAAATTGTATGCATAATGAGAGGCCGCCATGAACATGGCGAGTGCTGGACGGCCAAGTATCCCATTATAGGGCAATGGGAAATCAGCAACGTCGAATGTGACCCTCTCAGTCCTGAAGTTTAGCTCGCTGCCAAATGTTACCGGCAGCGTGATCTTCCCTTTCGGCTTGCTCCTTCCTGGATTGATTCCTTGGAACGTGCGGTTTCTTGAGCTCATTGTCGAGGATTTGAAGCTTACGAGTACTGCGGAGGAGATCAGGTTTAAGCCGGCCCGCCGTCAACTAACATCTTGGTGACCTTGAGGTTGCAGATAGTTGGTGAGACCAACATCGGCAAGCACCCGACCGCAGTTATGCGATCAGGGTGGTCCTTAATATCAAAGATGATAGGCGTGCTGGACCACTTCAGAGGCTTGCGCGACTCTACGGATGGTTCTGCTGCATTAACCTCCCGCATCCACTGCTTGAGTTGGCGGTGCGAGGTATGCAGAGAAGCACCGCCGTCAACGCAGAGGACCTCTATTGCTTTCTGAAACTCCTGCTCATCAGTTTCGTCATCCTCCATATCTTCATCGTCATCATCTTCTTCATCCTTGTCGCGGCCGCGGGGAGGCCTGTCTCCTTGCCGCTGCTTGGCCTTGTCGCGGCGTCCTCCCCGGCCGGGTCGCTTCTTGCTAGCTCCCCCAGCACCCTCCTAGGCCTTCTCCTTGTCGCGCCATTCGTACTCAGCTCTCTGCAGTTCAACAAGCTGCTCGACTTTCTTGCAGCTCTGGAGGTCGTGGCCCTTGGTGCGGTGAATCTTGCAGTACTGCTTGTTGGAGCTGTCCTGCTTGTCGGCGGCTGCCACAGCTTGACGGTCGGTGTCAGCGGCAACCTCCTTGCCGGAGCCACCAACCTTTGCCTTGTTGGCGCCACCTCCGTTGCCGGACTGCTTGACAACTAGTACCTCTTTGTTTTTCTTCCTTCTGTTGTTCCGCCGCCGGCTCTTCTTTGCCGGGCGGTCTCAAATCCTTGTCGATCCTGCTACGCATTCTCTCACAGGAGTATTCTTCCTTCTTCAGCGCGTGCACACTTGTCGGCCAAGGCATACAACTCACTGACGTCCTTGACTTTGCACATCGCCATCTCCTCCCTCATCCTGCAGTTCCGCACGTTCTGATGAAACGCGCTGATCACCACGGCAGGGTGGACATCTGGGATGTTGTAGTGCACACGGCTGAATCTCTAAATGAACTTGCGCAGGGACTCTCCTTCTTTTTGGGCGAGCAGGTGAAGGTCACTCTCTTGGCCATGAGGTTTCTGGCCGCCTGTGAAGGCACCGACAAACTGATGGCATAGATCTGCCCAAGAAGATATGGAACTGTCCGGCAAGTGCATGAGCCAAGATCTGACATTTGGCTTGAGTACCAGCGGGAAGTAGTTGGCGAGGATCTTGTCGTCTCGTCCCCCCGCAGCTTGCACCGCAATGGTGTAGATGCTGAGGAACTCCGAGGGATGCGTCCTGCCATCATACTTCTCCGCACGTCGGCTTGAAATTTTTCTTGTCGGCCCCTTTGGACTTGCCGCAGCTCACGAGTGAACGCAGGGCAACCTACCGCGTACGACAAGTCACCTGGTTCCCCTGGCGCTTGCATGTCGACAGTGGGCCCAGCGCGTTGGTCGGATTGACGCCGCGCTTCTCTTCGGCGCTTGATGCGGGTTCGAGCGTCTTCTTGTTGCCGTTCTTGGAGAACTTGGCGCTGATCACGGCGAACCCGTGGATCCGATGAAGCGGTGGAGTCGCTGTCGAGGTGGATCCGACGAGTCGGCGATCTTGGCCTTCTGGATGGAGAGTGCATGGTGGTTGCACCCCCATAGGTTTCGTCGCCACCGGCTCGTGCCTTGTCGTCTCGCCGCGGCAAGGATGTGCTTGGTTGCCGCGGAACGTCGCCGTTGGCAAAGCCGATGAGACTTTGAATGGTGGCCCTCCATTCGTCGACCTTGTCAGCCGTTGGAGGGTAATCCAAGAGCAGTTGAGCTCGCGCCAAAGCTTCCGCTTGAGTGGTGGGCGGCAATGGCGAACGGTGCGAGGAACGGGATATGCTCGGACTTCTAAATATGTTAGAAGGAGCAGTATCCTGTCCAGGCGACCGTGCCCCGCTCGCACCAGCCTGTTGGCGCGCGAGCTGCTCTTGAGCATCCCTGGATCCACCAGCTCGATATTGGCCCAACGAACGCATGGCACTGCGAGCACCATGACGCTGTCGGTCCCGCGCCTCCTGTGATGGATGTGGTGCGTATCCGGACGCCGAGGTCTGCGCCGCCTTGTCCTTGGACTTGGCAGCGTCGTGGGCTCCTTCGACGATGCCCGTTCCTCCGCCAGCGTCTTCCCCACCACTCGTCAGCTCCGGTGGTGGTGGGTTTGACGCGGATGGCTCTGCTGCCGCCGAAGCCTTCTTCTTCGGAGGCATGTTGATGAAGGTGATGAAGATGTTGCTCGTGTGAACGCCGGATCAGGTTCACACAGCTTCGACGCCCCATACCTGGCGCGCCAAAGATGTCGGGGAAGCTGATCGTGACCCACGGACACCTATGGGACCGGCGGACCGAGTCCCTTTTGGTTCGGAGGGGGGCGGAGATTGCACGAAGAGCAGATCGAGGCGATGCACACGAGCAGTTTACCCAGCTTCGGAGCTCTCCGGAGAGATAATACTCCTACTGCTGCTTGGTTGATTGTATTGTGTTCTTGCTAGGGAGCAATGAGAGCTACAAAACCTAGCTTGAGTGTCTCTAGTCTCAAATGGGTCGAATGAGCCGAACCTAAACCAACCGAACCTTTTCTACGTTGCGCATGGGCCTCCTTTTATAGGCTCAAAGGGGTCACCACAGGTGGCAACGCAGATGAGGGTACAAATGGAAAAACAGTAGTTGGTACACCGACTTGTACAGTGTACAGTGTACTATACCTAACTCTGACGGCAAGCGACAAAAGCAATAAATGCTCGTCCCTGTCGCCAAAATAGTGTAACAGGGACCGTCAAGTGCGCCTCCGTTTGCCACGATGGTAGGCTCGTCAGCGCCGCTTATCGCTGCTCCCCGCTGGCTGCACAGCCTCTTAACACGTGCGCATGGAATGGCCCCATGGCGACACGTTGGTGAATGAGCTGGAGCGGAGATGAAGAGAGGTTGCCTGCCGCGGGAAGCGCCTTGCCGCGGCTAAATCCTTGTCGCGCTCGGGAGCTTGTCACTCACCAAGCCTTCCCGGCAAGCTCCTCTTGCCGGGGTCTTGTCTTCTGCGTGCCTTGAGTGGCCTTCCCGGCAAGCTCCTCTTGCCGGGGCCTTGTCTTCTTGGTTAAATACTTTGTTCTTGAATGGCTTCCCAAGGAACCACGAAGGATCTTGGCGGTCCCTAGGCAAGCCTGGCTGCGGGGTGCTGCGACTGCCCGTGCACGAGTTCGGGATACTAGGGTACCCCTACTCTAGTACACCGACACATTGCAACAGAGCACTAGAACAACACTTCAATGTAAAAAAACATGGTATGGCAGACAGATGAAGTACATTCTGACGAATAACAATGCATAAGATATTCAGAAGCATGATGTCCAAATTAAGCAGATGGCATTGCGATAGAGTAGAATGACAGTACTTGACTTTGAAAACATGTTATCATGAATGGAATAGGTACTGAAAAAGAGGAAGGCATGACATATTTACATGCATGATGAGCATGCTAAGCACATGGCATTACAACAGAGTAGATACACTCCGGGACATTATATGCATGTTGTACCCATATCACAGGCCAAGTTAGAGCAAGGACCTTGTGGGGTGAAGAGGATTCATCATCTTTACGCAAGTCTTACAAGAACTGCCTTTACATGTTCCATCATATTGGGTATCATTGACATCAAGTTTATTGGCCTTTACATTGCTCCGTGAGGTTCTTGTGGATATATCAGTGTGTGCAATTATATCTGACATGCATGGAAGACAACTAGTAGTTAGATTTATGTAATGAGTGCCTGTAGGAGACGACATAAATAGTAGGACTGGGGTTAACTAGCAGCAACATGTCTCATAAACTAAAGGGAGAACACAGATGAAAGCTACAGAATATGTATCGTTTGTACTCGAGATTAACTAGATGGCACACAAAAGTATTAAAGAACAACATAGGTAATACTAGAAGTGGTATAATACTATAATCACCAGCCTGTGGGATAGCATTGGCTGATGGATGATAACTATGGAACAGCGTTACCTAAAGAACAAGTATCTTAGCTGAACTATGGAATAACGTGGACTCCTGAACAAGACCCGTAAGAGATCAGCATGAATATACAGTGAAATGTTATGATTTATTTTCCATGCTTAGATGAATAACAAAGCCATAAATGTTGCACACAAGTAAGATGATGGTACAACCTATCTGGCTGCCATCCATAGGAGTGAGCATCATGTGCTGACTTGTCGATGGCCCTGCAGTTGTTGTGGCTGTCCATGTCGGGCACGCGCATTCGATGCAGGGAACTGTTGAGTGGGGACTATAGCTCCCTTCTGGTGTATGCTTCCCTTGTTGGAGCAGCTGCGGTGAGTCGGAAGACAAGTGTCTCGAAGATGCGAGATAACGATAATGTTAAGAACGACATATCTCTTTGATCTGAAGAAATACACTAAGAGATCAACAACAAAGTACGAGTGGTCACACGTCTGCTGATCAAGACTAAATTGGGGTCACACGATTTTATTTTATTTTAGTATCGTCCGATCTCGCGGATGGCTTGATGGCCGTCTTGTGCCTCCCGTGACACTGCTCGAATCTTCCCGAAGAGCCAGCGACCAATGGCGAGCAGCCTGCCTCCACCGTCCGTGGCCCGGCCAAAACCCGCTCCCGCCCCACCGCCTTTGCCGTGGTTGCGCCGCCCGGGCCAATCCACAAAGACTCCCGTCATCCAGATCCGGCGGCGGCAGACCTTCAACCCACACAACTCTAAAAGATAGCCATCTAAGCGCTGCTTCGCGGCGAACTTGCGGCCCGCACCCTTACGTTAGACACCAGCCACCGGCAGCCTAGGAGCTCCGCCGCCCGAGGGTGCTGCTTCCCATTGGGAATCGATTGGCGGAATAAAATTCAGACAACCGCGCCTAAATAAAGTGATTTGAGATGAGGGTGCGACCTATCTGGCGGCACGGTGAAGTAGGCAGGTCCAGCTGCCGAGTCGGTGAGGCCGGCGCAGTTGCGGTGGCGATCGGCGGCAGGGAAAGAGCGTGGCCGCGACGGTCGACGGCTACACAAAAGCAGCGTCAGGACTCTGGACGGATCCGAAGTTGGAGCCGCTCCGGCGCCGTGAACAACAGCGGGGGTGAATCGGCTCCGGTACGGTTCACGTGGCCGTCGTTGAGGCCGCACCGGCAGCACGGAGTAAGAGGCACATGGCCCAGTGCACGACGACAAATGGACAGCGTCTCCAGCATTAGGGAGGAGGGCGGCTGTGAAATTGGTGCGGTAGGGGGCGCCATGGAGGTGGGGCTGAGGTTTCGTGGCTCGGGAGAAGGGAGCTTCCTGGGGAGAAGGTGATTTGGCGCCCACGAGGTATGAATGGGGGCGGGGGGGGAGGGGGAATTGGGAGGTGAGTGGAACCATGTCTTATGGACGCATTTGTCTGAAATGTGAGGGGGAGTTACAGTTCTAACCTTTCCTATAGGCTTCTCGGCTTGGGTCTGTGTACTGAGGGTCGGGGATAGTAGAGTAACTTTGCTTCTCCCCAAATAGTGGGTGGGAGCGATTTCGGGCAAGGAGGGCGTGTTTTGAACTATAGTGGGCGCGAGCGATTTCGGGCGAGGAGAGCATGTTTTGAAATAGTGGGCGCGAGCTATTTCGGGCGAGGAGAGCGTGTTTTTCCGACCATGGTTTATATTATTCGGCACATGTCATTTCGGCCGAGGAGAAGGCGCGCTTGGATGAAGTTACGAACCTACCCTCGATGTACAATGGGCCAATTGATGCGTGTCCCACATAGGACGGTAATTTCGCGTCTCCCATTTATTTGCTCGGGTGAATTCCACCGAGCAGAGAGGATGTTTAACGGTTTGTTCAAATTTTGGGAGAACGAGCATCCACGTCTACCTTACCAAGTCGATTCGAATCAAATTTTGAAATATTAGCTTGCCACTTCTTTTTTAGATGGATAGATGATGCTCGGGAGTAATGTGTTTTTACATGCTCGTTGCTAGCGATTTACTATATGACAAATAGTTGAGCCGCTCAAAAACGCGAATCAAACCAAAATGAAATATCTCGATTCAATGAAATAGCTCGTTCAGTATGTCAAAATAGTGAACTAAATCCAAAATTGAACACCTCAATCGAGTAGCATGTTGTACAGTATTATAGTACTCCATGAACATGTTGAAAGTCAAATTAATGAACTTGTTTGATATACGCATATATCCGTTCATGTGTGGATTGCAGACAACATGTTCTCCAATTTAAATATTTGAATGCAAGTTTATATCGAAACATGGTTTATATCAGTCTTTGATGCATAAAACGCGACCTCCCCCTCTCCCGGACTCCTGTTCTCTCTCTCTCTCTCTCTCTCTCTCTCTCTCTCTCTCTCTCTCTCTCTCTCTCTCTCTCTCTCTCTCTCTCTCTCTCTCTCTCTCTCTCTCTCTCTCTCTCTCTCTCTCATCGACAATCTTCAATTCCCGCATCCGACACAAAACCTTGTTGGTCCCTCTCCCTTTCTCCCCATCTCTCTCTCTCTCTCTCTCTCTCTCTCTCTCTCTCTCTCTCTCTTTGTGTGTGTGTGTGGGGGGGGGTCTTTCTAGTTGGCATGCAAATATACACCATCTATAGGTCTCTCTCTCACACTATGTATGATACTCTAGCTAGTCCAAGCTAGATATCTTGGGTGCTCTCATCGTACGCACACAAATTCCTTGGCTCTTAGCCCGTAACTCTCTCACGCACCACTATGTCGTCTCGGAGCTCTTCCCCCCCTCTGTCAAACTCTCCATCCACTTGGGTCACACATACACATGCATATCTCACTCGCACTCGATAGGCCCATCTAAAACTCTATCTCTCTCCCTCATTCTCTCTCCATCTCACACGCACACACACAATCTCATGCCCAACTAGCCAAGTATGATGGTCTCTCACTCAATTGTAGGCACACACAGTCCCCCCTATATGTATATGACTAGCAAATCTTAGTCTCCATCACAAACATGTGCATGGTCTATCTCGATTTCTCTCGGGGCATCTTTCTATCGCGCACGCACTCCCTCGATCTCCCACCCATTTAGTCCCCTCACGATCTCGAGGGGATCTCTCTATCACAAACACACCCTCTCTCCCTCCCCATGCGTCCATGCCATCCATGTGTCCCTCTCGACCTTTTTTCCTTGTTGGCCAGACCTCTATTGGACATGTGCTGCATATCTTCGTGTATCTCCTCGCCTTGCTTTTCCATCTCGGAGATGCATGCGTGATATGTTCGCATAAGAAACAAAAAAGCACACACTCTCTCTCTAATTTATCGTTTGTTGTCACTTTCTCTTTCACACACATACTCTTTTTGCACACTTACTCATTGTCCTTCACATGCACTTGATCTGTCTCGACTGAGGCACTCTCCTCGGTACATAGCATATAGTTTATTGAAAAGTCAAACATCACAAAGTTTTACCATGTACGTGGAGAAAAGGAATTACATCTAGTACGGCAAACATATACCATTAGATTCACCATGAGATGTAGTTTTGTATGATGTATCTTTGGTATTGTAGATATAAATAACATTTGCGTAAACCTGATCAAAGTTTCCAAAGTTTAACTTCTAAAAAATTTACATGCATTGCATTATCGAGCAGATGGAATATCTCTTTCCCCCCCTCAGCTATCTGACGCACCACTCAGCCTTATCGGGGCTCCTCAATCTCTCTGAAACTTTATTGGTCAGTTTGGTTCGTGACCTAACCCTCATGCCTTGATGGCCGGTACTGCCTGGTGTGGACGTGAGATGTAAAATATTTCTGCCTGGCCAAGCTTGTGTGGTGCTGAAGCGTTTGGTTCATGTCTGGGCCAGGCAAAGCATCAACGTCCCACAAATCAATCCATGCATCAATTATTTAATGCTAATATCCATCCATGTTGCTGTTAGCCTCGTGCCTGCATGACCAGGCACGGCCAGGCGTTCGAAATCGGTCACCTGGGCCAGGCTACTTGCAGTGTCTGGAGTTCAGCCAGGCTAATTAAAGTGCAAGGGAACCCAGGCCAGCGGGCTTTCTTTTTCACAGGGCAACCAAATAAGCGTGCATGAAATCCAGCCACAACCCAGCACCAGGCAAAAGATGCTCGGGGCGCAAGCCAAACTAGCCTTATATCTCCCTGGTTCACACATACATGTCTTCTCGCGCTATACATATAGACCCATCCAACACTCTCCGCCCTTGTTCTCTCTCCATGTGACACGCAGCCCCCTAAGTACCATAATCCCTCACTCCATCATAGGCGCAAGCACTCCCCCCCTCCTAAGTATGATTATCTCTTACTAGCCTTCAGGAACACGCATATTGTCTCCTTCCATCCATACGTCTATCTCGATATCTCTCGGGGCATCTTCTATCGCGCACACACCTTGTCACTCGATCTCCCACCCATGTAGTCCCATCACGATCTCTAGGGGATCTCTCTATGACAAACATACACTCTCTCCTCCCCATGTCTGCATTTTCTCCGTACGTCTCTCTCGACCTCTCTCCCTTGTTTGTCAGACCCCTCTTGGCCCACATGCTAGGGGTATTGCTCTATCGGTTCCAAACAACCACACACTATCTCCTCACCTTGCCTCTGTTGTCGAAGATGCATGTGTGATATGTTTGCATAAGACACTAACGCTTTTTCTCTACTTTTATCAAGTGTTGTCCATGTCTCTTTCACACACGCACACACACTTTTTTCACACTCTCTCGCTCTCTCTCTCTCTCTCTCTCTCTCTCTCTAGTTAGGGACTCTATCACGTCCATAAGCATATGGATGTTTTGAAAAGTCGAACCCCATAAAAGTTTGACCAGGTATATGTGGGGAAAAACATTTACATCTGGAACGATCATTAGATTCATCACAACATGTAATTACTTCATACTATCATTTATCTTTGGTATTGTAGATATAAGTAATTTCTTTATAAACTTGGTCAAAGTTTCAAAAGTTTGACTTAAAAACAATGTTCGAACTGCATTATCGAACGGAGGGAGTAGTGATACGTCTCCAACGTATCTATAATTTTTGATTGTTCCATGCTATTATATTATGTGTTTTGGATGTTTACGGGCTTTATTATACACTTTTATATTACTTTTGGGACTAACCTATTAACCAGAGGCCCAGCCCATATTGCTGTTTTATTTCCTGTTTCAGTATTTCGAGGAAAAGGAATATCAACCAGAGTCCAAACAGAATGAAACCTTCGGCAGCGTTATTTTTGGGAAGAATATCATACTGGAGACTTGGAGTTCACGTCAGAAGATCCTCGAGGAGGCCAGGAGATAGGGGGCCGCCCCCCCCCCTACTGGGCGCGCCCCCCTGTCTCGTGGGCCCCTCGAGCACCTCCTGACCGACTTCTTTTGCATATATAAGCCTACGTACCCTAAAACCGTCGAATATGAAGATAGATCGGGAGTTCCGCCGCCGCAAGCCTCTGTAGCCACAAAAAACCTCTCGGGAGCCCGTTCCGTCACCCTGCCGGAGGGGGAACCCATCACCGGTGGCTATCTTCATCATCTCGGCGCTCTCCATGACGAGGAGGGAGTAGTTCACCCTCGGGGCTGAGGGTATGTACCAGTAGCTATGTGTTTGATCTCTCTCTCTCGTGTTCTCTCTATGGCACGATCTTGATGTATCACGAGCTTTGTTATTATAGTTGGATCTTATGATGTTTCTCCCCCCTCTACTCTCTTGTGATGAATTGAGTTTTCCTCTTGAAGTTATCTTATCGGATTGAGTCTTTATTTGAGAACACTTGATGTATGTCTTGTCATGTTTATCTATGGTGACAATGGGATATCGCGTTCCACTTGATGTATGTTTTGGTGACCAACTTGCGGGTTCCGCCCATGAACCTATGCATAGGGGTTGGCACACGTTTTCTTGACTCTCCGGTAGAAACTTTGGGGCACTCTTTGAAGTACTTTGTGTTGGTTGGATGAATCTGAGATTGTGTGATGCATATCGTATAATCATGCCCACGGATACTTGAGGTGACAATGGAGTATCTAGGTGACATTAGGGTTTTGGTTGATTTGTGTCTTAAGGTGTTATTCTAGTATGAACTCTATGATGGATCGAGCAGAAAGAATAGCTCTATGTTATTTTACTACGAACTATTGAATAGATCGATCAAAAAGGATAACTTTGAGGTGGTTTCGTACCCTACCATAATCTCTACGTTTTTTCTCCGCTATTAGTGGCTTTGGAGTGACTCTTTGTTGCATGTTGAGGGATTGTTATATGATCTATCTATGTTATTATTGTTGAGAGAACTTGCACTAGTGAAAGTATGAACCCTAGGCCTTGTTTCCTATCATTGCAATACCGTTTACGCTCACTTTTATCATTAGTTACCTTGCTGTTTTTATATTTTCAGATTACAAAAACCTATATCTACCATCCCTATTGCACTTGTATCACCATCTCTTCGCTGAACTAGTGCACCTATACAATTTATTGTTGTATTGGGTGTGTTGGGGACACAAGAGACTCTTTGTTATTTGGTTGCAGGGTTGTTTGAGAGAGACCATCTTCATCCTACGCCTCCTACGGATTGATAAACCTTAGGTCATCCACTTGAGGGAAATTTGCTACTGTTCTACAAACTTGTGCACTTGCAGGCCCAACAACGTCTACAAGAAGAAGGTTGTGTAGTAGACATCAAGCTTTTTTCTGGCGCCGTTGCCGGGGAGGTGAGCGCTTGAAGGTATATCTTTAGATCATGCAATCGAATCATTTTGTTTCTTGTTTTATCACTAGTTTAGTCTATAAAAGAAAACTACCAAAAAATGGAATTGAGTTTGTCTCATACACTTCATCTTTTTAGTATCTTTCGTGAGTATGATGGAAAGGAAAATTGTGCCAAAGTGTTAGAAGAAGAATTACATAGAATGTTTGTCACTAACTATTTATATGATGAGCATGATCGCAATGTTGTTAGTATTAATTTCTTGAATATCCATGATGCTAATGATATGCAAAGCCACAAGCTTGGGGAAGCTATGTTTGATGAAGATGATATTTTTTGTCCCCCAAGCTTTGATGAGAAAAATTACTATGATGAAAGCATGCCTCCTATCTATGATGATTATCGTGATGACATGTATGCTTTAAATAATAATGATAACCATGAAACTTGTCATCTTGATCTTAATTTTCAATCACATGATAGTTATTTTGTTGAGTTTGCTCCCAGTATTGTTGATGAGAAGAATTTTGCTTGTGTGGAGAGTAGTAAATTTTCTATGCTAGTAGATCATGAAAATAATGCTTTAGGTGCTGGTTATATTGTTTAATTCATTCATGATGCTACTGAAAATTATTATGAGGGAGGAACATATGCTTGTAGGAATTGCAATAATGTCAAGTTTCCTCTCTATGTGTTGAAAATCTTGAAGTTATGCTTGTTTTAACTTCCTATGCTAGTTGATTGTTGTTCCCATAAGTTGTTTGCTCACAAAATCCCTATGCATAGGAAGTTGGTTAGACTTAAATGTGCTAGTCATATTCTTCATGATGCTCTCTTTATTTTTCAATTCTTATCTTTTTGTGAGCATCATTGAAATCATCATGCCTAGCTAGGGGCGTTAAACGATAGTGCTTGTTAGGAGGCAACCCAATTTTATTTTAGTTTCTTGCTTTTTGGTTCTGTTTAGGAATAAATAATCCATCTAGATTATGTTTATATGTGGTTTTATGTTTTAATTAGTGTTTGTGCCAAGTAGAACCTTTGGGAAGACTTGGGTGAAGTCTTTATGATCATGCTGTAAAAACAGAAACTCTAGCGCTAACGAGATTAGCTAGAACTTTTTACTGGAAAGTGATATTTAATTGATTCTTTTTTCAGATGATTACTAGACAAATTCCTCAGGTCCACCAATTTATTTTAGAATTTTTGGAGTTCCAGAAGTACACGTTAGTTACAGATTACTACAGACTGTTCTGTTTTTGACAGATTCTGTTTTCATTGTGTTGTTTGCTTATTTTGATGAATCTATGGCTAGTAAAATAGTTTATAAACCATATAGAAGTTGGAATACAGTAGATTTAACACCAATATAAATAAAGAATGAGTTCATTACAGTACCATGAAGTGGTGTTTTGTTTTCTTTCGCTAATGGAGCTCACGAGTTTTCTGTTAAGTTTTGTGTTGTGAAGTTTTCAAGTTTTGGGTAAAGATTCGATGGACTATGGAATAATGAGTGGCAAGAGCCTAAGCTTGGGGATGCCGAAGGCACTCCAAGGTAATATTCAAGGACAACCAAGAGCCTAAGCTTGGGGATGCCCCGGAAGGCATCCCCTCTTTCGTCTTCGTTCATCGGTAACTTTACTTGGAGCTATATTTTTATTCGCAACATGATATGTGTTTTTCTTGGAGCGTCATTTTATTTTGTTAGTTCTTGCTTGATGTTATTTAGAATAAAGTTTTTCATCTTTAGTTTCAATAAAAAAGTCAAGGATAGCCTTTGCCATGCTTATTTTGCTAGTATACATGTTGCTGTTTGAAAACAGAAAGTTTACCGCTGTTGCAAAAATTCCCTAGAAAATTCAGAGAATTTTATAATGTTGAAACTTTTTGCATATTGAGATCTGATAAATTTACTACAGTGGAAATTTGATTTCATAATTTTTGGAGGTAGGGAAGTTTTGATACTCTTGCATTCTTCACAGACTATACTGTTTTGGCAGATTGCTGTTATGTTTGCATTGTTTGCATATGTTTGCTTGTTTAATGGTTCTATTTGAGGATAGGAGTATTAAATATGCAGAGGCATTTAGTATGAAATGTTGAATAATAATCTTAGTGATTTGTTACAGTAGAAAATGATAAGGTTTTGCATTGGTTTATACTAACCTATCTCACGAGTTCTTGTTGAGTTTGGTGTGGATGAAGCTTTTGAGAAATAGAGAAACCATGATTTGAGAGGAATTAAGGAGACACAAAAGTTCAAGCTTGGGGATTCCCAAGGCACCCCAAGATAATATTTCAAGAAGTATCAAGCATCTAAGCTTGGGGATGCCCCGGTAGGCATCCCACCTTTCTTCTTCAACGACTATCGGTTAGTATCGGTTGAGCCTAAGTTTTTGCTTCTTCACATGAGTTGTGATATCCTTGCAATGTCATTTTATTTTGTTTTGCTTGCTGTTTGAATACAATACCAATATCTGAAATTCTTAAATGTAAGAGAGTCTTCACATAGTTGTATAATTATACAACTACTCATTGATCTTCACTTATATCTTTCGGAGTAGTTTGTTGTTTGCTCTAGTGCTTCACTTATATCTTTTAGAGCACAATGGTGGTTTTATTTTGAAGAAATAGATGAACTCTCATGCTTCACTTAGATTATTTTGAGAGACTTAAATAGCATGGTAATTTGCTTAAATAATCCTAATATGCTAAGCATACAAGATTTGTAAGAATTCTTATGAGTGTGTTGAATACTAAGAAAAGTTTGATGCTTGATAATTGTTTTGAGATATGAAGATGGTGATATTAGAGTCATGATAGTTGAGTAGTTGTGAATTTGAGAAATACTTGTGTTAAAGTTTGTGATTCCGTAGCATGCACGTATGGTGAACCATTATGTGATGAAGTCGGAGCATAATTTATTTATTGATTGTCTTCCTTATGAGTGGCGGTCGGGGAGGAGCGATGGTCTTTTCCTACCAATCTACCCCCCTAGGAGCATGCGCGTAATACTTTTCTTTGATAACTTGTAGATTTTTGCAATAAGTATATGAGTTCTTTATGACTAATGTTGAGTCCATGGATTATACGCACTATTCTTCCTTCCACCATTGCTAGCCTCTCTAATACCGTGCACTTTTCGCCGGTATCATACACCCACCATATACCTTCCTAAAAACAGCCACCATACCTACCTATCATGGCATTTCCATAGCCATTCCGAGATATATTGCGATGCAACTTTCCACCGTTCCGTTTATTATGACATGCTCCATCATTGTCATATTGCTTTGCATGATCATGTAGTTGACATTGTATTTGTGGCAAAGCCACCGTTCATAATTCTTTCATACATGTCACTCATGAGTCATTGCACATCCCGGTACACCGTCGGAGGCATTCATATAGAGTCATATTTCGTTCTAAGAATCGAGTTGTAATTTTTGAGTTGTAAGAAAATAAAAGTGTGATGATCATCATTTTTTAGAGCATTGTCCCAGTGAGGAAAGGATGATGGAGACTATGACTCCCCCACATGTCGGGATGAGACTCCGGACGAAAAATTAAAAAGAAAAGAAAAAAAGAGGCCATAAAAAAAAGAAAAAAGGCCCAAATAAAAAAAATGAGAGAAAAAGAGAGAAGGGACAATGCTACTATCCTCTTACCACACTTGTGCTTCAAAGTAGCACCATGATCTTCATGATAGAGAGTCTCCTATGTTGTCACTTTCATATACTAGTGGGAATTTTCATTATAGAACTTGGCTTGTATATTCCAATGACGGGCTTCCTCAAAATGCCCTAGGTCTTCTTGAGCAAGCGAGTTGGATGCACACCCACTTAGTTTCTATTGTTGAGCTTTCTTATGCTTATAGCTCTAGTGCATCCGTTGCATGGCAATCCCTACTCACTCACATTGATATCTATTGATGGGCATCTCCATAGCCCGTTGATACGCCTAGTTGATGTGAGACTATCTTCTCACTTTTTGTCTTCTCCACAACCACCCTTCTATTCCACCCATAGTGCTATATCCATGGCTCACGCTCATGTATTGCGTGAAGATTGGAAAAGTTTGAGAATGTCAAAAGTATGAAACAATTGTTTGGCTTGTCATCGGGGTTGTGCATGATTTAAATACTTTGTGTGGTGAAGATAGAGCATAGCCAGACTATATGATTTTGTAGGGATAACTTTCTTTGGCCATGTTATTTTGAGAAGACATAATTGCTTAGTTAGTATGCTTGAAATATTATTATTTTTATGTCAATATGAACTTTTGTCTTGAATCTTTCGGATCTGAATATTCATACCACAATTAAGAAGAATTACAATGAAATTATGCCAAGTAGCACTCCACATCTAAATTTATCTTTTTTATCATTTACCTACTCGAGGACGAGCAGGAATTAAGCTTGGGGATGCTGATACGTCTCCAACGTATCTATAATTTTTGATTGTTCCATGCTATTAAATTATGTGTTTTGGATGTTTACGGGCTTTATTATACACTTTTATATTACTTTTGGCACTAACCTATTAACCGGAGGCCCAGCCCATATTGTTGTTTTATTGCCTGTTTCAGTATTTCGAGGAAAAGGAATATCAAACGGAGTCCAAACGGAATGAAACCTTCGGCAGCGTTATTTTTGGGAAGAATATCATCCTGGAGACTTGGAGTTCACGTCAGAAGATCGTCGAGGAGGCCAGGAGATAGGGGGCGCGCCCCCCCTACTGGGCGCGCCCCCTGTCTCGTGGGCCCCTGGAGCACCTCCCGACCGACTTCTTTCACCTATATAAGCCTACGTACCCTAAAACCATCGAATATGAAGATAGATCGGGAGTCCCGCCGCCGCAAGCCTCTGTAGCCACCAAAAACCTCTCAGGAGCCCGTTCCGGCACCCTGCCGAAGGGGGAACCCATCACCGGTGGTCATCTTCATCATCCCGGCGCTCTTCATGACGAGGAGGGAGTAGTTCACCCTCGGCGCTGAGGGTATGTACCAGTAGCTATGTATTTGATCTCTCTCTCTCTCTCTCGTGTTCTCTCTATGGCACGATCTTGATGTATCGCGAGCTTTGTTACTATAGTTGGATCTTATGATGTTTCTCCCCCCTCTACTCTCTTGTGATGAATTGAGTTTTCCTCTTGAAGTTATCTTATCGGATTGAGTCTTTATTTGAGAACACTTGATGTATGTCTTGCCGTGTTTATCTGTTGTGACAATGGGATATCACGTGCCACTTGATGTATGTTTTGGTGACCAACTTGCGGGTTCCACCCATGACCCTATGCATAGGGGTTGGCACACGTTTTCTTGACTCTCCGGTAGAAACTTTGGGGCGCTCTTTGAAGTACTTTGTGTTGGTTGGATGAATCTGAGACTGTGTGACGCATAACGTATAATCATGCCCACAGATACTTGAGGTGACAATGTAGTATCTAGGTGACATTAGGGTTTGGTTGATTTGTGTCTTAAGGTGTTATTCCAGTATGAACTCTATGATGGATCGAGTGGAAATAATAGCTATATGTTATTTTACTACGAACTCTTGAATAGATCGATCAAAAAGGATAACTTTGAGGTGGTTTCGTACCCTACCATAATCTCTACGTTTGTTCTCTGCTATTAGTGTTGACACCAGATTTTGGCATGACATAAAAAGAAAATGACATGGCTTCGAGTGACAGGGTTTTCAACATGGAAAGTTTCACATCGCCGAGAGGAAAAACTTTGATGTTTAAGTCATAGCCATCCGACCTCATCTCTAAGGCCGAAGTTATGCTCAAAGTATTGGATTTTGTATTCAGGACACTATTCGGCTGATTAAGCCCCCAAGACGGCCTCGTATGGAGGAATTATCTACAAGAATTATCTTCTTCTCGTCGAAACGATCGATTTTGATATAAAGATCGTTGCAATCCGAGGTCGTATGCAAAAGTTAGACCCGCTGCGAGACCCTCCAATGAGCAAAATATGACGCCGGAACCGACACATATGTGGGTGTCTCGATGAGATGCATGAATAATTTGCTGTTTTGCACGAGCTATTTGACCCTCGAGATGACCTCTGATGAGAAAACGTTCAACATGAAAGATGTTCGTCTCATCAAAACGGTCAAGATTGCTTTTGTGCTCGTTTCCATCCGAGATTCTTTATCACCACAAAAGGACCCTCAAAGTACAGCCAGTTTAAACCGAGCAGTTTTGGAAAGTTTGGATAAAACCAGTCCGAATTTGACTAGGGTTTTGTACGTGAATTGATGTAATTTTCTTGTAAGGAAAGCTTAGATAAATCCTTTGCTTGTACGGGATGTCCAGCCGCCTCTTATATATGTTGGGGGTGACGGCCGATTGGAACAACACACAATCGAACAAACACATCTACTACTTTTTCGTGTTCATCTACTTTTTATCCCTTCCTTGTATATTTCTTCTCGTTCTTCGCTAGTTCTTCATGATGGAGGGCTGCTGATCCACGAGGCTCTAGGGGCGAGCAAATCGACCTGGAGCAGCCCATAGCCGCCGCACTCCCTGACGGGGTCCCTCCCGGGCGTGCGGGGTTTCGGGTCTGCGAAAGCACCCACCGACTGTCTTGCGTATCGTGCTGTCGGTCGGGTCTCCTTCGACGTGAGCTGCGGTGCATCACCCCCGGCGTCGAGGGTACACGTGACGTGTTCATGTGCGAACACACTTTTTGGCGACTGCGCTGGGGACGAAGCTTTGAACTGTCTCCAGCCCGCTCTTGCTACGAAGAGATCGTCATCAAGTTGCTGCAATCTACAAAGGTAATATGAATACCCAATTCCCCTTTGTAGATGCAAATAATCCATATGTTGTTGCTAGATCACCTAATGAGCATAATGTATCGGCTAGCCCTAGTTTTATCAATCATGCATCTAATTATGCGCAAGGGCCGATGCAAAACAATTTTCATGCTTCAAATTCTTATGATTTTAGCAACGTACAACATATGTATCCAAACTCTCATGCATCGGCAACCCCACAAATCCATATGCCGATGAACAACATGATGGGTTTGGTTAATCAATTTGAAACACCTCATGTTAGAATTTCCAATAGCATACAAGAAAGTGTTTCACCTTTTTATTCATCGGCAACTAATTTGAAATATGTGAATCCAACATTGTCGATGGATGGGAGAATTGGCCATGCTACTACTAGCTATTCAGCTAGTTACTCTCAACCATCATATGTTGAACCTCATGTTAGTAATTTTTCAGCACCGTATGCAACTGTAGATGTTCATAATTCGGCCCTGCATCTTCATGGTCATAGCCGAATAAATGAAAATTTTACAGGAACACATGTGCCGTCATCAAATACTGTAGCATATAATGCATACTCTACGCAATTCAAGAATTTCGGCAACACTCACGAATCATTACCGAAAGAATCTGAAAGTATTGCAGAGCAATCCCTTCCAGAAGCAGTTGTGGCTGCATTAAAAAAGAGCTTGGCACAAAACAAGAGAATTAGTGCTCTTTGCCTTGAAAAATATGAAAAAGGGCTATTTCCTGATTATGCTGCAATAAAAGCTAGAGTTTTGCAAGAAGATGAATCTTTGCCAATTGATAAAATTGGCGAAAAAAAATGGTTTTACAACAATGCATATGCCTTCACCTAGTACTATATCATATTATACACCCCCTACACTATTGCAAAATTTCGTCAACACCCGTGTGTCATTGCCGAAAGTATCTAAAAGCATTGGGGGGCAATCATATCCGGAGTGGGCTGAAATTGAGAAAAATCTTAAAGCCAACTTTGCCGCTCGCCGCCAGAAACAAATAGAAAAAGAATTGGCTCAGATAAAAGAAGCATTGCCAATTGGTAGTATCAATGAAAAGAAGGATGATTCGGAACTTGAAAGTGCTTCAGTTGAAAAAACCGAATAAAGTAGTATATATTTCGAATCCATCAAATCCAAAGAGGCAAGCATTATTGAGAAAGGGCATGGTAAGCATAGAAAAACAACCATGCTTGATTTTTCTGAAGTTAATGGAACCTACTTCCTGCCCTATGAGTTCCGTGCCATTGACAAGCCTCAAGGACAAGAACAAGTAGCCGAACAAAGTTCGGCTGACATGGATCTTCAAAGCAATGATGCACAGAATCAAGAAAAAGATGATGACAAGGTGTTGGGGAGCCATCCAAAGGCGGAGCAAGATGTTCTTCAAGTGGCACCACCATCATGCTCTCCCAACATATTTGAAGAGGTATGCATATCGAGTAATTTACCTATTTTCAGATTTGGTCAGAACTTTGTTGTTGATGCATCTATTAGAAAAATCCTCATAAGTAATTCTGAAAGACCAATGAAGAAGGGTAATTTACTTGTTAGCAATAAAATTGTTATGGAACATATCGGTCAACCCATTGCTCCATTTATAAAGACCGATAATGACTTATTGTTACAGCCAAAGCTTTTCCCGTTGTTTTATCTGAAGTTCATATCTAGTTGGGTAGCTTTGCTTATTTCTTACTTGGCTTACACTTGGTCTCAATTGAGACATGTATGTTCTAACTATTTTCGTTCCAGAAATTTAAAGCCAAGGTTAAAATCTTTTGGGAAAACCGATGCTAGTATAGTTTCTTATTTAAGGGCATCGGAAAAAGAATGCAAAAGAGAATTCATAGCCGAATGGGAAGATGCCAAGTCTGAACCATTTGTTTGCTTAACTCCAAAGCCGTTCTCACAACAAGATCGGCAAGAAAACAAAAGGTATACCTTCGATTCAAAAATGTGTGATCAAATCTTTGATTTGTTGTTGAAAAATAATTACATAAGAATTCTTGATCACCATGTCAAGCCATCAATTCAAGGACGAATGTATTGTAGGTTGCATCATTCGTTCAAACATAATTTTGAGGATTGCAATATGTTTCGTCAAATAGTTAAATCGGCCATTGATAAAGGACGACTGAAATTTGTTGAGACACCAAGAGATGACCAGTCTATTCTGATTGGTCCCGATGGCAGAAAGTTTTTGCATCGGCTGCTTCAAGCCGATCCATTGAAAGAGAAGGTAAAAACTGCAGGTGATGGGATTAAGCTTTCAAATAAAGAAGATGTTGAAGAGCATAATGAACATAATCTTGAGGGCGAGAATTCCATCGACGCTACAATGGAGATGCCAAGGACTGGGGGGCAGCAAGCAAATCCAATGATCGATGAAAGCAAATCAAAAGAAAACAAAGGCCGAAATAAGCGCAAGTGTAAGAGATCAAAGATCACCTTCGCTGAACTATTGGATAAATATGAAAAGAAGAGTGAAGATAAGAATACTTATTGGCCGAATCATGCAAAGAAACCAAGATCACCCCCAAGGCGCAAATATAAGGATCGGTATTGGCAAAGTGAGAATTTGTATGCAACATATTCATATCCTTATTTTGGGCCGCCAATGCCAATGCCGTGGATGCCTCCCTATGCTCATGTAGATCCATAACTATCATGGGACAGGTATGATACAAGGGCACATTCTCCATCTTATTTTAGACCATCTCACCAATATTATGCAGCTCCGAGAAAAACAACATTTGAACAATCACATGTTAAAGACCGTTTCAATCATAAGGAATCGGTCCAGAGCTCAAGGAAGAAGAAAGAGGTAGTCAAGCAAGTTTACCGCGTTAAAAGAGATGGTCGTAAGAGTGCTACTTCAGATTTGATCTCAAATGAAGAAGAGCCAATGAAAGTATTGACATTGGCTACTACAGGCAATGAGATGAAGCAATCAATTGTTAAGAATCAAAGTGCCAAATCTGAAGAAAAGAAGTTGAGAGTGCACAAGGTCAAAAAAGAATTGCCATTGGTCAAAACAGAATCACAGTCGAGATGCCCACTCGGCTTATCGTATTGGCAAAAGAAGGAATTACAAAATCTTAGTGCACAAGAGCTGAGAAAGAGGAACATGGCATGGGTTCCCGAGAAGATTAATCAAAACAAAAACGATGTGCATGCTTCAATTGCAACAAGTACAATAAAAGTGAAGAAAGAGAAGGATGGAAGCAACAAACAATTAAGCCGAAGGTGTGCATCACAACATCAAAATCTTCGGTTAGCACATCATCCATTTTCTTCAACAATGCCATTGATGCCTTCGCCATGGAATTCATCCACAGGTATGATCAGTTACCCTCCATGGACTTATTTTGATCCATGGATGCAACATAATTTTCTATATGATGACAGAGTATTACCAAATCACTATACATTTGGTTAGTTACATTTTTGTTGCTAAGACAAAGGAGCCGAAATATTTTATTGCTATTTTATTTGTTTATTTCGGCTATACATGTTTTAATGGATGAATTCTACATGAACCTCATGGTAATGACCGATACTTAACTATCGTCCCAAGAAACTATCTGATCATGGCCGGTGTGGAATTCTAACATCGTCCTTAGTTCAATTGGAACCGAGACAAGGTACATGTTAAGTGATATTAGCCTTGTCTCTCTAGTACCATGGAGATTATATTTTGATGGTTCAATTTGTAGCAATGGCCAAAGTGTTGGTGTTGTTCATTTATCTCCATATGAAGCTAGTTTGTGAAGCCTCGTGCCGCTTAAGATATTTTTGCACAATGATCAAAGACGAATATGCATTCTTATTCGGATTGGAGCTTTGCCTTGCTATAGGTGCTATACATATTGAGGCTTCCAGTGATTCGTTATTAGTAGTGCAACAAATATCCAAGGGTTATCAATGTTTTGACGAATCACTTATAGTTTATGTTGTGGTATGACTAGATGCAAGATTTACCTTGGGTTACTTTAAAATTGTTCATATATCTAGACATGACAATTCGAAAGAGTTGGAACAGCAAGCATCCGGCTACTATGTTAACCATGGTGTATTGCATTTCTATCAATAGCCGATGCTAGGTCTTGTCAACATAGGTAAGGCCGAATCGAAGCCCACCGCTTCGGCCACTAATGAAATATTCAATGCAGGAGAAAATCAAGACTGGAGGAAACCCATCATTGATTATTTGTGTGCTCCTGGTAGAAGGGTGGACACGGTTGTTCGGCGTATGGCTTTCAAATACACGATGAGAGATGATGATCTCTATAGCCGAACGGTTGATGATGTTCTTTTAAAGTGCTTGGACGAAGACCAAGTGAGAATTGCTATGGGAGAGGTCCATGAAGGTATTTGTGGCACTCATCAGTCGGCTCCCAAGATGAAATGGTTACTATGGCGTGCTGGGTTTTATTGGCCGACCATGATTAATGATTGCTTTAGATATTATAAAGGGTGTGAAGCTTGTCAAAAATTTGGTGATATTCAGTTGGCTCCTGCTGCTATGCTACATCCCATTATCAGGCCATGGCCTTTCATAGGATGGGGTCTAGACTTTATTGGACAAATTCATCTGTGTTCATCAAAGGGGCATCGGTTCGTATTAGTAGCAACTGATTATTTCACTAAATGGTCTGAAGCAGTGCCTCTCAAGAACATGACACATACAGAGGTAATTAAGTTCATAACCGAGCACATTATTCATAGATTCGGCATTCCTCAAACGTTGACTACAGATCAAGGCTCATCTTTCATGTCACACCAAGTCAGAGAATTTGCCGAATCTTATAACATAAAGTTGCTCAATTCCTCTCCATATTATGCCCAAGCCAATGGACAAGCTGAGTCTAGCAATAAAATTTTAATCAAACTCATCAAGAAGAAAATTGAGGATAATCCGAGGAGATGGCATGAGTTGTTGTCTGAAGCATTATGGGCACATAGAATCTCAAGGCATGGTGCTACGAAAGTGACTCCATATGAACTAGTATATGGTAAGAGGCTGTTTTACCAGTGGAAGTAAATTTGAATGCTTTGAGAATAGCCAAACAAAATGATTTATCGATAGTAAACTTTTATAACTTGATGATGGACAATATTGATGAGGTTGCCGATAAACATTTGGCTGCTTTGAAGGCCATAGAGAGGGACAAGTTGAGGGTAGCAAGAGCTTACAATAAGAAAGTTAAGTTGAAGAATTTTCAAGTTGGTGATCTTGTCTGGAAAGTGATTCTGCCGATTGGTTCAAGAGACAAAAAATTCGGTAAGTGGTCTCCAAGTTGGGAAGTCCCTTCTAGGATTACAAGAGTAGTTCCTAGAAACTCATATTTGGTGGAATCCATACAAGGGGCATTGTTACCTCGAGCTCTCAATGGCAAGTACTTGAAGAAATACCATCCGAGTGTGTGGCAAGAAGCCTGAGTAGGCAATGGCCGATGTACGATTATCGCCCTTAGCACAAACATGGCCGATACATAATTATCTCCCTGAGAAAAATAAATGGCCGATGGAGTGTTGACATCGTCCTTAGAACAAACACCGTGCATATTATATTTCGTAGCAAGCTTTGCTTAAAAAAGAGGGGGCATGTTGACACCAGATTTTGGCATGACATAAAAAGAAAATGAGATGGCTTCGAGTGACAGGGTTTTCAGCATTGAAAGTTTCACATCGCCGAGAGGAACAACTTTGATGTTTAAGTCAGCCATCCGACCTCATCTCTAAGGCCGAAGTTGTGCTCAAAGTACTGGATTTTGTATTCAGAACACTGTTCGGCTGATTAAGCCCCCAAGACTTCCTCGTATGGAGGAATTATCTACATGAATTGTCTTCGTCTCGTCGAAACGATCGATTTTGATACAAATATCATTGCAATCCGAGGTCGTATGCAAAAGTTAGAGCCCGCATGTGAGACCCTCCAGCAAGCAAAATATGACGCCGGAACCGCACACATATGTGGGTGTGTCGATGAGATGCGTGAATAATTTGCTGTTTTGCCTGAGCGATTTGACCCTCGAGATGACCTCTGATGAGAAAACGTTCAACATGAAAGATGTTCGTCTCGTCGAAACGGTCAAGATTGCTTTTGTGCTCGTTTCCATCCGAGGTTGTTTGTCACCACAAAAAGGACCCTCAAAGTACAGCTAGTTTAAACCGAGCAGTTTTGGTAAGTTCGGATAAAACTAGTCCAAATTTGACTAGGGTTTTGGACGTGAATTGATGTAATTTTCTTGTAAGGAAAGCTTAGATAAATCCTTTGCTTGTACGGGAAGTCCAGCCGCCTCTTATATATGTTGGGGGTGACGGCCGATTGGAACAACACACAATCGAACAAACACATCTACTACTTTTTCGTGTTCATCTACTTTTTATCCCTCCCTTGTATCTTTCTTCTCGTTCTTCGCTAGTTCTTCATGCTGGAGGGCTGCTGATACACGAGGCTCTAGGGGCGAGCGAATCGACCTGGAGCAGCCCATAGCCGCCGCACTCCTTGACGGGGTCTCTCCCGGGCGTGCGGGGTTTCAGGTTTACAAAAGCACCCGCCGACTGTCTTGCGTATCGCGCTGTCGGTCGGGTCTCCTTCGACGTGAGCTGCGGTGCATCACCCCTGGCGTCGAGGGTACACGTGATGTTTTCGTGTGCAAACAATTAGTGGCTTTGGAGTGACTCTTTGTTGCATGTTGAGGGATTGTTATATGATCTATCTTTGTTATTATTGTTGAGAGAACTTGCACTAGTGAAAGTATGAACCCTAGGCCTTGTTTCCTATCATTGCAATACCGTTTACGCTCACTTTTATCATTAATTACCTTGCTGTTTTTATATTTTCAGATTACAAAAACCTATATCTACCATCCCTATTGCACCTGTATCACCATCTCTTCACCGAACTAGTGCACCTATACAATTTACCGTTGTGTTGGGTGTGTTGGGGACACAAGAGACTCTTTGTTATTTGGTTGCAGGGTTGTTTGAGAGAGACCATCTTCATCCTACGCCTCCTACGGATTGATAAACCTTAGGTCATCCACTTGAGGGAAATTTGCTACTGTCCTACAAACCTGTGCACTTGCAGGCCCAACAACGTCTACAAGAAGAAGGTTGTGTAGTAGACATCAAGTAGCTCTCTCTCTCTCTCTCTCTGCTATCTCTCACGGGCCTCCCCTCTCACTCGAACTCTCTATACCGACGGATTATACGCTCACTGTGTCAGCGTATAGCTCGGTATATTGTTTAGTTGACCGGTCAACCAATCCACATGCTGTACTGCGCTATGGAGCACCTACTCCGCAGCTGTACTGCGCTTGAGTACTGTCAGGACCGGATTTTCGGGATATTAATTTCCCATAAAATGGCCCTTGTGCTCACCAGCCCCAGGATTACTGTTAGCTGGCGAGACACAAACTTGATACAAAAACTCCAAGCAAAATACATAATATGTAGTACAAGACCATTCTGGCCTACGAGTACAACACAAGGTTTCTAGTGGTTGATGGCGGAAGCGGTTGGTGGATCAACAGCGTCTGTGGAACTCCATTTCCCACAGGAACAGCTGACCTGGATAACTCCTATCTTCACGATACTGCTATCACCGGTGCGTGGGTTCCGGGGGCTATCAGCGCAACGCTCCTCTCCATGCAAGAAATCTGGCCAAGACAATAGCCAGGGACAAGCCAGTGAGTACTTTTGAATGTACTCACAAACATTATGAACACATGTGTAATTATTCAAATGATAATCGTACTCTAAAATATTCTATGATCACAAAGTCAGTCACAAAATAAAATCCGTGATGCACGTAAGCAAGTTATTCACATAAAACATGAATAATGCAATTAGAGAGTAGAAATAGGATGCCTCAGTCGGGCGTCTGAGCGACACCACAGAAAGGGCTTATAAGTGGAATAAGTAACAAATATGCCCGCGATCGGCGTCAGGCGCGCCACATAAAGGGCTTATAAAGTAAATACATAACAAGCATGCCACAGTCGGGCGTCTCAGCGACACCACATAAAGGGCTTATATAGTAAATATATAACAAGCATGCCACAGTCGGGCGTCTCAGCGATGCCACATAAAGGGCTTATAAGTAATTTAAATGACAACCAGGCCACAGTCGGGCGTCTGAGTGACACCACATAAAGGGCTTATAAAAGAATAATCACGGTGAATATCTAGGAGGTAGAACCGTCCCAGGGATACTCAATAAATCAAATAATGAAAATAGTTAGTCCACAATAATAATAATCGTAATCATCTCATGTCACCGGTCATAATCAAAGTTCTGGCTTAGTAGTTTTTCCTCCGAAGACCGACACTAAGACCGACACTTGACCCATCCAAGACTGTAGTCCTCAATCATGGACACAGCTATTCGAATAGATGTTTAATCTCTGCAGAGGGTGTACTCTTTACCCACGTGTAACGGATTCCTTTAGTCCATCGGGACTAATTCCGTCTACGGTCTTTTAGTTGAAAACACACCTAACCGCACACACCAGCCTAACTTACCGGTGTCAAGAATCACCCACGACACCCGTTAAGCGAAACTCTAAGTGGGGAGGCTACAACCTCGACTTTAGCATGGGATCACAAAATTTATAACGCGCGCAAACTAGGGGAGCTACCCCTTCGGCTCCAACCGAAAACACCCATGCCCCGGGACCAGGTGGCATGCCTACCGGATGCCTCCGGTATCTTCCAGCATGGCCTCTATATACGGTGTGTGCTAGGAAAGGGGTTGACGACTTACTGAACCGTACCCTACCTATGGCAGGGACAAGTGGTAGTACGAAACAAGTATGGGGGTTACCAGAACAAGACTCGATCTATGGTCGACTCAGGATGTTTAAGTATTTCCTGCATGATTAGCATAATAATTATATTTCGACCAACAGACAGAATCACCACTCGACATACCTCATCATGCAGTACCGGACACAACCGTCTCGACGGAGGACTAGGGACAAGCCCGTGTCTACCCAAGACAGAGGCCTTCCCCGATTCCTTCCGGTATGCATGAAAGGCATATGCTGGTGACTATTATCACAAACATATCAAGCTCCAATAGCATCAAATCATCAATATGTACTCTTGAGTAGGAACACATCATCACAAAAATATAAGGGATACTTCGTGTCGAGGTGATGTTGTAACCGTGTCAAATAACATACACAATATTATGCCAGGGTTCAGAATGCTTGCCTTCAAGTTGTGGGGAGGCAGGGTGCTCCCCAAGACTTTTGAAAGTTTTCTTCTCTCTCCAAAATCATATTTTAAGAGAAATTCCAATCAACACATAATTTTTTTAAAACAGCACAACAAGTTGTCTGGGAAAATTTCCAAATAAATATGAAAATAAACTAGACAAAATCTGAGGAAGGTAGGAAGAAGAATCAACTCATTTGGAGTTATATTTAAAAAGTTATAGCCAGTCAAAGTTTCAGTCAAATTCTGTTTTCAAAAATAAAACAGAAAAAGAAAAACAATTCGAAAACTAAACACGTCGAAGGCGTACTCTGGGTTTACGTCTTCACTTAGCCAGCGTGGACCGGCTCGGGGTCACTGACAGTGGGTCCAGGGGGCCCACTGTCAGGTTTGATCGGTCGCCCTGCCTCCTTCCTCCTCTGGCCGAACAGAGGCGGGGCTCCGGCGATCAACGGCGGCTCCTCGCGGGCTCCGGAGGGCAGGGATGGATCCGCCAGGCCAGGGCGGTCCTCCCGGTGGTCGAGTAGGTGGCGGGGATGGAGGGAGTCGCCGGCGGCGAGCTCCGCGGCGGACGGCAGCTTCGGGTGAGTTTGGGGGTCCGAGCTACGACGGTTCCCGAGCGTATTTGAGGTGCTGGGTGGCTCCATGAGATCGAGGGGAGGAGGATGGTGGCACTGGGAGGGCTAGGGGGCTCCGGCTACGGCGAATTTAGCCGAGGGACGGCGACGGACGAAGTTGCCGGAGGCGGAGAAGACTGTGGTTTCAGAAGAATTTGAGCGAGGGGGTGCACTCTATGGCTTGCCTGAGGATGCTCGAGCAAGGTCTGGGGCCATTTATAGCCGGGGAAGGTCGGTTCCGCCACTGCCGGGGATAAGATCGCCGGCCGGCCACTTCTGTTGCGGCAGGGCGAGGTGGCGATAGCCGGAGCAGGGTCCGTGCTAGCGGACGGGCTAGGGGATAAGGACGGCCTGCTCACGAGGGCAGCTGGCGAGAAGTTGTGGCTCGGGCGGCGCCGTCCATGGCATAGGCGTACTGTGGACGCCGGCGTGCCGCCAAGAGGGCCCTGACAGCGGCGCTGTAGGGCGCCAGGGCGGCTTGGAGTGTTCTGGCGAGCAGTCGAGGGTGGGGCGTGGCTCTGTAGGCGAGCAAAGGCCAGGGCACGGGGTAGCGAACGCGGCGGCTCGGTTGCGCGTGCAAAACGTGCGATCTGGGTGCGCCCAGAGCACGCACGCGACTTACTCGACAGAATGCCAGGGTGGGCTAGAGTGCTTGAGCGAGGCTGGCAATTAACAGGACTAGGTTAGAGTTTGCAAGGAGGTTAATGGACATGGGGGTAGGTCAGGGGATCAAGTTTATAATGCCAACTAAAAATCATGCCAATACTGGCTATGCACACAAAGTGTTCGTCAGAATGCTAGACGCATCTAGGAAGTTCTTGGGGTGGCCAAAATCTCCAGATCCTAGTCTCTTTAGATGTAGGTGATGATGGCAAGTTTAGTCGGCCAAAGCTAGAAACTTGCTAGTGCAAATATTTGAGAAAACCAAATCTGGTCAGAAAGAAAAGGATATGGTTTCATGGACCAAAACTACTCCAATGGGTTCACTCTCCTGGACTTAAGGGTTTTGTAGGATGGACTACAAGCAGGAAAGAGAATCATGGGTAACAGAGCAACATAAAATGTGGTTGCTATAGAAAATGCCAACCTGGTCCAGAGAGCAAAAGAGGATGGTTTGCTCAAATCTTGCAAAGAACATACATGGGTTTTTGCATAAAAATGAAATATTTACTCCTACTAACATCCCCTCATTTTGGTGGAAGTTTTAAAGAAATATTTAAATAGGTTGTAGTGCAAAAGTGCAATTTGACCAGATTTGAAAACTAGGGGTGCAGCTCAAAATCTCCAAATGACTATAAGATATTTTTGCATAAAAGTGTTTTAGGGACATCATATGTCATCCCCAAATTTTGGTGGGATTTTTAAATGAATTTATCAAAGGGTTGCAGTGCAAATGGGACCCTAAAACTTATGAAGAACCATTCTAGAGAAATAAAGCTCAGGGGAAAAAATAATTATTTAAATAATCCCACTGATAAAATTAATGTTTCTTGAAAGGGTATAAAAGTCCAAACATTTTTGAAAAGCTTTCACTTGGGGTGAAAACTCCACAATATCAAAGAAAAGAGAGGTTCTTAAATCGAAAGAAAATCCAGAAAGTAAAAATCTATCTCCTGGCAAAATTTTAATAAACAAAATATGGTTAATTTTTTGGGGTGTTACAACACTACCCCCCTTAAGAAAAATCTCGTCCTCAAGATTGGCTAAATGTTGTTTTGAAAATATTACTCCTGCAATCAAAGTAATATCAGAAAAATAACCGTCCTGTTCATGCAATAAATTTTGGCTGCAGTGAGCGGGCAATAAGTGGTGTAAAACTACAGTGTGGAACACTGCCGCTGCGTGGAAAAAAATCCATGGTTTGGGAAAATGAGAAATATAGTAAATTTAGAATAAATTCTAAATTTCTAAAATACGCTGGTCGTACCCGAGAGCACAGTGCTCCCTCTGGCTGACAGGTGGACCCAGGTCCCACTGTCGGCCTCTTCTTCTACCTCTGGCTCTCTCTTCTTGTTCTCTCCCGCGTGCCTTCCCACGCTTTCTCCACCGGCGACGTTTAGCGCGTAGGGCATCTAGGCCGTACTGCGGTAGTGCGCGGCGTGCTAGCTGCCGGCGCAGCGTGCACTCACCTCGCGGGCAGTCTTGCTGTCGGCATTTGCTCATGGATTCGACTCGAACACCGGCGATCGGCGGAAGCGGCGCTGGTGGACTTCGCCCACCGTACCCCGATCTCGAGCTATAAAACGACCGAGGTGCTCCTTTCTTCTTCCTCACACCTGGCCTCGCTTCTCCTTCTCCTTCCTTTGTGTTTGCAGGAGCTCGAGACGAGGCTCTAATGGCGGAGGCGATGCCGGACTGGTACGTGATCCTGGCGTGTGGAGGGTTGGCGGCGTTGCTGGGGTTCTCCATGCTCCTGTGCATGATGATCCTTGATGATCGTCGTGACGCTGCCGCTCGAGTGTTAGCTCTCCGCGGTGTCGGTGATCATGAGGATTAAGCGCGGTGTCAGGCACTAACTGTTGTCAGTGTGCTGGAGGCAACTTGTACCCGAGTGATTACCCACTAACCTCTCACTTTGAACTTTATTTCGAGTGAAAACAGTTAATCAAAAAAATTTCACAGTAAAGACCACTCACATTGATTGAAATTGAAACTTTAATTCATCGACAAATTTAGGATACCACACATAAGTTGCAAAACATAGACAAATGCAGGGACAATAAACATAGCAGTGACATCTACAACATCAACTGTAAGTGGACAGGCTCCTGAGAAAAAGTCTCTGGAATTGGGGCACACTCTTCTTCTATCGGGGGAAGCGGATTGACTAGTCGGTGGATGCGCCTCTCCTGGTCGGGCCTCAGTGGTCTGCCGATGGTGATCTGAGGGTTTAAATCAGCGAGGCTCTGGAGATAACCCATCACACGTTGGGTTAAACGCTCTTGAGCGATGACATACTGGGCAAGGTTGGCCAGCACTGGGTCTCTCTGAATTCGCCCACCGGGAAAAGATGCTACTTCTCCGGTGCTGCGCGACTCGGGAAGTAATAATACCCTCGATCGCTGGCGTAGGGTACCGCGAATCGAAGGCGAGCAAGCGCTTCGTATGCAGCAGCTTCTATGGCCATATGCGGGGTCGGCATGGATTTACCTACGAAGGAGACTTTCGTTGGGTCTTGGTTCGGATTTGCGGGAGGGATGTGCACCACTGCCCAATATTTTGAGGTGGATGGGGTGATCCTTGATTTGAGCAACTCATACTGGGGTGGGTGGATAGCACTCATGGTACTACAGGTAAAGTCCCACAAAATTTTAACAAAGCTACCTGGGGTTGCATCTGGAGTTCTCAGGTAAATACTAGGGCTCGGCATGGCAAAGAAATGGCTGTGAGAGTTGTGCACAAGGTGAGGGATACTTGGCAAGGTCACGAGGTGGACTTTTATATAGCCTTGGGGCAGGGTTCTTTACCGTGGTGAACGGTAATGAATTTGCCAGTTCTGCTCTAAGGGTCGGGGTCAATGCCACAGATACACATATCTCCCTAAAGTGACATATCACTGTGGGGGTCGTCGGGGTGGTTTTTGGTAGCTGTGCCCGGGATAAAAATGTAATTGTATGCTAACATATTTATGCAAGGTTACTATTTAAAATAGAGGCACACCAGCAGGCTGCATTTATTTACAAGGTCACATGATTATAAGGTGTGGACATACTGAGACTCGGTACTATGACTTAGTCTGCCTCGTTTATATCCAAACGGGCGTGCCTTGTGGACGTCGAGGCTTTTCCACGAGTTTCACCGTCGGGATTAGTTGGAGGGGCTTGAGGGGTTGCATGGTCGGGGTAGCGATGATGACCATCCCGGGGATTGTTGGCCACAATCCCGTTGGAGGGTGTTCCCAAAAGGCGACGAAGCACTTCTGTGGACATCAAAGTATTTTGGTCGATGGCTGGGGCAGACCTCAAGGACTCGATCGGGTGTCCAAACATCACGACTGGGTTGTCGGCGTCGGGCTCATCTTCTCCTCTCGCCGAGGCTCGGCGAACCAGTTCTCCACGAGCTGCGATCAGATCAAGGGTGATTTGATCGAACAGTTCCTCTAGTGCACCTACATAGCGCACTAGATGCAACAATGCAGGATCCGTCTCATGATCTCCGTTGGCAACCTGGGGTGGCCTACCGTACCCTTCATGGCCGGGGTAGTAGTATAACGAGCGGCAGTTAACCCTGGGCGACAAGTGCCAGAGTTGAACTATAGCCTCTCGAGCAGCTAGTTGGATGGCTTGTGGCTCAAAGGAAGTTGTCCTTCCGGTGAACCTGTAGGGGCGTTCTGGTGATAGACCCCTACCACAGATGTGCACAGTGGCCCAGAATTGACGGCTCTCACCACTCATGGGTCCTTGGTACACAACATATTCTGGGGGCTCTTCTAATGCATAGGCACGGCGGGTGAGGTTGCGAGTACGGAAACAAAACCCCCAAGGTTGGTTGCTATGGTTTCAATGTGCACGATGGGGCCAGGCATCGTAGCTCGATTTGGGGAAGAGGCTGTGATGTGCTGTGTTGAGGCTAGCATGCCCTTTTTATAGAAAAAGGGGACAGAGCCTTCCTTCGTACGCTTGCGAATGGGACAATTTAGGTGTCGGTCACTAGCGCGTGATCGACCGGCTAGGTTGATAGGTTGGGCACCGACTGCCAAAAGGTGTCGGGATCACTGTGTGGCTATCTTACACGAGAAGCTTGGCTGGGGTTAGGTTGCGGTCTGGTGGGTTGGTTAACCTAGGTTTTTCGACCTGGCTAAGATAGGATTAGCCAATGGTCAGCCTGGCTCTGATACCAAGTTTGTCAGGACCAGATTTTCGGGATATTAATTTCCCAGAAAATGGCCCTTGTGCTCACCAGCCCCAGGATTACTGTTAGCTGGCGAGACACAAACTTGATACAAAAACTCCAAGCAAAATACATAATATGTAGTACAAGACCATTCTGGCCTATGAGTACAACACAAGGTTTCTAATGGTTGATGGCGGAAGCGGTTGGTGGATCATCAGCGTCTGTGGAACTCCATTTCCCACAGGAATAGCTGACCTGGATAACTCCTATCTTCGCGATACTGCTATCACCGGTGCGTGGGTTCCGGGGGCTGTCAGCGCAACGCTCCTCTCCATGCAAGAAATCTGGCCAAGACAATAGCCAGGGACAAGCCAGTGAGTAATTTTGAATGTACTCGCAAACATTATGAACACATGTATTATTATTCAAATGATAATCATACTCTAAAATATTCTATGATCACAACGGCAGTCACAAAATAAAATCCATGATGCACGTAAGCAAGTTATTCACATAAAACATGAATAATGCAATTAGAGAGTAGAAATAGGATGCCTCAGTCGGGCGTCTGAGTGACACCACAGAAAGGGCTAATAAGTGGAATAAGTAACAAATATCCCACAGTCGGGCGTCTGGGCGACGCCACATAAAGGGCTTATAAAGTAAATACATAACAAGCATGCCACAGTCGGGCGTCTCAGCGACACCACATAAAGGGCTTATATAGTAAATAAATAACAAGCATGCCACAGTCGGGCATCTCAGCGACGCCACATAAAGGGCTTATAAGTAATTTAAATGACAAGCAGGCCACAGTCGGGTGTCTGAGCGACACCACATAAAGGGCTTATAAAAGAATAATCACGGTGAATATCTAGGAGATAGAACCGTCCCAGGGATACTCAATAAATCAAATAATAAAAATAGTTAGTCCACAATAATAATAATCGTAATCATCTCATGTCACCGGTCATAATCAAAGTTCTGGCTTAGTAGTTTTTCTTCCGAAGACCGACACTAAGACCGACACTTGACCCATCCCAGACTGTAGTTCTTAACCATGGACACGGCTATTCGAATAGATGTTTAATCTCTACAGAGGGTGTACTCTTTACCCACGGGTAACGGATTCCTTTAGTACATCGGGACTAATTCCGTCTACGGTCTTTTAGTTGAAAACACACCTAACCGCACACACCAGCCTAACTTACCGGTGTCTGGAATCACCCACGACACCCGTTAAGCGAAACACTAAGTGGGGAGGCTACAACCTAGACTTTAGCATGGGATCACAAAATTTATAACGCGCGCAAACTAGGGGAGGTACCCCTTCGGCTCCAACCGAAAACACCCATGCCCCGGGACCAGGTGGCATGCCTACCGGATGCCTCCGGTATCTTCCAGCATGGCCTCTCTATACGGTGTGTGCTAGGAAAGGGGTTGACGACTTACTGAACCGTACCCTACCTATGGCAGGGACAAGTGGTAGTACGAAACAAGTATGGGGGTTACCAGAACAAGACTCGATCTATGGTCGACTCAGGAGGTTTAAGTATTTCCTGCATGATTAGCATAACAATTATATTTCGACCAACATACAGAATCACCACTCGACATACCTCATCATGCCGTACCGGACACAACCGTCTCGACGGAGGACTAGGGACAAGCCCGTGTCGACCCAAGACATAGGCCTTCCCCGATTCCTTCCGGTATGCATGAAAGGCATATGCTAGTGACTATTATCACAAACATATCAAGCTCCAATAGCATCAAATCATCAATATGTACTCTTCAGTAGGAACATATCATCACAAAAAAATAGAGGATACTCCGTGTCGAGGTGGTGTTGTAACCGTGTCAAATAACATACACAATATTATGCCAGGGTTCAGAATGCTTGCCTTCAAGTTGTGGGGAGGCAGGGTGCTCCCCAAGACTTTTGAAAGTTTTCTTCTCTCTCCAAAATCCTATTTTAAGAAAAATTCCAATCAACACATAATTTTTTTTAAACAACACAAAAAGTTGTCTGGGAAAATTTCCAAATAAATATGAAAATAAACTAGACAAAATTTGAGGAAGGTAGGAACAAGAATCAACTCATTTGGAGTTATATTTAAAAAGTTATAGCCAGTCAAAGTTTCAGTCAAATTCCGTTTTTAAAAATAAAACAGAAAAAGAAAAACAATTCGAAAACTAAACACGCCGAAGGCGTACTCTGGGTTTACGTCTTCACTTAGCCAGCGTGGACCGGCTCGGGGTCACTGACAGTGGGTCCAGAGGGCCCACTGGTCAGGTTTGACCGGTCGCCCCGCCTCCTTCCTCCTCTGGCCGAACAGAGGCGGGGCTCCGGCGATCAACGCCGTGACAGCGACTCTCGCGGGCTCGGAGGGCAGGGATGGATCCGCCAGGCCAGGCGGTCCTCCCGGTGGTCGAGTAGGTGGCGGGATGGAGGAGTCGCCCGGCGCAGCTCCGCGACGACAACAGGCCGGGTGAGTTTGGGGGTTCGAGCTACGACGGTTCCCGAGCGTATTGAGGTGCTGGGTGGCTCCGCGAGATCAAGGGGAGGAGGATGGTGGCACTGGGAGGGCTAGGGGGCTCCGGCTAAGGCGAATTTAGCCGAGGGATGGCGACGGACGAAGTTGCTGGAGGCGGAGAAGACTGTGGTTTCGAAGAATTTGAGCGAGGGTGCACTCTATGGCTTGCACGAGGATGCTCGAGCAAGGTGCAGGGCCATTTATAGCTGGGAAGGTCGGTTCCGCCGCTGGGAATAAGATCGCCGACCGACCACTTCATTGCGGCAGGCGACGTGGCGATGGCGGGCAGGGTCGGTGCTAAGCGGACGGGCTTGGGGATAAGGCGGCCTCCTCACGAGGGCAGCTAGCGAGAAGTTACGCTCGGCGGCGCCGTCCATGGCGTCTTGTGGGCGCCGGCGTGCCGCCAAGAGGGCCTCGACGGCGGCGCTGTGGGGCCAGATCACGGCTTGGAGTGTTCTGGCGAGCAGTCGAGGGCGGGGCGTGGCTCTGCAGGCGAGCAAAGGCCAGGGCGCGGGGTAGTGAACGCGGTGGCTCGGTTGCGCGCTCGCGTGCAAAACGTGCGCTCTGGGGGCGCCCAGAGCACGCCTGCGACATGCTCGACAGAATGCCAGGGTGGGCTAGAGTGCTTGAGCGAGACTGGCAATTAACATGACTAGGTTAGAGTTTGCAAGGAGGTTAATGGACATGGGGGTTAGGTCAGGGGATCCAGTTTATAATGCCAATTAAAAATCATGTCAATACTGGCTATGCACACAAAGTGTTCGTCAGAATGCTAGAGGCATCTAGGCAGTTCTTGGGGTGGCCAAAATCTCCAGATCCTAGTCTCTTTAGATATAGGTGATGGTGGCAAGTTTAGTCGGCCAAAGCTAGAAACTTGCTAGTGCAAATATTTGAGAAAACCAAATCTGGTCAGAAAGAAAAGGATATGGTTTCATGGACCAAAACTACTCCAATGGGTTCACTCTCCTGGACATAAGGGTTTTGTAGGATGGACTACAAGCAGGAAAGAGAATCATGGGCAACAGAGCAAAATAAAATGTGGTTGCTGTAGAAAATGCCAACCTGGTCCAGAGAGCAAAAGAGGATGGTTTGCTCAAATCTTGCAAAGAACATACATGGGTTTTTGCATAAAAATGAAATATTTACTCCTACTAACATCCCCTAATTTTGGTGGAAGTTTTAAAGAAATATTTAAATAGGTTGTAGTGAAAAAGTGCAATTTGACCAGATTTGAAAACTAGGGGTGCAGCTCAAAATCTCCAAATGACTATACGGTTTTTTTGCATAAAAGTGTTTTAGGGACATCATATGTCATCCCCAAATTTTGGTGGGATTTTTAAATGAATTTATCAAAGGGTTGCAGTGCAAATGGGACCCTAAAACTTATGAAGAACCATTCTAGAGAAAGAAAGCTCAGGGAAAAAATAATTATTTAAATAATTCCACTGATAAAATAAATGTTTCTTGAAAGGGTATAAAAGTTCAAACATTTTTGAAAAGCTTTCACTTGGGGTGAAAACTCCACAATATCAAAGAAAAGAGAGGTTCTGAAATCAAAAGGAAATCCAGAAAGTAAAAATCTATCTCCTGGCAAAATTTTAATAAACAAAATATGGTTAAATTTTTGGGGTGTTACAAGTACCTTCGTCTTGAGCAGATCCACGGGTTCATTAGCCTCCACATCGCCTCGACGAATCTCCGATGGATTTATGTGTCTTGCTGGCCCCGCAACAAGACATCAATTGGGAAGAGATCACTCCAGCTGTTCCATGTTATGGTCATTGAGAATGCGCCTTTCCTTGAGAGATTTCTTGTATCGGATCTAGAAGTTCCAACAAAATCAGGGTCATTGACGCTACCAATTGACAGCGTTGGTGTACTAAATCGCCAAATTCTCCGAACTCTTTATTGGATCCGTAATCGTTCGGTACATCACTCATCTTCTTCTCCGTCTTCTTGAAATTCACATTTAAAATTTCTTCTTGATGTATTCGACCGTCTTCGAAAAATGATTCCCACAAGCTTGACCCAGTCCATGCGCACAGTGAAGATCTTAGCACTAAAATCTATCGGCCCCAACCTGGATCAAGTTGTTGGATTCCTTACATGCTTTCCTTGCACGGAGAAGCTACTCACCGAGGTGAAACTTCTTTCCTATAAGTAAATGGTAATCACAACGTAGCTCAATTTTTTTCGTAATTTTCCCAAATTACGATGATAAGTGTAGTGTTCAAAACTGCATCTACGCACTACACCGAAAGAAATGTTTTTAGTATTTTTCTCACGTGATCACCTGCATCGTTTTTATGCTGTACTACTATAGTAGCCTAGGCTAGTCATAGTGGAAAGTAACTTAGACTACTCCAGTAACTCTATGGTTACCCTAAGAGCAAGTACTACCTCCGTCCTGGTTTACTCTTCCAATTTTGTAGTATCAAAATTTGACCATAGATTTAACTGACAAAATGTTAATGCATGTCACTAAGAACTATATCGTTGGATTCGTATTTGAACATAATTTCAAATGGTGTAATTTTTAGTGACATGCATTGGCATTTTCTTAGGTAAATCTATGGTCAAAATTTTATACTAAATACGAGGTAGTATTCCCTCCTTTCCAAAATTATTGTCTTACATTTGTTTAGATATGGATGTATGTAACACTAAAATGTAACTAGATACATCCGTATTTAGACAAATTTAAGACAAGAATTTTGGGACGGAGGGAGTAAAAAAGTGGGCTATGTAGGCCAACACATGTGCCAAATTCACTTGTGATGCATTTGGCATCGATGCCCCTCCATTGCTCACCTGGTGCCCCAATCTGGATCACCTACCTTGCTCCAGTGCCAAATTAACTCACGCAATGAAAAAACACTGCGTGGGAGAGAGAGAGGACTGAGGCAATAAAAACACTTGTTTGGGAGAGTGAGAGGCTGGTGTAGTTGGTTTGATTGATTTGTTTATACATGTGGGTCTGTGTGCATAGCGGTGCCAACTCTCTCTCATCGCGAGAGCGGTGCCAAAATCTTTTGATTTGACATTGATACATATTATGTGGCATACTTTTGCGAAATATGGCATCGGCCACATAGTGGAAGGCAACAAATGCCCAAGCTCTTCACGTGCTCCTAGTTAAATGAGAGGAAACAGAAAGAGAGAGAGAGAGAGAGAGAGAGAGAGAGAGAGAGAGAGAGAGAGAGTGAAAAAATATCACTAGCCAGCCAACCCTATCGTATGAGCGAATGATATTGGTACCTCTTGATGACACGGCAATCTTACACAGCCAGCTGCTCTAATATGTTCTCTTCTTTTGCAGATAAAAAAAGACCCGAAAGTGAAAAATGTGTTGCACTATAACAATCTCATCGAATGCCTTGATCTCCATCTTACAGAAATTGATTTGATCGAATACCGAGGCAGCACATCTGAGATTAAATTGGCTAGGTTCTTTGTTCTGGAGGCAAGTGTTCTCAAGGTAATGAGGTTCGGCGTTCTCTGGCGCAACAATGAATGGCGTGCTGATCACCGCAAGCGTCTAAGCCTAAATGACAAAGTCTCCGCAGAAGCTGAATTTGTTTGTGAAACATCAAGTGGCCAGAGACTCGAAAACTTATTTGCCCATTAGTGACTTGTTAGGGCGGTGGATTTTAGTTTGTACGATAATGCTGCATCCACCTAAAGTAACGGAAGTTCTTACATAAACTTCCTAGTAATTCCCTCTTCGTAGGTGCAACATTACTCCTAACATTTGTAATATCAGTTTGAAACTTGTAATATTGCCGTGTCCTATTCATGCGTTTTCAAAATCCTGCGAATCAAACAGGTACTGAGTTGGTGATGATGTTGTGCCTCCCATCTTTCACAAATAGCCGTCGGATCTAGATCTGACGAATACAAACGAAGCTTCTCCAGTTTTGCAAAAAGATGCCCGCACTTGTTCCCTATTTACAAACAACTCCTTGTCTCTCACAATCAGCCTTATCTCCTCCCCACCACATCTAGAAGCCCGTGGAAAAATCTGGCGCGATGGCGCTGCGGGCCGTCCACCCCAATCTTGGTGTTCGTGCAATGCACGGCATCTACGCACGGAAATTATGTCGAACAGGGCTAGTTGTAAGCATGCTAGCTCTACAGCCATGATGATAGTGACTGCAGACGGTGAGGCTGACTATGGTATGCCGAACACGGCGCCTATACTCAGGTGTAATCTCCGGCGCAGGGTCTTGTCACTTCACTGTGAGGAGCAGCACATAATAATTTGACTAACGGGTAGTATAGTGCTAGTACTCCTACTACTACATTGGTAGTACTCCCTTCGTTTCTTTTTAGTCTGCATATAAGATTTGGTCAAAGTCAAACTTTGTCAACTTTTACTAAGTTTATAAAAAAAGTGTCAAGATCCACAATATGAAATCAATATTCTTAGATGCAACATGAAATTAATTTTCATACCATATAGCTTTAGTACTGTAGATGTTAATATTTTTTTCAACAAAGTTGGTCAAACATTACAAAGTTTGACTTTCACAAAATCTTATATGCAGACTAAAAAGAAATAGAGGGAGTACTACTACTAGTACTAGTGGCACCACCGTTTGGATTTAGGAGTACTACCACGTCCATCTGGATTTTAGTATTTGACTAGCAATATCTAGTAATGCAGGTCACAAAAAATGTACTACTCCCTCTGTAAATAAATACATGGTGTTTTATTCCTATCGGCGAGAGAACTTAATGTTTTTTTGCTAACTAGAGTACTAATAGGATTACATGCAATGAACTAAACAATGCATGTCATGTTTGGTAGTCTCAAGTCATTGAAAGCATGCACGGCCCACATCTCTCATTGGTTGATGTGTCACGAAATAAGAAACAAGGAGGGAGTTAATGCACCGAGCCTAAGTGTTTTGGGATTATTTGGTTTTCGTAAGGTGACTTACACAACTTTTTTGTTTACATGCATTAACATTTTATTAGTTAAATCAAAGGTCAAAACTTGGCGCAAAATGCAAAGGGGACCAATAAACCAGTAAACATCAAACTTCTCTCGTTTCGCCCCAACTAGAGGTCTGGTGAGATGACTATACTGCACCGGCACAGAGGGGGACGCAGCTTCATTGACTTACGACAACTGCCTTTGGGTGAATGACACGTGGGCCTAGAGGGTGGCTGGCCCACCTATCATACAGCCAAAGGGAGGTGCAGTAGAGGGACGAGGAGTTGTACGAAATCCTACGCACCTACGCACGCTAACCAAGGGCAAGAGTGATTACTCGAATCGCAAGATCAGTTAACTAGAAGCTAAGCTAGACCCATGGAGGCGATGAGCGCGAGCATCAGCCGGCTGTGCGATGGTCCTGACGACGCCGCCTGCGCCCGACACCGAGGAACTTCTCGGTAGTATTGCTTGAGGCCGCCCGAGGCGAGGGGCGCTTGACGACAACCGTCTCCTTGTTCGACGAGGTCCTCATTGGTTTCCTCGACAAGTTCACCGTCGTCAAGAAGCTCGCGGACGACTTTGACGTAAGCCTCCAGCCGACGCGCCCAGGTTCTGCGATGCCCACCACCCTCAACGGCCACTATGGTGACAACCTCTTCGACGCACTGGTGGCCCTGCGACTGCCCGTCGTCGCGCCGGAGAATGTCCACCTCGAGTCGCGCAGAGCCTGGCGCAGCAAGACACCATCGACATAATCACCCACGTCTACGCGCAAATCGTCCACAAGGACTACTACATGCAAGAGGAGGACGATAGGACGCTGGCCTTCTTGGACCGCAGGGCAACCTTGGACGGCACTGTTCAGAAGCACGTTGAGCTCGCCGCCAATGCCGCTGCTCCTCACACGTCGGTTGGTGACCCGGCGCACTAGGGCGTGAGGATGTCGTTGATGGATCCGTATGTATTTTTATCTTTCTGTCAAATCCATGTAGTAGTATATGATACTACAGTAATTATCTTACCTTTCGCATCAACTTCATAATTTTAAATGCGTACTCCATGCATGAACGGCGCGAACCAAACTTCTCATTACTCTAGGCAAAATCGTTATTTTCTATCTATCGTTCGCGCCATGGAGCAGAACCAAATTTTACAAATTACGAGTTCAAAAGGAAAAGCCTGCCGTGTTAAGGTCGCAACCCCACACGGTTGGTTGAACACGCCGCTCAAGCGGGAATGCGTGCGGTGTTGCATTTTCAGTTACAAGTGGGGTCGCAGTTGAGCAAACCGACTATCGGCAAACCCCCACCCTGCCCACCGCGCGATGGCTGAGAAAATAGGAGGGAGAAGAGATGGCTGTAGCACGGACTCCAAGAAAATTGGTGTCGCATGGGACTCGTGTGGGTGGCGTGTGCCGTACTGCTAGACGTGAATGCTAGTTATGGCCCATGCCACCCCACTATATCGAGCCTATATCGAGGTATATAGAACAAATGTCCTGCAGTCCGTGCTCAGCCCTCCTCTATCTCTCTTCTCAGCCAGCCAGCGGACGCCCGGAGCCCATCGTCTGTTTGCTCACATGCGGTCCCACGTGTCAGTGAAAATGCAAGCGGACCCACTGAACCTGCACATCTTTCACCTCGACGTGCTGGTGATGAAAAACAAATCCAATAAAGATCTTCGGTGGCCGCTTTTGGAGTAACTCAAGAGTAGTAAGATTCTACTTACAGTTTAACCCAAGATGCACATCTCGTGGCTTCAACTACCACTCTATTTTCTTTCATGACACGACCTGGATGCTGGATGTCCCATGTGTCGGCAAAAGGAGGAAGAACCAAACCATATCTTCGGTTGTGCTCTCGGATTAGACTAGTTGTGCTAACTTATAAATTTTATTGTGTACTCCCTCCGTTCCAAAATACTTGACTTCCATTTGTCCAAGAATGGATGTACCTATATACTAAAACATGTCTATATACATATATATTTTGACAAATAGAAGGCATGTATTGTGCAGCGGAGGGAGTAGAATGGATGCAAGTTTATGTATTGGGAAGAAGAGTACATCCATATATTTATAGAGCGCAATTTAGTAGATGTTCTATCACTTTTAGCTAGCATAGAGGCTAGAGATGAGATTAGTGCACTTGTTGATACTCCTACTAGAATAGAGGCTAGACATGAGACTAGATGCGAGGAAGCAACATCTACTTCTTTACACTCGAAGAAGAAAGAAGCACGCAAGATCGAGCCTCCGCAGATCAACAATGAATGCATGGAGAAGGCACTAATCCAACTTACATGAGTAGTAAAATGTATTCTTGTGGTTCTTGTTTTCTTTGGTCTTGCTTTTCTAGTCAAAATTATCATTGGAGTTCGTGCAAAACGGAGGTCCATTTGGGGTCGTGCGTTTGAGTTGGCCTTACAAGTGGGACCGCAGTTAAGGAAACCGACTATCGGCAAACCCCCACCTCGCCCGCTGCGCGATGGCTGAAGTTAGAGAAACGACAAGGTTGAAGAGATTGCTCTAGCACGGACTCCAAGAAATAATATGGTGTCAGATGGATGTCGTGGTGGTGGCGTGTGCCGTACTCCTGGACGTGAATGCTTGTTCTGGCCCATGCCACCCTACTACTCCTACTACTTACTCCTACTATATAGTACTCGTATCGAGGATTCGAGGTACTGGTTACGTACATCGAACACATTAACATATGGCTACAGTAAAAACACCCGCCCGACACGTGAAGCATGTGAAGCTAGTACAAATAGTGTACTACTATTGTTGATTGGCCTCATCTGATAATCTGTTGCAATGCACGTACAATTATGTATTCGGAAAATATTTTTTTGCCTCGTAAGCACCACTCACTCAGAGAAGCGACTTGAAAGCCATTCAGAAATTTAGTAAGTTTATCACAGGCATATCATTTTGTTACATACAACAGGCCATCAACCCACATCGACAACGAGGATACATTATAAATAACAAAGTTTAAACCATACAACAAATAACAAGCAATGAAATGAACTTCAACAGCAGTTGGATCGCCTTTCACCATCATCGGATAGTTTTGTCAAAGGAAGAGTGAGTTTTCTCCAAGACTATCAATTCTATACCAGGGAGAAGGAGTTGGCGCTAGCACAGTAGTATCCATCCCGAATACCATGCAACGGGTGTTAGAATAGGTCCGGAGAGTGCGACCATGGGAGACTACACCTGCTTCCTTAGAGGTAACATCATCAGTGGGCTGTATACACACAAGAAGAGGTGATCCATCGGAATTAGTTGCCAGGCGCCACAGAGTATATGGGCGCTACTCGTCCTCATGCTGGTGATCATCACCATCGTCATCTCCCCCTTGGTTATAAAAATTTTCAAGTATAGGTGGTGGGATGTTCACAGGACCTTGGAAACACAAGAAGAAGGTTAATTAGTAAAGGGAAACTTGCTAACCCGCATGCATGTGGATGAAACAATTATAATTATGGTGGAAGACAAACGTACCGAAACTATGAGGATCCCATGCAAAAACAGTGCCATGAGTGGTGGCAGCAAACACAATGCCCTCGTATTGAATTGCATCACAGTACTCATCCATGTACATAAACTGATTTTTGAGCAATATCCGTCGAGTCAAACCATCAAGGACGGCAACAAGCTTGTCGAAGATAGCAACAACTTCATAGTTGTTGTAATTCCAAGAGCGGTTGGGAACTCGACAAATTGCTATCTTCCGTAGAAGACAGTCACCATGATTGTATTTGAGCGTCGTACAATACCGTGTGCTCAATCTCTAGGCGATCTGCTGAGATTTTTGGAAGTGGAACCGGTCACGAGTGTACACATTCACAAGTTCCCACTCGCACTTGGACCCAATGTAAACAACCCAATCTCCATTTGCGCCTTTGCCCAAGCCTTGCCCTCAAGCGATGGCATCTTAACATCATACGTATCATTATCAAGCGGCATCAACTTGCACAGGCGAGGCCTCCGTCGTCTTGGCGCCCGATCATCGTGGTCCGGCGAAGAAGATAGGGAGATCAAACCGCTCCTTGACTCTTGGGTTCCTTGTAATGATGTTATTAGTTGACTCGAGAATGGGCTTGAACGAACCTGCCATGCTAGCCGAGGTGATGGCGTCGCACCGATCGCTGAGTTCCTCCACCACGTCATCTTTCAGATCGGGGCAAGAATAACGGGGTCGTTTCGGCCTATTCCCTCCATGGAGAAGACGATCGAACAATGGTAGAAGAAAGGGTGAAGGGCTAAAGGAAAATGGAGGAGGGAGAGGAAGAGCGTGCGACAACAGTTCCAAATCGAGAGGGAAAGGCGAAGAGTCGGTGGATGGTTGCCGGTTGCCACGGTTCACGAAGAGGCGCCCGCCCTACGTCCGTTCGAAATACTCTTACTACTCGCCGTCATCTCAGCGATATGTTGGAGCGGGACCACATGTCAGCGAAACATGGTGTGTAATTTCTCGTGCAAAATGCGATCTGGCGCATTGGCACGAGGTGCCGCATTAGTTATCGACCTTTATTTTTTAATGGCGTGCCGTTCAATTTTGAAGCACGACTAAGCTGTATGCTGTCTGAGAGAAAATATAAACTACTCTACCACTACTCCACCTCCAGTACTAGTAGTATAAAAAAGATATATAGGCTAGAGCTTCAGCGCTTTCTTGCCAAGGGCTGCCCACTTGCTTCTCACACTACCACCCTCTCTCCAGATCTAAATAAGACAGCCCCTCTCTCCCTCCTCACCGGTGGTCACAGATCCACCGGGGAAGAAAAGGACGATGCAGCGTTGGCCTTTTCGTCGTCGGCGGCGAGTCACGATCGACGACAAGGCCGTCCTCTCGGACCTAGCGCCCAGCAGGATGGCCTCCGTCCCCAAGCTTCGCTGCCGTGGTGTGTGCGGAGGGCGGCGACCACGAGCGAAGCCACTTCCCGCCGACCCTCAGGTATGCTACCTCTTTTCGAACCATACCCTTGTTCTATTGCCCCATCTGCCGCGTCGTTGCATGTGGATCTTTTTCCACTCCACCATCTTCCCAATTTGCTATCCTCTACTCTGCTGGACACGCAGACGAAAACATGAATTTGCACTATTAAAGGAAACCCTACTTCATGCAGACTAATCCATGTCTGGGTTGAATAAGGAAAGGAAGGGAGATGTCCAAGAGAGTAGGCATCGAACCCGCATCTAGGTTGAAAAGGGGAAAATCAGTAGCTAAGGAACGAGTCTCGTGTCTCTTGGTTGAAGAAGGGTAGAAAGGCATGACAACACAATAGAGAATAAACAGGTCGATCGGTTTGTTGTTCTCACATAGGAAAAAGGTGGTTAAAGAGAACAAAAATGGGACGTAATCCACATATGCTGCCTGGATATTTGTTGCTCTGGGCAACCATACCTCCCTCACCACTCTGCGTCCGTGGAGGTACATCGTACTGGTGCGCCTTGTCGAATGGGCCTCCCATGCTCTTATTGCCACTTTTTTGCTGTTAGTATAACGCCAGCAGTCAAGTCAAGCAATGCTACTGCTAAAGTGATGCCACATTTAACTAATGCCGCTCTCAGTCTAATGCCACCGATAAATTTAAGCAATGCCATTTAATGTCACTGGATTATTTCAGGGTTAGCTGTTGATTGTGGATGTATTAAAGATTTTTCAGCTAAGGCATTCTAATGCTGTTGCACAGCCAGTATACCAATGATGAAACTTGTTACTACCTTCAGATTTTTGCACCGTTAATGCTTATAGATTACATACCTCACTTTCATGAGATAATTTAATTTTTTTGTACAGTGTCACCAAAATGCCAAGGCGCTGATGTCATTTTATTTTGGTTAAACTGCACAGACAATTATGAAGACAAGAGGAAAGGTCAAGAGTGGGCACCTCCTCCTCCGGCTGTTCTCTTGATTCGTTCGATCAAGTTTTTATGTTTGATCGATTATCAAGATTGGGATAGTAATTTTTAAGGTCCCCCCGAGTTCGAAATGATATTTACCTTGGAGGTACATGGTTTGCAATTTTTTATACTATCATTAGTTAATAATGCTAGTTACCTTTAGACTTTTGTATTTGGTTTAACGCTCATGCACAACTAGTATACCAATGCTGAAACTTGTTAACTTTACATTTTTTATTGTTAATTCTTATAGAAACCTTCCAGTGCTAGAGTTTATTGAAATCTGTTCAGTAAAACCATTGTAATGTTCCCTGTAATAAACTAACTACTCTACTGTTGCACTAGCCACTGGATTAGTGTATATTTGTAGTATTCGAATGGTGTTGCATTAGCGTATGGACATAAATAAAGTGTGGCAAGCTTTCCCAGATATGTGCTCAAGAAAAGTACTACCTGTTTTTCTAAATACTAGACGTTTGGGTACTTCAAATTGAACCGCGAAAAAGTCTTATATTAAGGAACAGAGGGTGTAGAGTTCACTCAAATTATCCCGGTAAAGCTAGTCACACCTTTGTTAAAATTAATGTTCATTATGTTATCGGAGGAGGTCTGTATGTTTGTCTCTAATGCCTGTCGACTACATACCTGAAATCATGATATAATGTTAAGTCATTTCCTTTTGTACAGTGTCACTGAATTTTCAAGGCGGTGATGACATTTTATTTTAGTAGAACTGCACAAAATTTGCTTAAAAGAAGAGGAAAGGTCAGGAATGGCTGAGTTTTTCAGAAAAAACTATGTATGCCTTCCTGACATCAGCATTGTTGCTTTATTTATTCCTTCAAACAGGTGGTTAGAAACAGTCTTGCTACCTTTTCCCATTAAGAAATTGGAATGCTTATATTTGTGAGTCTATGCTTCAACTAGTGCCACTTTTATAGTAATCACACTTCCAATATCTATGCAAACAGGGATGCTCGATTTTAGTGGAACTGCACAAAAAGTCCAACTGGTTCAACAATAGGAGCATGTTTTTTTCCAAACCTTTATATCCAATTGGTGGCACTATGAGCTGTTCATTACGAAGGTACATGGTTTGCTACTATCTTGCTACTCTTTTTGTACTATCATTAGATAGTAATACTAGTGGTTTGCATGTGAATTTATTGGCAGGGTGGACCTACATTGGAGGTGAAGGACGGGATTCAATGATTGGATGCTCAATTTCGGTTTTATCAATTTCACCTCTTCCATCACTGCGAACATGGTGTGGTATATGTTTACTAGCTGCTTATATTTGTGCAGACAAAGATGTCTGCCCATTGCTATTTGGCAAACAAACAAAGTGTCCGCAATTTTGGTTGAACTGCACAAGAGAATAGTATAGTCACTGCATGCAGTGCCATTTGAAAATAGAGACAAAGATTGCATAGTCACTTCATGGACTGCAGAAAAGTAGTATTGTACTATTTACTGGCCAACACTAGGGGCTTCATTGCTTTGGTCTGATTATGCAATGGGCATCATTTTGCCTAAGTTAAAGTTTCTATTCCGAAAATAGTCTCGCGGTGTGATGGAGAGAAGACCAAATAATATTGTAGTGGATGTTCCTCCATCATGTGTGGTTCATTCTCATGGTTATAACTGTTGGTGAAACCACTTATGTTTGCAAGAGGAATTGTAGACTTCACAAACAAATTTGTCTTTCAGTCTGTACTGAATGTTGGCCAAGAGAAGCATCCATGTTAGTAGGAAGAACAAATGTTTTTTCTATATCTTTGCTTCTAGAGCTACATATTTGTATATGATCTGTGAATCACTAAGATGCATTAACAGTTACTTATTTCTGTTAAGCTCGGTGTTTACAAATTCTTGATCGATCACTAGCTAGCCCACAAATGCGCTCTGGCAGTTTTATTTATGCGGCGAAGATCTAAGTGGCAGTTTTTGAATAAAATGCCTACCTCGAAGAACGACAAGCTACACTATCGATCCTACGGATAAAAATGCCTACCTCTGAAGAAACCGACAAGCTACACTATCGATCCTACGGATAAATAGCGGATCACACACGTACTCCCTCCTTTCCGGTTTGCAGGGCTCAATTCAAGAAACGACCTACTCGATCCTACACGAATAAATAGCGGATCATGCACGGACTGGTACCTCCTTTCCGGTTTGCAGGGCTTAATTCAAACCTCTCACCAACCAAGGTACTCCCTCCGTCCAGGTTTATTAGTCCCGTGAGCAAAGAAGCAAGACCAAGGCATGGCAATAATTAACGGCATGTAGAAGTTTAAGCCTAATTAATTCCAGCGATTTAAGTGGCTGCATGCGTGCCCTCGGCTATGACTCATTGCATGCTGCTTCGTGTACTGCCTGCGAGCGATTTTGAGTGCCTGCATGCAGCTGGCCGTAATTAAGGCAGCTAACTGATGCGAAAAAGATACGCTTTAATTGTTGCGGGCTTTTTAAATCCGTGGAATCATTATTGACAAGAAGGGAGATGATTCGACTGCACTCGTTTAACTGCCATGCCGGCGTGTGACCCAGACGGGACGGGACGACACAGTCATAATTTCAGTTTCTCTAGTTTTCCACGGCAAGCTGGCGCGCTAAGCCATTATGCATTGAATTCCGATGACCGTCGCGCTACCTTCCCCCTATAAGTACTATTTCCCCGCCTTCTCCGGTGCCACCGTGACCCAACTCGCCATATCCTCATAAGCCCCCACCGGCCCGACGTCGCTCGCCACATCTGCCATGCCCCCGCACGTCCGCGGTAGGCGACGCTGGAGGCGGTCACCGCCAGAACTAGTGTTTGGTTTTTCACCGGAAGGCAGACGGAGGGAGGAGGCATTCTATCTATCTTTAGATGGCAATGCAGAGATCGAGGAGTTGTTGGATCACGACCACATTGCGGAGGAGCAGGAGTTGTTGGAGCGCGACCGCCTGGCGGAGGAGCAGCGTATCGCTGATTTGCGCCGCCAGCGGGACATGGAGCACCAGCGCACCGACGCTCTGAGTCGCGAGAAGAGCGCCCGCAACTGGGCCGACTACGTGGAGGCCGGCGCCCGGCAAATAGCCCTGGAGGCTGTCGGGCACGTACGTGTTCGCGACGCCGATTTTTACTACCAGCTCGGAAAGTGGGTTTCCCGCTTGGAAGCCGAAGCTTCGGTGGACCACGCTGGCATGGAAAGGGCCAACGCGCGCGAGCAACGCGCCCTATCGCACCTCCTGCAAGTCCGGCGGCGCGCAGGGCGCCGGTGCGGTGTTTAGCATGTACCACGAGATGGCCTATCTAGACAGCCTTTTAAATGGGTTGTATTTGTCCTCCACGGGTTTAGAGGCTGACTTGTGGGCCTAGCAAGTTGACGCGTACACAATCAGGAGATGATTGTACATGGAGAGGAAAGATAGCGAGGACCCGCCAAGGTCATGGCGATGCATAACAAGTGCCTCCTTATTTCAAGCCAATAAAAAATGGCTCCTCCTAGTGGATTTCGACATCTGGGTCCCATGCCATTGTCAGCGTAGTCGATGAAGCGAGAATTGCACAACTAGTGGCTGACACGAGGACCCGACAGCTCGCCTAGTTATTTTTGTTTTGGGTTAATTTGATAAATGCCACTCCAAATCTGGTGTATCAGAAATGCCATCGCAATTTCAGACTTTGAAAATGCCATTTCTAGTGGCATTTTCAAAATCTGAGTGGCGTTTTCAAAGTTTGCAAAAATTGCAGTGGCATTATTCAAAGTTTGGAAATTGAAGTGGCATTTTTATGAATCGCCACAATTGGAGTGGCATTTATCTAATTTGTTTTTGAGAAGGAAGCAGGGTGTCAACTGGGCTGTGCGGGACACTCCGGCCTGTCTAGACAGCCTTTTCTTTTATGTTTACCACAGACCAGCCCAGTAGTTTTTTTATCTTTCTGAAAATGGCTAGCCTAGTTTTTTTGTGATTTGTCAAGTCACTTTATCAGGCCTGTTGGGCTGCAAATCTTTCAAGACAAGGAGAGCTTCATTAGGGCTGGCCGAGAAAATGGCCTGTCAGTAATGAGAAATGGGTTGTACATTTTAGAAACACATCAAACCGGTAATTAGTTTCAAATATCTTTTTTTCATTTCGAGATTTTAAATTGCATTGATTTTTTTGCGTGGACAATTTATTGGATTTTATATTGATATACATTTATTTTTAAAATCAGTCTGAATGTGACTCGAAATTTCGTGATTAAAAACAGTTCAGACCGCACCGACAAATGCAAAATTTCGTATAATTTTTTAACCGTGGCCACAATATGGGCTGTAATGCTAACAAAAAGAATATGGGCTCCAAAAAAACCCGTAAGAATTAGAAAATGGGCTGTAAATTATTTGAAATAATGGCAGATGGGCTGTATGCTGTTTTCCACAGATTTGAAGCTTTCCACGGATGGCACAGTATCTTTGTTGGATGTCCATCCAGCGGCCGTCGTCTTCTTCAATCTCTGCTCTTCTGCTCCACCGCTCAAACAAGCGCCCGGCGGGACTGCCTACTCCCTCCTCCCAGCGCCGGTGTCTTTGCAGCGTGAGGCCTCACTGCCCCATCGTACTCCCATCGCTGGCCTAGCCATCCCTCTACTCACCCACAGTCCCACACCTGCTGTTATTCTCCTGCGACGGCAGACGAACCAGTAAACCCTCGTACATCGTACTCCCCTCCGCGTGGGAAACAACTGCCGAGTCTTCCCTGCCTCCGTGTTGTTCCCTTCCTAGGCCTCGCCGTCGTCCACCACCCTGGTGCTCTCGGCGTGGCGTGGTCAACGACCGACATGCATCTGAAGTGGACTCTACGTGGAGAGGCTGACAGTTGGGTCCACGACCGCACACAAGGAAATGCCTCCTTATTACGCGCAAAATAATGATTCCTCCACCTGACATCTGGGACCCACCGAAAGGGCCTCTGTATTTCGTGAAAAAAACGTTACCGCTGCTGACGGCTCGGACCCACCGGCTATATCTTCGCACGCAAGGAAGTGCCTCCTTATTACGCACAAAAAAATGAATACTCCCCCCGCTAGCTGGGACCCAGTATAGTGGGCCTACTAAGTTGATGAGGCGAAGGGCTTTGTCAACTTAGTCAATATGCGATTCTAGCTCGACTGACCGTACGATGTCCATCCAACGGCCGTAGTGCTTCTTCAACCTCTGGTGTTCTTGCTCTAGCCGCCCAAAGCAGCGCCGGTCGTGCCACCTGCTCCTACCTCCCGTGGCCGGCTGTGTTGCCGTGGAGGCGTCACTGCCCCCATACTACTCCCACCGCTGGCCAGGCCATCCCTCCACTCCACTCACCCACACCCCCTGTTATTCTGCGGCGGCAGTGCCGAACCAGTGAACCCTCGTACTCCTCTCCGTGGGCATCCTTGCGCGTCTTCCCGGCTCCGTGTCGTCCCCTTACTAGGCCTCGTTGTCGTCCACCGCCGTGGTGCTCTCGGCGTGGCGTGGTCAATGTGGTCAACGACCGAATTCCATCGGAAGAATCTTGTCGTGGAGGCCGACAGTGGGTCCACGGCAGCCACAGGAGGTGCCTCCTTATTCTGCGGAAAAAATTATTCCTCCACGGACAGCGGGGACCCACGGACAGGCCACACGTATTTCCAGAAAAATCGTTTGCCCACGACTGCTGGGACCCACCCGACGAACCACCGTATTCGTGAAAAAACGTTCCCCTAGCTTGTCATTTCGGACCCACCGGAAGTGCCTCCTTATTACGCACAAAAAATGAATACCCCTGCTAGCTGGGACCCACCTTGGTGGGAGGCTGACTTAATGGGCCTACTAAGTTGGCGGGGGACGGAGGGCTTTGTCAACAATCAATATAAACAATTCTAGCTCCAGTGACCGTACGATGTCCATCCAACGGCCGTAGTGCTTCTTCAACCTCTGGTCTTCTTGCTCCAGCCGCCCAAAGCAGCGCCGGTCGTGCTGCATGATCCTGCCTCCCGTGGCCGAATGTGCTTCCGCGGAGGCCTCACCGCCCCCTACTATTCCCACCGCTGGCCAGGCCCTGCGGCAACGACAGCCTCACACCGCAGCCAAAGCAGTGAACCCTCATACTCCTCTCTGCGCGGGCTTCCCCTGCCGCGTCTTCCCCGGCTCCCCGCCGTCCCCTTCCTAGGCCTCGCCGTCGTCCACCGCCCTGGTGCTCTCGGCGCGGCATGGTCAACATGGTCAAGGAACGACTTCCATCGGACGTGGGTATGCGTGGAGAGGCTAACAGGTGGGTCCTGACGCGACAAGGAAGTGCCTCCTTATTCGCGGAAAATAATTATTCCTCAAGCGGCAGCGGGGACCCACGGACGGGCCACCGTATTCGTGAAAAAACGTTTCCCCACTGCTGGGACCCACCAGCTACATCTTCGCAAGCAAGGAAGTGCACGGCGGTCGGGACCCACCTGGTCGAAGCGTCGTGGCGTTGTCATTCTGGTCGTGACGATATGCGCACATATATCTTGGTCGATGTAGAGGCGCTGCGTGTCGTAGTAGTAGGCGCCGCACGTAGCATGTACCTGCGTCGTCTGGCGGCTAGGGTGCAAGAAAGAAAATCTGACCCGCGTCGTACATACGGGCAGGGTATCGAGCGCCTACTCGCGCATATGTACATGGCTGGATCGAACGGAGAAACAGCGTCTTCGTCGTGTTAATGGGAATAACCGGCTGGGTCGGAACGGAATGGGTGGTCGTGTTCGCCGGGAGGGCTTGGGCGGAACAGGCGATGGAAGCGAGGCTGGCGTCTGCGGAATGGAGAAGCGGACCTCCTATGTTGGAGCAGGGTCTGTTGATCGGGAGGGTGTGGTGTACCACAAAACGGAGAAGCGGACCTCCTACTATCAAAACGAGGTCTTGTTGATCGGGAGGTGTGGCGTACCGCCAAAGCGGATGAAACGGACCTCCTACGGTCGAAATGGGGTCCTGTTGATCGGGAGGGTGTGGCGTACCGCCAAAGCGGATGAAACGGACCTCCTACGGTCGAAGCAGGGTCTGTTCGCCGGGAGGGTGTGGCGTGCCGCAAGCGAGACTCCACGAGATCTGTTCATCTCCACCGTCGACCTCCTCCAGGCCTCCACGGGCTACGTCGACCTCCTCCAGCCTCTCGGGCTCCTGTTCATCCAGCCTCCACCGCGTGCTACTCCACCGCTCTTGTTCAACCACCCCTCCACCGTCTCTGTTCATCCAGCCCTCCACACCACGGGTCTGTTCAACCACCCCTCCACGGGCACCCCTCCACCGTCTCTGTTCATCTAGCCCTCCACCACACCACGGGTCCTGTTCATCGGAGAGGCAACGCCACCGCTCCTTGTTCATCAAACCCCCCCGCAACACTCACTTTGTGATCCCAGGCAGCATCGATCGGCTTGATTAGCAGCGATGGCGAAGAATCGCTCGATCGGGTTCGATTAACAGCCATCGATTGATCGCTCGGGTTCGATGTAGCGTAACTGCGCATCTGTCGCTTCGAGTTCGATTAGAGCCCAACGCCTCGCTTCGGGTTGATTAGAGCCAACGCCTCACACACACACAGCGTACGTGTACGAGAGAGACGCGCATCGCTCGGCCCCCGACCTCCCACCGTAACCGGGAACTCCCCGAAATTTTCCTCCTCCTCGCTTCTACCACGGTTTTTTCCGTCATGTACGGCCCAAAGAATGTCATGCAGCTGCGTCTCCGGCCCGCCCAGGACGAAAAGCCCATTTCTGTCATGATTTTTTGTCATAGAAGTAGGAGCCCACCACACCTATGATGATACCGGGTTTTGTCACAATTATCGTCATAGAAGTGTCATATGTATGACAGAAAAAATTTTGGTTCGGCCCAAAATGTCACGGATGTGTCTTTTTTTGGTAGTGTGTAGTCTAGTCACTTGTTAAAATCTCTAGAAAGGCAAATACTCCTTTCTGGTTTACAGGGCTATACTTGCAAGTACTCCCTCCGTCCGAAAATACTTGTCATCAAAATGGATAAAAAGATGTATCTAGAACTAATATAAATCTAGATACATCCCGTTTTATTCATTTTGATGATAAGTATTTCCGAACGGAGGGATTACTACAATAACATAGCAATTTTGTCTCATGCAAGAGCCTGGCTATATGCATGCTCCAAGGTTCGCAACCGCCACATTTGGGTTGCACCTGGCTCTTTGCCTCTTCGAGAAGACGAACAATGATGTTACTACTACTGCTTCTATAGTATCAAATCGACTGCTGCATGTCCATCCACCGTGAGCGGGAGGGATAGCTTGTTGTAGTACTATAAGAAAAATCATGTCCTCGTCTGCGAGCCACCGCGAGCATGGGCGAGGGAGAAGGCGTGTAGTAGTAAAATCAAGCTTATCCTCTTGTACGAGTTGACGCGACACATCATAGCACTGGCCCCACATGGTTGCCTCTAAACTTGGTTGAAAAACCTGCATTGTACAATACTCCATTTGCTGCAACCTCTAACATTTACCCCACCACAAATTAAAATATATATTCCTGTCTTGACCAGATGAGCATGCAAACTAGAATCACTAGGATGACAGGTAGGGCTAGAAGATTATTTTAATCAAAAAATATAGCATGGAGCGGACCCCAACGATTTTAAGCTTACAGGCATGGTACACACTATCCTAGACTACTCCACACATGAAACAGCCACACGAGCGTCCGGGCTGCGCTTGGCTCTTCGCCTCTTCGGAAGTACTACTGCAGTGTAGGAGTACTACAGTATGCTTCTGGCCATCTGACACCGATTGAACTGCTGCATGTCCATCGTGTACGGGAGGGAGAGCGTGTAGCGAATGAAAGCTTCTCCTAGTCCTACCAGCCACTACGCTCATGGGTGAGGGAGGGACGCAGCTTCATTGACTTACTGCTCCTGCCTTTGCGTCCATGACAGGTGGGCCCAACAGGTCGGTGGCCCACCTGTCATGCAGCCAAAGGCAGGTGCGGTTAAGGCGAGAGGGTGTTGTAGTAATCAAACTTCTTGGTCTTGTACGAGTTGACGCGACACATCAAAGCACTGCACTCGATATATTTCAATAATTTGCGTTTACCGATGCATTAATTACAACGCATGCATGAATGCCGTGACTCTCCTTTTGACTTGCATGTTTTGATTTAATGCACCTTGAAGTAGTATGAATATGTGATGGTAAAGCTTTGTAATGCCCTGGCCTTAATAAAGCGAGAGATGGTTGTGCACGAGGAGGGCGAGATCATGCAGACGGAACATGACCTAACGATGGAGCTCTCTATGGTCTCGATGGACCTCACCTTGCTCCACTTGCCTTGTGTGCCTCCGCCCTTGAAGCCTCCGGTGTATGAGGTTCGAATACACCTCGTCCGTTCGGCTGATTGAGCAAGGTGCAGGTTTCTTGATTGATGTGTTGTTCGATTGATTTGCACAGTGCAAGGGAGGGCACCTGGCTTGCGCGGACTGTCGCGTCGAGCGCCCCGAGAACCAGCGGCAGTGCCAGAAGTGCAAGCGCGGCGGTGGCTTCGACGTACGGAACACGGCGGTGGATGCCGTCCTCTCCTCGGTGAGGGTGGAGTGCCCGCACGAAGGCTGTGGGCTCTATGTCACTTACCACAAGCTCGCCGATCACCAGAGCATGTGTCCACTCGCGCCCTGCAAATGCCCCGTGCCCGTCTGCGGCTACGAAGGCCCGCCGCCGGTGCTCTCCCACCACATTAGCACCGTGCCTCCCATGCCCATGCACAGGATCCAGTACGACAAGGCGCTCCAGCTGCAAGTGCCACTGTCAGAGCCATGGCTCTTGCTGTTCACGGAGGAGGACGGCCGCGCGTTTTTCTTGGTCGGCAGCGTGCCCGACATCAGCGCGCCTATCGCCGTGTCGGTCGTCTGCATCAGAGCGGGGGCATCCCCACTGCCGCACTACGTGGCCAAGCTATGGGCGAACGGCCCGTCGGGGAGCCCAAAAGCAGGACCGACGCCGTCAAGGTGGAAATGGAGGTGACAAGCAGCAGGGATCCCGGCGACTTCGCCGTGCAGGAGCTGACCTTCCTCACAGTCCCGCCCAAGCTGCTGGTCGGGGCTAAGCTGGTGTCCCTCAACATTCAGATTGACAAGCTCACGTCCTAAATGATTCTATAGTGCCTTCTGTTTATCTTAGTAATATGCTAATATAGGGGTTAGCTCGATCTACTTTAGCTTAAGAGATGGTGGGTTTTGGTGGCGATGCAGCAATTACCTCGACATCAGATCAGAAGTGAAAGTAATTTCAAACAGTTGAATGGATATTTTGTGTCTGTTGGATATAAAGATCATTTGGGTAAGTAGTAATAGCTTATATGCTTTTTCTTGAAACGGAACAACGATGCCAGTATATTTTTTGTTGACATGCACTAATATTTTGGAAACGGACGTCGGGCTGTAGCTAGAAGGGCGGTTGGGACGTGGCATCGACCCATACCGCGGTGACCCCCGATTGGGACGCACCGACTGTGGATTTTCTCCCTTGCTGATGTCGACCGCGTCTACGTAGAATATTGTTCCCTTCCCCCAGCTGCGGGATCAGGTTGGATATGTGACCAGCGGTGTGGCCATCGTCGTTCTATGCTTGCGAAGAGAGCAACCCAAGCAAGCAGGCTTGTAGCTTAGGCTCCTGCTAGTGTATATATAGTGTTTTTATTTTTCTCTCCATATCAACCATTTTATATTGCGTACGTGCCATTGAAGAGTGAAATGATGGTTGCTTCTTCCGACTAACTTACTGTGTGATTTGACTGCTCCTTTAGTGACCCCTACACGTACTCCCCCTATGTGTATGCAACAGTCACACGTACACATGGACGCAAAAAACGCGTGCGACGCCCTAAAGCATGCATGTCCGAGCACACGACGGAACACACACGGTCACGCTCAAGTGCTCAACCTACATGTGCATGCACACACATACTCAGCCAGGGTGAGCTAGTGACGGTATAAACACCGGAAAATGTATATATTGAGCGCAATGAGCATATTATGAAGTGCACTGACCGTATTTTTACAAATATACAATGACAGGCAGTGTATTTATCTCGTTTGAAATTAAGCCATATTAACGGGAGAGGAGGCAGTATGGACTAGCATTCCTTGTTGTGTCCCGTCAACTTGCCAAACGAGGAGAAGCTTGCAGGACAAAAGAAGCTTGCGCGCGGTGGCTCGCAGGACAAGGAGAAACTTTTGACTAATGCAAGTTGTCCTTCGTTCAGGCGGTGGACGTGCAACAGTTAATTCGGTGTCAGATTGCCAGAAGCATACACTATACTAGTAGTACTATTATTGTTGCACTTCCCGAAGAGGCGAAGAGCCAAGCGCAAAGTTTACTAGTACTACTACTATAGTCTATAGAGGTACTATACTAGTACTAGGAACCGGATGGAGGAGCGTCTGCACTCTTATAATATTTTAAAAATGTGATAAAGCAATCTTCAACACATTTGGTTCTCTTCGAGGGTTCTCGCATGTGATAATGGAAGTTGATTGCATGGAACACTCGCCACAATTCTCGCTTAATTATGGCTCATATCCTGTTACAAATATTTCCTCTTTTTTTTAATATTCAGCATGTAAACAGGTCAGCAAACCTTGCGGCGCATCTTTGTGCGAACCGTGCTTGCTGCACTTTGAATGTGGCCGAGAGTTGGCTTGATGAAACACCTCGCTTCCTACTTCTTTTTTTGCGGGGTACCTCGCTTCCTAGTGACCAGTGTCTTGGTTGATCGTCCTAAGAATGCTTATATATGAATAAAGCTCTCTCATTTACCCGCAAAAAAGATTAAGCCATATTAACCGGAAAGGAGGGAGTATGGACTAGGACTACTTGTTGGTGTGTCCGTCAACTCATGAGCGAGGAGAAGCTTGCAGGACAAGGTGAAGCTCGCTTACGCCTTTTGACTAATGCAACGTACCCTCGCCCAGGCGGTGGACATGCATCAGTTCATTCGGTGTTAGATTGCCAGAGGCATACACTCTAGTACCGAACATGCGGAGTACCATCATTGTTCGACTCCACGAAGAGGCGAAGAGCTAAGCGCAACGTTTAGTAGTACGAGTAGTACTACTACTAGAACCGCATGGTGGAGCCTCTGTACTCTTATTTTTCTTAATCTCTGATAAAGTACACATTTATTCCGGAGAAGGGCGGAAAACGGCAGCCCAATATGTAATGATGATATCGATCAACCATGCTCGAATATATCTTGGCCTCCGTGCGAGCCCGTCTGTGTGTTCTCGCTCCTGGTCTCTCTCAAGGAACAGCGGGTTGGCCATTTTGCCGTCAATTGAGATCGGTTTGCTCACACTCCGGTCCCACATGTCAGTGATATGCCAAGAGGAGGTGCGTTGACCGACCGCCATCTGCGTGCTTGGTTTTGCACCTTCATACTACCTCCCCTCCGTCACAGTTTATAGGGCGCGCTTCATTATGATGCATTTCTCTCAACGCATTTCCACCACCAGAGAGACTTCAGACGCGTTTGGTTTAATGCTCAGTTAATTAGGGCGTGGTAAGCGCAATTTTCTCTCGATGTAGTACTACGGAGTGGGTAAGTGCATGCATGTGTGTACCCGGGGTGGAAGCACTGCATGCATGTGTGTACGCATTATTTCCTTTAGTAATAGACGCCGTGCTATAACAACCAATGCTATTTTTCAGTCCGATCGCTAGTCGCCTTGGTCCCAGAGATTTTCTCTTTTTCTGAAGTGCGCTCTATAAATAGTGACGGATGGAGTAGTATGAGCGGATTCAAAGAAGAGCGCATTGATGGTTGCTTCTTCCGAGCAACTTACAGTGGGAAAGGTGGGGCTTATGATTTGACTGCTCATTACTCACTATTAATGCGGCGCAACGACTGGTCTGAGTCTCCCATGCGGCTGTGCACTACCCCCTCGGTTCTTAAATATACTCAGGAGTATTTGTCTTTCTAGAGATTTCAACGAGTGACTACTCAAATATTTGTCTTTTTAGAGATTCAAATGGACTACTACATATGGATGTATATATACATATTTTAGAGTGTAGATTCACTCATTTTGCTCCGTATGTAGTCACTTGTTGAAATCTCTAGAAATACAAATATTTAGGAACGGAGGGAGTACACATACGAAGCAAAATGAGTGAATCTACACTGTAAAATATGCCCATTTGAAATTTGTAAAAAGATAAATATTGTTGATGACAGTTGCGACGACAAAAAAGAAGCATATTCCTTGTCCTAAGGGAGGATAACAACATGGTTGTGTTTGTCTAAAACGGTGTGAGGACGAGATTGCAATATGGAAAGTACGCCAGACGAGCTACTTTTTGTGCAAAGAACTATGGAAGATCCACATGCAGCGACGTGGGAAGACGGGCAGTGGAGCAAGGCCGGAGGGGATACCTGGAGGTCATCGGGATGTAAGTAGGTGAGCGGCGGCGGGCGGAATCTGCCCATACTGCGGCAGCGAGCAGGTGGCATAGGCCCAACCGCGCCGGAGCTTGGTCAGAGAGAACGGCGTGTACCGCAGATCAGGACGTGCTGCCTCGGCGCCGTTGAATGGAGAAACGATACACATCCTCCCTTTCCGCCGGCGGAAGGGATGCAGTTGGGTCAGTGAACAACGGTGAGAGAGAGAGAGGCCACCACGGCCTTGTGTGAGATACTCTGAAGAGAGACAAACCAGGCAGGGAGGCTCCATTGTATATAGTGGAGCGGACTACCTTTTTCTCCATAAAAATCGTTTTTTATTCTGTGTACGTGCCATTGAGCGATATAACTTTATTTAAAAATAACACGCCAACGCATCAAGTCAAACTTTGTTTCGTGCACGCGTGGTACACGACCTCCGTAGGTAAACAACCGCTACACGCGTTCAAATTAGCACGCGGGCTGCCATTTCGTACAGAAATGAGCTCCACCGTGTACCCGCGCGGGTGTGGCTGGGCACGACGCGTGAGTACGTGCACAGTGCACCTATTCTCTTCTTGTACACGTACACCACCTAAGTGGGGTTGTGTGAGAGAGATACGAACGTAGAGAGATATTGTGTGTGGGTTCGTGAGAGTTTTTTTTAGGGGGGGTCAACCAAAAAATATAACATATGCAATGTGTGTGAAATAGAGTCCTGGATATATCATATATATAGAGGGGGCGATCCACGAGAAGAGAGTGGAGGTGTCCATAGAATCGAAGCGAGGGATGATGTGTGTGTGTGTGTGCGCGCGCGGTCGATAAAGAGTGCCATCGAATTTGTGTGTGCCCACGTCAAAGATATAGAGTGGCTGGCCTACTAGAACAAGAGAGGGGACAGGTGCGGTTTGTCTCTATGGCATGGATACCTACCTACAGCGCTCGACGATCGGTGTGTGGTTGGGGGGGGGGGAGGCCTAATTAACTATAGAGGTACAATGGCTGGTATATGTGTGGAGGAGGAGAGAGGCCTACCTCATGTATTAAGGGAGATCGATCTACCTCATGTATTAAGGGAGATCGATCGGCATCCATGCATATGTGTAGGAGAGGAATAAGGTTGGGAGAGAGACATAGCTAGAGTGTTGGAGGGGGTGGTAGTGGAGTTGCTTCTAACAAATGGTGGGATAGGCTTGCTAGACAACCGAAGGGCACGCCTGCAATATCAATAAGAAGGGATGGCTGCACTGCGTGCGTGCGTGTGAGAGACGGGTCAGGAGGCATGCACGAATGATGAGGGGGGGGGGAATATATGGCTGTGGTAAGTAGACATAACTACATAGGAAGATCAATCGTCCTTTGTCAGAGAAATGAGAGACATAACTTGTGAGGTACGTCGATCGATGGGGGGGAATAGTTAAAGTCGACCTAGGTATATGTTGGGAGATCGATCGGTATACATGCATGTGTGTGTTAGAAGCAAATGAGGCACGTGGAGAAGGATAGAGAGAGAGGGATGCATCTAGGAGGTGGTGCGAGAGTCGTACTATATCAAGGGGGAAGGAGTGTGCGAGTACGAGATCGATGAAAAGAGTGGTGGGAGTGAGGCATGGACCGTGATAAGAGAAGAGCGGAAGCTTGTGTTTGTGCTAGGCACACCTGGCTAGTGAGGCATATCGATCGATGTGTGCCGTAAAGAAGGAGCTGGGGGGCCTACACACACCGTGGGTGAACGACCTAAAGTGAAAAGACGAATTTGCGCGATGGAGCTAGAGAATGCTGAGGGAGTGTGAGAGGGATGCGGACGTCTGCATGCACGAGAAAAAGTTAGTGCCAACTAGCTACAAAGATAAGAGGATTGTGTGGGTGTAAAAGACGAATAGAGATCATACTTCATTATAAAAAGCGAATTCGGATATTTGATGAATTTATCATAGTGTTTTAAACTGATGCATGTGTGAATATATATAACAGTGATACACATGGTGTGGTTATGAACATGTTATACTACATATAATATATTTTATCTCTACTCTTATAAAAAAACGGAGTTGTTGATGATGGTGCCATCCTGCAGTATAGGCCATCCAATTTATATCTGACGGATAGGAAGGAAACTATGTCAATTTTGAACAAAGATACCCACACGCCTCTCCATATTTGCAAATTAGGCCTCCCCTTGATCATGTTGATGTTCTGTGGAACGCATGAGCATCTTGCTAGTACTACATATAAGATATAGAACATTGATCATAATTTGGGCTAATGTGCGGCTTTTGCAGCTCAGGTCTAAATACTTGTCATAATGTAGGGGGCGGGGCACTATACTATGTGTGATAAACACGGTGTACACGCATGGAACATGGTTTAGATTATGAATATATAGTTAGTACATCAAATGTACTATTATTTGGAATCAACATCAAGTGTATTCAAAAAATAGAATTCGAGTTCATGTAGTACACATAGTTCATATCTATATCTATAGTAATCATGTGGTGTGTTATTATGGTAATACACGAATGATGGTTGAAGTTGGCAACAATCATGATTATAGATTCTTATTGAAATAGAGAAACGAATTCAAATTCAGTTCGAATTGCAGCGGTAGTATAGACATTTGGAATGCACTAGAATGTTGGTATGAGTAGGTTACATGCATTATACAACAAGCGAAAAAATTTAATTGGACATAATATGGATTCATACTCCCTCCTTCCATCTATATATGGCGTAATGCGTTTTTTAAGACCGCCTTTGACTATTGACAAGATTAATAGTACATGACATGCACAATATGAAAATTATATCATTGAAAGAACCTTTCACAGACGAATTGAACGGTGTGCTTTGTGTATGTTGCATGTCATATATTATTGCTCTAATATTTGGTCAAAGTTAGCATCAAAAAACGCATTAGGCCCAATATAAATGGAAGGAGGGAGTAGCTTTGAATATCATTTTTTATAGTAAAACTGGGCAAGACTCTCTCTTTGTGTGGTGTGAATAGTTTTATTTTTTTTTGTTTTCATTTGGGTTGAGGGAAGTGCGAATTGATTTGGTACGTGCAAGTACAATATTACACGTTAGGCTTGTCCCTAAAATTCAACCCGCGCCTTATTATATCCCAAAAATTCAGATATCGTGCTCCCAAAACTGGCGCCTTCACAACCCGCGCCTTGCTTTCCCGAAATTACAACGCGCGCGAAAACTCCCTCCAGCTGCCAAATCCCGACACGCGAAATCCCCCTTCTAACCCTGATAACCCACAAGTATAGGGGATCGCAACAGCTTTCGAGGGTAGAGTATTCAACTCAAATTTATTGTTTCGACACAAGGGGAGCCAAAGAATATTCTCAAGTATTAGCAGCTGAGTTGTCAATTCAACCACACCTGGAAACTTAGTATCTGCAGCAAAGTGTTTAGTAGCAAAGTAATATGATAGTGGTGGTAACGCTAACAAAGTAAAGAAAACAAAAGTAATGTTTTTGGTATTTTTGTAGTGATTGTAACAGTAGCAACGGAAAAGTAAATAAGCGTAAACCAGTATATGGAAAGCTCGTAGGCACCGGATCAGTGATGGATATTATGCCGGATGCGGTTCGTCATGTAACAGTCATAACATAGGGCGACACAGAACTAGCTCCAATTCATCAATATAATGTAGGCATGTATTCCGTATATAGTCATACGTGCTTGTGGAAAAGAACTTGCATGACATCTTTTGTCCTACCCTCCCGTGGTAGCGGGGTCCTATTGGAAACTAAGGGATATTAAGGCCTCCTTTTAATAGAGAACCAGAACAAAGCATTAGCACATAGTGAATACATGAACTCCTCAAACTATGGTCATCACCGAAGTATCCCGATTATTGTCACTTGGGGTTGTCGGATCATAACACATAATAGGTGACTATAGACTTGCAAGATAGGATCAAGAACACACATATATTCATGAAAACATAATAGGTTCAGATCTGAAATCATGGCACTCGGGCCCTAGTGACAAGCATTAAGCATAACAAAGTCATAGCAACATCAATCTCAGAACATAGTGGATACTAGGGATCAAACCCTAACAAAACTAACTCGATTACATGATAAATCTCATCCAACCCATCACCGTCCAACAAGCCTACGATGCAATTACTCACGCACGGCGGTGAGCATCATGAAATTAGTGATGGAGGATGGTTGATGATGACGACAGCGACGAATCCCCCTCTCCGGAGCCCCGAACGGACTCCACATCAGCCCTCCCGAGAGAGATTAGGGCTTGGCGGCGGCTCCGTATCGTAAAACGCGATGAAACTTTCTCTCTGATTTTTTTCTCCCCGAAAGCCAATATATGGAGTTGGAGTTGGCGTTGGAGGGCCACCAGGCGCGCCTGGGAGAGGCGCCCCCACCCTCGTGAGCAGGGTGTGGGCCCCCTGGTCTTCATCTTTGGCGAGGATTTTTTATTATTTTTTCTAAGGTGTTCCGTGGAGTTTCAGGTCATTCCGAGAACTTTTATTTTCTGCACATAAAACAACACCATGGCAATTCTGCTGAAAACAGCGTCAGTCCGGGTTAGTTCCATCCAAATCATACAAGTTAGAGTCCAAAACAAGGGCCAAAGTGTTTGGAAAAGTAGATACGACGGAGACGTATCAACTCTCCCAAGCTTAAACCCTTGCTTGTCCTCAAGCAATTCAGTTGACAAACTGAAAGAGAAAAATAAAAACTTTTACAAACTCTGTTTGCTCTTGTTGTTGTAAACATGAAAAGCCAGCATTCAAGTTTCAGCAATTATTATGAACTAAACATTCTCACAATAACACGTAGGTCTCACAATTACTCATATCAATAACATAATCAGCTAGCGAGCCATAATAATAAAACTTGGATGACAACACTTTCTCAAAATAATCATAACATGATATAACGAAATGGTATCTCGCTAGCCCTTTCTGAGACAGCAAAACATAAGTGCAGAGCACCTTTAAAGATCAAGGACTGACTAAACATTGTAATTCATGGTAAAAGAGATCCAGTCAAGTCATAGCCAATATAAACCAATTATAATGAATGCAAACGACAGTGTGCTCTCCAGCGGGTACTTTTTAATAAGAAGGGTGATGACTCAACATAAAAGTAAATAGATAGGCTCTTCGCAGAGGGAAGCAGGGATTTGTAGAGGTGCCAGAGCTTGATTTTGAAATAGAGATAAATTATATTTTGAGCGACGTACTTTCATTGTCAACATAACAACTAAGAGATGACGATATCTTCCATGCTAAACAGATTATAGGCGGTTCCCAAACAGAATGGTAAAGTTTATACTCCCCCTCCTCCACAAGCATCAATCATGGCTTGCTCGAAACAACGAGTGCCTCCAACACTCAACGGGTCCCAGGGGGAGTTTTGTTTGCAGTTATTTTGATTTAGTTTGCATAAAGCATGGGACTGGCATCCCGGTTACCAGCCATTTTCTCGTGAATGAGGAGCGGAGTCCACTCCTCTTGAGAATAACCCGCCTAACACGGAAGATAAGGGCAGCACTAGTTGATATATGAGCTATTAGAGCATGCAAAACAGAATGTTTATTTGAAGGTTTAGAGTTTGGCACATACAAATTTACTTGGAACGGCAGGTAGATACCGCATATAGGAAGGTATAGTGGAATCATATGGAACAACTTTGGGGTTTAAGGAGTTTGGATGCACAAGCAGTATTCCCGCTTAGTACAGGTGAAGGCTAGGAAAAGACTGGGAAACGACCAACTGAGAGAGCGACAACAGTCGTGAGCATGCATTAAAATTAATTTACACCGAATACAAGCATGAGTAGGATATAATCCACCATGAACATAAATATCATGAAGGCTATGTTGATTTGATTCAACTACATGCGTAAACATGTGCCAAGTCAAGTCACTCAATTCATTTAAAGGAGGATACCATCCCATCATACCACATCATAATCATTCTAGTAGCATGTTGGCACGCAAGGTAAACCATTATAACTCATAGCTAATCAAGCATGGCACAAGCAACTATAATCTCTAAATGTCATTGCAAACATGTTTACTTCATAATAGCTGAATCAGGAACGATGAATCATCATATTTACAAAAACAAGAGAGGTCGAGTTCATACCAGCTTTTCTCATCCCAATAAGTCCATCATATATAATCATTATTGCCTTTCACTTGCACGACCGGACGGTATGTATAATAATAAGAGTGCACGTGCATTGGACTAAGCTGGAATCTGCAAGCATTCAACTCAAGAGAGAAGACGAGTAATATGGGCTCTAAGTTAGGTAAACAATAATGCATATGAGAGCCACTAAGCATTTTTAGTATAGTCTTCTCGACCCCCAAAGAAAGGAAAAGAAATAAAAACTATTTACACGGGAAAGCTCCCAACAAGCAAAAGAAGAATGGGAAATATTTTTGGGTTTTCTTTTTAATTATTACTACTACAGCAGGAAAAACAAACTACTACTAATTTTTTTTTGTTTTTTCTAAGGTTTATTAAACACACAAGAAGAAAGCAGGAAAAAGGAAAATAAATTAGCATGGATATTACAGTGAAAGAGTAGGAGCACCGACATCTAGCAATGAGTGTGTGTGACCATAAATGTAATGTCGGTGAGAAATACGTACTCCCCCAAGCTTAGGCTTTTGACCTAAGTTGGTCTATTGCCAGGGATAGCCTGGCGGGTACCCGTAGGTGTAGCTGGGGTCGTACTGCGATGAAGAATAGTTGGGATCATAGTGTGATGAAGAGTACTCTGACTGCCACTGGCTGGCAACCGCCTCAGGATCCCAAGAATAAACAGACTGTCGTTGAGGCTCATCTTGTGGCTCCGGTTCCGGTGCTGGTGCAGGATTCCGATAGGCTTGAACAGACGCCCACGGAACAATGTAAGGACCTGTAGTCAAGTTAAACAAAGAGGGAGTAGGCAAAGTAATAGTCTCAGGGTGATGTTTATCAAAGTACAATTTATATTTGAGCTCCCCTTCGCGACTCTTAACAAGAAAATCATGCGCTAGCATACTCTTATAATCTAAATAAACGCGGGGCAGCGCTGTTTCTTCTTTCTCCTCATGCCTAATAGGTATCTCAAAATATTCAGCTAGGCGAGAAGCATAAATGCCTCCAAAGACGGGGCCCTTAATACGGTTCAGACTTAACCGTCTAGCAACAATTCCACCCATACTAACAGAGTTATTGCGGTATAAACCATGGAACAGAATGATAATATCAGGGATGCTAAGGTTTCCACAGTTCCCGCGACCAATCAAGCAACGACTAGCAAATAAGGCAAAGTAGCGTAAAACAGGAAAATGTATGCTAGTAATTCTTGCATCAGAAACCTTCCTGGTTTCTCCCACAGTGATAGTGTTAATAAAAGCTTCCACTTCATTACGGTGTGGTTCTTCTAAGGTACCCTCAAAGGGTATTTTGCAAACCTCGCAAAACTCACCTAATGGCATCTCCTTAACAACGTCATATAGATGGAACTCTGCTGTTGGAGGTGATTTCTTGGGGAAAAAGTAGAAGTTCTGCACAAAAGTATTTGTGAGTAAGAGATACTAATGACGTTGGTCGCGGAGGAAGTCGGTGAGGCCGGCGTTCTCAATCAATAGATAGAAATCCTCATAAATTCCGGCTCTCCTCAAGAAGTCATCAAGGCCATTCACACGGCCGACCTCCATGATCTGAGGCAAATTAAATTTGGGCTTTTGCTCTTCTTCCTTTGTTTTTCCTCGAGCTTGGCTCGACGAGCCCCTCAAAAGTCTCTTCATTATTTCAAGGAACAATCTCCCCAAGCAGTTTTGCGAGAGGTGCTTTGAGCAAGGAGATCGAAAATCGCAGCAAAAGCGGCTGGAACACGAACTTGAGTTGGTTTTTCGGGTTTGTGTGAGACAGAGGAAGAATATGGGTGCAGGGATAAGTGGAGGAGGGCCACCGTGGGCCCACGAGGCAGGGGGGCGCGCCCGAGGGGTAGGGCGCCCTCCACCCTCGTGGCAGTGTGGCAGCTCCCAGCATGTAATTTTTGCACTAAAAATCCTTAAATATTCCCAAAAAAATCATATTAAATTGGCATGGCATTCTAGGACTTTTATTTTCGGGATATTTTTATATTGCACGGATAAATCAGGAGAGAGATAGAAAAATACTATTTTACTTTATTTTACTAAATAACAGAGAATATAAAGAGGGTACAAAAGGTTGTGCTTCTAGTTTCATCCATCTCATGCTCATCAAAAAGAATCCACTAACAAGGTTGATCAAGTCTTGTTAACAAACTCATTCCGATAATCATGGAACCGGAGAAATTTCGAATAACACTATGTTACCTCAACAGGGATATGGACATCCCCAATAATAAGTATATCATATTTCTTCTTGACAGTAGGAAGAGGAAATTCAAAACCTCCAATTATAATCGATGGAATTTTTCCAATAGAGTTGATACTATAAACTTGAGGTTGTTTCCTCGGAAAGTGTACCGTGTGCTCATTACCATTAACATGAAAAGTGACATTGCCTTTGTTGCAATCAATAACAGCCCCTGCAGTATTAAGGAAAGGTCTTCCAAGAATAATAGACATACTATCATCTTCGGGAATATCAAGAATAACAAAGTCCGTTAAAATAGTAACGTTTGCAACCACGACAGGCACATCCTCACAAATACCGACAGGTATAGCGGTTGATTTATCAGCCATTTGCAAAGATATTTCAGTAGGTGTCAACTTATTCAAGTCAAGTCTATGATATAAAGAGAGAGGCATAACACTAACACCGGCTCCAAGATCACATAAAGCAGTTTTAACATAATTTCTCTTAATGGAGCATGGTATAGTAGGTACTCCTGGATCTCCAAATTTCTTTGGTATACCACCCTTGAAAGTATAATTAGCAAGCATGGTGGAAATTTCAGCTTCAGGTATCTTTCTTTTATTTGTTATGATATCCTTCATATACTTAGCATAAGGATTTGTTTGAGCACTTCAGTTAATATCATACGCAAAAACATGGGTCTAATCATTTCAGCAAAGCGCTCAAAATCCTCATCATCCTTTTTCTTGGATGGTTTCGGAGGAAAAGGCATGGGTTTCTAAACCCATGGTTCTCTTTCTTTACCATGTTTCCTAGCAACAAAGTCTCTTTTATCATAACGTTGATTCTTTGATTGTGGGTTATCAATATCAACAGCAGGTTCAACTTCTACTTCATTATCATTACTAGGTTGAGCATCATCATGAACATCATCATTAACATTTTCACTAGGTTCATGTTCATTGCCAGATTGTGTTTCAGCATCAGAAACAGAGATATCGTTTGGATTCTCAGGTGGTTCAGCAATAGATTCACTAGAAGTTTGCAACGTCCTATCATTTTTCTTTTTCTTCCTTTTAGAAGAACTAGGTATATCAATATTATTTATCTGAGAATCTTGCTCGATTCTCTTAGGGTGGCCTTCAGGATACAAAGGTTCCTGAGTCATTCTACCAGTTCTAGTAGCCACTCTAACAACATAATCATTTTTCTTACTATTCATTTCATCAAGCACTTCTTTCTCAGCTTTAAGTACTTGTTGTACTTGAGTGGTAACCATAGAAGCATGTTTGCTAACAAGTTTAAGTTCACCTCTAATATTAGCCATATAATCACTCAAGCGTTTAATCATAAAGGTATTCTATTTTAATTGTCTACCAAAATAAGCATTAAAGTCATCTTGCTTAAACATAAAGTCATCAAACTCATCCCAGCACTGACTAGCAATTTTAGTAGAAGGGACTTCAACTTTATCATATCTATAGAGAGAATTTACCTTTACTACCTGTGTCGGGATATCGGGAGGTTCTTTAGTAAATAAGTAATTGAGATCATATACTTCTTCAACAGGCGGTAAATTAAGACCATGTATTTCTTCAATAGGAGGTAAATCCTTAACATCTTCGGCTTTAATACCTTTTTCTTTCATAGATTTCTTTGCCTCTTGCATATCTTCGGGACTAAGAAATTGAACACCTCTCTTCTTCGGAGTTGGTTTAGGAATAGGCTCAGTAATTGGCTCTGGGGCTGGCTCAGGAGGTGCCCAATTATTTTCATTTGCCAACATATTATTCAATAGAGTCTCAGCTTCATCCGGTGTTCTTTCCCTGAAAAGAGAACCAGCACAACTATCTAGGTAATCTCTGGAAGTATCAGTTAGTCCATTATAAAAGATATCAAATATTTCAGGTTTCTTAAGAGGATGATTAGGCAAAGCATTAAGTAACTTGAGAAGCCTCCCCCAAGCTTGTGGGAGACTCTCTTCTTCAATTTGCACAAAGTTGTATATTTCCCTCAAAGCAGCTTGTTTCTTATGAGCAAGGAAATATTTAGCAGAGAAGTAATAAATCATATCCTGGGGACTTTCCATACAACCAGGATCAAGAGAATTAAACCATATCTTAGCATCACCCTTTAATGAGAACGGAAATATTTTGAGTAAATAAAGGTAGCGCGATCTCTCATTATTAGTAAACAGGGCAGCTATATCATTTAACTTAGTAAGATTTGCCACAACAGTTTCAGATTCATAGCCATAAAAAGGATCAGATTCAACCAAAGTAATTATATCAGGATCAACAGAGAATTCATAATAATCCTTATCGGGAACACAGATAGGTGAGGTAGCAAAAGCAGGGTAAGGCCTCATCCTATCTCTAAGAGATTCTTTACTCCATTTAACTAGCAGCCTCTTAAGTTCATATCTATCCTGGCAAGCAAAAATAGCTGCAGAAGATTCAGCATCAAAAAGATAACCCTCAGGAATAGCAGGCATATTTTCATCATCACTTTCATCATTGTATTCAGGTTCAATAATTTCTTTTTCTCCAACCCTAGCAATTTGTTCATCTAGAAATTCACCAAGGGACACAGTAGTATCAAGCATAGAAGTAGTTTCATCATAAGTATCATGCATAGCAGAAGTGGCATCATTAATAACATGCGACATATCAGAACGAATAGCACAAGCAGGTTTAGGTGTCGCTAGCTTACTCATAACAGAAGGTGAATCAAGTGTAGAGCTAGATGGCAGTTCCTTACCTCCCCTCGTAGTTGAGGGATAAATTTTTGTCTTAGCGTCTTTCAAGTTCTTCATAGTGTCCAGCAGATATAAATCCCAAGTGACTCAAAGAATAGAGCTATGCTCCCCGGCAACGGCGCCAGAAAAAGGTCTTGATAACCCACACGTATATGGGGATCGCAACAGTTTTCGAGGGTAGATTGTTCAACCCAAATTTATTGATTCAACACAAGGGGAGCCAAAGAATATTCTCAAGTATTAGCAGCTGAGTTGTCAATTCAACCACACCTGGAAACTTAGTATCTGCAGCAAAGTGTTTAGTAGCAAAGTAATATGATAGTGGTGGTAACGGTAACAAAGTAAAGACAGCAAAAGTAATGTTTTTGGTATTTTTGTAGTGATTGTAACAGTAGCAACGGAAAAGTAAATAAGCGTAAACCAGTATATGGAAAGCTCGTAGGCACCGGATCAGCGATGGATAATTATGCCGGATGCGGTTCGTCATGTAATAGTTATAACATAGGGTGACATAGAACTAGCTCCAATTCATCAATATAATGTAGGCATGTATTCCGTATATAGTCATACGTGCTTATGGAAAAGAACTTGCATGACATCTTTTGTCCTACCCTCCCGTGGCAGCGGGGTCCTATTGGAAACTAAGGGATATTAAGGCCTCCTTTTAATAGAGAACCGGAACAAAGCATTAGCACATAGTGAATACATGAACTCCTCAAACTATGGTCATCACCGAGAGGTATCCCGATTATTGTCAGTTCGGGGTTGTCGGATCATAACACATAATAGGTGACTATAGACTTCCAAGATTGGATCAAGAACACACATATATTCTTGAAACCATAATAGGTTCAGATCTGAAATCATGGCACTCGGGCCCTAGTGACAAGCATTAAGCATAGCAAAGTCATAGCAACATCAATCTTAGAACATAGTGGATACTAGGGATCAAACCCTAACAAAACTAACTCGATTACATGATAAATCTCATCCAACCCATCACCGTCCAGCAAGCCTATGATGCAATTACTCACGCACGGCGGTGAGCATCATGAAATTGGTGATGGAGGATGGTTGATGATGACGACGGCGACGAATCCCCCTCTCCGGAGCCCCGAACGGACTCCAGATCAGCCCTCCCGAGAGAGATTAGGGCTTGGCGGCGGCTCCGTGTTGTAAAACGCGATGAAACTTTCTCTGATTTTTTCTCCCGAAAGCCAATATATGGAGTTGGAGTTGGCGTCGGAGGCCACCAGGGACCCACGAGGTGGGGCGCGCCCGGGGGGCGCGCCCCCACCTCGTGAGCAGGGTGTGGGCCCCCTGGTCTTCATCTTTGGTGAGGATTTTTTATTATTTTTTCTAAGGTGTTCCGTGGAGTTTTAGGTCATTCCGAGAACTTCTATTTTCTGCACACATAAAACAACACCATGGCAATTCTGCTGAAAACAGCGCCAGTCCGGGTTAGTTCCATTCAAATCATACAAGTTAGAGTCCAAAACAAGGGCAAAAGTGTTAGGAAAAGTAGATACGAGGGAGACGTATCAAACCCTGAGCCGAAAGGGCCGCTAGTTCAAATCGGTGGGGGGTACTTTTGTAACACACCCTACATTTTGGACAAGCGCGTCCCTAAGTCATGGTTCACCCGCTCCCATCGCCTCCTTTTTGCCATTCGAAATCACCCGGGCCATAACCTCTCCGCTCCAGCCGCGAAACCCCACCCTCCTCCGTCCGCCACCTCACCGCTGCCCAGCCGAAGCCTCTTCCACGACGACGTTGTCCATCGCAGCAGCTCGACGTCCCTCGTCCACCTCCCCGGATGAGGATCCATTGTCCATCTCGTCGTGCTGCCGGTTCAGCCGCCCCATCCTCCACCTCCAAGGAGCTGCTCCGATGATCGCCTCGTCTATTGCGGCTGCTCCATCCCCACAGCACCGCCTTAACCTGCTCCACCGGAGCCGCAGCATCCTCGTCGACTCCTCGGATGAAGCTGAGGCCTACTCGGCGCCACCAAAGAGGTTGTACACTCATCGCATCGCACCTTCTCCTTAGCTCGACCTCCCGGCGCCGACGGTGCTCCATCCCGCACTCCCATGGAGTGGCTACCTTGAAGCCGGCGCCGCGGGCGACATCTCCACGGCGGCTCTCCCCCAGTGTGAGGTCCCTTCGGCGGCGGCGTCCATACTAGCCGGATCTGCTGCTGCTCCGGCTCTCGCTTGCTCGCTCGCGCTGCTGCTGCTGCTGCTCCGGCTCTCGCTCGATCGCTCGCTCGATCGCTCCTTTCATCCAACTTGCTGCTCGGCTCTCCTTCGCTTCGCTTGCTGCTGCTGCTGCTCTTCCCTTGCTCGTCTGCTGCTCTGCTTTGATTTAGCTACACTTCATCGACTGAATCGACTTTTGGGTCATCGATTTTAGGGGGGCTCATTGAGTTAAGGAAGAACCACCCACATCGTGGACGGGGCTCACGGAGAGGTACCCCACTATCTATCTTAGGGTTCGGGTGGGGCGGGGGCCTATAGGGCTAGCAGGGGCGGCGGCGGACCGGCGGTGGGGAGTTGTTTCGGGGCGGCAAGGCGGCGCTGGGGCCGGCGGTTTGGCCGGTGGTGGCTGGCGGCTCAGGGGGTGCAGGTTGAAGATGAACTGCAGGCCCTCCCTAAACTACATGTGAAGTGCCTCTCTGCTACCATTGCATTCAGTTTCGACAGTAACATTCAGATTCCACAGTAAATCTTGGGTGGGAAACAAATAGTAAAGCAATCATCATCTGTCTTTTTATTAAATTAAAGCAATCACCAGCCTGCTATCATTATTTTTGGATCCATCTACTGGTTGTTACCATCACTCTAAATTTCTGCATGCTCTTCTTACATAATCTCACCATATTTTTTTCGTATGCATGTCAGATATTGTACACGGTCATGCTGAACATGTAGAGAAAAAGAGAAGAGTTTTTCGTGGCAATTAAATGTCATGCAGACATTGCTCCATGGTGGGTTCAATGGCAAACCCTCCCCACCCCTCTCCAGATTATAATCCAGAGGAAGATATCTGTTCTGAGGCGGATTCAGACGCCGCTGACCACTCCTATTTACCCCCAAGGTGTTTGCTCTACCTTGGCATGATGATGTTAGTCATATCATGCATATGTTGCCTTGCAGTGCCTACTTTTGACATCATATATGTCATCTGCTTAGTTCAGACATGTTCTGTAATGCCACCTGTTTAGTTTCTATATCATATATGGGAATTGTGCAGCCTCATGTCTTTTAGCCAGCCATAATATACGTGAAATGTGCATTGCCATCCTGTTTAACCAGGCATCATATATTTGAATGATATCTTGCCCATCCTTTTCTTCATTACATTTCCATTTGTCGACAATGTTTACATTAAACTACTCTTCCTGTGAATCAGCCATTTGGGTGGGAGATTGAAAAATCTGGAGTAGAAACAAGGCCTTGAGCAGCAGCAGTTGCTACATCAAAGCAGATCTCTTGTTGGGTCCCGATAGCTCCTCAGAGATGGATTCAGAGACAGATGACAAGACCTATTCCCCCACCTAGGTGTATGCTCTAACTTGGCACGGTTATACTGCTCATATCATGCATATGGTGTCTTGCATTGCATAGATTAGACATCATATACACAATATTCAACACCATGTTCTTAATGCAGACATCATATCTAATGCCCTCTGTTTAGCATATAAATCACATATGTGAATTAAATGATGCGATCCTGATTACTTAGATAACATGTAGGTGAATTATGTCATGCGATCATGTTTAGTTATTCATCATATCTTTGAATTATGTTATGCTGTCCTATCCAGTTTAGATAGACATCATATATGTGAAATTATATCATGCTATCCGTTTTAGTTAAACAATATACATGTCAACTATTTCATGCCCTCTTTTTTCCATACTATCTATTGCATTTGTCTCTCATACAATGTCTCTACATTCAACTATCTTTCTTGTTTATCAGCCATTTGAATTGGAGCGGGTGATGCCAGCATCTAGCGGACTAAAAACATGGTCTTCAAATAAAACAGTGCTACCTCTTGGTGGAGAGAGCACCCCGGTTGTACATGCACGATAACCAGCCCTACCACACATAACCCAAACTCTCGCAGATTGTACCCCTACTACGATGGACAGAGAACCAGCTTCACCCAATCTAACCCAAACCCCAGCAGATAGTAACACTACTAGGGAAAAGCCTATACACAGAATCTTACCAGCAGCTCTCTTTAAAATCAGGCGCTGCTGCTATTTAGCAGCAGCGCGTGATAGCAAAACGCGTTGCTAAAAGGAAAATAGCAGTAGCGCGTCAGCACAAAGCCGCGCTACTGCTCTAATTGCCATGACCTTGCCACCCAGCTAGTTATAGCAGTAGCACCCTATACTGAACCGCGCTACTGCCATAGAAGTTAGCAGCAGCGCGCTTCGAAGAAAATCGCTACTACTAAGATCAGCCCACAAGTGTAGTCCCACCTCGCTCCGCGAACAGGGTGTTTACCACCTTAAATATGTTACTTTTGAAAGTATCACAACCAGTTGGTCTTCACTGAACTCTATGTGTAAAATTTGTGGCCGCAATATGAGTCCTCTCCAGTTCCTACCTGCTACGTCTTGAGCTTGCGTTGGTTTTCCTCGAAGAGGAGAGGATGATGCAGCATCGTAGCATAAGTATTTCCCTCAGTTTTTGAGAACCATGGTATCAATCCAGTAGGAGGCCACGCGCAAGTCCCTCGTACCTGCACAAAACAATAGCTACTCGCAACCAACGCAATTAGGGGTTGTCAATCCCTTCACGGTCACTTACGAGAGTGAGATCTGATAGAATAATAGTTTTTGGTATTTTTGGTATAAAGATGCAAAGTAAAAAGTAAAAGAAAAAAACAAACAAGTAAATAAAGTGATAGAGATTGATATGATGAGAATAGACCCGGGGGCCATAGATTTCACTATTGGCTTCTCTCAAGAGCATAAGTATTCTACGGTGGGTGAACATATTACTGTTGAGCAATTGACAGAATTGAGCATAGCTATGAGTATATCTAGGCAATGATCATGTATATAGGCATCACGTTCGAGACAAGTATATCGAAACGATTCTGCATCTACTACTATTACTCCACTCATCGACCTCTATCCAGCATGCATCTAGAGTATTAAGTTAAAAACAGAGTAACGCCTTAAGCAAGATGACATGATGTAGAGGGATAAATTCATGCAATATGATAAAAACCCCATCTTGTTATCCTCGATGGCAACAATACAATACGTGCCTTGCAACCCTTTACATCCACCGGGTAAGGACACCGCAAGATTGAACCCAAAGCTAAGCACTTCTCCCATTGCAAGAACTACCAATCTAGTTGGCCAAACCAAATGGATAATTCGAAGAGACTTGCAAAGATAACTTAATCATACATAAAAGAATTCAGAGAAGAATCAAATATTTTCCATATATAATACTGGATCATAAACCCACAATTCATCGATCTCAACAAACACACCGCAAAAAGTAGATTACATCGAATAGATCTCCACGAGAGAGGGGGAGAACATTGTATTGAGATCCAAAAAGAGAGAAGAAGCCATCTAAGTACTAGCTATGGACCCGAAGGTCTGAAGTAAACTACTCACACTTCATCGGAGGGGATATGGTGTTGATGTAGAAGCCCTCCGTGGTGGATGGCCCCTCCGGCGGAGCTCCGGAACAGGCCCCAAGATGGGATCTCGTGGATACAGGAAGTTGCGGCGGTGGAATTAGGTTTTTGGCTCCTGTTCTGATCGTTTGGGGATACGTAGGTATATATAGGCGGAAGGAGTACGTCGGTGGAGCGTCAGGGGGCCCACGAGGTAGGGGGGCATGCCCTCCACCCTCGTGACCTCCTCTGGAACTTCTTGGAGTAGGGTCCAAGTCTCCTGGATCACGTTCGGTTGGAAAATCACGTTCCCGAAGGTTTCATTCCGTTTGGACTCCGTTTGATATTCCGTTTATTCGAAACACTGAAATAGGCAAAAAACAGCAATTCTGGGCTGGGCCTCCGGTTAATAGGCTAGTCCCAAAAGTAATATAAAAGTGGAAAATAAAGCCCATTATAGTCCAAAACAATAGATAAAGTAGCATGGAGCAATCAAAAATTATAGATACGTTGGAGACGTATCAGGCATCCCCAAGCTTAATTCCTGCTCGTCCTCGAGTAGGTAAATGATAAAAAGAGAATTTTTGATGCGGAGTGATACCTTAGCATAATTTCAATGTAAATCTTCTTAATCATGGTATGAATATTCAGATCCGAAAGATTCAAGACAAAAGTTCATATTGACACAAAAATAATAATACTTCAAGCATACTAACAAAGCAATTATGTCTTCTCAAAATAACATGGCCAAAGAAAGTTATCCCTACAAAATCATATGGTGTGGCTATGCTCCATCTTCCCCACACAAAGTATTTAAATCATGCACAACCCCGATGACAGGCCAAGAAATTGTTTCATACTTTAACATTTTCAAAACTTTTTCAATCTTCACGCAATACATGAGCATGAGCCATGGATATAGCACTATATGTGGAATAGAATGGTGGTTGTGGAGAAGACAAAAAGAGGGAAGATAGTCTCACATCAACTCGGCGTATCAACGGGCTATGGAGATGCCCATCAATAGATATCAATGTGAGTGAGTAGGGATTTCCATGCAACGGATGCACTAGAGCTATAAGTATATGAAAGCTCAACAAAAGAAACTAAGTGGGTGTGCATCCAACTCGCTTGCTCACGAAGACCTAGAGCATTTGAGGAAGCCCATCATTGGAATATACAAGCCAAGTTCTATAATGAAAAATTCCCACTAGTATATGAAAGTGACAAAATGAGAGACTCTCTATCATGAAGATCAAGGTGCTACTTTGAAGCACAAGTGTGGTAAAAGGATAGTAACATTGTCCCTTCTCTCTTTTTCTCTCATTTTTTGGGCCTTTTCTCTTCTTTTTTTTGGCCTCTTTTATATTTTTTATTTGTTGTCCGGAGTCTCATCCCGACTTGTGGGGAAATCATAGTCTCCATCATCCTTTCCTCACTTGGGACAATGTTCTAATAATGATGATCATCACACTTTTATTTTTCTTACAACTCGATACTTAGAACAAAATATGACTCTATATGAATGCCTCCGGCGGTGTACCGGGATATGCAATGATTCATGAGTGACATGTATGAAAGAATTATGAATGGTGGCTTTGCCACAAATACAATGTCAACTACATGATCATGCTAAGCAATATGACAATGATGGAGCGTGTCATAATAAACGGAACGGTGGAAAGTTGCATGGCAATATATCTCGTAATGGCTATGGAAATGCCATGATAGGTAGGTATGGTGGCTGTTTTGAGGAAGGTATATGGTGGGTGTATGATACCGGTGAAAAGTGCATGGTATTAGAGAGGCTAGCAATGGTGGAAGGATGGGAAAAAGTGCGTATGATCCATGGACTCAACATTAGTCATAAAGAACTCATATACTTATTGCAAAAATCTAGAAGTTATCAAAGCAAAGTATTACGTGCATGCTCCTAGGGGGATAGATTGGTAGGAAAAGACCATCGCTCATCCCCGACCGCCACTCATAAGGAAGACAATCAATAAATAAATCATGCTCCGAGTTCATCACATAACGGTTCACCATACGTGCATGCTACAGGAATCAGAAACTTCAACACAAGTATTCTTTAAATTCACAACTACTCAACTAGCATGACTCTAATATCACCATCTTCATATCTCAATACAATTATCAAGCATCAAACTTATCTTAGTATTCAACGCACTCAAAAGAAAGTTTCACATATCTTGAATACCAAGTATATTAACATTAAGCAAATTACCATGCTATTAACGACTCTCAAAATAATCTAAGTGAAGCATGAGAGATCAAGTTTCTTTAAAACAAATCCACCACTGTGCTCTAAAAGATATAAGTGAAGCACTAGAGCAAAAATTATCACGCTCAAAAGATATAAGTGAAGCACTATGAGCAAAAACTATCAAGCTCAAAAGATATAAGTGAAGCACATAGAGTATTCTATCAAATTCCAATTCATGTATGGCTATCTCAAAAGGTGTGTACAACAAGGATGATTGTGGTAAACTAACAAGCAAATATGCAAATAATACAAGACGCTCCAAGCAAAACACATATCATGTGGTGAATAAAAATATAGCTCCAAGTAAATTACCGATGGAAGTGGATTTAAAGAGGGATGCCTTCCGGCATCCCCAAGCTTTGACTTTTGGTGTCCTGGATTATCTTGGGGTGCCATGGGCACCCCAAGCTTAGGCTCTGCCACTCCTTGTTCCATAATCCATCAAAAGAATTCACCCAAAACTTGAAAACTTCACAACACAAAACTCAACAGAAATCTCATGAGCTCCGTTAGAGAAAGAAAACAAAAGACTACTTTAAGGTACTGTAATGAACTCATTCTTTATTTATATTGGTGTTAAACCTACTGTATTCCAACTTCTCTATGTATTATAAACTATTTTACTAGCCATAGATTCATCAAAATAAGCAAACAACACACGCAAAACAGAATCTGTCAAAAACAGAACAGTCTGTAGTAATCTGTAACTAACGCAAACTTATGGAACCGAAAATATTCTACCAAAATTAGACGACCTGGACAATTTGTTTATTGATCAGCAGCAATCAATATTTTATCACTTTCTGGTGATTTTTAACAATTCGGGCACTGAGCGCAAAGTTTCTGGAAATTACAGCAAGATCAAATAACTATCATCCAAGAAGATCCAATAGGTCTAGCTTGGCACAAACACTAATTAAAAGATAAAACCACATCTAAACAGAGGCTAGATGGATTATTTATTCCTGAATAGAAGCAAGAAAAAACTAAAAATAAAATTGGGTTGCCTCCCAACAAGCGCTATCGTTTAACGCCCCTAGCTAGGCATAAAAGCAAGGATAGATTTAGGTATTGCCATCTTTGGTAGGCAATCCATAAGTTGCTCTCATGATAGATTCATATGGTAATTTTATTTTATTTCTAGGGAAGTGTTCCATACCCTTCTTTAAGGGAAATTGGAATCTAATGTTTCCTTCCTTCATATCAATAATTGCACCAATCGTTCTAAGAAAATGTCTACCAAGAATAATAGGACATGAAGGATTGCAATCTATATCAAGGACGATAAAATCTATGGGCACATAATTCCTATTTGCAACAATAAGAACATCATTAATTCTTCCCATAGGCTTTTTAATAGTGGAATCCGCAAGATGCAAGTTTAGAGAGCAATCATCAAAGTCACGGAAATCTAGCAAATCACACAAAGTTTTGGGAACAATAGAGACACTAGAACCCAAATCACACAAAGCATGAAACTCATAATCTTTAATTTTAATTTTAATGGAAGGTTCCCACTCATCATAGAGTTTTCTAGGGATAGAAACTTTCAACTCAAGTTTTTCTTCATAAGATTGCATCAAGGCATCAACAATGTGTTCGGTAAAGGCTTTATTTCGACTATAAGCATGAGGGGAATCTAGCATGGATTGCAACAAGGAAATACAACCAATCAAAGAGCAATTTTAATAATTAAATTCCTTGAGATCCAAAATATTGGGTTTAGCAACATCTAAATTTTCATTTCTTTCAATCCCACTTTTATCAATTTCATTATCGTGATAAAAAAACTCCGAATTCTTAGAACGCCTTCTAGGTAAAGGAATATCATATTCAGTTTCATCAAGATTCATATTGCAAAACAAAGATTTAATAGGGGACACATCAATAACTTTTAGATCTTCATCTTGATATTCGTAGGAATTGGAAGAACATGCTTTAGGAATTGGAATTGGAATAACTTTTAAATCTTCATCTTTGGAAGCACGCATCCTAACGGTTCTTTCCTTGCACTCATCAATGGAAATTCTCATGGCTTTAAGAGACTCATTGATATCATGCTTAGGAGGAATAGATCTAAGCTTTAAAGAATCAATCTCAAGAGAAATTCTATCAACGTTCCGAGCCAAATCATCAAGTTTAAGCAATTTCTCTTCAAGCAAAGCATTAAAGTTCTTTTGTGAATTCATAAACTCTTTAACACTACTCTCAAATTCAGAGGGCATCTTATTAAAATTACCATAAGAGTTGTTGTAGGAATTTCCATAATTATTAGAAGGATTACTACGATAAGGTCTAGGATTAAAATTCCCTCTATAAGCGTTGTTACCAAAATTATTCCTACCAAAAAAATTCACATCCATAGATTCATTATTATTCTCAAGCAAAGTAGATAAAGGCATATCATTAGGATCGAGAGGAGTATTTTTAGGAGCAAACATCTTCATAAGTTCATCCATCTTTTCACTCAAAACATTGATTTCTTCTATAGCATGCACTTTTTTACTAGAAGATCTTTCGGTGTGCCACTGAGAATAATTATCCATAATATTATCAAGCAATTTGGTAGCATCTCCTAATGTAATTTCGATAAAAGTGCCTCCCGCGGCCGAATCTAAAAGATTTCTAGAAGCAAAATTCAATCAGGCATAGAAATTTTGTATGATCATCCATAAATTCAAACCATGAGTAGGGCAATTGCGAAGCATTAATTTTATTCTTTCCCAAGATTGGGCAACATGCTCATGATCAAGTTGTTTAAAATTCATGATATCGTTCTTAGGAGTGATAATCTTAGCGGGAGGAAAATACTTAGATATAAAAGCATCTTTGCACTTGTTCCAAGAATCAATACTATTTTTTGGCAAAGATGAGAACCAGACTTTAGCACGATCTCTAAGTGAATGGAAATAACTTCAATTTGACAATATTGTTATCCGTATCTTTCTTCTTTTGCATATCACACAAATCAACAAAATTATTCAGATGAGTAGCGGCATCTTCACTAGGAAGGCCGGCAAATTGATCTTTCATAACAAGATTCAGCAAAGTGGTATTGGTTTCACAAGACTCATCATTATTAAGAGGAGCAATCGGAATGCTAAGGAAATTATTATTATTGGTATTCGAGAAATCACACAATTTCGTATTATCTTCTGCCATTGAAACAAGAAATCCAACACACAAGCAAACAGAGAGGCAACGAGAAAAAGAGGAGGAGATTGGGAAAGAGAGGGCGAATAAAATGGCAAGGGTGAAGTGGGGGAGAGGAAAACGAGTGGCAAATGGCAAATAATGTAATGCGAGAGATAGGGATTGTGATGGGTACTTGGTATGTTGACTTTTGCGTAGACTCCCCGGCAACGGCGCCAGAAATCCTTCTTGCTCCGTCTTGAGCTTGCGTTGGTTTTCCCCGAAGAGGAGAGGATGATGCAGCACAGTAGCATAAGTATTTCCCTCAGTTTTTGAGAACCAAGGTATCAATCCAGTAGGAGGCCACGCGCAAGTCCCTCGTACCTGCACAAAATGATAGCTACTCGCAACCAACGTGATTAGGGGTTGTCAATCCCTTCACGGTCACTTACGAGAGTGAGATCTGATAGAGATAATATTTTTTTGGTATTTTTGGTATAAAGATGCAAAGTAAAAAGTACAAGCAAAAAACAAACAAGTAAATAAAGTGATAGAGATTGATATGATGAGAATAGACCCGGGGGCCATAGGTTTCACTAGTGGCTTCTCTCAAGAGCATAAGTATTCTACGGTGGGTGAACAAATTACTGTTGAGCAATTGAAAGAATTGAGCATAGTTATGAGTATATCTAGGCAATGATCATGTATATAGGCATCACGTCCGAGACAAGTAGATCGAAACGATTCTGCATCTACTACTATTACTCCACTCATCGACCGCTATCCAGCATGCATCTAGAGTATTAAGTTAAAAACAGAGTAACGCCTTAAGCAAGATGACATGATGTAGAGGGATAAATTCATGCAATATGATAAAAACGCCATCTTGTTATCCTCGATGGCAACAATACAATACGTGCCTTGCAACCCTTTCTGTCAGTGGCTAAGGACACCGCAAGATTGAACCCAAAGCTAAGCACTTCTCCCATTGCAAGAACTACCAATCTAGTTGGCCAAACCAAACGGATAATTTGAAGAGAATTGCAAAGATAACTTAATCATACATAAAATAATTCAGAGAAGAATCAAATATTTTCCATAGATAATACTGGATCATAAACCCACAATTCATCGGTCTCAACAAACACATCGCAAAAAGAAGATTACATCGAATAGATCTCCACGAGAGAGGGGGAGAACATTGTATTGAGATCCAAAAAGAGAGAAGAAGCCATCTAGCTACTAGCTATGGACCCAAAGGTCTGAAGTAAACTACTCACACTTCATCGGAGGAGCTATGGTGTTGATGTAGAAGCCCTCCGTGGTGGATGCCCCCTCCGGCGGAGCTCCGGAATTGGCCCCAAGATGGGATCTCGTGGATACAGGAAGTTGCGGCGGTGGAATTAGGTTTTTGGCTGTTGTTCTGATCGTTTGGGGATACGTAGGTATATATAGGAGGAAGGAGTACGTCGGTGGAGCGTCAGGGGGGCCACAAGGTAGGGGGTGCGCCCGGGGGGGCGGCACCCTCCACCCTCGTGACCGCCTCTGTGTAAGTGCATCTCGTGCCCCTTAGTGATTTTGGTGTATTGAAGACTTATAGGTTAAGGGACTAATGCGTTTGTGAGTGTACACAGGTCTATAAGTCTATGAGGAGTTTGATATTTACAGAGAAAGTCGACCCCTAAAAATGAAGTTCTTCAACTGAAGACTTTGGTATTCTGAAGACTTACTGAAGACTTTGAAAGTGAAGAAATTGGTGTGACCTTGAAGACTTGGTATTCATTTGAGGAACATGAAGCGTGAAGACTTTTGTTTTCGTAGTTTCGTTTTCTCTTTCTTGAGTCATAGGAAACACCGTCTTTGTTAAAGGGGTCGAGGAAATACTAAGGAAAATTTTCCATGTGATGCTCAACTCAAAATCCTACACCTACCAATCCCTTCGAGTGAATCCTTTGGAAATCTCATACAGTTCGGTCAATTTCAATCGATGTGAGAGCGAAGTTCTTCAGTCGCCGAGGAATTTTTTCTGACCGAGGAGTTAGGAATTCGCCAGTCTTGGATTGCCTACACAAAGAGGAACATGATAGCCCCGAGGAATTTGAGAGTCAAATTTCCGACCGTTCTTGCTTCTTGCCACTATACCAAAATATCTTATCCACCTAACGGTCATATCATTGAAGGGCATTTATGTCTTATCATGTCGGGATGCTCCCTAGGCTATAAATAGCCGCCCCCTACAACCACTAGCTGGTTGGCTGCTCCGCGAGAAACTGACACTTGTCAATTGAGAGCATCCCATCCTCCGAGGACTTTGAGCGAAAATCATCGAGTGAGGAAAAACTCAAAACCAAACCCCTACAAACCCAAAGTGATTGAGCATCACTGAAGACATTGATCCTGCATGGATCCGACGCTTGTTACCTTTGAAGACTGTGCTTCTTCCAGACGGTTAGGCGTCATGGTCTAGAGCATCCAAGAGGAATTGTGGATCGCCGAGTGACCGAGTTTGTGAAGGTTTGGAAGTCGCCTGAAGACTTACCACGAGTGATTGGACGAGGTCTATGTGACCTTAGTTCAAGGAGAATACGTTGAGGACTTGGTGTCCTGAGCTGCGTGCTCAGCGACTGGGTGTCCGGACTGTGTGTCCTCGAGTTTAAATACTCTGCCGCTCCAACCAGACGTACAACCGAGACAGCAGTTGGAACTGGTCTACCAAATCATTGTCTTCACCAACCTTACTGGTTCTATTTCCTCAACCCATTCATTTCCTCATTACTGTGTTGAGTGTTTGTTCATATCTGTGTTTGAAGACTTTGACTGAAGACTTTCTCAATTTCCTCAGTTCAATTTCTTCAGTTTGTTTGTCTTCATCTTGTGTTATCCTGTGATTACGCTTTCTGTACTCTGTGCTTGTTTTCATTTCATCATGATAACCATGTCTGTATTCTGTTATGCTTACTTCTGAGTACTTATTCCGCTGCAAGTAGTTCTTCGCTAAGGAATTTCCTCACCGGCAAATTCCTCAGTGAAGAATTCATAAAAATCACCTATTCACCCCCCTCTAGTCAATATAACGCACTTTCAATTGGTATCAGAGCAAGGTACTCCCTTGTTCTGTGTGATTTTGGTTTAACCACCTGGAGTTTTAGTTATGTCGACCGCAGGTATGATCAAGGTCTCGGCTGGGTGCCCTACCTTTGATGGGACGGACTACCCCTACTGGAAGAACAAGATGCGAATGCAAGTTGAGGAAATTGACAACGATCTCCGGTATGTTGTGGAAAATGGTGTTCCCTCTGTCTCACCCTCACTGAACGCTACCGATGTGAAGAGATTCAAGCAACTCGATTCTCAAGCGAATAATATCATATGTGGCCATCTGAGTAAAGGACATTATGGAAGAGTGAGTGCTTTGGAAACTGCTAAGCTTATCTGGGATAGGTTGTCCAAAGTAAATGAAGGAGTCTCAACTCAGCGTGACTCTCGAGTTGATGTTCTTCGAAATCTCTTCAACCGCTTCAAAAGACTCGACAATGAAAATGTCCAACAAACCTTCGATCGCCTCACTGACATCTCAAATGAGCTTCAAGCACTTGGTGCCACTGACATCGCCGACCATGAGGTGGTGTAGAAACTGTTGAGATTGCTTGATTCCTCATTTGATACTCTGGCGCTGATGATACAAGAACGTGCTGACTACAAGTCTCTTGATCCCGTCGATATCCTCGAAAGGCTAAATACTCACGAGTTCCAGCTTGCTGAAAAGAGAGATCTCTATGGTTCGAGCTATGGCAAACCACGTGCCCTGAAGGCCAAGGCTGTGTCTGAATCTGAATGTGAGGATTCTGGTAGTAGCCTTGGTGATCCTGAAGAATTGAGCCAGGAGCTAGCACTGCTAGTGAAGAAATTCCAGAAGTTCTCAAGACGTGGTCGCTTTGGAAAATCCTCAAGAAGCAGTGATTCCTCATCCAGTGACTATAAGAGAAGACTGTGCCACAAATGCAAGAAACCTGGTCACTATATTCAAGATTGTCCTCAGTGGGAAAAGGAATTAAAGAAGAAGAAATACAAGGATTACAGTTCTGATGATGCTAAGAAGAAGAAGAAATCGTCAATATCTTCATCATCAATATCCTCGAAGTCTTCATCTCACAAGAAGAGCAGCTCCAAGAAGGCTCGGGCATTCATTGGCAAGGAAATGGACTCTGAGGCTGAATCTGAGGAACATGAGGAAGAGGAGGCATCTGAGGAGTCCGAATCTGGTGTGGCGAGTCTGGCTTTCGCTACTGCATTCGTCAGCAAGTCAATCTTCAACACTGAAGAAACTGACCTCACCAACAAGCCTGACGAAGATACTGATGACTACGCTCCCACCTATTGCTTCATGGCAAAAGGTGCAAAGGTACTCAAATACACCTCCTCTGAATCTAGTGAAAATGAATCTGATGAGGATCTCAAGCCCAGCTACTCTAAACTTGCTAAGATTGCTGTAAAACAACAAAGGGCTTTTGAAAAGGTTCAAAACATGCTAGACAAAAGTGATGATATGTTGGGTGAAGAAATGGATCGCACTAAAGCCCTGGCTGAAAATCTTCAGAGACTTCAGTCTAGGTTTGATAGCATTCAAGGTCATCATAACACTCTCTTATCTGATCATGAGAAACTTTCTTATGAATTTCTTCAAAGAAAGCAAGATCTTGAGAAGCTAAGAGTGAGTTATGAAGATCTTCAGAAGGAGCGCAATTCATTGCTAGCTCAACAGATCAGCGCTTCTCAGGAAGAATTTGTTCCTCCATGCTTAAAGTGCATTGAACGTGAATCTGCTAATTCTTCACCTGAATGTTCAAATGCTTCAACTGTTACAAATTCTTCACCTGCCTCTGCTATCACTAATTCCTCATCCGAGGACATTGCTAGTATCCTTGACGATGCAGGGCTGAAGGAATTGTACATGACAGCATGTACAAAAGCCTCAAAGGGCATCAGACTCTTTGTGATGTGCTTAAAAAGCAGATCCTCAACAGAAACCCTAGGAAAGAGGGTATTGCCTTTGAGAGGAAACTCAATGCTGATGGAACATATTGGAAGCCTGAGCAGTACCCCAAAACCTCATGGGTTGCTGCAAAGGGACCTCCAGTTGATCCATCTAACTTATCTGGCTTTACATGTGAATCTCCTCATTCTTATAATGAGTCATTTGACTTCAACTATAAACTGTTCAAAAATCAGAATGGTGAAGTATTTGCTAGATATGTTGGCACTAACTGCAGGAACGGTTCTCCTATGAAGAAAATCTGGGTTCCCAAGAAATGCCTTGAAAGTCTTCAGGTGAATGTCCTCATGGCACCACCTATGAAGAATAGGAACCCCAGATCAAACTCTTCATATTGACCAAATTCTTCATATGGATCCAGGTCCTCATACGGACCAAATACCTCACGTGGATCAAATTCCTCAAACGGATCAAAGTCCTCATATGATTATCATCGTGCTAACAACTCTGTTTCGCAGGGTAAAGCTAAGGGCTATGAATATGTGCATTATTCTTCAAACCATTATGTTCATAAGTCCTCGAAGAATTTCTCTGCTTATTCATATGCTTACCCTAACCCCTCTTATGTGAAACGAAATGGTTTGGCCTCTATGCCACCATTCTCTTATGGTGCTCGCAGAGTGATGAACTCTTTGCCACCCCTTCAGATGTGGGTGGTGAAGAAAAAGAACTAATCTCTTCTGCAGGGTCAGGTCTCCAGACGTGCCTTAACGTCTCAAGAATTTGCTGGGGACCTGACAAAATTGCCTGAAAGGACGCAGGCGAATCATGAAGAAATGAACTTTCATTTCACACGTCCTCCTACTGCTATATCTGCTTACTTCTTGATGAAATTCATCTGATGATCTTGATATCATATTCTTCACTAATGAAGTATATGAGATCGTAAGTTGCACTAATTCATCTGCAGGATGATCAACCCAAAGCCACTGAGTGGGTCCTCAATAGTGGATGTACAAATCACATGACTGGTGACAGGAATCTATTGATGGATGCTCCCTTATCACCGTCGCATCTGAAGCATATCATCTTTGCTGACAAAGGCGAAAGTCAGGTATTGGGTCTTGGTAAGGTTGCGATCTCTAAGGACATACACATGGACAAAGTCATGCTTGTTGAGTCCTTAGGATACAACCTCATGTTAGTCTCAATGCTTTGTGATCTTGATATGGTTGTTGTCTTTGGCAAGTATCGATGTGTTGTGATTATGAAAGCTGACAATTCCAAAGTCTTTGAAGGCTTTAGGAGAGGAGACTTGTATATTGTTGATTTCTCTACAGGACCACAACCAGCCGTGTGTCTACTTGCAAAAGCTTCAGAAGGCTGGCTATGGCATCGACGACTTGGTCACGCTGGCATGAGGAATTTGCACACGCTTGCGAAGAAAAAGCATGTCATTGGCATTGAGAATGTCAAATTCCTCAAGGATCACTTGTGTGGAGCCTGTGAAGCTGGAAAAATGACCAAGGCCAAGCATCCAGCGAAGACTATCATGACCACTACTCGTCCATTCGAATTGGTTCACATGGACCTCTTTGGACCTAATCATTACTCAGCAGTCACTAATGATGCATCTCTATATGGCTTTGTTATTGTTGATGATTACTCTCGTTACACATGGGTACACATTGTTACTTACAAACATGAAGTGCAGGAAGTCTTCAAACGATTTTCCTCGAGGGCTTCAACCAACTTTGGTGTGAAGATCAAGAACATCAGGAGTGACAATGGAACTGAGTTCAAGAATTCCGGTCTTGATGACTATCTTGATGAACTTGGTATTACTCATGAGTTATCTGCTCCCTATACTCCTCAGCAAAATGGCGTCGTGGAGCGCAAGAACAGAACTCTTGTTGAGATGGCTCGCACTATGCTTGATGAATACAAAACGCCTCATCGTTTTTGGATTGATGCAATTGATACTGCGTGCCACATCATCAACAGAGTATATCTTCACAAATTCTTCAAGAAGACTACCTATGAACTCCTGACTGACAAGAAACCCAATGTGAGTTATTTCAAAGTCTTCGGTGCTAAATGTTGGATTAGAGATCCTCATCACAATGCTAAATTTGCACCGAAAGCACATGAAGGTTTTATGCTTGGTTACGGAAAGGACTCGCACAACTACAGTGTCTTCAACATCGCTCTTCACAAGGTTGTTGAAACTGTAGATGTGCGGTTCGATGAAACTAATGGCTCGCAAAGAGAGCACCTACCTTCTGTGATAGATGAACCAGCACCTGAGGATTCTATCAAGTTCAAGGCAACTGAGGACGTCATTCCTACTGAAGAATCTGCTGAAGAATTCATTCCAGTTCATGAAGAACGTCAAGCTGATGCACCTGAAAATAATGCTGAAGAAAATGGTGCTGAAGAAAATGCTGATCAAATTCCTCGACGATAACCAGCTCATCCTCGCGTTGCAAAAGAAGTAGCCCACTAAGGTAGATGAAGCTTTTCTGGAGCCGGAGTGGATTCGGGCCATGCAAGAAGAATTACATCAGTTCGAGCTCAACAATGTCTGGGAACTGGTCAAATGTCCAGATCCTCGCAAGCATAATATCATTGGCACAAAGTGGATCTGTCACAACAGGCAAGATGAAAATGACCTTGTGGTGAGGAATAAGGCACGACTTGTAGCTCAAGGCTACACACAGGTTGAAGGAATTGATTTCGATGAAACTTTTGCACCTGTTGCTAGACTTGAGGCTATTCGCATATTACTTGCTTATGCTAACCATCATGATATCATTTTATATCAAATGGATGTGAAAAGTTCATTCCTCAATGGTAAGCTTGAGGAAGAAGTATATGTTGCTCAACCCCCAGGTTTTCAAGATCCAAAGAATCCTGACAAAGTCTTCAGACTCAACAAGGCCCTCTATGGCCTCAAGCAAGCCCCTTGGGCGTGGTATGATACATTGAAGGAATTCTTCGTGAAGAATGGCTTCACACCCGGTTCACTCGACCCTACTCTCTTTACTAAATCTTATGATGGTGAACTGTTTGTGTGCCAAATACACGATGATGATATTATCTTTGGTTGTACTGACCAACGTTATAGTGATGAATTTGCCTATATGATGAGTGAAGAATATCAAATGTCTATGATGGGAGAGTTGAAATTCTTCTTAGGTCTTCAAATTTGTCAACAGCGCAATGGCATATTCATATCTCAGGAGAAATACCTCAAAGATGTACTGAGGAAATTCGGCATGCAAGATTGCTGTAACATCCCAAATTTTCAATTTGGAATGTTATACATTAGATCATCATGCATATCATATTTTCTTGCATTTTGTTGATCCTAGAAATTTCACGCAAATCAAGGACCCTCGGAGAGAGTTGTAGATTTTGAAATTTTCGTATTTGAGTTCTCTCAAAACTATGAAAAGAGGATCATTGGATTTATTTATTTTATCTTCAAATATTTTTTCAAATATCAAAAATAAGAGAGGGAATAATATGACTTTCCCAAAATTTATGAAAAAATGAAGATTTAATAAATAAATCAAATTTTGGATTTTTCTCGGAGTTTATTTGCCTTAGGGAAAAATGCGTGTTTTAAAAAATTGCATTTTAGGCCCCGTGTTAAAGTTCATTTTGTTCGACTCATTTTTAGGAGTCGCGGAAAGTTTACTTTATTAATTTTAGAGTTCGTTTAGATTTTGTTTTCTGTATTTTTCTGCGCGTGAAACCGATTTAAAAAAAAACCTCAGCGCCTTGGGCCAAAGGCCCAAGCCACCGGCCGTCCAGGAGGCCAAGGCCATCGCCCGTGCGCGCCAGGCGCCAGGAGGGAGCCGCCGCTTCCTTTTCCAAATCCTAGTAGGACTTTTGTCCTACTTCCGTTTATTCCGTGTTTGTTTCTAGATCTTTTCCCTCTTTGTTTCCTAATCCTAGTCTATTTCTTGTCCCCTACCCCAAGCAAAAACCCTCCCCTCCCCAATATAAATACCCAAGCACACCCCCTCTAACACATCAAACCAAAACCTCTCCTCTCCTCTCCTCCAGCAGCAGCAGCCGCCGCCCTACACCGCCGCCGCACCACCGCCCCCCCCAGCGGCCACCAGCCGCCGCCGCCGCCACCACCTAACGCCGCCGCCACCGAGCCCCTCGCTTCTTGAGGTACTAGCACCGCGCGTCACCTTTTCTTTTCCTCGGATCGGTTTTTCAGAATCGTTCGGTTTCGTTCAGTTTCCGTTCAGTTTTCTAGATCGGTTTTCGTTTGGTTTTCTTTCCAAACCCTAGATCGGTTTTTCTCGCCGGTTTTTCTTTCCGGTTTTGTTTAGCAAGCATTCGCTGGACCGTTCGTCCTAACGAACGTGATCACCGGTTTGCTTCGGTTAATGAACGTCCTTTCGTTCAACCGTTCGTCGTTTTCTTTCTCATCGGATTTATTCCGCTATTTTTCTGATAGCGATTTCAGATCCGATTTTCTTTCTAGTCTATCTTCTCGCTCGTTTATCGGAATCAGGTGATTCAAACACCTGGAGTTTCATCTCGAAACCGCCGTTCCGACTAATCAACTTAAACAAAGTTTTTCTACTGTAAAATTTGACTTAGTTTCAACTTGCTAGAACCGAGTTGTTTTCTTTCGTCGTTTGACTTTCGTTGCTTTATTAGATTCGATTCTTTTTGCAACCAGGGTTCTTAAGTTGAACTTTATGGTTAGATATTTTATTCGAGATTTACCCGTGCATTAGATGAGTACTTATTGTATGCTTGTTGTTTGTCTGGGATAGATCACCCGGAGTGCGCCGCTTGTTACTTCGAATCTCTAGGTTTCGCGGATCATCAGCAAGGCAAGTAACACTTGATCATACCTTTACTACCACCCAGTTTTATGCATTAGATCAATCCTCAAACACTTGCATGATTAGGATCTAATTAAATTGTGGGATGGGAAGTAGATTGAGGTAGTACCTATTACCTGTTTTACTTATGAAACCTTTGGGAGTTACTTCTACGTTTGCTTATTATGCCATGCTATGCTAGTAGACGTGGATTGGGTGAGTGATATCCATGACAGAGGTGAGATTGTTAAATTAATGGTTTATCTAAGGTGGCAACTTAAATACACATCTGGGTGGATTGAGGCACCTGGTTTCTATCAGGACTTGCCTGTTTTTCTTCGAACCGCCACCCAGGCTCAAAGGGATCATAAGATAATTCATACTAGTAACTTACGTGTGCAGCCACAAGCCATTATGGGCTCTGGCATAGTTGACTAAGTCGTGCGAACTCTTATAGTGGTGGACTAGCAGATGTAGGGGATGTAGGTGTACCGGTCCACCCATCGTAAGGTGCTAGCGCTTCTGAAAGACTATGTCTCGGTCATCCGTTTCTTAAACACCATGTAGTGCGAGAAACCAAGCGGAGGCGATCGAGTCTTGTGGGGAAAAGTCAAACCTCTGCAGAGTGTATAAACTAATCATGATTAGCCGTGTCCCGGTTATGGACATCTTGAGTATCTAGTACTTGAATATCATGTGAATCTCAACATGTTACTCTAATTAATTTTGTTGGGTTTTTAATGAGTACTTTTAATTGGGATTGAGGATGCTGTCAACCATTCTCAATGTTTAACAACCACCATGATAGTTAAACAAATTTATTCCTTTGCAATAGGGAAAAACGGCTTTATGCAAAACTGTAATCAGAGAGCTTTTCTACCAGCCACATTTGCATGTAGTACAGGCTTATCATTCATTATTCTCTATGTGTTACATTGCCAGCATATTCCATGTGTCAACCCGTTTCGGGCTGCAACTTTCATGTTGCGACTTTTCGAACGACAGTAAGGTGCTTTTAGGTCGTGGTTCTATACTCAGTGATGCCGCTGGAGTTGATGGACTCACTTATCTTCCAAGTCTTCCGCTGTTATCGTTATTAGATGGCCTTAAGCCATGTTTATTGTAATAAGTCCTCTTCTGGACAAACGATGTAATAAGTGTGTGATTGCTACTCTGTTATAAATCCTTCAAAGTACTGTGTGGTGTCAGCATTACTGATCCAGGGATGACACCGGAGCATAGAGACTTGATCCATTCGGGTCGGGTCGCTACAGAGATGGTATCAGAGCACACGCTGACTGTAGGACACGACCACTAAGTTAAAGCCATAGATCACTACTCTCTTCCCATTTTCTAACTCCTCATCTTTTCTACTCTTTAGGATGACGGACGCCAAGATCAAGTACGCCCAACCGGATGAAGGAACACCTTTTGGATTTCACTTGAAGGAAGTCACCAAGTACCTGAACATTGGATTACCAAGCTTCACCGGGACTTTCAACGCCACTCTGCCTGAAGAGGAGCGCTGGAAGATTCAAGCTCATGTTTCGGGAAGGACGTTCGCGCCAATCACCAAGCCTATAGATAGTGTTTTCAGTGCACCAACCTGGAGTCTGGGAAAGAGCATGGCAGCTCATATCACCATGGGACGCATTGGAGAAGTTTATCAAGAAGATCTCAAGGACACTATCTACCAGATTTGCGGACGCCGGAATGAGCAATGGGAGATAGTCAGCACCAAGAAGGACAGATCCATTGCAGCTTTCATCCAGGAGTTAAACCAGCACATTCGACGCCAGGAGAACCATATGTGCAATGATATGATAGAGTTGAAGAATGCAAAGGGAAGGATCATCGAACTTGAAGGAGAACTAAAGTCTACACGCAAGGACTACATGGACGAGATCGTAGCTGTAGCAAGACACAATAACGATCTTAAGTATGAGATTGAAGAACTCAAGAAGAAATTGGCGCTCAAGAATGAAGACAAGTACGTCGGCTGTCCGAGCAACTACATCATCATCGATTTACACCGATTCGGATCCAAGTGAACCCGACTTTGAAGACGAAGTGGAGCAGACATCATGGAGTCTTCCACCGGTTCAAATTAGTAGATGACCCCCACATATTAGTAGTATTACCTCCATGTAAACATTATAGTACAAGCACCTTTGCGATAGTTAGATCATTGTAAGCCCTTTGTTTGAATTGAATGAAGTGATTTTGTGTGCATTTGCTCATATACATTTGGGTAGTGTTTCCCCTTAGACCTCACTCTACTTCTTAATTTCTCATCTTTTCTAAACCCATCAGATGCCCCCGAGAGGCGACCCCGGGTTTGTTTTCCCGCCAGAGATCACCCAGTTGATCCAGCAGCAGAACACTTTGATCCAAACATTGGTACAGAACCAAGGCAACAACAACAACCCACCACCACCACCACCTGTAGATCACTTGACTCGTTTCCTTAGGCTGAATCCGCCGGTGTATTCTAGTAGCACCGAGCCGATTGTAGCAGATGATTGGCTCCGTAAGATAGGGAGGGAGTTGACCACTGCAGGATGTACAGATGGAGAGAAGGTGAAGTTTGCTGCACACCAACTTGAAGGACCCGCAGCAGCATGGTGGGAAAATTTTACAGCCACTTACCACAGAGACACTTTGCCACATGGGATCAGTTTCAGCAAGCTTTCCGCACTGCCCATGTTTCAGCAGGAGCTATGGCCATGAAGAAGCGTGAGTTTCGCAAGTTACGTCAAGGAGGAAGGACTGTTGGCCAATATGTGGATGATTTTAGTAAGTTAGCACGTTATGCCCCAGATGACGTTGCTACATATGCAGCTAAGCAGGAGAAGTTTCTGGAAGGACTGAATGATGAGTTAAGCATGCAGTTGATGGTAGCAAGTTTCAACAACTACCAGGAGTTGGTAGACCGTGCCCTCATGATTGAAGGAAAGCAGCAGCAAATTGAGAACCGCAAGAGGAAGTATGGGCAGGGGAAGTATAACTCTGGAGCCCAGCAGAAGCCCCGTTATACCCCTAAATAGGGAGTTCAGTTTCAAGATACCCATGGAGGAGGTAGTTCGCACAACCATAATGGCCACAAAATGGTAACGGAATGGAGGAAGCAACGATCGAGAACGGACCACACCATCAACCCCAACCAAGAAAGACCTGAGCCATGTCACCTGTTACAAGTGTTCCAAGACCGGACATTATGCAAATGAATGTCCCGAAGGCCAAGGAGGAAATGGAAGCGCTGGAAAGAAGCCAAACCCTTTCAACAGAGGACAGGTGAACCACATTGATGTGGAGGAGGTTGAAGATCAGCCCGATACAGTAATCGGTAAGTTTTGGTTAAGTCTTTTACTGCACTAGTTCTTTTCGATCTTGGTGCAACGCATTCATACATATCAAGGGATTTGTAGAAAAGTATAGCCTGCCTACTCAGATTCTTAAAACCCTATGCTAGTAAGCTCACCAGAGCGAGTATATGGCGGATAAGGATGTTTTCAAGTGCCATTAAGTATAGGAAGGCATGTGTTCCCGACGGATTTGATCATTTTGGAATCCCAAGGATTGGATGTGATTCTTGGTATGGATTGGCTATCGATGTATGGGGGAAACATCGATTGCGCAAGTAAGACGATTTTGCTCACGACACCAGAGGGAAGAAGGATTAGGTATGTATCGCGACATGGACCAAATAGGAATCAAGTAAATTCCTTATCAGGAGTGGTGCAGGAAGAGGTGCCAGTGGTGAAGGATTACCCTGATGTATTTCCTGAGGAATTGCCAGGAATACCACTGGATAGAGACATTGAGTTTTTGATTGAGCTGTTGCCAGGAACAGGCCCGATATCGAAGCGACCATACAGGATGCCCGCATAGGATTTGGCGGAAATCAAGAAGCAGATTAAGGAGCTATTGGATAAAGGTTTTATACACCCAAGTTCTTCGCCTTGGGGATCACCCGTACTTTTAGTAGAGAAGAAGGACGGATCGTTAAGGATGGTTGTTGACTATCATGGGTTAAATGAAGTAACAATCAAGAACAAGTACCCACTACATATGATAAATGATCTGGTTGATCGTTTGCAAGGAGCTAAAGTGTTTTCCAAGATCGATTTGCGATCAGGGTACCATCAGTTGAAGATTCGGGAGCAGGACATACCTAAGACAGCATTTACCACGAGATATGGACTGTATGAATATACCGTTATGTCATTTGGACTGACTAACGCGACATCCTATTTCATGAACCTGATGAACAAAGTGTTTATGGAGTTTTTGGATAAGTTCGTCGTGGTGTTCATAGATGATATTTTGGTTTTCTCGAAGAATGAAGAAGAACATAAGGAACATTTGCGATTGGTTTTGGAGAAACCGAGGAACATCGCTTATATGCCAAGTTCAGAAAATGTGAGTTTTGGCTAAAGGAAGTTGGATTTCTTGGACATGTTATATCCGGGAAGGGATAGCAGTTGACCCCACGAAGGTTGAGACCGTAACCAAATGGGAAGCACCAACGACAGTTGGAGAGATCCGAGTTTCCTTGGACTCGCAGGATACTACCAAGATTCATTGAGAATTTCTCAAGGATTGCAAAACCTATGACGGAATTGCTGAAAAAGGATACCAAGTTCATATGGACTGAGGATTGTGAGGCAAGTTTTCAGGAGTTGAAGAAAAGATTGGTTACCTCACCAAAGTTAATTTTGCGGATCGGACCAAGGATTATGAAGTGTATTGCGGCGCTTCACGCCGAGGACTTGGAGCAGTGCTTATGCAGAAGGAAGAGTTGTTTCAGTATGCTTCATGACAACTGAAACCTCATGAATTAAATTATGCCACACATGATTTGGAGTTAGCAGCCGTAGTGCATGCATTGAAGACATGGAGACATTTTCTCATTGGAAATCATTGTGAGGTGTACACGGATCACAAGAGTTTGAAGTACATCTTCACGCAGAAGGAATTAAATCTCAGACAGAGGAGATGGTTGGAACTTATTTAGGATTATGATATGAGATTGCCTTTATCACCCCGGAAGGCTAACGTTGTAGCAGACGCATTGAGCCGTAAGAGCCACGTCAATACACTAATGATGGGAGGAATACCCAAGGAGTTAGCCGAAGACCTTCGGGAGCTATGTTTGGAAATAGTTCCGAGAGGCTACGTAGCAGCATTGGAGATTCAGTCTACCTTGATGGATAAAATCAGGGAAGCTCAGAAAAAGGACAAAGAGATTGCGGATATAAAGAAGAAAATGAGCAAAGGAAAAGCAAAGGGATTTCGTGAGGATGAGCATGATACCCTATGGTTTGAGGACCGTGTGTATGTGCCAAATGACCCGGAGATCAGGAAGTTGATTCTGCAAGAGGCACATGATTCACCCTATTCGATTCACCCAGGAAATACCAAGATGTATTTGGATTTGAAGGAAACGTTCTGGTGGACCGGAATGAAGAAGGATATCGCGGAGTATGTAGCAGTTTGCGATGTATGTCGAGAGTGAAGGCGAACATCGAAGCCAACAGGATTGTTGCAGCCATTGCCAATACCGAATGGAAGTGGGATAAACTAGGCATGGATTTCATCACGGGTTTGCCAAAGACTCGTTTAGGCTATGATTCGATTTGGGTTATAGTCGACCGCTTGATTTAAGGTAGCGCATTTCATTCCATCAAGACTACCTATAGCAGCGCTAAGTTGGCAAAGATATACATGACCAGAATTGTGTGTTTGCACGGAGTTCGAGGAGTATCGACGATAGAGGAACTCAATTTACCTCAAAGTTTTGGAATCGAGTTGCATGAAACGTTAGGAACCAGGCTAGAATTCAGACAGCTTTTCACCCACGCATGTATGGACGACCGAGAGAGTCAATCAGATTTTGGAGGATATGCCGAGAGCTTGTGCACTAGACTATGGATCTAGTTGGGACGATAACTTGCCGTATGCTGAATTTTCTTATAACAACAGTTACCAAACCAGCTTGAAGATGGCACCTTTCGAGGCTTTGTACGGAAGGAGGTGCAGGACACCGTTATCATGGGACGAAGTTGGAGACCGCCGCTTGTTTGGACCAGATTTGATCAAGGAGTCCGAATGTAGGTTGTTGATTCGCGATAGGCTCAAAGTAGCCCAGTCTAGACAGAAAAGCTATGCGGATTCAAAACGCAAGGCGACGGAATATGAAGTTGGAGACAGAGTTTATCTTAGAGTATCCCCACTTCGAGGAGTTAAGCGATTTGGAGTTAAAGGAAAATTAGCACCATGTTTCGTTGGACCGTATAGGATCTTGCAACGCATGGGAGAAGTTGCTTATAAGCTGGAATTACCAGAAGGACTGTCAGGAGTTCATGACGTGTTCCATGTTTCTCAGCTGAAGAAATGTCACGCCAAGATGGCGGAAGTACCGCTAAGAGATACAGTGCCACTTGAAGCAATTCAGTTGGAGGATGATTTAACCTATGAGGAGAAACCAGTCAGGATTCTCGAATATGCCAGCAGAGTTACTCACAGCAAGGTTATTAAGTTTTGCAAGGTCCAGTGGAGCCACCACACTGAGGATGAAGCCACCGGGAAAGAGAAGAAGATTTGCTCAAAGACCACCTCACCTATTTTCTAGCCAACCCGAATCTCGAGGGCTAGATTCATCTTAAAGGGTAGGTTTGTAACATCCCAAATTTTCAATTTGGAATGTTATACACTAGATCATCATGCATATCATATTTTCTTGCATTTTGTTGATCCTAGAAATTTCACGCAACTCAAGGACCCTCGGAGAGAGTTGTAGATTTCGAAATTTTCGTATTTGAGTTCTCTCAAAACTATGAAAAGAGGATCATTGGATTTATTTATTTTATCTTCAAATATTTTTCAAATATCAAAAATAAGAGAGGGAATAATATGACTTTCCCAAAATTTAGGAAAAAAATGAAGATTTAATAAATAAATCAAATTTTGGATTTTTCTCGAGTTTATTTGCCTTAGGGAAAATGCGTGTTTTCAAAAATTGCATTTTAGGCCCGTGTTAAAGTTCATTTTGTTCACTCATTTTTAGGAGTCGGGAAAGTTTACTTTATTAATTTTAGAGTTCGTTTAGATTTTTTTTTCTGTATTTTTCTGCGCGCGAAACCGATTTAAAAAAAAACCTCAGCGCCTTGGGCCAAAGGCCCAAGCCGCCAAGCCACCGGCCGGCCAGGAGGCCAAGGCCATTGCCCGCGCGCGCCAGGCGCCAGGAGGGAGCCGCCGCTTCCTTTTCCAAATCCTAGTAGGACTTTTGTCCTACTTCCGCTTATTCGTGTTTGTTTCTAGATCTTTTCCTCTTTGTTTCCTAATCCTAGTCTATTTCTTGTCCCCTACCCCAAGCAAAAACCCTCCCTCCCCAATATAAATACCCAAGCACCCCCTCTAACACATAAAACCAACACCTCTCCTCTCCTCTCCTTCGCAGCAGCAGCAGCGCCGCCGCCTCACCGCCGCCGCCCTCACCACCGCCGCCCCCCCAACGCCGCCGCCGCCAAGTGCCGCCGCCGCTACCAAACGCCGCCGCCGCCGGAGCCCCTCACTTCTTCAAGGTACTAGCCCCTCGCTTCTTCGAGGTACTAGCCCCGCGCCGCGTCACCTTTTCTTTTCCTTGGATCGGTTTTTCGTAAATCGTTCCGGTTTCCGTTCCGGTTTCCGTTCCGGTTTTCTAGATCGGTTTTTCGTTTCGGTTTTCTTTCCGAAACCCTAGATCGGTTTTTCTCGCCGGTTTTTCTTTTCGGTTTTGTTTAGCAAGCATTCGCCGGACCGTTCGTCCTAACGAACGTGATCACCGGTTTGCTTTGGTTAATGAACGTCCGTTCGTTCAACCGTTCGTCGTTTTCTTTCTCATCGGATTTATTCCGCTATTTTTCTGATAGCGATTTCAGATCCGATTTTCTTTCTAGTCTATCTTCTCGCTCGTTTATCGAAATCAGGTGATTCAAACACCTGGAGTTTCATCTCGAAACCGCCGTTCCGACTAATCAACTTAAACAAAGTTTTTCTACTGTAAAATTTGACTTAGTTTCAACTTGCTAGAACCGAGTTGTTTTCTTTCGTCGTTTGACTTTCGTTGCTTTATTAGATTCGATTCTTTTTGCAACCAGGGTTCTTAAGTTGAACTTTCTGGTTAGATCTTTTATTCGAGATTTACCCGTGCATTAGATGATTACTTATTGTATGCTTGTTGTTTGTCTGCGATAGATCACCCGGAGTGCGCTGCTTGTTACTTCGAATCTCTAGGTTTCGCGGATCATCAGCAAGGCAAGTAACACTTGATCATACCTTTACTACCACCCAGTTTTATGCATTAGATCAACCCTCAAACACTTGCATGATTAGGATCTAATTAAATTGTGGGATGGGAAGTAGATTGAGGTAGTACCTATTACCTGTTTTACTTATGAAACCTGTGGGAGTTACTTCTACGTTTGCTTATTATGCCATGCTATGCTAGTAGACGTGGATTGGGTGAGTGATATCCATGACAGAGGTGAGATTGTTAAATTAATGGTTTATCTAAGGTGGCAACTTAAATACACATCTGGGTGGATTGAGGCACCTGGTTTCTATCAGGACTTGCCTGTTTTTCTTCGAACCGCCACCCAGGCTCAAAGGGATCATAAGATAATTCATACTAGTAACTTACGTGTGCAGCCACAAGCCATTATGGGCTCTCGCATAGTTGACTAAGTCGTGCGAACTCTTATAGTGGTGGACTAGCAGATGTAGGGGATGTAGGTGTACCGGTCCACAAATCGTAAGGTGCTAGCGCTTCTGAAAGACCATGTCTCGGTCATCCGTTTCTTAAACACCATGTAGTGCGAGAAACCAAGCGGAGGCGATCGAGTCTTGTGGGGAAAAGTGCGCAAACCTCTGCAGAGTGTATAAACTAATCATGATTAGCCGTGTCCCGGTTATGGACATCTTGAGTATCTAGTACTTGAATATCATGTGAATCTCAACATGTTACTCTAATTAATTTTGTTGGGTTTTAATGAGTACTTTTAATTGGGATTGAGGATCTGTCAACCATTCTCAATGTTTAACAACCACCATGATAGTTAAACAAATTTATTCCTTTGCGTAGGGAAAAACTAGCTTTATGCAAAACTGTAACCGTAGAGCTTTTCCACCAGCCACATTTGCATGTAGTACAGGCTTATCATTCATTATTCTCTATGTGTTACATTGCCAGCATATTCCATGTGCTGACCCGTTTTCGGGCTGCAACTTTCATGTTGTAGACTTTTCAGACGACGAGTAAGGTGCTTTTAGGTCATGGTTCTATACTCAGCGATGCCGCTGGAGTTGATGGACTCACTTATCTTCCAAGTCTTCCGTTGTTATCGTTATTAGATGGCCTTAAGCCATGTTTATTGTAATAAGTCCTCTTCTAGACAAACGATGTAATAAGTGTGTGATTGCTACTCTGTTATAAATCCTTCGAAGTACTGTGTGTTGTCAGCATTACTGATCCAGGGATGACACCGGAGCACAGAGACTTGATCCATTCGGGTCGGGTCGCTACAATTGCAGAGGTGTCAAAATTCCTATGCCCACAAATGGCCATCTTTGCACTGATGAAAATGGTATTGACTTCGATCACAAGGTATACCGCTCCATGATTGGTTCTTTATTGTACTTATGTGCATCTAGGCCAGATATAATGCTTAGTGTTTGCATGTGTGCTCGATTTCAAGCTACACCGAAGGAATCACAGCATAAGGCTGTGAAGCCTATTCTTCGATATCTAGCTCACACACCAACACTAGGATTATGGTACCCCAAGGGCTCTGCTTTTGATCTCATTGGATATTCTGACTTTGACTATGCTGGTAATCATGTGGACCGCAAGTCAACATCTGGCACTTGTCATTTCCTTGGACGATCTTTGGTCTGTTGGTCCTCGAAGAAACAGAACTACGTATCACTGTTTACTGCGGAAGCTGAATACATTGCTGCTGGCTCTTGCTGTGCTCAACTATTATGGATGAAGCAAACTCTCAAGGACTACGGTGTCAACGTGAAGAATGTGCCTCTCTACTGTGACAATGAGAGTGCCATCAAGATTGCTCACAACCCAGTTCAGCACTCGAAGACAAAGCACATTCAGATTCGTCATCATTTTCTTCGTGATCATGTGTTGAAGGGCGACATCTCCATCGAACACGTGAAGATGAAGAACAGCTAGCTGATATCTTCACTAAGCCCTTGGATGATAAGAGATTTAGCAAGTTGCGGTGTGAGCTAAATATCTTAGAATCTTCGAATGTTCTTTGAAAAGGACACACATCCTGACACTTACGCAAAATTGATGACTTAGATGTGCAACACATGAAGAAACGTTTTTCTTCAATCAATGAAGAATAACACTCTAAGTGTGAAGAAATTAATGAAGAATTTGATTCTCAGAACCCTACGACAATTGTACGCGGTGTCTGAAATCATCATTCTTATACGGTGGGACACGCCACCACAAAAGTTGAAAATCTTCAATTTGAGTTTTTCCTCGGTTTTGAAATTCTTCAGTTTTTCAAATTCTTCAAATTTGCAAAATCTTCACTGTTTCCGTCGTTTTTCTTCATTCGCTATATATATATATGGTTTATGTCCTCTACATCATTCACTTATGGCTATTTCTTCAAGTTGCTTTTTCTGCTATGTGAATGTGATCGGACCCTTCCCACTCTATGCTATACTCAACCCAATCTATTCACAAATTCTTCATGTGCGTTCTATTTGAAACTCGTTCAAAATCTTCACTGTGTCCTTGTCAGTTGAAGAAATTGCGAACGGAACTTTAAAACTGATCTTATCCAAACTTTCGGTTTTGCCGCTCAAACCGTTTCGCATCCCATGATGCATTATTCTATTCACCCATGATCTAACACAATCTCCACTACACAGTACGTGGGTGACACATGTCGTGAGAAGGAGAAAGGGCAGGGGCATGTATATCAAAAATCTTCGGGCGAACAGTCTTTCACCGTGGCTATAAATACCCCTCTCCCCTGTCGTCGTTCTGGGAACGGGGGTCCCCAAACTTGCCTGCCTGCTGCCTGCGGCGTGGCTCAAAGGAGGCCCAGGACAGCCCATCTTCATCAACGAAGCTCAAGACCCTCGCGAGGGGCCAAGCCTCATGGCGGATTTACAAGGAGCCTCTTGGCGCGCCCTCGTCAGCTGGCTCATGAGGAGGCGGAGAGTTCAAGGCAGGGTACCCCATGAGGTGCCCATGACGCAAGCCATGACGATCAAGGGCGCCATCGAGCGCCAGCCACAAGCAGTGTCCTCCTTTCCTCTTTGGTGCAAAGGGAGCAAGCGCAGGCGAGAGCATCAAGCAAAGGCATCCATTTCGGTGCAACAAGACCAAGACCAGCCCAACGGCTGGAAGGGAGTCATCGTGGAGCCCAAGCAGGCATCATCATCAGAGCCTTTGACAGGCGAGGACCAACTTTAGTCAGGATAAGTGTACCCGCTGTTCCCCTTCAAAATGGCCAATTGTTGGCGCCCTTCCCGCTCAATATTTGGGGAGAGGCCCAGGGCCTTTGCCTATAAATAGGACTAGTCACCCACAGGGTAGAGGATCGAGAATCGGATCGAGTAGCACCACGCAGAGAGAGAAGAGCGACTGAACCCCACCTAGCAGTTCATCGCACCCGCCAAGGACAGACCCTCGTGAGGCTGTTCTTCCTTGTATTGTTCCTCATCAGCCCAAGAGGCAATCCACCACACCGCACACAGGAGTAGGGTATTACACCACAATGGTGGCCTGAACCAGTATAAATCTTGTGTCTCTTGTGATGTTTTGTTTAGTAGTTTAGGTCCCTGCGGTTCGGCGAAGTACGAGACGGTGGAGGGTTGAATCTCCGCAAGACCCCAAAGTGTTCGGACCTCAAGGGTCCGCTGAACCCGAACCGACATTTGGCGCGCTGTAGGGGTGCACCGAATCCACCTTCGCCGCCGTGTTCTGTCGCATCGTCATCACCATGTCCGCCACTGCTGGCAACCCAGATCCTTGGGCGGCGTGGCCCGCCCATGCAGAGCCGCTCGCCTCGGGTGACCCTGCGTTCAGCAGCTCGCGGTCCGCAGGGTGCTGCGGGCCGCGGGTGGCGCGGACAGGCTTCGACGGCTCTCACACCGCGGCAGACGCGGTCGGCAGCGAGGGCCTCCAACCACGCCGTAGCAACGACGCCGTACACCCGCTGGGAGCAGGCGAACTCAAGGGCCGCGCTCACGGTGGCCCGAGAACTGCTGCAGTGCAGACTGATGGAAGGGGGCCGCGACGTGCTGCTGGAGCGGGTGGCGGAGCTCCTGGGCTTCGCCGCCTCGGGGGCTCACCCCTTCTGCACCCGCTCCCGCCTCAGGCCCGGGGCGGCCCGCGCAGGGGCTCCACGCATGCCCGCAGGCTCCAAAGCTACTCCAACATCGGCGAAGCTGTCAGCACCGGACCGGCGGCGGGGTTGCCCCCGCCCCCGGTCCACGGAGAAGAAGGACTCGACGTAACCCACGGCCCCGGTGGACCGCCGCGCCACCACCCCACGATGGGCGCATCAAGCAGAGCCGCATGGCACGCAGAGCATTATGGTGTGGCCTTCGGGATGACAGCGTTAGAAGAATACGTGCCCCACATGATGGACCAAGGGCACCTGCATGAGGGAGAATAAGGCCCGCTCCTCAGCACGAGCTGGGGAGATGAGGCGCCGGAAGCCAAGCTCTTCCAGGAGCCTTGGGACGGTCCCACTGGTCACGCCGGGGGCAACGATTATCGGGTACCGCTACTTCCTCAAGAGCAAACATACGCTAACCATGGATCGCAGGAGGTACAGGTTGCCACGACGAGCGGCTGCCCCGCTCCCGCAGTCTCCTACCCCTCGGGAGGAGGGCGCAGGGGGCTGCCGGAGAGGGGCCGAGATCCGACATCACCACCGCGGCGTTCGGAGCAAGGCGTTCTCAGGAGGTAGGCCCTCTGCTGGGGAGGCGACTCAGGGCCTGCCCCTGGCGGAGGACCCGTGGTCGTCGGGGGAACCGCTGGCGACCGCTCTACCCCATCGGCGGCGTCCTGGTTTCCGGTCGTCGTTGATGGCACTAGAGTGTGGCGCAAGGCGGGCCCCTCGTCTGGCGATATGAAGCAAGGACGGTACCTGTGAAGAAGGCCCAGTGCCTGTGAAGCTCGCCGCCCCGTGCACTCTCACGTAATAATGAGTGGGGCTTTACATGCCCCGGAGTCTCAGGGGTGCCGGCCTCAGGCCCTGGGGCTCCCTCCCACGACCAGTGGCAGCACTTAGCTCCGCGCTGGTGAGAAGACGTCCAAGACTAGACTAGGTGCCGGACGCGGCCTTTTTTCTGCTTTCATTGCCTTTCCCTTTGGTTGTTGTTTTCCCTCGCTGAATTTAAGTTGGATTCGAATTTGAGATTTGCGTGTGTTCGGGGAAGGGGTGCTTAGTCTCGTTCGAGCAAGTCTCTCGTGTTTCGGTTACCACTCCGCCTCAGCTGCCTCCCCTCGCGAGCCCCTCGCGAGCCGGGTCAGGCCTAGCTTGCGCGCAGCCCAGCCTGCCGCCGCCACGTCCTCTCCTGAGGGTTTTTACTGCAGATCCCACGGATTCGATCAGGAGACATTCGGGTCACCGCAGCCTCCCACAGGCTATCTCAGGGTTCGTACGAAATAAAGGTAAACTAGCCAACCAGCACCTCGCTTAGCCAACCACTTGGCGCGGGCATATGGGCGATTTAACGCCTGCTAATATGATGAACGCAAGCTTTTACATGAGGGGCTCCCCCTCCCAAAAGTGCTCTCACAACTGTCAGGCCGAAGCCTGAGTTCTATTCGTGCAGGGTAAGGAAACAGGGACAATACATGATCAGTCGGACAAATCCCCCAATGCGTCCTCAGGAGCTCCTCCCGAGCCGTTGCTGGCGTCGCTGGCCTCGCCATCACCGTATGCGTTGCCGTCAGCGGCGTCAGGACCGTTCACCATGCCGCCCTCGTCGGCAGCCACGATCACGCCGTCGTTGTCCGAAGCGAAGGCCCTAACAAGAGCATCCACATTGTTTTCCACCCAGTGCGCCAGGTCGTCCCGGACGGCCTGGGGAACTGGGGCGATGGCAGCATCAAAATCGAAGTGGGGGTCCATGTTCCGGAGATGACTGAAGACGCGGGAGAAGGCACGCGAGAGCAGGGCGCGACTCCTCTCCTCCACCAACCTGTCAGCCCTAACCGACCGCACCTCCAGCTGCGTCACCACATCGGTGAAGAACTGAAGGTTGCCGGCGTAGTTGATTGCGTGCGGCTCGCCAACGGCCTCCTCGCAGATGTTACCCAGGGCGGTATTGGCTCTTTCCCGGAGCGTGGTGAGCATGGGGCTGTGCTCATGCTCCAGGAGTCGCCGCTCGCGTATCTCATCCGCATTCTGGCGCGCGACGGCCTCAGCCTCCTCCACCCGTTGGCGAAGGAGGAGCACCTCTGCCTGGGAGGTGGTCGACTCCCCCTGCGCCACCTCAAGAGCGGCCCAAAAGGCATCGGCCCGCCATGTCGCCTCCTCCAGCTTAGCCCTCAAAGCAGCAGTCCTGCCTTCAGCCTCGACCCTGATCAACCCCACCCTCTCCTCGAACTCGCGCTCAAGGTTCAAGCGCACCGTCGCCACCGACGCCGACCTCCTCCAGACACGGGCCTCCTGCAGCGACATCATCCTCCTGCGCTACCAAGCGCCTCTCGCTCTCAGACGCCAGATTCGTACTCCACAGAAACTAAGCGGCTTCAAGCGCCAACGCCTCAAGCGCTTCGAGCTCCGCTGGTCGCGGAGGCCACCTTCATCGACGCGAGGGCTGCCTCGCGCAGCTCCACTTGCTCCTCCAAAGGAGTGACACCGGACAGAGTCCTCGTGCCGCTCCTCCCTCCGCCGCTCGCCGCCTGTTAGCTTCCCTGCCCTTCGACAGCTCGAGAACAGGCCTCCCGAGAGGCCGCCAGCACGCTTTGGCCTCCTCGTCGTCGGATCGCGCTAATGGCGCGCAAGGGCGATGGCGCCCTCCAGCTCGCGCCTCTCGCAGCCAGCGCAGGCCTCGGCCTCAAGGCGCTGTTTTCATCCGCGAAGCCTCACCCAGCAGGTTCACCGTGATCAGCCGCCTTCAAGGAATCTTGGCGAAGCGCGTGACGCCCCGAGCGCCGCCGAGCACGCTCTTCCACACCATCACCTGTTCCAAGCATGCGACGGGGCCCACGAGTCAACACTCCCCCTCCGGGCAGGGGGCTGGGGGCTGGCACCCTCGCGATGGCCGGACACGCCACGCCAAGCCCGCCCGAGCCAGCCCATCCCTCACGAAGGGCGAGAAGCGCCAGCCGCCGCCCACGACCAAAGGGGAAGCCCACGGCAGGCTAGCTATGCCACGAGAAGGCTCGCGAGGCGCGCAGGCCTCGGCGCGCCGACGGTTCGCCTCCCGGTCGCCTCACCACAAGGGCTCCACCGCCGAGCGCCAAGGACGGGAAAGAGGGCGGCCAAGGGGACGGCTCTTCACCCGCCTCCGTGAGCTCGGCAGAAGGGCCTGCAGGCAAGGATCAGCACAAGCAGCGGAAGGATCGGAGCTGGAGAAGGAGAAGGCTTACTCATCGCTGGCGGCACTTCCACGCTCAACAGCGACAAGGGTAATCATCGCCTGTGGCCTCCCTTCTCTTCCGGAGGGCCTCGAAGTCCACGCGAAAGCGACCCAAGATTTGAGCGGAGGGGTCAGCCTGCGACGAGGAAGAAGCACCAAGGCGACCTACGCTGTGGGCGCCCGCTGACGCGCGCCGCTGGTCGCCTCACCAAGAGAAGCAAATGGGCCTCGGAGGCCTCAACTGCAGCGCCATGGGCAGATGCTCGCCGCCTCACCACGGCGGCATGGGCCTCGTGGAGATGCTCCTCATGAGCGCCGCCTCGGCTGCCACCCGGCGGGGGCCCTTCGCCTCGGGCGGCTCAGGCCTCCCTGCTCCGCCACTTGAGGAAGAGCCGCTTGGCCGACTGGAAGGGCTGTCACCATCACCGGATTCTCGCGAGGCCCTCGAGACCATGGGCGCGCCCCATTCATCAAGATAGGCATCTGGTTCACAAAATCACCCCTGTTCGGGCAGAGGTACAAAGAAGGCCCCTCCATGCCGGGCTGCCACCGGGTTGGGGTCGCCAACAGACCAGGAGCACTTTCCTTAGCGCCAGGCTGTGTCTTCTTCCCGAGCCTCATACGATCACCAGGCTCTCAAGGCCCACATCCGTGGGAATGGCGTTGGAGAGAGCAACGCAGCACATCAGAACTCCTTCACCACCTTGGACGCTGTCACAAGAAGCGACCTCAGAACGCCAAGCGGTGCTGCATTTAAGATGAGCCGAGGGCTTGAAAGCGCCTCCTGCCCCAGCCTGAATTGGGGACAGCAAAGCAGGATGGCTCCGAGCAGGGGCTGGGCACCCCACATCCACGTACAACCACCTCTCGCGGAACTCAGCCGCGGGCGGAGGGAGGCTGAAGTCAATCCCTGAGGCCGCTGTCTCAGGCGCGGCGACGAAGCTCACGCACGCCGAGCATTGGGTGGGGTCGACAAGGTGTAGAGTGAAGAAGTGGCGCAGCAAGGCAACCGAAGGAAGGATGCCCATCATTGCCTCACAAACGAAGGCGAAGACCAAGAGGAGAGTGATGGACTCAGGACCCAGATGCATCATGTGGATCTGATAGTGAGAAAGCACGACATTGAAGAAATTAGAAAAGGGGGGAACCAGCCCCGCCCACAGGGCGTCAGCAAAATATCGGACCTCAATGACTATCCTGTCGATGGCGAAGTGGGACGCGGGCCAGGCCATCGTCCTCCCGCATTCGTTGAGGGTGGTGGCCAGAGCCGAACTAACCTTTCCCAAGCCCTCTAGATTGAGTATGATCGACGGGTCGACAATGGGCGCCAAGGCGCGGCGAGCAAGGCGGAGCATGTGTTTTCTTCCTTTCCCTTCTTCTTCGGAGCCATGGCGATTGAAAGGGGGGGAGATTCGAGATTGGATTGAAAATGGAAGCTGGTGTTCGAGAGGAGGAAGGACAGGGGCGCACGAGCGGCGCAGAGAGGGAACGGATGTGTACAATAAAGGTGTCCGCTTAGCAAGGCATGAAATAAGGAGGCGTGGGGAACAAAGTGCCGCCCACGCCCAATCAACCGCCACGCTGGCGCCCAAGGCCACAGCTGTTAGGGCCCATGACGCTTCACATGCCCTTTCGCCTCTCGCTCGCCAAGTTCGGCGCGCCAGGCCCGGGCTACTGTCGGTGTTCGGGAACGGGGTCCCCAAACTTGCTCGCTCATGCCCATGGGCGTGGCTCAAAGGAGGCCCAGACAGCCCATCTTCATCAACGCAGCTCAAGACCTCGCGAGGGGCCAAGCCTCGTGGGCCGGACGACAAGGATCCTCCTCAGCGCGGCCTCGCCAGCTGGCTCATGAGGAGGCGGAGAGTTCAAGGCAGGGTACCCCATGAGGTGCCCATGACGCAAGCCATGATTTACCAAGGGCGCCGCCGGCGCCAGCCCGCGCAGTGTCCTCCTTTCCTCTTTGGTGCAAAGGAAGCAAGCACAGGCGAGAGCATCAAGCAAAGGCATCCATTTCAGTGCAACAAGACCAAGACTAGCCCAACGGCTGGAAGGGAGTCATCATGGAGCCCAAGCAGGCGTCATCACCAGAGCCTTTGACAGGTGAGGGAGTTCCAGACTAGGGGGTGTCCGGATAGCCGAACTATCATCATCGGCCGGACTCCAAGACTATGAAGATGCAAGATTGAAGACTTCGTCCCGTGTCCGGATGGGACTTTCCTTGGCGTGGAAGGCAAGATTGGCGATACGGATATGTAGATCTCCTACCATTGTAACCGACTCTGTGTAACCCTAGCCCTCTCCGGTGTCTATATAAACCGGATGGCTTTAGTCCATAGGACAAACAACAATCATACCATAGGCTAGCTTCTAGGGTTTAGCCTCTTTGATCTCGTGGTAGATCCACTCTTGTAACACACATCATCAATATTAATCTAGCAGGACGTAGGGTTTTACCTCCATCAAGAGGGCCCGAACCTGGGTAAAACATCGTGTCCCTTGTCTCATGTTACCATCCGCCTAGACGCACAGTTCGGGACCCCCTTCCTGAGATCTGCCGGTTTTGACACCGACAATTGTGCTTTCATTGAGAGTTCCTCTGTGTTGTCACTGATAGGCTCGATGGCTCCTTTGATCATCAACAACGACGCGGTCCAGGGTGAGACTTTTCTCCCCGGACAGGTCTTCGTGTTCGGCGGCTTTGCACTGCGGGCTAATTCGCTTGGCCATCTGGAGCAGATCGAAAGCTACGCCCCTGGCCGTCAGGTCAGATTTGGAAGTTTAAACTATACGGCCGATATCCGCGGAGACTTGATCTTCGACGGATTCGGGCCGCAGCTGCCGCCGCATTGTCTCGATGGGCATGATCTAGCTCGCAGCCGAACAAAGGCCTCGAGGCCGCACGAGTAATCCGCCCGACACTTAATCCGGAGCCGGATTCCCGATCGAGGACGAGTGGTTGGACACCGCCGGGGCTTTAATCTCACGACGATCGAGCGAACTCTATCCCTGTCCTTATGCGAAGACCTCGACTCTGTGGTGCCGGACTCCTCTCCGGACTCAACCTCCGCGCCTTGCTAATCGAATCCGATTGGGCGCCTGCTATGGAGTTCACGGCCGCGGACATCTTTCAGCACTCACCTTTTGGCGACATCTCGAGTTCGCTAAAGTACCTCTCGTTATCGAGAGAGCCCTGGCCGGACTGCGGTCAGGACGGTTGGGATGCGGACGACGAAAAAAATTCAAAGCCCACCCACCACCCACTTGGTAGCCACTGCCGATGATCTAACCGACATGCTAGACTACAACTCCAAGACATCAAGGTATGGACGATGATGCCGAGATTTAACAAGACCCAGCGCCTACAGGCACCGGAAGGCCACCTCGTCATACGACATATATATGGTGGACATCCCAAAAGATGGGAACAGCGATGGAACAATGGAGGATGACCCTCCAAGAAGCAGCCTGCGCCGGGCGCCGACGCCGCTCTAAATCCCGCCACAGAAGAATGAAAATTCTGGCACCGAGATAACAATACACCGGACAGGCCAAGACAATCCACTCCAGCAAGATCCAGCGCAGAGGATGGAGACGCCAGCCCTCACGAGAGCGGCAGAAGAAGAGGTAGAGGATTATATGCCTCCCTCCGAAGACGAAGCAAGCCTCGACGACAATGAATTCGTCGTGCCTAAGGATCCCGTCAAACAAGAGCATTTTAGACGCAGGCTTATGGCCATGGCGAACAGCCTCAAGAAAAAGCAGCAACAGCTTAGAGCTGATCAGGATCTGCTAGCCGACAGATGGACTGAAGTCCTTGCGGCCGAAGAGCATGAGCTCGAACGCCCCTCCAAAAGCTACCCTAAACGCAAGCTGCTCCCCCGATTAGGGGAGGAAGCTTACGAACCCGCATCACCAGGAGACAATACGGCTGACCGACCACCCCGTGGTCGCGACAGAGAGGCCTCTAGGCCCTTCACTAGAATCGTACCCCGGCATCGCTCAAAAAGCACATGGCCACAGGGGAAAGCTCCGGACCTGCGAGATATATTGGAGGACAAGGCAAGAGATCGATCTATGGATCGCGTGGGCGCCGCACGGTCCGTGATTTACAACCGTCGCGCGGACACGAAGTCCGCCGGGCCGAACAAAACAGTAAAGCTCTTTTGAGCTCCGCCGTGATATCGCCCAAGATGAGGCGCCAGACACCCACTATGCTTCAAAGACGAAGTAATGGATCATCAAATCCCAAGGGTTTAAACCCGTCAATATTGAATCCTATGATGGCACAACAGACCCAGCGGTTTGGATCAAAGACTATCTCCTTCACATCCACATGGCCCGCGTGACGATCTTCACGCCATCAAATACCTCCCCTCAAGCTTAAAGGACCAGGCCGGCATTGGCTCAACAACTTGCCAAGCAGAGTCAATTGGGAGCTGGGAGGACCTGAAGCCACATTCCTCGATAACTTCCGTGGCACTTATGTGCGACCACCGACGCTGATGACCTAAGCCACATAATTCAGCAGCCGCACGAATCGCCGATAATTCTGGACACGGTTCTTAACCAAGAAAAACCAAATCGTCGACTGTCCGGATGCGGAGGCCCTCGCGGCCTTCAAGCATAACATCCGCGACGAGTGGCTTGCCCGGCACCTAGGACAGGAAAAGCCGAAATCCATGGCAGCCCTCACATCACTCATGACCCGCTTCTGCGCGGGTGAGGACAGCTGGCTAGCACGCAGCAACAACCTCAGCAAAAATTCTGGCAGTCCGGACTTCAAGGACCGAAATGGCAGGCCGCGTCGTAAAAAAAACAAACGCCACATTAACGGCGACAATATTGAGGATACGGCAATCAATGCCGGATTCAGAGGCTCTAAACCCGGTCAGCGGAAAAGCCATTCAAAAGAACTACTCCGGGTCCGTCCAATTTGGACCGAATACTCGACCGCTTGTGCCAGATACACGGCACCCCCGAAAAGCCAGCTAACCACACCAACAGGGACTGTTGGGTATTCAACGAGCAGGCAAGTTAATCGCCGAAACAATGACAAGGGGCTGCATAGAGATGATGAGGACGAGACCCAACCGCCGAACAATAAAGGATGAATGGTTTCCCCAAAAGTGCGGACGGTGAACATGATATACGCAACGCACATATCCAAAAGGGAGCGAAGCGCACTCGGGATGTCTACGCGATGGAGCCAGCTGCCCAAGTTCAATCCATGGTCCTCCCGCCCGATCACTTTTGACCGAAGGACCACCCCACCAAAGATCCGCCACGGCGGATTCGCCGACTAGTCTTAGACCCAATCGCCGATGGATTTCACCTAACCGAGTCCCGATGGATTCGCGGCAGCAGCCTGAACCTGCTTTACCAGATACAAGTCGCAAAATGGGCATAGCCCCTCAATGATTAAACCTACCAAAACAACCTTTAAAGGCGCCATACCAGGTGTAGAAGCCAATTGTACAGCTCAATTACACCGAAGTGGTCTTCGGATCACCGGATAACTTCCGGCGAGGAGTTAATCTTCGACATAGTCCCGCTCATGGCGGCTATCATGCCTTGCTCGGACGCATCGCGCTTGCAAAGTTCAACGCGTGCCGCACTCACGCATACCTCAAGATCAAGATGCCAGCCCTCGAGGAGTCATCACGGTCAATGAAACACTGAACGCTCTCTCCGCACGGAGGAACATACAGCTCTCGCGCGAAGTGCAATGCAGCCTCTTAAGGCAATTCTCGAGTCCGCCATTAAGCGGCCGGACACAGCCAAGCGCCCAGAGTTACTTACAACAAGACCACCTGGCACGCCCGAGCACGCCAGAGCGGCGGCCCCAACCCCAGCCCCCGCGTCGCCAGCAGGTCCTTCGCAGACACCATTACGCTCAAGATACCATGGGCATGGGGAGAGGGCACGACCACGATAAACCCAGATCATGACTCAACCACACCAGGGGCTCTCAAGTGTGTCGCTCCTTTTCTTTTCTTTTTACCTTTTACTTTTTACCCACAGACTCCGTTTGTCGAAGCCCTGTCCGCAGCAGACCTGCCAACTCACGATGCAACAGCCAGGGAAGGATAAAGGCTACAACGAATATACAGTGGTCTCCATTACGAGCATTTTTATACACCAATCTGCAGCCTACCCACGAGGGGGACATGTTTAACAGTTCCATACCTTGCTTATCGCACTATTTGTATCGCTCGCATTCGTAGCAGCACTTATTGAATAAAACAATGCAGCACCTTTTGCTTATAATTGCATTTCTTTTTCATACATATGTTCATTCACGGATGTTGCATCCGTACACTTTGGTACGGCTAATATACACCAGGGCTTATGTTTCCCGTGATTACGGTATGATAAGTCCGAACACTTTCACAAGTGCGGCACCCGAACTTATAGCACTATATGCATCGGCTCGAATCATGTCTTGGGTCAATAGTTGGGTTTGCCCGGCTCCCATGTTTTGGTACCTTACGCCCGTTATATCGGCTAAGGTAGCACTTGGAGAACCACTGCGATTCCGCCCAGCTTGAGCTGGGTTAACGCCTCGATGGAAAGCTAAAACTGACCATCATGATGAGGCGAGAGACCGATCGCTGTTCGAGAGGTTTTTGCGAGTCCTAAAGACTTACGCCGCTTAGAGCGAGGAGCCGGATACTGTCCGGCCAAGGCGTGATAGCGCCCCAAATTCGACCTTCAAGACTAGGGGCTTCACCAAATTTAAAATTATAGAATTCTATGGCTAAGTGAGAGTGTTCAAGCATTATAAGTCCGGTTGCCTTGTTCGCTGTGTTGAGCGCCTCCTAGATGGACCCAAAATGGGAACAATAGTGCTCAAGTTTATCCCAACACCCCAAGACTTTCGTGGCATGGGGGTGAAGCCGACGACTTGCCATCTCTTAGATTTGATAAACAGCCGCATTTAAGGTAATATTTTAAATTAACAAGCGTTGCTTAGCGATATGAACTAAGTTTTCAGCGCACAGATACCAAAATGCGAGTCTACTCAAATATTACATCTTTGGAGAACTCACCCGCAATAGTGCGGGCGCCTTCAAAGACACTCTTATAATACTTCTCGGCGCAATGCTCCTTGCCCTCCGTGGCGGGTCCTTCACGAGCTTCGGCATCCATCTTGCCCCAAAGGCACCTTTATGCGGGCAAGTGCCCGACGGCAGCATCGATACAAGCGGAATGCTTGATAACTTCAACCCACGGGCACGCATCCATCACCGCCGCACCAGGCCAAGTAGCTGCCGTGCATGGCCTCCTTAGGCCACAGCCAACTATGAGGCCCCTCATGGCCAGTTCGGCCGCCTTGTGGAGCTCGACCAGCTGCTTCACTGGTCGCTAAAACACCAGATGTCCCCTCAAAGATATCGAGACCGAAGACCTTCTCCGTCGAGCTCCCTCCTCGGCCCGTAGAATGCGGCAGATCGGACACGCCATGAGGAAGATCTGCGAACGCCTCGAGAGCTCCGACCGGTAAGCAACAGGTAATTAACACTCACATGCTTACTCAGATGAAAAATGCCTTACCGCTGCTATTTTCTTCACCGCCTCAATCTCCGGAGGGCCTTGTAGGCTTCGCCCTTAGCGGCTTTGGCACTCTCAAGAGTCGTGAAAGCTCGAGACTCGAAGTCTTGAGTCACGCCCAAGTTCTCATGTTTTTCACGAGATCCTGAGCTCTTGCTGTACCTCCGCCACCCGCGCCTCCTGCTTCTCTCGCTCGGTGCGCCCGAGGTCAGACATGCTTCGCCACGGACACCGCCTCCTTGTGGTCGCCACCTAATTAGTGGCCCCTAAAATACCTTTTCTGTAAGGTACAATTTTCATAAGGTATTACTCACCTTCTTTTTCCTTGAGCTGCTTCTTGGCATGGCCGAGCTCGTTCTCGGACCGCTCGAGGTTTTCCTTCAAAGTATTGACCTCCGCAGTCAATGCGGCGGAGGTCAGCAGCACAGCCTGCAATCCCATATTGACATATTTTTTATGACTCCTGCGTTTATCTTTCTAAAGATCCTCAGTCCGGCTTTTCTTTCCGAACACCGAACCGAGCATCAGGGGCTATTTTCTATGCGGTACCATTTTACATATCTTGAAATTCTTACCTCAAAGCCTGTTAGAAGGCTACTGCAGGCTTCGGTCAGCCCGCTCTTGGCGAGTTGAACCTTCTGAATCACCGCACTCATAACAGTGTGGTGTTCCTCTTCGATGGAGGCGCCATTGAGCGCCTCCAGCAAATTATCCGGCACCTCCGGTTGGACGGAGGCAGCTGGCGTCGCGGTCTTGCCCTTCTTACGAAGGGGTCGCCGCCGACTCGAGCCACTTGTGGCCTCCGGCTGACTCCGTGCACAGTCCGGGAGGGTGTCTGTGACACCTCCGGGCCTCCTCCTCCTGGTGGGTCCTTTTCGGGATCCCACTCGGCGTCGTCTGCACGGGGTGGAGGCAGTCGGAAGGAATCCATATCCGACGCGACCCAAGGACCCGCTCGACGAAACGGGAAGATCATCCTTGGGCGGACTGTAGGGTTGTATGCGGCATTAGAAAGACATTATGTGGTGAAAATAAAAAACCTTGAAGTTATTCGGCAGTCCGGATACTTACGATCTCGCCAGGGGCTTGGCCCTTGGAGGCCAGTCCTCATCGTGCCATCAAGGCGTTGGCGGAGCAGTCCGGGGAAGATTTTTCCTTCTTGATCCCTTCGCCTCCCTTGTTGGGGAGGCCTTCCTTTCTTTCCTCCCCTTCACTGGGAGAGGCTTTCTTCTTCTCCTCCCTCCTTGGTGGGAGGAGTCGGCCTCGGATTCATCATCCAATAACACCTGAAAACGGAACTCTTCCGAGTCCCGTGGCCGCCTTCTTGGCCTTCTTCTACGGCACCACGGGTGCCGGAGCCAGAGCCCCGTTAGGCGGGTGTCCGCTGGTCCTTCCGCAATGGGGCCGACAGGTAATCCGCTCGCCTTCGCCAGCCATTCCTGTCAAAGGTAAAGGAGTTTAGATCCCGATAGAGCCAAACTATGGAAAACAAGTGGTGAAATCACTTACCTTGTCGAGAGGACGCTGCGGCGGAATCCGCGATCTTGATAGCGGATGCGGAGCTTCGGCGCCTTTGAACAGCACCTTCCGACATCTTCGTGCGTAGTGTCAAGAGCCCGCCAGGTCCGTGCTGCGCCGATCAAACTCCCACATGTTGAAGCCCGTCGCTGGCACGGAGAATCCTGCGGATAAGCATGACTCGACTACATTGACAAGCTTGAGCTTCTTGTCCACCAGCTTCGGATACGGGCTTGAGTCCGGTCAGCTCCTCCGAGTCCCCCCCAAATCTGGCCACTCTCTTTCCGGGAGGTGAGCCGTAGGGATGCCAGATCTGAATTCGGGGCGGCGGCAATCAGGGTCACGCTGCTCGGTGATGTAGAACCACCCGATTGCCACCCCCTTGATGGTTTCCACGAAAGTGCCCTCCAGCCACGTAACGTGGGACATCCTGCCCACCATGGCGCCTCCGCACTCCGCTTGGCTGCCCTTCACAACCTTCGACTTGACATCAAGGTCTTGAGCCACAAGTCAAGTGGGGCTGGATGCAGAGGAAGGCCTCGCACACGACGATAAACGCCGAGATGTTGAGGATGAAATTCGGGGCCAGATCATGGAAATCTAGGCCATAGTAGAACATGAGCCCCCGGACAAAGGGATGAAGCGGAAGCCCAGTCCGCGGAGGAAATGGGGAAGAAATACAACCCTCTCATGGGGCCTGGGGTTCTGGACGAGCTCTCCTTCGTCGGGGAGCCGGTGTGCGATGTTGCTGGACAAATATCCGGCGTCGCGCAGCTTCTGGATCTGCCCCTCCGTGACGGAGGAGGCCATCCACTTGCCTCCCGCTCCGGACATAGTTGGAGAAGGTTGAGGTAAGAAGTGCGGACTGGGGCGCTGGAGCTCGAGTTCGCGAGGATGGATAAGCCAAGGAGGAAGAAGGCGCAGGTAAAAGGATTGGATCTTTATCCCCTTATATGGGCGAACAAAAACATGTGTCCCCACCGGCCTGGTAAAACTCGCTTATCTCCCAAGCGCCACAATCAATGGCGCGGTTGGGTTACCCACGTCCGTATTGATGGGAATCCCGGAATAAGGGGAACACGATCTCTGCTTCGACAAGACGTGCCAAGGAAACCGCCGCTAAACGCTACTGAGGTGGAACAATAAAACAATTTGAGTAAAGGCTTGGTAGTGGTGCGACGTCACGCCACGTATATCGCCAACAGATTGATCTTGTGTAATATTATTCTCTCTACGGTGGTCTGGAATTTAACTTTGCAGAGCCGGACACTATCCTGGTGTTCACAATCTTCTATAAATTATTCGGAGGAAGAACCCGCCTTGCAATGCCGAAGACAACATGCGCGCCAGACTCATCATCATTGAAGCCTGGTTCAGGGGCTACCGAGGGAGTTCCGGACTAGGGGGTGTCCGGATAGCCGAACTATCATCATCGGCCGGACTCCAAGACTATGAAGATACAAGATTGAAGACTTCGTCCCGTGTCCGGATGGGACTTTCCTTGGTGTGGAAGGCAAGCTTGGCGATACGGATATGTAGATCTCCTACCATTGTAACCGACTCTGTGTAACCCTAGCACTCTCCGGTGTCTATATAAACCGGATGGCTTTAGTCCAGAGGACAAACAACAATCATACCATAGGCTAGCTTCTAGGGTTTAGCCTCTTTAATCTCGTGGTAGATCCACTCTTGTAACACACATCATCAATATTAATCTAGCAGGACGTAGGGTTTTACCTCCATCAAGAGGGCCCGAATCTGGGTAAAACATCGTGTCCCTTGTCTCCTGTTACCATCTGCCTAGACGCACAGTTCGGGACCCCCTACCCGAGATCCGCCGGTTTTGACACCGACAACAGGCGAGGACCAACTTTAGTCAGGATAAGTGTACCCGCTGTTCCCCTTCAAGATGGCCAATTGTTGGCGCCCTTCCCGCTCAATATTTGGGGAGAGGCCCAGGGCCTTTGCCTATAAATAGGACTAGCCACCATAGGGTAGAGGATCGAGAATTAGATCGAGTAGCATCACGCAGAGAGAGAAGAGCGACTGAACCCCACCTAGTAGTTCATCGCGCCCGCCAAGGACAGACCCTCGAGAGGCTGTTCTTCCTTGTATTGTTCCTCATCAGCCCAAGAGGCAATCCACCACACCGCACACTGGAGTAGGGTATTACACCACAATGGTGACCTGAACCAGTATAAATCTTGTGTCTCTTGTGCTGTCCTGTTTAGTATTTTAGGTCCCTGCGGTTCGGCGAAGTACGAGACGGTGGAGGGTTGAATCTCCGCGCGCACCCCAGTGTTTGAACCTCAAGGGTCTGCCGGAACCCGAAATCCGACATCCCCTTCCTCACTTCTTTTACTCCGCTCGACCGTTCTCTCTCCCGCTCGAGCTTCTCAAACCCTAGCGCCGCCGCTACTCCATCGTCGCCGGTGAGGAAAAGCTTCGCTGCCTCGACCTCGTCGCCGTCGTACTCGCGCCGGTTGCGGAAATCCTCACTCCCCCACCGCCGTAGCCATCTTCCTCCGCCGAGTTAGGGCGTGGAAGATCTGAACAGACGAGCTTCACAACTACACCACCCAGTTCATCGTGTTCTTCATTTAGGGTAATTAAAAGTTACTTTTACTGCCCTCGTTGATCCAAATTTTCACTACAAAATCTTGAAAGGTGTTTTATTCTTCAAATCCTCACACACAAACACCTCACTAGTTATATGCTCTTGATTCGTTTCTCTAAGCATCATTTTTCTTCAAGATTCCTCAATAGTGTGGATCTTCGATCTGTACAACTCTGGAACATAAGACAAAGAACGCTTAGTGAAATTCTTCAAGGCTCATCTGGCCAAATTCCTCAAAACTTGTTCTTTTTGAAAAACCTTCTGAGAACGCATATGAACTCTCCAAATTCCTCGCAACTATACTCTGTTCACAGGTACTCATGTCCGCTGCTAAATCACTAGGTTCTCATCAACTTAACTCATTTGCAGCGTTCCTCGAAGAAAAGTTGCATACTTCTTCAGAGAATTCGATTGTTCAAATTCCTCAGCTGAAGAATATGGCAGACGGAAAGAAGCCTCAGAAAGGAGGAAAGAAGCCTGAGGTCATGACTGCTTTCGAGATACCTGAGGACATCTATGCTGATTACTGCACACCTGATGAAGCCAAGTTTGGCAAGGAAAACAAAAATCAGCGCAAGGTGCGCATTCAGAGGATTGAACGGAGATGGGCAAAGGAATGGAGGGAGTACATGTATGTTACTCCAAAGTACATGAGGAAATTCGCCCTCAATCCTCCATGCCCAAGAGCTTCATTGGCACCTGGCCAAGTAGCTGATCCCACCAGCATCAAGCATGGTGAGGATTTCCCTGAAGAATGGGCCAAGAGCCAAGCCAAATTGGCAAGACAAGCCAAGGAGGCTGTGAGTAAATTCAATGAGGATTCTGCTACTGCGACAGCCACTAAGGCCGCTGTTAAGCCAAGAAAATCTATGGCAAAGAAGCCCGCACACAAGCCAAGTGCTTCACCAGCCGCGCCCTCACGGCCAATTTCCTCAGCAACGCCCTCACGACAAATTCCTCATGCTGCTCCTGCTCCACCAAAGTCCTCAGTAGCTCCTTCAAAGTCCTCAAGACTGTGCATCCGCCACGTGTCAAAGGACTGCAAGTTTCTATTGCCTCTGTGTCTCAAAGAAGTTCCTCACTGCACCAAATTCTTCATCAGCCCCACTGCTGAAGACCAAAGCAACAATGGATTTGAGGTCCTCGGCCAAGTCCGAAGAAGAAACAAGTTGCATTCCATGTGCCTTCTGATGACGAAGCTTCTGATGATGAACTTGTAGAAATCATCAGAGACCGACAAGTAAAGGCCGCTAGAGCCAAAGGCACATCTGTGCCCATCGCTTTTGATCCAAGAAAATCCTCGATTACATTGACCTCGCACAAGGATCCGATACACCCCTATGCCTGATTTTCATCTGACTCCTGGACAAAGTCATATGCTGACCCATTTCATCAGTGAAGAGAAATGGAAGTTTGAAAAGGCACGACAAATCAAGAAAGCTCAATTCAGGAAAGAGAAGTTCCTGAAGAAAAATGTTGTCAGAATGACACCTGAGGAACTTCTCAAGGTCCAGACTGAAATCCAAGCCCTCAAAGAAAAACTTTGATGCTTATTATGTTGATTGGCAAGGAGCCAAAGTCGATTCAATCAACTCGACGAAGAATTCACCAATGTTGCAGCTCCAACGCAACAAGAAATCCCTCAGGCTGCAGCCTCTGCTCAGCCTGCTAAAGAACATGCCAGCACTGCTGATGAGTTTCAGCCTGCTGATGACAATGCTAGTTCTAGGGCTGATGACTCCATTCCAGCCGCTGAAGAAATTGCCAGGGCATCGACTAGTGGTGCGCCTGAAGAAATCGAAGAGATCAGGCAATCGCATCGGCCATACCGAGGAAATTCAACCAGATTCCTCAGCTCCTCCCGCGCCTACACCAACTCCTATCCTTCCATCTGCATCAGATGTGAAGAAGGCAAAGGCTGCAGAGCGAGCTGCAGTGAAGAAAAGGAAGGCATCAGCTGCGTCAAATTCTTCGGCTGCGAAGAAAATGAAGCCAATGACCAGCTCATTTGAAAATCCAATTGATGTTGTTCCGATTTCCTCCATGCCATCAAAGGACCTTGTTTCTTTTGGTGAAGACTATGAGATCCCAAACGGATCTGATGAAGAAAATCATTCTGCTGCTTCGTCAGAGCAGATTGATGAAGAAATTGAAGTGGATGCAATCCCTTCAACGCCAATCATTTCCTCACCTATGCCTCAGTTCACAGCTGAAGAGGCAGGTGTTGAGGAAATTGAAGATGAAGACGTGGACATTGGATGCACCACGCCAGTGATGAATGACGACTTTTGGGATAGTCAGCATCCAAATTCACCACTCTTCACCCCAATCCAACAGATTCCTCAGTCCCCTGCACCAACTGTTCAACTGGGCTCTGAAGAAACTCATCCCACTCCCTCTGTGCATGAAGAAATTCCAGCCGCTAATGCTGATGAACCTGCTGCTGCTGATCCTCAGACTGCACATGAAGAGGAAGCAGAAATTCCTCAGCCTGAAGAACCTGACCTCGCGATCCCTGAGGTGGTAATGCAACTCACTGATACCCCTCTGCCAAAGCCAAAGGATCCATTCTCACGGAAGCAAAAGTTCAAGGCTGAAGACTTCTTTGGCGAGCATGTTTTCTTCACTGACTACAATCTGTATGACTCTGCTCGCATAAGGAAGAGGCGTTTCTGGACTGCTAGTCAAGCCAATTTCTATTCCTCAGTGCTATTTGACAAAGACAAAATCTTCGATCATGCACATATTCCTCACGTGGACATGGAATCTCTGCCAGGCTTCGAGCCAGTCCTTAGTGTTCTTCACGATGCAGGACTCCTAAATTTCTGCACTGACATCTGTGACTGGAATGAAGAACTCATTCTTCAATTCTATGCGACACTGCATATCACTGGAGACGCTGAAGATGTGAACTCATGGGTGTTGGACTGGATGTCTGAAAACACTCACTACAAGGCACCAGCAACTGAATTGCTTCATGTCCTTCCTCTCAGTCCTCCCCTTGACGGTGCACGTTGCATCTATAGTGAACCTGAACTGACAAATCACTATATGCAAGTGCTGATGAAGCCTTTGAAGCCAGGGCAGGCCCCATGAACCAAATTCCTCATCAAGGAATTATTGTATGTGCCTCGGACTTTCTATCGCATTCCGAGGAAGACAATGAGTCCTATCAAAGGCCACGACTCAAATGATGAAGAAGTCGTTGGCATCATGAAGAATATGCTTTTCAACATCATTCATGGCGTACCCGTCAACTTCTATGATTTCTTCATGAGGACTCTGGCGAACATTGCTATGTCACCATTTGAGCTGAAGCCTTATGCGCCATGGATTATGAGATTCATCAGGGCAAGGTCTTCACTCAATTACAAAGCTAACACTCTGAACCATTGCAGCTACTTGCCTCCCATTGAAGTCCTCAAACGGACATTTTCCTCAGCTGATGACAAAGGCAAGGCCGCTGCTGTGATAGATGAAGGCATTCGTCCATTGGATGGTCAATTTCGTAAAGCAGCATCTTATTCTACCAATGACGACTTTGCCACACATGATTCTGCCACCAATACCTCAGCCAAGCAAAATCCTCAAGCTACAGCACCCAGGGTGATGACTGATCGTGAGTTACTCCTCAGTCTTCCTCAGAAGGTTGATCGCAATCACAAATGGGTCAAGCGTCAGCTTGGTTCAATTCTTCACAACATGGCCTCAACACACAATGCAGTGAAGAAAAACCAATACTACCTTCATGAAACCTTCAACCGCACCTGGGCTGTCCTCACTCATGTCTATAGCGCGGAAGAACTGGAGACGATGGGTCTCAAGGAAGAAGTTGACTGGTCTGCACCTCCTCCAAAGAAATTCAAGAGGGTCAAGGTTCCTCCATTGGTGGCCAGCTCTTATTCTTCATCGCGTGACACTGATGAAAATGAAGACTTGGACGACATTGCGGCAGGCCCTACTACAACAACCGACCCCGACAACGCTAGCGCTCCTCCATCAACTTGATATTCTTTAGGGGCGTTAGTCCTTAGTTTCAATCCTTTTGGTCATTCGATGACAAAGGGGGAGATATTTGAGTTAGTCTTCAAGCGGGTCTATTATATGGGCATTTTTTTGCTAAGTTACAACTCTCGTTCTTCTGAAACTTTTATTGGATCGAGTTTTAATCTTAAACCCGATGGTGCTCTGATACTTTTGATGTGTTCCTCTACATGCTTATTCCTCACTATATGTTAATTCACGCATGCTGAATGACATCACTCACCATATTTCATCATGCATTTCAAAATTCTTCATATTATATGTCAAATGCGTGTATGAATTACAAGATATAGGGGGAGATCTCCATGATTCAACTCTTCAAATGTGCATTGCCTCAAAAGCAAATTCCTCACTATGCACATCTTCAGGGGGAGTTCTTCTATATCTTGCAATCAAATTCCTCAATAACAGTACTTACACTTCATATATTTATCCCCGTTGAAAACTTAACCTATATTGTCATCAATCACCAAAAAGGGGGAGATTGTAAGTGCATCTAGTGCCCCTTAGTGATTTCGGTGTATTGAAGACTTATAGGTTAAGGGACTAATGCGTTTGTGAGTGTACACAGGTCTATAAGTCTATGAGGAGTTTAGTATTTACAGAGAAAGTCGAACCCTAAAAATGAAGTTCTTCAACTGAAGACTTTGGTATTTTGAAGACTTTCTGAAGACTTTGAAAGTGAAGAAATTGGTGTGACCTTGAAGACTTGGTATTCATTTGAGGAACATGAAGCGTGAAGACTTTTGTTTTCGTAGTTTCATTTTCTCTTTCTTGAGTCATAGGAAACACCGTCATCGTTAAAGGGGGTCAAGAAATACAAAGGAAAAATTTCCATGTGATGCTCAACTCAAAATCCTACACCTACCAATCCCTTCGAGTGAAGCCTTTGAAATCTCATACAGTTCAATCAATTTCAAATGATGAGACGAAGTTCTTCCGTCACCGAGGAATTTGTTCTGACCGAGGAGTTAGGAATTTGCCATGGCGGATTGCCTACACAAAGGAGGAACATGATAGCCCCGAGGAATTTGAGAGTCAAATTTCCGACCGTTCTTTGTCTTCTTGCCACCTGTACCAAAATATCTTATCCACCTAACGGTCATATCATTGAAGGGCATTTATGTCTTATCATGTTGGGCTGCTCCTAGGCTATAAATAGCCGCCCCTACAACCACTAGCTGGTTGGCTGCTCCACGAGAAACTGACACTTGTCAATTGAGAGCATCCCATCCTCCGAGGACTTTGAGCGAAAATCATCGAGTGAGGAAAACCCAAAACCAAACCCCTACAAACCCAAAGTGATTGAGCATCACTAAAGAGATTGATCCTGCGTGGATCCGACGCTTGTTACCTTTGAAGACTGTGCTTCTTCCGCACGGTTAGGCGCCATGGTCTAGAGCATCCAAGAGGAATTGTGGATCGGCGAGTGACCGAAGTCTGTGAAGGTTTGGAAGTCTCTCAAGACTTACCACGAGTGATTGGACGAGGTCTGTGACCTTAGTTCAAGGAGAATACGGTGAGGACTTGGTGTCCTGAGCTGCGTGCTCAGCGATCGGGTGTCCGGATCTGTGTGTCCTCGAGTTTAAATACTCACCCGCTCCAACCAGACGCATAACCGAGACAGCAGCTTGGAACTGGTCTACCAAATCATTGTCTTCACCAACCTTATTGGTTCTATTTCCTCAACCCATTCATTTCCTCATTCTTGTGTTGAGTGTTTGTTCATATCTGTGTTTGAAGACTTTGATCAAGACTTTCTCAATTTCCTCGGTTCAATTTCTTCACTGCTTGTCTTCATCTTGTGTTATCCTGTGATTACGCTTTCTGTACTCTATGCTTGTTTTCATTTCATCATGATGACCATGTCTGTATTCTGTTATGCTTACTTCTGAGTACTTATTCCGCTGCAAGTAGTTCTTCGCTAAGGAATTTCCTCACCGGCAAATTCCTCAGTGAAGAATTCATAAAAATCGCCTATTCACCCCCCTCTAGTCGATATAACGCACTTTCACTCTGGCACTTCTTGGAGTAGGGTCCAAGTCTCCTGGATCACGTTCGGTTGGAAAATCACGTTCCCGAAGGTTTCATTCCGTTCGGACTTCGTTTGATATTCCGCTTTCTTGGCTCATCTGAAATAGGCAAAAAACAGCAATTCTGGGCTGGGCCTCCGGTTAATAGGTTAGTCCCAAAAGTAATATAAGAGTGGAAAATAAAGCCCATTATAGTCCAAAACAATAGATAAAGTAGCATGGAGCAATCAAAAATTATAGATATGTTGGAGACGTATCACTACCGGAGAGGACTCATGTTGACAATTCAGATTGTACACAAAAAGACCATTGATGGCCAATGTATTTTTGCATTGAAGTATTTTTTTTATACTTACACTTAGCAGTAGCGCTTTATCTGCAAAGCGCTACTGCTAGTCCTATTAGCTGTAGCGCGTTTCGGTAAACGTCGCCTTCGTCCGTCCGCCGCCGAGGTACTCCCCTCCTTCCGTCCCTCCTCCCTCCTCCTCACACGTCCTCCCTCGGCCTGCGGCCGCCCCTCCCTCCTCCGCCGCCGCCCTCCTCCCTCCGCCTGCGGCCGCTCCTCCTCCCTCCTCCGCCGGCAGCCCTCCTCCCACCGCCCTCGACCTCACCGCCGCCACCCGAGCCCACCCAGCACCGCCGCCTCCCGATCCCGCCCTCGCCGCCCCTACCTCTCCGTCGCACCACCCCTTTCTCTCTTAGTTAGTACTAGATGTTGTTTAGTAGTAGTAGATGTTAATTTAGGGTTCATAGATAATGATTTTTAGTAATAGTAGATGTTAATTACTAGTAGTGATGGTACTAGTTAACTAGGGCATGATTAAAAGTAGTTGTAGTTGAACTACTTTAGTTGTAGTTGAACTAGTTTTGTAAGTAAATTAATAAACTAGTTGAACTAGTTGAATTAATAGAACTAATGTATTTTAGTAAGATAATTAATATAACTAGTTGAACTACTTTATTTTTAGAAAGAACTAGTTGTTTTCTATTTATAGTAAGTTATATTTAGTAAGAACTAGTTGAATTAATAAAACGAGTTGAACATGTCATATTTGTTGTTATTTTTTTGTTTAAGCAATTATTCGGGATGTATTAGTGATAACTTATACGGTTTTTGCTTTTGCAGAAATCAAGGAGCCCTCCATCATCCCCGCCGTCGTCCCGTCACACCGACCCTCCGACATCGAGGTGAGACCAGCCAAATATCCATGTATATCTTTTGTTGCTCAAATAGGATATGTGGTTGCCCAAGTGTCCGTTCATGTTCAGTTTACACCTCCGAGTGGCCTATGTTTTGCCGGAGTGTTGATTAATTTCCGTTCCGGCAAATTTTAGGCGCTCGATGTGTCATTTTTTAGCAAAGGTCATGCCGGATTTTTCTGTGAATTCTGGCATGACTTGTGCTAGAATATGTAGGAAATATCGAGTGGCCTGGATTTTCTCGAAAAATAATGATCTAATTTAGGTTTTTTAGTACATATATTTAATTATACAAGTTTAATCTTTGAATTATGAACGTAGGAAATGTCATACTCGGACGACGACAGTCTCCCGGGGGAGTGCAGCTGGTGCCACGATGATCGAGGTATATGCTACAGGTTCGTTGAGCTGGACGAAGATCGGCGCTTCAGCATTAAGCTCGAGGAGACCTTCGATGTTGAAACGGTACGCAACAACGACAAGAGTTTTTTTCGTAATTTAGCATGACTTCAACTATTTCAACGTCTAATTTTCATCTTTTACAATTCGACTAGCTTATCCCATGCCATGCAAGACGCTATGTCTTGGAGAGGATGGGTTTTGAAGACCATGAAAATTTTGAAACAAAGAAAATACACCTAAGGACCCATCATGATATGGATTTTGAAGTAAATCTGTACAATGCTCAGAGCGTAACCCATTTTAGTTGCCAAAATTGGGAAGCACTTTGCAAAATGTATGGTTTTTATGAGGGTATGATTGTCACCGTGGGTCTTGGTGATCCTGACATCGAGCAAGACAATATGGACATTTGGGTCCTTGTTGATACGCTTCCGATTCTACCGCAATGTGAGTTTCTCAAACATAGTTATTAACTAATTTATATTGTTTATTTCAAAATAGTTGACAGCTTATTTCCATTGACAGCTTATTTTGAATCTTCAAAGAATGTGCGTAAGATGGTAGACAAAACCCACTACATGGGTGGCTCGAATTAACTTATAAGGAGAAAAATCATCGATCACATTTTGTACTTTCTTTGAGAATTACAATACCTATTATCGAACTCCTCCAAATTATGGTGAATACGTGCCACTAGTGCACGTGTTGAACCACGATAACTTCTATGGAGATACCTGGTAAGATTTTTTACTATTACGACATCCGTGCATCTTTGCATACTTCCAAAACTAGTACATCATTGCTAACTACGTAGTTATTACTATGTTTTTCAACAGAAAATCCCGATGGATTGTGTGCCTCATCTAATGTATTACAATGGTCGCCTTGAAGTTCGAACATACAGGCAGGTCATCCTACGGATCTCACCTGCATATCGGATTTCTAAAACCGTGAACACATGCTAATCAAAGAATGGAAAAATGTTTGGACATTCACAAGGAGGTTCTTGGAAGTAACATTGCTTAAAGGCAAGAACTGGAGAGAGGATAATCTCCATTCTCCATAATGGAGAGTCGGGGCTATCTTGTTTTTGCTATTTTACCTTAGAGAATATAGTAGGTCTTAAGAGAATGTAGTAGGTCCTATGAGGTACAATATGTTTATTATGTGATACAATGTGTTAGAGTTGATGATGAGGAGTACTTGTGATTACGACTAGTGACCAATTTGCTATGTGATGTCTCATTGATGAAAACGATGATCTTGAGGAGGTGTTATATGACAATGATGTATTATGATGATAAGTTGTTAATGATATGATAATGATGATGATATTTATTATATCATTGGGTGAAAGACTCAGCGATTAGTTTCAAGTGGATGTCCATCCACTTGAAACTAGTCCACGGTTCTTTCACCTACTCATTATGATGTAGAAACAATCTCTAAATTCCTGTTGTATGAAAACTTGTGTAAAGGTGTATGAAATACAACATGAAATAAAAAAGAAATAAAATACTAAATAATAGTAGTAGCGGGCAAGGAGGAGCGCTACTACTAATTACCAAAGCAGCGCTTGCTCGAGAAGCGCTACTACTAGATTAATTTAGCAGTAGCACGGTCCAGCGCCGCCATCGCTAAACTTTAGTCAGAAGCGCCTTATCGCAGCGCCCCGGCCGCTCCATCGATAGGCCTAAACCCGCTGCTGCTAGGCTTTTCCCTAGTAGTGTAACCCAGTTCCTGTTGACACAACACCATCTCCACCACAGAGCTCCGAAACAAGAGCAGTTAGTAAGGCAGCTCCAGTGCCCAAAGGGCCAGTACTACCACGGCGAACCCCAACTCCACCAGATAGTACACCTATTTATGTGGAGGAAGCACAACCAGCTAGTCGTAGTTTAGCATCTATCGCATTTGATGTTGTTAAATCGTATGTGCGTATCTTCCCATCTTGGAAATATTATACTAAAGATGAAGGAAAATGCCAGTTGCAAGTGTTTGTCCAGGAGTCATGTGTAAGTAATGTTATTCATGGCAATTACGTTGCTTTGTCCCATGCATCCTACCTCCATGATGGTTATAATACAGAAAATTTTCCCATTTTTCTCTATAGAGAAGGACCGATTTGGAAACTCAGGATGAGGTAACCTGTGCTAATACCTCTGCTATCTTCAAGAATGCTTGGTGGCAGTATCGAAATTACCTGAAGAAAACACACTTCACCGGAAAGAAACTCATCAAATTCCCTTCGTTCTCCTAAGACACATTTATTGGACGATGACTGGGAATGCCTTGTTCTGTACTGGTCCCGAACCAAGAATGTGGTAAGGTCTATGAGCTCATTTTCTATTTTTAAGTATTGTATTCTTGCGTCTTACTGTACTCTGTTCATGTAGAACAAGTGCCTAAACCTGAAGAACAACTGTTCTAATTTAAGATTCCATTGCTATCATAGTTGAAAAAAGCACTAGGTTTTGCCACCGCCTTGCGCTTTACTGACCAAAGCGCATGCTTATGCGCAGTTATGCACAGATATGCGCAATGCGTTTCGCCAATGCCTTGAGCCTAGGCGCGCTTAAGCGCTCGCTTAGGCGCGCCTTTTTTAACTATGATTGCTATAGTGCATACTGCTTTGCTCTTGTATCACTGTATTTACTCATACAAACTTATTTTTAAATTGAAGGATCCAATCGAAACTGCAATGGCATAGCAGGTATGTTCACGCATGTCTCTTTAACAAGCTTGCTCTTAGCAATAGCTCTGCTGATTTCAATTTCAATTGTGTATACAGTTGACTTCTCATATCATGCACATTACTAGCATCACAACAGAGCCAATAGTGTTGTTGTACATGTAGACCCATGGCACCCATCTGAAATCTTGTTGTGCCGTGTAGTTTCCCACGCTTTGTATTCTTTCACTGCTGCTATGTCTTGAACTGATATGATTTGAACCGTGTCTCTATTTTGATTTGGCAAGACAATGCAATGACCATAGGACATAGATATATGTTTATTTGACGCTTTTGTTATGTACTAGTACTTGGCAATAGAAGACTTGGTAGTTTAATCCTGTCCACCTTACTAATGAACTGGTTCACCGAAATGAGTTTCATATACTAGTACATGCTAAAATGTTATGTGTCTGCTTGTTTCTTCTTTTAGAATACTGACAGAATATTGGGGAAGAGTGCCTTATTAAGCAATGGTAAAGGAAGTAATGCAGATAAGGTTCAGGATAGTGACACATCCTTGTTGGTCTCCAACAAAGCTGATAAAACAGCTAAGGAAGACTATCTTGAAGACAATGAGACAACCCCAAAGTCCTGTCTTGGTTTAGTGTTCGAGTTACTTGCCACTACCGCTTGCACAAGCTATTCAAACTCACTGTCTGAATCAGTTCGGTTTCTTGAGTCTCAACTACAAGCTGAGAGACATCGATCAGCTGTCCTGCGACAAGAAGCGGAAGGACTGCAGATGTCCCTGGAGCATTCAGATGCATACTTTTCTGGTGCAACAGCAAGCGTTGGAGGATTTTAGTGCCAAACAGGACAAAGCTAATAAGCTTGCTAAGCTTATTGCCAGCATGGTGGATACCATGTTTCTTGAGCTCTTCTGAAGTTGTTTCATTATGTTTTGTTTTGTCTGCCAGCTTTATTTGCAATCGGTGGGCAATTTTGACGGCCAAAGTATGTAATATGCTGTTTTGTTCCCTATATTTGCACTGGTTGCGAACTTTGATGCCCAGTGGATGTAATATGTGTAATAGCGGTAATAGGCTAGCGTTAATTGCTTGCTTATTTATTTCCTTATTGTCTTGTTTAGTTGTTTGCTTGTAGTCACTATAGTTCTTTTCCTGTGTTTTTCTAGTGGCCACAATAACCTATTTTTGGAAACTAGGCCAAAATAATCATGGCAACACACGGACTATTGTAACCATGGGCCTCCTGCGGGCCGTATGATCCATGGGCCTTCTATGGGCCTTCTACGGGCCATAGGATCCATTGGCCATCTATACGGGCCATACGACCCATGGGCCTTCTACGGGTCGTATGATCCATGGGCCTTTTACGGGCTGTAGGATCCATGGGCCTTCTACGGGGCATATCATCATTTCGCCAATCATGGGTCGTACTATTCGTGGACAATAACGGGCCGTTTATCGGCCGTATTTGATAACTCTATGAAAACAGCCCAACGGGTTTTTTTCGACATGAAAATGGCCCAACGTATTAACGAGCCACAAACGGGCCGACTGTAACCACAGGCTGAATTTGGCCCATAAGCAGAAAATGACAGTAACGGGCCTTAAGTAATCGAATGCTGGAAATGAGCCCAAGAATAAATGGGCCCTGAGAAGGCCGAAAGATATCATGGACTGGAAATGGCCCAATGGATTAATGGGCCGTTAATGGGTATAAAGTGATACACTGTTCATTACGGGCCATTAACGGGCCGAGGTTACTAAGGGCCTCATATGGGCCGAAAGGCGTCATGGGCCATACATGGGCCGGAAGTTAAAATGGGCTAGAATTATATTGAACGGCCCAGATGACGCTAATGGGCCTAATTCGGATAGGCCATAAATGGGCCCTGGGATAGCGGGCTGTAAATGGGCTATATGTGAACATGCCGTTAATAGGCTTGCCGTGGGCTGGCCCGCCACCGTTTGACCAAGTCAAACGGGCCGGCCTTTTCACAGGAATGGGCCTCTGTTGGGCCGTGCCATGTGTCGACGTATCATAGGCGCTTTGGGTCCAATGAGTGGATGACATCTGTCCCAACGGTGAGCCGACACGTGTTTCCTCCAGCCAATGATGATTTTACATGTGGAAAATCCCCGTTGGTCGGGGCTGTTAACGGGTTATCCGATCCAAAACCGGACCCGATAGCTTAACGGCATTCCGTTACGGTGGATGTCACGTGTCTGTCACCCTTGACGACAGGAAGTGGACACTTCCGTGATGATAATTTTGGTAATGTCATGGAACACTTCTACGACAGCACAGGTATGACTATCTTGATTCGGTCATAAATTTGTCATGGATGTACATGCAGACAGAAAACATGACCTACTGTGACAAACACGTATCATCACAGAAGTGTATTTTTTTGTAGTGCTCCAACGGTCGCAGGGAACTGCACATAACATACTCAGATCGACGCATCGACTTTGACATAGCAAACTTGGTAGTGCTACAGGACCTAGACGAGGTAGATCCTTTCATGGAACTGCACAAAGAAATTATCGCAAAGAAGTATCGTGACTGGGGGGGTATGTAGGACGGACGCAGAAGTTACTAGAGAGCACAACTCCACTTTCCTGCATTGGTTCAAAGAGCATATTATTTCTAATCCCCCGGAGGAGGGCTCTAATGACGGATTGCTCATATACGCCTTAGCACATGGCCCCTCGCCCAACCTCCTAACCTATCAGGCATACGATATCAACGAATACACATTCTACACGGAGGCCAAAGATACGGCAGTGATGATCAGAACTCAGGGGTGTTGATGGAATGCATGACCGGCAGCGACAACGACACAACTGAAAGATTTTACGAAAGGGTCGAGGAGATCAGGGAGCTTGACTACTCTGGATTGCACAACATGACGATGTTCCGTGTCAGATGGGCCAAGAATGTCGAAAGAGAAAACCGGAATTTCACTACTATGACTATACCTGATGCCAAGAGCGCTACCGTGAACGCTATCGCAAAAAACGAGCAATGGGTACATGCTAAGCACGTGACACAATGCTTCTTCATAACCGACCCGCGCAATCCCAGCCGTGTTGTCATGAGGAGAGGCAAAAGGAACATCATTGGAATGGATGGAGTCGCCAACGAGGAAGACTAGGAGCAGTACGGCAACCCAATGAGGGAAGATGACGATGATGATGAAGTATACGTCAAAAGAAGAATCAATACTACATTACCTAAGAAAAATCGTACTCCATGGAAAAGGCAAAGTGACAATGAGGGGCTCAATTATTCTTCAATGAACAAGAAGGGAAAGAAGCTGACTCAAAAACGAAAACGTCAACGCTGAGGAACCGTATGTTACCGGTCAAATGATGTAATATATATGTTCATATTTTGTATACACACTTAGCCATTTTTATGCATGGGTCCAATAATGTAATATATATGTTCCTAGTTTGTATACATATTTAATCGTCAAATGATGCAATATATATCGCCTTCCCTTTGTTCACTGCTCTCGGAAAAGAGCTACAGCTAGTCAAGATAGAGTAGTGGATTTGTGAGAAAAGAGCTACAGCTAGTCAAGATAGCAGTAGCGGTTTCTACACGAAACCGCTAACGCTTCCTGGAGTAGCTATAGCGCGTTTTTCCTAAACACGCTACTGCTATGCCCACTTAACCCCCAAAATCCCCACTCTTCTCTTCATCCTGCCTCTTTTCCCCCAAATCCCCCGTCGCACCGTGCGCCAGAGCCCTACCCTCGCCGAGCCTCTGCGCTCGCCCCCGACCCCGACCCCAACCGACCCCGGCGCCGGCCCGCTCGATCATGACCCCAACAGACCCTGCCCCGGCCGACCTCGACCCTAAACCTCCCAACCTCGGTCGCCGCGGGCCTGCACCTCTGAAGCCCCCCCGCACCGCTCCTCTCTCTGGTAGATAGGTTTCTTGGTTAGTTTACTTAGGTTTTAGTTAGGGCAGATGGTTAATTAGGTAAATTTAGCTAGGTTTTTCTTCATGTTCTATATTTTTCTTCCTTTTATATGCAAATTTGAAGTGGACATGTGATATGTGGACATGTGATGTTTTGGACATGTCATATTTGGAATTTGGACATGTCATTTGGACATGATGATTATGTGCAGGGTAAATGATCCGAGTGGCCTATGTTATGCCGGAATGTTGATTCATTTCCGTTCTGGTGAATTTCAGGCACTCGATATGTCCATTTTTTTAGCAAAGGTCATGCTGAAATTTTCCGTGAATTTTGGCATGATTTGTGCTAGACAGTAGGCATATCGAGCGCTGAGAGTTGCTGGGAAACGACATTCCGGCAAAAATAGATTTCTTTTTTATGTCATTTCTCATTTTTTCATAGTTTTAGAATTAAACAAGGAGACTTAATCATAGGAAACATGTCGAACAATGAAGAAACTAGGCCTTCTAACCAAGAGGCAGACGAGATGGATTATGAGGGTGAACAAGAGTACCTCAACTATTTGCCTGCTAACAAAATGCAAAGACAAGGTTTGCAGGTCGACCTCGATGATGGTACTGACGCCGACATCGATACTGATGGCGCCGGCACCGATGGCGGCGCCGAGACCGATGGCGGTGCCGAGACAGGCGGGGAAGGTACCGGCGGGGAAGATACCGGCGGGGAAGGTACCAGCGCCGATGCCGCTACTAAAAGGAAGAAGCAGAAGAAGCAGAGGATACGAAAACCTAACAAGCTAGGGATTGGACGATGGTGATCACAAAGATGGCACCTGGCAAGTTTGAGCCATTAGAGCCGGAAGAATCTCGCAAGTGCTATGGGAACTAAGTAGGATGCATCCTACGAGAATGCGTGAGCATCAACGACGGTGACTTAAGGAGTAAAGAACATTTGACGCAGTTGCTCCTGGCGAATTTGCACAAGAGATTCAAGTTCCCCGACTGGGATGATAACATAGAACAACCGTGGGATGATCCAAAGATGAAAAAGATTAACAATCACGCCATGGGCATGTTCAGCAATGATTTGGCCTCCTGGAAAGGGAGGGTGAAACGAGCTATTGAGGCTGAGGAACCCCTGTCCAAGATTCTGGAGGAAAATCCGACACTTACGGAAGAGGAGTTCAGAAAGTTAGAGGACACTTGCGCTACCGAGGCAGCGAAGGCTAAGGCTGCAAAATTCAAGAGCCTTCGGCAAAGGAACACGGGGAAGCATCGCCTCGGAAGCCGTGGCTACCTCGGTAAAAGGCCCATATGGGATAAGGAGGACGCGGAACATGAAGCCGCGGGTATCCCAGACCCCTTCGTGAAGTTCACCAACCCCTTGGAGTGTGACTTCATCAGGGCCCGCTACAAGTGGTACAAGGAAAAGAAGGTTTTTTACACGGACCAGATCACTAGGAAATTGATTAGACTACTGGTAATTATTCTTTTACCACCTTACATTTAGCTCCATATCTAGTCGACTACACATTCCTAAACGGTTCACGCTCCTTCTGCAGGAGAAGCAACACCAGCTTGCAGCCGAAAGCCCTACTTCTCCGATGAGGCCCAAGTGGGACACCCCTGTCAATCGGGCCTTGAACGAACTTAAGGGACTCCCTTTGGGCCAGCGGCCGCAATATGGTCGTGTACACGGCGCTGGAGATGGCGCCACGTGGAAGGTGTTTTACAACGAGGGCACGGAGGCCAAGAAGCAGAAAAAGAAGTTTAGTCAGGCGCACATCAACGAGAAGGTGAAGCTTGCGGTCGAGAAAAAAGCAGCTGAGGACGTGAAAAAAACAGCCGAGGAGAAAAATGAGTTGCTACAACAGGAAGTCAATGCAGCTGTAACTGCCTGCAGAAATGATTTCGCTACTAACTTGGTTCCAGCTATCATCAACTGGATGAAGGAAAATCCAAAGAAGACTGTACATGATTTCCCGTTGCCCAGTTTCGTCGGGAGAAACTCCATGAACAACACCACCACCACACCATCACTTGCTCACGCAACCGGGCCTCCTCTCGCAGTCGCTCCTGCTCATAGCAGCCCGTCCTCAGTCTCTGGCGCGCTAGGTGTGTAACGCCCCGGATTCGATGCGCCAGGTGTCTGCCAGTTATTCGCCGTCGTTGCCATGTCATTTGCTTGCGTGTTGCACTTTGCCATGTCATCATCTGCATTTCATATCATGTCATCATGTGCATTTCATTTTGCATACGTGTTCGTCTCATGCATCCGAGCATTTTCCCGTTGTCCGCTTTTGCAATCCGCACTCCTATGCCTCCCGGCGCCCCTTTTACCTCTTTTTCGTGTGCGGGTGTTAAACTTTCTCGAATGGACCGAGGTTTGCCAAGCGGCCTTGGTATAGCACCGGTAGACCGCCTGTCAAGTTTCGGCCATTTGGAGGTCGTTATACTCCAACGGTTAACCGGTAACCGTGAAAGCCTCTTTGAGTTGCAGCCCAACACCCTTCCAAAGTGGCCCAAAACCCAGCAAACTCCCTCCATGCTCTCGGTCGCTCGATCACGATCGCGGGTCAAAAACTGCACCTCATTTGACTCTCCTAGCTCCTCTATCTATAAATATGTGCCTCTCCAAATTCGCGATCAAAACGCCCCTAACCCTAGCCATCTTCATCTCGCGCCGCGGACACGTTCGCCCACGCGGACATGTCCGCTGCCACCTCACTCCGCCAATCACGGCCTGCCACGCCAGCAACCCCGCCGCCCAGCCACTCACGCTGCCACCTCGTCCTCTCTCTCCACCCCGCCGCCAGCCCGCGGGGCCCATCGCGAGCCCGCCCGGCCGCCTGCCCGAGCCGCCACGCCGCACCTCAGAACCAGCGCGTCCGCGGACATCCCGCCGCCCGCCCGTGTCGGCCGCCGGTGAGCGCCGCCGCGCCACACGCCCAGCGCCGCCCGGCAAGCGCTCGCTGCCGCTTTCGGCCTCAAGGCCGCAGGAGCCCGAAGCCTCGGCCGCCCGGCCTCCGCCGGCCGCCACGCCTCGCGCCTCGGCCACGCGCTTCGCCACAGCACCACTGCGCCGGCGGCCCAGCGCCCTCCGTCTCCGGCGCTGCCGCCTCCGCCGCCTCATACGGGATCCGGCCGGATCCGCCGGCCAGCCTCTCCGGCCGCTTCTCCGCCATACTCCGGCGAGGTCCGGCCTGGTGGATGAGATCCACCAGTGCAACCAACCAAACGTCCGTGTTCCTCCCGGATCCCTCCGTCCCGGGTTGACTTTTCGAGAGGGTAAAAACTGCTAAGTCCCCAAGTTTTCAGTAATTTTCATGCATTTTCATCATGCCATAACTCTGCATCCGTAGCTCCGTTTTGTGCGTGTAATATGTCAAAATGTTCGCCTCGATGAGTAGATCATTTCATCTCATTGCATCATTTTCTTTTGAGCTCATCTTGATGCCATAAATGCTGTTGGAAGAGGGCTATGTGATGTTAGTTTCAGATTCTTATCAGAATATGCACTTTTCTCATTTTTTCCATGATTGATGTGTGCACCCTATGAGCTTGAGTCCTACATGTGTTTTGTAATATGCCGTGCCATCTTTACAGGGGTGTACGCCATGTATTTTTTTGATCTCTGTGGTGACTAGCACAAGCATGCAAACTAGGCTTCATGATGTTGCTGATTTCAGCCCCTGTTTTGCTGATATTTTTATGCCATGTTAACTTGATGCTACCGAGAGATCCATGCTTATTTTGAGATACTTAAGTAAGGATGTTTTGAACATATGGTTATCCTCTATCCATCCATGCCCTTGGTTGCAATTATGGAGTGCCATAGCTTGAGTCAATCAAGCTCTACTTTTGCTATAAAATGTTTCCTGGCAGGTTGTTTACATGTTATTCAATTTTGCCAAGGTTGTTGTAGTTGATCTGTGTATGCTATGATGTTGTTCTTGCCATGTATACCTTCTATGCCATGTCTTCTTACTGTGAGTTGCCTTGCCATGCCATTTATTGCTCTGTGGTGAGTGGTTCAAGCTCACCAACATGCCTACTTATTGTTGTTCCTGCCATGTATGAATCTGTAATATTACTTGCCATGTTTACATGGGTGCCATCATATATTCTGATCCTTTTTGGCTTATGGTCAGTAAGGGACTCTTGTTCTATGCATTTAGTAGTATCGTGCCATGCCTTTGTTTGCCATGATAAGTTCCTGTAACATGTTGTTTGATGGCTCTAAACATTGCAACCTGATGTTATTTCCTGATAAGTCTGAAACTGTTATTATTTGCTATCTTGCCATGTGTTTTTGAGCATGTTCTAGTGATTTCTGGAGATAGCTCAGTGTTCATATTTTGTAATGCTTTACCTGTACATCATGCCCATGCCTTTTTTTATTATGTTAAGATGCTGTAGCATGTTGTTTTGGTGCTTGCAATATGCCTAGTTGCTGTTTTGGACAGATTGTTGTCATGTCTTGTATAGTGTGTATGTGTTGGACCGTTGCTCCGTTTTGAGTGTGCTCTATATGAAACTTGCTTGATTTTGCATGTAGCTTCATATTATCATGTTGCATCCATGTTTTGAGGTGTTTGTATGGATTTTGCATCAATGCCATGCTTATCTTGTTTTGCTCATATCTTCTAGGCCGTAGCTCCGAATCTAATGAACTTTATATGTAACTTGACTAGAATTTCGTGTAGATCATTGTGGTGCATCTTAACTTGCTGTTTAACAACTTGAACATAAGGTTTATTCAGATCTGGACCAATTTCGAAATTTGCATATGAGGACTTACCGGAATTGTTATATGTTGTTCCCGGCCTCATTTAAACTTGCTTTGACGTGTTGTTCTTGTTTGCATCATATTTTGCCACGAGTAGCTTCATGTAGTTTTGTCATGCATCATGCTTGTTGTGCATCATGCCTTGTTCTTGTGTGGTGTGTTCACTATGTTGTGTGCTTCTTTTCGATAGTTCCTGTTTCGTTGCGATCGTGAGGATTCGCTCGCTCACG